>OZ007492.1:15893293-17146171 GCA_963931815.1 Caenorhabditis plicata | reverse complement strand
TCTGACTATCAACTTTAAATGGACAAGGATCCATTTATTTATAGAGAGAGGCATTTGTCTGACTATCAACTTTAAATGGATAAGGATCCATTTATTTATAGAGAGAGGCATTTGTCTGACTATCAACTTTAAATGGATAAGGATCCATTTATTTATAGAGAGAGGCATTTGTCTGACTATCAACTTTAAATGGATAAGGATCCATTTATTTATAGAGAGAGGCATTTGTCTGACTATCAACTTTAAATGGATAAGGATCCATTTATTTATAGAGAGAGGCATTTGTCTGACTATCAACTTTAAATGGACAAGGATCCATTTATTTATAGAGAGAGGCATTTGTCTGACTATCAACTTTAAATGGACAAGGATCCATTTATTTATAGAGAGAGGCATTTGTCTGACTATCAACTTTAAATGGACAAGGATCCATTTATTTATAGAGAGAGGCATTTGTCTGACTATCAACTTTAAATGGATAAGGATCCATTTATTTATAGAGAGAGGCATTTGTCTGACTATCAACTTTAAATGGATAAGGATCCATTTATTTATAGAGAGAGGCATTTGTCTGACTATCAACTTTAAATGGACAAGGATCCATTTATTTATAGAGAGAGGCATTTGTCTGACTATCAACTTTAAATGGACAAGGATCCATTTATTTATAGAGAGAGGCATTTGTCTGACTATCAACTTTAAATGGACAAGGATCCATTTATTTATAGAGAGAGGCATTTGTCTGACTATCAACTTTAAATGGACAAGGATCCATTTATTTATAGAGAGAGGCATTTGTCTGACTATCAACTTTAAATGGATAAGGATCCATTTATTTATAGAGAGAGGCATTTGTCTGACTATCAACTTTAAATGGACAAGGATCCATTTATTTATAGAGAGAGGCATTTGTCTGACTATCAACTTTAAATGGACAAGGATCCATTTATTTATAGAGAGAGGCATTTGTCTGACTATCAACTTTAAATGGATAAGGATCCATTTATTTATAGAGAGAGGCATTTGTCTGACTATCAACTTTAAATGGACAAGGATCCATTTATTTATAGAGAGAGGCATTTGTCTGACTATCAACTTTAAATGGACAAGGATCCATTTATTTATAGAGAGAGGCATTTGTCTGACTATCAACTTTAAATGGATAAGGATCCATTTATTTATAGAGAGAGGCATTTGTCTGACTATCAACTTTAAATGGATAAGGATCCATTTATTTATAGAGAGAGGCATTTGTCTGACTATCAACTTTAAATGGATAAGGATCCATTTATTTATAGAGAGAGGCATTTGTCTGACTATCAACTTTAAATGGACAAGGATCCATTTATTTATAGAGAGAGGCATTTGTCTGACTATCAACTTTAAATGGACAAGGATCCATTTATTTATAGAGAGAGGCATTTGTCTGACTATCAACTTTAAATGGATAAGGATCCATTTATTTATAGAGAGAGGCATTTGTCTGACTATCAACTTTAAATGGATAAGGATCCATTTATTTATAGAGAGAGGCATTTGTCTGACTATCAACTTTAAATGGACAAGGATCCATTTATTTATAGAGAGAGGCATTTGTCTGACTATCAACTTTAAATGGACAAGGATCCATTTATTTATAGAGAGAGGCATTTGTCTGACTATCAACTTTAAATGGATAAGGATCCATTTATTTATAGAGAGAGGCATTTGTCTGACTATCAACTTTAAATGGATAAGGATCCATTTATTTATAGAGAGAGGCATTTGTCTGACTATCAACTTTAAATGGACAAGGATCCATTTATTTATAGAGAGAGGCATTTGTCTGACTATCAACTTTAAATGGATAAGGATCCATTTATTTATAGAGAGAGGCATTTGTCTGACTATCAACTTTAAATGGATAAGGATCCATTTATTTATAGAGAGAGGCATTTGTCTGACTATCAACTTTAAATGGACAAGGATCCATTTATTTATAGAGAGAGGCATTTGTCTGACTATCAACTTTAAATGGATAAGGATCCATTTATTTATAGAGAGAGGCATTTGTCTGACTATCAACTTTAAATGGACAAGGATCCATTTATTTATAGAGAGAGGCATTTGTCTGACTATCAACTTTAAATGGACAAGGATCCATTTATTTATAGAGAGAGGCATTTGTCTGACTATCAACTTTAAATGGATAAGGATCCATTTATTTATAGAGAGAGGCATTTGTCTGACTATCAACTTTAAATGGACAAGGATCCATTTATTTATAGAGAGAGGCATTTGTCTGACTATCAACTTTAAATGGACAAGGATCCATTTATTTATAGAGAGAGGCATTTGTCTGACTATCAACTTTAAATGGATAAGGATCCATTTATTTATAGAGAGAGGCATTTGTCTGACTATCAACTTTAAATGGACAAGGATCCATTTATTTATAGAGAGAGGCATTTGTCTGACTATCAACTTTAAATGGACAAGGATCCATTTATTTATAGAGAGAGGCATTTGTCTGACTATCAACTTTAAATGGACAAGGATCCATTTATTTATAGAGAGAGGCATTTGTCTGACTATCAACTTTAAATGGACAAGGATCCATTTATTTATAGAGAGAGGCATTTGTCTGACTATCAACTTTAAATGGACAAGGATCCATTTATTTATAGAGAGAGGCATTTGTCTGACTATCAACTTTAAATGGATAAGGATCCATTTATTTATAGAGAGAGGCATTTGTCTGACTATCAACTTTAAATGGATAAGGATCCATTTATTTATAGAGAGAGGCATTTGTCTGACTATCAACTTTAAATGGACAAGGATCCATTTATTTATAGAGAGAGGCATTTGTCTGACTATCAACTTTAAATGGATAAGGATCCATTTATTTATAGAGAGAGGCATTTGTCTGACTATCAACTTTAAATGGATAAGGATCCATTTATTTATAGAGAGAGGCATTTGTCTGACTATCAACTTTAAATGGATAAGGATCCATTTATTTATAGAGAGAGGCATTTGTCTGACTATCAACTTTAAATGGATAAGGATCCATTTATTTATAGAGAGAGGCATTTGTCTGACTATCAACTTTAAATGGACAAGGATCCATTTATTTATAGAGAGAGGCATTTGTCTGACTATCAACTTTAAATGGACAAGGATCCATTTATTTATAGAGAGAGGCATTTGTCTGACTATCAACTTTAAATGGATAAGGATCCATTTATTTATAGAGAGAGGCATTTGTCTGACTATCAACTTTAAATGGACAAGGATCCATTTATTTATAGAGAGAGGCATTTGTCTGACTATCAACTTTAAATGGACAAGGATCCATTTATTTATAGAGAGAGGCATTTGTCTGACTATCAACTTTAAATGGATAAGGATCCATTTATTTATAGAGAGAGGCATTTGTCTGACTATCAACTTTAAATGGATAAGGATCCATTTATTTATAGAGAGAGGCATTTGTCTGACTATCAACTTTAAATGGACAAGGATCCATTTATTTATAGAGAGAGGCATTTGTCTGACTATCAACTTTAAATGGACAAGGATCCATTTATTTATAGAGAGAGGCATTTGTCTGACTATCAACTTTAAATGGACAAGGATCCATTTATTTATAGAGAGAGGCATTTGTCTGACTATCAACTTTAAATGGATAAGGATCCATTTATTTATAGAGAGAGGCATTTGTCTGACTATCAACTTTAAATGGACAAGGATCCATTTATTTATAGAGAGAGGCATTTGTCTGACTATCAACTTTAAATGGACAAGGATCCATTTATTTATAGAGAGAGGCATTTGTCTGACTATCAACTTTAAATGGATAAGGATCCATTTATTTATAGAGAGAGGCATTTGTCTGACTATCAACTTTAAATGGATAAGGATCCATTTATTTATAGAGAGAGGCATTTGTCTGACTATCAACTTTAAATGGACAAGGATCCATTTATTTATAGAGAGAGGCATTTGTCTGACTATCAACTTTAAATGGACAAGGATCCATTTATTTATAGAGAGAGGCATTTGTCTGACTATCAACTTTAAATGGACAAGGATCCATTTATTTATAGAGAGAGGCATTTGTCTGACTATCAACTTTAAATGGACAAGGATCCATTTATTTATAGAGAGAGGCATTTGTCTGACTATCAACTTTAAATGGACAAGGATCCATTTATTTATAGAGAGAGGCATTTGTCTGACTATCAACTTTAAATGGACAAGGATCCATTTATTTATAGAGAGAGGCATTTGTCTGACTATCAACTTTAAATGGACAAGGATCCATTTATTTATAGAGAGAGGCATTTGTCTGACTATCAACTTTAAATGGATAAGGATCCATTTATTTATAGAGAGAGGCATTTGTCTGACTATCAACTTTAAATGGACAAGGATCCATTTATTTATAGAGAGAGGCATTTGTCTGACTATCAACTTTAAATGGACAAGGATCCATTTATTTATAGAGAGAGGCATTTGTCTGACTATCAACTTTAAATGGACAAGGATCCATTTATTTATAGAGAGAGGCATTTGTCTGACTATCAACTTTAAATGGATAAGGATCCATTTATTTATAGAGAGAGGCATTTGTCTGACTATCAACTTTAAATGGACAAGGATCCATTTATTTATAGAGAGAGGCATTTGTCTGACTATCAACTTTAAATGGACAAGGATCCATTTATTTATAGAGAGAGGCATTTGTCTGACTATCAACTTTAAATGGATAAGGATCCATTTATTTATAGAGAGAGGCATTTGTCTGACTATCAACTTTAAATGGACAAGGATCCATTTATTTATAGAGAGAGGCATTTGTCTGACTATCAACTTTAAATGGACAAGGATCCATTTATTTATAGAGAGAGGCATTTGTCTGACTATCAACTTTAAATGGACAAGGATCCATTTATTTATAGAGAGAGGCATTTGTCTGACTATCAACTTTAAATGGATAAGGATCCATTTATTTATAGAGAGAGGCATTTGTCTGACTATCAACTTTAAATGGACAAGGATCCATTTATTTATAGAGAGAGGCATTTGTCTGACTATCAACTTTAAATGGATAAGGATCCATTTATTTATAGAGAGAGGCATTTGTCTGACTATCAACTTTAAATGGACAAGGATCCATTTATTTATAGAGAGAGGCATTTGTCTGACTATCAACTTTAAATGGACAAGGATCCATTTATTTATAGAGAGAGGCATTTGTCTGACTATCAACTTTAAATGGATAAGGATCCATTTATTTATAGAGAGAGGCATTTGTCTGACTATCAACTTTAAATGGACAAGGATCCATTTATTTATAGAGAGAGGCATTTGTCTGACTATCAACTTTAAATGGACAAGGATCCATTTATTTATAGAGAGAGGCATTTGTCTGACTATCAACTTTAAATGGACAAGGATCCATTTATTTATAGAGAGAGGCATTTGTCTGACTATCAACTTTAAATGGATAAGGATCCATTTATTTATAGAGAGAGGCATTTGTCTGACTATCAACTTTAAATGGATAAGGATCCATTTATTTATAGAGAGAGGCATTTGTCTGACTATCAACTTTAAATGGACAAGGATCCATTTATTTATAGAGAGAGGCATTTGTCTGACTATCAACTTTAAATGGATAAGGATCCATTTATTTATAGAGAGAGGCATTTGTCTGACTATCAACTTTAAATGGATAAGGATCCATTTATTTATAGAGAGAGGCATTTGTCTGACTATCAACTTTAAATGGATAAGGATCCATTTATTTATAGAGAGAGGCATTTGTCTGACTATCAACTTTAAATGGATAAGGATCCATTTATTTATAGAGAGAGGCATTTGTCTGACTATCAACTTTAAATGGACAAGGATCCATTTATTTATAGAGAGAGGCATTTGTCTGACTATCAACTTTAAATGGACAAGGATCCATTTATTTATAGAGAGAGGCATTTGTCTGACTATCAACTTTAAATGGATAAGGATCCATTTATTTATAGAGAGAGGCATTTGTCTGACTATCAACTTTAAATGGACAAGGATCCATTTATTTATAGAGAGAGGCATTTGTCTGACTATCAACTTTAAATGGACAAGGATCCATTTATTTATAGAGAGAGGCATTTGTCTGACTATCAACTTTAAATGGATAAGGATCCATTTATTTATAGAGAGAGGCATTTGTCTGACTATCAACTTTAAATGGATAAGGATCCATTTATTTATAGAGAGAGGCATTTGTCTGACTATCAACTTTAAATGGACAAGGATCCATTTATTTATAGAGAGAGGCATTTGTCTGACTATCAACTTTAAATGGACAAGGATCCATTTATTTATAGAGAGAGGCATTTGTCTGACTATCAACTTTAAATGGACAAGGATCCATTTATTTATAGAGAGAGGCATTTGTCTGACTATCAACTTTAAATGGACAAGGATCCATTTATTTATAGAGAGAGGCATTTGTCTGACTATCAACTTTAAATGGATAAGGATCCATTTATTTATAGAGAGAGGCATTTGTCTGACTATCAACTTTAAATGGATAAGGATCCATTTATTTATAGAGAGAGGCATTTGTCTGACTATCAACTTTAAATGGACAAGGATCCATTTATTTATAGAGAGAGGCATTTGTCTGACTATCAACTTTAAATGGATAAGGATCCATTTATTTATAGAGAGAGGCATTTGTCTGACTATCAACTTTAAATGGATAAGGATCCATTTATTTATAGAGAGAGGCATTTGTCTGACTATCAACTTTAAATGGATAAGGATCCATTTATTTATAGAGAGAGGCATTTGTCTGACTATCAACTTTAAATGGATAAGGATCCATTTATTTATAGAGAGAGGCATTTGTCTGACTATCAACTTTAAATGGACAAGGATCCATTTATTTATAGAGAGAGGCATTTGTCTGACTATCAACTTTAAATGGACAAGGATCCATTTATTTATAGAGAGAGGCATTTGTCTGACTATCAACTTTAAATGGATAAGGATCCATTTATTTATAGAGAGAGGCATTTGTCTGACTATCAACTTTAAATGGACAAGGATCCATTTATTTATAGAGAGAGGCATTTGTCTGACTATCAACTTTAAATGGACAAGGATCCATTTATTTATAGAGAGAGGCATTTGTCTGACTATCAACTTTAAATGGATAAGGATCCATTTATTTATAGAGAGAGGCATTTGTCTGACTATCAACTTTAAATGGATAAGGATCCATTTATTTATAGAGAGAGGCATTTGTCTGACTATCAACTTTAAATGGACAAGGATCCATTTATTTATAGAGAGAGGCATTTGTCTGACTATCAACTTTAAATGGACAAGGATCCATTTATTTATAGAGAGAGGCATTTGTCTGACTATCAACTTTAAATGGACAAGGATCCATTTATTTATAGAGAGAGGCATTTGTCTGACTATCAACTTTAAATGGATAAGGATCCATTTATTTATAGAGAGAGGCATTTGTCTGACTATCAACTTTAAATGGACAAGGATCCATTTATTTATAGAGAGAGGCATTTGTCTGACTATCAACTTTAAATGGACAAGGATCCATTTATTTATAGAGAGAGGCATTTGTCTGACTATCAACTTTAAATGGATAAGGATCCATTTATTTATAGAGAGAGGCATTTGTCTGACTATCAACTTTAAATGGACAAGGATCCATTTATTTATAGAGAGAGGCATTTGTCTGACTATCAACTTTAAATGGACAAGGATCCATTTATTTATAGAGAGAGGCATTTGTCTGACTATCAACTTTAAATGGATAAGGATCCATTTATTTATAGAGAGAGGCATTTGTCTGACTATCAACTTTAAATGGATAAGGATCCATTTATTTATAGAGAGAGGCATTTGTCTGACTATCAACTTTAAATGGACAAGGATCCATTTATTTATAGAGAGAGGCATTTGTCTGACCATAAACATTAAATGGATAAGGAAAAATTAACCCAAACAACAACAACAACAAATTAACCCAAACATCAAAAAAAATTAACCCAAACATAAAATTGTTTAAAATGAATTTCGCGAAATTTCGAATGCATTCGCGAAGGAAATTCGCTATTCGTATAGATCAAAACAGTTTTACCACCAAAATTTGAATTTAAATTTATTTCTGAAAAATTAATGAAATTTTATTATATATCAAATATTGTCCTTTTCAGAGATCGGTGCCTAATGGAAGAGGAAAAAAATTAGGATGGAATGATGTTCTCGTTTGGACGGCCTCTATTTTTAGACGGCCATTCTTTTTTACGAAATTATGTGCAGTACATATTTAAGAGGAATTGAGAAAAATTTTTTTGTGGCCCCATCATTTTCTCTTCTTTTATTACTCTTCCATTAGGCACCGATCTCTGAAAAGGACAATATAAGAAATTGAAAATTCAATTTCAACATTTTTCAATTATTTTCAATCGTCTCAAAGAGATCATGAATTAAATAATCAATTTATTTTAATAATTTCTCTGTTTTTCATTATACTTCTTCAAAATTTCTGTATCAAATAAGATTAAAAAAAAAAAACGTATCTTCCGATTATAGAACGCGTACGCCATAAGTTCGCTTGTACTTCAGCTTGAGCTATTTTTCTGAGTGATTTGACTCCTCGATGTATACCTGAAACAATTAAAAATTTTTAAAAAATTAGGAGAACTTGTTTTATTTAAGAAAAGTTTATGAAAATGCAATTTCAACATTTTTGAATTATTTTCAATGGTCCGAAAGACATCATGAAACAAATCTTCAATTTATGTCAATAATTTGTTAAAAATTTCTATATCAAAGAAGATAAAATTGGAATTGTCAATTTCTTACATTTTAATAATAATAATAATAATAATCGAAAAAGATGAAAAAGAAATAACCATCCAAGAAAAATAAAAAATTGTTTTCTAGAATTTGAACGGTTTGTATAGTGACCCTGAATCAAAATTATCAGCGCCATTCGTATAGATCAAAAATGTTTTAATTTTGAATTCATTTTTTTCTGAAATTGCAGATGCGTTAATTTTATTTCAAATAGTTATTTAATTTCACCAACTTCTTTTATGAATTTTTAATTTCCGATAATATTCAAATTAGGTAATTAAGAAGATTAATAAGAAGATTAAAAACGTTTAAAAAAGTTTTCAATAATTCTAAATTCATGATACTGTAGATTATGTCAACAGAGAAGACACTATCGCATTTTCGAAATTAATTTTTGATGTCATTATTATCATTTATTTTTAATATATTTATGAATAAAATTTTCCTATATATATATATATATGAAACTCAAAGCTCAAAGTGATTAAATCATCATGTTTATATCCAAAATAAAATCCAAATCACGCGAAGTATTTCCACAGAGTGAAAGTAAGGATACTTTACAAGTTAATTTATATTCACAAATTTTAGAAAACCTCAGTTTCTACAATTACGGGAGATTAGGGCACTCACAACAACGTAGGCCAATGGTCCCGTTGAAGCTCAGCACTCGTTCCGCGCTGCTCATCCAAATCACACGTTCCAAAAATCGCAATGGCTCCAAAAAATTAATAAACTTATCGAGTTTTAAATTTTCTCACAGTTTTCGGTTTGTTAAGGTAATGCTTATTTGCTTATTTATTTGCAGGATACTCGAAACGGAATTAGGAAAAATTAAAGGAATTCAAACTTCCACTGGTTCTTGTTTTCATATATTACCCCAGCACTTTTGACAAGATCTATGATGAAAACGACAGGTTGGGGTAGATTCGCAATTTGAGGTCCACAGTGTGTAATTATTATAATAATACAATAAGTCTCTAATAAATCCTTTAACTATGTAAAGGAAAGGTGAAAGATGATCCTTTTGGGGATCGATTTCGATATATTGAAGGATTCATTTCTTCTTGTTACTTTGCAAAGGAATGACCCGCTAAGGTCACCAATTGCATTTGGCGCATGCCAAGTAAATTATAAGTAAGTCATTAAACCACGTTTGTGTATAAATTAGAAGCATCGGGAATCAACTACATTTTTCTAATTTCAATTTCAAATTATGAATCGCCTACCTGATTTCCGTCTCACATATGAGCTCTGTCCTTGTTCCAATCAAATGTACTTTAAAACATCCATGAAATCTGAAACATAATAACAATAATATATTAAAATTTTTAAACAATATTGATATTCTTTTTTGATTCCTTACTTACTTTGGATACTTTTGAGCCCGACTCATTCCCCAGCGGAGAAGCGGACTAACTTATTCCATTGCGAACGGCTCTTCCTTGCCGATTTTGCCCGTCTGGTGCACGACAAGCTCCAGCAGAAGACCAATAGGAATCCTGGAGATGAGCTGCATGGTCGCGCTCGAATTGGAGAGAGTTAGTACGCTTCTCATTGTTAGAATGATTCGGACTCCAAAGAATCCAAAGTAAGTAAGTATATACAAAATTATATACTTAACAATTTGATTAGATGACATATGTAATCAAGAAACGAAATTTTCGACGCCAAAAATTTCAACAAAAAAAACTGTGAGAAAGAAATTGTTGAAGAGAAATCGTGGAAGATAGCCAGCACATTGTTAAGGATTCTTAAAATGTAGCTAAACAACAAACGTTACTTATGTATAATTTATAATTGAACTTATGTTTTTGTCAATTTTGAATAATATAAAACAAACGTATCGTAAAATAATCCGCGTACGCCATCAGCATCATCAGCATCAGTTAGCAACATTTCGGTGAGTGCTTTGGGTCATGGACCGAGGCTTTTCGAAGCTTATGCTCATGAGCATAAGCTTGCACATAGTCTTTCATCCAAAACTACTTTCTCTTTGACATATTCCTAAAAATTAACAAATTAAAATTGAAATTAATAATTATATATTAGAATTTGATCCAATATCATTCTGACTATTAAAGAAACGCAATCTCGTAAAAATTTAACGAAAAAATTGTGAAAATTTAAATTTGAATTAGCCGCGCTTCTTTGATCTGCTTAAATGGCGTAGGAACGCGGCTTGATTACATTGTAGTCTATGTCAATGTAGGATTGAGATTTGAAATAAATTTCATTTTATTTGAATTCACTCATCTTGTGCGGTTGCTTAGCTGAAATAAATAATCTATTTGAATATACACATTTCTGTTTTCAGGATTCATAGGGGGAAATGTTCGACGTCAACCCAACCTTCCGACCATGTTGCTCTTATTATTAAGGCATGCTTTCTTATTATGTTGATTTTAATTAATATTACACGTGTTTTGAGAATATATCAACCACCATATATCCCGAGTATCAATGGCGTCAGTACATGGATTTCAATTGTAATTTTAAGGAGTATGTTTGTTACCTTGGGTACTTTACTTTTCCATTTTTTTATCCAAAAAGAGAAAAATTAAGCAAAAATGGTGGTCTCCATACTTGGGAAAGGCCTGCCCCGCCCTTATATAAAACAAAATTTTAGTTTTTCCTTATTTTTAATTATTGATGTTTTTCTTAAAACTTTAGGGCCGATCGTCAACATTCAAATTATTTTCTTGATTATGCTCGTTCTCTACCGTTTTTGCTTAAATAAATTGAAGAATATTTGTTTCAATCGTGAAATAAATGTGGAAAATAATAATCATAAAAATTAAATGAAAAAAAATCATATTTTAAAAAGTGTTAATTGAATTTGGCGACGACTAGATTTATTTTAACGAAAATATCAGCAAATAAATCAAGAATTTGATAGAATCTTACAGTTTTTGAGAATCCAGACTGAAATATTAACCACAAAATTCGAAGAATTTCCTCACCTATTTTATTGACTCAAAAATTTTTACGTGCATTCCTTACGAACTCGATTAAGTTATGCAAATGGAACATATAGTTCACTGCTCTCAAATTCTTCATTTATTTCCTGTTATTTTATGTTAAATAAATACGTTTTATTTCAATAAATTATTTTGCCAACTTGTCCGTTCCGGGCCGATAAAATTAAAAATCTGTGGTCTGGTCTGACCTGCCCCATTTTTCCCTAGTATGATGGTCTCTATTGGTATTGTAAACTTTACCCAATGCGAACTATCTCACCATTTGAGTAGACATGCAAGCTTCATTCCGAAGGATTCGAGAAAAATGAATTTAGCAATTTTAAATCGCACAGCTCGAGGAAATTCAGCAATATATTATCAACATTTAAGAAATTGATAATAATTCATTGTTAACATTTTTGAATTAATTTCAAATTTGTCATTTCAGAGAACGTGAAACAATTTTTTAAAAACATTTTTATGAAATTAAAATTTGAATTATCAATTTCTCACAACTTGATAATATCTTCGTGAAATTGTGTTTGCCAGTAGAGAGTGGGTCCAGTCGAGGAAGAAGCGTCTCCGAGAACAATTACCTTGCGATAAATGTTAACATTTTTTTTCGACTTATTTTGTAGGTGAGGCGTGCACTGAAGAAAGTATATTGAGTTGAGCGATCGTATTCTTCTTAAACGTCATTGCTTGCGAAACAGTTCTTTCGTTATATTGTTTGAAATCCGCATCTTATCCATTTGTTATGACTGAAAAGTCCACTGTAAAAAAGCTTCTTAAGAACAGTTTTTTGATCACCTATAATATCACTATTCCAGCGTTTCCATCAAATTTGATATTGTAAAGTATCGCGCTATATATCAATTCATATCAATCTCATGGGGTCTTTTTAAAATATTTATCCTTCCAATTGGTATGGCGCATTCTCACTCACACGCTCACTCACCCAACCCACACCTAAATGATGGTACTTGATTCAAGAATAATCAGAATACTTAAATTTGGTTGATTATAAAATCCATTCATCTTCGAGTGAGACGAAGCTTTATTTTGAACTAATAACTTGGTTTATTCTAAATCTGGAATGCTTAACTCACATGTTCTGTGTGATGCCCAGATTAATAAACCTTTTTTGGAATTGAAACAATATTTTTAAATTATTCTGATCTTTCTAGTTATCAATATCATCGGGTCTTTTTAAAATATTTATCCTTCCAATTGGTATCACGCCGTCTCACTCACACACGCTCACTCACCCAACCCACACCTAAATGATGGTACTTGATTCAAGAATAATCAGAATACTTAAATTTGGTTGATTATAAAATCCATTCATCTTCCAGTGAGATGAAGCTTTATTTTGAACTAATAACTTGGTTTATTCTAAATCTGGAATGCTTAACTCACATGTTCTGTGTGATGCCCAGATTAATAAACCTTTTTTGGAATTGAAACAATATTTTTAAAATATCCTGATCTTTCTAGTTATCAATATCATCGGGTCTTTTTAAAATATTTATCCTTCCAATTGGTATCACGCCGTCTCACTCACACACGCTCACTCACCCAACCCACACCTAAATGATGGTACTTGATTCAAGAATAATCAGAATACTTAAATTTGGTTGATTATAAAATCCATTCATCTTCGAGTGAGACGAAGCTTTATTTTGAACTAATAACTTGGTTTATTCTAAATCTGGAATGCTTAACTCACATGTTCTGTGTGATGTCCAGATTAATAAACCTTTTTTGGAATTGAAACAATATTTTTAAATTATTCTGATCTTTCTAGTTATCAATATCATCGGGTCTTTTTAAAATATTTATCCTTCCAATTGGTATCACGCCGTCTCACTCACACACGCTCACTCACCCAACCCACACCTAAATGATGGTACTTGATTCAAGAATAATCAGAATACTTAAATTTGGTTGATTATAAAATCCATTCATCTTCCAGTGAGACGAAGCTTTATTTTGAACTAATAACTTGGTTTATTCTAAATCTGGAATGCTTAACTCACATGTTCTGTGTGATGCCCAGATTAATAAACCTTTTTTGGAATTGAAACAATATTTTTAAATTATTCTGATCTTTCTAGTTATCAATATCATCGGGTCTTTTTAAAATATTTATCCTTCCAATTGGTATCACGCCGTCTCACTCACACACGCTCACTCACCCAACCCACACCTAAATGATGGTACTTGATTCAAGAATAATCAGAATACTTAAATTTGGTTGATTATAAAATCCATTCATCTTCGAGTGAGACGAAGCTTTATTTTGAACTAATAACTTGGTTTATTCTAAATCTGGAATGCTTAACTCACATGTTCTGTGTGATGCCCAGATTAATAAACCTTTTTTGGAATTGAAACAATATTTTTAAATTATTCTGATCTTTCTAGTTATCAATATCATCGGGTCTTTTTAAAATATTTATCCTTCCAATTGGTATCACGCCGTCTCACTCACACACGCTCACTCACCCAACCCACACCTAAATGATGGTACTTGATTCAAGAATAATCAGAATACTTAAATTTGGTTGATTATAAAATCCATTCATCTTCCAGTGAGATGAAGCTTTATTTTGAGTTAATAACTTGGTTTATTCTAAATCTGGAATGCTTAACTCACATGTTCTGTGTGATGCCCAGATTAATAAACCTTTTTTGGAATTGAAACAATATTTTTAAAATATCCTGATCTTTCTAGTTATCAATATCATCGGGTCTTTTTAAAATATTTATCCTTCCAATTGGTATCACGCCGTCTCACTCACACACGCTCACTCACCCAACCCACACCTAAATGATGGTACTTGATTCAAGAATAATCAGAATACTTAAATTTGGTTGATTATAAAATCCATTCATCTTCCAGTGAGATGAAGCTTTATTTTGAACTAATAACTTGGTTTATTCTAAATCTGGAATGCTTAACTCACATGTTCTGTGTGATGCCCAGATTAATAAACCTTTTTTGGAATTGAAACAATATTTTTAAAATATCCTGATCTTTCTAGTTATCAATATCATCGGGTCTTTTTAAAATATTTATCCTTCCAATTGGTATCACGCCGTCTCACTCACACACGCTCACTCACCCAACCCACACCTAAATGATGGTACTTGATTCAAGAATAATCAGAATACTTAAATTTGGTTGATTATAAAATCCATTCATCTTCCAGTGAGATGAAGCTTTATTTTGAACTAATAACTTGGTTTATTCTAAATCTGGAATGCTTAACTCACATGTTCTGTGTGATGCCCAGATTAATAAACCTTTTTTGGAATTGAAACAATATTTTTAAAATATCCTGATCTTTCTAGTTATCAATATCATCGGGTCTTTTTAAAATATTTATCCTTCCAATTGGTATCACGCCGTCTCACTCACACACGCTCACTCACCCAACCCACACCTAAATGATGGTACTTGATTCAAGAATAATCAGAATACTTAAATTTGGTTGATTATAAAATCCATTCATCTTCCAGTGAGATGAAGCTTTATTTTGAGTTAATAACTTGGTTTATTCTAAATCTGGAATGCTTAACTCACATGTTCTGTGTGATGCCCAGATTAATAAACCTTTTTTTGGAATTGAAACAATATTTTTAAAATATCCTGATCTTTCTAGTTATCAATATCATCGGGTCTTTTTAAAATATTTATCCTTCCAATTGGTATCACGCCGTCTCACTCACACACGCTCACTCACCCAACCCACACCTAAATGATGGTACTTGATTCAAGAATAATCAGAATACTTAAATTTGGTTGATTATAAAATCCATTCATCTTCCAGTGAGATGAAGCTTTATTTTGAACTAATAACTTGGTTTATTCTAAATCTGGAATGCTTAACTCACATGTTCTGTGTGATGCCCAGATTAATAAACCTTTTTTGGAATTGAAACAATATTTTTAAAATATCCTGATCTTTCTAGTTATCAATATCATCGGGTCTTTTTAAAATATTTATCCTTCCAATTGGTATCACGCCGTCTCACTCACACACGCTCACTCACCCAACCCACACCTAAATGATGGTACTTGATTCAAGAATAATCAGAATACTTAAATTTGGTTGATTATAAAATCCATTCATCTTCCAGTGAGATGAAGCTTTATTTTGAACTAATAACTTGGTTTATTCTAAATCTGGAATGCTTAACTCACATGTTCTGTGTGATGCCCAGATTAATAAACCTTTTTTGGAATTGAAACAATATTTTTAAAATATTCTGGTCTTTCTAGTTATCAATATCATCGGGTCTTTTTAAAATATTTATCCTTCCAATTGGTATCGCGCCGTCTCACTCACACACGCTCACTCACCCAACCCACACCTAAATGATGGTACTTGATTCAAGAATAATCAGAATACTTAAATTTGGTTGATTATAAAATCCATTCATCTTCCAGTGAGATGAAGCTTTATTTTGAACTAATAACTTGGTTTATTCTAAATCTGGAATGCTTAACTCACATGTTCTGTGTGATGCCCAGATTAATAAACCTTTTTTGGAATTGAAACAATATTTTTAAAATATCCTGATCTTTCTAGTTATCAATATCATCGGGTCTTTTTAAAATATTTATCCTTCCAATTGGTATCGCGCCGTCTCACTCACACACGCTCACTCACCCAACCCACACCTAAATGATGGTACTTGATTCAAGAATAATCAGAATACTTAAATTTGGTTGATTATAAAATCCATTCATCTTCCAGTGAGATGAAGCTTTATTTTGAGTTAATAACTTGGTTTATTCTAAATCTGGAATGCTTAACTCACATGTTCTGTGTGATGCCCAGATTAATAAACCTTTTTTGGAATTGAAACAATATTTTTAAAATATCCTGATCTTTCTAGTTATCAATATCATCGGGTCTTTTTAAAATATTTATCCTTCCAATTGGTATCACGCCGTCTCACTCACACACGCTCACTCACCCAACCCACACCTAAATGATGGTACTTGATTCAAGAATAATCAGAATACTTAAATTTGGTTGATTATAAAATCCATTCATCTTCCAGTGAGATGAAGCTTTATTTTGAACTAATAACTTGGTTTATTCTAAATCTGGAATGCTTAACTCACATGTTCTGTGTGATGCCCAGATTAATAAACCTTTTTTGGAATTGAAACAATATTTTTAAAATATCCTGATCTTTCTAGTTATCAATATCATCGGGTCTTTTTAAAATATTTATCCTTCCAATTGGTATCGCGCCGTCTCACTCACACACGCTCACTCACCCAACCCACACCTAAATGATGGTACTTGATTCAAGAATAATCAGAATACTTAAATTTGGTTGATTATAAAATCCATTCATCTTCCAGTGAGATGAAGCTTTATTTTGAGTTAATAACTTGGTTTATTCTAAATCTGGAATGCTTAACTCACATGTTCTGTGTGATGCCCAGATTAATAAACCTTTTTTGGAATTGAAACAATATTTTTAAAATATTCTGATCTTTCTAGTTATCAATATCATCGGGTCTTTTTAAAATATTTATCCTTCCAATTGGTATCACGCCGTCTCACTCACACACGCTCACTCACCCAACCCACACCTAAATGATGGTACTTGATTCAAGAATAATCAGAATACTTAAATTTGGTTGATTATAAAATCCATTCATCTTCCAGTGAGATGAAGCTTTATTTTGAACTAATAACTTGGTTTATTCTAAATCTGGAATGCTTAACTCACATGTTCTGTGTGATGCCCAGATTAATAAACCTTTTTTGGAATTGAAACAATATTTTTAAAATATTCTGGTCTTTCTAGTTATCAATATCATCGGGTCTTTTTAAAATATTTATCCTTCCAATTGGTATCGCGCCGTCTCACTCACACACGCTCACTCACCCAACCCACACCTAAATGATGGTACTTGATTCAAGAATAATCAGAATACTTAAATTTGGTTGATTATAAAATCCATTCATCTTCCAGTGAGATGAAGCTTTATTTTGAACTAATAACTTGGTTTATTCTAAATCTGGAATGCTTAACTCACATGTTCTGTGTGATGCCCAGATTAATAAACCTTTTTTGGAATTGAAACAATATTTTTAAAATATTCTGATCTTTCTAGTTATCAATATCATCGGGTCTTTTTAAAATATTTATCCTTCCAATTGGTATCACGCCGTCTCACTCACACACGCTCACTCACCCAACCCACACCTAAATGATGGTACTTGATTCAAGAATAATCAGAATACTTAAATTTGGTTGATTATAAAATCCATTCATCTTCCAGTGAGATGAAGCTTTATTTTGAACTAATAACTTGGTTTATTCTAAATCTGGAATGCTTAACTCACATGTTCTGTGTGATGCCCAGATTAATAAACCTTTTTTGGAATTGAAACAATATTTTTAAAATATTCTGATCTTTCTAGTTATCAATATCATCGGGTCTTTTTAAAATATTTATCCTTCCAATTGGTATCGCGCCGTCTCACTCACACACGCTCACTCACCCAACCCACACCTAAATGATGGTACTTGATTCAAGAATAATCAGAATACTTAAATTTGGTTGATTATAAAATCCATTCATCTTCCAGTGAGATGAAGCTTTATTTTGAGTTAATAACTTGGTTTATTCTAAATCTGGAATGCTTAACTCACATGTTCTGTGTGATGCCCAGATTAATAAACCTTTTTTGGAATTGAAACAATATTTTTAAAATATTCTGGTCTTTCTAGTTATCAATATCATCGGGTCTTTTTAAAATATTTATCCTTCCAATTGGTATCGCGCCGTCTCACTCACACACGCTCACTCACCCAACCCACACCTAAATGATGGTACTTGATTCAAGAATAATCAGAATACTTAAATTTGGTTGATTATAAAATCCATTCATCTTCCAGTGAGATGAAGCTTTATTTTGAACTAATAACTTGGTTTATTCTAAATCTGGAATGCTTAACTCACATGTTCTGTGTGATGCCCAGATTAATAAACCTTTTTTGGAATTGAAACAATATTTTTAAAATATCCTGATCTTTCTAGTTATCAATATCATCGGGTCTTTTTAAAATATTTATCCTTCCAATTGGTATCACGCCGTCTCACTCACACACGCTCACTCACCCAACCCACACCTAAATGATGGTACTTGATTCAAGAATAATCAGAATACTTAAATTTGGTTGATTATAAAATCCATTCATCTTCCAGTGAGATGAAGCTTTATTTTGAGTTAATAACTTGGTTTATTCTAAATCTGGAATGCTTAACTCACATGTTCTGTGTGATGCCCAGATTAATAAACCTTTTTTGGAATTGAAACAATATTTTTAAAATATCCTGATCTTTCTAGTTATCAATATCATCGGGTCTTTTTAAAATATTTATCCTTCCAATTGGTATCACGCCGTCTCACTCACACACGCTCACTCACCCAACCCACACCTAAATGATGGTACTTGATTCAAGAATAATCAGAATACTTAAATTTGGTTGATTATAAAATCCATTCATCTTCCAGTGAGATGAAGCTTTATTTTGAGTTAATAACTTGGTTTATTCTAAATCTGGAATGCTTAACTCACATGTTCTGTGTGATGCCCAGATTAATAAACCTTTTTTGGAATTGAAACAATATTTTTAAAATATTCTGGTCTTTCTAGTTATCAATATCATCGGGTCTTTTTAAAATATTTATCCTTCCAATTGGTATCGCGCCGTCTCACTCACACACGCTCACTCACCCAACCCACACCTAAATGATGGTACTTGATTCAAGAATAATCAGAATACTTAAATTTGGTTGATTATAAAATCCATTCATCTTCCAGTGAGATGAAGCTTTATTTTGAACTAATAACTTGGTTTATTCTAAATCTGGAATGCTTAACTCACATGTTCTGTGTGATGCCCAGATTAATAAACCTTTTTTGGAATTGAAACAATATTTTTAAAATATTCTGATCTTTCTAGTTATCAATATCATCGGGTCTTTTTAAAATATTTATCCTTCCAATTGGTATCGCGCCGTCTCACTCACACACGCTCACTCACCCAACCCACACCTAAATGATGGTACTTGATTCAAGAATAATCAGAATACTTAAATTTGGTTGATTATAAAATCCATTCATCTTCCAGTGAGATGAAGCTTTATTTTGAACTAATAACTTGGTTTATTCTAAATCTGGAATGCTTAACTCACATGTTCTGTGTGATGCCCAGATTAATAAACCTTTTTTGGAATTGAAACAATATTTTTAAAATATCCTGATCTTTCTAGTTATCAATATCATCGGGTCTTTTTAAAATATTTATCCTTCCAATTGGTATCGCGCCGTCTCACTCACACACGCTCACTCACCCAACCCACACCTAAATGATGGTACTTGATTCAAGAATAATCAGAATACTTAAATTTGGTTGATTATAAAATCCATTCATCTTCCAGTGAGATGAAGCTTTATTTTGAACTAATAACTTGGTTTATTCTAAATCTGGAATGCTTAACTCACATGTTCTGTGTGATGCCCAGATTAATAAACCTTTTTTGGAATTGAAACAATATTTTTAAAATATCCTGATCTTTCTAGTTATCAATATCATCGGGTCTTTTTAAAATATTTATCCTTCCAATTGGTATCACGCCGTCTCACTCACACACGCTCACTCACCCAACCCACACCTAAATGATGGTACTTGATTCAAGAATAATCAGAATACTTAAATTTGGTTGATTATAAAATCCATTCATCTTCCAGTGAGATGAAGCTTTATTTTGAACTAATAACTTGGTTTATTCTAAATCTGGAATGCTTAACTCACATGTTCTGTGTGATGCCCAGATTAATAAACCTTTTTTGGAATTGAAACAATATTTTTAAAATATCCTGATCTTTCTAGTTATCAATATCATCGGGTCTTTTTAAAATATTTATCCTTCCAATTGGTATCACGCCGTCTCACTCACACACGCTCACTCACCCAACCCACACCTAAATGATGGTACTTGATTCAAGAATAATCAGAATACTTAAATTTGGTTGATTATAAAATCCATTCATCTTCCAGTGAGATGAAGCTTTATTTTGAGTTAATAACTTGGTTTGTTCTAAATCTGGAATGCTTAACTCACATGTTCTGTGTGATGCCCAGATTAATAAACCTTTTTTGGAATTGAAACAATATTTTTAAAATATCCTGATCTTTCTAGTTATCAATATCATCGGGTCTTTTTAAAATATTTATCCTTCCAATTGGTATCGCGCCGTCTCACTCACACACGCTCACTCACCCAACCCACACCTAAATGATGGTACTTGATTCAAGAATAATCAGAAGATTAATGGATTTGTCGCGACCCCATCACTGATTAGCTATATTGTTCCTAGAATATGGTCGCGACGGTTCAGTGGGAAAATATTTATTGACATGGGAACTGAAATTCGAATGAATTCTTCTTCCTTCCTTCTTCCAATATACAATTGTCTGCAAATCAGGATCATAGAATTCTTGTTCACGCGTGGAATTAATTTATTACCCCAAAATTTTCTTGTCATCACGCTCGCAAAATTCCTCGGCCACATGAGGAAGTTGTGATTGTCCACTGATGTTTGTTTGGCTACCCTCTCGGAAAAGCCACGTTTCAGTGGGATGCTCATTCACATCATGTAAGAGAGCCCGATATGTGTGCCTTCCACCCGAAAATGCAGAATTTTTAATTTTTCAACTTGTGTTATTAATTTAATTATCTAATTTTCACAGATGTTTTTAAGTAATCTTCTTATATTTGTCTCAAGCTATTGGAAAATTTAAGTATTCCAATAAATAACTAAATTTATCCATCTTAACGAAACACCGATTTCAAGCACTCTGGATGTTTTTCTGATGTTCGTGCACACCAATTTGCCTCATGTGTAAAACATAGGAGCGCAGTCGTGACTCTGATTCCGCTCGTTACGACAGCCCTGTGTTTAGCAGACGAGTTTTCTGCTTTTTAAAAAAAATATTTTTTTAATGAATATTTCATACTTTTCGTGTCTAATTTAATTTGCAAACGATAGAATATGATGGATCAATTAATAATATAGGTTGATTTCATTGATTTTAATTAAACTCTATTTTTTATAGCCATTTTTAGTTTTGTTGATTTTATAAAAATCACCATCATTCAAAAAAAATATTTGAAATCATCCTTCATAAAATTATATGTTATGTACCAATACCATCTCATCATTTTAAACCTAATTTCACTATATGGTTTGGGACCCAGTTTTTTGTTATGATCAGTTTTATGTTCGTATTACTCTGTTAATTTTATATTTCATTTCTAAACTCTTTTTCAATATTAAATCTTTATGATCTTTTCATATTCTATCAATTTAATAAAATTATCAAAAGTTATATTCATTCAGAAAGCTTGGTTTAATGAAAATATTTATTTTGGATCGATTTTCAAGTAATTATAAAATTACATGTTATATTTGTCCATTTTATAATTTTATCTTTAAACATGAAGAGTTATACAAATAAATGGATTAAACAATCAAATAAATCGAAAAATACAAATTAAGGGTTAAAGAATAAAGGAATATTATAAAGAAGGGACTTGGATTGATGAAAAGAATGGACATGGGAACAAGGAGATTATTAATGTAATGAAGGAATGTAAATGGGAAATGGAAAAGAATAAAATCTTCAATGAAATCTATCTTTATTTTAAGATCGGGAAGTCACGCGGAACAAATAATATTGTGATCCGTCTTGGAATATCGCTGATTTGCTCAGAAAACTGATTATCTGATTCAACCACATAGGCTTTAGCTTTAGTTAAAGCTTTAGCACAAAGGATCTTAATTTCTGCAGACATTTTTGAGTTTTTCTAATATGCAATCATATTAAAAATTTCATAAAAACCCTCATAAAAACCCATGACAATATGTTTAAGCTTACAAGGTTGTAAAAGGTAAAAGGTGTGTTAGGTTGTAAAAAATATTTAATAGATGAACGACAACCATTGTGGTATAAGTTTTCTAAACAATATTGGAACGTTCTTCGAAAAATATATGGTTACAAATAATTTATTGAGTTATACATAAAGAAGAGCCGTTCTTTATAAAATATTTAGACATTCGATGAAGTCAACCAATTCTAGTTGTTCCATGAGCTTTTTCTATGAGTGAATCCACCACCTTCACTCAACTAAACGTATAGTGGCGCACGTAATAATGTTGAGAGTTTTTCCAATCTCGTGTTATTATATTAATTATGATGATTCTATAATTTTCAATATACGATATGCTTCTTTACCATTCCCAGTTCCTTTAAGCATTCAAATTCCAATTCCATTCTCAATCTCCTTGTTCCCATGTCCATTCTTTTCATCAATCCAAGTCCCTTCTTTTTAATATTCCTTTATTCTTTAACCCTTAATTTGTATTTTTCGATTTATTTAATTGTTTAATCCATTTATTTGTACAACTCTTCATGTTTAAAGATAAAATTATAAAATGGACAAATATAACATGTAATTTTATAATTACTTGAAAATCGATCCAAAATAAATATTTTCTTTAAACCAAACTTTCTGAATTAATATAACTTTTGATAATTTTATTAAATTGATAGAATATGAAAAGATCATAAAGATTTAATATTGAAAAAGAGTTTAAAAATGAAATATAAAATTAACAGAGTAATACGAACATAAAACTGATCATAACAAAAAACTGGGTCCCAAACCATATAGTGAAATTAGGTTTAAAATGATGAGATGGTATTGGTACATAACATATAATTTTATGAAGGATGATTTCAAATATTTTTTTTTAATGATGGTGATTTTTATAAAATCAACAAAACTAAAAATGGCTATAAAAAATAGAGTTTAATTAAAATCAATGAAATCAACCTATATTATTAATTGATCCATCATATTCTATCGTTTGCAAATTAAATTAGACACGAAAAGTATGAAATATTCATTAAAAAAATATTTTTTTTAAAAGCAGAAAACTCGTCTGCTAAACACAGGGCTGTCGTAACGAGCGGAATCAGAGTCACGACTGCAAGTGGATTTTAAATTGGTGTGTTCGTGTCATTTGATGAGTGGCGAATTTCGCTTGATGCTCTTTCTGACGACCTTTCCGGGGTGATAATGAAAACATTTCTTCCTCTCGTTTATTGAGTGTATGTTCTTTTGGGAGCTGCAAGACGTGTCCTCCGTCGCAGTGCCATTCCGCTTTGAAGTTCAATTATCTACGCTTTGTACTTTTCCTTGTTAGACATAATCACTTGATTTCAAATTCAAAAAAAAAACATTTTAATACAAACCAAATTGCAACAAAACACACCCGGTGATTATGCTGAACCGTGTAACTTTTCCTAGAAACCTCCTAATAAGTTATCAAAACTCAAAAATCACGAAGATATTAAATTGAACCTAAACTGAACATCAGTTTCAAGGAATTCTAAATAAGAAAAGTTTATCTTTCAGATAACAACAATTGAATAAATAACAACAAATTAATAAGGCAAGGAGCACGCACAAATGATTTCGTCAAAATATTGTAAATATGTTTTAAATTTTAAAGTACAATTGCACGCCAAATTAAATCATAAAAACAGGAGCTCAGAAAAGTCACTTACATTTAAATTTTATATTTATAGCTTCTGAACTGCTTTAAGAGAAAAATATAGAAAATATTATAAAATCATCATTTTGATTTGGCGTGCTATTGAAAATATCCAAAAAAAATTAAAAATTCATCAATTCACATGATACAATTAAAACTCCAAAATCGATATTTTCAATTGGCGTGTAAGTTATGCATCAAATCCTGTCAGAAAATAAAAATACAACAAAAAAACAAATTATAGTACAATAAATTAAAGATTCGTGTTTGTTACAGAATCTCGTCCAAATGTTTGAAGCTCGTCTTCGTTTAAAATTGGTTCACCTACAGAATCTAATAGATGTCATTATTATGGTTATATTATATAAATATTTATATTGTAGCAAATAGCCAACGTTTACCTGTATAACGGGGACTAACATTGTCTCCTTCTTTATTTTTAATTTTCACATCAGGGCTTGAATAAAGGCATCGACAGGCGACCTTAGTGAGACCATCTGCAACATTCAAATTATTGATAGTCTTTTCTAATTTATTGCTAAATAATTTAATCCAGCCCAAACCCAATTAGCGTCTGCACGCCAATTAAAAATATTAAATTGAAAGGATGCTCATTTTTAATGCAAAGTAAATATCAGTCAAATTTTATATTTTAAAGAAATTTTTAGGCAAATCATGTCATTTAGCTTCAATGGAAACCAGAAATATTCACGTGAAGCTTCATTGAACACGTTTAAATTTTCAAAAATCATCATTTTCATGTTGGCGCATAATCATTAGGGTGTAAGTATTTTATTCATGTGGTCCAATGGGATCAGAGATATGCATTCATAATTCCAACTTATCTCTTATAAGTAGCACGCTAAATGAAAAAAGTCCCGGTTTTTGAAATTTTCAATTTCTTTAAGGTACCGCCCGCCCGGAATTCCAAAAAACGGGGTCCCATCACTGGCGCGAGCTTGTCGACGCAATTGACGAGAGATAGTTCGAGTTGGCTCCTGCTGACAATACGAACTCCGAAATATTCAAAGTAAGTAAATATCCTATTGTTATGGAAGCCAATAAATAGTTAAATAAAATGCCGACCACCAACAGCCACACAGGCGTAACAAATTCAAAAATAACGACATTGAACGTTAATATTTGCACCCGTGTTAGGAGGGACTCCGCCCCTTTTCCCAGGTTTTTGAAATTTATATTTTTAAGGTCCTCTCCCACCGGAAATTTCAGAAATCGGGGTCCCTTCCATCACTGCCCGGTACCCGGCAGGGGCTGGAACCGTTTTTTTTTTTTTAGAAAAATACCCGGGTGCCTCCCATCAATGTTTCTGTTGTCTAATATCATTTTCAGAGTTTTCGATATTCTAAAGAAGTAGCCATATATATGAGGTTGGAAAGAAAGACTATAAAACATCAAATTATTCTGAATTGTTTCGTGGGCTTGTAAATCTTAATCCACGTTTTTATTTCAAATTTACTGCGTCATCACGTTTTTTCTTGATTTTTAATATAATTGATCCGCTCATGAATTAACGGCAAAATTCTTGCCAATATTGAATTATAGGCTATTTCACATTTTTTGACGGCACGTTGCGAACCGCTGCGCAGCAAGATCATTATAAATAAAGAGATACAATAGACAACTATCTGTCGCAACGCGCATATTTTTGCAATGCGTCGTCAAAAAATTTGAAATAGACTATAGTAAAAATATTTTAGAAGATCTATAAAGAAAAGCGTGCCCTTAAGTTTATGGACTAACTCCACCGTTAAAATAGGAGTGATATTAAACTCACACGAATGACACGGATCGAACTGTAGCGTAGACGTGACTCTGTTCACGTATTGTCGTAAAATAAAATTCTCACTTATTTAATATTGTTTCGAAATATTTTTTATCTCTAATTTGTAGAGATTAATTACCCAGTTTCGAATGAAATTAAAATTCGGATGTAAAAAATGTCAGGCCGTGAAAGTGCTGACCAGTTTCTCATCAAATAAACTAATTTTATCTTCCGAGATATTTCATTTAAAAATAAAAATTGCGAAAATATATAGTCGTCGCCAAATGCGATTACCGCCGCAAAGTGTGGCGCACTTTTTTAAATATTATTTTTTCATTTAATTTTTATGATTTTTATTATTTTCCACATTTATTCCACGATTGAAACAACATCTAATTTATTTATTTATTTATATTTATTTATTTAGATTACGTGTGCTAGACACGTGATTAAAATTTAAATTAAATGAAAATATAAATAAATGAAAAACTGACCATAAAATAATACTAATTAAAAATCTAAAGAAGGAACAAAATAAACTAGGTAACAGTTAAGAAAATAATAAATGATAGCAACATAAAAAAAAAATAATGTAACAAAAACGTAGGGTGGTGGGAAGGTGATAACTAATATGCCAGAGTTTTTTTTTGTCAAAAATAAATGTTTTCAAATAAACATGAAACTACTAAATAAGGCTAAAGTTGTATTTGTCTATTTGATAAATCACATTAATTAGGGGAAACTTCAAGACTCCCCAGAATCGCCAAATGTAGCTTACGTTTTAAATTCTCCGACAATCTCTTACATCTTTCATTGAATAATTGCACAGAACGTGCCACAAAAAACTTTCTACGAATTGATTTCAATGGAGGCTTAAACGTTAATCTAATACCACTACGATTTGTAGAAGGATTAATAGAGAAAAGTTTTCTCCAATTAACTTGAGCCCTACCCAACAGTATTTTTGATAGGAACTTGTAATCCAAATCTTCTCGTCTCTTAGATAAAGTTTCTAAATTGAAAAGCTTCAAACGCTCTGCATAAGAAATGTAATCAGGATCGTTGAAAGAAATATACTTACGATTGATTCTACAATAAAGCTTCCTAGTGAATCGCTTCTGTCGTCGCCAAATGCGATTACCGCCGCAAAGTGTGGCGCACTTTTTTAAATATTATTTTTTCATTTAATTTTTATGATTTTTATTATTTTCCACATTTATTCCACGATTGAAACAACATCTAAAACATATTCTTCAATTTATTTAAGCTAAAACAGTATAAAACGAGCCTAAACAAGAAAATAATCATGAAAATTAAATGAAAAAATAATATTTGAAAAAGTGCGCCACATTTTGCGGCGGTAATCGCATTTGGCGACGACTATAATAAATAAGTGAGCATTTTATTTTACGATAATACGTAAACACAGCCACGTCTACGACACACTTCGATCCTCGTTATTCGTGTGAGTTTAATATCATTACCAAAATCGGAAAATATATTTCCAATTATTAATTGTCTACATACAAGTACTTACCATTCAATTTCATCAAAAATTCTGGCAACTTTTTCGGCTTCATGAATATCATATACAGCACCAATCCAAATGCGACCAGTATCACTCCAACCAGCGTTTCCTTCAATGCATTCATTTCTTCTCATTCATCTATCATAACCACCTTTGTCTCCTCGATGAACGGAATAATTATCAATGCACACATGATTGCCCAGAATATCACCGAGAACACAATTGGAACTCTTATCGCTCCCGGTGCCACCTCAATCTTTCGGATTCTGATCCATCCTAGTGCCACCATTGTCACAATCTTCTGACCAAACATCACAAATGAAACATAATTGATCAGGCTATTCGTATCAGCAAATGATACAACAATGGTGCACAACAGCTAAAATCGAACCAATTTCTTCTGAAGGCGATACTTATTGAATACCTGAAACAAAAGAGCCGCTCGCGGGCTTCTCGCCTCATCGCTAAGACAGCTCAAAAACGTCGGCAGATGACCTTCTCTCGCTGCCGCGTGTGTAAATCTGGAGCCGCAAAAGATGTTACTGTTTAATGTGCCTATCAGCAGGATGGCAATCATGAATGGGATGGCGTAGCTAAAGTTTCCCAGCGTTGCTCTTGCGAACTCCGCCGCCACAGCTGTACTATTCATAATCTCATCCTTTGGTAGAACCGTCATATAAGCCACATTCATGGCGACATAGAGTGTCGTGACAGCCGTGATACCGCCAATCAACGCGATCGGCATGGTTCTAAACAAAATCTATTCCCACATAATTGCAACTTATCAAACCTTCTGGGTCTGTGAATCTCCGGTGTTCCATAGTTCAAAATATCCCATCCCGAAAAGCTCCACAAGGCTCCATAAAATGCCAGCGATATGGCGCCAGGACTCGTCGAGCTTCCATCAAACATATTTTCAAGATTCTGCGTCCATCCCTTCACAATTAGATAGTAAAAGCCGGTGACTATTATCACGGCCAATGAGAGAAGTTTTGCGATGGTTACAATGATTTGAAACTTTGATGCGTATTTATCAATAGCATACAAGTTCATAATTGTAAGAAGGACTTAAACATGCATTATTAATACAGGCACTTCCAATAAATAGCCTACTAATTAGTGCGAATCCAATACACCTTTCGGCAATATTATGCCAAGGATCTTCCAAGTGCCAAACCGGGTCCAATCCGGCGACAATATACTGCCCAAACGTGTGAGCTTGCACCGCCGCAGACGCCGGAAAAGACATTATCACACCAACCCACATGAACGAGAACGCGATCGCTTCCCAGCCAACAAAAACCTTAAAATTTCATTCCATGCATGCACAAATTTGAAAACCTACATTGTACGCAAAATCACATCCAGGCTCTATAATAGACGTGCCAAGCTCGATGTAGCATATTCCACCTGCAATTCAGTTTCAATAGGCTGTCACACATTTTCGAATGAACCAATCAGTGAAATGAGCCCGCAGCCAATCCAAACAATGAGTGCCAATCCGTTCGACTGGGTGTAGACAAGAATCGGGCCTGGCGTGATGAAGATGCCAGCACCAACAATATTAGCTGAAAAATATAATAGACTACTGTGCATTTTGGAAAAAAGGTGTGGACAAATTGCAAAACCACGTTCTTCTCCTTTTATTTAAATTCCTTATATTTTATACTTCTCGAATTTGTTTTTAGAATAGTTTAGAATTATTGATTAACAGTGTTTAATTTGTTTTAAGATGCCAGCACCAACAATATTAGCTGAAAAATATAGCAGACTACTGTGCATTTCGCAAAAAAGGTGTGGACAAATTGCAAAACCACGTTCTTCTCCTTTTATTTAAATTCTTTATATTTTTTAAAATCGTAACTTCTTCGAATTTATATTTAGAATAGTTTAGAATTATTGATTAACAGTGTTTAATTTGTATTAAGGTTCAAAAACGATTTTAGAATTCCTAAAAAACAAAGAATTTAGGTAAATAAAATGTGAAGGGCGTGGTTTTGCAATTTGTCCACACTTTTTTGCAAGATACACATTAATCGTGGCAGTGGAGTGTGGATGAATTATAATATAGTCAATGCCAAATGCGATTACCACCGCAAAATGTGGCGCACTTTTTTAAATATTATTTTTTTATTTAATTTTTATGATTATAATTATTTTCCACATTTATTCCACGATTGAAACAACATCTAAAACATATTCTTCAATTTATTCAAGCAGAAACAGTATAGAACAAGCCTAAACAAGAAATTAATCATGAAAATTAAATGAAAAAATAATATTCAAAAAAGTGCGCCACATTTTGCGTTGGTAATCGTATTTGGAATCGAATATATATATATATATATATCCACTCAACTGCCACGACTATTGCACAACTTTCGAAAAAAGCGTGGACAATTTGCAAAAAACCACGCCCTAAATTTTTTAATTCAAATTCTTTAATATTTCTTCGAATTTGATTTACTCTCTTTTTTAGGACTTTTTTATAATTATCAACTTGTGATTAATTTGTGTTTACTGTTTTAGAACCACAAATTTTTTAATTACTTCTATCTTTCGGGAAGGTAGAGTTGTGATTTTAAAAACCATACCAACATCTAGAAGAAGTATGAGAAAATCATTTTAATATATTGTCCTTTTCAGAGATCGGTGCCGAATGGAAGAGGAAAAAAATTAGGATGGAATGAGGTTCTTGTTTGGATGGCCTCCCTTTTTAGACGGCCATTCTTTTTTACGAAATTATGGGCAGCACATATTTAAGAGGAATTGAGAAAAATGTTTTTTGTGGCCCCATCATTTTCTCTTCTTTTATTACTCTTCCATTAGGCACCGATCTCTGAAATGGACAATATATAGTTTATAAAAATCGAATTTTCCGTCGCGCCTTGCTGTTCTGCTTCTCTGCTTCTCATGATTGACCTTGTCTCGATGATTGGTTTTGTGGATCTCACAATAAATAGTCATTTCTTTTCTTTTAAAAATATCAACGTCTATTAATCTGCAAGTGCGCCAGCTGCTAAGCTATAAATGGTAGTTCAGTAAAGCCTCTCTAATCTACTCCTCCTCAAGGACATTAACACGCCTACTGTTATGATAATAAAATGATCTCACTAAATGTGCTAAAATATAACATTTTGGGAAGCTATTGCTATTTTTAGAGAGTTTATGGAATGTCTAGTACAATTATTGTGAACAATGCACCCCAACTTGGATGTTAATGGAATCAGCACAGTAAATGTGCTCAAATATAACATTTTGGAAATATTATTATATTTTTTAATAGTTTAAGACAAGCTTAATTTAATTGTAGTAAGAACTTTTTTGTTATAAAGACGTAAAAATTTCCACACACGTTTAAACATTGCAAAATCGTTATTTCGATTTGGCGTGCATTAATATTCAGAGGAACTTTAAGATGATGCTGTTAAGGTCACGAGAAGGACAGCTTGTAATTTACACGTAGGATTTTGAAAGACACGCATAAATATTGTAAAATTGCCATTTTCATTTTGCGTGCAGCTGCAAGATTATTCTCAATTGTAATTGAGTTTCACAAAAATATTCACTTCGGTATCAAACTTCGTTCTGTGTTGTGCAAGACGAAACACGCCGAAGACAGCCAATAGATAAATTGCCTTCACATAGAAAGAAATATCAACGAATTTGATCACGATTTCAACAAATTTATTCTTTTTTGTAAAACAGTTATTTTAAGAGAACGAATGATTTTTTTTAAGTTACATCATTATGTTCCTCGTAAAATTCTGAATTTTTTGAAATGCAACATGACGTGGTTACGGTAATTAACATGTATTTTATAGTCGATCGAAATTTTAAACTTTAAAAAATCATAACTTTGCTTAGAAGCTGAATGAAAGTTAGAAGAAAGCATATTATTGATCACCGTTATGTCCTCTATCAATAAAGTCTTAACCTCAAAAATTAAAAATAGAGTTTTCAAGTTATTCACTTTTAAAGTAGGTAGAAAGGTAGAAATTCCTTTAAAATTGGCGTAAAGATTATTTTTAAACTTCTACGAGGATATTAAGGAGACGCGTTTCAATCTTTAAAAATTGCATTTTCATTTGGTGTGTTCCGATTTTTCTCGACAATCTAATCAATTATTGTAATAATTTGAAAAAAAACCTAATTAATAACTTAAATTGATGAGATAAAACATTGAAAGGTTCCCAGGTCAGACCAAGCAAGACCATAAATTATTTTCTTCTCCAAATTGGCACGTTCGAAAGAAAAAGACAATACATCTAATCATTATCACTAGAAAAAAACCCAACAATTACCTATCACATAGCTCATGCACGACAATAATCCCATTTGATGGCGATTGACGGTTGCCGGCGCTGCTCCTCCACCATCATCCTCGGTCATCTTCAATTTCGAACAATAACTATCAAAAAAATCGACCAAAAGCTCGAAACAAAATTCGGTAAAATATTTCTGTCTATTTTGTCAATTGTTTGTGATTCCTTTTCCATGACAAAACACCAAAAGAAAAACAAAAACAGCCGAAAACGAAATATATCAAAGCACCGCTATAAAACCCAATATTGAAAGAAAATTTTCTTATAAAAATACTTTAAACTCAAATCAATTTTACATCAATTCTTAAACAATTTATTTGTCCTCCCTTGATATAAACAATTATTTACATCTATCATCAAAATCCATCACAATATTGACAAAAATATAAATACAAGCAATAAGTAAATAAATTACAAATTATGTTAGAACCGTTATAGCACAATAAAACGAGTCTCTTCTACAATTAACTCTTATCACAATATTATCCTACATCATATACATCAAAACAAGTACAAAATACAAGAATAAAAATTTAAAAAAGATAACATTACGGTTTGCGTAATATTCCCATCACATCAATTTGATTTATCGGATCATTTGGATCTAGTGGTGGTAAGACACTTTGCGTTCTGCAATAAAAAACAATGATAACCCATCTAAAACAAGTACAAATAATAATAATATTATTAAAACACCCATAGATGCTTTGCTCATCTAATTCTCCTCAAATCAGCATTCAAATATTAATGTATGGTCAATCCCAGGACATTGCTTCTGATAGTTCTTGTTAAGATAATAATAATAATACGAACATGTCAAACATGCCATCGATCACACAACCTTATCAAACATCTATTATTGGTATCGATGGAACATTAATTAATGCCAATAATATTCAAACCCTAGTTAAGATTAGTTATTATGAGGCAAATGACTAGCAATCTCAGCTTATTCCAAACTACGTAGATTATAGTATTTTTCCTACATTCTAACCTATTAAGTTTCAAAGTCCTAACCTAATTCGCTTTTAAAGTATCCTGACATGAATGGATAAAACTATAAACCTATGAAATCAGACCATTATATTCCAAATGAATATACCCAAATTCCTTGTTTTGATGAGAAGATAATAACAAATTCCCGCAAGTTCAAAGCAAAACAAAAATAATGTAAGAATATATATTGAAAAAACTGTGCAAAGTTTTTTTATAATTGCAAAATTTCAACGTACTTGCTTCCTTTAAACAACAGAAAATGGACAAGACAGTTTTTCCAGTATCATGGGCTATAAATTTTCACGTGAATGTTTAGTTCGCACGCCAACTGGTATGGAAATAAAATGAGCTCAGTAAACATGCTTAAATTTAACTTTTTGGAAAGATATTAACATTTTAGATAGTTTAAGAAAAGTCGAGTTAAATTACCGTGAAACATTGTTTGTTTAAAAGACGAAAACGTTTACAAACGCGTAAAAATTTATAAATTTCAATTGAAGTGTCAATATATGTTAAACTGAGGTCCGTTTCTTTGCTGGATAATGATACGGGCTCTAAAGCATCCAAAATAAGTAAGACAAAATCATTGAAAACTTTTTAAAAGTTGTATTTTAAAGTACACGGAATCGATTATAGTATTCAACTGAAAAAATGGCGGCAATCATATATACATGAAATTATATTTAAAAAACCTAAAGCTCTAAAAAAAGAGATTGGAAATAATCATTTGCTCTTAACAATAAATGCGATGGCTTAAACTAATGAAATTGTATTGATAAAGTGAAATGATGTATAACTTATAGTTGGAAATTCATAAAATTCGGTTGATTTGCTAGTTCGGAGGAAGCTACTCAGTTGGGGTGGACATGTGGCAAGGCTGTGGTGGAGCAGAATTCTTCCACGAAACTGACCAAGAGCAAGAGGAAGACCCAAGGGAAGGTTGTCGGACAGAGTCAAGCTCTGGGTCACGAAATTCGTCCACGAGAAGTCTACCACCCGGGCAACACGGAGAAGAATCGGTATTCTCGAGGAGAAGACGGCTTGGTCAACATTGGCAAGGCGAAGCCAAACACTCTGGAGAGAGTTGGTCCGCATCTCGCCGCAGTCGGAATGACGTCGGACAATCAAGTAATCAAGTAAGTAGGTAAGTCAGGAAATATATTGCAGAAATAAAATAATTAAGATAATAATACGCTATAGGCTTAGGAACAATAATAATAATAATAAAAATGCAAATATTCAATAACCACAAACACCAAAAAACCGAAAAATATCTCGATAAAAATGTAAAATCATTACACACTATATGATTCTCTCATCCCATCCCATCAAAACCCACCTAATACTATTATGCAGCATTCGTTTCTCCAATTTTCTCGCGTCACCTTCTCCGATAACAAACTTTTTCGGATCCATAATATCCCTCACACCTAGCTGCGACTTTTCCATGCATTTCTCTCGATTCTCCGATTCGTACGAAACACTCGTTGTGTGGCTCATTGACAATACCTAATCACTTCCATTATTCAATTAGTTTGCTTTCAACAAACATACCGGCGGCTCTTCCATCGGCGAGGTAGCTATTGATGAAACATTTGTTCGCAAATTGTTCTGTTGCGGCATCGGCATCACAGCTACAGCCGGGCGCAAATTGTCACGTTTATCCGGCGCCGGATGTGAGTCGGTAGGCCGAAAATCCTGAGCTGGGATACTTTTCTGTTGATTCTGATACTGGTTTGTTTGTGGTTGATCAGCTTGCCTTTGATCTTGAATAATAAAAAAAACAGTAATACAATGAAAACATTTATTTAATACTTTGAGCATTCTGGGTGGTGTGTTCAGTGGGTGTGAGAGCTGGTGGAAGATTCAAGTTGTCGAAAATTGAGCTTAAAAGGTCCTAAATATTAAAAATTTAATTCAGATCAATTCCATATGCAATTACCACATTGCTCTGAGGCTGTTGTTGTTGTTGTTGTTGTTGTTGCGGTTGTGGTGGATGTCCAACGGGCGCATTATTTTGTGAAGAATTATTCACTGACGATTGTTGGAAGCCACCTTGATTTTGCATCATTGGAGTAGAATTTTGTTGCACATTCTGATTTGGAACAGCGTTCGTCGTCGGAAATTGTTGATTCACTTGGAACGCTGGTGGTGTCTGCAGTTGATTCATTGGATTGGTTGAAATTGGTTGCGAAGGCGTTCCAATCGCAGAATTTGGCGGAAGTCCCGAGCTATGCCAAGGAGAAGCCTGTAAATAAATTCAAAATCAATCAGAAAATCATCACCAATCAACCTTTGACGGTCCCGAATGCCAGGGCGAATTTCTTTGCGTGGAATAGCTTGCAAATCCTGGTAAACTCGATGAACTGGATGTCATCGTTGGGTTCGCTCCAGTCGTCGGTGTAGACGGCTGTTGTGGAATTGGTGGAGTTGCAGCTGCCACAGGGTTCGGGACCACGTTAGAGTGTTCTGTTGGTGGTTTCTGGGGTCCAAAATTCATCGAGGCCAACGAGCTGTTCGATTGGTTCGCTGGAAGCCCTGGCTGAGAGATTTGTTGAGGAGGCACATGCGGTTGGTGAAAAGAATTGTACGTTCCACCCATCAACGCTGCGTTGGGCTGAGTTTGAGGAGTTGATAAAGACGGATTGTGGGAACCATAATTCATTGAGACGTTATTAGATTGATTTGGCGGAAGATGCGACGGATGATGTTGCCCAGATGAAGCATTCATCTGGTTAGCCTGCATAACTGGTGGACAATTTCGTGATGGTGCCGGATATTGATTGACTTGGTTCATTTGATGATGATGATGTTGGCTAGGTTGCAAATGACCATTTAATGAATTCATTGATCCAAATGAGCTATTTGATTGACTCATCTGAAGAGGCGCCGGAGGTTGAGCTTGGTTTCCCGTGAAATTATTAGGCTGAATATTCATTTGAGAAGCAGATGGTGGTTGCTGATAATGTTGGTTTGCTTGTTGATATCCAATCGATTGATTCAAGTGAAAAGCTGGAGATTGCGGTTGCCCTTGTGGATAATTGACTGGCGTACTAGAGGAACTAGTCCTCATTGAAGGCATCTGAGGTTGACCTCCAACCAGCGGAGAGTTTCTTGCCCCATTCACCGGGTTCATCCTCGTTTCTTGCTCACTCGCATATTTATGCACTGGCGGTTGTGTTGACGAATGAAGTATTGGTGTTTCATTGGGTGGTGCAGGGGAATGATATCCCGAAATTTCCTTTCTCGGTGGCATCTGAAATGATGATGGCGCATATGAAGGTGGAAACATCGGTGGATTTTGTGGAACGTTCCGAATATCTAAAGAAAATCCTATATATCCATTAAAAATTAGCAAAAATACTTGTATTTACGGCAAATTCATTAACACTGCTTGGCGCAGGCGACGGAGGTCCCGATGGTGGAACTGACGGACCGCTATTCGATGGTGCCGCCGGTGGCGGAACTACCGGAGGGACATAACTATTCGAGCTACCCTTTCTACTTCTATACTGCTCCATTACGTCCTTTAGTCGAGGTCCTGTGGTAGACACAGCCGGCATCGGCGGTTGAGCCATCATTGGGGGCGGTTGGTGCGGCATTCCAAACTCGGCCATCGCCTCCCGCGCTTCTTTCTGGCGTCGTATTGCTAGCATCCGTTCCTCGTGCTCGCGTTTCTCACGTTCTTGCTTTTCAATCTCTCCCCGGTCTACAAAGAGAAATACAAATGAATTTTTATTATCACCTACATTGCTCTTCCATAGCGTGAATTGGAATTGAAAATTGATCACATCTTTGCATTAACTGACGATAGAATCTAAAAACAAATTATTAAAAAACAATATTTTCATATATTGGGATTTATTTTGAATATTATGATAAAAATGATTGTAAATTGTCACTAACTTTTCGCCTTCCTCCGATTTTTGTAACACATCTTTATATGTCTCATAGGCTTCAATGAGTATACGAATCTTCTTGTCAAACCTGAAACCAAATCGTAGAAAATAATACTAAAATTTTAATAGTGAATTATTTGCAAAAATAAATGCCACAATTAACGAAATAAATTTGTCGTCTAAAACTCTATTAAGAACATATCAAACATACTCTTCTCTGAGTTCGTTAATCTCCACGCGTTCATCACAATAATCTGCGTTAGCTTCAGTAAATGCTTGCGTGATATTTTCCTGTGCAGTTCTATTGAATCTCAAATATTTAATCGTCTCATCATGCTTCTTAATTTCCTTCTCGAACAACGACTAAAAAAGCTTATCCAAATTTGATTGTAATCCCAACTTACATCTGGCGCAAAGTCGCGATTTGCCAACAGTTCCTTCGATATGTCATCCTGATTCAACTCCTTATCCAACTGATCAATCAATGTCTTTCTTTGTTTTGTCATTTCCTTTAATTATATCCATTCCATGAAAATTTGAAATCTACAAAGAGATACCTCAATTTTATCGATTATATGCAGAAGCTGAGCCTCCTCCTTCGACATTTTTTGAGGTTTCTTCATTGCGCTGTCAACCGGAACGAGCTGGCTTTTGAGCTCTTCAAATGGAAGCGAGAGCTTCTGCAGATGCGTCGAGCATTCAGCCAACGCCTTGTTCAGAGAGACCGTATTCGACTTTGCCAACTTCAAATGCTCTCCCAGCTTCTCCAATTCTTTGGAGATCAATCCATAACCTTCATCATTTTTCTGAAAAAAACATAACTTTCTTCTTCATTCCATTTCCACTCACAATCTTCGGATGATCAATAGCCCCGAGCTTGGACATCAACGTGGACAGTCTGGCTTCAGATATTCTTGAAGTATCAAGCTGTTCTCGAAGCTTCTCAAGAAGAGATGGAATAGCGTCCGGCTGAGAAGTCATAATGGCGTTACGCTCGAGAAGTTGATCCGGAATTGCAAAAAGCCTATCGGAATCCTTTCCTTCTTTGAGCATCCAGTGTAATTCATGATAGTTGACTTTATTAAGAAATGTTCTGAACTTATTATTTTTAATTGAATTTATTTGAAATAATGGAATCATACTCAAGCTCCTCGTCCGCTTTACGCATTTCTGCAAGAACATTTCGCTTCAATTCGGCTTTCTTCTCTTCATAAAGGCTAACAGATTGCAATACAGCAGGTGGGAGCAATGAGCCAAAGATGTCATCCCCACAGACTGAACGATCAAGAGGATCAAATGAAAGAGCTTTCACTTTGCACATAGATCCATCCTTAACAAATGATTCAAAATAAATGAAAAAACTGAAGAATTTAAAACGAGAAAATTATAGCACGCCCAAACAGAGAGATCAGATAAGACACTATATATTATATTTATTTAAGTATTTTAAATATTCTTAGGAAAGATTACAAATTCCGCTTAGCAAATCATGTATATTATTAATGGTAAATTTCATTTTGTGTTATAAATTACAGATGCATTGCTAATTTCAACATAATCGTTGAAATTTTCACTAAATGTACCATATACTCTCTTCAAATCATACTTGGGAAATTTAGGGCCGGCCCGGAAAATTTGACAACATAATTTATTCAAACGAAATATAATTTTTATAAATATTTAGCATAAAATATTAGGAACTTTGAATCGAGTATGCATTTTCATAATCTAAAAACCGGGCAAGAAATAGCGCAATATTTTACCGAAAAAACTTTCAACTTCTTAATTCAAAATAGACGAAAAAAAGAATCTGGAGTTCGGCATTCTGCTCAAAATAGAAACACACAGCGAAAATCTAAGTAGTTTGGTCGTTTCTGAGTCAAACATTTTAAAATTATGTTCACTCAACGTGCATTTAAATTTTTCTTATATTTACTAAATAATCCGCTAACCTTCAGTTCTTCCAACAATTCTTCTTCCTTCGGCACCCGTTCGTGATAAATAAAATTATTCTCCTTTTCCGCATTAACCTGCCTAAATTAAACTACATATATAACAAAATTCAAATAATTCAAACTTCGCTTCGACAACGTCAGATAAGAACATAATCGATGCTACAAAATCGGTTTTATCCAAATTCTTCTCCTTCATATAGATCGAAACATATTTCATGGCAATGTTATAATAACCAAGTCGTGGACCCATTTTCTGCTCCTCTTCGCATTTGTTACCCATTGATAAATATGTTATTGCACCGTATGCTTGTGCCTTAACTCTGAGATGAAATAGGAATCCCTAAAAAATAATGGTATCAATCATCTCAATTTTCTTGAGCCACCTTGTGTATCTTATCGGAAATGTTCATGTTCCATTCTTCGACAAGCTTTGTCATCTCTTCGTATGCTTCAACAAGCCATTTTGATAACTTTGCGATCACAATTGATGATCGATTGTCTATTAAACTCTTTTGAACCAAACATTCTTGGGCTTGAGCCTGTTAGATCATTTATTATTCATGTTTATAATTGAAAAACATACCAGCATAAGCTTCTGAAGAAACTTTAGCATTTGAGGATCAAGATCAATAGAGGGATAAAAGGCATCATCGTACCTTTGTTCAGACAATTTCTGGAATGCAAATGCTGCGTATTGATAATGCATAAATGCGTTTTTAATGCTCTGCAAATGAACATGTATACATATAATATTAGAAAGATTTTGACAAACATCTTGGTCCTCTCTTGATTCAAGCATCGCTATTTGTGCATGACATGATCCAATATTAAACATAACTGAAGCTTTTTCAAATTCAATATCACTTATTGATAGATCCGTGTGGTCTTGCCGGGATTCGGAGAAAGAATCGTACCTATAATTTCAAATAATCTAATTTCAAGGCTCTCATATGGTTTAAACTCACCAACTGTAGGGGAACTCGAGTTCTTGCCCCTGTGACATGGGGAACCTTTTCTGCATCATACAAAGTTGCCCATAATACCTCTTCAACTTTAAACTAGTTTCAACATTTACACTTGGACAATTAGCAAGCTAAAAAATTAACAATCGACATAATTGACCAATATTCTCCAAATTACAAATTTCATTTCATATAGATCTCGAAACGCCTCATCATATACATGTGGATCTGATTGAAAATGCATCAAAATATACTGAATATGAAATTAAAGAGCAATACAACGCTTCATAATTTACCTCCTTTACTCTCATTTTAAAATCTCCGCCTTGTCCATTCATATAATCCACGACAGATTCACGGAATCTGAGACATATCACTGGCATCACTGGAAGAGCCTCCATTGTGTCTTAATTTTAGTAAACAATTAGTTTCAAAACAAATAATTAAAATGAAAATATCTCACGCTTCATAAACCATCGCAAACAATTGTCGAATAAAATGGTAAAGGTGAAATTAAAGCGACGGCGGCTAGCAAAGTTTTCATCAATCGAGCGAAAGATATGGAAACTTCCGCTTAAACCAGACCGGTTTTCTATTGACAATCGATTTCTTGACAATTCGATTGATTTTATTTATGTTCTCAATAAGGGTAACGGTAATACATAGTAATTATATAAATAAAAGGTAATAGTCAGTGAGAGTATTAATCTGAAACGTCGGGCTTAAAATTGTTGTAAGAGACGAGTGTCCGTAAATAACAATAAATGCGCTGAGTCGAACTGTGGCGGTGTTTACGTACTGTCGTAAAATAAAATGATTGCTTGTTTAAAATGTTCGCTTGTTTATGTCAATAATAAACAAGCGAACATTTTATTTTACGACAATACATAAACACCGCCACTGTTCGACTCAGCGCATTTATTGTTATTTACGGACACTCGTAAGAGACATGGAGCAAAAAACTCTTCCATGTTTAAGTCGCATGATCAGGCACATTCTATTTCTCAACGGAACCGCGATTTCGTAATAGTATTTTAAATACGTAAACGTTAAAATATTACTACTGTTATAGGGAAATATAATTCAGAAGCTTCTACAATTGTTAAAATCATATATTACGAAGAACTTATTGTATACATATAACGTAGCTAATTGTTTTATATAAAATAAGTTTTAATATTTCATTCAAGAATGATAACACTGGGTTCCTTCGAAAACTAAATCTGTGATTAGAGGGCTTCAATCTAATGATTTATAGAAAAAATATTTACATTTTCTATTATTCCGTGTTTTTCCGTGAAATACCATTCTTACGTATTCATGAAACTACAGTACACATTTATTTCATACAATTATTAGTTATAGCTATAATAGAGCTTTATTAATATCTTAAACACAGGCAGAATTAAATTACCTAAATAAGAAATAGAACAACCGTCCATTATAATTACGTCTTTCTTTAATTTTGCACCTATTTTAATCGCAGAAAAGTATTATTATGGGAAAACCTTGCAATTCATATTTCAAGATGTTGTGGTTTCTATTTATTATTTTTATTTTAAAATTTTAACAACTCATACATAACAAACATAACAATAGAATTATCATAATCTAACTAAAAAAAAATTAACAATCACAACTTTAAACGATCTTTGCCTCGCCACATCCATTCCAAAGCAATCATCGAAATTTCGTCATCATCGTTATCAAAATTAAATTTATAAGTTAAACCCATTAATTTCGAATGCAAGTGCCTTAATGTATCCAATAATAAGGAAAATTGATTTTTATATATTGAAACCTTTGATTACTTGCTCGATCACATAAAATTGAAAAGCAGAGCCAATAGGATTCCTTTGTTCTCTTCTCATCGTTTTCCAATTTCACAAAATTATCAACAGCATCATCCAATTCTTTGTCAATATAATCGACAATCCAAGCTGAATTAGGTAATTCCTCTATGTCTTTCTTTGTACACGTTCTCGGGAGTTCGATTGATTTCTTTAAGATGTACCTAAATTATATGGATAACTATTATAATAGTTTTATAGGATTTTAATCAATGTATTTAACACGGCTTTGCTGATCTAAACAGAGTGTTAAAAATGTATCGTTTGATTTAATTTAATTCGGTACTCGTCATCAATGAGCAGAATGACACATTTTGAATTTGGAAGAAATCAGATCCGCCTCCTACTGAAAATTTTGCGGAATAAAAATCCAAAGATAGGATATTAAAGGATAGGTTAATTTTTTTAATGGATTGGTTGAATATTTGGATTAATTTGAAGCCAAATTTGAGTCACTTCATTCAATATTTTACATTTATTTTTTATTCGGTGTTTTTTTAAATAAGAACTTACCAATAATGGTAATGTCGCAAGTTTTCCGATACGATTTTCTCCAATCCATTATTATCATTCTCATCAATGTAAGCATAATTTCTAATATTTTTCCATTCCATATACCCACACATCGCATCAACAGCTGCACTAAGCATTATCTGATCCTCCTGATAACATTTGATAACAAAAGTGATAAATTTTTGTATCATTGCGATCATTTTTAATTCTTCAAATGAGTAAAACTCATAGGAGACAAAATGAAATCTTGAAAAGAAGTGTAAACATAAATGAAATGCTTTTTTACTGAAATCTCTCGGCTTGTAACTAAGTACTTGATTTATCTGAAAAGAATAAATATTTTACGCATACATTTTTAACTTCATACCATTTTATAAATATTTGAATTGGAATGAAGCGCGGTGAATAAGCAGAGACGATCAACTTCGTGGCTTAATGATAGAATCTTAGAAACAACTGATTCTAAAATAAATACATATGAGTTATATCGCTGAAATAATCATACGAAATAGCTGTGTGCTGCAATTTTTAGAATATTCTTTAATCAATCCCAAAGAAGTCAGGAACATCTCATTCAAGTCTCCAAAATCTAAAAAGTGCTCATTAAATATAACTCATTTTGTCTTCTTTAAAGAATTAGTTTTTAGTTTCCAATTCGTTTATCAAAAAATCTCACAAACCAACAAGTGTTTTAGTGCTAGAAATGACATCCGCCAACATTTCAAACATTTTCCTCTGTTTTACATCATTCCGGAATTGTTTGCAAATATTCCAAATGGTTTTGAATCGTTCACTATCATTTTGTACTGTTGAGTTAAAGCATACTTGAAACGTCAAAGCCCTTGTGTTCTCTTTATTTGTGTCGAGAAGATTAATCGCCTGAAACTTGCGAGTATTTAGGTACTATTATAAAATGAATCAAATATAAAATAGTTATTCCGAAAATGAGACACGTCTCATCGAACTTTTAATACAAACCTTTTCAAAAATTGTGTCGCGAAACTCCACGCTCTTATTCAGTTTAGACATCTGCTCGCCACCATAATCAACAACCGACTTAAAATTACTCAAAATTAGCCTTGAAACATTCACCTACTCGTAACGGGCACTTTGATATAACTTTAAATAGAAACCCGGCACATTCTTTGTCTGTGATAATCCGACGACTATTCATATCCACAGCGCTATCCATCAGTTTCTAAAAAAATAGTAGTGTTCACCAATTACATATATCTTACTATACATTGTTCCACAAAATATCGCTCGTCAACATTTCTAACTTTCAAAGAGTCCATTACATCAGCCACCGATGGATAATCAAGAACGGCTTCAGGACAATAATAAACACAATACGTTAACAAAATATGGGCAACTTACATTGTATTGCAAGTAATCTATTCAACGATTCATTTAACGTTACGAAGCTCGTCAAATCAACAGATTCACGCACGATATCTGCCTCAACAGCGGGATAAAATCGACTAAGTTCCTAATTAAGAAATTAACCAAAAGTTTGCAAAATAATTAAACTTTATTTTGAATTTTCCATTCTTCCAACCTTCTCCTCAATAAGGATTGCACTTCACCAGTGAAATGTTCCAGTAAACCTTCGTCAATGACACCTTCTCGAAATATTGTATCTATATCCTTCTCAATATCAATTATAATTTGATTTTCTGGAAATTGAGTGACAATTATGATTTCATTCTATTAAACATACCCAAATACTTTAAGTGAGTTTTATATATCGCGGACACTTTATATGCTAATAATCGTACGCTTAGGTCGTGAAAGTGAAGTCCAATGTATAAAATCTAGATAATAATATAAATTGTATACAAGAGTTGAGCAAGAGCTATTGACTTGGCAAAAGAGTAATACGCGGTTATAATTTTGTAATGTGTCTTTGTGTTTATAATTTACTTCGATTCGCGCTTGCGACGGTAACAATTCTGCTACAGATTAGTATAATTTTTATTATATAATTATTAGCACGCCAATTGAAAAGTTCGATTCAGAAATGACCAAAGATAAATTAAAAATACAAAAGCACTCCACTGCCAAGAAACCGCGCCGCATTGCAAAAGACTTCGCACCAATTGCAAATACTACCCTTTATTATTTTTATTTTCAATATTTTATTTATAAGTTAACGTTTCATTCTGCAGAAATCCATTGAAATTTGCTCATTAAGAAATAATTTGATCAACTTCCTTGAAATAAAACATCATTCATTAAAAATATTTGTACTTCGGTAATTTCTGAATCGAAAATTTTAAAATTGTTTTCAATCAACGTGTTATTAGGCAGCTCTAATCCGAATATTAAAACAGGTAATTCGAAATTTCGACTATTTAATAAACACCATATAATAATAGTATGCAAAAAGGAGCTCATTTTACTTACCCGATTGATTCAAAATATCTTCTTTCTTTAGCAACATTCAGAAGACAAAATTATTATTATTTTTTAATATCTCAGTGAAATAAATTTAATAATATTGTCCTTTTCAGAGATCCGTGCCTAATGGGAGAGGAAAAAATGAGGTTCTCGTATAGACGGCCAAACTCTTTTCTATCTCATCAATGTAAAATAGACAAAATAGACAACACACATTGAAGAGGAATAGATGGAAAAGTCCTTTGTTGCCGTGTGGCCGAACAAGACCATTATTTTGTACAATGCAAGAAAATAAAGTAAAAGTTGATTATTGTTAGTAATTTTAATATCATTAAAAGTAAAAATAACCAATCCGACGTGATTTTGAAGAAATATAAGAGAAATAAAGAGAAACTATTAAAATAAATTGAATATTTGTTTCATGTTCTCATTGAGACCATTTGAAAATCAACTATTTTAATTTTCTTACAACTTGATAATAAAAAACCATAAAAACTTACAGATTTACCCGTTCCATTTTCTTGAAGCTCATCTTTTAATGAAATCTTAGACGCCCTTAATGATAACCCAATGTACACATTAAAATATGCATAAAGTGCCAAATGATTTTCCATGTAATAATCATCCGATAACACCGGGTTCCATTCAAGATCGACACAAGTTACTGTCTATTAATAATTAATATCAACAAAATCAAATTAGATATTAATCACCCGAAGTTGTCTCATTGGAATGGGCCAAATGGGCTCATCGTGATGATTCAAGATTTCATCTCGTGCTAGTTCAATGATTCTTCTCACACAGAACTTGGCTTCTGAATGTGATACAAGACGGTGAAGCCAAGCTCTATTTACATTAGACCTTGTCGCGCTGAAATATTCAACAATTTCAATATTATATCTTCTTAAATAGAAACCTTGACGGTGATTTTAAACAGGAATATATCAATTGTGCGCATTTTTCTGCTGTTGATTCTCTCGTGGCTAGACTTATGACAAATGGAGAACATCTTGATGCACAATCTTGCATAGAAGAACACGCCCGGAGTTCATCCAATAGAACATCCTAGATGTGAGAAAGTTCATTAGAGAATGGAAAAATATTAACCACTAATGAGTAATTAGTATTTAATCCATCAAACGAACCTTGTCAAAATCATCAATAAGTCCTCTATCATTTAATATGGCCAAGAAGTCCCATTTTGAATTTATCATTATTGGCAGGTCATGTGCACAACAATAAACCTAATATTATATATTTTTCCATAAAACAAAACGAATTATATGTTGAAAACATACTAAATTAATCCCATTGGATACATTCGCAATATATGAAATGAAATTCACCACAATTTTCTTTAAAACATTCAATTTGCGATTTTCCTCATTCAATTCAATAATATTATAAAATATTTTCCTTAAAAAATCATTTTATCAAAAAGGATATATTTAATACCTAATTGTATCATCAGGAATTTTATGATCAAATGTTTTCAGTTCTTTTAAGAACTTTGATAACTCATTCACATTAATCCTATCTTGAGTGAAGCTGAAAATGCTTTTTGAATAAAAAATTCGTACCTTTTCACTAACCAGTTATCATACCCTTTCAGAATCTTAATTTCATTATGTTCAAATTGATTTATTTGCATATTCTAAATAAGAAAATAAATTAGGTAGTCAATTGAATAATAACTGATTCCGTTTTTAGAATATTTACTGATTTATATCATGCATAAGATCTGATTCCTTTCTCTTTCTTATATTTCTGGCTTTTCTTATTTGTAATATATTTTCTAATTAAAGATTCACCACCAAAAATATTTTCTTTTTTTTTAATTTTAAACAAAAAACAAGAAATCGTTATAACAAAGTATATCATTATATTATAATTCACATTATTTTATAATGTGCTATAATAGAAAATTAGGAAAAATATATATGAGAAATAAAAATAAAATAATGTAAAATCTATGCGACAATGTAAACTCGCCGCATGATTCAATTTTAATTTATTTTTTTAATTTTAATTTCTTTTTCAGTCTATCAGTAAGTAATACCTAGAGGATGTTATTAAATCTAGGAAAAGCGGAAATTGCTCCCGTCGGAAAATAAAATGCATATCTGCAAAAAACACGGATTATTACACCATTTCATTTTAAATTTCGATTTTTTCATTTTTATAAAAAAACTTTAAAAAATCAAAGATCTCAAAAGAATCGAACCAACATAGATATTTCGTGAATCAAATCCTCTACCAGGTATGCTACGCATCCTCTCTTGTTTTAATTAATTAATCCGTTGAAGTTTGAGGAAGTATTTTAAATTCTATGGTGTAATAATCCGTGATTTCTTTTGCGGTAATGGATTTTATTTTCCGACGGGAGCAATTTCCGCTTTTCCTAGATTTAATAACATCCATACCTGGATGTTATTAAATCTAGGAAAAGCGGAAATTGCTCCCGTCGGAAAATAAAATGCATATCTGCAAAAAACACGGATTATTACACCATTTCATTTTAAATTTCGATTTTTTCATTTTTATAAAAAAACTTTAAAAAATCAAAGATCTCAAAAGAATCGAACCAACATAGATATTTCGTGAATCAAATCCTCTACCAGGTATGCTACGCATCCTCTCTTGTTTTAATTAATTAATCCGTTGAAGTTTGAGGAAGTATTTTAAATTCTATGGTGTAATAATCCGTGATTTCTTTTGCGGTAATGGATTTTATTTTCCGACGGGAGCAATTTCCGCTTTTCCTAGATTTAACAACATCCATACCTAGAATTCTAGAATTCTAGGCCTAGAATGAAACACAACAATTTAAGTAATTTAACTTAAACATTCCATTCATCTCATTATATGCTTTATTAATATTCATGGTTCAACTGTTGTTTCAATTTTGCTTATTTTTTAAACAAAATTATAATACTCGAGTAATTGAGTTCTAATTAACTCAGCCACAATTTGAGAATAATGGAATAAGATGTCCTAGAGTTCAAAAAGTATCAGTGCGTTTTATAGTACAAAAATTTGCACTTCGGTTGTTTCTTTTGTTATAATTACTCAGCCCAATTGCGAATATAACTGACAATTAAACTTTTCATTCGATGTCAAACGGAAATACTTATTTTGTTTGTAACATTAAATGCTTTATTAAAAAAACTTCCGTAATAAAAAATGTGTGTTTAAATAGTAAGATGAATAATTATAAACTTCGGCACAAATATGCACCGAAGACACGTCAAGATTTGATTATAGTATTTTATTTTGTTAAATAATTAGGGATAGTTTTCAATTATTGGAATTGATTCTTTGATCGCAGGTCCTGAAGAACTTCTTCTGGGTTGATTCCGAGTCTTTCACCAGCTCGAAGAACTTCGGCTAATCGAGCCTCGATAGCATGTAGGACTGAAATATTTATTTTATTTATTCTCTCGCATTTGACATGGAATATTTTCGTAAAACTTACGTGGAGTTCGGCTATCTTCAAGGCCACGTTTCATTGGCTGCCAAGCGACCATTCTCTTCTGTGGCACGAATCCCATGTATGATTCTTTGAGTGGTGCAAATTGGTTCTTAAACGAATTTATACATTTAATATATTTATATGCTTTGGTTTGAGTTTTTTTAAAATGGTTTTCATATGAATTTTTGTATTATTCTGGAAATAATTCTAGGAACTGTCCCGTCACTGGGGAATCCGAACGCACTTCATTCACGAGAGCAATAAAAAAAAACATCGCGTTCGGATTCACCAGTGCTTGGAAAAAGTTCGTTTAAATGAAAGAATATATATTTTAAATGATATTTTATTTCAATTTTTCCAAGGAACCCTGAACTTCCAAAGTCACTTATTTAATGTTTTTTTCGTCCATGACCGAACCGTTCTGATTTACCAGTTTGCATATCATTGATTATTCTATAACGTTACGTTCGATATAGAGCAGAATTTTTAATATCATGAATACGCATAAACTGTTTGTTAATCAAAAGTTAATATTAACATACTTAATCATAAAATCATTTAATTCTGTACGTCTATATTATTTGAATATTTTCGTTTTTTGTTTGTTTTATTGTCTTGGTGTAGGTTATTGAAAAAGCAGGTTTAAATGAGCATTCCGAATAATAAAATGGTCTCGCTTGGGGTCATGTCGATTTAGTTTCCAATTAAAAAAAATTTCGCTTTTCTTTTTTTTCATGACAATTTTTTGTTTTATATTGTTTTATCTTAATAAATTGGTTGTTACATTAATATAATTATAATAATATGAAAAAAAGCGAAATAATAAACAAAATGGAAATTAAATCGACATGACCCCAAGCGAGACAAATTTTATTATTCTGAATGCTCCTTTAAACCTGCTTTTTCAATAATCTACACCACGAGAATACTTTTCAAAAAGGCCTGAGGACGATACCATATTGAATATATACAATTGTAAACCACTACGTGCTAGTAATAATTATTTAAAACTTCGTGTTCAGGACCACGTCAATCACAAATGAAGATTTTAGAAAATTTAGTCCCATTTCACTAATTTCCACGTGGAGTGGACTATTCTTAATCTTTTTAAAAGTGAATTTTTGATGTTTTAAAGTATAAAACTAATATAAAATTAAGATCTATGGCGAAATAAAGTTTTAGGGCGTCTGTGCTTTTATGATAGAAGGTGCTCTTCGGGTAGTAATTTTTCAAAGCCCCGGCGGCCCCTACTATCTTTGATATATATTTATAGTTTGATTCTAGTGTATATTTTTAATTTGAATGCTTTAAAAGTTCGAATAACTTCAAATAACCAAAGATTAATAAATTAATTTAAGAAGGATTATCAACAATTTCATATTCACCTCATTTTTCAATCTCTGTTGCAGACCGTAGGAGTCAATCTTCTGATTGAGTTGTCGAAGTTCTTCTTCAATATCTCTTGGTGTAGGAGCAGCTATAATGTAAACATTAGTTATAACACAATTAAATTTTATATATTAAATAAATGTAATTTAATTACCACTAATCATAAACTGATTGTATCGAATAATACAATTACGGGAAAATAAATAAACAAATTACTGATCTAACCTTTAAATAACAACGCGACTTTTTTTTCGATAATTATTGAGATACGAAAAATATTCAATTGGAGTTATGATTTCGTAAAAGTGACGTCAATTGTTATCGGCGTAATTTTGTTCGATTTGACTTATTTGTACTGGTTTATGAATATATTGATATTAATGGAATATTATTGTCCTTTTCAGAGATCGGTGCCCAATAGAAGAGGTAATAAACAGGTTTGTGGCCGTGCGGCCGTCCAAACGAGACTATTTTGCTTTTCCATTAGGTACCGATCTCGGAAATGTATAATAATTGTTGATAATATTCTCCATATTTATTCTGAAACCTGCGAAAAAAATTATTTGATGTGATATTGAATTATGAGAAAACGTGTATTAGGTTTTACCGAATTTTAATAATTATTGAGTGAGGGTACGGGTGAAATTCGACGCAGGAACATGATGAAATTTAAAATAAAATAAATTTTGCACGCCAAATGAAATGTTCGATTTCAAAAATATTGATAGCGTATTATCGTATTTCACGTGAATATTCTGATGGAATTAAACACGCCAAAAAATTAGTAAGAACCGAAGTTCAGAGGTGATATGCAAGAACGTATTTATCCGTTAAATTGTGATGGAAAATCATTGATTAATTGTCCTTTACAGTAAATTTTAGATATTTTACAATCTGTTTTGTATTAAAACATTATTTCTTACATATCCTTATTTAAATTTTCTTATAAAAGTAGTTTAACAATAATTTTCCATCACCATTTAACAGATAAATGCCTTCTTGCATATGGGCTCAGGAAAGTATCTTAAATATAATTTTTTGTAAAAATTTTAGGTGATATGGATAAATTAAGAGAATTATTTAACATTGACGAAATAGTTAGTGTCAAATTTATATGTGGGATTTAGAAAAGGTGCTTAAATATTGCAAAATCGTCATTCTGTCAATTTTCCGATATTTGATCACATTTTGCTGATTCCCACGTGGACTGTTTTTCAAAATTTCAAGTGAATTGTTAATATATTAAGCCAAATAATCCATATACAATCAAATTCTATCAAAAAATTAAGATCCAATAAGACAAACGAGAGATTATTTTTATTATAAAGGGTGGCGTGTTGTTAGTTAAGTATGAATAATAAGTATACACGCCAGGGTTGCACGGAAATCAGTTTTTTTTTCAAACGGACGATGAAAAACGGTAATGGAAATTAATTTTTTTGAAACGGAAAACGGAAGATGGATTTTTAATTGTTTAAAAATAACGTTAAAGGAAAATTTATAAAAAAAAAACAAAATAATTACAATGAATCTTTTGATCTTTCCGGTTCATATTGCAAAAAGTGAGTGCTTCGAGTTGTTTAGACAACATCCTTGATCTATTTGGATAGCAGATCAATCTAGAAACAGAGAACACATGACGTTGACGGAAAAAAATATACCAAATTGATAATTTGCGCCAATTCGGAAATCGTTTACGTTCATGCCAAAATTTATATGGTTTAATCGAAGCCTCGGTTTTTAAAAATTTTTAAATATTCTTCTACCTCCTAAAAGGTAGAAGAAAAGGTTGCGTATTTGCGTTAAATGGAAATAATTTTTTCAAACGGAAGATGGAATTCCGTGCAACACTGTTACACTCGACAGCGACGAATTACGAAAAAATTGCAAAAAACCGCGCACCAATCGCACAAAAACGCCCCTTCAATTTATTATTTACTTTTATTTATTAATTATTGTTTAGCCTAAACATTTTTTAAATGTTGTATGGTATTATAATTCTGCAATTAGTAAATATTTTAAAATGACAGAGAAAACGACGGAATATTATAATCGTCGCCAAATGAGATTACCAGCGCAAATTGTGGCGCACTTTTTTAATTATTTTTTTTTTCATTTATTTGTTATGATTATTTTCTTGTTTATGCTCGTTCTGTATTGTTTTTGCTTAAATAAATTGAATAATATGTTTTAGATGTTGCTTCAATCGTGTAATAAATTTGGAAAATAATAATCATAAAAATTAAATGAAAAAATAATATTTAAAAAAGTGCGCCACATTTTGCGGTGGTAATCGCATTTGGCGACGATTATAGCTAAAACCAAAGATTTCTAAAGAAAATATAAAAATAATTATTTCTCAAAAAGGTATTAGTTTATTAGTTTATTTTTACGAAACTGGTATTAAAAAATTCCTCATTTTCTGCTATATTTATTCGCATTATACTTAAAATAGTACAAATAATTTTTTTGTAATTTTTTTAAGGAAACAATTTATGCGTTTTGCATTTAGTTGTCCAATATTTAAACATGTATTATTAATTTTTACGTGTAATATACAAACCAATTTTTATGTCATTTTAGCAGGTTCTAATTAAAGTATCAGGAAAAATTAAAAACCTTACAAAAGATTAGATTTTAGCGAATTTTTGAGCACGCATCTTTAAGATTTCGCGTATTAATATTGCAATTTTAATTCATTTGTGGGGTTCCAATTCATCTCGGCAAAACTTTGGCGTGTATTTTTTCTTTTTGGCTTGTCGGCTTTCACACAATATCATATTCAGCTTTATCACCAAAGGATTATGAGAAACATAGACTATAATGTCGTACTATTCTTCAGGGGTTTACATCAGAGGATGGGCGGAATGACAGTTTTTGAATTTTGGAATGCGGAATCCGGCAATCGGAATTTCGAAATGTGTTAACGTTTTTATGAAAAGTTAATTTTCGAAATTGGGAATCCGGAAATCCGTCCATCTCTGTTCACATCCTTCCAAAGAATTCGACTATTTTGTTTTTGTTGATTTATTTTTTCGATTTTTGCTCTAACAAAAACAGAAAACACACTTCCTTGAAAATTGGTAGCATTTCTTCTGCCGTGCAAAGTGCGGCAGGTCTGTTTCATAGCACAAACTTGAAAAATTTCGTCGATTTAGGGCAATTTAGATATATTTACAAATAAATTATCTTTTTTCTTCATTACTTGCTTGAATAATCGAATTTCTTAAATTTTAGCACGTTTTTCACGCTGTTAGCCTTCAAAGAATCGCATACAGGTTTCGTAGAGGCTCCAAAATGATGCAAATATGCAAAACTCACTCTTATTAATATAACATGGATTCATATTAACTTCATAATATTGTTATTGACAAATTCATATAATTTCGACAACAAAAGTCAGTCGTATATATTTTTAGGAATTCGCTTTTTAGACAGATTTTTCTAAATAATTCATTCCATTATTTGTTTTATTTCAAATCATGGTGATAAAAAACACACCACCCGAAATAGTAAAATGATTGTCCAATTTAATGCTTTAAATGCTTATTTCTTACCCGTTTCGAACTATTCTGAAAGGTGCTCATGAAAATTGGTAAAACGTGATTTATTAAAACTGTTTAAAACAATATTTGTGGGTGGTCTGCAAAAGTAATAAGATGGAGGTGGATTTAAACGAAATAGAAACTCAAGAGGTTTGACAACATTTCGATTTTTAATCGATTAAAGTTTTGCAATGGTTTTTAGAGGAAAAAATAATATGTGAAATTGAGTATGGATGAGCTCATTTCCCGTTCTTATCCGTATTGGATTGAATATTGTTTTACAGGAAATATAAAAAGTTCAATAAAACGTCACTATAAACGAAATATATTTTATTATTAATGTGTAAATATGAATAATATAATCAGAGGGAGTTTGTTTACGTTTTAGTCCAATTGGATATGGGGAAATGTGGTTGGAAACCTAAACGCCAAGTGGCCGCCAATAGTGTTTTTCTGATTTTAAGCGTCTTAAAGTTTTTACGACGTGTTTTTATATTGTCCTTTTCAGAGATCGGTGCCTAATGGAAGAGCAATAAAAGAAGAGGAAAATGGTATTCTCGGATGGACGGTCAGACGGCCACAGGCGACTTTTTCGTCTATTCCTCTTCAATCTATGTTGCCCATTTTTTTGAGAAAACACACATTGATGAGAGACAAGAGTGACCGTCCAAACGAGAACCTCATTACATCCGAATTTTTTTCCTCTTCCAGTAGGCACCGATCTCTGAAAAGGGCAATATTATTGTTTTCTATGCCATAGGTTTAAAATTATTGGTAATAAAATGAGCTTAGTAAACATGCTCAAATCGAACTTTTTGGAAATATATTAAAATTAGTTAGTTTAAGAAAAGCTTAATTAGATTTCGGTGAAAAATGTTGAAAAGACGTAAAACTTTTCAGACACACTTAAATATCCGAAAATCGTAATTTCCAGTTGGAGTTCGTGAGATAATATGCCAATTCGCTTCACAGTTTTTATAATTTCTCTAAAAATATGCCACCTTTATTACAGTACGAAAAATGAAAATGATGATTTTCTTATTTTTCGCGTGTCTTATAGTTTTTACGTGTACTTTACACAAATATTGTCTTTGTCAGTTTGTTAGCTGTTCCTTAAACTCTCTAAAAATATTAAAAATCTTTACAAAATATTAGATTTAAGCACGCTTTTTTTAGCTAATTTTATTAGCCTTCCAATTATTGTCGTAGTGTAGGTTAATGAAAAGTCAGGGTTAAAGGAGCATTCCGAATAATAAAATGTTCTCGCTTGGACAGGTGTAGATATAATTTGCAATTTGTTTATTAGTTCGCTTTTTTTTCATCACAATTTTTTTCATTTGTTTTCTCATACGTTGTTAAATCAACATAATAATTATTATAATAAAATTGTTTGTATAATTTATTATATTTAGGATCGAAATAATAAACAAATTGCAAATTAAATCTACACCTGTCCAAGCGAGACCATTTTATTATTCGGAATGCTCCTTTAATCCTAATTTTTCATTAACCTACACCACGACAATATATACACGTGAATATACGTTCTTTAGAAATAATATTAATTCTATATGATTTAATTGGATATCGTGATTTGAATGAAATGCCATATTTAACCTTGTGTTCAATATTATATTTGGAGAAAATTACTTGACTTTCAGGGCTTTAAGATTCAGAGATCCACCAAGGCGCACCTATCAAAAAAATCCAATAGCACTGCACTGCCACGAAGTATGCAGCATGTTGCAAAAGTTCACGCACCAATTGAATTTTAAAAAAATGAAAACACGCCCTTTTTTTTTACTTATTTTTTTTGGTTCTAAAACATTTTGAGGAGCCTAAAACAAACTTAATACAATTAATAAATTATTATAAACGATTCTAAGCAAGAAAGTACATCAAATTTAATAAAGATACGCTGTAATTAAAAAAGTTTAAATACTGGAAATTAATAAATGAAGGGCGTGTTTTCATTTTTTAAAAATTCAATTGGTGCGTGAACTTTTGAAACATGCTGCATACTTCGTGGCAGTGCAGTGCAATATACATTCATTCACACCACACACGCTAAATCGAAATTGCGATTTTGCGATTTTTAAACGTGTCTAACAATTTTTACGTCTTTAGTTCTTTAAGCTTCTCCTAGACTATTCAAAAGTATTAATATCTTACAAAAAAGTCAGATTTGAGCATGCTTACTGTGCTCATTTTATTACCATACAAGTTGGGTTACACCACACAAATAAAAAAAGCACCAAAACTGACCATTAATAAGAGCAGCGGCTAGTAGTAAGACGGCAACCAACAGCTTCATCATGTGTTGATACACTTCTAAACAACAACTTGCAAACTCCAATAAACGAATTAGTGTCGAAATGGGCAGAAATCAGCCGAAAAAAACTGATTAGAATAGGTGTCGGTTGGCTGGTTTTTGTCAAAAATATGACGATTGATAAGAAGTTAGTTAATACCCTAATCGATGGTACAATGAAAGGAGCCGTCGATTAAAATCTTAAAGATTTTGGTTGACGACGGGGTTGGCTACTACTCGGCAACGAGAATTGAGCTTGTAATAGCCAACAAAGCTGTTGGTGGTGCTCACACCCACCACGACCCCGCCCACTATTGTCAGAGCCTTGACTTGTTTATCTTGTTGAATAAAAAAACAATGATGTATAATTATAGAGAATTTCAGACTGCAGATCTTACAACGAATCGGTAGAAGCGCGGCTCTCTTCTCAACTGTGCGCAGAATGAGTTCTAGCGAAATGTATGAGAAAGTAAGGATGAAATCGCAAATTAAAAGTGTATTTGATAAAATTAGGCGGAAGAGTATTGGAGCCAAGCAAGCCAGGATGTGGATGGAATGTTGGGTGGATTCGCCGAGCTTCATTTGCCTGATATAAGCGGCTCGAAGGCATTTATCAAGAATCTTCAATCAAAAGTAATGTAGACGCAGGGAAGGGCAAGAATGACATAAAAAAGATAAATGAATAAGTTTGCGGATGCAAATTAAATTTCTTGGTGTTTGATTTAACAAGAACATCCGGTTTATGAGGACACATTACAAGTTTTATTTTAAACTATTTAAAGATAGAGCAAAACCAACTGATAAAATGCTCTCTATTGACATTATTGAAATTTTTCTTTATCATTTCGACCCTATTGTTATGATTGTGAAATAATAATCATAATTATGTAGTTTATCAGTCAACGGTTTGAAAAAAATATTATAATTGTTATTTCTGTGCTCTTCCAAGAATGGTATTGGAATTATTCATCATAAAAATTTTATAGCTCAACGAAAGTTGTGCAATTTTTCGATTTATTTATGAATAGGTGGAAGAGAGAGAATTCGAATATTTTGTCTATTGGGTAGAAAAACTTTTAAATGGCAAAAGGATACACCATATTAAATTTGTTTTTACAAGAACACGCTCTTTCTAATGTATTTTTGGTTTGTTAAATATTGACGAGCATTTCCAAGTTCAACAATGAGCGATATTAATTAAATTAACAATTGAAACACATGATCGCGCTGTAAATTCAATAAAAACGTGGACTAAAATTTACAAGGTCACTGAAAAAAATTTAATTTTTGGTGTGCAGATTATATTGGGTTGAGGAATAAGTTTGTAGAGTTCTTATTTTATCTTTTGTTTCACAACAATTTTCTTGTTGTTTGGAAAAGTATATTTATCTTATAGAGCTTTTTTCTGCTCTACAAAACTGTTTTTTTAGTTTGTTCTGAAATTTTAGATTTTCATCATTTTTCAGGCTTAGAAATGAAATATCCAGGAGGCACAAATTTGATCTTCTTCACTTTTCATCGAAAGCAAAAAGCAGCCGAAACCGCTCGGGAAATATGCAGTTTGTATGGGGAAGGTGTCTTGCTAGGCGTGCCTAATGTACAAAAATGGCGACTTTAATCTTGAAGACACGCCTCTAAGCGGACGGTCATTCGATGGGATTTGCGGAAAAACTCAGGGCCTGGATACCTCATGAGCTCAGTGAACACAACAAAGAAAATCGCCTTCCAATCACAACTCAACATCTCGCTCGCCATCGAGCAGCACGAGGTCATAAACAGCGATTTTTGTACCGGGGGATGAAAACGTCAATCTGAAGCAAAGAAAAGAGTAGGTTGATCCAGGAGATACGCCAAAGCCGAGAGTCAATCAAGACCTTCACCCAAAAAAGGCCATGATCTGGGTTTGGTGGAACTGGGAGGGAATGCTGCACTGGGAAATGCTCGAAAGAAACACCACGGTCAACAAGAAGCTCTATGTTGCCCACCTGGGCCGCGTAAATTAGGGTATTTCGACTGAAAAGACCCGATCGACAAGGCCAAGGCATCTTGATCTACGACCGCATGTTGCACAAGTCGTCAAAATCACCTTCCGAGAGTTCGAATGGGAGGTTCTTCAGCATCCACCGTACTTTTCATCCGATGATCACTCTTTCCGCTCTCTGTCAAACCAAATGAGACCTCAAAAACTGGCTCAGCAACTTCTTAGACACCAGACCGGGCTATTTTTGGCGGAACGGCATCAACAAATTGATCGAGAGGTGGAAGGAAGTCGTAAACAGTAACGACGAATACATAATTGATTAATTTATTATTATAATTATTGTTTTTTGTTCAAATAAATCTTTGTGAAAAAAAACTCTACGAACTTATTCCTCAACCCAATAGATTATACAAAAGTCACGCCAAATGAAATTAAACATTTCTCTATATTTAAATGTGTATTACAAGTTTGCATTTTTTACTTCCAGAATATTTTCCACGTAAGCTTAACATGCGTTTTTTGAAGTATGTAGGAAACCGCATTTCTTATCAAACAACACTATTTGTGCACCTTTTCTGAGCTTCCTATTTTAACGTTCAATTTGGCGTGCAAAGTAATTGAATTTAATCCTATCTGATTTACTAACTCGTTGGCACGCCAAATGATAATTTCTAGATTTAAACGGGTTTTATTAATTTCCACGTCAAAGTTTAAAACTACTTTTCACGACAAATTTTCAGTGTATGCTAGATATCATTTGGCGTGGGTTGGATTGATATAAAATTATTTTAAATGCCTTATATTGTTGGCTTATTCACAAATTTTTCAGCATCGGTGCGCTCATATGAATTACATCGGCAATATTATTGATGGTATAGATAGAATATTTCAATCCATCAGAATATTCACGGCTGTCAAAATTTTAGAAATCGAACATTTCATGTGCTGTGCTTATTTGTTTTTTTTAAACTATAAATAACCACTTTAAAGTTTTTAGAATTGTTTTCAGTTAATAATATGATTAGTTGTGTAATGAGGCGAGCATAGACAAAACTGAGCTAAATTGATTATTTCTAAGACATTAATGTTTCATTTCTCGTTTGTTTATTTAAAATTTAGAACCTCTGATTAATATTGTCGCCGTAAAATGTTCAAGATTGGAACAATTCCAAGTTTTTGGTTTACCTAGTTGATCAATAATACTAAAGCACGAGAAATGAAAGTGAACACTTTATAATATTTAAGTGAGTATTATAAGGTTTCACATGGAAATTCTAGAATATTTTAGCTTAAATGTTGCGGGCACTTCCTCAACTGTATAGGACTCACTAGGGAATGGTCTGCATAGTGTTTGGAGTTACAGGATGTGACATATATCATTAGAAAGAGAAAAAATCTACTTTCTAAATAAAAAAAGAGTTTCTGAAACGGCCACATCTATCTCGAGAAAATTGCGTCTGAAAACCCAACTTGTGCGACACTTTCCATCTTGAAATCCAACTTTGGCTGGCCTTGAATCCTTCAATTTGCATCTCTTTCCATCATTTGGAGAAGCTCCGAGAATATGAGATTCAGAGAGATGATTACCGGGAATCAAGGACTAATCTTCTGAAACTTCTTGCAAAACGGATGTCTGATGTCACCAAGGAAAAATTGAAAACTGGGATTCATCTTCACGACTTGGATCTGCAATTGATTGCCAGAGAACTTGTGCGACACTTTCCATCTTGAAATCCAACTTTGGCTGGCCTTGAATCCTTCAATTTGCATCTCTTTCCTGTTGATATCTCTGGCAATCAATTGCAGATCCAAGTCGTGAAGATGAATCCCAGTTTTCAATTTTTCCTTGGCGACATCAGACAGCCGTTTTGCAAGAAGTTTCAGAAGATTAGTCCTGATTCCCGGTAATCATCTCTCTGAATCTCATATTCTCGGAGCTTCTCCAGATGATGGAAAGAGATGCAAATTGAAGGATTCAAGGCCAGCCAAAGTTGGATTTCAAGATGGAAAGTGTCGCTCAAGTTGGGTTTTCAGACGCAATTTTCTCGAGATAGCTGTGGCCGTTGCAGAAACTCTTTTTATATTTAGAAAGTAGATTTTTTTCTCTGTCTAATGATATTATATGTCACATCCTGTAACTCCAAACACTATGCAGACCATTCCCTAGTCAGTTTGCCTTAACTCATAACTAGATCTGACTATTTTTCTTGATTTTTTCCAGGCAATTGTAGTTAAATTTAAAAGACACAGTTTTACTGTTAAAGTCTTCCGAATTACCAATTCTTTAGTCTATTTGTCACGTTTTAATGTTGAAGCATAAGACCGCCAATGATAAATTTTCTGAGTTAAAATACCTTAAACTACCTAGGGAGGTCATTTTTGGATCCAAAAGGTTTCGGGCTGAAGCTTTGCATGGTGATAGCTGAGGATATTTTATTAGTGCGCACAAAAAATTGTCCTGCACTAGGGGGTTTAAGTGGGTTAAAAAAAGGTTCAAAGTTATAAATGTTATTTGGGTTATTATTTCGGATAGAATTTCATTTATTCTCTATTAAAGACAACACAGAAAATAAAATTTAAGTAGTAGTCGACATTAACGCGGCTTGAGCATCAGCAGCATCAGCTGGAGCGTTTCCGAAGTGGATGACAAGCTTGTCCTCCTTTGGTTGCACCAGCCAAACGGGTGATGTTCAATTCAATATGTGTTATTGTGTTTGTGTAACTTTGAACGAGACAGAGACTGTGGAATTCAAATTGGCGTGCCTACCAGTAATGGGAGGGACTCCCCCGACCCGGGTAATTTCTTAAAATAAAAGGGGTCCCAGGTAGAGAAGAAGGGAAGTCCCTGATTTTGGAATTTTGAATTTTTTAAGGCCCCGCCCGACCGGTCTTCCAAAAAACGGGGTCCCTCCCATCACTGGTGCCTACGTGTATATTTTTCTCTTTTTTTTTGGCAAGTGACTGAATTCAATTTTGCAGTGTCAAGTTGAAGTATAACTTCGATGGCTAATACGTTGAATTTCTAATAAGAACAGCGAAAATTTAATAATTCCAAAAACAAAATCGTCAATGTTTCCACGTGCTCATCCATGCATATTAATAATGAATAGAATTAGGCAATTTTAAGAAAATGCGCAATAAATAGAATTCAATGAAAACAATTGTGAAATAATACAAAAATAAATAACATGCCAAATATAGTTGTATTTTTAATTAAATGCGTTGTGCAAACAAAAAAAATCTTTGATTGAATAAAATGAAATATGCTGGAAAAACTCATCAAATTGATTACGTTTAATTATATAAATTGGGCGATATTTTTAGAATTTCCTAACATCCACCGATTATGCGCTGGATTGTGGTGCTGGCATTGGTCGAGTTACCAAACACCTCCTGATGCCGGTCTTCAAAACGGTTGATATGGTAGACGTTGTGGAAGAATTAATACAAAAAAGTGATGAATATATTGGTAGCGAAAAGTGTTGTATTGTTTACTGAAAATGCCGTTATAGGCACGAAAAATGGCATCGGCGAGAAATTTGTCGAGGGCCTGCAAGATTTCGCGCCGCCCATTGGGAGATACGATCTGATTTGGATTCAATGGGTGTCTGGATACCTTACCGATGAACATTTGGTTGACTTCTTTAAGAGATGCGCGGTATTTTTTAATATGAAAAATAGAATTTTAAATAAAAGATGGATTTAAGAATGGCTTACGGCCAGATGGTTGCATAGTATTGAAGGATAATTTGGTAAAGGGAGAGAAGGCTATATTTGATGAAGAAGATCACAGTTGGACCCGTACGCAGGTATTGCAAATTTTAAAAAATATCTATTTTTCTTGATTTAATTCAGAATGAGCTTTTGGAAATCTTTGATAAGGCCGAGCTCACATTATTGTCGAAAAGTCGTCAACCAAGGTTTCCTGATGATATTTTTCCGGTAAAGATGTTCGCACTGAAACCGAAGAAGAATTGAAGAAGATATATACTAGTAAAGTTGGAAATCATTTTTTCTAGATGTTTGTTTGTTGTTACGATTTGTTTTTTATACCCGTTGCAGGGGTTTAGTATTTGTATAGAATAATAATTTAATATTTAATATGTTATGAATGTTTAAAATGATTGTACTTGAAAGTTTTTCAAGTAGGTTGTGCTTTGATTTGTGCTCTTTTATATTTAAAAGGGGGACCACTTACCGCCCATTTCAGCTCCCGATTGCTTCGTTCGACATTTAATGGTCTGTCTAGTAGGAAACATCACTCATATCTGGATGGAAGTTGACGAAGGTTTTGTCTTATATATGATGTGGAGAAATGTAACTTTATGAGGGAGTAGCACGACAAATCGAAATGAATATTTTGTCAATATTAAAACGTGTATTGCTAATTTACACGTATTATTTCCATATAATTTGACACGCCATTGTTACTAGCCCGTCTTAAACTATCTAAAAACATGCTCTTCTTACCGAACTTTGTAAAATGAGCATCTTTTCTGAGCCCCCAACTTAACCATTCAATTTGGTGTGGAGTAGTTTTAGGGCGGTTAATCTTCCCGACTATGTGGAATTTGAAAATTTGCGATTTTGCCAGTAGTTGGTTATTTTTGTGACGGAAAGCACACGAGGACAAAACGTGCTCCAAAAAAATAAAAAGGCGTTGCCAAATTGTGAGCTCGGTTGCAAACTGTCCGCACTATTGTTGTGTCATTTATGTTTTTGCAATTGTTTTATTAATTTTCAGATGTTTCATTTACTGGTTACGTTATTTTTATTGCATCAATAATGTTTAGAATTATTCGAATCGATTGGGAGCAAGATTAAGAACAAATTTTGTTTTTTTAGAAAATTACAAATTTTAAATGTTCCATGACCCTTTTGGATCCGAATGGAAAAAAATCGAAATGAGTATTAATAGAAGCAGAATTTTATGCTCTTTCACATGATGAGTATAAATTTCCCCAAAGCACACCTGTAACATGAGTTATGGAAAATTTAAATTTTGTCATTCTTGCTTAATTTTGCTCTCAACCAATTCTAATATTTTTTAAACATTATTTATGTAAAAATCTAACCTTAACTCCACTTGTATTGCTTTAGTTAGGAATTATTTTAAAATCTGGAAAGATATGCATAGTTTGCAATATAACATGCATCAATTGCTAAACTTGCCACGCCCTTATTTTTTATTTTCAAAAAGTGTTACATCATTTTGTTTGTTCTGATGTGCAGAAAGTAAATGAGAGAGCTAACGCGCACACTTAACCGGTCACTGTTAAATTTACTCTACTTGATTACTTGATTGTCCAACGTCATTCCGACTGCGTCGAGATGCGGACCAACTCTCTCCAGAGTGTTCGGCTTCGCCTTGCCAATGTTGACCAAGCCGTCTTCTCCTCGAGAATACCGATTCTTCTCCGTGTTGCCCGGGTGGTAGACTTCTCGTGGACGAATTTCGCGACCCAGAGCTTGACTGTGTCCGACCACCTTCCTTTGGGTCTCCCTCTTGACCAGCCTCGTGGATCCCATTCTGAAAGAATTCTGCTCCACTCTCGTGTCCGGCAGCCTTGCGACATGTCCAGCCCAACTGAGCAGCTTCCTCCGAATTAGCAAATCAACCGAAATGGATCCTTCGACATTGGCGTGAAAGCAGATGATGTCCAGAGTTCTTTGGAATCGTTGGAGAGTTTCCTTAGAAGGGCACCAAGTTTCGCAACCGTAGAGCAAGGCCGGAACGATCTGTGTAGATCAGAGGTAGGTCTGCGGAATTCCGGATTCCGAAATTCAAAATCTGCCATTCCGCCCATCTCTAGATACGTCTGTGAGAAAAATGGTCAACAGCAGTCAAGGAGGCGGTGGTGAAATTCGTATACATGGAATCAATAATCTCCGAAAACGGAAGAAGAAGGTCTGGTCAACAATGGCGCAGGCTTGTCGACTCAAATGGCGAGAGATAGTTCGCGTTGGCTACTGCTGACGATACGAACACCAATGTGTTCAAAGTAATTAAATATCCTATTGTTATGCAAACCAATAAATAGTTAAATAAAATGCCGACCACCAACAGCCACACAGGCGTAGCAAATTCAAGAATAACGACATTGAACGTTAAAATTTGCACCAGTGATGAGAGGGACTCCCCCGGCCTCCCCTCTGCCCGGGTATTTTCCTAAAAAAATGGGTCCCGAGTTTTAAATTTTCAATTTTTTAAGGTCCTCTCCCATCCGGAATTCCAAAAATCGGGGACTCTCCGATCACTGCCCGGAACACGGGACAGGGGCTGGGACTTCAGTTTTTCAATACAAGGTCCCTTCCATCACTGATTTTCACGCCAAATAAAAATGATAGTTTTTCGTTGTCTAAGCGATTATATTGAAGTTTCACGTGTTAATGACACGAAACAGATGCCGTATGCAAAAACGTATTTATACCTTAAACGGTAATGGTAAATGATTGATTAAATACGTTTCTAACTGTACATGTACATAAGTGTATGTAAGAAATAATATGTAAATTGCAAAAGTGACTGAAAAATATATTTAATTTACTAGAAAAGGTAATTTATCAATGATTTTCCATCACCTTTTAACGGATAAATACTTTCTTGCATGCGGCATCCGTTTATGCCTTATATTATCTTAAAATAAAACTTATTTCTGCATGTGGCGGTGTTAATTGATCCGCCATTTTCTCAAATTCATCTGGCGTGCATTCGTATTATTTTATTTCCCAAAATTCTCCTTTCAATTGATGTATTGATTTCCATACAGCTGTTATCCATGACATATTTGGATCAATCGGACATTTTTTGACAAACCAACAATTGATCAATCTTTTAAATCTAAAGAGACCACCCAAGAAGATAACAACGGCGACTGTTGTATTAATCAAAAGGTGCCAGCTGTTCTGCGGAACCATCTATGTTTTTCATTTTAGGAGTAAAGGTTCACAATTTAGGGGGAATATAGAGATCCGAACCATACTGAGCGGTTCATTATATTCGTTGAAATGTTCGAATGTTCAAATGTTCAATAGAATACTGAAACCAGAGTTCATTTAAACATCACTTCAATAAAGCCAATCAAATGTGTTTAAAGCGTCGAATACATTTTATGGGAAGCCTGATATTTATCTTACACGTGGGTATTAATAAAATGAGTTTATAGCCTATTTCAAAATAGTTGACGACGCAATCACGCTGCAAATGCGGCATACTAATTCGTCAACTATTTTGAAATAGGCTATACACATTTAGAAATCGACATTATAATTGTAAGATTTATATTTTAATTTCAAAACATATCAAAATGAGAACATATTAAAAGTTAAAACAAAGGGAGGCTAACGAAGGGTTTGTAAAATAGATAGACAAATTATCATAAGAGCCTTTGCACTCTCGAATATTTAATCAAATCAGTTCTTTCGCTTTCCTTCTTCAAACCAGCAAACACCATCTTAGTTCCTGGGATGTAGTTCTTTGGGTTTAAGAGATATTCGAACAAAGTTTCACGAGTCCAGACGACACCCTTGTTCTTGTTGGCGGCGGAATCCCTCATCTGTTCTAGATTTGCGTCCAATAACTCCATGAAGGGTTTGTCCGGATCTTGGAAAGTTTGGCATTTTCCACAACTCGATTTACTGTGTTAACATACTCTAATAACGATTCCGTTTTCCTCTACCTTGTGCACGCAAATCTCTTAGAGAATTTGGTCACGCGAGTGTCGAACATCTCTGTCAATTGATTACAGACTTCACTGAAAGATAAATCAGTATGACACTTTGGTGCAATGAGTCGACGACATCGCATTAAAAGGCATCTTTGCTTGTACACCTTCTTTCCCTTCTCGTAATCTTCCTCTGGAATGGATGACATAGTGAACCCTCTGAAACTTGGGTAATTAAACCACATTTGGTATGTCAACTCGTCAACTTATAGCTAAATCTTTCCAATGTATAGATTAATACAAGAGGGATTTGCAAAAAAACGCTCTGTAAAAAATCTAATAATTATCCTACCAGGGGGTGTGACATCACATTGGGTCCTGCTCCTTTAAAATTGCTACGGTATTTCTTGCAAGGTTTTTTCTACTATATTTACTTTAATTGTTTTTTAATAAGGTACTCAGTAAAATTACAACCAAATTGATGAATAAATTTCAAAATTTGTGAATTAGATATTAGAAGAGAAAAGATTGTTGAATGGTACGAATCATATTTTCCAGAAAAAGTGTCACTGAACTTTTCAATGTTTTTAAGGTCCACCTGGCCGGTTTTCCAAAAAAACTGGATTTCTCCAATTTCTGATTATAAACTCTGAGTTTGTATAATGACAATTTACTTGACAGTTTTCAATAATTAAAGCTATACACACGCCAAATCGAAATAGCGATTTTAGGATTTTTAAACGTGTGTCGAAAGTTTCACATCGTTATAACAACAAATTTCTTACTTTTATTTAAATAATTATGTCTTAAACTATCTAAAAATATTAACATCTGAGCTCATTTACTGAGATTTACTGTTTACTGAGCTCATTCTTTTACCATACAAGTTGGGGTGCTATACAAAACTTGACCTTTAAGGGGCAGATCCGACGGTTGAGGTAAGACCTCTTTTGAGGTTGCAAGAGCGAAGAAACGGTTTATTTCAATGGTAATATATTCACTGATTTATGCCTTTCTTCTGCTCGCTGTTGCCTCTTGATTGGGTGGCCCTGATTGTGACCAAATCCGCTCCTTTTATGCAATCGGCGGCAGGCGTGACTTGATGTTGTCTGCATTGGTTGTTCAATCTTCCAGAATTCTGGAAGGAGACCGGTGAAGGTGTAGATCAACATTGTGGCGTGTTGGCATCCTTGGTCACGATGGTCGCAAGAAGCGAGAACTGTCGATTTGTAGGAGATCGGAATATAATAAATAGTTTATTCTGTATAATATTAACATTAGTAGCAGAATATAGGAATGACTAAGCGATTAACAATAACAAACACACAGTTTATATAGTGCCATCCGTGACCTTAAACTGATCATCATGTAATTTTGTATTTTCTCCCAAAAGAGCACTTTGCTGTAGAGCCAAGGTCGTCGGCCCTGTGCCAATGATTGTAAACAGTCCTGTTGTTATTATTTCAGACTCAGACATATTTCTCGTGCCGGCACGAGCCAAAGACCGTCGTCGTACCGTCGACAACAACCTCCTATTTGACCCTTTCAGCGTAATCTTCTTGCCCCCAAGAAAGTGAGATTTGAGCGCGATTACTGAGCTCATTTTACTACCTTGAGCAGCATGAAGCAATATGAGTTTTTCGAGTCTCTACCACCCATCCTGTTAATACGATTTCATGCCGAAACTGCACTAATTGATGTTGATAACGATTACAAACATCATCCCAATATCTTGAAACCTTTTCAATCAATTGACGATCCTCCAAGCTTATCCCAAACTCACGTGCCCTCATTCCACAACTCGTATAAATATAGAAATGCTCAACTAATTATTACTTCTCGTTTATTTTTGAATTGAATATAATTGAATTGAATAATTATGGTTGACAAAAATATTCAATCCGAAACATGGTATCATGGTCTATTGCCTCGTGAAGACATAAAAGTGAGTTCGTCCGAATTCTACTCAACCTTGTTTTCAGTTGATGTTGAGGAAAAATGGTGATTTTCTAATTCGCTCAACAGAGCCGCGAGCCGGACAGACTCGTCAATATGTGCTGTCAGTTATGAAGAGTGAAGAGCTCGAGGATCAAGGGGTTTGCTCGTTATTTGTCTAGCTTTATTGGTGGTTTTTTTTAAATTTCAGATAAAACATTTTGTGCTCAGGGAGGGTAGTAATAAGATATTTGTTGAGACACAAGGATTTGACACGATAACAGCATTAGTTAATCATTATATGAGCACAAAGGAACCTATTAAACAGGTAAATTTTTTGGAATGTTGTTGGGGAATTGTAGAACTCTAAGAGTAAGTTATATTTAATGTCTACGTTGACTTATTCGAATGTGCTTGTTTCTGAGCTTGTTTTATTAGTCTTCCAGCTGACGTGCACACAGTATTAATACAATTTTTAGGATGTTATGAAATCTAGGAAAAGCGGAAATTGCTCCCGTCTGAAAGTAAAATGCATATCTGCAAAAATCACGGATTATTACACCATCTCATTTTAAATTTCGATTTTTTCATTTTTATAAAAAATTTTTTAAATCAAAGATCTCAAAGGAATCGAACCAACATCTATTTTTCGTGAATCAAATCCTCTAACAGGTATGCTACGTATCCTCTTTTGTTTTAATTAATTAATCCGTTGAAGTTTGATGAAGTATTTTAAATTCTATGGTGTAATAATCCGTGATTTCTTTTGCGGAAATGGATTTTATTTTCCGACGGGAGGGAGCAATTTCCGCTTTTCCTAGATTTAATAACATCCAATTTTTACACATTATCCCTATAGAATTTAAATACAATAAAATCATAATATTACCTTTAAAAATAAAATTTAAAAAAAAATCAACTCAATTCACCCCAAATATGATTGGTTAAGTTAGGGCTCGGAAAAGATGCAAGAAGCGCATATTTTTAGATAGTTTAAGACGGGCTAGCAACAATGGCTTGTCAAGTTATATGAAAATAATACGTGTAAATTAGAAATACACGTTTTAATATTGGGAAGATAGTCATTTCCATGTGGCGTACTCAATTAGCTCCTTAGTCAAATGCGTCCGTTTCTTTATTTCTTATCAACCCGGGAACCCAGTGTGCTTGAAATGAAAAGCGAATTAAGAAACAATCTGAAAATTAAGTCGACACCTCGGTATCTTTACCCCTCAATCGAGAATCGAGATAATAGTTTATACAGTATAATATCAACATTAGTAGCGGAATATACTGTTACATACCCTAGATGACACATGTGTGGACCGCTATGCCGTCGAGCTAGCGGGACACCACAACACCATGAAGTATGGCACAAATGAAGAAACGACTCCGCCTCCTCGGATCACAAGGACAGTCAGTTGCTCACTCGACAGGGCTACGGGAAGGTCGCTTCCATTTGGGAGAAGCGCCCCGACCATGGGTGAGATGTTAGCTCCTATTCTAGCTCCCTATTAACCATATTCCTACATTGTATTATTATGTGGAGTTTAATAAAGGTTTATATTAAAGCTAGGTGTTCTGTGTTCTCGGTAGTGTCCGCCAGGTAAGCCATTTTATTGGGCGTTAGTAGTAAGATTACATCGGATCCTCACACCAACTACTACTCTTTGGGTCGCTAAGAAGAAGGGGAGTAGGTGGGGGAGACGTATTGTAACGATACTATGTTATTAACAATAACTAACACAAAGTTTATATAATGATGACCTTCAAATCATATCTGCTACATGTATGGGCTCAAATTAGGTCTTTGTTGTCCCTGTGGTGACAATCAGAACATCTTTCATTGTCCATTAAGCCATTTTTCTCATCAATTTTCTCACTTGACAATATATTGCTAGCTTCATTTTCAAGGTACTATTTTTAAGTTTTATTGAAAAATTCATTATTTAAAAAAGAATAATATTTTCTCCAAAAATACCAACTATTCAGGCAGTTCTTCGTGCGCCAATTGTTCGACAGGAATGGGAAATTGAGCACTCACAAGTGCTTTTGATGAAAAAATTAGGAGAAGGCGCATTTGGTGAAGTGTGGAAGGGAAAGATCACATTAAAAAATGGAAAACAAGAAGACGTGGCTATCAAATCAGCCAAACTGGAATCGCTGAACAAGGAGCAGATTAAGGAAATTATGCGAGAAGCTCGATTAATGCGATTCCTTGACGTTTGGCGAAGCACGCAGACGATTTTTTTTCATTGAATTCTCTTTTAGCATCCCAACATTGTTCGTTTCTATGGCGTTGGTGCTGGACAAGAGCCGCTGTATGTGATCATGGAGCTTGCCGATGGAGGAGCATTGGACTCGTACCTGCAGAAGAACCCAAATCTGCCGATGCCAAAGAAGATTGAGATGATTTATCAGGCGGCGTGTGGCATCGCTTATATGCACGAGAAGCACTTACTGCACAGAGATATCGCTGCTCGAAATTGCCTGTTTGGCGGCGGACAAGTGAAAATATCGGACTTTGGTTTGTCAAGAGAAGGTACCATCTATCAGATGGATATGTCGAAGAAGGTGCCGATTCGTTGGCTAGCTCCAGAGACGCTCAAGTGCGGGATGTACACGCCCAAATCGGATGTGTTTGCATTTGGAATAATGGCGTGGGAGATCATTGAGAACGGCAAGGAGCCGTATTCGGACATGAAGGTTGCAGCGGTTGCGAAAGAGGTCCTCACGGGTTACCGTATGCCATTCAGGCCTGAAGTAGATCCAGAATTCGCCAAATTTATCACAGTATTTCTTGCATGAGCCTCACTCGAATTATTTTTTATTGTTTCAGAAGTGTTGTTGGTCAGATAGTCCCAATGATCGATCATATATGCCGGATATTGTTAAATATTTCATAAGAGCTTTTAAATTCAAGCCAGTGGTTGCAGTAAGTGTCAATTAATGAATCGAGTTTAATAGTGATTTAGCAACAACCGAAAGAGAAGGAACAGACGACATGCAGTGAGAAGAAGAAAACGTGGCATCATAAATGGTTTGGAAAGAAGGAAAAGGAAGAGAAGGAGGAGAAGGAGAAGACGTCTTGAATCAAAGTTTTGAGATGAATAATATTTACATAGTAAATAAATATATTTTGATTTCAATCACTCCTAGTTTGTGTAAAATTTGAAAATATTCACGTAAAAAGAAGATTTCGAAATTTACAATTTCAGAGCGCACTCCAGGAGAAACGAGTCCAAAAACCGGCTTGCATTTTGGCGAAAATGTGCCTTTCAATTGTTATCAGGTCGCTTTCAAATTGTGTTTTTTTTTTTAATTTGGGACATCGTTTTCTATTTCTCTGTACTGGAATGCAGACCGGTTTACATAAGCAAAGAGATACCTGGCGAGCCGTGAAGCAATGGAAATTGGTGCTCGGAATAGCCCATAACCTGGCCATGTGAAAACTTAATTGTCGCTATTATACTTTCATACTAATTTGTTTCACGGCATAAGCTAAATGAGGATACTGAGTACAGAGTTCGATACAGAGTACGATATTCAATATATACAATAACTGACAAAAGTTTTGTCACAAATGTTTTTTCGGGTTTAACTTTTTTCTGACTTGACCAAATTGGCTGATTTTTTGATATGATAGATTCATATGGTTGTAGATTATTTTACAAATTCCCGCTTGTGAATACGATGATCCGTTTTACAGTGACAAGCGTTTATCGTAAAACGCGTAGCTCAAAGATATTACGCACTTTTCTTGCACTGCATTTTTTAATAATTTTTAAAGTTCAATTATATTTTTTTCATAATTTATTGAAAATAGCAGTAATTGGCAACATTTTACAGATGACTCCACGTAAAGAAACTCCAATTGCCACCCGGCAAGCTGTTATCAATGTGAGGGAAAACGGAATGGTGGTACCGAAATTGCCATGGTAATTTAAACCAAATTTTGCTACTATAACATTTTAAATACTGATTCACATAAAATATCAAAAAATCAGTCAATTTGGTGAAGTCACAAAAAAGTTAAACTCGAAAAAACATTTGTGACAAAACTTTTGTCAGCTAGTGTACATACAGTACCCTTCAAAAGGTTCCAAACGCTGGGTTTTTCGAGCGGTTTTTGGAGAGCGGGTATTCGTTGACGACAGAAAATTCTAGCCGACTGCAGAGGTGTCTGAACGAAATTTGTCACCACGCAGGTAGCAATCGAATAGACGTCCATCGTCAAATAACACGAAGGATACTGAAGTGTGCTGGGAACTGTGCTCGATTGCCAAGTGACCGGTGGACGAAACGATTGACGGAATGGGTTCCTCGAAGTTGGACACGACAAAAAGGAAGACCGACAGCAAGATGGCAAGACCCAATTAAACTCTGGGTCTCAAATTATGTGCAAGAGAAGTCCTCCTCCAGAAACTCGAATCGAGAAGAAGGTTGCCCGGCCCACTATTACAGCCGCGAAGATTAGAGAGAGCTGGTCCGCTTCTCTATAAGAGAATGACAACGGACTCCTAATTATCCTAAGTAAGTATACAGTACCCTTCAAAAGGATGTAAACGCTGGGTTTTTCGAGCATAACTGGTTTTGGAGCGCGGGTATTCGTTGACGACAGAAAATTCTAGCCGACTGCAGAGGTGTCTGAACGACGCAATTTGTCACCACGCAGGTAGCGATCGAATAGATGTCCATTGTCAAATAACACGAAGGATACTGAACTTTTCCTTCAAAAGGTTGTAAACGCTGGGTTTTTGGAGCATAACTGGTTTTCGAGAGCCGGTATTTTTACCAGTTGTTTCTGAAAGTGTTAGAAAATTTGTGGACAAGTGCCAAACGAAAATATTATCAAAATCTAAGAATATGAATAGTTTGATTTTATCATTTTTGAATTATTTTCTATGGTCTTAATGAGAACGCGAATAAATATTAAATTTATTTTAAAAATTTCTCTGTTTTTCATTATATTTCTTCAAAATTTCTAGATCACGTCAGATTTATTACTTTTATTTTTTATAAAAATAAAAGTGGAATATTCAATTTCTCAGATTTTTTTTTGCTTCTTTACTGGACGTCTTCCCATGATTCCAGCTGCTCTCAAACGACGTTGGACGGTCGAAGTCGGTGGGGAAACCGGATAATTCATGAAAACGCCACTTCGGAACGCAATATTCTATTTAGTAACGATTTTATAATTGGATGAGGAACATACACTAGCTGTCAAAAGTTTTGTCACAAATGTTTTTTCGGGTTTAACTTTTTTGTGACTTGACCAAATTGGCTGATTTTTTGATATTTTATGTGAATCAGTGTTTAAAATGTTATAGTAGCAAAATTTGGTTTAAATTACCATGCCAATTTCGGTACCACGCATTCCGTTTTCCCTCATATTGATAACAGCTTGCCGGGTGGCAATTGGAGTTTCTTTACGTGGAGTCATCTCTAAAATGTTGCCAATTACTGCTATTTTCACTAAATTTTGAAAAAAATATAATTGAACTTTAAAAATTATTAAAAAAATGCAGTGCAAGAAAAGTGCGTAATATCTTTGAGCTACGCGTTTTACGATAAACGCTTGTCACTGTAAAACGGATCATCGTAATCACAAGCGGGTATTTGTAAAAGAATCTACAACAATATGAATCTATCATATCAAAAAATCAGCCAATTTGGTCAAGTCACAAAAAAGTTAAACCCGAAAAAACATTTGTGACAAAACTTTTGTCAGCTAGTGTACATATTAAGAGTGGGGATAAGTAGATTATCTTTGCTTTACCGAACGCTAAAAATCCTCTTTAATTATTCACCATAAGCAAATTGTTAAATTATCTACAAAAACATGAATAAATCTTGGAAATTTATCTTTCATCTCTTACACGGAAGTCCAACAAGCAATCGGAAAACACAAGTTGTCTGATGACAATCTCCTCAAACTGGTAGCAGCGTCATTTCATCATATAAAAGACGATTCGCTCGACAATTATTCCAAATCATTCGTCTCGAAGCATTTCGAAATATGAAGGATTACCTCGACGATGGTAGCGATGAGTGCATTCAAGTCGCCAAGTTCCGAAGGTTCCGCACCAATTGTGTCTCATCTCTATTCACCTTTTCTTTTCTAGAAACGCTTTCACCTCGGTGACACTATCCACCATTTGCATCACGACGATCATCATCTTGACGCCTTTGTGTTATCAAGCCCTTCAGCGTATCCATTCGGACCTCCTTAACAATGCTCATTTCTGTCAGGTTTTAAATATCAACAACGCAACTATATTTTAAAGAGACGCTCTTATTAGACGCGAAATCGTGATTTGTGGCGCGAAACAATGAAGATGGCTCAGAGTCGCGGGCGCGAAGACGAGCTTGTTGCTCGAACCAAACGCGAGACCGGCTCGTGGCTATTCGGACAATTCATTCCAGATAGATCGCTGAGAAACCGACGTGACAGATATCTCGGCCCTGACGGAGCTGGTGGCGGCGCTGGAGGTGCTGGAGGTCAATGCCGGCAAGGGCCACCAGGGCCACCTGGAGATGGTTAGTTATTGGCACAAGATTCCGTTAAATTTCATACAAAACTTAGACGGACAAGATGGAGCTGACGGCAAGGATGGTGAGCCAGGCGCTGATGGAAAGAACGGTGAGGATGGCTCTTCTGGAGGCGGCTACCAGCAGGGACCATCCGCCGATATTGCAATGTGCAATCGCGAGTGTCCGCCAGGACCTGCCGGACCACCGGGACCACCCGGAGACAAGGGACCACGCGGTTATCCAGGAGAATCTGGAGAACCAGGAGCCCCAGGACAACCAGGAGCCAGAGGACCACCGGGACAGTGAGCCCACCTTCAACTTCCGTAATACATTTTTTACAAATTGCAGGGCTGGACCACCAGGACCACCAGGATACCCAGGACGACCAGGACCACGTGGAGACAACGGTAAGATGATATTCGGCGCTGCTCCGGCCGGGCCACCAGGACGTCGTGGAGAAATGGGACCACAAGGACCGCCAGGTGCTCCAGGAGCTAAGGGAGCCGACGGACAACCCGGCGAGAAGGGAGCTCCTGGCGACCAGGGCAACCCAGGACCATATGGAAAGCCAGGAATGCCAGGACCACCAGGACCCGATGGAGCAGCTGGATCGCCGGGCTCTTGCGACCACTGCCCGCCACCACGCACACCGCCAGGATATTAATTTGTATTTTTACGGGGGAATTTTGGCTAATAAAGATAATATAGTTTTTATATGGTGTTAGTGTGTAAAATCAGTTATAAAACAAACATTTTTAATCAATATTTATTATCAGAGGTTCTTTTCTTTTATCAAACTAACAAAAAATGGTTTAGTGTTGTGAAGACAGAAGAACGATTTAGTATTATTTAAACACATTTTATTAATTTTAAAACAAATAAAACCTAAAAGCTAAATCACACGTCAAAGTGTGTAAGTTCTGGTCGTGATATTACGTCAAGATTTTGAACTTACGCATTTTATTTTACGAAAGCAGCAGAAAACGCAGTTTGATTTTTAATTTTTTCCCTCGCGAGGCACTCGATGTTATATTTTTAGCGGAAGCTTCTGGCGAAGACAGATAATGCGATCAAACTACTTACTTTACTTTGGATACTTTGGAGTTCGAATCAACCGCATAAGCGGTTGCGAACTATCTCCCTCCATCTCGAACGACTGCATCTCGCCAATGTAGACCACGTCGTTTTCTTCTGGAGCATTCCAAATCTTCTTCCGGATGTGCATGTAACATATACCTTGGTTCTTCGTCCACTACACGCGGGGCCCTTCCTCACAGAGAACCGTCGGTTCGGAAGGGAGTGATCCCGCGCTGAGTCCATCCAGTTTATTTCTTTATTTGTCTTTGGAGTAATAGTAGATGCCGTAAATTCCGTACGGTTGGCTTACCAGGCCTCCGAGGACCGGACCAGCTGCGCGTATGGGCCGCTACCGGAGCTGGAACGGGGGCAGGGTTCCTTCGGCCTGCACTGTCGAGGGTGGCCAAATCTCGCGATGTTGTTGAAGTGCAGTTACCATCCTTATATATAACACAAATTGATGAGATGGAAAAGAAGAAATTCGCAACTTTCCCAGGTCACTCCAAACGAGACCATCAATTTTTCTATTAGCGTGACAAGGATATCATATCTAACAAGGGAAGTGTTTTAGGTCTCCATCTCAGATTTTGATAAAACTTTGCAGATAGATTCCTTATGGCTTGATTAGTATACTGTCAAAAAATTAGGACCTACAAAATGGTTTAAGTGGGTAAAAAATGGGTCTAAAACCCAAAAAATCGCGATTTTCAAACGCAAATTTTATATAGTTAATGTTAATCAATCCGGTTCATATTTTAAGGGGTATACTATCTTATTAAAAACTATCGTTTTATTATATTTTTTTTAATTTTCACGTGTTTTACGTGAACCTGTTTTTAATAAATAATGGTTTTATTGACCACCGAAACATCGGGGCAACAGCGCAGTGGCAAGACGACGGGACATGGAACAGCAGGGCGAGGGTTCGATTCTCATTGGGGGTGGTATGTTTCTATTATTATTAATAATCATTCTATATTCGAATATCTCTGTGGCGCTTTTTTATTTTTACTTTTCAAGATTTATATGATAACCTTTAAATGTATTATTTATTAAATCAACAATTATAATGATTCTCAACAATCATATGTTGAAAGCATAAAAATTTTTCACAATAAAGACAACGTATAAAAGATACATTTTTACAGTTACTTATCTCACAGCCGTTGGGGATCTCTTTTGGGAATAATAGTTGCTTCGGTGTATAAAAAGATCCTGGACGGTCGACTTTATATCCACTAGCAAACCAACTGTACTTTACCCAACTGTGGAGTTTCGGTGAACAAAGCTGACGGTAAATTAAAGACAAAACCTATGAACATATTATAATCAAGCATCTAAAAGTTAGTTACCTGAAGTGTGGAAGACCTTTGATGTATTTGAAAGCTTGGTTCACATAACCGTGCATACTCCGTGATGATTTTTATAACACTCTTGAATCCTCCAAAGACACCGACATCCAAGGGTTGAATCATACCTGTACAACCAGCAGGAATTTGCAGTGTTTTTAATTTATTATCTTCATTATTTGGGTCCGAATAACCGTTTGCATCTTTCCATCCGTTCCATGAATCGATAATAAGCAACGAGCTAGCCGGAACCCATTCATCGAAAATTACGGTGTTCAAAAATTCCTTCATCAACGGTTTTGTCATAATGTGGCTCGTATGACAGCGAACAACCAAGTTGGAAAAAGAACTTCGAAAATTTCTTGGAAATCTTCCGTTGTTTTCTTTCAGAACTACGAAAAGACGAGGATGTAGTTTTCCTTCTGCAGATATTACAGGAAGCACTGTGTAGCTGTGAGTAGTGGAACTCACAGTGTTCACAGTGCATTCAACTGTTTTTGTGCCTGTGTACGTCAATGTTCTCGCAGTGTTCATTTCCAATTGAAAACCACTTTGATCTGCATTAAAGATCCTTCTAGGTGAAAATGCTTCCAACTCCTGATTTGCCACAACCAAAAAGTTTTCTGCACTGGCCAATAGTTCATCTCTTTTCTTATGTCGTATCACAGACACAAACTTCGTGATCTTGCGGGAAGAAATTCCATGTGCACGCTTCCAAGAATTGATCCAAGAATTAGAACACGGAAAGGCCATATCAATTTCGTTATCTTTCATAATTTTTCCTATCATATACCGCAAGGTAGAATCATGAAGGATATAACCTTTATCTATGCTCTCCTGCACCATTTCGAATAGCATCTGCGATATTGTGGAATAATTATTCCGGCGATCTGTCACTACTCCACCTTTAATAGTATGATTGAAATTTAACTAATACAGAAAATACCATTATTTTCTGTAACTAATACAGAAAATACCGTTTCCACGAGCTGTTCACCAAAACGAACGAGATCTGAAGAATTGGAATCACAACTGCAACCATTTAGTAAACATGGTTCAGCGCAGTCCCAATCTATAATTAAGTGTTATTTTCATTTGAAATATCGGTTTATACCTTCATCAACATCGTCGTCGTTCGGAATCAGATGATAGTCCTCTTCAATTTCCAGAAAACCGCTATCAGCTTGTTCCAATATAGAAAAAATTGACTGTGCAATTTTTAGATGTTCTCGTGAAAGACTGGGAACGTTTTGAAGGTTTTTATGCTTTGCATAAATGTATTCCACAGTCAAATCAGAAGAGCTCATTGAAATTTATAATTTATAATATAATGAAAATTTATAAAAAAAAAATAGCCGCTTAAATACAGTATCGAAAAAAGGAACATCATATCCTTTTTCGAATGTATAAAATGTCGATTATCTGGTAAATTATCATTATAATCTTGAAAAGTAAAAAAGCGGCCCAGAGCTATTCGACTAGTAATAGAAATAGAAACATATCACCCCCAAGAAGAATCGAACCCTCGCCCTGCTGTTCCGTGTCCCGTCGTTTTGCCACTGCGCTGTTGCCCCGATGCTTCAGTGGTTTTTAAATCATTATTTATGAAAACGCACAATTTAAAATAAAATTCATTAGCTTTATTCCATTATTGTGGGTAAACGGGATATTTCTGAATTTCAAACCGATTTTTCACCTACTTAAACCGTTTTGTAGGTCCTAATTTTTTGACAGTATACTAATCAAGCCATAGGGAATCTATCTGCAAAGTTTTATCAAAATCTGAGATGGAGACCTAAAACACTTCCCTTGTAAGTAAGTCTTAAGTCCCTCTGTTTTTATTATTCATAAAAATTTATATTAGCCAACAATTAATGAAAAGCATATTTTCACATAGATCATATTAAACAATATTAATATTTAACCAAATTTAAGAAAAAAAGACACAATTACTTAAACAAGACATTTTTCTCAATCGAGAAATGGGTAATATTTTAGTGTATAAAATGGTCATTATTATTTATATATAAATACACAGCAGTTTGTTACATTAATATAACCAATACAGATAAACAATTCATAATGTCATATCCAAAAACAATAACTCATCGGGTTGAGAATCGAGATAACAAAAAAAATTTTAAGAAACACTGAGATCGTAATAAATTATTTATTCTCCGACTTCCCGATTTCTTCCTCATTTTGTTCCGACTGTAAAATATTATCGTTTGCTGTCTGATTACTATCTGATTGCACCTCCATCATTTCTCCTAATTGATCATTTGCGTCTTCGGTGACTATAACCTGTTGCACTTCACCTGTAACATACTTTTTCATTAAAAAAACATATCTAAAACTATAAAGAACCTTGTTCTTGTTCTCCTTTATCAATGAAATCCTTCACTTCGTCTTCTTCCGTCGTTTTTTCCGAGTCTATCACTTCTTCCTGGTTAGTGCTTTGAACATCTTCTATAACCAAATGTTCGTCAATCGGTACATTGTCAGCAATATGAATCATCTGAAATGTTTATTCAATTCCAGCTTCATTATGAAAACCTACATTATTCGCGATCTCTCCATTCTCCAATGTGTCACCATCTACAACTCCAGCAATTATTTCTACTCCAAATGTCTGAAAGATATAGAAAATTTCCTAAATAAAAATTTATACTCAAACCTGATGAACCATCTGTAACAGCCTCGCCTCATTACGATCTAACATCATCTTCCAAATGGCGTCAAATGTTTCATTGTCCGATGTAGTTCCAAAAGAGTTTTTAGCAATCCTCCAAAGTGTATCAGCTCTTTGTGGACCGCGAATATTACCAGATGACTGAATTTGTTATAATATCTGCGATATTGATAAACAATATTAACCTTTGTAAAGAAATTAGGTTGAGTCAATGTGTGCTGTCTGGAAGAAGATGGAGTCGACTGGACTAATCCCATCTGATCTCCTATGGTAAGATTGCGGTGAGGCTTCGCATCTGATACACTTCCTTGACCAACTTGAACTTCCTCAGTGTGACTGACCTAAAATTAAAGTGAAATAATGTAAATTTGATTACTCCTCCCCGGACCTGGATAGCATTATCGTCAAACATTTGAGACTTTTCTTCAGTATTCTCTTGAACCATCATGTGAGAATTCTGGGAATTTGGATTATTCCACTCCTTCAAAAGCAAAAAAATTTAAATGTACTCAAACAAATCAACTCACATCAGCACCAAACCCGCCAAGTTCTGCCTTGATATCATCAAATTGGATTCCATTCATGGCAATTAAATCTTTTCGTCGAATCGCGCACAACTGGAAACGTGAATTTTATTTCAGCCAACACCGAAAACAAATACAAACCGTAGTTTGTGACACATGCACGCCATGACGTTCTCTAATGATCTTGGCAACTTCTGGAGTCGACAAATTAGCAAGAAGGTTGCGCGTTTCGTCACGTATTCTCTCTGGCAGCCTCAACGTAGGATCCTCCGTAGTAATGCTCGCACTAGCACTCGCAGTCGCACTCGCACTGTACGTTAAAGGTACTGGCATTTCTCCTGGCTCCGTGAACCAATAAATTATCATGGCATGACCAATTTGAAGGCCATTCTTCAACACGTAAACAACTTTCTTTTTTAGCCTGGGGCATCGTGGAAGCGTTGCTGTGTAAACGTGCATCTGAAATTCCAATTGATCACTTCTGTGGCCCGATGGTGGTGTTCGCCAAATGCGCAGTTGACCTTCACGGTTCAACCCCAGGGGATATTTCACCGATTTTGGTCGTCTGGTTATTCCATCTGAAAGAAGTTATACCATATAATTATCATTTTATTCCTACTTGGATTTGCGCAAATATTTTCGGACCATGGTACCAAGCCATCACACGTCAAATTGCGAGAATCTACTTCTAATCCATCAATGAAGAATACGTATGCGCCTTTTCCCGCATTACCCGGAGGTAACGCCGGCACACGACTGTTCAAACACCCAAAGCTTTCCCTAGATAAAGCTCATTAGCACTTTTTCATTAGCCAGATGATTACAATAGATTCGGTTTGTTCACCAAAAAATGAATATGTCGATTTCGATCATTCCAAAACTCAGAATCACTGATTGGCAGATACATCGTCCCATCATCTGCCATTTGCGGAGGCATGATAAACTAATAATTCATAAATTCCACAAATATTTTGGAAAAAGTTCCTACCGGGCTTTCCTTTTCCGTTTCGCTGATATCCGAAACATCATTTTCAACGTCATGCATCTGCAACGGCGCCTTCTTGCTCGATCTTCTTGCAAATCGCTTCATAAATGATCCGTGAAGCCGTGGAATTGACCCCTCCATATTATAATCATACATTATTAATGCATGACTAACAACAAGTCTCGATTCCGTCTCCATCATATAAAAAATCTGCATTTTATAAAATTAAAATTTCTAAACTAGTGCATGCTTTAATCCACCTTTTTACGAAGACGAGGTTCTCGAGGATTAATACTGTATAAATAAACTAAATGGAACGGACAGGTTTTGTAATCAACATCTTTGATCTGAATAAATAACTTTTTTTGGTTTTTTTAATCTAACTCTACCTGAAACTGAGATCCTCCCTCGTCACATATGACTCCTATTTTCCGCACTTTGGTTCTGTAGCATGTTGGATTATCAGCTAAATGAGGTAAATTATTATTTCTTCAAATAACTCTTAATAAATCGAAAGAAAATGTAGATAATGTCTCGAAAATTAGGTATTCACACGAAATTACTTAATATTCTCCTTTGAACAACACATCTTTTAATAAATATGGAGATTAAGAAGATATAAAAAACTAACGTGTTCCATTATGCGACCATGGCGAAAAATCGTCTCGATTAATATCATGCGGAAATATTGCTGAACCAGCAACAAAGAACGCATATGATCTCATATTCCTCACCAATGGCGGATGCATAGGTTTAGAATAGTTCAAAATACCACGATCTTCACTATAAACCAACAAAATTAAAATATTTCATTTGAATCAAGACAACTTACACAACATTTGTGTTCGCAATCCACTCGAGAACGCAATCAAATGAGCACGCCACTCTCTTATGACGAACAGTTAAGTAAATGTGACCTGTTTCCAAAATACGTGCACCATCAAAGAAAGGATCTGGACAATCTTGAGACATTATTGAGTCATCCTCAAATTCCGCGTCCCATCCACCATTTAACGTGTCCTCGGCTTCCTCGACAAACTGTAACAAACTGATATTTTTTAAAAATCAACTTTTTTGTATTAATTAATACGTCATTCTCATTCTCGTGTGATGGTTGTTGCTGGTCATCCATAATATTTCCAACAACTTCTTCTTCTACTACTTCTAAGTCTTCCACGTCAATAAATTGATCATCTTCTCCTTGTAATATTAATTCTCGCTTTGCCTTTGCCTCCAAATCTATGCTCACATTCTGAGATGGAGGCCAGTACTAAAGTATATTTCATTTTCTACTTTAAAAAGAAATTAATCTATTAACTAACATTAGTACCAGAGCTTAACTTAAGAACTGTTGGTATTGGTCCTTCCCGTATGTACTCATAAATGAAGCAAACATTGCCAATCATAATGGAACTATTTCTTTGAACATATAATATCTGCAAAACATTGTTAAAAATAAATATGCTAAACGTTAATATACTCACCCTTTTTCGAAGACGGGGACATCTCGCCAGTACCGACATAGTTTCCACTAAGCACAGTCCCGTGAGTTGCCATTGGTCCTTAGTTACATAGAATATTCCATTGTCGTCTTGCACCAACCCCTTCTTGATAGATCTCACTCTTGGCGAAGATGTTTCTGAAAAATGTTCTTTCAGTTATATTTCTTTCAACATTTATTTAATTACGCGACACAGTCCACGGTGATAAACCATCTCCGCAATGGTGGATCTGATTAGCAACGAACACAGCCGGCACAAAATAAACGAACATTCCACACGTTTCAATCATCGGTGGAAGCACTGGCGCTCTTTTGTTTAATAATCCAGTACCCTGGCTTAAATAAAAATATTCCGTTACAAAATGAAATGCCAATTTTTAATTTACAATATTCCAGGGTCATTGACAAGGTATTTCAACAGTAGTTTCTTGTTCTGCGCCCAGCCAACTTTATTTCCACGAACCTTCAAAAAGTTTCCACCTTTTGGCCCGTTCACCACCTCATTATCAAACTGAATAAAAAACATAAAATAAAGCTCTGAAAATTATCTCGACCAACCGGATTGTCAGCATCTGATACGTTCGATGAACTGGATTGGTTATCTGTGATAGCCATAGCTCGCAAGAAATCATTTCCGTGTGGTAGATTCATTACAGACGGTGCTTCGCCTGGACAGGTGTAGTCGTACAATATAAGAACGTTTCCATATATTTGGCCATCTCGCGATAAATAAAATATCTGAAATAAGATTTCTAAGTTCGAAGCCACATGATACTATTTAAAACCTTTTTTCTGAGCCGCAATAAGCGCGGTAGCCATGCGCTATACTCCGTCAAATGAATTTCCGCTTGCCGTGGATCGCCTTTAACAGTCTGCAACTTACCCCCAACGGTTGCCACTGGGTGCCTGCGTACATTTGGTTTGATTACAGGATCACCTGCTTTATAATCTCTATTACATATTCAATCTTGGTTTGTAATGAAATACCAGAAGCACTCCATGGCTTAAGATCATCTGCTGATATGTCTTTAACGCTGTGTAACTTGGAGCCATCGACGTAAAATGCAAAACAAACTTTATGTGTAACCAACGGTGGTAATCTTGGAGGTTTTTCGAGCATCCAACCACTTTCACGACTGAAAAGGAACATCATCAGGAAACTTGATGTTTTATATTCACGTCATTTTTAAAAAGTTATTCAAGACATGTTTGGTGATTTATTTTTAGATATATAGACAACATTTAAAGAGCTTACATCATGTCGATTTCAACTGGATTTGTTAATATCTCAATGATTCTCTCCTTTCGTAATAAATAAGCTAAACAGCCATTGATAACAGTGGCATAGCAGTCTCCCAGTTCAGTAACATCGATTTCATCTTCAAACTAAACCCCAAAAAATACAGTTAAAATTTCAAAGCTATTAAACATACCAGTTTGACATGGCATCCACCGACCCTATCTGCCACGCTTTTGCTCACAACCCGATCGCTAACACATCGCAAATACCTCGCAGGTCGCCTTTGTGAAGACTTTTCCTTCTGTTCCGTGTTGTCAAAGTCTCTTATTTTCTTTGGCCTTCCGCGCCTTTTTGCACTAGGATTCACTTCCAACTCAGGAGGAATATCCAGCGCATTATCGATATAGCTCTCCTCACCATCAACAAGGCTTGTTCCTTCAAGCGGTGTCGACTCCCGATTCGAATAATTCGGACGCACGAGTTCCAATACCGGTGCTCCACCCACTTGAGCATTAGTGGGTCGAAGATTTGACAAATCCACTTCCTCGTCTTCTTCGTCACGGATCGCTTCATTAGCAGAGGCCTCCTATAATATATTATTAGTTACTCGATCAACCACAGAAATTCTTACAATATCTTCCGATTTCGTATTCACATTTGTTTTTTCGGCAATTTTCCTTTTCTTGGTGTTCACAACTTCTCTTTCTATGGTTGATTGTCTTCCACGCTTCTTTGATGTTTCCAATGCGATTTGTTCTTGATTCTGTTCATACTCATCATCTTCTTCTTCCACTTTGGGAACTCCGGGCAAATCGATTTCATAATCACCACTTGATATCAATACACTTTTCCTTGCATTACGTCTTGGACGAGCAGCCATATTAGCGCTACTTTCATTATCTTGAGTTCCCTATTGTACGTCACCATTAACAAATCCATTTAAAACAATTTACCGATTTCTCGGCGACTGTTCCACTTTCATTCGGTTCGTCAGATGTATCTTGTTCTACTGTCTCATTCGTGGTTTTTCTTGGCATTCCTTCATGAAATTTAAATTTATGTAAAATAATTTTGCAGACGATTTATCGATTTTTGGTTGGAATATTACACAGTTCATAATATCATTCTACATAAAATCCTCTTATACGAATCATACTTAAATTATTCAAAGTATTTATAATTTAAAATTAAATATACAATAAAAAATGTGCAATGACCGAAAACACTGAACGCAAAAATACGCCTTTGTTCGAATAATTCGATGCGTCGCGGCTATTGTCTGCGCACGCGCGTCACTCTGTTTGCAGATAGAGACACAGACACATATACAATCTCTGTCTGTTTGAGCATACTTGCATATCGAATAATTTAATTTTAATTAAAAATAGGTTCAAATTTGATTATATTTAAAAACAACTCTTTTGGGTGAAGTGATTTGTTTTTCCAACTACAGCAGATTTAAAGCACTCTACAACACGTGGAAGGTTACTCTCATTAGTTGACGTGATATGTATATTATTTCTATTATTATCGTCATGAGAAATCACAGAATTCAATTTTAATTTCATAAAATAAAAATAACCAATCCGACGTGAACTAGAAATTTTGAAATATAATAGAAAGAAAGAGTAATCATTAAAGTAAATGTAATTCTTGTTCCACGTTCTCATTGAGACCATTGAAAATAACTCAAAAATGTTGAGAACGAATTATCAATTTCATCTTAAATTAGTAATTTTTAGTCAAATTTATTGGACAGTTTCTCGTCTCTGAAGCTCCGAAAACATTTTTAAAATTATTTTATTTTGATAAGCAATAAAATGATTGAATATTAACGTTTTATAATCTATTAGAAAATAAGTTAGATTAAAAAATAGTGAGTTAACTAATATGGGTAGCGTTGAGTAAACTCATTCAGCATCACGTGGTATTATATAATTGCTATAAATTAAAATCATCACAAACGTACACAGTTAAAACTCATAAAATACATAAGGTATATTTAAGATACTCGGAAAATAGAAATAAAACAATACATAAAACGGCATTTCATGAAAGTCGATTCGAAGTAAATTAAAATATACCAAAATTGGAAATATACATAATCAGGATTTCAAAAGAATTCTGTTCTCCACCGAAAACCAATGAAGTTCAGATCACAATAAAGGGGTTAAAGAAAAAATAACCGCGCACCAAGACCACGAAAAATTAATAATCGAAAATTAGATAAATCACAATTTTTCAAACCCATTCATCTAATTTACGATTAACGGTCAATAGAAACAAGGCATTCCATTAAACACGTTAAATACATTAATTATTGCAGCATTGCTTCTTCGGAGCTTCTGTTGGTGGTGTCGGAATGATTGTTCCGCTTCCACCGCCGTATCCCGGGCGATCAGAGCCGACATGTTTATTTGAAACGGACTTATAAATTTCAGTTAAGATATTTGTAAACGCCGCTTCCACGTTGGTGCTGTCGAGGGCTGAGGTTTCTGTAAAATTTGAAATTCAATGATAGATGACAAATAGCATAAACGTTTTTTTTCCTTTTTAAGTATAAAAAATATACATACCGATAAAGGAAAGTTGATTCTTTTCAGCATAAATTTTTGCTTCGTCAGTAGGAACTGCACGAAGATGTCGCAAATCACTCTTGTTTCCAACCAGCATAATCACAATATTCTGGTCAGCATGATCACGTAATTCCTTCAACCACCTTTCTACGTTCTCATAAGTTACATGTTTAGCTGAAAAATTATTACTTAATATGTATTCCCATTAATCTCTCACCTATATCATAAACCAACAACGCACCAACAGCACCGCGATAATAAGCAGATGTAATAGCTCTATACCTTTCTTGACCAGCGGTATCCCAAATTTGAGCTTTAATAGTTTTTCCTTCGACCTGAAGGATACTAATAAAAATAATAACTCTAACCTGCATGATACCTGAATACTGCGAGTTGCGAATTCCACACCAATAGTAGACTTTGATTCGAGGGTAAACTCATTTCTAGTAAATCGGGACAGAAGGTTTGATTTACCTACTCCGGAATCACCAATGAGAACAACTAAAAATATATATTAACGAAATACACTACAAGACAATTAATACCTTTGAATAAGTAATCGTATTCATCGTCACGCGAACCCATGGTGATATCTTAAATTGAAAATTATTTTCCTTTTAAAGCGACAAGGTAAAGCAGATAAAAATATTTCGCAATATTTATGTACAATCAATATTTATGATTACAATTTTTAATCAATGTGTAAAATAATTTTAATTCAATATTTTAAATTACTACAAACATTATTAAACAACTATTTTCATTAAATAAAATAGCTTCATGGTTTTATATCACAATAAACAGCCTTATTTTTATCAGCTGATCACTTTAAAACTCAATATAACAAAGGAAAGAAAGGGAACATTAGTTCTGCATCCACGTCGATTTTGGTGTGCCGCGACGCGTCACTGCCCGCGAGCGTTCTTTGGTTCTCGCAACGATTTATGTACCGTAGCTCTTCCTCTCCCAAATTATTTTTATTTAGCGATGGCCTAATGTTTTTTTCTTTTCTTTTTTAACTTTTCAATGAATTTATCGCGTATTGTAATGATGTTTTGTAATTTTTTTGACGTGAATTTTAATTTACCTAAAATATAATCTTATAATAGCATAAATCATATATAATTTTTTATTTTACAGGGTATATCGACAGCAATGGCACCGACGTAAGTTATACAACATTTCTAACTAAAAATTTTTCTCATTAAATTAATTTTAGTAAGAAAGCTGTCCCACAGGTTCCAGAGACCGTTTTGAAGCGCAGAAAGCAGAGATCTCAGGCTCGTGCTAATGCCATCAAAAACAAGGCTAACCTTCTTGCTGTATGTCCTAGGTTTTCGTACTATTTTATTTACAGATTTTCAGAAAAACAAGGAAAAGAGATCCATCATCTTCAAGCGTGCTGAGAAATATGTTCAAGAATACAGAAACAGCCAAAAGGAAACTTTGAGACTTAAGCGTGAAGCTGAGGCCAAGGGAGATTTCTACGTTCCAGATGAGCCAAAGCTTGCTTTTGTTGTCAGAATCCGTGGTATTAACCAAATCCATCCAAAGCCAAGAAAGGTAATTTTATTTTTTTTAAGTTTAAATTTAATATAATTTTAAAGGCTCTTCAATTGCTTCGCCTCCGTCAAATTAACAACGGAGTGTTTGTTAAGCTTAACAAGGCCACCCTTCCACTTCTCAGAATTGTCGAACCATACGTCGCTTGGGGATACCCAAATAACAAGTCTATCCATGACTTGCTGTACAAGAGAGGATACGCCAAGGTTGATGGTAACCGCATTCCAATCACTGATAACAGCATCATTGAGAAGAACCTCGGTAATTCACTTGTCAGTATTAATCTCTAAAATATTTATTAGGTAAATACGACATCATCTGTATGGAAGATCTTGCTCATGAAATCGCTACTGTTGGACCACACTTCAAGCAGGCTAGCAACTTCCTTTGGCCATTCAAGCTCAACAACCCAACTGGTGGATGGACCAAGAAGACCAACCACTTCGTTGAGGGAGGAGACTTCGGAAACAGAGAAGACAAGATCAATGCCCTTCTCCGACGAATGGTTTAATTTGTTTTGTTGTTTATATGTCCTTATGGATAAAAGTTATTGTTTGTTGTTTGTTTTTAATGCATAAATTATGAAATAAGATATTAGGAATCCCTGAAGCTATTCACTTCGTCCTTTCGTCCTGATGCGTGGCTGTGCTATAATTACAAATTTGCCCAAAACCTCATTGGTCCCATATTATTCACCAGCTTGTGTGTTTCTTGAAACTTTACTAAGAGCTAGAAACATCCCCTTTAAGGTATTTAGTCGTTAAAACAGCTGGGGATGGGGAAATATGTGCCATATCAATCTGGTTTATCAATGTCTAATCTGGGCACACAATTTCCCTTTCATTTGGCTGTTTCAAAGCTAAATTAGTCATAGAATTAGTACAGGTTTCTCAGTGCTCTATCTGGAATATACTCCCTAGAGAGCATCTATATCCAATAATTACTGTTGATGGTTATACATTCGTCGATGTCATGGAAGGAGTTGACTATCTATTATCAAAGTTTAATAAGGTTCAATAATTAAAAATATTTATATAAAAATAAAAGATTCAGACTATTGATGGAGGACTTCTTCCTATTGAAAGAGCCCATGCCATAGCTATAAGCTCTTTGCTTGATGAACTAGCATGGATGTTGGCATATTCCCGTTCACGCGATTTTTCCTGGCTGCGCGACGATCGATGTTTAATGGAAGATTTTGGAAAGTTGAATTTATATATTTGGAGACATTTGATTGTGCCACGGTTACAAGAAAAGGTATGCAAATGTTCAAATCAAATTAATGGGCCTTACTGTTTTAATTTAATCATTAATTTTATATATAGAGCTTCATTTTTATAAAACAAAAAGGTAAAATTATAATTACCTATCTCGAGACCTAGGTTAAATATTTGTAAGTATACTTAAAACAGTGTGTCGTTGTGAAATCGTATATTCCAAGTTTTCAAAATGCGTTAAAGACCAGAAGACGTGTTCGAGGATACGGATTATTCGGAAAACGCGCAGAAGACGAATATGTTAGCAGAACAGAAGCAATGCTAGAGGCTCTGAGTACACTGATAAATTCCAAGCAGTACTTTTTCGATGTCTCCGAACCTACCTGGGTAATTACTAAAACGTTATTCAGTCCATTTTATTTATTTGTAGCTCGATTGCAAAGCATTTGCTGTTCTTATCCAATTCAAGTATACACCAATTTTCAAGGAAGCCCGATTAAAACAATTCATGCGTGAACGTACACCAAACTTAGTATGTGCTTATTAAAATTCGTATTGGGGGAACTTGTGAATTTAGATGACGTTTGTGACCCGAATGAAAGAGGATTTCTGGTCGGATTGGAACGCGAAATATGATTGAATCTAAGTGTGATGCGCCTAATAACATGATTCAATGTTTGTTTATTTCAATCATTGCTCATCTTCCAGTATACTTATTCAATTACATTCATTCAATTATCAATAGGTTTCAAATTACCAATCGTATTAACATATTCATTAGCGATATAACAAACAATATTATATATGGAATGAACTGAATCAATCAACAATTATTAATTATGTGAGCTGTCCATTTTGATTAAAATTAAAACTATCAAATTCTAGTTTCTACTACAATATAATTACTATTATAAATATTTTAATAACCGTAATCCAAGTGTAAAACGAAAATTAAAAAATATATCCTAAGCTTCTCTTTTAAAAATATGCGATGGCCTTCTTCGATTCGGAGGACCCCTAGGTCGCGTCTTTGTCGTATACGGCAGTAAACTGAAGACAGGAGGTGCATTGAGGTCCAATGCATATTCCTCTAGCGACAGCGACTTTGAAGCATTCAACGCATGCTCATCTGACGATGACAAGTCTTCGGATGATGCAACTGGTGCCAGCGGCGGCAATTCTTGCAAAAGTCTCTCTCTGAAAATGCAATTACATTCAGTTTATAAACGTCACCAACTTTTGTTTGCCGAGGAACTCGAGCTGTTCTTCAAACAGCTGCTTAGCCGTTCCAATATTCGTCGTACTCGCTATTGAGGACGGTTCACTCGATCTTCGGTGTTCTTCAATCTTTCGTAAATTCTCCGAAACTTTCTGGCTTGCATCCTCAAGTTCGACAATATTATGCAGAGTTGCCTTGTATTGTTTCAATTTCTCTTCGATCAACGTTTGCACACATCCAGTTTGCCGCGCCACATCGTTCAATTGGTCTTGAGCATGTCCCACATCCTGTCTCCTGAGAAGACAAGGTCCGAAAATCACAGCGAGGTTCGTGCAACCCATTTTGTTAACTGCTTCCTGATCAGCGACTCGCGCTAGATGGTACATGAGCCGATCAAGAAGTGCTCTGTTTGCTTTAGGAAGCAGCTCAATCATGACTGATAGACATCTAACCCGTTCACCAATTTCTTCCACCTCTGAATATTTCAATAAAATTTATAATATTTTTTCCATATGTACCTGAAACGTTTAAAAAATTCTCATAAAGATCGTAAATAATGAGGGGTTCAGGCATCTCTCGGAAAAATGCTTTAACGATTGCAGTGAGGACATGAACGCCAACATCATCCAGATTCACCGCATGTGCGTCTGAAAACGCAATGTCTATTTTATCAATTAAACTTATTACCCTTAGTAGTTTCAATTATTCTTCTCAAATTGCGGACCTGTGCAAACGACCCGCTTTTCCGGTAGACTCCCTCCACAAAAAGAGCTCTGGTTTCGATGGCAAAGAATAAGCGGTCAAGCATCAATGGCACCGAATTCTCATCATCCACGAGCGAATTCAATGAAGCGCCGAAGAATACAGCACCGCCGGCATTCTATAACAGATCATATCTAACATCGTCATGTAAAAATCAACCTGTGCATCATCGATGGGCTGCCCAACAAGGTGACAAGCATGAGTAACCTTTTGATGACATTTCTTATGGCACGAGATGCGACAAGCCACACAAATGAACATCTTCTCGTGGTGCCATACCAATTGATCGCATACTTCGCAGTATGTTGGAACACGGACTACATCAGCACGAAAGCGGTGACCCGCGTGGATCTAGAATAGGTTTGAGATTAGTTTCGATTTAGTCGTTTGGGTTAATTTAATAGATATGTCTAAACTAAAGGTATAAATGAGAATAATGACACACATGATTGGAGTGTTAATTGAAGCGGATAAATTAAATATGGAGGAGTTGCACTCAATCCTACTAGGATAAAATAAGAAGAATGTGAAATTGTAAATTTTAAAATAGCTTCTCTATATTCTCTCAACTTTTTTATGTATCAGCCCATTCGAGATGCTCACTTTTATCTTTTAAATATAATAAACTCTTCATAAAAACTTTACCGTTGATATTTTTTTGAATTCATAATAAAATAAAATAAATAAATTCCGAAAATTATCACAGCAAATTCAAAATTCTTCTTTAAATTTCGATATATTAATTAGGATAATTTAAAAGAAGCTAAAAGTTGGAAAGGTCATGTCGGTTTGTAGCAGAATGGCACCCAATGGGTTTTAGACGAGAGGACGTCCGTGAAATTCGTGAATCAAGAGAATCCGAAACCTGGAGAAGGCGCATCGAAATCTTACGGAAGACAGATTGGACATGTCGACTCTAATGACGAGAGATAGTTCGCGTTGACTGCAATTGACGATACGAACTCCAACGAAAGTAGTATCTTTTCAGATAGTTTTTAAGTAAAATTAATCGAAAATTGATTTATTGGAGAAACGATATATTCGCGAATACTTAATAAGTATTCCAGTCATCCACCCACTGGTGAATAGTATTAAACGCGCTTCGGTCCAGTAACCGACGAAAAAACTCTAGAGTCATTCAAAAATTAAATTAAAGTATATAATGGCATAAAACGAAACTATTTTCCAAAATATTAAAACAAAGGTCATTAAAAATAACTTAAATAATACGATTTTTAAATAAAATGTCGAATTATTTAGCAATTTATGATACGTTTCAGCACGCCAATTGAAAATGTCGATTTAGCAATATTTAAGCACATTTTAAATATTTCCACGTGCATGTTAAAAACTAAAATAAACGTGAATTTGGCAGACTTTTCTTAAAATAGAGCAGATGCTTTAAGTTTTTGATTTAAGTGACTATTCTGAGCTTCTCTTTTTACCAATTCATTTGGCGTGTTTTAGTGTTTCAAACATTTGCTTCTGTGGTATCTTCTGAAAACTCAAAATCGTTTTAGTATAGGCTACGTGAATGAAGCGCGTTTTGTTCGATACGGAATTCACATGAGGCTGTATGCAAGAATGTATTTTTTATCCGTTAAACGGTAATGGAAAATCATTGATAAAATACGTTTCTAGAAAATTGTAAATAAGTGTATGTGTTAATTAGTATTGCAATCACATAATTAACTGAAAACTTATATAATTTACTGGAAAAGATCAATGATTTTCCATCACAGTTTTACAGATAAATACTTTCTTGCATACGGCTAATGTATTCATGTATCGTGCCTGCTACTCAAAGTCCAGGTGGACCGAGAAAGGGGGGAGTGATAAGGGAAGGGGGGCTGATAGTGTGTCCACAAGAGGACTGACACCGCAGACTTTCACAGCTACTTTGATCGTAGCTATAAAAGCCTCTATAGTCGTCGCCAAATGCATTTACCACCGCAAAATGTGGCGCACTTTTTAAATATTATTTTTTAATTTAATTTGTATGATTATATTCTTGTTTATGCTCGTTATATACTGTTATAGCTTAAATAAATTGAAGAATATGTTATAGATGTTGTTTAAATAGTGGAATAATTGTGGAAAATAATTATAATCATAAAAATTAAATGAAAAAATAATATTTAAAAAAGTGCGCCACATTTTGCGGTGGTAATCGAATTTGGCGACGACTATATTTAAATTAGAGAATGCATTTTTTTAACTGTTTGCTTGACCGAAACAAAAATGAGAAAAAAATTGAAATTTTAAAAAATTCGGAGATGTAAAATGACGTCGCGTGATCACGTACTCTAGTAAAATAAAATGTTTATTTTTGGAGTTTTGTAAAATCTGAAAAAATCGCGAAAAAAACTCCGTGCGCCGGTTCGCGGTTGCGACAGCATCAACTTTGTTCCAGGCTTTAGTATATAAAACTATTAATTTTCTTAAAAAAGCACCCATTAGTATGGGTTTAGTGTTTCTGTGTTTAACCAACACGTCAAACCCAATGATCAACTTAAATATTACTCGGATAAAATGTTAGAAGAAACACTCTTATAAATAATAGGTAGTCTTTATTACCGCCGCCACAATATCCGATTTGCGTCGAATTTTGCATGCTTTCTAGAAAACGCAATATTCAAAAGAGAATGCGTGTTTTCCCAATGCTCAAATGTGTTGTTCCCTTAAGCTTCTATACAACTAACCTTTATCATCGAACTCTTTTCCTTGCCTCTCTTCCTCTTTGATTGCACATGCATAAACTCGTTGAGGAATCCGCTACAATAATTAAAATAAGTCATTGCGTCGGGCCAGCGTCAAACCGGAATGCGTTAACGCCGAGTGTCGTCGGAAACGAGACAGCTTCTTCTCTACAGACCTTTGTTAAAAGTCCTTCGAACATTGTGATCATGTCGCGGTACTTTAGCACTGTTTTCTCTGCCTGTAAATGTTTATCGGCATACTGATGCGGATTATGTTATTAATCGGATCAGATTTGAATCACAAATTCCATTATTATTAATATTCACATATTACATGCCGACTTACAGATAATACAGCTTCATATCCAAGTAATTCCATATGAAATGCACGCAGAGATTTCTTGAATAATGCATCAACCACCGTATCTCTGAAATTGCAATAATTCGTAGTCTATGGAATCCCCCTAGCTGACCTTTTCATCGCATTTCCAGCCAAGTTTGTTGTCTTGTTGAATATGAAAACACTAAATTGTCTGAGATCGTCTGTGGTCTCGACCACCAAGTTGCCCGGATCTTTCTGCAATTCTTCTATGATTAAGCTTTCAGTGAGCACTTGCCTGTTGTTTCGTCTTCGTCAAGCTGAACGTGGGGATTGGTGAAGCCGACTGCCTCTGCTTATTCGACCTATATTTACATTTATTTTAATGTAAAGGAGAAAAATCTAACGAACGCATACATTAAATCCCAAGGCCTTTTCGGGGAATGCAATCTTGTCGGCGATCGCACCGGTGACACGGGCGAGCATGGGATCGACGACGCGAACGCTGCGCATTCTTTATGAAGGCACATCTTACATCCTAAACAGGAAAAATGACTTCAAAACAATTATCCCAAAATCACCCACTTTGACATTTATGCGCCAAGGATATGAACCCGGTCAGATGTCGATTGCAGAGCGCGCACACCTCCTGCCTATGAAGCCGCGACATTTTGAACTGATGCTCTCTGGACACGATCAAAGAGTCAGGCGAGAGCTCGCTACTCCCACTCGGCCCCGGCGACGCATCATCTTCGTCTTCCTTCCTGCCGCTGAACAACGCCTTCAAGTTCTTTTTGGCTTTCTGGAAACCTAGCTTCCCAGCGGCTTTGCTTTTCTTTGAGCTCGATGGGCTCAAATGAAACTGAAAATTCTCTTGTTTTTATTTAAAATATACATGAAGTTACGGTAAAAGTGTCATCACAGCGTGAGTTTGAAAAATTGTTCGATTCCGTACTATTAGCCCTTCTCAACATTTTCAGCTTGGTGGTGGAAGCAGTGGGTGCTAATGATTGGCGTCGATGGTGAGACATGTCACCACCTCTGAAATTATGTCATAGGTTAGATAGTTGTGTCAAAATAGTATACTCACTCGATGAGTTTAAGCTTGGTGTCTTCCAGAATGAACGTCGCGTCGACATCAATCGCATCATCGCTGAAATTTTGCAAACTAAAGAATTTTAAATTCTAAATGCGTCTTAAGGTTTAATGCTTATAATAATCTTCTATTCTAAAAAGGTCAAACGGGAATTTGAAAAATAGTTTTGCCGAAATCGACAATTCGAAGTGATGATTTCTGCAATTTACCATCCTATAGTTTCTACTAATTTTCCTATAACTATTTACTATTTGAACTAGGTTAACTATTACAAATCATTAATACGTACTTGCCATCCAGATTACCATTACCGATCTTCACTCCCTCTTACTCATAATAATTTGCGCGTTAAACGAATGGAATCATCAATGAGGCGAGCCTGCATACTCAAAGATGAGTCCAATCACCTCTGACGATGACCGACTATCCGAGTTAGGAGAGCATGATTAGGAAAGGGAAATGTGTTTGTGCTCACAAAAGGTGCTGCATACTCTCTGCGGACAGGTCAGCCCCCGGGCGCAAGAACTGTTACTATGGTTATCCCCCTTTGGTTCCTTGAACGGTGGGAGCCTAAACTAGGGGTGTAGGACAACGGTAACGCCCAAAAGCCGCCACTCCTTACAAAACTCTTACAGGTAATTTCCTCCATATGCTATGCGGCACTCAGGGATAGGCCCAGACACGCATACATTTCCCGCCACAACCTTCAAACCTATCAGAGATGGCCAAAACGTGTATGGTATAATAATGAGCTACGTAAAGGCACTCAAAATTATCTTTGTGGTAAGATATGAATATTTCTAGTTAGTTTAAGAAAAACTTGACAAAATTGTCAAAAAAACAATTTTCTAACAATGTCTTAAATTCTTTAAGCAACGGTTAAAAATCAGAAAAGTAATACTTCCACACCCCAACTTGTATGGTAATAGAATGAGCTCAGTAGACGTGCTCAAATATAACTTTTTAGAAAGATATTAATATTTTTAGATAGTTTAAGAAAAACTTGACAAAATTGTCAAAAAAACAATTTTCTAACAATGTCTTAAATTCTTTAAGCAACGGTTGAATATCAGAAACTTATTATTTCCATTTGGCGTGCATGAATTATAATAAAGTTTTTAATAATAGAAAATCACTCTCAATAATGTAATGTCAAAATGCGAGTTGTTGACAAATTTGGCTTTAACTTAAAAAAAGATATTGGGTTGAGGAATAAGTTTGTAGGGTTTAATTACCCAAGTTTGAGATGAATAGATTAATTGTAGCTCCACGATTTGTGCGCAGAGTTTCTTTTGTTGCGCCAAAAATCTCATCTGGTATTGAACACGTCAAAAAGTCTAAAAGCAGAGAAGGTGGTAAGTCAGACTGGTTTCTGTTTCAAATTTGACAAATATTCCATCCACTGGTGAATCCGAACGCGTCAGTTGAGAACAAAACACGCTTCGGCGACGGACGAAAAACTTTTAATAAGATTTTTTCGAATCTTGGCAGCCCAGGCTTTCTCGCGACAATTGAAATAAAATATAGAACAAAATTAAAGTCTAATTATATAAAAACGAAACTATTTTCATGCTCACTAGAGCCAAGGTCATTAAAATAAATAAAACTGAAATAATAGGATTTTTAAATTAACTTTGGTATTTTTAAAAAAAACATTTTCGACAGGCTTAAATGTTTCAACTATTTTGTATACAGTAAACATATTTATTCTCTCTTAGCCTTCTTCTGAATACTTAAAATCGACATTTTTAGGATTTCTCTCGTGGCCGAAGCGCGGTTTGTTCTCAACCGACGCGTTGGGATTCACCAGTGATCGCCCAAGCTGAAATCACCATGACACGCCAACTGGAAATTGTGATTTTCCGATTTTAAATCGTTTCCGGAAATTGATACGTCTTTTCAATAAAACATTGATTACGACACTTTTAATAGGGTTTCCTTAAACTATCTAAAAATATCATCAGCTTCCTAAAAAGTTCAATTTGAGCATGTTTACTGAGCAAATTTAATTACGATGAAAGTTGGCCTGCTATGGCCAAGGCCCGCGTTCCTCAACCATCCTATAAAAAGCCGGATGAAATACCAAAAGTCAGAAATTAGATAGATAACTCAATATTTCGTATAGAATTGTATTTCTGTTAGGTTTTAAGATAACTGAATAAAATACTATTTAAATTTAAATGTTCTTCTTTGATTCGAACAACACGCGGTAATAAACAGCGATTTTTGTACCGAATCGTCACGGGAGATAAAAAATGTTGCCTGTACATCATTCTGAAGCAAAGAATGGATTGTGTGGCTCTAGGCGATACGCCAAAGCCGAGATTTAAGCAAGATCTTCACCCAAAAAAATACTTCTGCACTGGGAAATGCTAGGAAGGTACGCCACGGTCAACAAGGAGCTCTATGTTGCCCAGCTGCGCCGCGTAAATGAGGCTATTCGACTAGAAAAGAAACGATCGACAAGGTTAAGACATCTTGCTCCACGATAACGGCAGGTCGCCGCCCTCCAAGAGCTCGAATGGGAGGTTCTTCAGCATCCACCGTGCTCTAAATTGGATTATAACCTTTCCGCTCTCTGTCAAACCAAATGTGGTGTGTTACTTTCGGTGGCGAAGAGGCTGGCTCAAAAACTTCGGGCGATTTTTTTCACAAAATGAGCTCATTAAAAAAAATCACGAAATGAGTTCACTCCGCTGAAACGGAGCATCGAAAATGCACAAAAAATTAATAACCTTTCCATGACGAGTTTGTCAGCTCTATGAGCACGTACTACGGTGTGCTCATGATATGTTATAAAGCTCAATTTGTTCTATACAGTAGTGTAAAGGAAATTTTACAAAATGAGCTTATTCCTCTAAAATGGAGAATCGAAAATTCACACTCAATGAACAACTTTTTCATTTAGTCATCAATAAAGTGACCAAGAGGTGGGAGGAAGTCGTAAACAGTAACGGCGAATACATAATTGATTAATTGATTATTAAAATTATTGTTTTTTGTTCAAATAAACCTTTGTGAAAAAAAACTCTATAAACTTATTCCCCAACAAATTAAGCAGAAAAAAACTCACTCTTCCTGGAATCCATCTGACAAGTCATCTTCATCTTCATCATCATCGAGTGCATTCTGTGTTAACACATCATCATCATCGTCATACTCGTCGTCATCGTCATCGCTTGCGGCGAACGCTGCCAACGATTGCGGATCATTCAGGTCGAACGTGGTCAGTTGCACCGCGTGCACTTTCTTCACCCGAAACGCCGTTCTCCCCGCCTTCTTTTCTTTCGGCATCTCCTCATATCTTCAACTAGTCTCAATCAACAGTTTCTCCACCTTGCCTTACCTCTTGCGCGCCATGTTTCCTCGATAGTTCGATTGAATCGCGAGCACCGCGTCGCGAAGCTTCACAAAGTCCCGTCGATCTTTATACCCTCTCCAATGGGCTTGAATCGTCTGTGCCGCGATTGCCGTTCTTCTGACAGCATTTCTCGCTTGGCATCCACGAACTAGGGCCTGAATCTTGATGACGCCTTCTTTCATACGAAGGTAGCGTTTGCGTGCCAAGACAGCGCGGAACCATCGTTGAAGCGTGTCTGAAATGGTGGTTCTTCTTTGCAATTGAGATTATATGTTACCTATATGTTGCATGATTGTCCGGTGGAGATGGTCATCGAGGATTAGTTTCTCAGCATCTCTCATGAAAATCTAACAGAAATCGGATTAGACAAGATGTTAGTGGGTTTTGTTGAAACCTTTGACACTCCGTACTGAATGTTATCCGAATCGATAGCTGGATGGGAATCAATGAACGCTTTCACATCTTCCATATTACTTTCCCTCCCATTGCTCAACAAAATCCTGTATTGTTGCACGAAAGCCGGATATTCGATGCGCACCGAGTAGCCGGCTCTTCTAATTCGCACCGTTTCCAGCATTCCCGTGTAGCGGAGCTGTCGGAGGATGATATTATCATCAAAGTGGTTTGCAATCTGAATTTTATTTGATATTCACACACACAATTCGTTTTATTCTAACAACATACCTTGTCATTGTTACTCTTGATGCAACGAATAAAGTAAGGCGTGGCGTTGGCGAGAGTCGACATGAGCCGCGTCAATGAGTACTCGAACTGTTTCGAAACCGACGACGGCTTCTTAGCCACGCGCCTACCGCCGATCGCTTCTTTCAGAATTTGCAGCGACTTGAGCAGGCTCATTTTGTCGTCGGATTTGGCGGCCGGCGTGCGGCGTGCTTGCGCGCGAATCGTCCCGAACATGCTCGTGTCGCAGAACGACGGCACCTCGCATCGCAGCTCGCCGCGAAGGAACGCCGAGAGTGCCGAGTCGGAGCCGCGTCGAGATGTCGCACTGATCGAGTCCATCACGTGGAGATGACCGGCGGATTCGGAAAATAATTGAAATTCAATGTAAGGACAATATTGTTCTAATTTGAACTACATGGTACCATTTATTTTCAGAAAATAAGTGTAAGAACGTGATTACGTGGTCGTCCAAAAATCATAAAAATAATTTTCAGGTCAATTTCCAAGATCTCTCCAAAATTATGTTATAAGTATAATATTTTTCTGGAATAATAATGTTGAACAGCTCAGCTGAGCTCCATCCCAATTTGTATAGCACGCCAAATCGAAATGAATATTTTGCCAATATTTAAACGTGTATTACTAATTTACACGTATTATTTTCATATAATTGGCCACGTCATTGCTACTAGCCCATCTTAAACTATCTAAAAACATGCGTTTCTTGCCGAAATGTACAATATGAGCATCTTTTCTGAGCCCCAAACTTAACGATTACATTTGGTGTGTGTATAGTGATAGAATGAGCTCAGTAAGCATGTTCAAGCACAACTTTTTGCTAAGATGTTCATATTTTTAGATATTTCAAGAAAAGCTTTTCAATATTTTGTAAAGATTTTAATATTTTTATGGAGTTTAAGAAATAGCTGACAAACTGATTTGGAAGATATTTTTGTAAGACAAGCCCACGCCAAATCGAATTAACGATTTTGCAATATTTAAACGTGTTTGGAAATTTTTACGTCTTAATAACACACAAGTTTTTACTACAATTTAATTAAGCTTGTCGTAAACTATCTAAAAATGTTAATCTCTTTCCACAAAGTTAAATTTGAGCATGCTTACTGAGCTCATTCTATTACCATACAAGTTGGGGTGAATTTTTGTTTGAAAATCGCTTTTTTTTGGGTTTTAGACCCATTTTTCACCTACTTAAATTTTGTGGCTCCTAATATTTTGTCAGTTTACTAATCAAGCCATATGGAATCTATCTGCAAAGTTTTATCAAAATCTGAGAGCCCGACCTAAGTTATCCTATTTTTACGTCTTTATTTGACATGCTTAATTTTTTCCACAAAAAACGCGGAAATCAATTTCTAGACCTACTAATAACTATCTGAGACCCACACTCCTTCCCAACTTACCACTTTTCTGGAGTCTCCTCGCCGATTTCTTGAACGCATTCATTGCTCGAAACACACTGCGCAGAACATTCCAACGATGGACTGCCACCGGATCCGTACCCAATAAAGTCTTCATCACTGAGCTTGTGCTCGACTTTAACGCATTTAGAACATCTTGCCGCATAAGGTCCTTGTTCTTCTCTCGGAATCCCTTCAAGCAAACTTTCGCCCAAACCTTCCAACCAATTGCTCACCGTTATTTGGTACTTGACCTTTCCGGCATAGTGCGCCACAATAAATGCCGGCTCTTTCTTCTGCGGCGTCTCGTAGTATTCATTCGTCTTCAGAAACTGATTCAGCTTCGCCAGCATCGAGTCATCGGTGCCATTGTTGATATTTGATTCTTCATCAATCAGACGAAGGATACCGTATGGTTTGCTCTATAATCAATCGAGTTGTGCCTGGTAGGCGAGCGTTGTAGAAACCTGAAATAGCTGCACACACTCGGTGTTGTCGGTGTATTCGATATTCGTCCAACTGATGCCTTCTCGCTGGTATTCTTCCTGCTCGAACTGGAAAATGTGTTGATTGAAGTAGGACTGCAGTTTTTCATTGGCATAGTTGATGCACAACTGCTCGAAGCTGTTCCATTGTGCGCCGACGTCTTCGAATCCGAATATGTCGAGGATCCCTGAACATTTTAAACGTTTTTTCAGATTGAAATTATTTTATTCATGAACACTAGCAACACACCAAATTAAAGTGGTTTTTATCGTCGAGGTTTTAGTTCATAAATTTAATTCCGCGTGTTTATTTAAAGTTCTTTTCAATGTATCTTTGTTAGTTAAATATTTTCGAGCATTTTTACTATAATTCCTGACCGAATAAGATTTTCACGCCATATCGATATAGAGATTTTGCGATTTTTAAACGTTAATGGATATTTTTACGTCTTTATAACAAAGAAGTTTTTACTACTATTTTATAAAGCCTGTTTTAAACTACCTAAAAATGTTAATAACTTTCTAAAAAATTATATTTGAGCATTCTTACTGAGCTCATTTTAATACCATACCACTCCGAATTATTTGATCGCGTATTAACTGCTGAGGGGCGTGGCCTTATTTTTAAATTTTATTTTAATTTAATTTTTTCTTATTAATTAAACAATCAACTTAGTATGTTTTAAATTTTTATTGTTATAATCATATAGAGCAAAACATGGAGAATTTTTTAATATCCGTGATTTACTCTATATAATGGCAATAAGAAAATTTAAAACGGAATAAGTTAATTTTTTAATTAACAAAAAAAAATTTAATATAAATCATAGAATTTTATTGGACGAAAGAAGCCACACCCCTCTCGCAATGACGCGTTACTCATTGAATCGAACACATTTCAACTATTTTGATTTGGTGTGCCATACAAGTTCGCAATTTCGAAAAAAACGTGGACTAAAGTTTACAAGGCAACGACAAAATTCAGAATAATTTGGTTTGCTGGCAATTTAGTTTGAATGTTCATGTGCAGGAAACTTAAATTGCCGAAACCTTTCTAATATAAAGTATGAAATGAAAATTACGATTTATTCGACGTAAAAGTTAACAAATTTGTTTTACGGAAAACTTACAGACTATCACCCCAACTTGTATCGTATAAGAATGAGCTACGTTAAGGCACTCAAATTTAACTTTGTAGGAAGATATTAATATTTTTAGATAGTTTAAGAAAAACTAGTCAAAATTGTCAAAAACACTATTTTCTAGAAATGTCGTAAAATCTTTAAGCAACGGTTAAAAATCAGAAAAGTAATACTTCCACACCCCAACTTGTATGATAATAGAATGAGCTCAGTAAACGTGCTCAAATATAAATTTTTAGAAAGATATGAATATTTTTAGATAGTTTAAGACATGCTTAATTGAATTGTATTAAAAACTTTTTCTGTTATAAAGACGTAGAAATATCCACCGACGTTTAAAAATCGCAAAATCGTTATTTCAATTTGGTGTGCTTCCATATCTCCCGAGGCCGATTGCGAGAACGATGAGAAAAGCATTCCCCATTAAAAATCTTTTGGGGAAAGCATAACTCGATCGTAAAAACAAAGTTACCCGATAAAATATCAGGTAATTTTAATAGGGAATGAATCCCTATAAAACTTTTCCCAATTACCATTAACCGATAAACTTTCTTGTAATTGGCGTCTGGACTGTAGATTTTCATGCTGATTTTAAATGACAACGAATTCATTTGGCATTCCGAAATATTAAAAAAAATGGATAATTTGATAATGTTAAATGAACATTAAATGTTATGCGACTGTACTTAAACTGCCACGAAACAGCGCCGCATTGCAAAAGACTTCGCACCGATTGCAAACTCAACCTTTTAATTTCTTATTTTCAATATTTACAAATCACATATATTGACGATGAAGACTCTTCTGATCCATTAATTGAGATGTAGAAATTAACTTATAAACAAAATATTGAAAATAAAAATAATAAATTAAAAGGTTAATTGCAAATTGGTGCGAAGTCTTTTGCAATGCGGCGCGGTTTCGTGGCAGTGGAGTTCGACTGTATACCGTACCGGTCAAAAATGTAAACGCAGGGTTTTTCGATAATAACTCTACGAATACTTTAATTTATTTTTTCTTATTTTCGTATGACACTTGTCCACGAATTTTCTAACGCTTCTAGAAACAACTGGTAAAAATTTCGGCTCAATTCCGGCCCTCGAAAAACCCAGCGTTTATAATCTTTTTTTTCCTGAAGTCACCCACTCCTATCTTTGTTTCAGATTGACGTACAGTCACGATTTTTCATCTCCCGTGACGATTCAGTACAAAAATCGCTGTTCACGACCGTGTGTTGCTCGATGGCAAGTGAGATAAATATATGCGCGTTGCCAAACAACAAGAAAATTGTTGTGAAACAAAAGATAATATAAAAACTCTACGAACTTATTCTTCAACCCAATATTTATATACATATATACGACCAATTAACCGACCAATCCCATCTAATCAGACGAGTCCCCGAGATTATTATTATTCTTTAATAATTCTTGTTCTTGCTAGGTAAAGATGCCGAATGGTAGAGGAAGCAAATGATGGTCTCATTTGGGGTTCACTAACAATGGAAGTATGTTAGGTCAATATTTTTATGAACCTTCAACAAAAAAATGTGTTTTGGGTGTAATAGTATGCACAAAAAATTTCATTTCACCAAAAATATTTTAAAGGTACTGAAAAATTGGTTCAAAATCAGAAAAAAGCCTTCTGACATTCATGTAAGGCATTAGCACTCACCAATGTAATACCCCTTCCCGGCTGCTGAATCCCTCTTTAATAATGCTTGATTAATTCTGAGCACAATATAATGAAACAGCGAGTTGTAAATACACTTTGCCATGGCATCTCTGGTATTCGTCGCCTGTATTGATACCAATCCATTAGTTATTTCACAATATTACAAACCTCCGAGACGCTGTACCTCAAGACAACCGTTTCTGCCTTCATCACGTGTCTCTTCATTGTTAATGCTTGCATCAGGGTGTCCTTCTTAATATGCAATAGACTTGATACCAAGTCCACCACCTCTTCGTTCTCAATATAACCACTTTCGTCGCTATGATATCCATGTCTCTGAAAATGTGCGTGCTGGATAATGGTGTTATGAATAAACGAACCTTAATGTAGGTTATGTTGCCGAGAAGAAGAACTGCCGAGATGATTCCGAATATTGTCTTCTGTGTTTTGGAGCAAAACCCGACTGAGCTCATCGCATGCCGTAGTCGTTCAAACTCGTTTCTCTCGTTTATACCTTCGGGTTTGAATGGACGTGGCGTAGCTTCATTCTATAAGGAATAATCAAGAAATTGTAAAAATTAGAAAATTAAGTAATTTGTGAGGTTATAGATGCAAATGATCATTGTACGGTATTTTGAGACAAATGTGTCTCAATATTTCTTTAAATGATTGGAAAATATCAATTTTAAGTTTAAGCGTGCTAATATTCCTCCTACCAATATGGATTATTTTAAAATTCTCCCATGATTTATTGGAATAACTTCTGAGTATATGAGCATCTCAGCACACCAGCTGAGGGTTTCAAGAACAGAATGAAGTTTAAGCGCACGTCAATGGTAATAGAATAAATAAGCTCTGTAAACGTACTTTACACCAAATGAAAATGATGATTTTTTAAGATTTAAACGTGAGTATTGAATCCTCACGTGAATGTTTTCAATTTATGTTGAAGTAAAAGGATTTCATGCGTCTAAAAATCTCAGTAAATTGTAAAAGGCTGTTAAATTTTACATCAGTTGCTAGAATTATAACTGACCAACCATTTTTATCATTTCAATTGGCGTGCTCTTCTTAATATCTAAAGAAGAAGAAGAAGAAGAAAAAAGAAGAAGCTCGTAGAAGACGAAGAAGATGCTCGAAGAGGAAGCAGCTCAGCGAGGAAGGAAAGGCGGAAGAAGAAGAAGAAGATTAATGTGAAGCACAAAAAGAAGGAAAATAAGTTCGAAGAGGAAGATGCTCGAAGAAGAAGCGGCTCGAAGAGAAAGAAAAGTCAGAAGAATCAGCTCGAAGAAGAGGAATCAAGAAGAAAAAGAAAAGTTTAAGAAGCAGATTAAAGAGGAAGAAAAGGCAGAAGAAGCTGGAAGAAGAAGATGCTCAAAGAAGAAGCAGCTCAAAGAGGAAGAAAAAGCAGAAGAACCTGGAAGAAGAAGAAAAAGCTCAACAAGAAGAAAAAAGCTGGAAGAAGAAGAAAGAGCAGGAGAAGCTCGTAGAAGAAGCAGCTCAACGAGGAAGGAAATGCAGAAGAAGAAAGACCAGAAGAAGCTGGAAGAAGAAGAAGAAGAAGATTAATGTGAAGCTCAAAAAGAAGGAAAAGAAGTTCGAAGAAAAAGAAGAAGAAGAAGAAGAAGAAGAAGAAGAAGAAGAAGAAGAAGAAGAAGAAGAAGAAGAAGAAGAAGAAGAAGAAGAAGAAGAAGAAGAAGAAGAAGAAGAAGAAGAAGAAGAAGAAGAAGAAGAAGAAGAAGAAGAAGAAGAAGAAGAAGAAGAAGAAGAAGAAGAAGAAGAAGAAGAAGAAGAAGAAGAAGAAGAAGAAGAAGAAGAAGAAGAAGAAGAAGAAGAAGAAGAAGAAGAAGAAGAAGAAGAAGAAGAAGAAGAAGAAGAAGAAGAAGAAGAAGAAGAAGAAGAAGAAGAAGAAGAAGAAGAAGAAGAAGAAGAAGAAGAAGAAGAAGAAGAAGAAGAAGAAGAAGAAGAAGAAGAAGAAGAAGAAGAAGAAGAAGAAGAAGAAGAAGAAGAAGAAGAAAGAACAGGAGAAACTCGTAGAAGAAGAAAAAGCAGGAGAAGCAAAAAAAGCAGGAGAAGCAAGAAAAAGAAGACGCTCAAAGAAGAATAAGAAGAAGAAACTTCAAGAGAAGCTCAAGAAGAAGAAGAAGAAGCAGATCGAAAAAGAAGATGCTCGAAGAAGAAGAAGAAGAAGAAGCTCGAGAAACCACGAACAAGAACAAGAATCAAGAAGAAAAAGATGAAGCTTAAAGAGAAACTTAAAATGAAGAAAAAGAAGCTCAAAGAAGAAGCAGCTCGAAGGATCCGAAGCTCGAAAAACCTCGAACAACAGATGAATCAAGAAGGAATAGAAGAAGCTTCAAGAGAAGCTCAAAAAGAAAAAAAAGCTCGACGAAGAAACAGCTCAAAGAGGAAGAAAAGGCAGATGAAGCTGGAATAAGAAGAAAAAGCAGGAGAAGTTCGTAGAAGAAGAAGATTCTCGAAGAAGAAGCTCGAAAAACCCCAAACATGAAGAAGAACCAAGAAGAAAAAGAAGAATCTTCAAGTGAAGCTCAAAAAGAAGAAAAAGAAGAAGCTTAAAGAGAAGCTCAACAAAAAAGCTGGGAGAAGTAGAAGAAAAATCAGAATAAGCTCGAAGAACCACAAAGAAGAAGATTGAATTTGAACTCACCTGACCAGCTTGTCTAATTTCAAGGTAATCACTATATAAACCTAACTCAATTATTAGTTTATTCCTCTACTAATCTTGTTAATATTCTTCAACAAACTTTTATGGTGCACTCTAATTATCTCCTTATCGTCGCTGGTCCTCTATGAGCCAAAATTACTTTATTTTTTTACTGATTAAATCATAAGTTTCTCCGAGAATTTTATGTTATTTGGAATATTTGGATTAAAATGTTCACGCTAATCTAGAAAGATGGATTTTGGCTACATTGTCAATGGATAATTTTGCCTACCTACCTGATTCAAATAATTGTAGTCCTGCGGTTTCAACAAGAACAAGTTCTTCCTTTCCTCCTCATCAGCTCCTTCCAGCAAATAATAAAACACATGATAATTCCTTCAAGACTCAATTGGTTCGTTTGTTTCATTTTCAGACTTACCTTTCACCATGTGCTTGAAATATAATTCGCGACTTTTCGAGCAAATAAATCTCCACATTGGCTCTGAAAATTACATTCTCTATTCATTTTCAATATATAATGTATGAAAACAAAGCCTTCTTGATAAAAATGCGAACAGAAATTTTGTGAACTCACCCAGAAACCATTCCATTTTCCCGATAGTTAATCTTTATAAATTTGCCGAATCGACTACTATTATTGTTGGTTAATGTGACGGCATTTCCAAATGCTTCCAAAACCGGACCAGCGGCTAGCAGCGTCTGCTCCGTGCTGCAACCAGTCGAGCCCTTCTGCGAGAGTGAAATTAGATGCGACATCAGATGATTCGTCGATTCGGTTTTTCCCGAACCGCTTTCTCCGCTTATCACCACACATTGGTTTTCTTTGATTCGAAGCATGCTAAATATAGACATACAGTAATGGACATCATTATTTCTTAAAAAAAAAAAAACGATTATGAAAGTAATTTTTGTTTGGTTTTTACAGTTTGTAAGAATCGCGTTGTTCGTTGAGTAATTATCAACAATTTATATTATCAATACTGTTGAACTTCTGCTAATATCATGCAAAAAAAATTTGTGTACTTCCGCAATAAATCAATGCTTTAAGAGAGCTTAAAACTTTTATTAAATAAACCTCGTAAAATCCTCTCAAATTTTTATGTAAACTCTAGTTAAGGATTCCGAAATATCGAAGAATTCTAGCGCTCCAGGGTTCTTTAAAAACTATATTATGACTTGCTTCCGAATAAATTCTAAAAATGGTAATTTAGACGATATCAATGATTAGCCTCTAATTGCTAAAGAAGAAAGTTATAGAAGAAAAATTGCCGAAAAAACTTGTATTCGTGGATTTTCACAATTTTTTTTTATTTTGGAGTAAGCTGAATGTGTGGAGTTGAATGGTACCCATATTGTATAGGTTTTGTGAAAAAAGAACAATTTCGCCTATTTTTACCTAAAATCTAGAATTTATAGGTAAACATGGTATATCAAAAATTTAGTCATATTTTTGGATTAAGGTAAATGTGCGAAGTTGAATGATACCCATATTATAGTGATTTTGTAAAAAATTTCAATTTTGCTTATTTTTACCTAAAACTAAAATCTATAGGTAAACATGGTATATCAAAATTTCAGTATTGTTTTTGGATTAAGCTGAATATGTATAGTTGAATGATACCCATATTGTATAGGTTTTGTGAAAAAAGAACAATTTCGCCTATTTTTACCTAAAAACTAGAATTTATAGGTAAACACAGTTTTTCTTAATTTTAGTCATATTTTTGGATTAAGGTGAATGTGTGGAGTTGAATGATACCCATATTATAGTGGTTTTGTGAAAAAAGTTCAATTTGGCCTATTTTTACCGTAACTCTAGAATTTATAGGTAAACATGGTATATCAAAATTTTAGTCATATTTTTGGATTAAGCTAAAAGTGCGGAGTTGAATGATACCCATATTATAGTGGTTTTGTGAAAAACTTCAATTTCGCTTATTTTTACCTAAAAACTAGAATTTATAGGTAAACATGATACATCAAAATTTTAGTCATATTTTTGGATTAAGCTAAAAGTGCGGAGTTGAATGATACCAATATTATAGTGGTTTTGTGAAAAAGTTCAATTTTGCCTATTTTACCTAAAAACTAGAATTTATAGGTAAACATGTTATATCAAAATTTTAGTTATGTATTTGGATTAAGCTGAATGTGTGGAGTTGAATGATACCCATATTGCGTAGGTTTTAAGGAAAATGTTAAAATTTTACTATTTTTACCTAAACTCTAAAATTTATAAGTAAACACAGTTTTTCTTAATTTTAGTCATAGTTTTTGGATTTTTATTTGGGTGAGTTTTGTGGAAAAAGTTGTCTATTTTTACTTAAAATAATAGAATTTCTAGGTAAAATTTATAAATATTTGTATTTAAAGCAATATTACTGTGCATCAACTCACTTATGATAACAAACATCAGCGATGGCAAAAATATGAGGCGGAAGTGCTCCAAGGCGTCGACTTTGAAAATATAACCTCGCATATTTTGGATTGTAAATTGGGAAAAAGCTGAAAAGAATCGATTAATCGGTTCATGTGCACGCCAATTGTATCAATAATGTCAATGCCCAGGATAACGTAACACTGAATCTTATCTTTTAGCTAATTTAAGTGGGTATAACCCCTAGAATTGACATAAAATAGGATAATTTGTGATTTCAACTGGCGTGCGTTTGTCTGATTTACCAGAATGGATTGACAGCAACTAAAATGGGACCAATATAGGTATAGATATGACCATTGTTAAATCGATCGCGCAGATTATCCAACAAAGTTTGCTCGGTGAGTTCTGGTAGCATACAAAGATCCGCATATTCGCGATCCTGTAACGTTTTTAATCAAATGAAATTCATGCAAATTTGAGTATTAAACTGGCGAGAAATCTACCTGCGGCTGTGTTAAAAACTTGGTCAGAAAGGCATCGATTGAGGAAGCAACTTCAGCCGATCCGAACCTGGTGCCACCAGCGGCGGCTCGATAGCCTCGATGTCGGAACACAAATCGGTTCTTGGGTGTGGCTGCGTCGCTGGCGGGCATCCTTGCCCAAATCACTTGCACCGCTACCGGATACTCGCCGGGATCGAGTCGCCGCTCCTTATACGTTTGCCCATCTGGAGTGCCCATCATCTCGAACACGTCAAAATCCTGTGCGCTGTGCCCTTCGAGCTCTTCAATGTTTGCTTTATTTTCATTTCACAATTACAATTCTTACCAGTTCTCAATGCAAGCACCTTCTCAATGAGCTCTTCAGTCGTGCATCTTTTATGAATATCGAATATTAGTTTGTCATTGTCGCAGTCCGGGTTGAAGCTGTGCATGTAGACCTATAAATTGGTTCTATAATTATCATTGGCGAGGTTTAATTAGAACGAACGGTGACCGTATGGGTATGTGCTTCATCGGTAGCGGTGATGGTATGAGCCCGACGCGGAAAACAGCCAGTGGCGCCGGATGATATCGAGTCGAATGACATCGATTGCTCTTTTTTCGCATACGCGATACTTAAATTTGTTTTTATTTTTAGTAAAGTGAATAGGCAAGTCATCATTTTCAATGTTTAATGACAAAAATAGACGAAAATTACTTACAAGGGCACCCCAATGCCACGAAACCGCGCCTCATTGCAAACTACTTCGCACCAAATGCACGAACACTTTTAATTTAATTTTTTTTCAATATTTTATTTATTGTTGTTTAACATTATAATTTCTCAATAATGTATTAATCAATTTTTACGAAACAGATATCAAACAATTCCTCCTTTTCTGTTCGTTCTATTAAAATTAGTTAAAATAGTATTACACATTTTTCACGCCAAATCGAAATAGCGATTTTGCGATTTTTAAACGTGTGTGGAAATTTTTAAGTCTTTATAACAAAAAAGTTGTTACTACTAATTTATTAAGGCTGTCTTAAACTATCTAAAAATGTTAATATCTTTCTAAAAATTTATATTTGAACACGTTTACTGAGCTCATTTTATAACAATACACGTTGGAGTGCATTTTTTGAAAGAGCTATAAGGACTTTTAAAATGTTTCAAAAGAACGTGTACGATTAATAAAACACAAAGAGCTTGAAATTATTTTCTGCTAAACAATAATTAACAAAATTTAAAAAAATTAAAAGGTAGTGTTCGTGCAATTGGTGCGAAGTCTTTGCACTGCGGCGAGGCTTCGTGCAAAGGAAAAATATAAAAGGTAAACATCTCAGATTTTTATGAACCTTTGGGTTTAAAAGTATGCACAAAAAATGTCAAATGTACTTAAAAATGGGTTTGACATCTGAAAACCCCTCCGATCAATATTTTTCTTCGCCGACAATCCGTTTTTTGTGCATACTTTTTGACCCATGATATGAGCTTGTAAGATGTTGACCAAATATACTTCCCTTGTTGGAAAAAAGAGAACAAAAAGAGAGAAAAATTCCAGGAATCCAAAGAATGAAAAAAGAGAAAGAAAAAGTCAATGAGAATAAAATAATGAAAATAAAAGGAAAAATAATAAAATGACAGAAGCACTGATAGGAACATTTAAGGAAATTTACATTAAGAGCTATGAAATTAATAAAATGGGATTAAATATTTCAAAATTGACATTTTCATTCAGTGGGAAACTGTACAATAAAGGAAATTTAGTCTATGAAACGAATAAGATTATTTTAGGGGCTGTGGTTATCTCATACACGCCAACAGCAAATGCTCATTTTTCGAAGTTTAATCGCGTTTTATTAATTTCCGCGTGTTATTTCTAGAATAGTTTCGACTTCATTATAGATATATCAATCCAAAGAATTTGTAAAACATCAAGTTTTAAAAGAAAATTAAGATCTAATCAGGTAAAGAGTGTTGTCGTCTTATTAGATCGGGTGGAGTGTAAAACCTCTTGGCTCAAGAAGGCACGCTAATTGAAAATTACGATTTTTCAACATTTCGGCGCATTTTATTCATTTCCATGTGATATTGAAAACTAATTTTCACGTCGTTACATTTCACGATCCCTACTCTCCTTATATTAGAGCGACCCGAAGAGTAGATGTTAGGAGTTAAGACGGATGTAAACTACTTGGAACCAGCAAGAGGGCTTACCATGACTGGTTCGATAGCATTCAATACTATTTATTAGTAAAATACAAGAAGATACATAATACAAAATACACGAGAATAGATGAACTAGGGGAATAGGAATTGCTCACATCTCGACTCGGCTCGGTAACCACCAAGGTCCCCGTAACCCTGCTGAGTAAACGACTAACTAAAGCATCAAGGGAACCCCAAGAGGTCCTGCTCCATAGCTTATGCTCGCGTGTCTCCGGTCTGTGTCTTCTTTGCGCATGGTTGTAACAACCAGAGATGGGAAACGAACGAAATCTTCGTTTAAACGAAACGAAAACGAAACGACAAAAACGAAAACGAAATCTTCCAACAAAGCGCGGATCGAAGAATGCAGCTTTGCGCAGGAGATCGCAGTCGTCGTATTCTTGTCTTCGATCATCCAGTGCGGAGACGAACGCGGAAATGAAGCTTCAACTGGCTCCCTGCAGAATGAATCAATGCGGCGCAGTAAAAACGGTATCAGAGCTTCACACGAGCGAGTTGAATCATCAGGCCTCAGTGTGAAGTCTTCCAAAAGTCGCTGCTTCTTGCAAGAAAGCTCGCCGTTAGCTTCAATTGTCATCTCGCAGAGCTTCTTGTGGTTCAAGAAGCGGCCGGTTGACTTGACACGTTTCTTGATCTTCGTCGTTTGCAAGCCAGCTTGCCTGGTTCGCCACTTTCCCGATAATGCTGGTAAATATCGGTCCGCATTGTACACGTTTAAAAACGGCAAAACAACGAAATTTTCGCGGGAAAACTGCGTTGGAAGAAGAGGTCTTTAGGACACTTTACCGTCATTCCGTGCGGGACCGAACCTCAATTCGTTTTTTCGTTTCGTTTTCGTTTTCTGCTTTCGTTTAAACGAAAACGAACACGAACACGAAAACGAAAATTTCGTTTAAACGAAACGAAAAAACGAAAACGGGGGCTCCAAAAACGAAAACGACATCTCTGGTAACAACGTAGCAACAACGTTTTACTTTGGCGTGTAACGGTTCAGTAATTTTTCGACGCATTTTATTAAAAACCACGTGTAATTTAAAACCTAATTCTTTTGTTGCGAGTTTCTCTTAAATTTGTATCTTATACTTTACATTAGATTGGTACGTTGTGTAATCTTTAAATTACTCTTCTCAGCTATTCCTTTTAGGAAATCATGACTAGGTATTGTCCGATAAAGAGATCTGTACCTAAGGGAAGAGGGAAAAAATTAGAAAAAAATGAGGTTATCGTTTAGAAGGTCAAACTCTTTTCTATCTCATCAATGTGTGTTGTCTCTAATAATGGATAAAACATATGGAAGAGGAAGAGATAGAAAAGTCCTTTGTGACCGTGTGGCCGTCCAAACGAGGCTAACATTTTATTCATATTTTTTTGCTCTTCCATTAGGCAACAATCTCTGAAATGTACAATAATATTGCTATTCTGAATAGGCTTGATACGCTGAAATAATTTTTTCACAGAGATAATATTAAGAATAATGAATAAATAAATAATCAAGAGCATTACAAGAAATAAAACTCGATTAAATGATTCACAATTAATATAGAAGCACGTTAATCTAGTAGATAATCTAGTAGAACAATCTGAAATAATTTTAATTGACATAAAGCAAAGATAGAAAAACTTTTACTAGATAAGCACCAAACTTCTTCTATAGCACACCGATTGGTATGGTAACAAAATGAGCTCAGTAAGAATGCTCAAATATAACTTTTTAGAAAGATTCTGATACTTTTCGATAGTTTAAGACATGCTTAATAAAATCGTGGTAAAAACTTTTTTGTTATAAACACGTAAAAATATCCATTAACGTTTAAAAATCGCAAAACTGCCAAATGGAAATGACTATTTCACCCCAACTTGTATAGTAACAAAATGAGCTCAGTAAGAATGCTCAAATATAACTTTTTAGAAAGATTCTGATATTTTTAGATAGTTTAAGACATGCTTAATAAAATCGTGGTAAAAACTTTTTTGTTATAAACACGTAAAAATATCCATTAACGTTTAAAAATCGCAAAACTGCCAAATGGAAATGACTATTTCACCCCAACTTGTATGGTAACAAAATGAGCTCAGTAAGAATGCTGAAATATAACTTTTTAGAAAGATTCTGATATTTTTAGATAGTTTAAGACATGCTTAATAAAATCATGGTAAAAACTTTTTTGTTATAAAGACGTAAAAATATCCATTAACCTTTAAAAATCGCAAAAATTACAAACGGAAATGACTATTTCACCCCAACTTGTATGGTAACAAAATGAGCTCAGTAAGAATGCTCAAATATAACTTTTTAGAAAGATTCTGATATTTTTAGATAGTTCAAGACATGCTTAATAAAATCATGGTAAAAACTTTTTTGTTATAAAGACGTAAAAATATCCATTAACGTTTAATAATCGCAAAAATGCCAAATGGAAATTACTATTTCACCCCAACTTGTATGGTATCAAAATGAGCTCAGTAAACGTGCTCAAATCGAACTTTTCAGAAAAATATTAATATTTTTAGAAAGTTTAAGACAAGCCTAATCAAATTGTAGCGAAAACTTTTTTGGTAAAAAGACGCAAAAATTTGCAGATACACCAAATGGAGCGTTTAAACGGAGAGCTCAGAAAACGTACTCAAATATAGTAATTCAATAAGAAAAGAGGTATTTTATAGTTTATAATGTGCCTAATAAAAAATGAATACGTGTATCCTTAAAATACTTATTTAAATATTAGAAAATGCTCATTTTCAATTGGCGTGCAGATACGCTTAAAAATCCGAAAATCGTAATTCCCAGTATTAAATTGATAAACCTTACTGGTGTTTAAAATAAAAATAATTTTAAGACAGTAGGTAGTAATCCAATAGAATCTATACAAGAGCAATTCAACATGCATACAAAATTCAACTCAAAACTTTTCCCAATCCAACGGACAATTTGTTGACTCGACTGGCTCAAGTCAATAAATCGCTTATCCAACTAGTCATAATATCAATTATATTTATTTCCCATCAATTATCCATATTTATTTTTTCAACACAAAACCATTGTGTTTCGGTATAATATAAATAGAGAAAAGCTAGAAACAGTAGGGGAGGGGGGAATGTGCTCTTGCCGTCGGCGCCGCCGCAACTCCCACTCAATTGTGATATAGATTATTTGATAGAGGGCATCGAGCCAAGAAACAACAACACACACACTCACACACGTGGAAACAAACAAGCATATATACAAAAAGCGTGTCGCTCGCGTTGATTACACAATATCCGTTTCATGGGGAATTATTCAGGAAAAAATGTTGGCTTCAGCTCCCATAAATAGTGTTTCCAATTATTATATTTCGTATAGACGTGAATTACCGTGTTGCGTAATGATTTTTATTTTGTTGAATTCTCCATAATGTGTTCTACAAGTAAGTTCCCGCAAAATTGAGATATGAATCTTCCAAAACTGCCCGATTTTCAGTATAAATCAGCTATAAGAATCAGAATTCCTGCACAATTTTTGGTCAATATTCGAATGATGCTATTATTTTTCTTTAAATTCAATTTCAGAAAAGTTCGGAAACTTTTCCCACCCCAACTGGTATAATAGGAAAATAACATCAGTAGACGTGTTTAAATCTAACTTTTCGTTAAGATATTAATTATTTTACATAGTTTAAGAAGAGTCTAACTAAATTGACGTAAAAAATATTTTGTCGAAAATACGTAAACACTTCACTGCCACGAACAATGCGTATATTGTAAAAAAGTGTGGACAAATTGCAAAACCACACCCTTCACTTATTATTTAAATTCTTTATATTTTTAAAATCATAACTTCTTCGAATTTGATTTAATTTGTTTTAGAATAGTTTAGAATTTTTGATTAATAATGTATTAATTTGTTGTACGGTTTGGCAATTTGTCCACACTTTTTTTGCAAGATACGCATTGATCGTGGCAGTGGAGTGCGTAAACCTTTTCAGACACGCTTAAAATTGCGAAAATCGTTATTTCCAGAAAGGAAATTCACGCCAATTGAAAATAACGATTTTCTGCTGACATATAATTTTACGTGTACAATACAAGAACCTAGTTAAGGTCAGTTTGTCACTTATTTCTTAGATAATTGACAAAAATTAAAACCTTCTAGAGGGTTTTATTTCCAGCAGGTTTTCTGAACACATTTTATAGGCATTCGAATTGGGTATTTTATGCTGGAAAATCTAATAAATAATCAATTTCTTTTTGATATCTAAATACGTTTTTTTATATTTAAATATGTTTTTTTGATATCTAAATATGTATAGCCTATTTCAAAATAGTTGAAGACGCAGCAAATGCGGCATACTAATTCAAATTCATTTTCAAAACTATTATTTTATTCCATATAAGAAATAACAACTAAAAAAATGTCACAGAAATAAAATAAAAATGAATTTGAATTAATATGCCGCATTTGCAGCGTGATTGCGTCGTCAACTATTTTGAAACAGGCTATAAATTTACACGCCAAAGGGAGAAGGCCATCGCATAGATTGATAGGGAATTGCGATGGAGCGCGCTAACATTTCACGTTTTTTTTTAACTTATAACTTTATATATTTTTAATGTATTAGTTAATACTTAAAATTTCTATATTATTCTTATATTTGTGTTTTATTTCGTATATCACAGCAATTGTAATAAAATTTCGAACTTTCTGATATACTTGGTTCACACCAAATTGAATAGCTAAGTTCGGGGCTCAGAAAAGATGCTCATTTTGCATTTTTCGCTAAAATCTTGGCTTTTTAGATAGTTTAAGACGGCATAGTAACATTGAGGTGTCAACATATATGAAAATAATACGTGTAAATTAGTAATACATGTTTAAATATTGACAAAATATTCATTTCGACTTGGCGTGCTTGGTTTAACTATAATTGCTCATTAATGATGTGATTTTAACCGTTGAAAATTGTTTATTTTAAAGTTATAACTTTTGATATATGGGCTTAGAGCCTTTCTAATATGGCTTATATTGTTCATTGGATCATCATCTATCCCTAGAGTCCATGAAATAAAAACTTTCAAAGAAAAATCGTTATTTCCAGTTGGCGTGGGATCGTGCAATATCAGACAAATTCAACTGCAAAAAAATGCCAAAATCGATAATCTTCAATAGTTTTTAAAACATAGAACTGATAGAGAAAATCAAGCTCTACCAAAACACAAAGTTTAAGAAAAATTCTTTGACTTTTCCGTTTTTTTATAATTGTCTGAAACTTTAGCAGTTCGACGTCACGTGAAAAAATTTATTTTTAATTTTTTGACAATGTATTCGATTTAGCAAAATATTCTGCGTCGTTTGATATCTATAACTTAATAGTAATAGCCTGATTTTCATTTTAATTTTTTAATATATTGTCGTGGTGTAGGTTGATGAAAAATTAGGGGTAAAGGAGCATATCGAAAAAAAGATGGTCTCGCTTGGGCTGGTGTAGATTTAATTTGCAATTTGTTTATTATTTCGCAAATTTTATTATAGTAATTATTATGTTGATGTAACAACCAATTTAGTAAGAGAAAACAATATAAAACAAAAAATGTGATGAAAAAAAGAAATGCGAAATAATAAACAAATTGCAAATTAAATCTACACCAGCCCAAGCGAGACCATCTTTTTTTCGGTATACTCCTTTACCCCTAATTTTTCATCATCCTACACCACGACAATAGTAAAATCATAATATTCATTTGGCGTGTAATTTGGCCCTCCACTGCCACGAAGTATGCCCAAATTGCAAAAGACTTCGCACAAATTGCGCAAAACACGCCCTTTCAATTTATTATTATCATTTTTCTGTTTATTTATTACTTATCGCAAAATAAGCTTAAGCTTATTGCTTAATGTTTTGCGCGTATGTGGAGGCAGTGGTGTGCGGTTCGATGTATTTCCATTCCGCGAGACCCCCAATTTATGCTAATAAAGAGGGATTAACGAAGATCAAAACTGTGACTCATCAAAATTGCAGTCAAATCGCTTGTTACAAATGCGTCAATGTTAGGTGGTTGATATAATTTTGCCCATTATTGTAAGAAAATAATTTCTAGATAATTGAAAGTGTCCGAAATCGTAAATTATTGGATTGAGGTATACCTAGTTTGTAGAGTTATCTTTTGTTTCACAACAATTTTCTTGTTGTTTGCAAAAGTTTATATATTTCTCTGATAGTGCTTTTTCTGCTCTACAAAACTGTTTGTTCTGAAATTTTAGATTTTCATCATTTTTCTGGCTTAGAAATGAACTATCCTGGAGGCAAAAATCTGCATTTTCGACATCTGCTCTTCTTCGCTTTTCATTGAAAGCAAAGAGCAGTCGTTGCCGCTGGAGAATGGAGAAGGTGTCTTAGGCATGTCTGCTACAAAAAAATGGTTTCGCAACGTTCAGAAACGGCGACTTTAATCTTGAAGACCCGCCTCGAAGCGGACGACCCACAGAATGAGACGAATAGCATCTGAAGGCACTGGGAAATGCTCTAAAGAAACCGTCAACAAGGAGCTCTATGTTCCCCAGCTGCGCCACGTAAATGAGGCTATTCGACTGAAAAGAGATGATCGACAAGATCAAGTCATCTTGCTCCACGACAACGCGAGACCCCATTTGGCACAAGTCGTCAAAACCGCCCTCCAAGAGCTCGAATGAGAGGTTCTTCAGCATCCACCGCACTCTCCATACCTTGCGCCATCCGATTATCACATTTTCCGCTCTCTGTCAAACCAAATGAGGGGTGTTACCTTCGAAGGATCTCAAAAACTGGCTCAACAACTTCTTCGACACCAGACCGGGCGATTTTTGGCGTAACGACATCAACAAATTTATCGAGAGGTGGGAGGAAGTCGTAAACCGTAACGGCGAATACATAATTGATTAATTTATTATTATAATTATTGTTTTTAAATAATTATTTTTGAAAAAAAAAAACTACGAACTTATTCCTCAACCCTATATATATATATATACTTAATCGACAGCAAGTATATTGTATAAATTTTAATTTTAATGATAAATTAATTGCAACGATTGTTGCTGTGGTGTTTCGCTAGTTCGATGGAGAAGCGGTTCACATCGTAGTCATCTAGGATATATGCCAGTGATGGGAGGAACCACGTTTTTCGAAATTGCGGACGGACCATAAAAATTAAAAATTTCAAAACCCGTGACTTCCATTTCTTAGCACTTCGAAAAATGCTCCGACGCCCAATTCTCTTTTAACCGAATAAGTGAAGAGTCGATGAAAGTGGTATTTCACTATCGACCGAAGTCTCCCACCTATGCTACACCTCTCATGACTTTTCACAATGTCAAACTAGAGTCAAGCTCAACAAGGTCTTCTATTTTCCAAGTCCGTTCCCTTGGCTGTGGTTCCGCTAGATATTAGTTAGGTACAGTAGGAATCTCGTTAATCCATTCATGCGCGTCACCAATTAAATGACGAGGCATGTGGCTACCTTAAGAGAGTCATAGTTTTACCCGCGCTTACTCAAATTATCAACTAATTGATCGAGAGGTGGGAGGAAGTCGTAAACAGTAACGGCGAATACATAATTGATTAATTGATTATTATAAATATTGTTTTTTGTTCAAATAAATCATTGGGAAAAAACTCTACCAACTTATTCCTCAACCCAATACATTAAAAATACATTTACACGCCAAATGAAATGATAAAAAGGATGGATCAGGTGAGTGTGTTTTAATGTAACATTTAAGGGTAATATATAATGTTTTGGATAAAATTTAAGACAAACTTGGTAAAATGGCGTACAAAATAATTTGTAATTAGAAAATTAAGTTTAAAGCTTGTAAAATTGTCACGCAAGTGTTAGAAAATTAAGTTTAAAACTTTTTTAATTGCTAGTTCCATTCGGCGTACGTTTTAAGTTCTTTAAGTCCATTTTAACAAAAAAAAATGAAGCACGGAGAAGGCTTTATAGGCTAAAAATGTGTTAATGTTGCAAATGTGACAGAAAACAAGTATTACGTGAAATGCTAAAAACGCGATTTTCAATGGACGTGTGAATTGAACCAACTTATCGAACAATTTTCACTAATTGGGCTAAACCATACTATATCATAAATTATCCCAGAGTATCCGAGCAGCTCTGATAGTTATGCAATTCAAGAAATCCATGAGACAGGACTCCAAATACTTAAATAAAAAAGGTTTAATTTACCAAAACGAAAAAAAACCATCGCTTCTTAAATTCTTGTAAAATCAAAATTAAATATATAATAGAAATTAAACAGAAAAATAGAAATTAAAAATATCTCAACTCGAAAAATGTGTGTTTTGTGAGCGAGAATGAGGAGCAGCAAAAATAACGGGGCACTGATATATCTGAACATAAGAATTCATTCTCATCACCATCTTATGCTCTCATTATCAGTGAGTTGCACAAAAAGTGCCCAGCGACAACAACAACAACAACAACAACAAAAATAACAACAAGATAGAATAGAGGAAAAAACATTTGGTACATTCATCATTCGGCTTATCGATCAACTGATTTATAATAATTCGAATCGATTTTGTTTCGGCGCTGCGGTATCATCCAAGTCGAGCAAGAAAGGGTTTCAACTTTTATATTTGATTAACCTTACCCAATAGCTCTTGATATCAAAATCTCGCCGTCGGTTTTGATGTGTACATGTGTGGTGTGTTTGGTTTATCTGGCTCTCGAATGAGAAAAGCGAGGATATATCAAATATGGGGAATTAAACTTTCTCAACGAATAATAATTTGAATTCTCAAATTGTGGAATCTTCCTAGAAGCATCAGGCAGAGCATTGTATATGATACCATCAATGACCGCACGTGGAAAGACGCGGAAGTCCAACTTCTTTGATTTCTCCTCGCCATGTTGAAGCTCTCCGATCAAAAATAAACCTGAACCCAAATCGGAGCATGAGACAGATGGCTACTGATATGAAAATGAGCCGGAGATCAATGGAAAGGATGGTCGAAAGTAAGCTCAACTTGACCCCTTATCGTGTCAGGAAAGCTGCTGCTACCAACAAGCAAAGAAGACTCGAGAAAGGAAAACATCTTCTGGCCCTTACGCAAACAGAAGAAGCTGTTCACGGTACAGTCCGAATTCAAATCTCACAATCATCGAGTGCTCACCAAGACTTCTAGAATGCGTAGGATTGTTCATCGAGTGTCACCTCCATCCGTTATGCTATTCGGAGCTATCTGCTTAACTGGCATTTGCTCTCTCTTTTGGTAGAAAAAGGAGGGAATACCGATAAGGAAAGAACATTCGGAGAAGTACTTTGTTCCCTGAGCCAATGCGCACTTTGTTAAAGAGGATTAAGTATTTCAGCAGGATGGTGCGCCAAAGACGCAAAAGCATATTCCAATATATATATATATATATCAAGGCTCCAGATTGGCGTGGTTTTTCGCCTGATTTGAACCCCCTCGACATCTCAATTTGGGTAATATTACAAGAGAAGGTCAACGCTAACCGCCACTCAAGTGTCGAGGAATTAAAGAAGACTCTGGTCAAGTAATGGCACGATCTGCCTGACGACTACCTGCGTACAACCATCGAGCTCTAATGGATTCAACAGAAATAGTTACTTTAATTTTAATTATATCAACAAAAACAAATTTCGAATCTCATCTCATTCTGACTTTTGGTTCTTGAGTTTCAAGCTCTCAAAGTTGTCCTGGTAATTATGCGTAACACCGTAAAATGTGATTTTATGTACAAAGATGGAGAATAACAGAACAAATGATCCTCAGTGATATCTTCGAAACTTCTAATCTGTCCCCTATCGCAAACGTGCTCTTCGCGACTCAAAAAGTGCTGAAATTGTTCAAGGCGATGAGGAGAAAGATACAATTGAGAGCTTACATGAAGGGTAGACATGTACCAGTGGAATGAATCATCCTCATGTCTCTCGGCATAGATTTTCGGCGCGCGGAATGATGGTGGATTGACTGTTTCCGTGGATCCCATATTAGACGTGGTGCTCGAGTCAGTGGAAGAAGATTGTGTGTTGAGCTGAGTTGTACTCTCACTGGCTGATGAGCTTGTACTTGACTGCTCCGTTGCAGTAGTTTGATCGTTGCTACTCGTGCTTGATTGCTGCAGAGTAGTCGTAGCCGTGGTGGAATCGGTAAACATTGTGTCATTCGGCATCGGGCAAGGCGGTTCGTCTCCGAACTTCATCATGTTCTGCACGTCTTCTGTCAAGCTTCTGTCTAAATTTCATCAATTAACTTTTTAAAAAGTTGATTTTCAGGAAAACCTGAATCAACTTCTTAGCCGATTCGAGCAGATTCTTCAATCGGCGGACTTCCTTGTCGGCCAAATACGTCGAAGCATGTTCGACGGCACTCCAAATCGCAATAACGATTTTGCGATTTTAAACGTGTGTGGAAATTTTCACGTGTTAATATCAAAAAAGTTTTTACAACAATTCAGCCTAATACACATCTTGCGAGATTCCATACACTTTTCTTCAGTTGCAAGCTTGAATACTTCCTTTTCCCTCTCTCCAGAGAGTTCGGCTTTGCTTTGCTAATGTTGGCCAAGCCGATTTCTCCTGAAGAATACCGCTTCTTCTTCGTGTTTCCCTGGCGGTAGACTTCTCGTGGAGGTATTTCGAAAGAACTTGACTTCGTCCTACCACCTCCCTGTCGCTCTTGACCAACTTCCAAGATCCCTTCCAAGAGGGAATTCTAATTCATTTAATTTTTCAAATGAGTTGTCGAACAGAATGGATATTGTCGATTTGTCGATCTTCCAGATCAGAAGCCTTGTTAAGATTCTACTGTGTAACCTTCGATTAGTTAGAATCTTCGTGGACATCGTGGCAATAATTGAGAGCAGATATATGTGTCGGTATTGAGATATGACATCCGCATCCTTCCTCTTTGGTAGATTTTAATCTATCCGTTAAGGTATCATCTTTCGAGATGATACCTTAATGATTTAAAAATGGTATATCATAGGATTATAGTATCATTGCATTTTTCCTCAGTTGTATTGGAATACATGCAAAAGAAAAATGTTCCATCTTCTTCACGGAAAATCATCTTCCATCTTCCATCTTCCGTTTTCCGTTTAGAAAAAAAGTCGAACTAACAAAGTGGCTCCCTCATATATATCGTCGCTCTCTGGACCGTTTCTGGTATTCCCTGGCATCGAACAGCTTTCTTAACATTGTTTAATCCTAACGATAATCGCGATCTACGCAGGTATTTCTCCATTTAGAGCGCACATATCTCTCCGCAGTTGAATGACAAAACTTGCATTTTCTTGAAACACTGAACTTTATTATAATTAACTCTCCCCTCAACAAAATATACATTGTTGATTACCATTAAACCCAAATACCGGTTAGCAAATTGATAAGAGCACTATTAACGAGTGGCATTATCAGTACCAAGGTCTCTCACATTTTGCTCTTCGAAAACATTGTAGCAGAATGTCTTCGAATCTTCAATTGTCTGTGCTTCTGTTGTTATTCTCCATCTTCATACATAACACAAGCTCGATACATTTTGTAAGTTTAGCTCTTAGCCTTCAACCCATTCCTGATTTGAATTTATTCGTAGCATAGTGAATGTCGTGAGTCACTGAGCCGCGGGCGAGAAACCGTCGAACGTGTTTCGACGCATTTGGCCGACAAGGAAGTGCGCCGATTGAAGAACCTGCTCGAATCGGCCAAGAAGTTGATTCATTCTCGAAAGGTTTTGCAGAAAATCAACTTTTTTAAAAGTTATTCGATGAAATTAAGGAGCATGAGGTGAGCTTGACAGAAGACGTGCAGAACATGATGAAGTTGGGCGACGAACCGCCTTGCCCGATGCCGAATGACACAATGTTTACCGATTCCACCACGGCTACGACTACTCTGCAGCAATCAAGCACGAGTAGCAACGATCAAACTACTGCAACGGAGCAGTCAAGTACAAGCTCATCAGCCAGTGAGAGTACAACTCAGCCCAACACACAATCTTCTTCCACTGATTCGAGCACCACGTCTAATATGGGATCCACGGAAACAGTCAATCCACCATCATTCCGCGCGCCGAAAATCTATGCCGAGAGACATGAGGATGATCCATTCCATTGGTACATGTCTACCCTTCATGTAAGCTCTCAATTGTATCTTTCTCCTCATCGCCTTGAACAATTTCAGCACTTTTTGAGTCGCGAAGAGCACGTTTGCGATAGGGGACAGATTAGAAGTTTCGAAGATATCACTGAGGATCATTTGTTCGGGTTCTTCAGCACATTGGCTACTTCACATCCTGGCCCCGTATGCTCGCTGTGCCATCGGTTCGTCGAGCAATTGCAGGATAAAATATTCAAACCGATTAGTTTCTTAATTAGAGTTTGTTTAAAGTTTGTTGTTTTGCCATCATCCTGATATATTTGAAGGATGACATGTATCACATGGACCAAGTATTGTATTCACATGTTCCGTTTGCACGAGATATTTGTACCGCAATTGCGCCCGGCTGTCATGATGATTATGCTATAAAAGGTTTGTTTTATAAAAATATAAAATTTCTATCCATTTTTATGCTTTTTTTGTAAATTTGAATGCCTTCAGTTGGAAATTTAACCGAATCAGTGGTGTGCCTCGAATGTACGGCTTGCATGGCAGTAACGAATGTTGTCCAACACAAGTTCCTCCTACAACGGAAGATTGTTGATCAAGTGTACACGTTCCTGCGTGGAAACATATTTCATAATTTATGCGCTGACTTTTGCCATTCATTTTATGGAAACAACATTACTATTTTTCCAAACGGGTTCACTTACGATGGAGTTTAACAATTTACAGATTTTGATGAATTTTAAAAATTACTTTTAGTGTCAAGCTTACATGAAAAACAAGTACTATCAGGCAATAGAAGTGGCAACTGTTATTCTACGTCCTGAACGTTTATGCACACTTGAATTGCAGTGGTGCGAGTTGAACGAGCAACCGAACGCAATTCATTGTTTGCGGGAAATGTGTCAGGAATGTGAGTTATCCGTTTTCAATTTTGAGTACCAGCTATGGTTTTTGGTTGGTTCAACTACAGTTCATAAAATTCTGAAAACTTTAGCTACATATTTACACTTTGTCATTGTACATATTTTAAGTACGTCATTAAAAAAACGTCTGCTTTCCTGTTCAATTTTTCCAGGCATACGTAAACTCCATGACTATTGTGCAAAACAAATAATAAAAAGAATAACCTTGCTGAATTCGTAGCGGTACTTCAATTGAAAACTAACTAAACAATGTTAAATTATTTTGTAACGCTCCGAGAAATTTTAATCTTACCGACTATCAATTATGAAAATATGATATCAAATAAGAGTACTATTTTGGTCATTTGGTTACTTTTATTTTTAACGTTTTAGAATTTTAAAATTCTTAGCGGATTATGGATTCATAATTTTTACATTGTATTCCTGATTCCATTTACTCTTTCTGCATTTTTGCGTCGTGTGTTTCGCTGACGCACAATCACACACATCAAATTATTCATGCAGTTTATAGCATTTATCACAAAATTTTCTGCCAAAGCCGCGAGACAATTTTAAACAGAGAATTTTATTTCGTTTTAGTTTCGTCGGTAGAAACAATTCTGATATACTAGATGAAATCTACTCTTTTGTAAACCCCAAAGGAATAACAAAAGTTGTCCCCAGGAGTCCAAAAAACAAATTTATTTTTCATATTAAAATGGCAAATGGAAGAGGAAAATTGGTCTCATTTGGGAAGTCGCAAATTACTCTTTTCATCTCATCATTTTGATATCTATTTCCATGGTGGCATACAGTTTTCATTTTTGCTCTTCCATCATCATCGATCATTGAAAATGAATTAATATTATATTTTTTATTGTCCCTTTCAGATATCGGTGCCTAATGGAAGAACAAAAAAAAGTTTCGGATGGACGGTCAAACGGCCACAGACGACTTTTTCGTCTATTTCTCTTCAATGTGGGCTGCCCATGTTTTTGAGACCACACATTAAAAAGATGAAAAGATGGCCGTCCAAACGAGAACCTCATTACATCCTAATTTTTCCTCTTCCATTAGGCACCGATCTTTGAAAAGGACAATAAATAATTTTGGTATTTGAAATGGAACGAATGTTCTAAAAACACATTTAATAATTTTGCATTCAGACTTCCACGACACGCCTCAAACAAGATGGTTATGTAGCCAAATTCCAGACAGGCCGGAGCAAGCTGACAAATTCCTCAATATACACAAAACTAAAATATACAAAGAAAAGAAAGATTACCATAAAGAGTTTGAAAGCAGAAGCCTCCATGATGAACTATAGAGCATAATTCTTCAAATAGTTTTCTAATAAATTCGTTTAATTAATATTAGAATTTATAAATCAACAATTTATGTATTATAACAGAAACAATTTAGAAAATTGGAGTTGGGAATTCGAAAGTAACATCCTTTCCTGTGAGCTTTCGGTACACGGAAGCGATAACTGGAACCTTGTGTCCTGTAGTGGTTTCGTGGTTCTTGTCAAGGTGGATCTTTAAATCGAACATAAATAAATAAAATGACTTCGAAGAATTACCTTGTAGACTTTCTTTCCATCCAACTTAACACGAATTCTCTTTCCAACAACTTCAGCTGGGTACACGATCTCATCGAGCCAGGCATCGTGGACGGCAGTGAGGGTACGGGAACGTGGTCTCTTTTGCTTTTGTGGCTTAGCCTTGTTTCCTCTTTGTGGTTTTGGAAGAATTCTTCTCTTAAAATTTTAAATTATAATGAACCATCATAGGTACTTAACTATTTCTAGTAACACAATTAATTTTTAAAAATGTGTTAGATATTAATAACGGACTTATATTCAAAAATTACCTTAGCAAGGATGAACACATCTTTTCCTCCCATTTTCTTTTCCAATTCACGGACCAATCTGCTTTGGACCTTTTGGAAAGCCTTCAATTGTGGAACTGGAACATGGATAATGATAGCTGATTTGTTTCCGGCAGTAACTTCCTTAATTCATGAATTAAAAAGAAAATATTAAAGAATAATACTTTAACTCCAACGATGTAGAGTTCCTTGAGTTCCTCCTTGATGTCTTGGTTGCTTTCCAAATCAACGAGAGCCTGCGAGACTTGCTTCTCGATGTCAGAAATTGGCTTTCCGTCAGATTTCAAGAGCTTGCCGATGATCTCGGGCATTTTTATTTAACCCACTGAAATTATTAAATTTGGATTTTGTTATAACCTTCAATAGACCACGACCACACAATTAAAAACTGATTTAACGTAAAAAAAGAAAATTCGGGCACTAAATGAGACTTTAAAATATGGTAAACACACTATAGCACACATAAATTTCTTAAAGCAATTACTACAATACCAACAAAATAACGTTTTGTTAAGAAAAAAGCCTTAAAATCGATTTTTATCGTAAAAAAGATATTTTTTCCGCATAGGCCAGTAAAAGAGAGAAGAAAATGGCATACGGTGACGATCCTTTGTGTGTACAACATTCCAGCCGAGACGCTTCAACCAAACTCTATGCGCCTTTAATCTTTCAGTGTCTAACCCCTACACCGCTTCAATAGGACATTCTATGAATTAATTTTTTAAATTATTCTCAAATTTAAATCCGACGTACACGTTACGTTTCATAAAATTAAAATATAAAACAAGGATTTAAAGCATAATTTAAAAATGTATTCTGCCACCTGTGGTTGTTATAAAACGTCACGTATAATTTTATTCGATTATTAAACCATCGTTATATTAATATATAGTACCAGCGATTTATTTACTATTTTATATTCATTTAAATGAAATTTGCAAGAAGAATATCTTAAAAATCCATCTGTGCCAGCTATCCGCTTTTGTGTGCACATCGAAAATACTAATAGCGCTTATAGAGACTATGAGATGAGAAATGTGAGCATGTACTCTAACTCTTCTGCTTCCAACAAGAGCCATATTTGACTGCCTATTGCTTTATATTATTATAAATGGATGCTGCTCTGAAAGGTTTAACGAGTACAGTTAAGCATAGCGCAACAAAAGAAGCTGTAAATCAAGCAAAAGGTAAATTGTACAGCTTATTAATGTCTATATATATTTTTTTAAAATATAATGATTGCCTATAAGTCATTAAATTTCTGCGGTTTAATTATGCATGCACAAAAATTTGTCCTTAAATTTGAAGAAAATACAAAAATTAGGAAACATGAGTATAAAAGTATATAAAAATAATGTTCACAGGTTTTGTTGCCGGTAAAATAACCTTAAAATTGAAAAAAAGATAACTTGATTTTAAAAATATTTTCATATTTAATTGTACTTATAGGAATAATTAAATTTTCACAAGTAATAATTTTTATTAGAGTGTATAATTTGGAATATAGAAAATTATTCCTATAAGCCTTACGTGTTAAAAATTGCTACAATTAAAAAAAAAACAAAAAAATTGGCTCTCACTTTGTGGTTAAATGAAAAATGTGTAATTATTAAAGTCAATTTAACGTTTTAACGCAATTCCTGATGCCCCCATTCATGACACAATTTTGAATCCGATTTTCATGCATATTACTCCAATAATTCTTCAATATTAAATTGGCGCATTTAATAAAACGAACGTTTATATCATTATATATTACATGCAAAATAAAATGGAAAAATATTCCAGATTCTGTCAAATCGTTTCATGAGCACAAAGATGTACCAGTTGTTCATGTACGAGAAAAATGCTTTAGTGCATTTGAGCTGGCATTGGACAATGGAAATGAAAAATCGCAACAATTTGCCATTGATGGAATTCAAGTGATACTTCGCGATCAGAAATATCATGATTCGGGAACTGAGGATCGCGAAAATCATCTGGCCACTCAGTTGTTGTATTCGATGACTGGAATCGACGAATGGAAAGATCAGCTTCAATGCAAATGCATTACGGTTTTTTAAAGAAAGAACACCAATAATAATTTTGTACTGATTTAGCTGCTCGTGGAAATGATTTGTAGCAATGAGCTGAAAATAAGCCTAACTCATGTTGAAGAGTGTGTTCAGGTTCTTAATGAAAATCCAATGATAGTTAAACCAATGATTTCAGATTTACAAACGTTTGTATAGCAAAAGTGATGAAGAGCGTGTTCGGGTTTCATGTCGAGCGGCAACTACTCAATCGTTAGCCGCATATTTTTCGAACCGTCTTTCTACATGTGTACGTTTATATTTTAATAATTGTCATATATAATCCAATAAAATGTTTCAGGAAGGAGCACAAGATTCTATTTCAGTGTATTTAGACGTTTGCAAACTTCTTGAGGAGCTATGTGGCGATATTGAGCAAATGAGCAGTAGTCATGAACAGTGCCTTATTTCGCTAGACGCGATGTGTGCAATTCTCTCGACTTGTAACGTTCAAATTGTTTCACATCAGCCTTTCGCTAATCTTCTTTGGTATCATTTTTGATTTTTAACCCATTAAAGAATTAATATTAGGGAAAAACTATGTCCACTTATTATCCTTATGCTTGGTATACCAGGCGCTACTAGTGGAAGTTCCAATGGCGCTTCACAAAATTCAGATGAACCCGTCGGCGAAGGCCAAATCGATTTTGCCTTAGCACCTGCAATTGTAACCAATCCAGACACTTGGAGAATTCTATACCAGTTCGGCCTAAACATGTTAAATTTAGAAATTAATGTAAAATAATTAAGGATAGTAGATCAACTGATTCGATTAATGATTAGCGAACCACAATTGAACTCATCGACGGAGGCACTATTCCACAAAGCATTTATGTTTCCACGAATCGATCAACGCGGTGAAGCTCTGAAACTAATTCGTAAAATGACGTCCGATGGTTCAAAATTGAGCAAGTTGGCGCGAAGTTGCATGTCTACAAAGTCATTGTCGCTCTGGCGGATGCTCATCACATCTGTTTGCGAGTGCTCGAACCCTCGGTTTGAATTAAGCGTTGATGCAGTGAGAACTATTATTGGAATGGTAAATTTCGGTTCCGTTCATGGAAAAGAACAATTTTGTAGCTTGATGGAATGAAACAATTATCTTCTCATCGTTATTTCACGGCTGCTGAGAAACAATTAATTCTAGACATGTTTCCCACCGATTCTGATGCAATCATGAAAAATTTTGTGGAGCATGAATGTTCCAGCTTGTCGGAACGCGTTGTCGATGATGATAAGGAAAATGACACGGATGATGTAAGAGTTACACAAATAAAAACTTAAATCGCTCGTCATAATTTCACAGGAAATGGCGGAAAAGTTGAGAAAACTTGAGGAAAAATTTGGTCATGCAACTGCTGCAAGAATATCTGAAAAACCGAGAAGATCAAGCGAATTTGATGAAAGCGTTAGTGAGATATTTTATATCTAAAACGATATAGTATTAAAGAGCGAAAAGTCGACAGCAAAAAAATTTGTCGAATCACTACAAAATTGGATTGAGAAAGTGTCAGAACTTAAAAGCACATTGGCGGTGGACGAAGAAATATTACAGTTCTCTTCAGAATTTTATACAAGTATGTTATGAATGGAAAAAAAAACATGGTCGCAGAGCACGTTATTTAATACTATTTCTCTATCTTATTGCCCTTTGAGGTTATATTATATTTTCACTGAGAAACGCTGTTTCCAAGCGGAAGTGCCGGAATTTTAATTCCTGGATTTCATAAATTCTAACGTTTTCCACGTCCCCGCGAGAATATGTAAGATAGATTTCACATAAATAATGTTTTGGTTCATTACTTGATTACTTGATTACTTGATTGTCCGATGTCATTCCGACTGTGTCGAGATGCGGACCAACTCTCTCCAGAGTGTTCGGCTTCGCCTTGCCATTGTTTACCAAGCCGTCTTCTCCCCGGGAATACCGATTCTTCTCCGTGTTGCCCTGGTGGTAGACTTCTCGTGGACGAATTTAGCGACTCAGAGCTTGACTGTGTCCCACCACCTTGACATCAAATGAACTGAGTCCCGAACTGTTTCCATCAGTTTTCTTTTATTTCTTCTTTTGAGGGTACTGGTAGTTTCCCTGAATCCATGGAGATGGCTTACCAGGCCTTCCAGGACCATAAAACGTACATGTATTTGACGCTACTGCACGCGTGTGAGGGACGATTATATTAGCCTGCCCTCTGAATGGTGGCAAGACTCCATTCGGTTTGTCGTAGGACAGTTACCCTTATTCACCACTTAGAATCAGGAAAAAATATTAAATTTTTGTGAATTAATTGAATATCATAATTTAGGTACTTTTAAAAATTGTGTGAATCATATTTGAATTCAATATTAATCCTTTTAATTTTCACTTCAGAATTTTGCTCGGTTCATGCTGATGCTTATAAAAGTCGCTCAAAAATACAACAAGAGTTTCTCAATACCGATGCGATTTACCTTACCACGTACGCTTCACTTTGTTTCGCAACTCGCCCAGACACATTTGACATTGTCAGTTAATCATTATAGTGATATAGATTAAAAAAACAAATTTCAGACCGAATTTAAGAAAGTCGTGCTATCGTCGAATAGCGTCATACATGTTTCCATTGGATGGCTGGAAAAAGTGTATGAATGTCTTCAGTCATGCGCAGTACTTCGGAAATCAAACAGTTTTTCGTTGGTTTTACTCGACGTACTTAACGATTTTGACGGACATAAGCTGTGCTTATTGTCAGACGTTGAAAAACTCAAAAATATTGACGTCAGAGCTGAAAAGGAATCGACTCAGGATGTATTAGAAGGTTTTTAAAATTAATTTAATCTTATGGTATTGGGATATATTAGAACGGCGGATAGCGCGGTGGATGTTAAGCTCAGCTTGGCAATCTGTTGTTGACGTTCTTTCAACATTTCTGGATGCTCGCAATAAAGGGAAAGTTAGGGAAAAGATTCGCGATGCGGTCACATTGTCAATTTCCGGAATGAGATCGTTTGCCGGAGTTGCGAAGATCGTTGGTCTTCAATCGAGATGCGGTTGGATATTCGAGCAATTAGTCGAGACATCGTGCTGTCTGGAGGATCTCAGATCTGATGCTTCCTCAGATGGAGATCAGAAATCGACATGTACATCGCGTGATCAGCTGCTTGCCATGCAATTAGTTCTTGATGAAGCAAGAATAGCTGTACATGATCCGTCTTGCTGGAAGCATATAGTCAGGTATTATTTATATTTTATATGAAATATAATCACATTGAATCTCATAATTTTGGATAACTGAAAAATGGAGATTATAAAATGTTTCATTTAACGTTCTTTGAGAGGATGCATCATATGATTCTGAAATGACCTATAAATTATTTTCAGATGTACTGAATACGTATGGGAACTCGAGAAGTACATATACGGTGCTCTTTGTTATGAAAAACCATCTCGTTTGAAATTTTTGCGCAGGAAAACCGAAGAAAAGGAAGAAAACGATACGAACTGCTCCGAGATGGTGGCCGAAGCAACCATTGAACATGCCCTTGGCGATGAGCCTACACTATCTATTCATTCGTTAAATCGAGCCATTTGTGTCTTGATAACCAAGGTAGATCAATTCTACACGAATGTGTGCAAAGAGCTCTGTCTGCCGGCTCTTCGTCATCTTTGCATTGCAATTGTGTCGTCAAGTGAGAATCGCATCTTCTACGCATCGCATAACAGTTCATTGTTGACTTCTTCAGTTCTTTTGCTGAATAGAGTATCTTTTTTATTTGTGTAAATGAAACATGTGCTCATTTTCAGATATCCGACGTCATCTCGACTCTGTCTCATAGGCCAATGATTCATCAAATGTTTATCTGGCCGTTAGTTGCTGATCATTTTGTGAAGGTTTGTAATATTTTCCAATTTCAATTACATATTCCGTACCAAAATCGATCTACTGTATAGTGTGTGTTCTGTCTCGATGTGTGTGTTATCCTGCATCGGTTCTCGATTCCGCATAGATTTGGGTACAGGCTATAAGCTTCTATAGAACTTCTTATAGGTATGTCAGTGTGACAAGGAGTCAAGAATGGCTGCTAATGCGCTATCCGAAGTTGCCGCACGCTTACTAGTCGTAGAATCGCCGGGCCTATGTTACAATCAAACCCTTCTGGTCCCATTCCAGACGGCCAGTTGCAGTGAAGCGTGCTCAGACGAAACCAAAGAACAATTGCTCTGCTCGTTGAGCTCTCTTGTTTTATCGCAAACCGATAAAATCGGTTCTGGATGGAAACCGTTGTTCGGATCGTTGAAAGCCGTCATTGCTTGTAATGCAGAAAAAGTTCATTGGTGCACAATTGACGTAATATCATCTTATCTTAGCGCATCGAAGCCGTATGTTTGAAAATGTTAAGAGAATGAAACTACCGACTGATATTTCAGAAATGTTATATCATCGAGTCTTTTAGAATGTGTGCCATGTGTTATAAATCTATTGCAAAATTGTACAGATGATCAGAATGAGGTTGCATTGGCGACACTTCGTTTATTGCCATCGATATATTCTTCGATTGTATATTTGTATAAGAAGCAACATTCACCTAGCTATCATGTACTGCATCGAAATGATCTGAGATCAAAGTGTTTGGATTTTGTCGACATTGGAGCTATTGATCCTCTTGAAGGTGACTATGCGTTTTTGTATGAGGGCTTCAGACATTATGTTTTGTTTTAACAGGAAAGAATAGTCACGACGTTCTTAAGAGAAACCGATTTCATACAATAAATGCACTATTCTAAAGTAATTTTAAATTTATTATTTCAGTGCCACATGGACCTCTTCCATGGATTGATAAACAAACGCATGAAGTAGCATCTATCGAGCTATTTCTTTCCTTCAGTAAGTTAATAAAAATACAATGAAACAGTCAACTTGAAACTGATTTAATTTCAGTGGAACAAATATGTGGAACCCTCCTTACTTCCAGCCAATCAATGCAGAAGAACCTACTCGACATTATGAACCATTTCCTCATCGACATTTCCGAAACGGAGCTTGGTAGTCATAATAATCAATATGTATATATTAAACTAATGTAGGCTCATCAACCGGAGGAGTTTGCATGTCTGCCGTGGTTCTTCCATTTGTGCATAAATGGATGCGTCGAAATGATGTACAAGAGACGAGAATCTTGAAGCAAGTGATCGGTAGTTGTACACAGACGGTTTTGGAGATGATTGGAAAACCATCAAGTAGGAGATTAGAAAACTATTCAACTGAAATTTTTGAAGTGTCCTGTTGGAAAAGTCGACTACTTCGTGACATTTGCGCATTGTTCGTCGAATGCGTGCAACATGAGAAGACTTGCGCTACAGCTCCGGCATATTTTACATTAATTGCGAATAGTGCGGAATCATTCGATGAGGAGCATTGGAGTATATACACAAATTTGTTGGCGACGGCATCGTGAGTTTTTCTTTTGAATTTTTAAATATTGATGAACCTTCTCATCAAACTGAGTTTGAAATAAAACTTTTGATATTGAAAAGTTCAAATGGCTAGTTTTTTGATTAATTATGGTTTAATACACAGAAATAATAAATAATACTTATATAATACCTTGAAGAGCAATATCAATTCGTCACCTCAAACTGATCAATTCGTATTTTGTTCGGGGATCACATGATGAGAATGGAGACATTGGAAGTGTTACTGCTTATCATCCTCGTAAGCTTCAATTTCAGCAATTATTGGCAGCTATTCAAGTATTTGTATTAATATATCTTCAGCTACCTTAATTCAATTTAGGTATTCTCGTCAAAAAGAGCTCGGCGTATTGATGATCAGTTGGACTGCGATGGCAGCGAAACCATCGAATCAGGAATCGCTCAATTAATGCTTTCTCATGAGAGAGATACTTATAGGTATCCATCGACAACCTTTCTTACAAACTATTTTGTTTTGAAGGTTATACATGTCCTCTATTATCAATCAACTGTTAACCAATTGCCTCCTATTACAGCATGTAGCTTCCTTGCTCATTAGTGGCGAAGAACTTACATCGCCACAGCTAAAAGAATCCCTAATTGGTTCATCGCCTCCACTGAGTTATCAAAAGTTCAATGATACAACATATCGTACATTATACTCCATACTGGATTCTTCATCGGAAACGGCTATTGAGTTTGACCTTCGACCGGCCATTGGTGGATTATTTTCAAAAATGGTCGGCATTGAAAATGCCAATTTATTGAAAATAATTGTTTCATCAAATTTGATAGCTTCGCTGAGTTACTTGAGACGTTTCAACGATACAAAGTTTGGTTACATGTTACTTCACACAATAGCCGACTGTTATAGAGATGAAGACCTACTAGATCAGCTTGCCAAGAGAATTGAAGCAAATTCATCCGTTCTACATGATGTCGAATTGGAAGTATGTCGTAGAAGAAGTGCAATAGCGTCACGGGAGCATGCAATATCGGTAAAAATTAAAACTATTTGTTTATATTATTTTCACATTTCAGACATACCATCTAATTCCAGTTAAAGATGATGTTGATGAAGGTGCATACAAACTTGTGTCACAGGATTATGTAGATAAAACCTTACAAGGTCAGTTAATAGTATCTCAATGATCTCACGATAAAAACTATTTATTTCGCGCGAAAACGGACCGTCACTAAAATTCACTACGACTTTGCGCGTATAATCACCATTATTTTTGAATGTTCAGAATACGAACAACACCGTGATCGGCTAAAAGCTTCAACTCGCTCGAATCCGTTCCAATCTGATACTGTACCTAACCAAGAAAGCGTTGATGACAATGACGATTTTGATGAAATACGTCTTGCTGCTTATCGTGACATATGCATAATCCCATTGCGAATAGCATGTGACACTTTTGAACCAAACATCGTTAAGAAATTAATACCAGCCATGAATCGAGTTATCATGGCTTCGCCAGATATGTCAGTTCGAAGACTAGCTACCGATTTTTTGAAAAAATGCACTTAATTTTGATCATTTCAACCATTTCTATCTTTCATATCGTTGTTGTATATATTCGTTCTATGGTTAATTTTGATTTGATTGTAGATATGGTGTAGATTCTTCTTTCTCTTCTCAACAATTATATTCAGTAACAATAAATAACAAAAACTAATTAATAGCTAAATAACATCGACTACAAAGGGTCTCATTCTCATTTCTCGTATGCTTTCGACATCTCTCACAATATTTAAGTTCACTTTCAACCAACTCGACATCAATCACATCTCCCGATAGTTCCAGCTTCACTATGGAAACATTCAACAATTCAGTTAATTCGTCCAATTTGTCGATTTCGTCTAAGATATTAATAACATTTGTCGGACCTTTAATCACAATTCCCTAGAAATAAAGGCTTGAAACTTTCATTAAAAATTTTAACCTTTTTCGACGTATCAATTGCAGTTCCAGCCTTCGAATCCAAAGCCTTGCGAACATTCGAAACAATATCAATATATTCAGTTAACATGTCACTGAAGTTTTCTTCACTTTTCAGTTGATCGAAGGTGATTCTCAAAATCTAATAAAATTATATATAACTTCTGATTATCATTTCAATAACCTTTTTATCGTGAGAACCTGGAAGGTGATTTAACACTTCGGCGGAAAGATGTGGTAGTAAAGGCGATATTAAATGCGCCATGTTATATGACAGCTTATGAAGTGTATACTGCGCAGATAAATGTGAATCACTTCCAATTTTGTCACAATATAAACGGTCTCTGACGTATTTCTAAAGAAAATATTATGAAAAGTTTAAAAATATTAGAGATAGTCAATGAATAGGGGAATTTTTCAAATATCAAAGTTTAATTAGGTGTAGTAACGATTGATATATTGTCTCGACACTACTGTACTTACCACATAATTTGCGCTAAAATTCCTATTCACAAATTGAATCAATTCGTTTGCAACAGTCCTATATTTAAGCTCTTCATAATTTTTCATGCATCTAGTTAAAAATTGATCAAAAGCTCGCAGCATTTCCTGATCAAGGAGACGCAACTTTTCTGGCCTTCTTCCGTCATATCCATTGCTCGCTCCTATCATAAAACGGAACGCATTTCGTAAAGAAATAACCTAATATTCAAATTAACACAAAATAGAATATATAAATGAAAATAACCTTCTTATCGACATCCTCAATTATCTTCGGGCCAATTTTTGATTCACCAGCATTCTCAGCACCACTCAGACTTACCCAAAACCTCAACCCATCGGCGCCGATTGCTTTTTGTTTCAACGAACCATCAGTGAGCTGAAATTATCATTGGATTTTACAATTATAGGGAGAAATAGCGAACCAGAACAGGATCAACGACATTTCCGATAGATTTTGACATTTTGTTATTCTTTTCATCGACACAAAATCCATGCACTACTATTTGCTTGTATGGTAGACTATCCTACATGACTAATATAGTTGCATTAAATTAATTAATCTTACGGTTGCAGCCACGGAAGTAAGCAAGAGCGATTGAAACCATCCACGAAACTGATCGACACCTTCTAATACCACATCCGCTGCATTCTAAAATTACTTTTGGTTACTATAATTCCAAAAAAAGATGAGAATTAAACCTTCTCTGAGGCATATTTGTACCCCGACTTCGCTGCTGCCCACGCCAATCCACTATCCAACCACACATCCATGATATCCGCATTTTTAACTAGTCGCGATTCGTCAATATTTCCCATTTTTAAAGACTCTCTAACATTCTTTGTTAAAATATCAGAGATTTCACACTTCCACCACCAATCGGTTCCATTTAACATTATCATTGAAGCCACATGATGGATCAATTCCTTTGATACATATGATTTACCTTCAATTATTCATTAAAATCATTTATAGGAACTATACTTCCCGAACCTTGATCATCTATCAGTGCTGGAATGGGTGTACCCCAAACTCGTTGCCTTGATATACACCACGTCTTTCTTGTGGTCACTAGCTGCTTCAACGCACTCCTCAAATCCGAATCACCAGCAGATACTTTAATTCCATCAACCATTGTTGCAGCTTTCCTGCCAATCTCTCCAATATTCATAAACCACTGTTCGCTGCTTCTAATTATGACCGGTTTTTTTGTCCTCCAATCATATGGATAAGAGTGCACGTATCTTGACGTATGAACCACATCGTTTTTCAGCATCTTTAGAGCTTCTTTCTGCCCTTCTCCAAGAACATCTTTTCCAAATAAGTCATGGCCCATATGTCGAGTGTAGCATCCACGAGAGTCGACAAAACTTTCCACCTCTTCGCCCTTTTCAACCGCTATCTAAAACGTAGCTCATACAAACATCCCATAAATGCTAAAATTAAACATCATAGTCTTGGAATCCATGCGCAAAAGATGTGTGAACGAGTCCTGTTCCAACATTGTCCATAACATGGTCTCCTCGTAACACCGGAAGAGCAAGTTCATTATGCCTAAAACATAGCAAATCAAGGGAAAAAAAGAAATTCAGAACATACCAGCAACTTTTATATCGCTTTCCGATTAATTTATCGCCTTGTATTTGACCGACAATTTCGCAGTTCTTTTTTGAGTTCGTGATAAAAGATTCAACAAGATTTTTTGCAATTAGGTAATAATCAATAGTAGGATTGCTGAAAATTAAAAAAAAACATGTTGAATAACATTTCAACATTAATCCCAATGATATAAAGAAAACTGATTAAATAAAATTGGGAACATTCAACATTTAAGCTATGTATACATGAAATTACAAGCACGCCAAATGAAAACTAAATTTGTAATTTGTCGCCTTTTTAAACGTAATTATTAAATATTCACGAAGTATTAAAAATAAGTTTCTAGGCTAGTTTAATAAACTTGTCTTACAATATCTTATTATCTGAAAATAGAACGAGCAAATTTTATTAGCCATCCTTAAACGAGCTTGAATTTCTGAGAGTGTAGTTGGCGTGTACAGAAATCAATTTATTATTTACAGCTTATCCATAAAATTTAAAATACTTACTTTATCTCATCCGTTAATTGAACAACACAATATTCGAAATTCGGAGAAACACAAATTGCGTTGTTTAATGGAAGAGTCCATGGCGTGGTCGTCCACGTTAGTGCATAAAACTGCGTTGGTTTGCTCTTAACGTCTTTGAGCCAACAAATTTCACTTTGATGCAAATTTATAAACTAAAAAATTTCAGCTTCCATAGTTAAATATTTATAATACCTTGAATCTGAAATATGCGCTGATGCTGGTATGTTTCTCATTGTACTCTAATTCGGACTCAGCCAAAGCAGTGTTTGAGCTCGGTGACCTATCAAATATCAATATGATTGTCAAAAAATCAGACTTACCAATAAACTGGCTTGAAAGACCTATAAACGAGGCCCTTTTCCACAAGATCTCCAAAAACCCGTAATTGGGCCGATACGTATTCTTCGCTTTTTGTTAGATAAGGTGAATTCCAATCCGCGGTAACACCCCACCGTCTAAATTAGTATCCATGAACTTTTTTCTGTAATTATCTATATACTTAAATGCGTTCATTTGTTTTCCAATGGCACCAGTTGCAACTTCGCTTGATGCAGACCTAATTTCCAATGGCTCTGTCAAATTCTATGCCACGCTATAAACTTTATACAAAATCAGCCGAAAAAACCTTTAAATTTTTGCTTATTTTCAATTCGATTGGTAACCCGTGGCAATCCCAGCCAGGACGGAACAGGACTCTAAATCATATATGCTCTAATTGATATTTTAACTGAGGATCACACCTATATCCCAATCCAATTCTGCTTTTTACAACAAAGTCCTTTAAAATCTTGTTGATTGCATGTCCTGTATGAGCTTCGCCATTCGCATACGGTGGACCATCAAGTAATTCGAACCTGAACCTCTGATAAAGCTGAAAAATTGTATCTAGCAAACGTTTTTCTTGAATTTTCATTTAATTGCCATTCATATAAACCAGAGAGATCACCACTTATCGACGCTTGTTGATCTGACAAAGCTCGTTCAGTCGATTTAATATGATTAACGAAATTTGATTTAGGCAGAAATACTGTTTTCTTTTTTGGGCTCTCAGTAGAATAGAACCTAATATTTATATTTTATAAAGAGAGACTTGATCTTGTCACCTATATTTTCCCTTCGATTGCAGAAAGAGCGGCCGCAATGCATTCAATCGGAATTCCATCGATATCAACTCCTATCAATAACTATTATACTATTATGCTCAAAAAAGTTACCAAAGGTAAATAAAATTCTTTTATAATTGCGTTTTTGTACAAATTTGATGACTAATCTTCTTATCAGAAGTTCGATGCCAGGCTACAATTTCGAAGTAAAAAAAATAACGCATAATATTAATCACGTACAATATCACAAGTACCCAAAAGAGTTTTTGTTTCGTATTCGACTCTCTCTTGATTTGATAAAACGTTGCTAATAAGTTCGGGCGGTTGAATAACTTCAATTATTTGTCCAACTTTCCCAGTCTTGTTAAATACCTATTTCCACATTTTTCTATATCAGATATTAATTGAACGAACCACCAGATCCTGTTCCTGATGTCTTGTTATGGAAAAATGAATCGGTTCTCCTTCAAACTCAAAAGAACAATCAATAAAAGGAATACTCATCCAGTCTATAAATTTACTTCTTCTTCTTCTTCTTACTTTTATTAGGGAAACAAAATATTTTATACATGCTTACAAAGCAACAATCTTTGACTGAAATATTAAGATTTTTTATTTTTTATGCAAAAATGTAAATATACAACAACAAGAAGAATAACAGACAACAATTTAATCGTCAAGATCGAATTTTGACGTAACAATGGGTTTTTTAAAGCGTGGGTCTCGTGCTCGTTCAAATTCTTCTCTGAAATTTAACCATTAATATTTATTCGATGTATAATATAGCAATACCTTCGTTCTTTTGCTTCTTTTGGTGTCAAAAAGCGACCTTGCAAAGTGGACTCATCAACAGTCCACAATAACATATCATTTAATGTATATCCAAAAGCTTTCCAACCAACAAAGAAAAGAACAAAAGAAACCACAAGACGGCGACGAGACCACTAAAATATTGTTTTAATAAGAATAATATTTGCTTTTAAACCTGCTGATAATTAAGAGGTTTATTTGGAGTTAAAGAACGTAATTTTTGGCGGAATAAGCGACGCCATTCCCAAACCAACATAATTAACAAACTGTTTTAGCTTTTTGTGTAGGTAACAGTCCAAAGCGTTTCTTGATAATAATTCGATACTTGCTGTTTTTGTCTTCCGGTGAGAAACGGGCGGGATGAGCAGTAGATGTATTAACACCAGTAGGAGAAACTTTCTTAAAAAAAACAGTAAGAAATATAAATGGCATACTATTAGAATACCTTAAGTGTATAGACACGTTGATTGTTCTCGTCCAAATAATATCTTAGGAACATTTTTCAATAACACCCTTTTTTCTAGAAAAATAAATTATTAAGAGAGAACGACTTCTACTCGTATTCAAAGTAGACAAATTGCAGAAAACATTTTAATAACATTTAAAATCAAGTTGAAATAAATAATTTATAAATTTTAAAAAATAGGTTATTATCACATTTGCACCACAAGCGATTAAGAATACGTAAAACGAAACTCCAATTAACGCCACATTGTACACTGGAGCGCGTTTCGTTAGTTTGTAAGTAAGGGTGAATTTTATGTACATATAGATTTCCAAGTTATTTCAAGTTATCACAATGGTCCTAACCCGACGGTGTGAAAAACGTAATCCCACAATGACGTTGATATACCGAACCCTGCAAACAAAACCATAATTACTTCAAAAGTAACATTTTTATAATACATACCGACATCAAAGTTCTTAAAATGGTGATTATGATGATAAACTTTTCGATAATGCATATTAGTTAGTGGCTGTGGATTACCATGGTGTAAGTAATAATGAGTCATATCGTACATAACATATCCGAATAGTTTTCCACTTCCGAAGCCGCAGAAAACAGGCCTAAAAATAGTATCAAATAATTGATTATATTGGACCTAATTACCAATCAAAGGTATTTACATATATAACATAGAAGAAACCAACAATTAATGCAGCAGGAACTGGTGGAAAAACTAATCGATCTCCATCCATTGGAGTTTTGTGGTGGAGTCCTTAAATTAATTTATTTATTCGAAAAAATCGCCTAAAACTGAAACCATGTAATAAAAAATGTAGTAAAATCTGGAAAGGTGAGTTAGGATTTGGCTTCCAATGGAAGACCCAACGATGTAAGGAATATTCAGTAAGTGTCCAGGTAAGTATTCCAACAACAAACCAGAAGGACCATAATAATACGGAACTGTATAAATCTAAACATAAATTGTTTATGATTAAAAAAAACAAAAAAAAACAAACCAGTCGTTTCGGAAAATGATAAAATTGAGAATAATGAAAATAAAGAAACAGCAGGTAGCCAAACAGCCGGAACCACCCACCAGCTTGTCCGTGTTAAACTCTCGAGAAAGGGGGAATCGAACAATCTTCAAATAAAACTTATATAATTTCTTATTTTATTTTATAAACCTTAATGATCCATCATATGGTTGGTGAATCCAATTCCAATAATTGGATTTTAGGCTTCCAACTTTCAGCAACATTCCTTCTTTTGAATTAATTAGTGGTTCATCCTTAAATCAATTTTGCTCATATAGTTTAATACATAATTAATCTTACCTTTTGTATTTTTCGAACATTATACCTCTCCAACATATTAAAAGCCGCCTCCGAATGTTCATGCTTAACTCCCAGTATCCTTTTCTGGCCTCTGATATATTCACCAATTTCTTCTCCGGCTAGTCTATGAAGTACTTTGGTTCCTCCTGGATGTTTCTTTGCAAAATCTGCAATATCGTACAGCTCTCCATCAAGATGAACCAATAACGGAATCCTTTCTTGCTCACTTGCTCGTTTCCCCATCTAAATTATTACTTGATATTATAAATTAATTTTTATTATATATATATATATATAACTTTGAGAGCAAAACTATTCACCTACAATCAATACTAATAAAGTGCATTAAATATATTAAAAATTGAATAAATAGACCAACTGTTGGAGGATCAGTCCAAACACAATTGAAACAGTTGAGTGCGCACACAAAGGCAAACAAAAAGAAAGTTTCCCAAAAAAATTATAATGGAAACAACCGAACAGAATTTTAATAATTCGATGACGCTTGGTTGCTATGTATGTTTTTTATTATATTCAAAACAACCATCAAGTATCGTTCTAAGGCTATATAAACTAATATTATACGTGCATAAATGATGTTAATGGCAACAAAATTGTATGTTTATTTAAGAAATGCAACCAAACAATTTTGACACAATACACTCTATCATTAACTATGTAGAAAATAGTTTGAGTCGTAAAAATATGAAACTCTAACCCAAAAAACCACTCGTTATCGGTTAAAAACTTCAATATGACTGATATTTGACATGTAGAAATTTTGCACTGGAAACATATGATTACAACGTTTTTAAGGTAAAAATTGAAGCGGACTAATACAAAATATTTAAAATAATGGGACAGCTAGTATATGCTCATTAGTACTACAAAACCGAGTTAGGAAATTTGAAAAAAAATTGCTTCGTGTATATATGTATATAAAATGTACATGATACGATGTCTTTCGTAAATCAAGTTTTTATTTCGAGGCAAATTGATAGGAATATCGATAATATGAGGATACGCCATATTAGGCAATCATGCATGCAAGAATTAGGATAAACGTCGTTGTTTGTAGTGCATTTGGTGCAATTATATGCACATAGAGATGCACATTGTTTGGATGACGCCTAAAATCATTTCGAATAATCTTTATTTTTAATTTGTTTGTTTTATGCTAAATTTATGTTGATTGTGTTATTTGTATTGTGTGTATATATTTTGAATATAAGTTTTTAAGGTTTATAAGAGGTAGAAATTTTTATATGTGATTGTTGTCGATTGGATTCGCTTTTTTGTCGGAAAATTGTTTTTAAAAAAGCGAAAATCATAAACGATATAGGAAAACTATCAAAATCTTTAAACTAATTGTATTGTTATTTGGTAAAGATTCCTTTCTGGAAAATATAAAATTAAGTAGAACATACTTATTTGGAGAATAAAAATGGTGAAAAAATGGTGGTCTCGACTTGCATAATTAGGAAAGTTTATTAGTATAAATTCAAGCATTCGTAATTTCTTAGCTTATCGATAGTCCATTTAAAAATTTATTTACAAAAATATTGTTTTTTCTTCGGTTTGACATCCCACACCAAAATTGTTTTTATCAACCGCGCTAGTTGTAATGTTTTCGAAGAAAAGGGACATCAATTGAAGTATATTCCGAAGTCTGTATTCCACATCTTTGATTATTCAGAATTCTGGGTTTTGGATTTACAAATTTTTTCCTATCCTATATTTATTCGATTTCCCGATTTCAAATTCCGTCTTTGGAAATAACCATTCCCACCACCACCGACGAAAGTAATCGAACTCGTCACATTTTTCGAGAATTCAGCTCTCAACCAATGTCGCGGTTCCATATTTATCCATCGAATAGAATTTAAAGAAAATTTCCTCGCACATAAATAATTATTGATGACCTTATTTATTAGAAATACAGATTTAATGAGGATCGCTCTTTTTTGGTGTAAAATTTTTAAAAAATAATTTCATACGTGGGATTGTTAGCAATAACTCCATCCTGAAGAGTTGGTTATTTAGTGTTTTCATACCTATTAATATCATTAGAAAAACTATCACGTACACTTTCCGTTGAGCCGAAAGCATTACTTATCTCTTGTAAATTTAAATTCTTCATGCGCATATGAATAAGTATTAAATAAATAGTTTTATTTATTTGGAAATCAAAAGCTTTTTGACATAATATGCTTTACACTTTAGTTCCAAAAATTCAGGAGTCACCTTTTCGTTATAGCTTGTAAAATTATAGATTTTTGATTAACTTCTCGGCGTTTTTTTTTTTAAATAATTAATTTAGCACGGAAATGAATCGTGGAGCTCGTCGTGATCGTGAACCGAAAAAAGAAAGACGAAGCAGGTCCAGAAGTCCTCGGCGAAGTAATCTATTTTTATAGCATGATATAGTGTTTTTATCACAATCGATTTCGTCGTCTCCTGTATTATTTCTAATTTCTTTAAGATCGGAATCAAGGCAATTCTGGAAATGACCGTATGGTTTTTATCACAAATATTCCTTATGAAGTCCGTTGGGTTGAGTTGAAGACTTTAGCAAGAGAGAAAGGAGGCGAGGTTGAGACAATTCTTCGTCTATATTATTTTGGAACGTATTCACAACGGTTTAGGTGGTTTTTGTTGAACTTCTTGAAGACCGTAATGGTAAACCAAAAGGAAATGCTGTCGTCGAGTTTGAAACAAGAGAAGCTGCTGAGCAATGCGTTACTAATCTTCAGAGATTTGAATATAAAGGAAGATTTATCATTGCCAAAGAAATTCGGGTCCGCTTTTCTTAGACTATTATTTAGTCGTCATTAAGTATTTCGAAATTATTTTTTTCGTAGGACCCGGTGGCTTTCTTCCGTACGATCAAAAATGAAACCGGTATAGACTATCTTGCTAGGACTGGCGGTGGTGGTGTTCGTCTTAAAGAGCCTTCCGGTCCTGAACGTCCATCAAGGTGAGACTTGTGTTTTCAGGATTTGTTTCTATATGACTTTCAACATCGTTATATGTAATTTTTCTCTATCGTCAGGTCTGGAACTTATGAACTTTTTGGTCTCAATATGGACTTTCTTCGTCAATTGAATATTGAACCTCCACTATGTGAAAGAATCTTTGTTGCAAATGTAGGTTTTGGCACTTTTGATCATCAGATGAAAGTTACTTTCGTTTTGTATTCTACTTTGTCGGTTATGGGTCCATTTGATGTTCGGCTGTTGTTATTTTGGCTTACTGTTATTATAAAATAAATCTCTTTAAGGAATTGAAAAATCCCATGGCAAATTAGCAATTTTATACACCATTCTGGAATAAAAATGTAATTATTATTGCAGTTAGCTTTTAATGTTGGAACTGATAAAATATACGAAGTGTTTGGAATGGCTGGAAAAATCACGTGGTTAGATTTCCGCATTGACAAGGAAGGAAAAACAAAGGTTAAAAATTGACACGAATTAGATAATTACACTTAAAATAATTCAGGGAGTTTGCGTTATTCAATATTCACACCCAATTGAAGCTGTTCAAGCTGTTTCGATGTTCCATGGCCAAAGATTATATGACAGAAATTTGGTTGTAAAAATGGACCGATTCGAAAAACTTGAAAGTGAAAAGAAGGATGGTGGGTTGCCACGTGGTCTTGACTCCATTGGAATGGGCCTCGGAGCTGACGGAGCTCCACTTGCAAACGTAAATGCTGTTTTTGGAAGTTCTTCATCTGATAATGTTGTTCAACCGGTGAGTTTAAATGGAAAGAAAAATACGTAGTTTATTCTACAAAAATTTAAAGAGTACCTTGAAGAATATTTTTTTAGTTTTCGGGAGCACCATTTGGTGGAGGAAGTTCTGGAGCATTTAGCAACGGACTAGATTCATTTAACCGTTCAATTCTGGGTAATGCACCTTTTGGTCAATCAAGCTATCAGTCGGATGTTGCAGGTTTTTCTGGACCACCAAGTCGCATCATTGTTATTCGTAATGTAATCAAATTCTATAGTGGTATTTTTCTTATTCGGTGATTTTAGCTTCCTGGTGATTATACATGGCAAATAGTTCGTGATAGAGTTAGACAATTTGGAGACGTCGAAAACGTTGATATCATTAGTCCGGGAGTTGCTAGAATTTGTTTTATGAAACCTCAGGTATGAAATTTTCTTCATATTCGTCATATAATTTATATTTTAAAACAATATGTAAATAAGTTTTATTTACGAAAATGTAAATATATACATTATACAGCTCATTTTTTAGTATTGAATTTATACTAAAGATGGGAAAAAATTTTCAAAAAGGAATTCGGAGTCAAAATTGGTGGAATCGGATGTAGAAATACTGAATAAAAATTGGTTACGGCCATAATTACGGTATTATGAGACACGAATTGCGAATTCTGTTTTTCATATTTTATTCTCAACTTACCATTCTATTTCAAAATTGCGCATAAAAATGCAAAACAGTTGAAAATGAATATTATTGTAGTTTCAAGTAAGTAAATCGTGCTCGACCTATCTTTGCAGTCTCATAATTTATTCTATACCTTAAAAAATTAAAATGGATTATTTTGCAGGACGCGGAACGAGCGAGAGCTGCATTGCTAGGAAGTAATGTTGAAGGACATATAATCACTGTTGAATACGTTTAATTTGTATTAATAATTATTACTTGTTATATTTATTTTCTGTTTTACCGAACAGGACTGCTTTAACAATGTGTTGTTAAATTATATTCCTACATAATTTATTATTACGCATTTTTAACAATGCTACAGTTTTATTAAGTTTTGTTTCTAAATTCCCTCATTTACATTTTTGGCGATTATATAATAAATAAATACAATTGTTTTTAAATATTAAAGAAAGTTTAAAGTTGCAATTCACACGATAAGTGGGCAATTTGAGCATCAAACAAAGCAATTCATACACAAACAAATGTTCATAACATGTGCTTGTTGTTTGGATGCAAACAGCTTCACGCAATCTGATTTACGTTGAAATGTGTGCACGCAGCACGGGCACCTACCGTAGTTGGAAGAAGAGGCAGAATCAAACCTTAATTGGGTTTGTCGACTCTTTGAGTAGTTGTTGTGTGTATGCTTTTCATCAAATCCTTCATTGTCGCTATCGGCATTGTTCGAAGTCAGCATCAGTTTGTCTCATTTCGTTTTCTTTTTTTTTGAAAGTCAATTTTGGTATATCGTATTCCTGTAAGATATTTTAAGAAATCCTCAGTTATTTCCATATGTATGTAGGAAACTCTTTTAATTTAAATTATTTCAACATGGATGATACTTGTTCTCAATAGGGAAAACTACACTAGAAATGTTTTAGGCAGTGTGAATATATATTGAAAAAATATATTTAAAAAACGGTATTTGCACATAATACTTCACGTCAATTCTCAATATGTGATAAGATGATTCCCTTAAGCTTAAGGCCTTAAGTATCCATTAATCGGTGATATATAAGATTGAAAATGTTTCAACATTTTCTAAAAGAATTCAAGAAATCGCTTTGTTGAATTACAGTTGATGGTTTATTGAACGATGAGATCTCATTGAGATCTTGAATTGAACGTAGACATTGAACGGTAATTCGAATAAATCCCAGTTTGACAGCGTTCTCCTCGACTAACCTCTTCTGACGGACGGCTTCTGTAAGTTGGTTGGCGTGACGATTCCAAATGTGGCCGCCACCTTCGGTTAAGACTTGGTTGGAAATGACGGGAAGGGGCTAGTTGTTGTGGAGCGCCGATTATTGGAAGAAGCTTATGGAATACTGATGCATCAGTTCGAGCTGAAAGGTGTCATAATTTTTTTTAATAATTTAAAAATCCTATTTTTTCAATTTTAATTATTTTGAGTAACATTTACTCTAATAAGTTGGAACAAAGTTTCGTTTACAATTCATTATAATTTAATTTGTAGCGAGCCTGCATACTCAAAGATTAGTCCAATCACCTTTGACGATGATCGACTATACCAATTATAAGAGAATGATTAGGAAAGAGCTGCTTACACTCTGCTGACAGCACCCGGGCGCTGACACTGTTCCTTCTATTAAATATGAGCATATTGCATTTTTCAGTAAGAAGCTCATATTTTTAGATAGTTTAAGACGAGCTAGTAAAATTACGTGTAAATTAGAAATACAAGTTTGAATATTGTAGAATGGCACCCCAAAAGGTATGGTAATAAAATGAGCTCAGTAAGCATGCTCAATTCTAACTTTTTGGAAAGATATTAGTATTTTTAGATAGTTTAAGACAAGACTAGTTAAATTGCCGTAAAAATGTTTTGTTAAAATGAAGTAAAAGTTGTCAGACACGCTCAAAAATTGAAAAATCGCTATTTCGAATTGGCGTTAAATGATCATTTACATTTGGCGTCAGTGGAGACTTAGTGAAAGAAGAGAGCAAATTTAAAAAAAAAAACACGGAAATAACGGATTTGCAATTTTTGAGCTTGTCTGACAACTTTTACCTCTTACTAACGTAACCTTCTTTACGACAATTGTAACTAATCTAACACCATGCAAAGTTTCAGCCCGAAACCTTTTGGATCCAAAAATGACTTCCCTAGTAAAATCATTAATATCTTTCTAACAACTTAGATTTTAACATGTTCAACTTATAAGTAATTTTAAGACAACATTTTTACGGTAGCTTTACTAGGTTTCTCTTAACCTGTCTAAAAATATTAATATCTTCCCAAAAAGTTAGATTTTGGCATATTTACTGAGCTCGCTTTATTAGAATACCAATTGGAGTGCAAAAACGCACTCTGAGTAAATTTATTTCTTTACTGTTGCTAAAGCCGTGTACGTGGTACATATTTTTGTCAAGCGTACCTTTGATAAAAATTCTGGAGGAGCCAGAAATTCCCAGATTCTATCACATAAAAATTTCGTTGGTACGATTTTGAACCACGAAACGTCTAAACTAGCTAATTTGAAAAAAAATTGTCTCTAAGAAGAGACTTCAATCGATTTTAGCAGCATAACTCAACTGTAATTTGTTTCTTTTTAATTCTCATGCATGACATTTCATGCACGCCAAATCGAAATAACGATTTTGCGCTTTTTAGACGTGTGTGGAAATTTTTACGTCTTTATAACAAAAAAGTTTTCACTACAATTTAATTAAGCTTGTCTTAAACTATCTAAAAATATTGATATCTTTCTAAGAAGTTATATTTGAGAATTCTTACTGAGCTCATTCTAATACCATACAAGTTGGGTTGGTCATGAAAACTATTTGAAAGCTTCCAAGAAGAAAAGAAATAGAATATGGTAACGTTATTATTACAGTATCCTATAATTATATAACGAAATACATGCTTTGTTTATAAATGAAATCAAACGAAAAAAAAAACAAAAATAAGAAGAAAGAGAAATGTTCGATTTCCTTCAAATAGAAACACCAATTATTGCATTTCAGACAAATATATTAGCTCGATACCAGAGTGAGTATTTATCTTGGATTAGTCATTTGACAATTCGAATTGTTTGAAGGATTGTCGACGCAGGTATCTATGTAACAGAAACGACGGAAACAACCTATTTTTCCTGTTTTTCTTGCATTTTGTCCCCCCTTCAAATGATTTGTGCCCATTTCCAAATTGTTTCCTTTTGCTCAGTGATATGTGCTCGTTTTCCGTTGCGATGGCGTTCATGTAAAACCTTTATGATCTTGTTATTATTAATACACATAAGGTTATTCTAGAAATATCTTTTTCAGCGCCTTAATAAACAATTTTCAACAATTTCAGATCCTAATGGAACAATTCATGCGACAACTTCTCTCCGATTCACCGACATTTAAACCGCGCTTATTTCAAATCCCGATGAGCGAAGAATCAACGAACAGCCACAAGAGCGATTCGCCGCCAGCCACATCTCCAGCTGAATGCACGAGTCCGAAACCGTTACGAATCGGATTTCAACAACCAAAACCACAACATTCTTATATTGGATTAATAGCCATGGCTATATTGTCAGTTCCAGAGAAGAAAATGGTACTTGCTGAGGTTTGTCATTCATCCCATATAAATAAATAACATCAACAAAAAACCTTTGAAATCCATTCAAAACACTCAATAGGACTCTTAATAAATTGAATTTTGAACTTTCAATGGGATATTTTATTTGATTGATATTCTTCGTAAACCGCTTGATTCAATTGGATCATGGTAAACAATGTAAATATTTTTCTTTGTCTGTTTGTCACAAGTTTTTTCTTCTTTGTGTGAATGTGCATTTTCAGTTCGGGATGATGAGAATTGTCGAATATATTAGTAGTTGAGTGGAATATATGGGGTGGCGCATAATTAGTACAAGGAAAACTGAGAGAGCATGAAACTCAAGGAACAATATTCAGAATGAGATACAATTAAAGTTAAAGTTTCTGTTCAATCCATACTCGATGAGAGCTCTTAGACGCTTAGGAAAGACGTCGATGGTTGTGCGCAGGTAGTCGTCAGTCCTTGACCAGAATCTTCTTTAATGCCTCCAGACTTGAGTGGGGTTTCGCGTTGACCTGTGTTATTATCCTAGGGATGGTGGTGTCGCAGGCTAACGTTTATTGACTCAAATACAAGAATTAAGTATAAAATCACAACTAGATATGAATTTCGTAAATACACTAGCTGACAAAAGTTTTGTCACAAATGTTTTTTCGGGTTTAACTTTTTTGTGACTTGACCAAATTGGCTGATTTTTTGATATTTTATGTGAATCAGTGTTTAAAATGTTATAGTAGCAAAATTTGGTTTAAATTACCATGGCAAATTCGGTACCACGCATTCCGTTTTCCCTCATATTTGATAACAGCTTGCCGGGTGGCAATTGGAGTTTCTTTACGTGGAGTCATCTCTAAAATGTTGCCAATTAAAGTGCGTAATATCTTTGAGCTACACGTTTTACGATAAACGCTTGTCACTGTAAAACGGATCATCGTAATCACAAGCGGGAATTTGTACAATAATCTACAACCATATGAATCTATCATATCAAAAAATCAGCCAATTTGGTCAAGTCACAAAAAGTTAAACCCGAAAAAACATTTGTGACAAAACTTTTGTGATGGGAGGGACTCCCCCCGGCCCGAATATTTTTGAAAAAAGTGTCCCGCATGGAGAAAACTAAAGTGCCGGGTTTCGAAAATTTCTATTTTTTAAGGTCTCGTCTGTCTGGAATTCCAAAAAACGGGGTCCCTCCAATCACTGGTAACCACGTAATGTTGCATTTGGAAAAGCTCAGAATTTTATGAGAAACTAAATGATGTAATTTACGTGTCATATAAAACAATCTTTCTCTTAAAATAGTCTAAAATCTGTTTCACGATCGAAATAGCGATTTTCTCTTTAAATGTGTGTGGAAATTTTTTACGTCTTTATAACAAAAACGTTTTTACTACAATTTAATTAAGCATGTCTTAAACTATCTAAAAATATTAATATCTTTCTAAAAAGTTAGATTTGAGCATGCTTACTCATTCTATTACCATACAAGTCGGGGTGCAATTTTCAATATTTAAACGTATTATTTTTATATAACTTAACACGTAATTTTTAGTAGCTCGTCTTAAACTATCTAAAAATATGCGCTTCTTATTGAAAAATGCAATATGCTCATATTTAATAGGAGGAACTGTTTTGCAAAAAATATAGTCGTCCAAATTCGATTACCACCGCAAAAGTGGCGGACTAAATTTGTTGTAAACGTGATCAAATTTGTTGATCTTGCTATGTGAAGGCTGTTTGGAGTTGGAGTGCAATTGGTAAACGAATGAACGCCAACTGAAAATTACGATTCTTCCAATATTCTGCAAACGCATTTTATTTATTTCCACGGGAAAGTTAAATCCAATTTCACGTGAAATTGACAATTTTTTTCTTAAAATATCTCTATAGCTTTGAATTTTGAAATCCAGCGACTTTTCTGACTGCATGTTTTTACGAATTCATTTTGCGTGCGAATCTATTAACTGTCATTTTGCTAGCACGTGATTGTGGTCGGCACTGTATATCAGTGATGGAAGGGACTCCCCTTAGTCCGATACTTACTTACTTTGGATACTTTAGAGTTCGTATAGTCAGCAGCTACCAACGCGAACTATCTCTCGCCATTTGAGTCGACAAGCCCGCGCCATTGTTGACCAGACTGTCTTCTTCCGCAAGATGCCGATGCGCCTTCTTCCGGTTTCGGAGTTTCTTGATTCCAGGTCTACGAATTTAACCACCGCCTCCTTGACTGCTGTTGTCCATCTTTCTCTCGGCCGTCCTCTTCGTCGTCTAAAGCACCTTGGATCCCATTCTGTCACAATCCTAGTCCATCTTGTGGGTGGTAAACGAGCGACATGACCTGCCCATCTCAGCTTCTTCATTTTCGCAATTATTCGGATGTCGATGTGTGTTGAGCAAGCTGTTCGTGATAAGATGGCGTTGATCATTCTTTGTAGTCGATTGACCTGTTCCGAGAGGAGAGTCCAGGTTTCTGCGGCGTATAGCAGTGCTGGAATGACGTTCTGCATGATGAGCTTGTGTCTCCCTTCTTGATCAAGAAGAGGAAACAGATCTTTGCATTTCGTAAACGCAGCCCATCCAGCTCTAATTCTTTTTGAAATTTCTTCATCCAGTGAACCGTCAATCGCTATCGTGCTTCCCAGGTACTTCGTGTGAGTTGCAGTTGGACATTGTGCTCCGTCAACTTCGATGAGTCCGGACTGGACGTGTGAGTTGTGCAAGATCACAGTTTTCGAAGCGTTGATTTCTAGTCCAATTTTCTTGCTTTCTGCGACCAGGATGTTGAGCCGTCTTTCAATCTCTTCTGATGAAACGCCAATTAAGACGACGTCATCGGCAAATTCCAATCGATGCAACCTTTCGCCATCCAGACGGATTCCAAACTCATTCAGCTGCGCCATTTGTATCAGATCGACCCTGTCTAACATCATCTGCAGTGTTGTGGCAAACAAAGTCGGAGATGCTGAGTCTCCTTGACGAACACCGCGCTTCAAGGGAATGTCGATTTGGGTTCCATGAACATCGATCTGCGCACATCCGTCCTTCATAATTTCCTTGAAAACGTTGGAGAGATGAGACGGCACGCCCGCTCTGTTGAGACTGTCGAGAACTGCCCTATGCGTGACTTTATCGAAAGCACTTGAAAAATCGACAAATGCTAAGACTAACGGAAACTGGAATTCGTTCGATTTTTCAATGAGCTGTCTAACGCACTGAATATTGTCGATGCATGTGGTCGGCACTGTATATCAGTGATGGAAGGGACTCCCCTTAGTCCGAGTATTTTTATAAAAAAAAGGGTGCCGGGTTTTGAAGTTTTCAATTTTTTAAGGTCCGGGGTCGGACTCCCTCCCATCACTGTCCGGGACCCGGGCTTCCTTTTTTTTCTAATATATACTGCTATATATTAAAAGTGGGTAAAATGGTCACATCATATTCTTTAGATAATGACACATTTTGAATGAAATAATTGATAAATTGTAAAAAAAATTATTTGGGCAAAATCACCTGACAGCATAAATCGAATTTATACTTTAAATGATACTAAAGTTTATTTATTTAATGCACGCCAGAATATACGATACGTAACAGAAATGTATGTTCGATTTTCAACTGTTTTAAAGCGTATTTCAATACTCCACGGAAATATTCTGGTGGAATTAAATGCATTTAATATGAAGTTTCTATCAGAAATTATCTAGATCATCAAAAATATTAACGCTTTAATTCTGTTGAGCGGCTACACGCCAATTTGAATACTACAGTCTGTTGCTCGTTTAAAGTTACAAAATAAATCATCATAGTATCACAAATAAAATTGTTTTCTTTAGTTTAAGGTATTAAGTCACAAAATTGATCATTAGCAGCTTATGCGACTACATAAAAGCGAGACAAATAGACTAAAGGATTGGTAAATTCGAGTATTCATATAGGCGTGCGGCTAAAATTCATTTCTTCTGAAAAATTTCAGTTTAATGCATTCATTTGCATTAAAAATTATATTCCTTTGGAGAGAAACAGAAAATAAAATTTCCGTTATTAATTAAGTGCGTGACAAATCTAATAACCCCCGATTGCATAATAAACTATGACCAAAACAAATCGTTTGTGCAATTAAGGATTGCTCAAGCGCCCATCGACATATATAATTAAATACAATTCATCATTATTTTATTATATTCAACAGTTTTCCAGGTTTACGAGTGGATAATGACTGAATATCCATACTTCCGAACACGCGGAGCTGGCTGGCGCAACTCAATTCGCCACAATTTATCACTCAACGATTGTTTTGTCAAAGCCGGTCGAGCATCCAATGGAAAGGTTGTTTCTCAGAATAAACGTTTAATTTAATTTGTACTTGTTAAGGGTCATTATTGGGCTGTTCACCCGGCATGTGTTCGCGATTTCGAAAGAGGCGATTTCCGGCGACGTCGTGCGCAACGAAAAGTTCGACGGCATATGGGCCTTAGTGTTGATGAAGATGATTCAACAGACGATGAAATGCCGCGCGTTGAAACTCCGTTTTTTGGGACCTTCGTGTTAAATTCTCTTATACCGCCAGTGCAGGTGGCAAATCGAGTCAAGTCATTTACAATAGAGGAGATTCTTGGACATTCTTAAACATAAGCGTACTTTTAATATTTAACTGAAGTCCTGACTTTACTTAATTTTATTAATTACGGGTTTTATTCATGATAAAATGATTTTATATTTTTGTTGTTAATATAAAAGATAGTTATCGTTACAAGAAACACATTTCATTGATAAATTATGGATATAACGCCAAATAATAAAGATAACTTTGAGAACTCCTTTCGATTTGGCAAATTTTAACAACGTCTTAGTATCAACGACAATATGTTTCTAACAATCTTAAGGGCTCTTCTAAAACTATCAATAACAATAAAATATCTATCAGAGATGGAAAGAATATGAGTTTTTCAAAAAAATGTCCGAAATCAGGAATTTCTCCCATCTCTGACTGATTCAGTCTGTAAATCTTTAATAAGATGAAATCTCCGTTGCCAAACGTGACGCTACTTAATACTTTATTTTCGTTCGCATTACTCAAAAAAACGTAAATTCATCACGAACCCAAGTAGCACAGCGTTACTCTTTTGCTTAAATAGTCACTAGACACGTGATACGCCTGTTCATAATAAATTACAGAAGAAGACTTAGTAACACCTTAAGTTTTTTGTAAAGATGAAAGCTCAATTAAGGTTCTACAATTAAATATTTTATGAACAAGTTCAAAGGATTCAATATATTTCAATAAAAGTCCACTAAACTAAAGTAATATTATATTTCGCCATTTTTGTGACAATTTTCTATACCAAAGTTTAAAAATTTGAACGGCGATTGAAATTTTAACAATAAAAACTCAACTAGTATGATCCAAGATAATATTTTCATAAAAACCGGTGTGTTGACAATTACAAATGTAAAATTTCTCATTTAAATTGAGGTAAATTTGAAAATAAAAGATTTGAAATTGAAGTGGCATGCGTTTGAACAAATAACTAAAAACTTTAAGGATAATCGGTCTGTAATAGAATATGCACTCTGTTCCAGGACTTCACTAACAAAGAGAGATATTTCATATAAACTCGGATAGATCAATAAATAGTTGTTTAATGCTATTACGCCATTTCATGCTTGAATTAATGAATGATTGTACTGTTAAATAATTAATTAAAAACAAAAAAAAACATTGTCATTGTTGTTTTGAATTTTGCTTCTGTGCCACCTTTAACACTGGAATTGTTGAAGTTTCTTCATCATCAGAATCCGACGACGAATGACTATCACTAAAAAAACAAAACAAAAAATTGACGCAAGACATGAATTTATACCTGGATTCTGCATAATCGATAATACCCGGAATTACACCAGCCTTAATCATCGGACCTTCACTCTTCTTTATTTTTGCATCCGAATCTTCTGTTGATGCTGTTGATTTTCTTTTGATTGCCGAACTCAATATAGATGCTTGCTTCGAAACATTGCTAACTCCAGCTGAGGTGGATGGTTTTAACGAAACTGGCTTCTGATTCATTGATGATATTGTCTGTGTCTTGGCCATTTCTTTTATCATTTCAAGTTCTTCGAGTTTTTTCTTCTTTTCAGCTTCGTTTTTCATTGAATTTACTTGCGCCAAAAATTCGCTTTCATCCTCATCAACTCCTCGAATCATATTTTCTGTTATTATAACTGTTTTAAACATATTGTTAAAAGACATTTTTAACTGAATTTCTTTGCTTCATCTATCTCTGCTTGTTTGGCGTTACGGTTATCACGAAGTTGTTCAAATAGCGTTTTGTTGCAGACCTCTGGCTCAGGAGCATCTGAAAATATTAAGTCCAATGTATTTAAATATCATATATCTTTGAAAAAGAAAAAAATATTTTAAAATGTTGGTCTTGTTTTTCATAATTAGGAAAGCTTCCCAATGTTTTCTCTACCGTCTCATCAATTTATGTTATAATTTAGTTCTAATGACTATTTCATTTATTAAAACAAATTCATGAGATATAAGCAAAAAATTGCAACTGTCCTAATAATGTCAAAACAGTACCTATATTTTCGAATTTTCTTGACGATGATAATATTATATATTTACTTTGTAGAATTACCCGAGTCATTTAGGACATTATGTTAAATACAGTCTAATAAATTAAATTCAACGACATAGAATATAATATAAATTTAAAGATTAAACAAAAATAAAGATACCGGCAGGATCGTCAGGTTTCCTAACTTTTTCCCATTCTTCTTGTCTATTCTTGCGCTCCTCGTCAATTTCTTTTGATGATACAAATCCACTGGCCATCTTAAATTAAATAACTACAGACAATGTCCGCAGACAAGGTGGTAATTAACCATAAAAATAAATTTAATTTAAAGCATTTAAAAAAAAATAAACGATATAAATGTGCCTCAGTGTCAACTGCGGCACTGTTGCTGTTTGGCATCTCGCCAAATACTTTTTTAATTTAAAATTGATTATTTTTCTTTTGCTTTAAGAAAATAAATATAAACGTATAGATTCTAAATTTCAGATGAGCGCATCTGAAGTTGCGGAACATTATAACAATGTGAGACAGACTCGGATTCAAGAGAGGAAGGAAAGTCGGATATTCTATCTTCGTAACATGAATAATTGGATAAAAAGCCAATTAATAAGTATCAGTTTTTTTTACTTGTATATAACTGAGAGTATTGTTCTAGATGAAGCTATGGATATGTTAAAGGCATCTGGGGTACAACGTCCCAGAATACTCGATTTAGCTTGTGGAAAAGGTGGCGATTTGCGCAAATGGGATATAGCAAAAGCTGGAAAAGTTGTAATGGCCGGTATATTTGGTTTATATATTTTGAATTTATGTGTTTTTAGACGTGGCTAGTGTTTCTATTGATCAAGCAAAGGAACGCTATCAAAAAATGAGAGGTTCTGATCGTTTCGATGCGGAATTCATTGTTGCTGATTGTACAAAGGATATATTAAAGGAAAAAATGGAAGAAAAGGAACTGTTTGATCTTACAAGCTGTCAATTTGCTATGCATTACTCATTTGTGGATGAAAAATCTGCCAAAACTTTTATAAAAAATGCAGTGGACTCGCTTAAGCCTGGGGGCATATTTATTGGTACACTACCAGACGCTGATAGGATAATGTATTCTGCAAGTTTAAGTATTATTATTTAAAGCTTGTATTCTAGGTGGGCCGTCAGATCCGGAAAAGACGGAATATTCTCAAACGATGTCGTTAAAATTCGTTATGAGAATCTGGATGAACTCGAAGATGGTAAAACACCTTTGTTTGGCGCAAAGTTTCATTTTACTCTCGATTCCCAGGTCAATTGTCCTGAATTTTTGGCATATTTTCCATTGGTTAAATAGTATGATTGCCGAGTTTCCATAACTAACCGGTTTGAGTTAATTTGATAATTTTTATTTTAGTATGCTTGAACAAGAGGGAATGGAATTAATATTAGTCAAAAATTTTGCCGAGGCTGTCCATGATTGGATGGATAAGGGAAAACAGTTGCTGACGACAATGAAGGTTGTATTTTTTTCTCAAATAATTTTCTAATGTGTATTCACAATTTTTAGGGCGTTGAGACCTATCCACCAATTGGAAAGTTGGCTGGAAAGGAAGATGAGTATGAAGCAGCTAAGAAGAAAATAGAAAAAATTCAATCAAATGAACTTAAACAAGTGGTAAGTAGTAAGGAGCTGATCTGGATAGTGTGAGAGCTATGTTTGATAACAGCTCCATAAAATTTATTAAATTTAATCTTGAACAATTTAAAGGGAACAATATCGAAATCGGAATGGGAAGCAATTTGTATGTATTTGGTATTTGCGTTCAGGAAAAGGGAGAAGAACGAGGAAACGGATGATAATTCGAAATCTAAAGAAGAACAAGGAAATGATCTGAAGCAGAAGGAGGAAACGGTTAAGGAGGTGAATCAGGAAGATAAAACTTCCGAAGACAAAGAAGAAACGAATAATGATTCAAATAAGGAAGAAAATAAATCAAATACCAGCGAAAGTACATAAATTATTGCAAAAACTTTAATTGTTAAAATATTTTAATTTATACTTTACCTAACCATTTTCAAATTTAATATTATTTCTAATTGTTTTTGATGTATTATTTATTACATAAATATTTGGATTGCATGCTGTATATTTTTAAAAAAGAAATATGTTATGAGGTGATGATCTATATGAGGAAATGCTCACAACTAAAATCGTATGATGAAGAGCTGAGCATGAAATGGTTAGCAACATTTAAATGTACACGTGCACGTTTAAATTAGCGAAAAACGTTAAAAATTGGTCAAAATTTAATTTTGTAATTTTCATTTGACGTGAAGGCTGACATTAGAAGCTTTAGCTTTAGAGGGGAGATAAGTCTTAAACGGAAGACGTTTTCAATTGCCACAACATTCTATTGTCATATTCTCCTGTCGAATAAATATTACGTCGTTGATTCAACAAAAGCACATGAATGTGCCCCAGTGATGGACGAAAAACATTTTTACTATAATATTATAGCTATAGCTATAATTGATACAACGAGAGATTTGCGGACCATCCCGAGAATAAGGCTAGTATTCACCAATCATTGCTGAACTGCTTTAATTAATTAATGTATTCTTTTTAACGTTTATTTTTAGCTAAAAATTGTTAATAAATGAAAAGTAACCACACACAGAAACACTAAAATTGTCACGTAAATAAGTGACCGTTTATGACGTTTAAGTAGGTGTACATTTAATGTATGATTAGTGTAAAAATATAGAAGATTGTTTAGCTGTAAATTAAAGGTTATTTTTTAACGTATTCAAACTATCTCTATTATCAAAATCTAAGAATATGAAAGGTTTGATTTGATCATTTTTGAATTATTTTCAATGGTCTCATAGATAAAATGAAACAAATAATCAATTTACGTGAATAATTTCTCTGTTTTTCATTATATTTCTTCAAAATTTCTAGATCACGTCAGATTTATTATTTTTATTTTTTGTCAATTTCTCAGATTTTGATAATAAATATTAATGTCTCTTGAAATTACTATGTCACGCCAAAATGGAAATAATGATTTGATCTACAAAAAGGTAGTTTGCGCCAATTAGTCAGCTTTAACTTAAATTCTCAGATAATAGTGAAATCTTGAAAAAAAGGACGAGATTTGAGCCCGTGTTCTGGGCTCGTTTTATTGGCATTCCAATTGGCGTGCTATATTAGAGAGTATTTAATGAAAGAGTTGACTTGTCAGCGGAATCATTTCTGGGTTTCTACTATACAGCTTGAGGCCGAAGATAGATCGAGCGATTAAAGGTTGTTTCGCAACGATCTCTATTCATGGAGAAGAAATCAATGTGCCCCTTAAGCGAGGAGTTCGTCAAGGCGATACTGCCTCGCCAACCTTATTCGCGTTCAGACTGCAGTACATTTTGGATAAAGTTGATGAAATACTACATGAACAGCCCGGGGATTTAGGGTTACTGATCGATGGAAAGCGGCTCACACGATTGGAATTCGCGGACGATTTGGTGTTGATTGGCGGAAGTTCAAATGAAATTGAAAGAAGATTGACAGTCCTGGAATTAGTAGCCGGCCAACACGGTCTAGCTATTAACCCGACGAAGACCATCGTGCTGCGAAACAAATTTGCGTCTTCAGAATCGGTATCAAGCGGAGGAATTTCGTGCAAAGTCGAAGAAGGAGTCAAATATTTGGGGCAGCTACATTAGATCCGATGGCTGTTTGAGCGAGGAAACTTCGAGACGAATCAAGGCTGCGTGGAGTGCGTTCACCAAGATCAAACCACTAATGATTTGCTCAATTTTATACGCGTCATACAATTTTTACGTGTGATCTACAAAGACATAGTTTGCGCCAATTAGTCAGCTTTTACTTAAATTTTCAGATAATAGTGAAATCTTGAAAAAAGTACGAGATTTGAGCCCGTGTTCTGGGCTCGTTTTATTAGCATTCCAATTGGCGTGCTATATTAGAGAGAATTCGAGTGAATATTTAATGAAAGAGTTGACTTGTCAGCGGAATCATTTTTGGGTTTAAAATCCAGCATTCTGAAAAGAAAACGGCGTAATATTCTTCAATTCTCTCAAAATATATTGCTTTAGCACCCCAACTTGTATGGTAAAAGAATGAGCTCAGTAAGCATGCTCAAATATAACTTTTTAGAAAGCTATTAACATTTTTAGATAGTTTAAGAGACGCTTAATTAAATTGTTGTAAAAACTTTTGTGCTATAAAGACGTAAAAATTTCCACGCTCGTTTAAAAATCACATTTCGATTTGGAGTGCTTTAGTAGTCTCGAAAAAACCCCGACTCTCGAACCATTTCAACAATATTCAACACCACACGCCAGATTCCTCCTCCAATTACATTACCATACCACTTAATCTTCGTTCATCAAACAAGACGAAATTCAACAACCCCAGTTATTGTTTTTTTTTTCTAATCCACCGAAAACCGTTGTCATCTCTTGAACCAACCAACAGCCTCATATATCAAATCTTATTTGTTCACATCAATCCGTCTTCGCCCCTCAAAAAAAAAATACGCCATCCAACATAAGGAAAAAAAAACGCCAAATCCCCCTCAAAAAATGAATTCGTCGGTAAAGCTTTATTCCAGTGAATCCAAACAAACGGGCGAATTAAGGAGATGAATGGATCCTGCATAAATTGATGAAAGACGGCTGCTAGTCAAAGATTGATTTGTTCCTTTTTTTCCGGCGCTTGTTTACACGTTATTGTTGTTATTATTTGATTCGCATTGTTTATCAGTGGACACCGGTTCACACGAATACACATCGTTCCCATAAATAGAACTATATAGTTAATGGTGACTAATCAGTAGAGTCAAAAGAGTGCTCAGGAGATCAATAAATTTTAATTTAATGATTGCTGTCCTTGAGTTACGAAGAGAACAAGTTTTGTCAAATGCTTTTATTATTATTGTTATTATTATAACTACCGTTGTATGTACTAATTTGGATGACATGCGAGGACATTCTACAGTAGTAACTGTAGAAGTAATTGAATCCTCGATGGATGTGTGTCAATCTGCGTTCTAATCACACATCAAAACCACACCTAAATTCTCATTCGAATTGATTTCATAAAGCCTCCCCCACCCTGGAAATTCCCGGCTCAAGGTTACAATATTCCTGGAACACTTGTTTTGTTTGTTTTTTCACATGGAATGACCTTGCGCTTGTTTTTTTTCTTAATTATTCGCAATTAGTCATAGACAAGCAGTTCGCGGCGCCTTTTTTGTTAATTAAATAGGTGACACGAATGGGAATGTTGCAAAGTTTTCATTTCAGATTGTCTACAGTATCTGATGAGAAATTTTGTTTTACAGACAAAAACCGGTTGTTGGAATTAGGACCGACATCACATACAGTATCGGACAATTGTTTAAAGAAAATGACATCAGAATGATACATTCATTCATGTTAATATAGTAAAAAGACTGTAAAAACTTGATGTTTGATTTATAATAGTAACATTCGTCTTAAAATCTATTTTTAAAGTCAACGTAGATTTTAATAAAATGAAACATTTTCTAATCACTAATAACACACCGCACGCCAAATGAAAATAGCGATTTTGCCAACTTTAAACGCGTTTTATAAAAATTCACGTAAAGGTAAACAACTAATTTTAATGTCAAAGTTACAGGTTTCTCTTAAAACATCTCCTGGACGTTAGATTTCCACAATATATAAAGTTTAAATATCTTTTCTGAGCTTCTTTTTTACGGATTAATCTGGCGTGCACCCCGACTTGTATGGTAATAGAAAGAGCCCAGTAAGCATGCTCAAATATAACTTTTTAGAAAGATATTAATATTTTTAGATAGTTTAAGACAAGCTTAATTAAATTGTAGTAAAAACACTTTTGTTATAAAGACATAAAAATTTCCACACAGCTTTCAAAATCGGAAAATCACTATTTCGATTTGGTGTGCTAATAATATCTACGTGTAAATCATGTAATTGTCAGCCGAAAATTTTGCAATTGGTTATAGTAATTTAAAATCAATCTTGCCAAATTCTTAATAACAATTATACAATGTTTAATCGTTCGTTTTTTTTTTAAATTTCCGCTTCTCTTCCCGCCAAATGAAACCTTCTTTTGTTATAAAGACGTAAAATTACCAAACACGTTTAAAAATCGCAAAATCGTTATTTCGATCTGCTGACCGCATTTGGTGTGCAACTGATACTTTCCCACTTCCAAACGTATTTATTCACGTAAATATTTCAATTGTATTTTTACCCTTCTACCCTTATAAAATTCTCAAATGGACGCTAACCTTAATTCACTTGTTACATAAGATTTTACAGGTTTACTCAAAAATAGATTTATTCATGTCAAATATATTTTGAGCAACGTTTTTCATGTAAAAGAAACTGGCATTTCTTCATAAAATGAATCACAATTCAATATCACTGCGAATGACAAAATCTATCATAAATTATATTTACTCGAGCATGGCTTTCGACAACAAGAAGACCAAGAAGATAAATGACAAGCGAAACCCTTTGTAGAATTCAAGCCGAATGTTCAAAACGGTTAGCCAATTTTGGATTTTTCTGGATAATTGAACAAGTGACCATCTTGAGCTGAATCTCAAGTGCTGAGAGCATAGCGTTTTGGCGGCAAATGGTTAAGTGAGCATTTTGTGTTTGGTATACAGCTTTATTGTCAAAATTCCATATTTTGTGCACGGCAAATGAAAATTACAATTTTCAAATATTTACCATGGGAGGTCATTTTTAGATCCAATAGGTTTCGGTCTAAAACTTTGCATGGTGATAGCTGAGCCCAGAGGGCCGAAACAAATTATTTCAATAAATTTGTAAATCGAAATGAACAAATTAAATAAATTAAATGCCGACGTGTTGAATTGAACTTGATCCCTTTGTTGAATGACGAACCGCTTAACCACTTGACCACTGATGCTTGCCGAACATTTTTCACGTAAATTTGGCATGCACTTTCTAAAGTATTAAACTATTCTATTCTAAACTATCTAAACTATTAGCCCATCTGATATCTGAGTATGTTTTCTGAACACTCAACTTCAGATATATATTCAGATATAGATGAGATGTAAGATATATTGTTTTCTAAAAAGTTGTAAAACCTTTTAATTTAAGAAAAATGATATTAGGGTGAACCAAAATTTTTTTCCGATTTCCTATATCTTTTTGTCTCATTGTTTTTTTTTACCAAATAAAGATTTTCATATGCATGTTTTATATATTTTTAAAGCTCTTAAACAGCTCTATCGTAATATATATATTAAAACTTTTAATTGGTCTTTTATTTAAATTTTTTAACTTGTAGAAGAAACATGGAAAAATCTGAAATTCGTGTTATTTTACGCCATTACTGAAAACAAGGCTTCAACGCAACTTCAGCAGCAAAAAAGATATGCGAAGTTGAAGGCAACAATATGGTCTCGGATCGTACTGCGCGAAATTGGTTCAAAAGATTTTACGACGACGACACTGATCTCGAGGACAAGACACATTCAGGACGACCTACGACAGTGGATTCTGAAGCAATCCGTGAAGCTGTAGAGACCAATCCATCAATAAGTACTCGCAGATTATCGGCCTAGCTCGATATTCCAGTTGTACGACATCTTCACGCCCTAGGGAAAGTCAATAGACGCTGTCGAGAAGTACCTCATTCTTTGACTAAAATTTAAGCTCAAAAACGTGTCGAGACTTGCCGAAAACTGCTGGAAAATCCACAAGATTACCGTTTTATTCGTAGAATTGTAACTTGTGGGTCTACTTCAGTAATCAGAACAGACAAAATCAATGGTTGGAACCCGGTCAAACGGCGGAACCGGTAGCGAAAGAAGGCACTTCTGTGTGTTTGATGGAATGTCGAAGGCGTAATTTACTTCGAGCTAGTTCCAAATGGTCGGACCCTCGACGCAAACCTCTATTGCGCCCAACTTGATCGAATGTATGCGGCACTTGGCGGGAAATATCCAGCATTGATCAATCGGAAGCGGATACTCCATCAACAAGACAATGCAAAGCCGCACAACGCCAGACAAACGAAGGAGAAGATCAAAAATTGATCACACCCATTGAACTTCTTCCACATCCAGCTTATAGTCCGGACCTTGCGCCATCTGATTGTCACCTTTTCCGATCCATGGCACACTTTCTTCGTGCTCGTAGCTTCAATGACCTGGCCGATGTCGAAAACGGGTGCCGCGAGTTTTTCGCCTCTAAGAACAAGGAGTGGTACCGCAGCGGGATCGAACAACTTGCCGAAAAATGGGTTCAAGCCATAGAGTCAAATGGTCTTTACTTTGAAACCTGTGTTGTAAAATTATGTTTAAATTTTTAATAAACAATCGGAAAAAAATTTGGTTCGCCGTAATAATTCCATTTGAGGTGCTATCCGTTACTTATTTTATTTTGCTTTTTTTGGATTTGTTTGTTTTAATTTATGGGTCAATTGTAAATTATATTTCTGTGTCTAGCACACGTAGTGTAAATAAAAATAAATAAATAAATAATTTTTAAGAACCATCAATATAGAATATTCTTGAAGCTTGCTAAACATAGGTAATTCTACATAAATTCTACATTTTACTCGCTATTTTTATAATCCTTTCAAGAAGGGTACAATTCATATTTAATATAGCTCGAGAGTATTTTGACTATAACTCAACAACAATAATTTTAATTTTCATTAGGTATTTACCTTAATTTGTATTACTAATTATAATATATTCTATTCGCAGTATATATTATTTATTAGCAACAAAATTGTACTTTAATTTGTTGAAATTATGTTCAGGTCAACAAAAAGAAGCAAAATACTACCTTTATCTAATCAAAACTCGGTTAAATATTCCCTAAGAATTTGAATTAAGCTGATTTTTTCAGCTCTAGATAGTCATACTGAGGGATGTGTAGTTGTGCGTGACCTCCACTAACCTCTCACACATTATTGAATTGTAATGTTGTTAAAAATAAACCTAATTGTTAGAAAATTTTGCCAGAAATTTGAATATCCCCTATACGAACTTTGTATTCCATCCTTTGAGCTCACAGAAATGAACGAATCATCCTTTTATTTTTCTATGAATTTGAAAACTCATAGAAAAACGCAATAGTCTGACTATTAATGACTACCAAAGAAACAGAATTAAATCTTACTTTTACATTTAAATGTGCTTGTACGACTTTAAATATCCATAATATTTTACTGTTCTGAATGTTCCACGCGGAAATTAGTAAAACGGGGATCAAATTTCGTGAATTTGCTAGTGGTGTGCATTTAAATATGTGCAATTTGAAAACTCGTTTGGATCACTACTTGTTCCTTTCGAATATTTTGTTATTTTAACTATTCTGATGATCTTCTGATGCGTATCCCCGGAATTATTTGAAAGATAATCTCGTTAAACGTTTGAGAATATCAGCGCGATCTTATTATTTGTCAGCCCACATTAATTCTATTTGTTTGTGTCATTCCTAATCTACCTTAGACTGATATTCAGTGCCACTTGGCTTACTGTAGTATTAATAAACGATTTAAAATACAAAACAATTATGAAAGGTTAAAATTCGTATACTTACAATAAAATTCGATTAAAGATACACCCAGAAAATTATTTTGAAAAACGAAAGCTCAATTTATAAAAAGTTATATTTTTTAATCGTCATTCATCTTCTTCTTCTTCTTCTACGAGCTTCTCTTTAAGCTACATAGATTCTTTTGTTTAGTATATCCAATATTAATCTGAAGCCATGCTAGAAAGATTCTGCGAAAATTAATAAAACGTGGATTAAATCAACATTTGCCGGCAGCTTGGGCACACGCCAAAAGAAAATTACCATTTTCTAATTTTTAAGTGAGTATGATAAGCTTTCACGTAGAAATTCCAGAATTCGTTCAACTTAAATGTTTTACCTACATTCTAAACTATATAGGATTCCATTTGACTAAACTGGTAACTCAATCTGAGCATGTTTTCTGAGCACGCTATTCAACTGGCGTCTGGGCATATACACTAGCTGACAAAAGTTTTGTCACAAATGTTTTCTCGGGTTTAACTTCTTTGTGACTTGACCAAATTGGCTGATTTTTTGATATGATAGATTCATATGATTGTAGATTATTTTACAAATTCCCGCTTGTGATTACGATGATCCGTTTTACAGTGACAAGCGTTTATCGTAAAACGCGTAGCTCAAAGATATTACGCACTTTTCTTGCACTGCATTTTTTAATAATTTTTAAAGTTCAATTATATTTTTTTCATAAGTTATTGAAAATAGCAGTAATTGGCAACATTTTAGAGATGACTCCACGTAAAGAAACTCCAATTGCCACCCGGCAAGCTGTTATCAATATGAGGGAAAACGGATTGCGTGGTACCGAAATTGCCATGGTAATTTAAACCAAATTTTGCTACTATAACATTTTAAACACTGATTCACATAAAATATCAAAAAATCAGCCAATTTGGTCAAGTCACAAAAAAGTTAAACCCGAAAAAACATTTGTAACAAAACTTGTCAGCTAGTGTACATCAGAGTTGCACCACGGAAAACGGAAAATGGAAGATGGAATTCCGTGAAACCCTCCTATTTATATATATACATATCTGTGATGGGAGGGTCTCCGTTTTTTGGAATTGCGGGCGGGCGGGACCTTAAAAAATTGCAAATTTCAAAACCCGGGGCCCGGGACCCCTTTTTCCTTGTTCTTCTTCATCTTTTTAATATTGTTAATTTTACTCTATCATTATTCTTTTACTCTTATCCTTTTATTTGTTTTCTTCCTCCTTTCCTAATCTTTCTGATTTTTAACTTTTGTTTGTCTTCCTCTTCTTCATCTTCTTCCATGTACTTTTTTCTTTCCTTTTTTCTATTTTTCTTAAACTTTATAGTTTTTTTCTACTCTATCCTCTTTCTCCAATTAAAAAAAAATTTATCTAATCCCCTTCTTTCTATTATTATTTTTCTATTTTTTTCACTCTTCTTTTTTTGGTTATTATTTTGTGGAGGAATAAGTTTGTAGAGTTTTTTATATTTTTTTGTTTCACAACAATTTTCTTGTTGTTTGGCAAACGTGTATATATTTATCTGATAGCGCTTTTTCTGCTCTACCAAACTGAGTTTTTAGTTTGCTCTGAAATTTTAAATCTTCATTATCTTTCAGGCTTAGAAATGAACTATCCTGGAGGCAAATATCAGCTTTTTCGAAATCTGGTGGTTTAATCATCCAAGTTTGAGATGAATAGATTAATTGTAGCTCCACGATTTGTGCGCAGAGTTTCTTTTGTTGCGCAAAAAATCTCATCTGGTATTTAACACACCGAAAAGGCTAAAAGAAGAGAAGGTGGCAAGCCAGACTGGTTTCTGTTTGTAATTTGACAAATATTCCTTCGCCCAAGCTGAAATCACTATGGCACGCCAACTGGAAATAACGATTTTCCGATTTTAACTGGAAATTACGATTTTCCGATTTTAAATCGTTTCCGAATTGATACGTCATTTCAATAAAACATTGATTACGACACTTTAAATAGGGTTTCCTTAAACTATCTAAAAAATATCATTAGCTTCTTAAAAAGTTCAATTTGAGCATGTTTACTGAGCTAATTTTATTACGATGCCAGTTGGCGTGTTATGGCCAAGGACCGCGTTCCTCAACCATCCTACAAAAGGCCGGATGAAATACCAAAAGTCAGAAATTAGATAGATAACTCAATATTTCGTATAGAAGTGTATTTTTGTTAGATTTTAAGATAACTGAATAAAATAGTATTTAAATTTAAATGCTCTTCTTTGCTTCGAGCAACACGTGACGATAAACAGCGATATTTGTACCGAAGCGTCACGGTAGTTAAAATACGGCGCCTGTAAATCATTCTGAAGCAAAGAATGGATTGTGTGGCTCCAGGAGATACGCCAAAGCCGAGAGTTAAGCAAGATCTTCACCCAAAAAAGACTTCTGCACTGGGAAATGCTCGGAAGGTACGCCACGGTCAACAAGGAGCTCTATGTTGCCCAGCTGCGCCACGTAAATGTGGCTATTCGACTAAAAAGACCCGATCGACAAGGCCAAGTCATCTTTCTCTACGACAACGACAGGCGGCATGTTGCACAAGTTTTCAAAACCGCCTTCCAAGGGCTCGAATGTGAGGTTCTTCAACATCCACCGTACTCTCGAGACCTTGCGCCATTAGATTACCATCTTTTCCGCTCTCGGTCAAACCCTTCGATGGCGATTAGGAGCTCAAAAACTGGCTCAAACCCAGACCGGGCGATTTTGGCGGATCGTCATCAACAAATTGATCGAGGGGTGGGAAGAAGTCGTAAACAGTAACCGCGAATACATAATTGATTAATTGATTATTATAATTATTGTTTTTTGTTCAAATAAACTATTGTGAAATGAAAAAAACTTTACGAACTTATTCCTCAACCCAATACTTAAATATTCAATTTGTGTCCTCTTCTGCTCTATTCCCTTTTGTCGCTATTTTTTCTCGACTCCTATTATCAAAACATTTCTTCTATTATTATTCCTAAAATGTTACACGGAGTAGAGAAATTTGATTAAATTGACTGTGTGTCCATGCAGAAATTCCTGATTCAGGATTCTTCTGATCCCCAGGCCCTGGTGTTCACCAATTTTTTCTGAAAGTTTTTATTGAAATCTGGAATTGATTAAGTTATCAGAAAAAATAGAGAATAAATAAATAAATTTTTATTAGTTTCAAACATAGAACAAGTTAGACAAAAAAGTCACATGAAAATGAAAAAACAAACAACAACAACACCTAATAAAAGGTGATAACGGAATTTCCTTCTGCTCGCTACCTTAACAACAACGGAAAAAATAAGTGATATTTTTTAATAATAATCATAATAATCATATTCATAACAATAATAACATGATCATAACTTAGTTTTGCGCGAAAAAAGAAAACAAAATAAAAACAAATCGTTTGGCAGTCGTCGATCGGTCCCTTTGAGGAGACTCCGCCCATCGTCCAATTCGACACCGCCCTACCGTATGCCGGCGCGAAACGCAGGGGGTTGATCCATGTTTGGTGGTGGTGGCAGCAGCTGCAAGCAAGCACACTCAAGACAATCCAACCCGAACGAATGCTGCTGTTAACGCTGGCTGGAAGCCATCCCAGCGATTCGAACCCAACGACCGATTGCTCGATATTATTTAACAGCCACGCTTCAGGTGCCACCGAACCGCCGCCCACATTTTCAGAAATGAACGAGTGCGCCGCTTGTGCTCAGCCGATTCTTGATAGGTTTGTTGTTGTTGTTGTTTGTTTTTCCCCAACATTTATTTCACCTGCGCTTTATATTCTTTGTTGTACTTGGAGCAGTTTTATTCTATTTTAAAACAAGATTGAATACATTCGCATAAATGGATGAATATAGTCACTATACATTTTGTTAAAATTTTGTTAAAAATTTATTTTCGTTCGATCCAGTTAAATCTTCTAAATTTTTAAATCCTTAGAAATATCTTTTGAAAAATAATATTTTAACCAATATTTCATTGTTAAAGAACAGCACCCGGTCTAGTAAAATGACTCCATTGTTTAACTGTTTAGATCTTAATTTTCGTAATTGTTTATTTATCACGTAATAACAGTAAAACACATATAACGAGGGAAATAAATGCTAAGATGAACATTTGACCGCGTAAGAGCTCGCTAGCTCAAATGCATAGAAATAATTTAAGCATTTATAAAATTTCTCCAAAAAAATTATGGTATATGTATTGTTTAACTTAAAATAATCATAATAAAGTTAAAATTGTTCTGTAAAGTCCACGCCAAAATTAGTAATACGTGATTAAACATAGAAGTTTCAGTTGTCGTACGTGTATTCATTAGACTCCTAAGGCCGAAAATCTATCGGGGAACCGTAAATGGATAAAGGCCCTATCTTAACTTAACTGAAATTAACGGTTTTCTAGTTAAATTTTTTACTTTTCTTAAAATTAAAAATCTATTTCGTATTATGCTGGCTGGGTTCTATAATTTACAATTTCAAGTAGATTGTTTTATACTTTCTTGCGGGGTTCAGAAGAAGTATCACTTTTAAATTTTAAAATTTTCTTATTATCTAAATTGTAATTGTGATACTAAAATTCCTTATAGATCATTTTATATTTGCTTACGAGACGTACGCGACGCGGCTCCGAAGAAGTATCACTTTTGAGTTTGGATTTACTCGATTTCAATTTAATTTATTTTCCCGTAGAATTGCTCAAATTTTAAAATTTTCTTATTGTTAGTATCCAAATTGAAATTGTGATACTAAAATTCCTTATAGATCATTTTATATTTGCTTGAGATACGTACGCGACGCGGCTCCGAAGAAGTATCACTTTTGAGTTTGGATTTACTCGATTTCAATTTAAGTGATTTTCCCGTAGAATTGCTCAAATTTTCTAAGTATCTAAATTGTATTTTTGATAGCTCGTCTTATGAGCATTCCAATTGGCGTGCAATCTTTTAAGTTTAATATTTTCTTGAATAATAGTGTTAAGCAATTTAATTGAGCTCCTATTTTTCTCTTTCAAATTGGCGTGCAAAATAATTTCCTTATAAACACTAGAAGGATCAGTGAGCTTAGCTCTAATGTAAATATTCACTTTAAACCTAAAATATCGTGAAAATTCAAACCGCAAGAGTTATTTTAAAAGAAGCCTTTAATGTTGCCCTAAAAAGTAGCACGCCAAATCGAAATAGCGAATTTTTAAGTCTTTATAACAAAAAAGTTATTAGTATAATCTAATTAGGCTTGTCTGAAACTATCTAAAAATATTAATATCTTTTTAAAAAGTTTTATTTGAGAATTCTTACTGATCTCTTTATATTAACATACAACTTGGTGTGAAGTAGTAGTTGACTTTCTAGGTGCATTTGGTTTAAAATCTGCAAAATTGTCATTTATTTTAATGTGTTTTTTTCCAAAAAATTAGATTTAAGAACGTTCTATTCCATACCTGTTGGCGTACAGTGCAAATTGGTTTTTTAAAGAAAAACCCATTTTCGGCTTTGCAGAAATTGATAAACAGAAGCCTCCTTTGCCTATGAGAATGGCATGGTTTGCAGAACATAATCAAATAAATAAAGATGTTGCTTTATTCCGACAAATTTTATCAAAACCGGGACCGGGATCCCCTTTTTTTTTTTAGAAAAATACCCGGGTCGGGGGGGGGGGGACCCGGGGGAACGGGGGAGTCCCTTCCATCACTGTTGTGAATGTTGTAAGTCAAGAGCACACCACTGCCTTTTGCAAAAGACCGCGCACCAATTGCTACAGATTTCTAAAAAACCTCTTCGAAGCGTAACTTATTCGAATTTAATAATTCTAAACAGTTCTAAACAACAAACTATATCAAAGCTACGATTAAAAAAAACCTCGTTTAAATAAAACGCAACAAAAATTAAAAGGCGTGGATGTTGCAATTAGTGCGCGGTCTTTTGCAATTGACGGCGTACTTCTTGCCAGTAAAGTACAAGCGTAAAGATACGATTATAATGACATTTAAAGACACATTTAAAAGAAAGTCTGTGAAATTTTCGTAGTTTTAACTAGCTCGTGGAAGCTAAGAAAACGTGCTTAAATAAATCAATTGTCATTTGGAGTGCTCCCTCTTAGAACATGGGCTCAGCTTCTCTTTAATATTCTAATAAGGGTTTTTGGTATTTTATCAGAAGATTAATTAATTGACGTAAAAAATGGTTTATATCTAACTGTTCAGGGAGCGTTTAACAATCGACAAAATCATCATTTCAAATTGATGTGCTGAAACCATTTTTTTCGTCAATTTATTAATCTTCACGGAAACCCTTATTAGTATAATATTAGACCATCTACAATTGGTGCTATTCTAGATCCTTATTCTTATGGAAAAGAAGACAATAACATTTATCTTCGAGACGACGTTCTTATAAAGAAAGCTGACAAGGGAAGTGTTTTAGGTCTCCATCTCAGATTTTGATAGATTTCTTATGATCCATATAGATTTGGATATAAAATCTTGATAATCTAAAAGCCAAAAGCGATAGAGAGATATTTCGAATAGAATCAATAACAGTAATATATCAACCCAAAGAAGAATCGAACCTGTCGCTTTGCCACTGCTCTGTTGTGGGTCCAACATCGCAGTGGCAAATCTTGTGGGTCCAAATATTTTGTCAGGGTTTATCTGCAAATTTTTATCATAATCAGAGATGGAGACCTAAAACACTTCCCTTGTGAGAAAAGGTTTATTTGAAATCTAGAGTTTTGACAATACTTGAAAGAAAATTTGAGTTTTTAAACTTTTACGTTTAAACATTTCTAAATTGTATTTTGGGAATTGATGGGTACCTCAAATGAAGCTGCTCAAAAGATGTTTCAATATGATGAAATAATCCAAAGAAAGAATCCAATAAGATATTTACGATTCATCAAAAATTGCGAAGACGCTCCCCTTATCACAAACTTCTCCCATTATCTAAAACTCGCAAAATTCAATCAGATACGTGTTCACCGTCCTTGGCAAGTGCTGGCACCAATCCTGCCTACGCTGCTGTGACTGCATGGCTCCAATGACCGCGACATGCTTTAGCCGCGATGGCCTCATCCTATGCCGCGATGACTTTGCCAGGTAATCCATACAATTCCTCCATAACCCCAAAGCTCATTCATTCAGACGATACGGCCAACGTTGCGCCGGCTGCGATGGCCATCTGGCCAAGGACGACTTGGTGCGCCGCGCTCGCGACAAACTCTTCCACGTGCGCTGCTTTCAATGCTCCGTTTGCCAGAAGACACTCGACACTGGCGATCAGGTCGGTTTCGTTTAAAGTGCTCTCTATTCCGAAGCACTTGAGATTCAATTTGTCGGAAGGCAAATAGGTGGTGAAAGAAGGGGGGGGGGGGGGAGTCAATCAACCGAAGAGAAGACGAGTGGATTTTCTGGAAGCTGGTGCTAAACAGGTGCAATTGACACACATATGCACAGATAATATTGACTGCTTATGTCAAGACTGACATGATTGTGAGCATGGATAATCCCCATGTGGATCAGTTATTCATTTTAATGCGAGTGTTGGGTTTTTTTTAAATTTGGTAGCTATTGGGATACTGTATGGTTTATATCCGAAGCCTATATTATAAGGGCATATTGTAAAAATGAGAGACGCTGCTAGTTAGAAGTTAATTTCCACGTCAGCAACAATTTCAGAAGCGTTTATATTTAAAAGATAATTTTTGTCAAAGAAAATCAAACTTTTTCATTTGTCGTGCAAATAATTTTCATACAATTAAGCTTTCTCGTCAAACAATGCAAAAATTCAATCATTTTTCTTCTTTTTTTGTTCTTCCATTAGGTACCGATCTCTGAAAAGGACAATAATATAACAATACACCAATAGAAAATGACGATATTCTTCCCTAACGTGCACGCAAAATCGAAACTAGGATTATCCTATTTTTACGCTTGTATTATAACTTTCACGTGTATTTTACACAGTGGTTGTCTACCCCAGGGTGTCAGCTTTCTCTTAAACTCTCTAAAAATATTAAAATCGTCACAAAATATTAGATTTGAGCAAGTTTTTTGAGCTCGTTTTATTATCCTTCAAGTTGGTGTGTAACGTGTAAATTATAAATCATCCAATTCTTTCATCGTCTCTTAAAAAATATAAAATACCGAGTTTCTTATTAATATATCAAATTGAAGCACTTTAAATGAGCTCCTGTTTTTACAAATTCAGTTGGTGTGCAGCTAAAAAAACCTTCTGAAAATATTTAATTCTTGAAGACATCTGCACAGCAAATGAATTCTTAAAAACAGACCTTCAAAAGAGTCTCTTTAATACAAAATTTCGTAAAATAGCGAACCATTAGAGATATTTTAAGAAAAGCCTGAAAAATTGACGTACAAAAATTAGCTGTAAACTTCCACGTGTAAATTATTAAAATGCGTAAATCATAATTTTCATTTTGTATGCATTTGCACGAAATATAGATTTTACGATTTTTAAACGAGTATGAAAGTTTTTACGTCCTTATGAGGAAAACGTTTTTATTACAATTTAATTAAGCATGTCTTAAACTATTTAAAAATATTAATATCTTTCTAAAAAGTTAGATTTGAGCAGGTTTACTGAGCTCAGTCTGTCACGTACAATTTGGGGTGCATCTGAAGTTGTTAATTGTGATGGCTGCTGATGGTCAAAGGCTTTATTTATCAACTTTTTATTACGTGTATCAATGTAGGAAGGAATATAGATAGCATGCCAACTGGATGGACAATGAAACGAGCTTAGAAAACTTGCTAAAATCTTTTGTTTTGTGAAGATTTGAATACTTCTTTAGAAAGTTTACGGAAAAGCTAACAAACTGGTATAGACAAAAACCCTCCAAATATCGCGTCATGCAATTTTGACTTGTATTCTACAAAAACGTAGTCTATTCCAGTTGGTCAGATGCTTCTTAAACTATCGAAAAATGGTAATATCTTACCAAAATATTAGATTTCAGCACGTTTTTTTGAGCTCGTTTTCTTAGCATTACACTTGTTTTGCAAATTACACGTGAAAGTTTTAAGAAAAGTGTAAAAATAATAAAATCCATGTTTCCATTTGGCGCGTAGGCACGCCAAAAGATATCTAAAAACAGGCCTTTAAAAGAGTAAGAGGAAATTTCATAAAAATTTAAAGCGTCAGAGATGCTTTAAAGAATGCCTGAAAATTGGCGTAAAAATAAACATTCACGTGGAAATTAATAAAAAGCGTTTAAATCTAGAAAAAAACCGTAATTTTCATAATTAAAAAAGAGTAACAACTAAAATGTGCGTAATAATCTTCTGACAATTTCAAACGATGCGTTTAATTATAGCAAGACTGTAAATTCCAAGTCCTTCCTCGTCTTCCCACACCCATTATGAATAGAAATTCGCATTGGCTTCTCCATAAAATTGACTAATCAGGTAATTTCCGCGCAGCCGTCTGTCTCTCCTCAATTCTCATACGAATCGTCCATCCTTTTCATGTAATTGAAAAACCAATTATAAAGTATAATAGGTTTCATCTGAATGGAGAAATGCTTTGAAACCACATGGGAATAGGAATAGAGAATATATGTGTGTGTGCACATGCTCCTCTAATCATTAAGCAACAAGAAATAAAGGGGTACATGATTAAGGAGACAATAACAGATTTGTTTTCAGCTCTACATTCTTGATGGGAATCGATTCGTGTGCCAGAATGATTTCCAGAACGCCACGAAGACTTCAACACCGACTTCTTCTCATCGACCCGGTATTTCTTGTTTTTTTTTTAATTTTACAACCGGATTAGCTGCGCATCAACAAGATGGCTAAAGGGGATTAAATGCTCATCATCTTGCTTATTTGAGATGATATTATGGATAGGATTAAGCACGGAAGAGATCATTGAGGGAAACTGTATGTTAGGAATTAATTTAAAAAATAGGAATACTGTAGCAATATTGAAGGACGTGGTTTTTGCAATTTTTAGATAATTTTTTTACGAAATGCACAGTAATCGTGGAACGTGATATTCGGTGTTAACAAGTTCTCGTAGTGATTATAATTTCACGCTTATTTCATTGAAAATAATGATTGGACGGAATTCCATCTTCCGCTGGAAAAAATCGCTTTCCATACAGTTAGCGTGCAAGTTTTTCCATGTCTATAGGTTTATTTTGAGGTTCCACAAGTGTACAGTTCACGCCAATTAATTTAAATTGGAAAACTGTCATTTCTGGAAATTAAATGAGTCCCATTTTTCTGATAAAAATTTGCACTTTCATGATATCCGGGGAGTTAATTTTAAAAAACCAATTTCACCCCAAATTGAATGGTTTATTTGGGGGCTCAGAAAAGATGCTCATTTTGCAAATTTCGGTAAGAATCGCATGTTTTTATATAGTTTAAGACGAGCTCGTAAAAATAGTGTTCCATGTTATATGAAAATAATAAGTGTAAGTTAATAATACACGTTTAAACATTGCAAAATAATCATTTCCATTTGACGTGCAATATTTCTATAGCTAAGGGGTTTGCTGGCATTTTTAGACGCTTCATGTTGCACTCTAATTTAGATTTGGCTTAATTCACGTTTTTTGAGTAATGCTAGCTAAAATCACAACCATCGAAAGCTCTGTAAGGAACTTAATCATGGCTAGTACGCGCCAATTGCAAAAGTTTCAGCCTAGATGAATTTAAGCCATCGAAAGGAATTAAAGTATTGATATTTTTTTCTGTTTTTGCAATATTCAATAGCATTTTATTAAATTCTATAGTCGTCGCCAAATTCGATTACCACCGCAAAATGTGGCGCAATTTTTTAAATATTAATTTTTCATTTAATTTTTATGATTATTAGTATTTTTCACTTTTATTCCACTACTGAAACAATATTTAAAACATATTCTTCAATTTATTTAAGCAAAAACAGTATAGAAAGAGCATAAACAAGAAAATAATTATAAAAATTAAGCGAAAAAATAATATTTTTTAAAGTGCGCCACATTTTGCGGTGGTAATCGCATTTCGCGACGGCTATGCATGAAATTTAAAAACTAATTTTTACGTCAACTTTACAAGCGTTCCTTAAAATATAATTGGAATTTTCAATTTTTACAAAATTTTAGGTTTAAGGTACTCTTCTGATGTCACTTTTCGCTGATTCATTTGGCGTGTGATATACACTAGCTGACAAAAGTTTTGTCACAAATGTTTTTTCGGGTTTAACTTTTCTGTGACTTGACCAAATTGGCTGATTTTTTGATATTTTATGTAAATCAGTGTTTAAAATGTTATAGTAGCAAAATTTGGTTTAAATTACCATGGCAATTTCAGTACCACACATTCCGTTTTCCCTCATATTGATAACAGCTTGCCGGGTGGCAATTGGAGTTTCTTTACGTGGAGTCATCTCTAAAATGTTGACAATTACTGCTATTTTCAATGAATTATGAAAAAAATATAATTGAACTTTAAAAATTATTAAAAAATGCAGTGCAAGAAAAGTGCGTAATATCTTTGAGCTACGCGTTTTACGATAAACGCTTGTCACTGTAAAACGGATCATCGTAATCACAAGCGGGAATTTGTAAAATAATCTACAACCATATGAATCTATCATATCAAAAAATCAGCCAATTTGGTCAAGTCACAAAAAAGTTAAACCCGAAAAAACATTTGTGACAAAACTTTTGTCAGCTAGTGTAGATCAGAGGGGAGAATTCCGGATTCCGGCAATTTTTCCATTCCGTATTTCGAAATTCAAAATCTCTAGATAGTTTCTAATATATATCTCATAATGAATATTTCATCTTATGAGAATATTCACGTGTAATTCTATAATAAACTGTCAAAATTTTAGAAAACAAACAAACTCCAAATTGTATGATAATAGAATGAGCTCAGAAAGCATGCTCAAATTTAACTTTTTAGAAAGCTATTAATATTTTTAGATAGTTTAAGACAAGCTTAATTAAACTGTAGTAAAAACTGTTTTGTTAAAAGTCATAAAAATGTGCACATTTGTTTAAAAATATCAAAATCGTTGTTTCGATTTGGCGTACAAGTATTTCACAGAGAACTTCCCTAGTTTCCACGTAAGACTTTTTGATAAAATATCTAAATTCTTTGAACTGGAAATATAATGCTGGATAAGCGTACCACAACTATTTCCTATCTTGCGAAACAAGCGTGGATAAATTGCAAAAAACCACACCCTTCACTTTATTTTTTAAGTCTAACTTCTTCGATGTTTTTGTTGTGTTAAGATTCAAAAAAGGGTTTAGAGCTTTCTTTAAAAGTTGAACGGCGTGATTTTTTGCAATTTGTTAGACATTTTTTTTACGAAATGCACAGTAATCGTTGTACGTGATATTCGGTGTTAACAAGTTCTCCTAATGATTATATTGTCAAGCTTATTTCATGGAAAATAATGATTGCACCCTAATACCCTGATATATCCCGTAAAAACCTCGTTGCACGCCAAATGGAAACATGGATTTGATTATTTTTACGCTTGTCTTACAACTTTCACGTGTAATTTACAAAACGGTTGACTACGCCATCACGCCAGATGAAAACTATATTTTTCGAATTTTTAAGCGTGATTTTTGAATTTCCACTTTTTAATTGATTTCTCTTAAAATATTTAGAGTAAAATTTTGTAGTAAGAGTAAAATAATAATGAGTAAGTATAAAGTAAGAGTAATAAACAAGAGTAAAAATAATAAAATCCATGTTTCCATTTGGCGTGCAATGTCGTTTAAATAGCGAGATTTTTACGGGATATATCAGGGTATCAGGGTGAAATCATTATTTTCCATTAAATAAGCTTGACAATATAATCATTAGGAGAACTTGTCACGTACCACGATTACTGTGCATTTCGTAAAAAATGTCTAACAAAACCCTTTAAATGAAACCAGAAAGTTTTCTCAGTAACCCTTAAACAAGCTTGCATTTCTAAGAGAGCAGTTGGCCTTTGTTTTTTTTTTTTTTTTTAAGTTTTTTCCAAAACTTTCTAAAAATATTGAAATCTTCACAAAAATATTAGATTTGAGCAGGTTTCCTGAGCTCGTTTCATTGGTCTCCCAGAGCACTTAAAGAACCTTGGATAATAGCCGTAATATTGTTCCATTAACCTTGCTAGAAGAGATAGAGACTCAGCGGCACGCCAATTGAACATAAATGATTTCATTCGAATATTTACAAGTGTTCACGTGAATAGTTATGATTTATGTTGATGTAAAATTCTTCGATTTGTCTAAAATTCTCTCGAAAATTTAGGTTTCTAGCATCTTAACTGAACTACCATATTTGTCATTTCAATCGGTATCTTAGAATGAAACATGAGACATTAGCTTATTAATAACTTGTCAAACTTAACTTAAAAAAGTATCACATGATTTCATACATTCTCTCTAACGGAAATTAACTTGGCTTATATGACTCACGCAGCACGTCCGGAAATTAATTACGAGACCAAAACAAATCTCTCCATCAATGATATGTCGCGTTCATCTCGATGCTCATTTTATGATAGTCATCTCCAATGGTAACCGACGCGAATAACCAACGGAAATTAAAACATCCTCTCCCTCCCCCTCCTCTCCCTAAAAGGGAAACGTTTTCGCGCAATACGGTGAGCAGTTGTCGGTAACAATCGGAGGAGGAGGCAGTGCGAGCCGGATGCACCATTATAACTCGTAATAATATCATCATGGCCAAACACAAAAGAGTTTTTACGATGACAGATGTGGGAGCACAGAAAAGAAAAAAGGAATTAAAGGCATCATGGATAATCTTGTTGATGCGCGAGCACATGTTTAAGTCAATAAACAAACAATGAGTTGGGTTTGCAGTGTCGAATGGATCGGAATGCAATTCGGATTGCGAAGAAGAGAACGTCGACGGGTGTGACGACGTGAGACCCGGGGGATGTTCCGATTTATCTCAAAATGTGTTGCAGATGACGATTGATGATGGCGAAGGTGATATGGGCAAGGATAATAACTCGGACGATTCGAACTCGGCGAAGCGGCGTGGTCCACGTACTACAATCAAGGCCAAGCAGGCGAGTGACAATTTTATCGTTTCGGCTGAATTGAATTGTTTGCAGCTGGAAACGCTTAAAAACGCCTTTGCCGCCACACCAAAACCGACGCGTCATATACGTGAGCAGTTGGCTCAAGAGACCGGCCTCAATATGCGTGTCATACAGGTTGGTTTTGAGCTTTTATTGAGGGTGGTTTCAACAGAGGGCGTTGGCAGGTGATATTGACCGGCTAGATGTGTTTTGTTTCAATAACAATTCTTGATTTCGTGTCTTAATTGAGGGCATTTCATTGACTGGCTCAATTTAGATCTTTAAATGAATGGCAAAATCCATAGAGAGTCTTATCCTCTTCGCCACTGCACGTCAAAGGGAGTGGAAAAATGGAAAAATCGCCTTCACATAGAAGGAAAGATCAACGAATTTTTTCACGCCAACCGGAAATGAGCTCAATAAATGTGCTCAAATCTAACTTTGCGGCTAGATATTCCTATTTTTATATAGTTTAAGGAACGTCTAATTAAGTTGGCCTAAACAATGTTTTATTGAAAAGAACTAAAATTCTTCAGACACGCTTAAAAATTGGATAATCGTTATTTTCAATTGGTGTGCGCTTTTATTCTGTAAAACATTAATTAGACTTTTTTTAGGAGAACGAGTGATTTTTGTGAGACATGAGTTGTATCATTTTGTTGCTCGTAAAATTCTGAATTTTTCGAAATGCAAAATGACGTGGTTATGGCAATTCACGTGTTTTTATCGTCGAATGAAAGTTTGAATTAAAAAATCATAACTATGCCTTTGAGACATTTATAATATTGTGCCATCTATAAGTAAACTCTTAAAATCAAAAATTAAGAAGAAAGTTTTCGAGTTATTTATTTTTCCTCATTTTGAGAGATTTCATGATTTTTAGCAAGTCGATTAGATAAAAGGAGCTATATGAAATCCACATTATCAAACATTTCTCAAAAAATCTGATCTTTATTTCCATGTGAAGGCTGTTTGCCGTTGTCGTACCACTGTTTTATTGATATAATAACTTTGTTTAATGTAAGACTAGTCTGAATCACATACAGAATAATAAGATTAAATCTAGGAAAAGCGGAAATTGCTCCCGTCGGAAAATAAAATCCATTTCCGCAAAAGAAATCACGGATTATTACACCATAGAATTTAAAATACTTCATCAAACCTCAACGGATTAATTAATTAAAACAAAAGAGGATGCATAGCATACCTGGTAGAGGATTTGATTCACGAAAAATCTATGTTGGTTCGATTCTTTTGAGATCTTTGATTTTTTTAAAGTTTTTTTTTATAAAAATGAAAAATCGAAATTTAAAATGAAACGGTGTAATAATCCGTGATTTTTGCAGAAATGCATTTTATTTTCCGACGGGAGCAATTTCCGCTTTTCCTAGATTTAATAACATCCAATAAGATGATGACCTTGTATAGCCAAATGTTTCCACGGATAGTGCAATTATTAGGGTGAACCAAAATTTTTTTCCGATTTCCTATATCTTTTTGTCTAATTGTTTTTTTTTACCAAATAAAGATTTTTATATACATGTGTTATATTTTTTTTTTAAAGCTCTTGAACAGCTCTATCATAATATATACTAAAATTTTTAATTCGTCTTTTATTTAAAATTTTTTAACTTGTAGAAGAAACATGGAAAAATCCGAAATTCGTGTTATTTTACGCCATTACTGGAAACAAAGCTTCAACGCAGCTGGAGAAGCTAAAAAGATATTCGAAGTTGAAGGCGACAATATGGTCTCGGATCGCACTGCTTCAAAAGATTTAGCGGCGGCGACACTGATCTCGAGGACAAGACACACTCAGACCGACCTACGACAGTGGATTCTGAAGCAATTCGTGAAGCTGTGAAGACCAATCCATCAATAAGTACTCGCAGACCTTTATTGCACCCAACTTGATCGAATGTATGCGGCACTTGGCGAGAAGCATCCAGCATTGTACAATCGGAAGCGGATACTCCTTCAACAAGACAATGCAAAGCCGCACACCACAAGACAAACGAAGGAAAAGATATAAAATCTCGACGCCACTGATCTTCTTCCACATCCAGCTTATAGTTCGAACCTTGAGCTATCTGATTATCACCTTTTCCGTTTCATGGCACACTTTCTTCGTGCTCGTAGCTTCAATGACCTGACCGATGTCGAACACGGGTGCCGCGAGTTTTTCGCCGCTAAGAACAAGTAGTGGTACCACAGCGGGATCGAACAACATGCCGATAGATGGGTTCAAGCCATAGAGTCAAATGGTCTTTCCTTTGAAACCTAATTGTTTTTCATGTGTTGTAAAATTATGTTTAAATTTTTAACAAAAAATCGGAAAAAATTTTTGGTTCACCCTAATAGAAGAAAAAATATTGTAGCTGAATAATATCACCGTAAACACGCCAAATCAAAATAAAAATTCTGCGATTTTTAAACGTGCGTAGAAATTTTTACGTCTTTATAACAAAAAAGTTTTTACTAAAATTTAATTAAGCTTGTCTTAAACTATCTAAAAATATTTATATCTTTCTAAAAAGTTATATTTGAGCAGGTTTACTGAGCTCATTCTTATACCATACAAGTTGGGGTGTGGAAGTATTACTTTTCTGATTTTTAACCGTTGCTTAAAGACTTAAAGATTTTACGACATTGTTAGAAATTAGTGTTATTGACAATTTTGACAAGTTTTTCTTAAACTATCTAAAAATACAAATATATATTTCTAAAAAGTTATATTTTAGCAGGCTTACTGAGCCCATTCTATTAGATTTGGCCTTTTCCCGATTATGACTGAAACTATCCAGACCAGCAAAAATGTTTTCCCTGGTATACCTAGACCTGGTGAACATCATTTATACGTCAGTTATACTTCGCAAACTATCTAACGGCTCATATCTCGACTGAGAGAAAAATTGCTCCGAAATTTGGTATTTTAGATATTTTAGGAAAAGAACAACAAATTGACGAAACAATTGATTTAAAGTTTACACGTGAAATTGTGCTGTAGGCGTTTATTAATCCAAAAATCGACATTTTCAATTGGTGTAGGGGGAGAGGATCAGTTTCTTGTTTAATTTAAGATATTTTAGTCAAAATGACGATTAAAGTTATTTTCAACAAAAACGTGTAAAACAATGAGATTCATTAAAAGATTAGAAAATGTTAATTTGCATTTGGCGTGCATTATGTAAGTGGAAATCGGAGTGGAACAAAATCAGGAAAAAGAACTTTTAAAGCAAAAAAAATCAATAATTTCAACGCCAACTGAATTTGTGAGAACAGTTACTCATCTAAAGATCTTAAATGTAATTTTCTAATGAGAAATTTGGTATTTTATACACGCCAAATGGAAATTACGATTTTGCCATAATTAAACGCATTTGAAACGATTGACGGAATGAGTTCCTCGAGGTGGGACACGACAAAAAAGAAGACCGAAACAAAATGGCAAGACCCAATTAAACTCTGGGTCTCAAATTATGTGAACGAGAAGTCCACCTCCACAAACTCCAGAAGACGAATCGGAATCTTGGAGAAGAAGGTTGCCTGGCCCACCATTGCGAGGCGCATCCGCGATGATTGGAGAGAGCTGGTCCGCTTCTCTATAAGAGAATGACAACGGACTCCTAAGTATCCCAAGTATACGCATTTTATAACTTTCGACGTACAAGTTAACAATTAATTTTTACGTCAATATTGCATGTTTGTCCTGAAATATCCCTGGCGCTTAAAACGTTTACATTATTTAAGGTTTTAATGACATTTTTGAGCTCCTGTTTTTACCAATTCATTTGGCGTGTTTTATATATTTTAAGAAAATAAGAACAAATTGACGAAAAAATTTATTTTAAAGTTTACACGTGAAATTGTGCTGTAGGCGTTTATTAATCCAATAATCGACATTTTCAATTGGTCTGTAAATTGTATTGCCTAATAGAAGATCAAAATTCATCCATCAGGCATCGTTCTCTGAAAACGATAACAATAAAATGAACATTTTCTATTATTTAAATGAGCCTCTTTTCACGTAAATTTTTACGGGAACATTCTAAACCATATTTGAGTATGTTTTCTGAACACTTCTTATTAAAATTCTTCAATTTCTGTATCCGAAAGCCAAGGTCATTGTCCCATTTCGTTTGCCGAAAAAAAAACACCTATTCATCACACAAATGATTCAATTACCGTAATCCTGAAGAAGAGAAAAGGGGGTTGGAAATTAGATGAAGGGAGGATGCGCAAGACGAGTTCCGTCAACAACAGCAAATAAACAAGCTTTTTGAGGGATGTGTGGGGGGCTGTTCAACGATGTTGTTGTTGATGATGATGCTTTTGGCATACGGTAACTGCTTCGAATGTTAATTACATTCCAAGTGGTTCGTCTAATCCTTTCATTATATCGATTGACAGCGGGGACTGGCGCTCATTTCTCTAAATGCGAGCATTTGCAGGTTTGGTTCCAAAACCGACGGAGCAAGGAACGTCGCATGAAGCAACTGCGGTTTGGCGGCTATCGGCAATCGCGGCGACAACGGCGTGACGATCTTGTGGTCGATATGTTCTCGAACGGTTGGTTTTAATCTCGATTATCTCCTCCTTCAATATTGTTGTGCGATAATTGCGATTGCGTAATCGGCAGGTGCCAGAAGTCATTAAGATTAGAGCTTAAAACGGATTAAGACAATGCGTTTCTTTCTCGGAGGAAATTTTTAAATGATATTTTGCAGAGGGAAACTTCTTCCAGCCGCCACCAACGACGGTGCCATTCTTCTGCGATCCTTATCAAACGGCGAACCCGTCGAATGGATCCGCGGGAAGTGAGAGATTGACCATGCCGCCACCGACAGCTCCCCCGACTGGTTTTAACAACACCCCGGAGCAGCAGCAAATGATGAGTAAGAATTGAATAGCATTTCCCGCCGAATGGACGAAATCATTCAGATGAGGCGTTCGATCGAGCACCGGACACGAACACTCCAGAGTACGGCGATGGCGACATCTCGAGCAACTTTGCTTGCATTTACTCCTCCAATGAAATGAATAGCAAAACGCCCATCGCTTGGTGACTCACTTACATCAGTTTGAATATACAATTTCTTGCCAACGAATGTGATATAATCTTGCTTTAATATTCAATTTTTGATAGAAATTTCAATTAAACTGATCTCAGCAATAGAGATCGTTAGATTAATATAGATTATTCATATTTATATATTTAATATATAGTTATCAAGCATGTTCATATGAATACCATCAGGATTTTGAGAAAAACAAATGAAAAGAATGAAAACTTTTTAATGTCCTTTTCAGAGATCGTGTCTAATGGAAGAACAAAAAAAGAAGAGAAAATGATGGACGGCAACAATGACTTTTTCGTCAATTTCTCTTCAATGTGTTCTGCCCTTTATGTCGAACAAAAGAGTGGCCGTCCTTTCCTCTTCCATTAGGCACCGATTTCTGAAAAGGACAATATTAAATTTATATTTATTATCATTGATCATGACGTTATTTGACAGTATTATTTTCTTCGAATGTATATTATTGTAATAAAATATTTTATTTCTCTATCTTGTTTATTAAAAAGATCCCATTTGATATTCAAAAATGGATGTAAAAAACGTCAGGCCGTGAAAGTGCGATCGGTGCAAAATCGAATCATCCAACATTATATTGCGGATGACAAATATTTTTAATAAAATTCCATTAATTAATTTCAGAGAAAGTTTATTAGGAGTTGAGCTGTAATAACTGATGAAAAACGGAAATATGTGACGGCTCGTCAATACGTTTGGACAAGTTTTATATTCTACAGTTCCAATCGAGTTTTCAATAATCATATTTGCCCTCACAGAACTTTTTATCCATCTGTGGTAAAATGGAATATAAAATAATATATAGTAATGTCAATCACTTAATATCGGTGGTTCAGTTGCGGCAAGCAGTAGATAGTTCGAAATAAGACCTTGAGCAATTTCTTCTTTTGCTTCGACTTATGCTTCTTCTTGAGTGAGCAGAACTGTGCTTAAATACTCCATCCGTGACCTTCTCAACATCTGATCATCATGTGGGTTTGTTTTTCTCCGAAAACAGCACTTTGCCATAGAGCTTCCAAATGCCAAGGACGTCTGGCTTTTGCCAATGGTCGTAAACAGAATTGTTATTGTTTAAGCCAATGTAGTCTCTCTTGTACTGGCAACTGTCCAACTCTTCTCGACTACCGTCGACATGTGGTATAAAATAAATGTGCGTGCTCTCAGATTTAACTAAATCCTAAAACCATTTAGCGATTAATGTGAAAGCAGAATATGAATATATTCGCTTTATTTTATTTCATTATATTGCAATCACAAATTAGGAATGAAATGATGATCAGACCGCAATAATATGTTGGATGATGCGTGTTCACCAATCGCACTTTCACGGCCTGACGTTTTTTTACATCCGTTTTTTAATATCACTCTTTCCCATTTGACACCAAATGAAAATTACGATTTTTTAATATTTAAACGTGTCTTACTAATTTACACGTATTTCTTTCATATAATTTAGCACGTCATTTTCTCTAACCCGTCTTAAACTAACTAAAAACTTGTGCTTCTTACCGAAATTTGCAAAATTAACATATTTTCTGAGCCCACCTTAACTTTTCAATTTTGAGTGAACGAGTTTTATTAAATTCCACGTGTAAGTTTTTTTTCACGCCTTAATGTGTATACAAAAATTTTCAAAAAATTCTATTAATAATGCAGAACATTAAATGAGCCAAAAATAATAAACCATATTGGCGTGATTATTTAAAGCTTTAGATCGTCACATAGCACGCCAAATCGAAATGAATATTTTTCAATATTTAAACGTATATTACCAATTGACACGTATTATTTTCATATAATTTAGCACGTCATTTTCTCTAACCCGTCTTAAACTATATAAAAACAAGCGCTTCTTGCCGAAATTTACAATATGAGAATCTTTTCAGAGCCCCCAACTTAACCATTCAATTTGGTGTGTTTCAGGCTTTCCTGAAAGTATCTCCGACGATTTAAAGTTTTACGAAATTTTGTCTTAAAGTGGCTATTTTGAAGGAATTTTCAGGACAAATGAAAATTACGTGAAAATCAGGGTTGGACGCAAATCAATTTTTTTCAATCGAATGGAAGAAGGAAGATGGAATTCCGTGATGAAGATTTACTCGGCCTCCCCACCTCTGTTCGCATTTGCTCTCCAAATGATGCTCGATGAAGTCGACAGGAAGACTGTGGAAGAAGATGAAGGTATTCGTGTTGATGAAAAGTTTACAAAACAAATCGAATTTGATGACGACCTGGTGCCAATCGGAAATTCGGCAGAAGATAAAATCAAACTTAAAGAAAAGGCTAGAAAGCTTTCACATCAAATGCAAATAATGATTTATTTTTTATTTTTATGCTGGTCTTAAAACGTTCACGTTTATAACTTCAGGACAAAACAATGGAAAACGATGTCCCAATTAAAAAAAAAAAATTTGAAGGCGGAGCAAAAACGCAATAGTTCGCATAAGATTGCATGCCATTTTGCAAAACAAGTGCGCCTTATTTTAGACAATTATTTATGTGTTATTATTTATAGCTATATTACTATAGCTCATTACGGAGAAACTTGGACAGAGGTTAGTTATTACATTAATAAGTTTATTGATATAAATAATATTGAAATTAATTCAATTTAACCAATTATTAGCCGTGTGAAGTATAAAGTAAACGCGTTTACTTTATAAAATTATTGTCTACCACAGTTTGTCAGAACTCCCTTAAGCTCTCTGAAAATATTAACATCTTCACAAAATATTAGACTTGAGAAAGTTTTCTGAGCTTGTGTTTTTCACGTTCAACTTGGCGTGAGAAAGTAATTGGGCCGTTTCATTGTGATCGATGGTACGTTGAAGGAGGAGGCTTCAACGGGGAGGCGGCATTCTACAAATGCAAACCTATATTTCCTCACATTCCAGCAAAAGGGAAATGAAAGCTAATACATCAGAACATCGTTGGATCCCATCTCAGGAAACTCTCCACCGACTCTCGACATTATCTTTTTCCATGCCAAGGCCGATGGCTCAATTTCGGTTGATTTTCTAGTTGGAAGGAAACTGCTCAGTTGGTCTGGACATGTCTCAAGGCTGCCGAACACGAGGTGAAGAAGAATTCTATATGAATCGGTATTCTCGAGGAGAAGACGGCTTTACATTATCAGACACGCTCAGAAATCGAAAAATCGTTATTTTCATATTGAATGTTAATGGGATTTAAATCAGGAGAATGACGGGGCAAGTCCAGAATATCCGATACACACGACGACATTGGAAGTCCAGAAAACGTCATTTTCATTTTAGAATATGTGCCAGGAAAACGTCATTTTCGGGAAGCTCTTCTTTTCGTTTTCCAACTCAAGAAGAAAGCCACTGATGCTTGCCCAAGCTTACGGCCATGCTGCACCATCCATAAGAACTTGCCAAGTGTTGTGGCAAAATTGTTAATGCCACATAATATAATTTCTACGAATGACCTCTTAACTTTTTAATCATAGTTACGTATGCCACGTCACGCTTGACCCAGATATTTTACTATAAATATGTTGCCCAACCAGTCAATATCAATCTATTCCTTACTACCTGTACATTATAATAAATATATTATTCATCAAATGTCGTCACTCCGTAACAACTGGCGATAAGGACACTCCGTAACACCAAGAATGGTTTCAACTTCAGGCTTTGTTGGATGAAGATTCGGCTCAAACACAGAAGCAACTCGCGGCATCTCGCGGCGTCACAGGAAATTGCAGTAAAAGACGACACGAAAAGGGCATATTTCTTCATGACCGCATGTCGCCCAAGCGGTGAAGGATATGCTGAAAGAGTTCAAATGGGAAGTCTCACCGCACCCGCCGTACTCTCCGGACATTGCCGCGTCGGATTATCATCTTTTCCGGTCAATGGCTCAGCGCTTTCGAGATCATCAAGACGTCAAAAAATGGCTAGATGAATGGACTGCGGTCAAAACAGAAAAATTCTATTATGATGGAATCTATAAGTTGCCCAAACTCTGGGAGGGAAAATATTGTTATTATAAAACGGAAATTATTTAGAATAAAAGTTTTGTTTAAGTTTGTCCAGTTTGTTATAGCTGAAATTAATTTCTAGACCTAATATTCAACACAGCTACTGATTCAAATATCATCTTACTAATTTATTTAAAATAAAGATAGTATAAAAACAATAATATTAATAAGATACATGTAAAACAACTGAATATGAAAAACATTGATGCGCCGAACTCATTTGATGAGAAATAAAGCAGATATCCAATAATTAATATTCATAAAAATGAGTTTATGAACCAACCCGTATAAATATTGATTAAATAATAATAATAATAATTAATTATTGCTCTATTACTATATCAAGCTTGGATTAGCTTAGAAGCCTTGCCAGTGTCTTAAACTTATTCTCGAGCACTTCTACTCTTGCTTCAAGCCTCATCTGAGCCGCCTTCAAGTCTCTATTCTCCTTCTTCAGTTGCGAGTTCTTTTGATGAAGTTGATCCATTTCCCAACGAATATCTTCACGAACCTTCAGAACAATCAAAAATTAATCCATGTCAATTTCACTGAATTTACCTTCGACGCTTCTTTTTCCATTTTCGAAACCTGCGAGTCAACCACAAATGATTCGAGTCGGATGATTTTCTGCGCAGCTTTTAGTCGCAGGTTCTCACCCATTCTAAACAATGTTGCTCATGCCATATGATCGTTCACTTGTACTTACCGATCTTCCATGATCCTTTCTAAGCAAGTTCTATAATGAAACGACGCTCTCTTTGACATCTTGGCGACTGGTTCCCAACTGATTTCAATCTGAAAGTGGATTCATTTAAACGAGTTTTGTTCCAATCTAACATCATGACAACCATTGAGCATTGCTTCAACACGATCCAATAGAAGAAATGTCTTGTCGAGGATTAATCCATAAGGAAAACAGCAAACGCCTGAATGCAAGATTTTGCGATAAATGGCGGGTTTGATGAAAACCTTCGTCAATGACAGCTCTCATTACATCAACTGGGTTAAGGATGTGAACTTGGATAGACGTGAGAACGCTTGTAGCGTAGTGCAAAGAAGGATCAGTTAGGACCTTTCGTTGGAGTGTCATTAGTAGCTTGTCGGATCTGAATTCAGAATTTTATAGCTTAAATATTGTCTTATAATCTTGTTAGCTTATAAAGGAAATAACTATTTTATGGAAAATTTACTAAGAAAATTAATATTTCTTAGAATTCTTTAATTGCATAGTAAAGGTTTTAGAATTAAGCTGTCTTCTGGCAGTGACACACCACTGCACGATCAAAACACAGAGACGTAAAAGTAAAATTGTGACTTTTTAAAAACCATTCCAACTCAAAAAATCAAGTAGAAACCTTTCTAATAGCTTGTAATATCCACTATTGAGCAATTGTCCCGCAATCTCATCCCAATGCGGATGTACGCATCTCAAATTTCCCAACTGCTCATACGTGAAACAATTGGAAAGCACCAATTGCAGAGCAACCACCGGTATGCTTGGCTCTGCAGGGTGACTTATCCGGCATTTCGGCTCGCCGCTTTTCGCCAATGTGCCATTTACCCTCGTCTGAAATTGATTGTTTAAGATAACGAAGAAAAAAAGAACTCATACCATTGAATCGACCTTGCTAACCGTAATCTTTGGCGGCGAGTCTTCGAGAATCGGGTTGAGTCGGCGATCCGGCGTCATACTATTACGACTAAGCGATCTTCCCAGACGATGGCCATTCAGTGGACGCGGCTCGCCATTCACGACAAACTTCTGCTCCAAGATCTTCTCGCTCAGCTTCTTGCGCAATTCGGAGGCGCTTCCGTCACTGCTGTCAGTGTTGTTTTGCAACGGCGGCTGAGGTGGCTTCTTTTGCAGATTTTCGGAGGTGCTCGTTGCTTCGGAGTCGGCTGATGTTCCTTCTTTGCCGCCGCCATTTATTATTGTTTTGAGAGAATCGTTCGATGATCTGAAAATTTCAGAAAATTGACAATGGATTCATGAATCTCTTGAAGGGTTCGTCTACGTTGAACAAATTTGAAAAAAAATCTAATAAAGTGGGGTAGACAATATTTTTGTAAAGTACACGTGGAACTTGTGTAGTGGCTGAGACACTAGTATCAAGCCACGCCCCCTTGAGATAGGGTATATAACAGTGATGGGAGGGACTCCCCCGGGTATTTTTCTTAAAAAAAAAGGATCCCGGTCCCGTGTCCTGGGTAGGGAAAAATTAAAGTTCCGGTCCCTGTGCTGGCTCCCGGATATTGAAAAAGGGAAGTCCCGGTCCCGGGTCCCGGGCAGGGAAAAAGAGAAGTCCCCGTCCCGGTCCCGGAACCCGGGTTTTGAAATTTTCAATTTTTTAAGGTCCCGCCCGCCCGTAATTCCAAAAAACGAGGTCACTCCGATCACTGGTATATAAGTAATTAGTAAATTACAATAAATAGTTCATTCTCTGTCTTGTCTTGGACTCAATGTGTAGCTAACGAGGCATGACAGCTGAAGTTCAGAGCGATGCAGCCATGTAGCTCGTTACACTTGTAAGAGAAGGATAATAATTATTTCCATTTTGTGTGCTTATATATCACCAAACATCGAAAAGTGACAAATTGGCGCGAAAACAGAGTATTTAAACAATAATTTTATGAGAATTTAACCTGTCCAACTTCTTTAGAAAGCTTAAGCACGCCAAACGCCTAAATCAATAGAATTATGATCGCTAACATTTGTTTTTAGAGCGATATTTCCTTAAAAATTAAAAGTTTCATGTGTATTTTACATGAATTTTGCCTACCCCAGTTTGTCAGCTTTTTCTTAAACTCTCTAAGAATCTTCATCTTACAATCTTAATCATTATGTCGGACATTTTATGGTTTATGCACGTCAATAAACCTGTCAAAAATAAACTTTGGCGGCTCATAACTCGGCTCAGAGAAAAATTGCGCCGATTTTGAAAGCGGATTTGGAATCAGCGAATCCGAATCTATCAATGGTGCAAGTATCATCAAAATCTCAAGCGGACGCTAAAGTGACTTCCCTTGTTAAACTGTACCCGAAATGATAGATTATAAAAGTGTTTCGGAGCTCCTCATTATAAAACTTAAAAACTGCACTTACACAGACACAAAATCGGATTGCGGGACTTCATTCAATGGCGAAATCTCCTTCTCTTTGGGCTTTTTCTTGACCACTTTGACGACTTTTTTCTCTTCACCGTTCTCCGCGGCTGCTCCATTCTCCGCCGGCACTCGCTTCTTCAGCACCTTCCGCACAACCTTCACCTTCTTCGGCGCCGGCACTGCGAATATCTTGGTGACGGGCACAATCCATAACGAGAAATTTGAAGCGTCGGTAACCTAAATTTGTGCAATCAACTTGATTAGATAACTCAAATAATCTAACGGATGCCGTCGGTGAACTAATCATGGACGATTGCTCTGTCGAGTCGGGCGTGTCATCCCTTTTCTGCGAGCTGATCAAACCATTCGCCGATGACATCACGTGAAACGAGGCCTGTCCCTGCTCCAGCTCCACAATGAAGAATGCCCATTTGCTATTGTAAACCCTTGTGAACAACTTGGTGAGCGGAGTCTTCCAATCCTTTCCACAACCCAATATCAATTCCAGGCAACATCCCGGCTCGCCATCGGTGAAAACTGCGCTTTTCTGCAATTATTTTCGCCTAATCGTAGGTGGATGGTGTTTGATTTCTTGAGAGGTGTTATTTGTGGGCTCCAACTCAGCTGGTCATCGATTTTATGAGCATCAATTACACTTGTTTCCCCCAACAGATGGATTTTTATTATTATGATTATGACTAACTTTATTTATAACATTTGCAAATGTGTGGGAACATTTGATTTGACAAATTAGCTTTTTTTTCGGAGTTAGATAAAATCATCGTTCAAAGCTATGACAGAAGCAAATTTTAATCTGGCATACATTTGTAAAAGTTGTCTTGTGAATGTTCTACTTCAAAATGACTCCCCTACTTGTATGGTAAAAGAATGAGCTCAGTAAGAATGCTCAAATTTAACTTTTTGGAAAAGAAGATAGTTTAAGACAAGCTTAATTAAATCGTAGTAAACACTTTTTCCTTATAAAGACGTAAAAATCGCTATTTCGTTTTGGCGTGTAAAGAGTAATAAAATAATATTAAATGTATTCTGGAGAACGTTTTGAATGGAAACTGAAAATGATCAATATAAAATGTTTAGTAATATTTCACGTACAAATTGTAGACTATTTTTATCTTTAATTTTACAAGCTTCTTAAAACTCTAACGCACGCCAAGTGAACCAAGTGAAAAACAAGAGGTCATAAAGATTCCTTAAATCTAACATTTTGTATAAGCTTACAGCGCCAGACACATGTTAAGAGAAGTCGGTAAAATTAACGTGAAAATTATTGCACGAGGGAATTGGTAAAATGCGTTTAAATATTGCAAAATTGTCATTTTCATTTGACGTGCTAACGTTTAAAATTAAAAATTTTTTCAACATATTAACTAGGGTTTTCTTAAACTATTAAAAATCTTTAATATAAAAATAAGTCCACAAAGTTATATTTGAGCACGTCTACTGAGCTCATTTTATTATCGTACCAGTTGGCGTGCTGAGGTATCGTGAATTACAGCAGTACGTTAATTTCAAATGACAATTTTGAATTATTTAACGACGCTACACTACAAATGAAATTATTCAGTTGGAAGCTCTGATAGTATGCTCATATTTCCTATATTGATAAGATGCGCTGATTTTAAGACATTTTATGACGGGCTAGCCAAAATGACGTGTCAAGTTATATGATCATTAAACGTCTAAATTTGTAAGACAACTTTAAATAATGATAAAATGGCCATTTACGCTGTTGATTAATTTCAACGTGCAAGTAAGTTAGAATATACATTTTCATCAAATTTTGTAGACTTTCCTTTAAATATCTCTGATGCTTTAAATTTGAACCAGATTTCGGTATTTTTTCTGAGCTCTTGTTTTTTGAAAATCAGTTGGCGTGCTGCAGAATACACGCCAACAGAATTTTACGTAACAAAATGAGCACGCAAAACGTTCTCAAATCTAATATTTTTGTGAAGATTTTTATATTCTTAGAGAGTTTAAGAAAAAGCTTGTTTAAAGTGCACGTGAAAATTGTAAGACAAGCGTCAATTTTCTATAAGATTTCTATAAACGTGTTCAAATAAATCAATTGTCATTTGGAGTGCTCCATCTGAATCTGTTTGAATAGGAGCTCAGCTTCTGTTTAAACGGGCGTAGAGAATATTTATGTAAATTACACGTGAAAATTGTAGAATAAGCGTAAAAATAAAAAGATCATAATTATTTTCAGATGTGTTGTTTATAAATTCATATAAATTTCACATTCTTCATTACATATAATACATTTATAATCGCAAAAATATAGATATACTAATGCAATGATTTTGTCCGCAATGTTGCGTTAACGTGAACTTACATATAATCTGTTCTATAAAATTGAGCCTTTTTTTTATAATTTTTGGGCTACACGGATTCTTCAATGAGATCAGTGAACAGTAAGAATTTCCAAGAAAATAAAATATTGTTAAGTTTGATGCTCAGAAAAGATGCTCATATTGTAAATGTCGGTAAGAAGCGCATGTTTTTAGAAATTTTGAGGTGGGCTAGTAACAATGGGATGTCAAGTTATATAAAAATAATACGTGGAAGTTAGTAATATACGGTTAAATATTGACAAATTTTTTTTCCATTTGGCGTGTTTATGTAAAGCAAATTATTATTCAAATTGATAATAACGTCCAATTGTTATGCAACTTAAAACTATTATAGATTTTGATATTTTCTCGGCATAAATTATTACGGACTTTTGAAAAATATCCTTTCTTTCATTAGCCAACGCACCCCAATTGAAATGTTCGATATTTTGAAAGTTTTAATTGCTATTAAAGTATTCCACGTAAGCTTACACGTAAGAAAATCGATTTTGTGCAGTATATTGAAAAAATTTTAACAAAAATATCGTTATAGTAACTTATCTGGGTCCCCCAAAATGAGTCAAGCTTTAAGGCGTACGAACTCGGCGCGGAACTCGGCCATCCCTTAATTCTAAGTGCCTTTAAACCTTTTTGGAATATTATATAAGAGACGCACACCATTCCACCCTTAGAAAGCAAAGTCCGGCCATGTTGTGAATCCTAGTCCTCGGCCAATTTTTTTATTTTTTATATTTTTTTATATTCTATAAAACGACTTAAAGGTAAGTATATAATAAAATATTGTTTTTATTTAATTGTTTTAGTGTTTCGTAACAAGTAGAACCTTATGCCACGTTCTTGTCAACAATGATGACGAAGAAATCAAGGTGCTGTTCGACATAACTTCAAACGTAATTATCTTTGAAAATCGTAATAATCTTTAAATTAAACTTGCAGGTATTAATCTACTCATGATGACGATTCAAATGATGCAAAAAAACGTTATAAAAAAATGTTTTAGCAAAAGTTACACGGGTCGAAAGAAAATTGAATACTTTATAGGTAAACACAGGTCTGAATTTACTTTTTTTCATTTTTTGAGAAGAAAAATCGTATTATAGGCTATGAGTTACCTATGCAGTGCCGAAGAAACGTTGTAACAGATTAAATATAAAAGTTACGAGGTTGTTTATGGTCATCCAATAGGTAAACTTAATTTTTCTTAAAAATTAATATAAATAATTAATTTAGAGTTGGATAATGAGTTGCTCTATATGATAAGGAGTCCGTAGATATGCAGATCATATCGAAGAACATTTTTGGAGCTACGAAATACGTGAATTTGATGTATCAAACTATGATTAGTTGTGATTCGTTTGTTTTTATTAATTAAATTGGTTAGAAATTAATTTTTATAGGAGAAACTATGATGGCATGATTATTACTCAATTGCTGAGTTAATAAATAATCGAAATGGATATTCAAGTGCAATTTTTGCACAAAGATGTCTTAGAACGGATCTATAGGATTGTTAGAACTTCATATTGTTAGGTATGACATTTATTTAATCTATTAAAACATTTCGATTGCTTTACAGGTTATGTCAAAGCAATGTGACTGTTTCATATCAATTGTATGCATTATTTAAAGAAGATACGCAAATCATAGTGATTTGCGGGATCTCATTATAGGTAAAATTAAATTTTCTTTATAGTTATATGAATTTTAATGTTTAGATGGTGATCATGATCTTCCCTGATGCACGACACGTTGTCTGATAGTTGAAATAATTCGACTTCACTGGATTCGATTTGAAATTTGGAAGGATTTGTATATTATTGATCATGCATAAAGTAAGTTGTGTTGATTTGACAAATTTTCGACTGGTAATTTATATATATTTTATTTTAGGTATCAACATGGGACAGAAGAAGATGTTAGACTTATTATTGACAATTGTTTCACTTGTATAATTATTATTTCTTGATATATGTCGTTATTATTTTATAAAGTTGTTTCTTTTAATTTAATAGTTTTAAATGAACTATTATTGTATATTGAGTTAATGGTGATCGACATTTTCATAATGGCTATTATATAGTTTCCTAATATTTCAATTAAAAATGTATCAGCTAACCAAAATATAAAATAAGATCTTATTATTGCAATTTATTGCACCTAAAATATTTATTCTGCCAGAATGAGCATAACAAAATGTTTGCGGTCCGATCTAGTTATGATTCGAATAGTATTATGTTAGTTTATAAGCCTTGTTGTTGTTTAATTAGGAAAACATTAATATCAACTGCAAAAAGTTGAAATGATTATTCGAAATCGAGAGAGATCAGATAGGTCAGATAATAAAATTCGAAAAATTCACGAATTTATTGTTTTTTATTTCAATTTTTTGTATCATCGTCTCGTGCTGTTCTATTTTTTTATGTTCCCATCACTAACCAGTGTAATGGTGTGGAGACGTATTTGGTGCTTCTGGGGACTTTATCTTATTATCTTCACAAATTATTATATCGGACATAATGAGAGTTTTTAAATGACACTTTTAAATATTCTAGAATTCAAAGGAAACCGACGTTTCTTATTTCCAATCGAAATATAAAACTTGGCTTCATTCCCAATCTTCTTGTAGCAAAATGTTTCAATGAAATTCAATCGATAAAACCAAGAGAAAGGGGAGAAAGCATAGTCCAGTTTGTGTAAAAAAATGCTCTCGTATTACTTTATTACTTTGTAATCCAAAATATTACGGCAATGGAAATAATGAGTAAAGTTTTTACGCTTTTTTAAAATAGAAATCAGTGTTTTTAACTATCTAAAACTATTAATAATTTTTGTTTTGAGCACATTGATGGAGATCGTTCCATTTTAATGTCATTTGGCGGGCTACCTACGAATATATGTCAAACTTCACATGGAATTTTTTTTCTTGTCGAGATACACGCCAAATGAAAATGACAATTTCTAAAAACAAGCTTTATTAAAATCTCTGCCACAAAGTACGCCGCAAATTGCAAAGGACCGCGCAGCGATGTCCTTCACATTTTATTATTGAAGTTATAAATGAAGTTACGCTTTAAAATAAGCATTAAGATTAAATAAGGAATAATAAAAAAGTGAAGGATGTGTTTTTTGTTTTCAATTGGTGCGCGGTATTTTGCAATAGACTTGTCTTAAACTATCTAAAAATATTAATATCTTAACAAAAAGTTAGATTTCAGCACGTTTACTTAGATCATTTCATTATTTACGATTCCAGTTGGCGTGTGAGCACAAGTACCCGGCTCCCGAGGATAGAAATTTTCAATTTTTTCCAAGCTCTTTCCCTCTTAACTTTTTCACTTCTCCGGATATTTTTGTGAAATAATTAAAATAGCTATTTTTATTTGATATATGATATAAAAAATTACTTCAAATAAAACTATAGTCGTCGCCAAATGCGATTACCACCGCAAAATGTGGCGCACTTTTTTAAAAATTATTTTTTCATTTAATTTTGATGATTATTTTCCAGTTTATGCACGTTCTATACTGTTTTTTCTTAAATAAATTGAAGAATATGTTTTAGATGTTGTTTCAGTCGTGGAATAAATGTGGAAAATAATAATAATCATAAAAATTAACTGAAAAAATAATATTTAGAAAAGTTCACCACATTTTGCCGTGGTAATCGCATTTGGCGACAACTATATAAGAATTCAAGATTATTAAAGCGCACGCCACCTTGATGATGAAAAAAATCGAGAAAAAAAGAGAAAACAAGCTCAGAAAGCTACCATATTCTTAGAGAGTTTAAGAAAAAAAACTGTTAAAATGGTGTAGAGTACACGAGAAACCAGCGTCACACCAAATAAAAATGACTACTTCATCCAAATCAATCTCCCGCAAAGATTATAACAAGATTTTCAAGACATCCTTATTGGCGTGTTTTAATCTATCTAAAAATCTAATTGGTTTAAAAAATATGAGTTTAGAATATCGTTGATAATCTCCTATATTTATCATTTTAATTGGGGTGCAGTGTAAAAATAAGAAAAACATTATTTCCATTAGGCTATAGAAGCTTTAAAGGAAAGAGGCGTTTAAAGCATCTTTAGCCTAACATCTAGAGAATATAAAGAGATATTTTAAGACAAAACGATATATTTTATAGAATTTAATGAGATGTTTTAAGACAAAAACGACAAAATTAAGTGAAAAATAGTTTTTTGTTTTAGTTTACACGTAGAAACTAGAGAAAATCTAAAAATTTACTATATTCATTTGAGAAGTTTTCTCTTTTTTATTTCCAATAAACACGTTTTTTCGTTGGCACGTTGAGATCAATAAATTAATGGCTTAAAAATGCCATCAACATTAAGTTTTTCTAGATTAATAAAACCTTAGCACACCAAATCGAAATGACTATTTTGTCAATATTTAAACGTGTATTACTAATTTACACGTATTATTTTCCTATAACTTGCCACATAATGTTTTGTAGGCCGTCTTAAACTATCTAAAAACATGTGTTTCTTAAAGAAATTTGCAAAATTAGCATCATTTCTGAGCCACCAACTTGCCACAAGCACGCCACCAGAAAACGTTTTTTTTCAATATTTAACCACGGATAACTAGAATAACTAGAATTTTCCACACAATTTAAATTTAAATGATTCTATATATTAAGTCAGGCAATCAAAATACTATCCAGTTATTTGGCTCAACGAAGATCTAACTAGGGAGACCATTTTGGATTCAAAAGGTTTCGGGCTGAAACTTTGCATAAGTTTGCTGGTCATTTTATCATTGCTATAGCACTGTAAGCTCGTTTTAGGATTTGCAATAAAAGTTTTTAGATATTTAAAGGCATGATTCTTAAACTCTCATAAGAACTTATTTGCTATAACTGCATGGAAGCTTAAAAATGCGAAAAAGAAGTTGTTTTAATTTGGCATTTGCGGCTATTATAAAAAAGGTCACAATTTCACAAGATACGCTTTAAAAACTTGAAGATTTTTTAGTCAAATTGGTTCCGGAAGAGATTCTCATTCTTTAAATCAAACATTACTCAATCAATCAATAATACCTAAATGTTCCATGAGCTGGACAGACACTCTCCAGCACTTGAAACATAAGTGTAATGCATACAATACAAAATCAATAATAATATTAATAAAAGTAAACAATTACCGCTCCCAGCTGAATTCGATGCATCTTCGAACCGTCATAATCTTCCAAACAGCCCGTATCTGGTACAAATGTTACCTAAACCTCATTTTACTCATTTTAACAGATGCTCCCAATTGAACCTGTCGTCCCAGGTTACTGAAAGGCATTCGAAATGGTGGCTGGGTTAGGACCACGCCGGCTCCCATACTACATTCGACACCGTTGAATTCATCGCTCAGCGCGTCTTGAATTTCTGAAACATCAGCACAATATTATAATTATTATGCAATGTACCTGGGAGAAGTGGCAACAAGTCGTTTGCTGCATCCATAGTCGTGTCTGAAACAAGTTTGACTTACAAGGATTTCGAAACAATTGGAAAAAGCGAATGAAAAACCGGAGGCGGGCTGCTGTAGCCTCCCGGAGGCTCGGCATATCGAGTGCACACACTAGCACACATTATACGAACATCTTTATCGTCGATATGTGCACTAGGATGGATTTGATGTGTAATATTGGCTTGTGGACAGCTCGCCTCTCTCCTTCTCTTTACCTTCTTGCGATCATTCAAGTTTTTCGCTGCCAAATGCCAATGGAATGTTTGTTGTTGATAAGCGATGAGGTTGAGTCAGTTCGAATGTATACGATTTTGCAAGCGAACAAATGCATGAAACATTAATCTTTGTACTATCATGATTACAAGTTGATGCGATATTGGTTGATTCGATCGGGCAAATCTTATTTTAATGAATTAGGGTAATTTTATATTTCAATTTTCACCCCAACTTGGTAGTAGAATGAGCTCAGTAAGCATGCTCAAATATAATTTTCTAAAAAGATATTAATGTTTTTAGATAGTTTAAGACAAGCTTAATTAGATTGTACCAAAAACCGTGTCATAATGACGTCAAAATTTGAACACCCGTTTAAAGATTGCAAAACCGCTATTTCGATTTGGCGTGCAATTTTTGAAATAATTCTAGATATTCCCAAAAATTTCAGAAACTTTGATTTTAAGAATAGTATGCTTCTTCTATATATAATATGAAACATTTTTATCTCGGCATGAATTACTACGGACTTTTGAAAAATATAATTTCTTTCATTAGCCAACGCACGCCAATTGAAATCTTTTTTGGAAATTTAGTTCAAAAATTAAGATTATTATTAAAGATTTTAATAGAAATTTTGTAAATGTATATGGAACCTTCCAGCCAGAAAAGGGAGCACCGGTAAGAGAATTCTTCTATTGTTTCCAATTAAAAAATATTTTCGGACGTAAATTTAAAAGTGAACGAGGTGGGTTCAATCGTCCACATTCTTGACAAACTCCCATTTTATCCGTACTCTGTACTGGCCAAAAAGATATGGTCCGACAGCCATTTCAGTTACAATTCTGGGTGCCGTGAAAAATGACGATTAAAAATCCATATCCATTCGGACAGGCCTTTCGAGTGACAATCTTGTAAAATAGTATCAGACATGAACTATCCACGAGGCAAAAATCAGCATTTTCGACATCTGCTCTACTTCGCTTTTCATCGAAAGCAAAGGGAAATATGCAGTGTGTATGGAGAAGATGTCTTAGGCGTGTTTTTTTTTTAAGTTCAAAAATGGCGACTTTAATCTTGAAGACACGCCTCGAATTAGATGAAGAGCACTATTGAAGGAAGATGTTTAAATGTTTACTACTAATTTACACATAACTATTTTCTAATAACCTATTACGTCATTTTTTCTAGCCCTTCTTAAACTATCTATAAACATGCGTTTCTTAAAGAAATTTGCAAAATGAGCATCTATTGTGAGCCCCCAACTTGACCATTCAATTTGGAGTGAAGTCGTGAATTGGCCGGAAAAATGAACTGTGATCAAAAGACAATCTGTAATCATCTTCATTCAATGGAATTTGCCGAAAAACGCGGGATTTCGATACCTCATGTGCTGAAAGAACAAAACCAAGAAAATCGCCTTCCAATCGCAGCTCAACATCTCGCGGTCAAAAACAGCGATTTTTGTACCGAATCGTCGCGGGAGATGAAGAATGGTGCCTGTACGTCAATCTCAAGCAAATAAAGAAATGGGTGGCCCCAGGAGATACGCCAAAGCCGAGATATTCACTTGAAAAAGACCATGACCTCCGTTTGGTGGAACTGGGAGGGCATGCTGCACTGGGAAATGCTTGAAAGACTCGCCACGGTCAACAAAGAGCTCTATGTTATCCAGCTGCGCCGCGTAAATGAGGCTATTCGACTGAAAAGACCCGATCGACAAAGTCAAGTCATCTTGCTCCACCACAAGACCGCATTTTGGTCAAAACCGCCCTTCAAGTGTTACATTTGATGGCGAGGAGGACCTCAAAAACTGGAAGTCGTAAACAGTAACGGCGAATACATAATTAATTAATTGATTATTATAATTATTGTTTTTGTTTGTGAAAAAAAACTCTACTAGTTTATTCCTCAACCCTATATTAAATAATCAACAAAGAACAAAGTTAAGGATACTTCCATAAATATCCAAGAATCTACTGTCTTTTAAACTTAAGAAATCTTGTCGTTAAAATTTTTATTTTAAAGGCTAATATTTAGTAGGGTCTCCCTTAGCAGATATGACAGCAGCACAACGACAATGTTGCTGGGCTGTTTCTCAGACACTTCTTGTCGACAGTGTTCTTTGGCTCGTGCCGGCAAAACGCCAAATGGAAAAATTTTTTTTTTCGATCTTTAAGCTTATCTGAAAATGTTTTCTTCTTTTTTTAACAAAATATTGTATAATTACAATTTAACTAGTCATGTCTTAAACTATCTAAAAATATTAATATCTTTCCAAAAAGTTAAATTTGAGAACGCTTACTTGGCTCATTTTTTTGGCGGAGTGAGTTGTTTCCAACGATTTAAACTTTTGGTACAATTTTTAAACTCCAGTTATTCATTTTCCAATCCACAGTGTTTTGCCCAGAAAAATTTCGTCAAGAAACGCGATTGTGAACGACTTCCCCTGATATCCAGAAGATGACTGTGCCGACACCAAACACACCAACTGGTATGAGTTCAGTATACATGCTCAAAATTAACTTTGTGGAAAGATATTGATATTTTTAGATAGTTTAAGACAAGCCTAGTTAAATTGCCGTAAACAACGTTTTATTGAAAAGAAGTAAAAATCTTCAGGCGCGCTTAATAATTGAATAGTCATTATTTCAAGTTGGCGTGCACCCGCTTAGGGGGAAAACAGGTTGACAGCCTCATTCAACTTTTTAGAACTTAATATATCCGTAAAGTTAAATAGATTCTTTTCTGTTAAATATCCATTATTATTGGCGAAGGTTCATGAGGAAATTGGTGAATGTGAAGAAACATTTCATCAACGAGAAGAATCCACATGGAGAGGTGTAAGGCTCATCTGAATTCGGAACGAAATCAAAGGGAGAAACACGTCTCGTTTGGCACTGATAGAATCAAGTCGACTGGCGCCAGATACCTTCCTAATTGTTGGTTCGTGTATGATTCTATTGGCACGTCAAATGACTTCTTAAAAGCATGCCTTCAAAAGAGCCACGTTTTGACGAAATTTCGTAAAAACTGAAAGCATCCGAGCTCTAAAATTTGACATAAAAATAGTTTTAAACGTTGAAACGCGTTTAAATATAGAAAAATAGGAATTTTCATTTGGCGTGCACTGGACACATTGGTTCCAATAAGATGATATAAAGCACGTTAACTGAAGTCTTCGAATAAAGATCTCGGTAACAATATTATAATCTAACATTTGCGTTGAATTTTAAGATTATATAATATATTAAAGAATGTTTAAAGTTATCACACATTGTCGTATAGAGAAGTGGACCAACTCTCTCCAATCTTCACGGCTGTGGATCGCAATAGTGGCCCAGGCAGCCAGGTTCTCCAGGAATCCGATTCGAGTTTCTGGAGGTGGACTTCTCGTGCACATATAATAATGAGACCTAACGTTTCTTAGGATCTTCCTTTTTGTCGTGTCCATTTTTTTAAGAACACATTCTTAAATTTTCTTAAATTGTTTTCGTAAATTTAAAACCAATTAAATTAAAAATTTATTTACAAAAACAAAAAAAAAACTCGTTCGTATATAAACAATTGTCATAAACCAAGCATGCATATAACAGGCACTTGACATTTCGAGCAAGATAATGAGCATTGTGACCACAAAGAATTTGTGAAAGATACAATTAAAAAAAAACAATCTTAGGGGCTTAAAGCTGAAAAGAAATAAATGTGAAGGGGGATAAAAGAAATGCGGGACATGGCAGAATCATTTATAGCATTGTGCAAATATTACGCACACGTTGTCTTGCGCGACGCAGTGGACGTCGTTGACGTTCGACTTCATCACGTTCGCCGACTAAACGAACTTGGTCAAGCTCTCTGTAAACATTGTCAATCAATACAATCCTGTGTTTCGCTGTTAATCACCTCTGTCTGGCACGGACTGTTGCTCTTCTGCATTCCATCGCACCTTCTTCTATCATTGGCAAATCTTCGGCATCGTCACGAGAGTATCTAAAATGAATCAATAAGAATGGCGTGATTGCGGCGAGTCGAACCTGAGGTATTCGTTGCCTCGCTCGTCTGACATCACACGACCCATTACAAATGGCGTTCCCACGGTGAACACATCTCGCGGTGCTCTTGATGGAGAGGTTGAGCGATCCGCGCGAATTACTTCCGTACGGTCATAAGCGGCTACTTCACGAACTGCGCCGTAGCCATTCGAACGTTGACCGGGTTGACCGTTTCTTTGCGAATGATCAGTCTGAAAATAAACTCGAACATTTGAACGAAATACTCAAAGATACCTTTTTCGTTGAATCGCAAGGTTCGTAGAGGCTCTCGGCTGGCGGGTAGATCGGATGATGCACATTAAGCATTGGGTCATCAAATGTTGTCCAGCGGCAAGAAGTACGTTGAGAATCAGGACGAGTTGACGAATTTCTCAATGGCGAGAGTGTTCGTCTCTCGGATTGTGATTGTCGTTGATACTGGCGTGAAGATGGGCTAACTGAACTTGACACAGTTACTCTCTTGATGTAACTGATTTCCGTGGTTTCGCGGACCGTGGTCCACGTGTGCGGTGAAAGGCGACGTTGCGATGATTGTGAGTCGATCAAATTATCGACAGAAAGCATTTGGGGCGAGTCGCTGATCTCAAGGGGTGGCAATGGGCTACGGGCACTAATTGAGACGGAAAAACCGAGTGGCTCTTTTTCTTTTGGTTCAGGGCTAGATGGTTCCTCAGGTTTCTGACGAACACTAAATTTGACATCAAAATCTGGTATGGGACGTGATGACACATGCTTATCGGGGTTTAAGTAGGACTCTACTTCGTAATTGGAAACATTAGACAGATGGGGTGGCGGAGGAGGTGGAAGGGTTTTAACAATCGAACTAGAAGAAGGATGATAAGAGGAAGAACTAACAGAAGAAATAGGAGGGTAATCATAGATATTATCAGTCTGGTAATAGTGAGAAGAAGACAATTTGGAAGAATCAAGAGGATAATCAACAAAATCGGATGTATGTGAAAAATCCACATTTCTTAAATCTTTGATATTGTGACCAGAAATTCTGGAACTGGAGTCTTCCTTCTCGACCACCTCCACAACAACTGGTTGCTCTGGGAGTTTGTCGTAGTCGAACGATTCTGGATAAGCATCGATCTGTTGAGTCAATGGAATGTCATCGATGTTGGCAGCACGGCGTGTGGCATCCAATGGACCGGTGTACTCCTCGGAGATTGGATAATCCAAGTGAGATGGTGACTTCTTGAACAATCCAGTGATCTTGGACTTGAGGCTTGGCTCGTCCTTGTGCTCCTTTGGTTCCTTTGGCTCCTTCTCGACCACCTCCACAACAACTGGTTGCTCTGGGAGTTTGTCGTAGTCGAACGATTCTGGATAAGCATCGATCTGTTGAGTCAATGGAATGTCATCGATGTTGGCAGCGCGGCGTGTGTCATCCAATGGACCGGTGTATTCCTCGGAGATTGGATAATCCAAGTGAGATGGTGACTTCTTGAACAATCCAGTGATCTTGGACTTGAGGCTTGGCTCGTCCTTGTGCTCCTTGTGCTCCTTTGGTTCCTTTGGCTCCTTCTCGACCACCTCCACAACAACTGGTTGCTCTGGGAGTTTGTCGTAGTCGAACGATTCTGGATAAGCATCGATCTGTTCAGTCAATGGAATGTCATCGATGTTGGCAGCGCGGCGTGTGTCATCCAATGGACCGGTGTATTCCTCGGAGATTGGATAATCCAAGTGAGATGGTGACTTCTTGAACAATCCAGTGATCTTGGACTTGAGGCTTGGCTCGTCCTTGTGCTCCTTGTGCTCCTTTGGTTCCTTTGGCTCCTTCTCGACCACCTCCACAACAACTGGTTGCTCTGGGAGTTTGTCGTAGTCGAACGATTCTGGATAAGCATCGATCTGTTGAGTCAATGGAATGTCATCGATGTTGGCAGCGCGGCGTGTGTCATCCAATGGACCGGTGTATTCCTCGGAGATTGGATAATCCAAGTGAGATGGTGACTTCTTGAACAATCCAGTGATCTTGGACTTGAGGCTTGGCTCGTCCTTGTGCTCCTTCGGTTCCTTTGGTTCCTTTGGCTCCTTCTCGACCACCTCCACAACAACTGGTTGCTCTGGGAGTTTGTCGTAGTCGAACGATTCTGGATAAGCATCGATCTGTTGAGTCAATGGAATGTCATCGATGTTGGCAGCGCGGCGTGTGTCATCCAATGGACCGGTGTATTCCTCGGAGATTGGATAATCCAAGTGAGATGGTGACTTCTTGAACAATCCAGTGATCTTGGACTTGAGGCTTGGCTCGTCCTTGTGCTCCTTGTGCTCCTTTGGTTCCTTTGGCTCCTTCTCGACCACCTCCACAACAACTGGTTGCTCTGGGAGTTTGTCGTAGTCGAACGATTCTGGATAAGCATCGATCTGTTGAGTCAATGGAATGTCATCGATGTTGGCAGCGCGGCGTGTGTCATCCAATGGACCGGTGTATTCCTCGGAGATTGGATAATCCAAGTGAGATGGTGACTTCTTGAACAATCCAGTGATCTTGGACTTGAGGCTTGGCTCGTCCTTGTGCTCCTTGTGCTCCTTTGGTTCCTTTGGCTCCTTCTCGACCACCTCCACAACAACTGGTTGCTCTGGGAGTTTGTCGTAGTCGAACGATTCTGGATAAGCATCGATCTGTTGAGTCAATGGAATGTCATCGATGTTGGCAGCGCGGCGTGTGTCATCCAATGGACCGGTGTATTCCTCGGAGATTGGATAATCCAAGTGAGATGGTGACTTCTTGAACAATCCAGTGATCTTGGACTTGAGGCTTGGCTCGTCCTTGTGCTCCTTCGGTTCCTTTGGTTCCTTTGGCTCCTTCTCGACCACCTCCACAACAACTGGTTGCTCTGGGAGTTTGTCGTAGTCGAACGATTCTGGATAAGCATCGATCTGTTGAGTCAATGGAATGTCATCGATGTTGGCAGCGCGGCGTGTGTCATCCAATGGACCGGTGTATTCCTCGGAGATTGGATAATCCAAGTGAGATGGTGACTTCTTGAACAATCCAGTGATCTTGGACTTGAGGCTTGGCTCGTCCTTGTGCTCCTTCGGTTCCTTTGGTTCCTTTGGCTCCTTCTCGACCACCTCCACAACAACTGGTTGCTCTGGGAGTTTGTCGTAGTCGAACGATTCTGGATAAGCATCGATCTGTTGAGTCAATGGAATGTCATCGATGTTGGCAGCGCGGCGTGTGTCATCCAATGGACCGGTGTATTCCTCGGAGATTGGATAATCCAAGTGAGATGGTGACTTCTTGAACAATCCAGTGATCTTGGACTTGAGGCTTGGCTCGTCCTTGTGCTCCTTGTGCTCCTTTGGTTCCTTTGGCTCCTTCTCGACCACCTCCACAACAACTGGTTGCTCTGGGAGTTTGTCGTAGTCGAACGATTCTGGATAAGCATCGATCTGTTGAGTCAATGGAATGTCATCGATGTTGGCAGCACGCCGTGTGTCATCCAATGGACCGGTGTATTCCTCGGAGATTGGATAATCCAAGTGAGATGGTGACTTCTTGAACAATCCAGTGATCTTGGACTTGAGGCTTGGCTCGTCCTTGTGCTCCTTGTGCTCCTTTGGTTCCTTTGGCTCCTTCTCGACCACCTCCACAACAACTGGTTGCTCTGGGAGTTTGTCGTAGTCGAACGATTCTGGATAAGCATCGATCTGTTCAGTCAATGGAATGTCATCGATGTTGGCAGCGCGGCGTGTGTCATCCAATGGACCGGTGTATTCCTCGGAGATTGGATAATCCAAGTGAGATGGTGACTTCTTGAACAATCCAGTGATCTTGGACTTGAGGCTTGGCTCGTCCTTGTGCTCCTTGTGCTCCTTTGGTTCCTTTGGCTCCTTCTCGACCACCTCCACAACAACTGGTTGCTCTGGGAGTTTGTCGTAGTCGAACGATTCTGGATAAGCATCGATCTGTTGAGTCAATGGAATGTCATCGATGTTGGCAGCGCGGCGTGTGTCATCCAATGGACCGGTGTATTCCTCGGAGATTGGATAATCCAAGTGAGATGGTGACTTCTTGAACAATCCAGTGATCTTGGACTTGAGGCTTGGCTCGTCCTTGTGCTCCTTCGGTTCCTTTGGTTCCTTTGGCTCCTTCTCGACCACCTCCACAACAACTGGTTGCTCTGGGAGTTTGTCGTAGTCGAACGATTCTGGATAAGCATCGATCTGTTGAGTCAATGGAATGTCATCGATGTTGGCAGCGCGGCGTGTGTCATCCAATGGACCGGTGTATTCCTCGGAGATTGGATAATCCAAGTGAGATGGTGACTTCTTGAACAATCCAGTGATCTTGGACTTGAGGCTTGGCTCGTCCTTGTGCTCCTTGTGCTCCTTTGGTTCCTTTGGCTCCTTCTCGACCACCTCCACAACAACTGGTTGCTCTGGGAGTTTGTCGTAGTCGAACGATTCTGGATAAGCATCGATCTGTTGAGTCAATGGAATGTCATCGATGTTGGCAGCGCGGCGTGTGTCATCCAATGGACCGGTGTATTCCTCGGAGATTGGATAATCCAAGTGAGATGGTGACTTCTTGAACAATCCAGTGATCTTGGACTTGAGGCTTGGCTCGTCCTTGTGCTCCTTGTGCTCCTTTGGTTCCTTTGGCTCCTTCTCGACCACCTCCACAACAACTGGTTGCTCTGGGAGTTTGTCGTAGTCGAACGATTCTGGATAAGCATCGATCTGTTGAGTCAATGGAATGTCATCGATGTTGGCAGCGCGGCGTGTGTCATCCAATGGACCGGTGTATTCCTCGGAGATTGGATAATCCAAGTGAGATGGTGACTTCTTGAACAATCCAGTGATCTTGGACTTGAGGCTTGGCTCGTCCTTGTGCTCCTTGTGCTCCTTTGGTTCCTTTGGCTCCTTCTCGACCACCTCCACAACAACTGGTTGCTCTGGGAGTTTGTCGTAGTCGAACGATTCTGGATAAGCATCGATCTGTTGAGTCAATGGAATGTCATCGATGTTGGCAGCACGGCGTGTGTCATCCAATGGACCGGTGTATTCCTCGGAGATTGGATAATCCAAGTGAGATGGTGACTTCTTGAACAATCCAGTGATCTTGGACTTGAGGCTTGGCTCGTCCTTGTGCTCCTTGTGCTCCTTTGGTTCCTTTGGCTCCTTCTCGACCACCTCCACAACAACTGGTTGCTCTGGGAGTTTGTCGTAGTCGAACGATTCTGGATAAGCATCGATCTGTTGAGTCAATGGAATGTCATCGATGTTGGCAGCACGGCGTGTGGCATCCAATGGACCGGTGTACTCCTCGGAGATTGGATAATCCAAGTGAGATGGTGACTTCTTGAACAATCCAGTGATCTTGGACTTGAGGCTTGGCTCGTCCTTGTGCTCCTTGTGCTCCTTTGGTTCCTTTGGCTCCTTCTCGACCACCTCTACAACAACTGGTTGCTCTGGGAGTTTGTCGTAGTCGAACGATTCTGGATAAGCATCGATCTGTTGAGTCAATGGAATGTCATCGATGTTGGCAGCACGGCGTGTGGCATCCAATGGACCGGTGTACTCCTCGGAGATTGGATAATCCAAGTGAGATGGTGACTTCTTGAACAATCCAGTGATCTTGGACTTGAGGCTTGGCTCGTCCTTGTGCTCCTTGTGCTCCTTTGGTTCCTTTGGCTCCTTCTCGACCACCTCCACAACAACTGGTTGCTCTGGGAGTTTGTCGTAGTCGAACGATTCTGGATAAGCATCGATCTGTTGAGTCAATGGAATGTCATCGATGTTGGCAGCACGGCGTGTGGCATCCAATGGACCGGTGTACTCCTCGGAGATTGGATAATCCAAGTGAGATGGTGACTTCTTGAACAATCCAGTGATCTTGGACTTGAGGCTTGGCTCGTCCTTGTGCTCCTTGTGCTCCTTTGGTTCCTTTGGCTCCTTCTCGACCACCTCCACAACAACTGGTTGCTCTGGGAGTTTGTCGTAGTCGAACGATTCTGGATAAGCATCGATCTGTTGAGTCAATGGAATGTCATCGATGTTGGCAGCACGGCGTGTGGCATCCAATGGACCGGTGTACTCCTCGGAGATTGGATAATCCAAGTGAGATGGTGACTTCTTGAACAATCCAGTGATCTTGGACTTGAGGCTTGGCTCGTCCTTGTGCTCCTTTGGTTCCTTTGGCTCCTTCTCGACCACCTCCACAACAACTGGTTGCTCTGGGAGTTTGTCGTAGTCGAACGATTCTGGATAATCATCGATCTGTTGAGTCAATGGAATGTCATCGATGTTGGCAGCGCGGCGTGTGTCATCCAATGGACCGGTGTATTCCTCGGAGATTGGATAATCCAAGTGAGATGGTGACTTCTTGAACAATCCAGTGATCTTGGACTTGAGGCTTGGCTCGTCCTTGTGCTCCTTGTGCTCCTTTGGTTCCTTTGGCTCCTTCTCGACCACCTCCACAACAACTGGTTGCTCTGGGAGTTTGTCGTAGTCGAACGATTCTGGATAAGCATCGATCTGTTGAGTCAATGGAATGTCATCGATGTTGGCAGCACGGCGTGTGTCATCCAATGGACCGGTGTATTCCTCGGAGATTGGATAATCCAAGTGAGATGGTGACTTCTTGAACAATCCAGTGATCTTGGACTTGAGGCTTGGCTCGTCCTTGTGCTCCTTGTGCTCCTTTGGTTCCTTTGGCTCCTTCTCGACCACCTCCACAACAACTGGTTGCTCTGGGAGTTTGTCGTAGTCGAACGATTCTGGATAAGCATCGATCTGTTGAGTCAATGGAATGTCATCGATGTTGGCAGCACGGCGTGTGGCATCCAATGGACCGGTGTACTCCTCGGAGATTGGATAATCCAAGTGAGATGGTGACTTCTTGAACAATCCAGTGATCTTGGACTTGAGGCTTGGCTCGTCCTTGTGCTCCTTGTGCTCCTTTGGTTCCTTTGGCTCCTTCTCGACCACCTCCACAACAACTGGTTGCTCTGGGAGTTTGTCGTAGTCGAACGATTCTGGATAAGCATCGATCTGTTGAGTCAATGGAATGTCATCGATGTTGGCAGCACGGCGTGTGGCATCCAATGAACCGGTGTACTCCTCGGAGATTGGATAATCCAAGTGAGATGGTGACTTCTTGAACAATCCAGTGATCTTGGACTTGAGGCTTGGCTCGTCCTTGTGCTCCTTTGGTTCCTTTGGCTCCTTCTCGACCACCTCCACAACAACTGGTTGCTCTGGGAGTTTGTCGTAGTCGAACGATTCTGGATAATCATCGATCTGTTGAGTCAATGGAATGTCATCGATGTTGGCAGCACGGCGTGTGTCATCCAATGGACCGGTGTATTCCTCGGAGATTGGATAATCCAAGTGAGATGGTGACTTCTTGAACAATCCAGTGATCTTGGACTTGAGGCTTGGCTCGTCCTTGTGCTCCTTCGGTTCCTTTGGTTCCTTTGGCTCCTTCTCGACCACCTCCACAACAACTGGTTGCTCTGGGAGTTTGTCGTAGTCGAACGATTCTGGATAAGCATCGATCTGTTGAGTCAATGGAATGTCATCGATGTTGGCAGCGCGGCGTGTGTCATCCAATGGACCGGTGTATTCCTCGGAGATTGGATAATCCAAGTGAGATGGTGACTTCTTGAACAATCCAGTGATCTTGGACTTGAGGCTTGGCTCGTCCTTGTGCTCCTTGTGCTCCTTTGGTTCCTTTGGCTCCTTCTCGACCACCTCCACAACAACTGGTTGCTCTGGGAGTTTGTCGTAGTCGAACGATTCTGGATAAGCATCGATCTGTTGAGTCAATGGAATGTCATCGATGTTGGCAGCGCGGCGTGTGTCATCCAATGGACCGGTGTACTCCTCGGAGATTGGATAATCCAAGTGAGATGGTGACTTCTTGAACAATCCAGTGATCTTGGACTTGAGGCTTGGCTCGTCCTTGTGCTCCTTTGGTTCCTTTGGCTCCTTCTCGACCACCTCCACAACAACTGGTTGCTCTGGGAGTTTGTCGTAGTCGAACGATTCTGGATAATCATCGATCTGTTGAGTCAATGGAATGTCATCGATGTTGGCAGCGCGGCGTGTGTCATCCAATGGACCGGTGTATTCCTCGGAGATTGGATAATCCAAGTGAGATGGTGACTTCTTGAACAATCCAGTGATCTTGGACTTGAGGCTTGGCTCGTCCTTGTGCTCCTTGTGCTCCTTTGGTTCCTTTGGCTCCTTCTCGACCACCTCCACAACAACTGGTTGCTCTGGGAGTTTGTCGTAGTCGAACGATTCTGGATAAGCATCGATCTGTTCAGTCAATGGAATGTCATCGATGTTGGCAGCGCGGCGTGTGTCATCCAATGGACCGGTGTATTCCTCGGAGATTGGATAATCCAAGTGAGATGGTGACTTCTTGAACAATCCAGTGATCTTGGACTTGAGGCTTGGCTCGTCCTTGTGCTCCTTGTGCTCCTTTGGTTCCTTTGGCTCCTTCTCGACCACCTCCACAACAACTGGTTGCTCTGGGAGTTTGTCGTAGTCGAACGATTCTGGATAATCATCGATCTGTTGAGTCAATGGAATGTCATCGATGTTGGCAGCGCGGCGTGTGTCATCCAATGGACCGGTGTATTCCTCGGAGATTGGATAATCCAAGTGAGATGGTGACTTCTTGAACAATCCAGTGATCTTGGACTTGAGGCTTGGCTCGTCCTTGTGCTCCTTGTGCTCCTTTGGTTCCTTTGGCTCCTTCTCGACCACCTCCACAACAACTGGTTGCTCTGGGAGTTTGTCGTAGTCGAACGATTCTGGATAAGCATCGATCTGTTCAGTCAATGGAATGTCATCGATGTTGGCAGCGCGGCGTGTGTCATCCAATGGACCGGTGTATTCCTCGGAGATTGGATAATCCAAGTGAGATGGTGACTTCTTGAACAATCCAGTGATCTTGGACTTGAGGCTTGGCTCGTCCTTGTGCTCCTTGTGCTCCTTTGGTTCCTTTGGCTCCTTCTCGACCACCTCCACAACAACTGGTTGCTCTGGGAGTTTGTCGTAGTCGAACGATTCTGGATAATCATCGATCTGTTGAGTCAATGGAATGTCATCGATGTTGGCAGCGCGGCGTGTGTCATCCAATGGACCGGTGTATTCCTCGGAGATTGGATAATCCAAGTGAGATGGTGACTTCTTGAACAATCCAGTGATCTTGGACTTGAGGCTTGGCTCGTCCTTGTGCTCCTTGTGCTCCTTTGGTTCCTTTGGCTCCTTCTCGACCACCTCCACAACAACTGGTTGCTCTGGGAGTTTGTCGTAGTCGAACGATTCTGGATAATCATCGATCTGTTGAGTCAATGGAATGTCATCGATGTTGGCAGCGCGGCGTGTGTCATCCAATGGACCGGTGTATTCCTCGGAGATTGGATAATCCAAGTGAGATGGTGACTTCTTGAACAATCCAGTGATCTTGGACTTGAGGCTTGGCTCGTCCTTGTGCTCCTTGTGCTCCTTTGGTTCCTTTGGCTCCTTCTCGACCACCTCCACAACAACTGGTTGCTCTGGGAGTTTGTCGTAGTCGAACGATTCTGGATAAGCATCGATCTGTTGAGTCAATGGAATGTCATCGATGTTGGCAGCACGGCGTGTGTCATCCAATGGACCGGTGTATTCCTCGGAGATTGGATAATCCAAGTGAGATGGTGACTTCTTGAACAATCCAGTGATCTTGGACTTGAGGCTTGGCTCGTCCTTGTGCTCCTTCGGTTCCTTTGGTTCCTTTGGCTCCTTCTCGACCACCTCCACAACAACTGGTTGCTCTGGGAGTTTGTTGTAGTCGAACGATTCTGGATAAGCATCGATCTGTTGAGTCAATGGAATGTCATCGATGTTGGCAGCGCGGCGTGTGTCATCCAATGGACCGGTGTATTCCTCGGAGATTGGATAATCCAAGTGAGATGGTGACTTCTTGAACAATCCAGTGATCTTGGACTTGAGGCTTGGCTCGTCCTTGTGCTCCTTCGGTTCCTTTGGTTCCTTTGGCTCCTTCTCGACCACCTCCACAACAACTGGTTGCTCTGGGAGTTTGTCGTAGTCGAACGATTCTGGATAAGCATCGATCTGTTGAGTCAATGGAATGTCATCGATGTTGGCAGCGCGGCGTGTGTCATCCAATGGACCGGTGTATTCCTCGGAGATTGGATAATCCAAGTGAGATGGTGACTTCTTGAACAATCCAGTGATCTTGGACTTGAGGCTTGGCTCGTCCTTGTGCTCCTTGTGCTCCTTTGGTTCCTTTGGCTCCTTCTCGACCACCTCCACAACAACTGGTTGCTCTGGGAGTTTGTCGTAGTCGAACGATTCTGGATAATCATCGATCTGTTGAGTCAATGGAATGTCATCGATGTTGGCAGCACGGCGTGTGTCATCCAATGGACCGGTGTATTCCTCGGAGATTGGATAATCCAAGTGAGATGGTGACTTCTTGAACAATCCAGTGATCTTGGACTTGAGGCTTGGCTCGTCCTTGTGCTCCTTGTGCTCCTTTGGTTCCTTTGGCTCCTTCTCGACCACCTCCACAACAACTGGTTGCTCTGGGAGTTTGTCGTAGTCGAACGATTCTGGATAAGCATCGATCTGTTGAGTCAATGGAATGTCATCGATGTTGGCAGCGCGGCGTGTGTCATCCAATGGACCGGTGTATTCCTCGGAGATTGGATAATCCAAGTGAGATGGTGACTTCTTGAACAATCCAGTGATCTTGGCCTTGAGGCTTGGCTCGTCCTTGTGCTCCTTTGGTTCCTTTGGCTCCTTCTCGACCACCTCCACAACAACTGGTTGCTCTGGGAGTTTGTCGTAGTCGAACGATTCTGGATAAGCATCGATCTGTTGAGTCAATGGAATGTCATCGATGTTGGCAGCACGGCGTGTGTCATCCAATGGACCGGTGTATTCCTCGGAGATTGGATAATCCAAGTGAGATGGTGACTTCTTGAACAATCCAGTGATCTTGGACTTGAGGCTTGGCTCGTCCTTGTGCTCCTTGTGCTCCTTTGGTTCCTTTGGCTCCTTCTCGACCACCTCCACAACAACTGGTTGCTCTGGGAGTTTGTCGTAGTCGAACGATTCTGGATAATCATCGATCTGTTGAGTCAATGGAATGTCATCGATGTTGGCAGCACGGCGTGTGTCATCCAATGGACCGGTGTATTCCTCGGAGATTGGATAATCCAAGTGAGATGGTGACTTCTTGAACAATCCAGTGATCTTGGACTTGAGGCTTGGCTCGTCCTTGTGCTCCTTCGGTTCCTTTGGTTCCTTTGGCTCCTTCTCGACCACCTCCACAACAACTGGTTGCTCTGGGAGTTTGTCGTAGTCGAACGATTCTGGATAAGCATCGATCTGTTGAGTCAATGGAATGTCATCGATGTTGGCAGCGCGGCGTGTGTCATCCAATGGACCGGTGTATTCCTCGGAGATTGGATAATCCAAGTGAGATGGTGACTTCTTGAACAATCCAGTGATCTTGGCCTTGAGGCTTGGCTCGTCCTTGTGCTCCTTTGGTTCCTTTGGCTCCTTCTCGACCACCTCCACAACAACTGGTTGCTCTGGGAGTTTGTCGTAGTCGAACGATTCTGGATAAGCATCGATCTGTTGAGTCAATGGAATGTCATCGATGTTGGCAGCACGCCGTGTGTCATCCAATGGACCGGTGTATTCCTCGGAGATTGGATAATCCAAGTGAGATGGTGACTTCTTGAACAATCCAGTGATCTTGGACTTGAGGCTTGGCTCGTCCTTGTGCTCCTTTGGTTCCTTTGGCTCCTTCTCGACCACCTCCACAACAACTGGTTGCTCTGGGAGTTTGTCGTAGTCGAACGATTCTGGATAAGCATCGATCTGTTGAGTCAATGGAATGTCATCGATGTTGGCAGCACGCCGTGTGTCATCCAATGGACCGGTGTATTCCTCGGAGATTGGATAATCCAAGTGAGATGGTGACTTCTTGAACAATCCAGTGATCTTGGACTTGAGGCTTGGCTCGTCCTTGTGCTCCTTTGGTTCCTTTGGCTCCTTCTCGACCACCTCCACAACACCTGGTTGCTCTGGGAGTTTGTCGTAGTCGAACGATTCTGGATAAGCATCGATCTGTTGAGTCAATGGAATGTCATCGATGTTGGCAGCACGCCGTGTGTCATCCAATGGACCGGTGTATTCCTCGGAGATTGGATAATCCAAGTGAGATGGTGACTTCTTGAACAATCCAGTGATCTTGGACTTGAGGCTTGGCTCGTCCTTGTGCTCCTTTGGTTCCTTTGGCTCCTTCTCGACCACCTCCACAACAACTGGTTGCTCTGGGAGTTTGTCGTAGTCGAACGATTCTGGATAAGCATCGATCTGTTGAGTCAATGGAATGTCATCGATGTTGGCAGCACGGCGTGTGTCATCCAATGGACCGGTGTATTCCTCGGAGATTGGATAATCCAAGTGAGATGGTGACTTCTTGAACAATCCAGTGATCTTGGCCTTGAGGCTTGGCTCGTCCTTGTGCTCCTTTGGTTCCTTTGGCTCCTTCTCGACCACCTCCACAACAACTGGTTGCTCTGGGAGTTTGTCGTAGTCGAACGATTCTGGATAAGCATCGATCTGTTGAGTCAATGGAATGTCATCGATGTTGGCAGCACGGCGTGTGTCATCCAATGGACCGGTGTATTCCTCGAAGATTGGATAATCCAAGTGAGATGGTGACTTCTTGAACAATCCAGTGATCTTGGACTTGAGGCTTGGCTCGTCCTTGTGCTCCTTCGGTTCCTTTGGTTCCTTTGGCTCCTTCTCGACCACCTCCACAACAACTGGTTGCTCTGGGAGTTTGTCGTAGTCGAACGATTCTGGATAAGCATCGATCTGTTGAGTCAATGGAATGTCATCGATGTTGGCAGCACGCCGTGTGTCATCCAATGGACCGGTGTATTCCTCGGAGATTGGATAATCCAAGTGAGATGGTGACTTCTTGAACAATCCAGTGATCTTGGACTTGAGGCTTGGCTCGTCCTTGTGCTCCTTTGGTTCCTTTGGCTCCTTCTCGACCACCTCCACAACAACTGGTTGCTCTGGGAGTTTGTCGTAGTCGAACGATTCTGGATAAGCATCGATCTGTTGAGTCAATGGAATGTCATCGATGTTGGCAGCACGCCGTGTGTCATCCAATGGACCGGTGTATTCCTCGAAGATTGGATAATCCAAGTGAGATGGTGACTTCTTGAACAATCCAGTGATCTTGGACTTGAGGCTTGGCTCGTCCTTGTGCTCCTTCGGTTCCTTTGGTTCCTTTGGCTCCTTCTCGACCACCTCCACAACAACTGGTTGCTCTGGGAGTTTGTCGTAGTCGAACGATTCTGGATAAGCATCGATCTGTTGAGTCAATGGAATGTCATCGATGTTGGCAGCGCGGCGTGTGTCATCCAATGGACCGGTGTATTCCTCGGAGATTGGATAATCCAAGTGAGATGGTGACTTCTTGAACAATCCAGTGATCTTGGACTTGAGGCTTGGCTCGTCCTTGTGCTCCTTTGGTTCCTTTGGCTCCTTCTCGACCACCTCCACAACAACTGGTTGCTCTGGGAGTTTGTCGTAGTCGAACGATTCTGGATAAGCATCGATCTGTTGAGTCAATGGAATGTCATCGATGTTGGCAGCACGCCGTGTGTCATCCAATGGACCGGTGTATTCCTCGGAGATTGGATAATCCAAGTGAGATGGTGACTTCTTGAACAATCCAGTGATCTTGGACTTGAGGCTTGGCTCGTCCTTGTGCTCCTTTGGTTCCTTTGGCTCCTTCTCGACCACCTCCACAACAACTGGTTGCTCTGGGAGTTTGTCGTAGTCGAACGATTCTGGATAAGCATCGATCTGTTGAGTCAATGGAATGTCATCGATGTTGGCAGCACGCCGTGTGTCATCCAATGGACCGGTGTATTCCTCGGAGATTGGATAATCCAAGTGAGATGGTGACTTCTTGAACAATCCAGTGATCTTGGACTTGAGGCTTGGCTCGTCCTTGTGCTCCTTTGGTTCCTTTGGCTCCTTCTCGACCACCTCCACAACAACTGGTTGCTCTGGGAGTTTGTCGTAGTCGAACGATTCTGGATAAGCATCGATCTGTTGAGTCAATGGAATGTCATCGATGTTGGCAGCACGGCGTGTGTCATCCAATGGACCGGTGTATTCCTCGGAGATTGGATAATCCAAGTGAGATGGTGACTTCTTGAACAATCCAGTGATCTTGGCCTTGAGGCTTGGCTCGTCCTTGTGCTCCTTTGGTTCCTTTGGCTCCTTCTCGACCACCTCCACAACAACTGGTTGCTCTGGGAGTTTGTCGTAGTCGAACGATTCTGGATAAGCATCGATCTGTTGAGTCAATGGAATGTCATCGATGTTGGCAGCACGGCGTGTGTCATCCAATGGACCGGTGTATTCCTCGAAGATTGGATAATCCAAGTGAGATGGTGACTTCTTGAACAATCCAGTGATCTTGGACTTGAGGCTTGGCTCGTCCTTGTGCTCCTTCGGTTCCTTTGGTTCCTTTGGCTCCTTCTCGACCACCTCCACAACAACTGGTTGCTCTGGGAGTTTGTCGTAGTCGAACGATTCTGGATAAGCATCGATCTGTTGAGTCAATGGAATGTCATCGATGTTGGCAGCGCGGCGTGTGTCATCCAATGGACCGGTGTATTCCTCGGAGATTGGATAATCCAAGTGAGATGGTGACTTCTTGAACAATCCAGTGATCTTGGACTTGAGGCTTGGCTCGTCCTTGTGCTCCTTCGGTTCCTTTGGTTCCTTTGGCTCCTTCTCGACCACCTCCACAACAACTGGTTGCTCTGGGAGTTTGTCGTAGTCGAACGATTCTGGATAAGCATCGATCTGTTGAGTCAATGGAATGTCATCGATGTTGGCAGCGCGGCGTGTGTCATCCAATGGACCGGTGTATTCCTCGGAGATTGGATAATCCAAGTGAGATGGTGACTTCTTGAACAATCCAGTGATCTTGGACTTGAGGCTTGGCTCGTCCTTGTGCTCCTTTGGTTCCTTTGGCTCCTTCTCGACCACCTCCACAGCAACTGGTTGCTCTGGGAGTTTGTCGTAGTCGAACGATTCTGGATAAGCATCGATCTGTTGAGTCAATGGAATGTCATCGATGTTGGCAGCACGGCGTGTGTCATCCAATGGACCAGTGTATTCCTCGGAGATTGGATAATCCAAGTGAGATGGTGACTTCTTGAACAATCCAGTGATCTTGGACTTGAGGCTTGGCTCGTCCTTGTGCTCCTTCGGTTCCTTTGGCTCCTTCTCGACCACCTCCACAGCCACTGGTTGCTCTGGGAGTTTGTCGTAGTCGAACGATTCTGGATAAGCATCGATCTGTTGAGTCAATGGAATGTCATCGATGTTGGCAGCACGGCGTGTGTCATCCAATGGACCGGTGTATTCCTCGGAGATTGGATAATCCAAGTGAGATGGTGACTTCTTGAACAATCCAGTGATCTTGGACTTGAGGGTTGGCTCGTCCTTGTGCTCCTTTGGTTCCTTTGGCTCCTTCTCGACCACCTCCACAGCAACTGGTTGCTCTGGGAGTTTGTCGTAGTCGAACGATTCTGGATAAGCATCGATCTGTTGAGTCAATGGAATGTCATCGATGTTGGCAGCACGGCGTGTGTCATCCAATGGACCGGTGTATTCCTCGGAGATTGGATAATCCAAGTGAGATGGTGACTTCTTGAACAATCCAGTGATCTTGGACTTGAGGCTTGGCTCGTCCTTGTGCTCCTTTGGTTCCTTTGGCTCCTTCTCGACCACCTCCACAGCAACTGGTTGCTCTGGGAGTTTGTCGTAGTCGAACGATTCTGGATAAGCATCGATCTGTTGAGTCAATGGAATGTCATCGATGTTGGCAGCACGGCGTGTGTCATCCAATGGACCGGTGTATTCCTCGGAGATTGGATAATCCAAGTGAGATGGTGACTTCTTGAACAATCCAGTGATCTTGGACTTGAGGCTTGGCTCGTCCTTGTGCTCCTTCGGTTCCTTTGGCTCCTTCTCGACCACCTCCACAGCCACTGGTTGCTCTGGGAGTTTGTCGTAGTCGAACGATTCTGGATAAGCATCGATCTGTTGAGTCAATGGAATGTCATCGATGTTGGCAGCACGGCGTGTGTCATCCAATGGACCGGTGTATTCCTCGGAGATTGGATAATCCAAGTGAGATGGTGACTTCTTGAACAATCCAGTGATCTTGGACTTGAGGGTTGGCTCGTCCTTGTGCTCCTTTGGTTCCTTTGGCTCCTTCTCGACCACCTCCACAGCAACTGGTTGCTCTGGGAGTTTGTCGTAGTCGAACGATTCTGGATAAGCATCGATCTGTTGAGTCAATGGAATGTCATCGATGTTGGCAGCACGGCGTGTGTCATCCAATGGACCGGTGTATTCCTCGGAGATTGGATAATCCAAGTGAGATGGTGACTTCTTGAACAATCCAGTGATCTTGGACTTGAGGCTTGGCTCGTCCTTGTGCTCCTTTGGTTCCTTTGGCTCCTTCTCGACCACCTCCACAGCAACTGGTTGCTCTGGGAGTTTGTCGTAGTCGAACGATTCTGGATAAGCATCGATCTGTTGAGTCAATGGAATGTCATCGATGTTGGCAGCACGGCGTGTGTCATCCAATGGACCGGTGTATTCCTCGGAGATTGGATAATCCAAGTGAGATGGTGACTTCTTGAACAATCCAGTGATCTTGGACTTGAGGCTTGGCTCGTCCTTGTGCTCCTTTGGTTCCTTTGGCTCCTTCTCGACCACCTCCACAGCAACTGGTTGCTCTGGGAGTTTGTCGTAGTCGAACGATTCTGGATAAGCATCGATCTGTTGAGTCAATGGAATGTCATCGATGTTGGCAGCACGGCGTGTGTCATCCAATGGACCGGTGTATTCCTCGGAGATTGGATAATCCAAGTGAGATGGTGACTTCTTGAACAATCCAGTGATCTTGGACTTGAGGCTTGGCTCGTCCTTGTGCTCCTTTGGTTCCTTTGGCTCCTTCTCGACCACCTCCACAGCAACTGGTTGCTCTGGGAGTTTGTCGTAGTCGAACGATTCTGGATAAGCATCGATCTGTTGAGTCAATGGAATGTCATCGATGTTGGCAGCACGGCGTGTGTCATCCAATGGACCGGTGTATTCCTCGGAGATTGGATAATCCAAGTGAGATGGTGACTTCTTGAACAATCCAGTGATCTTGGACTTGAGGCTTGGCTCGTCCTTGTGCTCCTTCGGTTCCTTTGGTTCCTTTGGCTCCTTCTCGACCACCTCCACAACAACTGGTTGCTCTGGGAGTTTGTCGTAGTCGAACGATTGTGGATAAGCATCGATCTGTTGAGTCAATGGAATGTCATCGATGTTGGCAGCACGGCGTGTGTCATCCAATGAACCGGTGTATTCCTCGGAGATTGGATAATCCAAGTGAGATGGTGACTTCTTGAACAATCCAGTGATCTTGGCCTTGAGGCTTGGCTCGTCCTTGTGCTCCTTTGGTTCCTTTGGCTCCTTCTCGACCACCTCCACAACAACTGGTTGCTCTGGGAGTTTGTCGTAGTCGAACGATTCTGGATAAGCTTCGATCTGTTGAGTCAATGGAATGTCATCGATGTTGGCAGCACGGCGTGTGTCATCCAATGGACCGGTGTATTCCTCGGAGATTGGATAATCCAAGTGAGATGGTGACTTCTTGAACAATCCAGTGATCTTGGACTTGAGGCTTGGCTCGTCCTTGTGCTCCTTTGGTTCCTTTGGCTCCTTCTCGACCACCTCCACAACAACTGGTTGCTCTGGGAGTTTGTCGTAGTCGAACGATTCTGGATAAGCATCGATCTGTTGAGTCAATGGAATGTCATCGATGTTGGCAGCGCGGCGTGTGTCATCCAATGGACCGGTGTATTCCTCGGAGATTGGATAATCCAAGTGAGATGGTGACTTCTTGAACAATCCAGTGATCTTGGACTTGAGGCTTGGCTCGTCCTTGTGCTCCTTTGGTTCCTTTGGCTCCTTCTCGACCACCTCCACAGCCACTGGTTGCTCTGGGAGTTTGTCGTAGTCGAACGATTCTGGATAAGCATCGATCTGTTGAGTCAATGGAATGTCATCGATGTTGGCAGCACGGCGTGTGTCATCCAATGGACCGGTGTATTCCTCGGAGATTGGATAATCCAAGTGAGATGGTGACTTCTTGAACAATCCAGTGATCTTGGACTTGAGGCTTGGCTCGTCCTTGTGCTCCTTCGGTTCCTTTGGTTCCTTTGGCTCCTTCTCGACCACCTCCACAGCAACTGGTTGCTCTGGGAGTTTGTCGTAGTCGAACGATTCTGGATAAGCATCGATCTGTTGAGTCAATGGAATGTCATCGATGTTGGCAGCACGCCGTGTGTCATCCAATGGACCGGTGTATTCCTCGGAGATTGGATAATCCAAGTGAGATGGTGACTTCTTGAACAATCCAGTGATCTTGGACTTGAGGCTTGGCTCGTCCTTGTGCTCCTTTGGTTCCTTTGGCTCCTTCTCGACCACCTCCACAACAACTGGTTGCTCTGGGAGTTTGTCGTAGTCGAACGATTCTGGATAAGCATCGATCTGTTGAGTCAATGGAATGTCATCGATGTTGGCAGCGCGGCGTGTGTCATCCAATGGACCGGTGTATTCCTCGGAGATTGGATAATCCAAGTGAGATGGTGACTTCTTGAACAATCCAGTGATCTTGGACTTGAGGCTTGGCTCGTCCTTGTGCTCCTTTGGTTCCTTTGGCTCCTTCTCGACCACCTCCACAGCCACTGGTTGCTCTGGGAGTTTGTCGTAGTCGAACGATTCTGGATAAGCATCGATCTGTTGAGTCAATGGAATGTCATCGATGTTGGCAGCACGGCGTGTGTCATCCAATGGACCGGTGTATTCCTCGGAGATTGGATAATCCAAGTGAGATGGTGACTTCTTGAACAATCCAGTGATCTTGGACTTGAGGCTTGGCTCGTCCTTGTGCTCCTTCGGTTCCTTTGGTTCCTTTGGCTCCTTCTCGACCACCTCCACAGCAACTGGTTGCTCTGGGAGTTTGTCGTAGTCGAACGATTCTGGATAAGCATCGATCTGTTGAGTCAATGGAATGTCATCGATGTTGGCAGCACGCCGTGTGTCATCCAATGGACCGGTGTATTCCTCGGAGATTGGATAATCCAAGTGAGATGGTGACTTCTTGAACAATCCAGTGATCTTGGACTTGAGGCTTGGCTCGTCCTTGTGCTCCTTCGGTTCCTTTGGTTCCTTTGGCTCCTTCTCGACCACCTCCACAACAACTGGTTGCTCTGGGAGTTTGTCGTAGTCGAACGATTCTGGATAAGCATCGATCTGTTGAGTCAATGGAATGTCATCGATGTTGGCAGCACGGCGTGTGTCATCCAATGGACCGGTGTATTCCTCGGAGATTGGATAATCCAAGTGAGATGGTGACTTCTTGAACAATCCAGTGATCTTGGACTTGAGGCTTGGCTCGTCCTTGTGCTCCTTTGGTTCCTTTGGCTCCTTCTCGACCACCTCCACAGCAACTGGTTGCTCTGGGAGTTTGTCGTAGTCGAACGATTCTGGATAAGCATCGATCTGTTGAGTCAATGGAATGTCATCGATGTTGGCAGCACGGCGTGTGTCATCCAATGGACCGGTGTATTCCTCGGAGATTGGATAATCCAAGTGAGATGGTGACTTCTTGAACAATCCAGTGATCTTCGACTTGAGGCTTGGCTCGTCCTTGTGCTCCTTCGGTTCCTTTGGCTCCTTCTCGACCACCTCCACAGCAACTGGTTGCTCTGGGAGTTTGTCGTAGTCGAACGATTCTGGATAAGCATCGATCTGTTGAGTCAATGGAATGTCATCGATGTTGGCAGCACGCCGTGTGTCATCCAATGGACCGGTGTATTCCTCGGAGATTGGATAATCCAAGTGAGATGGTGACTTCTTGAACAATCCAGTGATCTTGGACTTGAGGCTTGGCTCGTCCTTGTGCTCCTTTGGTTCCTTTGGCTCCTTTGGCTCCTTCTCGACCACCTCCACAACAACTGGTTGCTCTGGGAGTTTGTCGTAGTCGAACGATTCTGGATAAGCATCGATCTGTTGAGTCAATGGAATGTCATCGATGTTGGCAGCACGGCGTGTGTCATCCAATGGACCGGTGTATTCCTCGGAGATTGGATAATCCAAGTGAGATGGTGACTTCTTGAACAATCCAGTGATCTTGGACTTGAGGCTTGGCTCGTCCTTGTGCTCCTTTGGTTCCTTTGGCTCCTTTGGCTCCTTCTCGACCACCTCCACAACAACTGGTTGCTCTGGGAGTTTGTCGTAGTCGAACGATTCTGGATAAGCATCGATCTGTTGAGTCAATGGAATGTCATCGATGTTGGCAGCACGGCGTGTGTCATCCAATGGACCGGTGTATTCCTCGGAGATTGGATAATCCAAGTGAGATGGTGACTTCTTGAACAATCCAGTGATCTTGGACTTGAGGCTTGGCTCGTCCTTGTGCTCCTTTGGTTCCTTTGGCTCCTTTGGCTCCTTCTCGACCACCTCCACAACAACTGGTTGCTCTGGGAGTTTGTCGTAGTCGAACGATTCTGGATAAGCATCGATCTGTTGAGTCAATGGAATGTCATCGATGTTGGCAGCACGGCGTGTGTCATCCAATGGACCGGTGTATTCCTCGGAGATTGGATAATCCAAGTGAGATGGTGACTTCTTGAACAATCCAGTGATCTTGGACTTGAGGCTTGGCTCGTCCTTGTGCTCCTTTGGTTCCTTTGGCTCCTTCTCGACCACCTCCACAGCCACTGGTTGCTCTGGGAGTTTGTCGTAGTCGAACGATTCTGGATAAGCATCGATCTGTTGAGTCAATGGAATGTCATCGATGTTGGCAGCACGGCGTGTGTCATCCAATGGACCGGTGTATTCCTCGGAGATTGGATAATCCAAGTGAGATGGTGACTTCTTGAACAATCCAGTGATCTTGGACTTGAGGCTTGGCTCGTCCTTGTGCTCCTTTGGTTCCTTTGGCTCCTTCTCGACCACCTCCACAGCAACTGGTTGCTCTGGGAGTTTGTCGTAGTCGAACGATTCTGGATAAGCATCGATCTGTTGAGTCAATGGAATGTCATCGATGTTGGCAGCACGGCGTGTGTCATCCAATGGACCGGTGTATTCCTCGGAGATTGGATAATCCAAGTGAGATGGTGACTTCTTGAACAATCCAGTGATCTTGGACTTGAGGCTTGGCTCGTCCTTGTGCTCCTTCGGTTCCTTTGGTTCCTTTGGCTCCTTCTCGACCACCTCCACAACAACTGGTTGCTCTGGGAGTTTGTCGTAGTCGAACGATTCTGGATAAGCATCGATCTGTTGAGTCAATGGAATGTCATCGATGTTGGCAGCACGGCGTGTGTCATCCAATGGACCGGTGTATTCCTCGGAGATTGGATAATCCAAGTGAGATGGTGACTTCTTGAACAATCCAGTGATCTTGGACTTGAGGCTTGGCTCGTCCTTGTGCTCCTTTGGTTCCTTTGGCTCCTTCTCGACCACCTCCACAGCCACTGGTTGCTCTGGGAGTTTGTCGTAGTCGAACGATTCTGGATAAGCATCGATCTGTTGAGTCAATGGAATGTCATCGATGTTGGCAGCACGGCGTGTGTCATCCAATGGACCGGTGTATTCCTCGGAGATTGGATAATCCAAGTGAGATGGTGACTTCTTGAACAATCCAGTGATCTTGGACTTGAGGCTTGGCTCGTCCTTGTGCTCCTTTGGTTCCTTTGGCTCCTTCTCGACCACCTCCACAGCAACTGGTTGCTCTGGGAGTTTGTCGTAGTCGAACGATTCTGGATAAGCATCGATCTGTTGAGTCAATGGAATGTCATCGATGTTGGCAGCACGGCGTGTGTCATCCAATGGACCGGTGTATTCCTCGGAGATTGGATAATCCAAGTGAGATGGTGACTTCTTGAACAATCCAGTGATCTTGGACTTGAGGCTTGGCTCGTCCTTGTGCTCCTTTGGTTCCTTTGGCTCCTTCTCGACCACCTCCACAGCAACTGGTTGCTCTGGGAGTTTGTCGTAGTCGAACGATTCTGGATAAGCATCGATCTGTTGAGTCAATGGAATGTCATCGATGTTGGCAGCACGGCGTGTGTCATCCAATGGACCGGTGTATTCCTCGGAGATTGGATAATCCAAGTGAGATGGTGACTTCTTGAACAATCCAGTGATCTTGGATTTGAGGCTTGGCTCGTCCTTGTGCTCCTTTGGTTCCTTTGGCTCCTTCTCGACCACCTCCACAGCAACTGGTTGCTCTGGGAGTTTGTCGTAGTCGAACGATTCTGGATAAGCATCGATCTGTTGAGTCAATGGAATGTCATCGATGTTGGCAGTACGGCGTGTGTCATCCAATGGACCGGTGTATTCCTCGGAGATTGGATAATCCAAGTGAGATGGTGACTTCTTGAACAATCCAGTGATCTTGGACTTGAGGCTTGGCTCGTCCTTGTGCTCCTTTGGTTCCTTTGGTTCCTTTGGCTCCTTCTCGACCACCTCCACAGCCACTGGTTGCTCTGGGAGTTTGTCGTAGTCGAACGATTCTGGATAAGCATCGATCTGTTGAGTCAATGGAATGTCATCGATGTTGGCAGCACGGCGTGTGTCATCCAATGGACCGGTGTATTCCTCGGAGATTGGATAATCCAAGTGAGATGGTGACTTCTTGAACAATCCAGTGATCTTGGACTTGAGGCTTGGCTCGTCCTTGTGCTCCTTCGGTTCCTTTGGCTCCTTCTCGACCACCTCCACAGCCACTGGTTGCTCTGGGAGTTTGTCGTAGTCGAACGATTCTGGATAAGCATCGATCTGTTGAGTCAATGGAATGTCATCGATGTTGGCAGCACGGCGTGTGTCATCCAATGGACCGGTGTATTCCTCGGAGATTGGATAATCCAAGTGAGATGGTGACTTCTTGAACAATCCAGTGATCTTGGACTTGAGGCTTGGCTCGTCCTTGTGCTCCTTTGGTTCCTTTGGCTCCTTCTCGACCACCTCCACAGCAACTGGTTGCTCTGGGAGTTTGTCGTAGTCGAACGATTCTGGATAAGCATCGATCTGTTGAGTCAATGGAATGTCATCGATGTTGGCAGCACGGCGTGTGTCATCCAATGGACCGGTGTATTCCTCGGAGATTGGATAATCCAAGTGAGATGGTGACTTCTTGAACAATCCAGTGATCTTGGACTTGAGGCTTGGCTCGTCCTTGTGCTCCTTGGGTTCCTTTGGCTCCTTCTCGACCACCTCCACAGCAACTGGTTGCTCTGGGAGTTTGTCGTAGTCGAACGATTCTGGATAAGCATCGATCTGTTGAGTCAATGGAATGTCATCGATGTTGGCAGCGCGGCGTGTGTCATCCAATGGACCGGTGTATTCCTCGGAGATTGGATAATCCAAGTGAGACGGTGACTTCTTGAACAATCCAGTGATCTTGGACTTGAGGCTTGGCTCGTCCTTGTGCTCCTTGGGTTCCTTTGGCTCCTTCTCGACCACCTCCACAGCCACTGGTTGCTCTGGGAGTTTGTCGTAGTCGAACGATTCTGGATAAGCATCGATCTGTTGAGTCAATGGAATGTCATCGATGTTGGAAGCGCGGCGTGTGTCATCCAATGGACCGGTGTATTCCTCGGAGATTGGATAATCCAAGTGAGATGGTGACTTCTTGAACAATCCAGTGATCTTGGACTTGAGGCTTGGCTCGTCCTTGTGCTCCTTGGGTTCCTTTGGCTCCTTCTCGACCACCTCCACAGCAACTGGTTGCTCTGGGAGTTTGTCGTAGTCGAACGATTCTGGATAAGCATCGATCTGTTGAGTCAATGGAATGTCATCGATGTTGGAAGCGCGGCGTGTGTCATCCAATGGACCGGTGTATTCCTCGGAGATTGGATAATCCAAGTGAGATGGTGACTTCTTGAACAATCCAGTGATCTTCGACTTGAGGCTTGGCTCGTCCTTGTGCTCCTTGGGTTCCTTTGGCTCCTTCTCGACCACCTCCACAGCAACTGGTTGCTCTGGGAGTTTGTCGTAGTCGAACGATTCTGGATAAGCATCGATCTGTTGAGTCAATGGAATGTCATCGATGTTGGAAGCGCGGCGTGTGTCATCCAATGGACCGGTGTATTCCTCGGAGATTGGATAATCCAAGTGAGATGGTGACTTCTTGAACAATCCAGTGATCTTGGACTTGAGGCTTGGCTCGTCCTTGTGCTCCTTGGGTTCCTTTGGCTCCTTCTCGACCACCTCCACAGCAACTGGTTGCTGTGGGAGTTTGTCGTAGTCGAACGATTCTGGATAAGCATCGATCTGTTGAGTCAATGGAATGTCATCGATGTTGGAAGCGCGGCGTGTGTCATCCAATGGACCGGTGTATTCCTCGGAGATTGGATAATCCAAGTGAGATGGTGACTTCTTGAACAATCCAGTGATCTTCGACTTGAGGCTTGGCTCGTCCTTGTGCTCCTTGGGTTCCTTTGGCTCCTTCTCGACCACCTCCACAGCAACTGGTTGCTGTGGGAGTTTGTCGTAGTCGAACGATTCTGGATAAGCATCGATCTGTTGAGTCAATGGAATGTCATCGATGTTGGAAGCGCGGCGTGTGTCATCCAATGGACCGGTGTATTCCTCGGAGATTGGATAATCCAAGTGAGATGGTGACTTCTTGAACAATCCAGTGATCTTGGACTTGAGGCTTGGCTCGTCCTTGTGCTCCTTGGGTTCCTTTGGCTCCTTCTCGACCACCTCCACAGCAACTGGTTGCTGTGGGAGTTTGTCGTAGTCGAACGATTCTGGATAAGCATCGATCTGTTGAGTCAATGGAATGTCATCGATGTTGGAAGCGCGGCGTGTGTCATCCAATGGACCGGTGTATTCCTCGGAGATTGGATAATCCAAGTGAGATGGTGACTTCTTGAACAATCCAGTGATCTTCGACTTGAGGCTTGGCTCGTCCTTGTGCTCCTTGGGTTCCTTTGGCTCCTTCTCGACCACCTCCACAGCAACTGGTTGCTCTGGGAGTTTGTCGTAGTCGAACGATTCTGGATAAGCATCGATCTGTTGAGTCAATGGAATGTCATCGATGTTGGAAGCGCGGCGTGTGTCATCCAATGGACCGGTGTATTCCTCGGAGATTGGATAATCCAAGTGAGATGGTGACTTCTTGAACAATCCAGTGATCTTGGACTTGAGGCTTGGCTCGTCCTTGTGCTCCTTGGGTTCCTTTGGCTCCTTCTCGACCACCTCCACAGCAACTGGTTGCTGTGGGAGTTTGTCGTAGTCGAACGATTCTGGATAAGCATCGATCTGTTGAGTCAATGGAATGTCATCGATGTTGGCAGCGCGGCGTGTGTCATCCAATGGACCGGTGTATTCCTCGGAGATTGGATAATCCAAGTGAGATGGTGACTTCTTGAACAATCCAGTGATCTTGGACTTGAGGCTTGGCTCGTCCTTGTGCTCCTTGGGTTCCTTTGGCTCCTTCTCGACCACCTCCACAGCAACTGGTTGCTCTGGGAGTTTGTCGTAGTCGAACGATTCTGGATAAGCATCGATCTGTTGAGTCAATGGAATGTCATCGATGTTGGAAGCGCGGCGTGTGTCATCCAATGGACCGGTGTATTCCTCGGAGATTGGATAATCCAAGTGAGATGGTGACTTCTTGAACAATCCAGTGATCTTCGACTTGAGGCTTGGCTCGTCCTTGTGCTCCTTGGGTTCCTTTGGCTCCTTCTCGACCACCTCCACAGCAACTGGTTGCTCTGGGAGTTTGTCGTAGTCGAACGATTCTGGATAAGCATCGATCTGTTGAGTCAATGGAATGTCATCGATGTTGGAAGCGCGGCGTGTGTCATCCAATGGACCGGTGTATTCCTCGGAGATTGGATAATCCAAGTGAGATGGTGACTTCTTGAACAATCCAGTGATCTTGGACTTGAGGCTTGGCTCGTCCTTGTGCTCCTTGGGTTCCTTTGGCTCCTTCTCGACCACCTCCACAGCAACTGGTTGCTGTGGGAGTTTGTCGTAGTCGAACGATTCTGGATAAGCATCGATCTGTTGAGTCAATGGAATGTCATCGATGTTGGCAGCGCGGCGTGTGTCATCCAATGGACCGGTGTATTCCTCGGAGATTGGATAATCCAAGTGAGATGGTGACTTCTTGAACAATCCAGTGATCTTGGACTTGAGGCTTGGCTCGTCCTTGTGCTCCTTGGGTTCCTTTGGCTCCTTCTCGACCACCTCCACAGCAACTGGTTGCTCTGGGAGTTTGTCGTAGTCGAACGATTCTGGATAAGCATCGATCTGTTGAGTCAATGGAATGTCATCGATGTTGGAAGCGCGGCGTGTGTCATCCAATGGACCGGTGTATTCCTCGGAGATTGGATAATCCAAGTGAGATGGTGACTTCTTGAACAATCCAGTGATCTTCGACTTGAGGCTTGGATCGTCCTTGTGCTCCTTGGGTTCCTTTGGCTCCTTCTCGACCACCTCCACAGCAACTGGTTGCTCTGGGAGTTTGTCGTAGTCAAACGATTCTGGATAAGCATCGATCTGTTGAGTCAATGGAATGTCATCGATGTTGGAAGCGCGGCGTGTGTCATCCAATGGACCGGTGTATTCCTCGGAGATTGGATAATCCAAGTGAGATGGTGACTTCTTGAACAATCCAGTGATCTTCGACTTGAGGCTTGGCTCGTCCTTGTGCTCCTTGGGTTCCTTTGGCTCCTTCTCGACCACCTCCACAGCAACTGGTTGCTCTGGGAGTTTGTCGTAGTCGAACGATTCTGGATAAGCATCGATCTGTTGAGTCAATGGAATGTCATCGATGTTGGCAGCGCGGCGTGTGTCATCCAATGGACCGGTGTATTCCTCGGAGATTGGATAATCCAAGTGAGATGGTGACTTCTTGAACAATCCAGTGATCTTCGACTTGAGGCTTGGATCGTCCTTGTGCTCCTTGGGTTCCTTTGGCTCCTTCTCGACCACCTCCACAGCAACTGGTTGCTCTGGGAGTTTGTCGTAGTCGAACGATTCTGGATAAGCATCGATCTGTTGAGTCAATGGAATGTCATCGATGTTGGCAGCGCGGCGTGTGTCATCCAATGGACCGGTGTATTCCTCGGAGATTGGATAATCCAAGTGAGATGGTGACTTCTTGAACAATCCAGTGATCTTGGACTTGAGGCTTGGCTCGTCCTTGTGCTCCTTGGGTTCCTTTGGCTCCTTTGGCTCCTTCTCGACCACCTCCACAGCAACTGGTTGCTCTGGGAGTTTGTCGTAGTCGAACGATTCTGGATAAGCATCGATCTGTTGAGTCAATGGAATGTCATCGATGTTGGAAGCGCGGCGTGTGTCATCCAATGGACCGGTGTATTCCTCGGAGATTGGATAATCCAAGTGAGATGGTGACTTCTTGAACAATCCAGTGATCTTCGACTTGAGGCTTGGCTCGTCCTTGTGCTCCTTGGGTTCCTTTGGCTCCTTCTCGACCACCTCCACAGCAACTGGTTGCTCTGGGAGTTTGTCGTAGTCGAACGATTCTGGATAAGCATCGATCTGTTGAGTCAATGGAATGTCATCGATGTTGGCAGCGCGGCGTGTGTCATCCAATGGACCGGTGTATTCCTCGGAGATTGGATAATCCAAGTGAGATGGTGACTTCTTGAACAATCCAGTGATCTTGGACTTGAGGCTTGGCTCGTCCTTGTGCTCCTTGGGTTCCTTTGGCTCCTTTGGCTCCTTCTCGACCACCTCCACAGCAACTGGTTGCTCTGGGAGTTTGTCGTAGTCGAACGATTCTGGATAAGCATCGATCTGTTGAGTCAATGGAATGTCATCGATGTTGGCAGCACGCCGTGTGTCATCCAATGGACCGGTGTATTCCTCGGAGATTGGATAATCCAAGTGAGATGGTGACTTCTTGAACAATCCAGTGATCTTCGACTTGAGGCTTGGCTCGTCCTTGTGCTCCTTGGGTTCCTTTGGCTCCTTCTCGACCACCTCCACAGCAACTGGTTGCTCTGGGAGTTTGTCGTAGTCGAACGATTCTGGATAAGCATCGATCTGTTGAGTCAATGGAATGTCATCGATGTTGGCAGCGCGGCGTGTGTCATCCAATGGACCGGTGTATTCCTCGGAGATTGGATAATCCAAGTGAGATGGTGACTTCTTGAACAATCCAGTGATCTTGGACTTGAGGCTTGGCTCGTCCTTGTGCTCCTTGGGTTCCTTTGGCTCCTTTGGCTCCTTCTCGACCACCTCCACAGCAACTGGTTGCTCTGGGAGTTTGTCGTAGTCGAACGATTCTGGATAAGCATCGATCTGTTGAGTCAATGGAATGTCATCGATGTTGGCAGCGCGGCGTGTGTCATCCAATGGACCGGTGTATTCCTCGGAGATTGGATAATCCAAGTGAGATGGTGACTTCTTGAACAATCCAGTGATCTTGGACTTGAGGCTTGGCTCGTCCTTGTGCTCCTTGGGTTCCTTTGGCTCCTTTGGCTCCTTCTCGACCACCTCCACAGCAACTGGTTGCTCTGGGAGTTTGTCGTAGTCGAACGATTCTGGATAAGCATCGATCTGTTGAGTCAATGGAATGTCATCGATGTTGGCAGCGCGGCGTGTGTCATCCAATGGACCGGTGTATTCCTCGGAGATTGGATAATCCAAGTGAGATGGTGACTTCTTGAACAATCCAGTGATCTTGGACTTGAGGCTTGGCTCGTCCTTGTGCTCCTTGGGTTCCTTTGGCTCCTTTGGCTCCTTCTCGACCACCTCCACAGCAACTGGTTGCTCTGGGAGTTTGTCGTAGTCGAACGATTCTGGATAAGCATCGATCTGTTGAGTCAATGGAATGTCATCGATGTTGGCAGCGCGGCGTGTGTCATCCAATGGACCGGTGTATTCCTCGGAGATTGGATAATCCAAGTGAGATGGTGACTTCTTGAACAATCCAGTGATCTTGGACTTGAGGCTTGGCTCGTCCTTGTGCTCCTTCGGTTCCTTTGGCTCCTTCTCGACCACCTCCACAGCCACTGGTTGCTCTGGGAGTTTGTCGTAGTCGAACGATTCTGGATAAGCATCGATCTGTTGAGTCAATGGAATGTCATCGATGTTGGAAGCGCGGCGTGTGTCATCCAATGGACCGGTGTATTCCTCGGAGATTGGATAATCCAAGTGAGATGGTGACTTCTTGAACAATCCAGTGATCTTCGACTTGAGGCTTGGCTCGTCCTTGTGCTCCTTCGGTTCCTTTGGCTCCTTCTCGACCACCTCCACAGCAACTGGTTGCTCTGGGAGTTTGTCGTAGTCGAACGATTCTGGATAAGCATCGATCTGTTGAGTCAATGGAATGTCATCGATGTTGGAAGCGCGGCGTGTGTCATCCAATGGACCGGTGTATTCCTCGGAGATTGGATAATCCAAGTGAGATGGTGACTTCTTGAACAATCCAGTGATCTTGGACTTGAGGCTTGGCTCGTCCTTGTGCTCCTTCGGTTCCTTTGGCTCCTTCTCGACCACCTCCACAGCAACTGGTTGCTCTGGGAGTTTGTCGTAGTCGAACGATTCTGGATAAGCATCGATCTGTTGAGTCAATGGAATGTCATCGATGTTGGAAGCGCGGCGTGTGTCATCCAATGGACCGGTGTATTCCTCGGAGATTGGATAATCCAAGTGAGATGGTGACTTCTTGAACAATCCAGTGATCTTCGACTTGAGGCTTGGCTCGTCCTTGTGCTCCTTTGGCTCCTTTGGCTCCTTCTCGACCACCTCCACAACAACTGGTTGCTCTGGGAGTTTGTCGTAGTCGAACGATTCTGGATAAGCATCGATCTGTTGAGTCAATGGAATGTCATCGATGTTGGCAGCGCGGCGTGTGTCATCCAATGGACCGGTGTATTCCTCGGAGATTGGATAATCCAAGTGAGATGGTGACTTCTTGAACAATCCAGTGATCTTGGACTTGAGGCTTGGCTCGTCCTTGTGCTCCTTCGGTTCCTTTGGCTCCTTTGGCTCCTTCTCGACCACCTCCACGACAACTGGTTGCTCTGGGAGTTTGTCGTAGTCGAACGATTCTGGATAAGCATCGATCTGTTGAGTCAATGGAATGTCATCGATGTTGGCAGCACGGCGTGTGTCATCCAATGGACCGGTGTATTCCTCGGAGATTGGATAATCCAAGTGAGATGGTGACTTCTTGAACAATCCAGTGATCTTGGACTTGAGGCTTGGCTCGTCCTTGTGCTCCTTTGGTTCCTTTGGCTCCTTCTCGACCACCTCCACAGCCACTGGTTGCTCTGGGAGTTTGTCGTAGTCGAACGATTCTGGATAAGCATCGATCTGTTGAGTCAATGGAATGTCATCGATGTTGGCAGCACGGCGTGTGTCATCCAATGGACCGGTGTATTCCTCGGAGATTGGATAATCCAAGTGAGATGGTGACTTCTTGAACAATCCAGTGATCTTGGACTTGAGGCTTGGCTCGTCCTTGTGCTCCTTGGGTTCCTTTGGCTCCTTCTCGACCACCTCCACAGCAACTGGTTGCTCTGGGAGTTTGTCGTAGTCGAACGATTCTGGATAAGCATCGATCTGTTGAGTCAATGGAATGTCATCGATGTTGGCAGCGCGGCGTGTGTCATCCAATGGACCGGTGTATTCCTCGGAGATTGGATAATCCAAGTGAGATGGTGACTTCTTGAACAATCCAGTGATCTTGGACTTGAGGCTTGGCTCGTCCTTGTGCTCCTTGGGTTCCTTTGGCTCCTTCTCGACCACCTCCACAGCCACTGGTTGCTCTGGGAGTTTGTCGTAGTCGAACGATTCTGGATAAGCATCGATCTGTTGAGTCAATGGAATGTCATCGATGTTGGCAGCGCGGCGTGTGTCATCCAATGGACCGGTGTATTCCTCGGAGATTGGATAATCCAAGTGAGATGGTGAGTTCTTGAACAATCCAGTGATCTTGGACTTGAGGCTTGGCTCGTCCTTGTGCTCCTTCGGTTCCTTTGGCTCCTTCTCGACCACCTCCACAGCCACTGGTTGCTCTGGGAGTTTGTCGTAGTCGAACGATTCTGGATAAGCATCGATCTGTTGAGTCAATGGAATGTCATCGATGTTGGCAGCACGGCGTGTGTCATCCAATGGACCGGTGTATTCCTCGGAGATTGGATAATCCAAGTGAGATGGTGACTTCTTGAACAATCCAGTGATCTTGGACTTGAGGCTTGGCTCGTCCTTGTGCTCCTTTGGTTCCTTTGGCTCCTTCTCGACCACCTCCACAGCCACTGGTTGCTCTGGGAGTTTGTCGTAGTCGAACGATTCTGGATAAGCATCGATCTGTTGAGTCAATGGAATGTCATCGATGTTGGCAGCGCGGCGTGTGTCATCCAATGGACCGGTGTATTCCTCGGAGATTGGATAATCCAAGTGAGATGGTGACTTCTTGAACAATCCAGTGATCTTGGACTTGAGGCTTGGCTCGTCCTTGTGCTCCTTTGGTTCCTTTGGCTCCTTCTCGACCACCTCCACAGCCACTGGTTGCTCTGGGAGTTTGTCGTAGTCGAACGATTCTGGATAAGCATCGATCTGTTGAGTCAATGGAATGTCATCGATGTTGGCAGCGCGGCGTGTGTCATCCAATGGACCGGTGTATTCCTCGGAGATTGGATAATCCAATTGAGATGGTGACTTCTTGAACAATCCAGTGATCTTCGACTTGAGGCTTGGCTCGTCCTTGTGCTCCTTCGGTTCCTTTTGCTCCTTCTCGACCACCTCCACAGCAACTGGTTGCTCTGGGAGTTTGTCGTAGTCGAACGATTCTGGATAAGCATCGATCTGTTGAGGCAATGGAATGTCATCGATGTTGGCAGCACGGCGTGTGTCATCCAATGGACCGGTGTATTCCTCGGAGATTGGATAATCCAATTGAGATGGTGACTTCTTGAACAATCCAGTGATCTTGGACTTGAGGCTTGGCTCGTCCTTGTGCTCCTTCGGTTCCTTTGGCTCCTTTGGCTCCTTCTCGACCACCTCCACAGCAACTGGTTGCTCTGGGAGTTTGTCGTAGTCGAACGATTCTGGATAAGCATCGATCTGTTGAGTCAATGGAATGTCATCGATGTTGGCAGCACGGCGTGTGTCATCCAATGGACCGGTGTATTCCTCGGAGATTGGATAATCCAATTGAGATGGTGACTTCTTGAACAATCCAGTGATCTTCGACTTGAGGCTTGGCTCGTCCTTGTGCTCCTTCGGTTCCTTTGGCTCCTTTTGCTCCTTCTCGACCACCTCCACAGCAACTGGTTGCTCTGGGAGTTTGTCGTAGTCGAACGATTCTGGATAAGCATCGATCTGTTGAGTCAATGGAATGTCATCGATGTTGGCAGCACGGCGTGTGTCATCCAATGGACCGGTGTATTCCTCGGAGATTGGATAATCCAAGTGAGATGGTGACTTCTTGAACAATCCAGTGATCTTCGACTTGAGGCTTGGCTCGTCCTTGTGCTCCTTCGGTTCCTTTGGCTCCTTCTCGACCACCTCCACAGCAACTGGTTGCTCTGGGAGTTTGTCGTAGTCGAACGATTCTGGATAAGCATCGATCTGTTGAGTCAATGGAATGTCATCGATGTTGGCAGCGCGGCGTGTGTCATCCAATGGACCGGTGTATTCCTCGGAGATTGGATAATCCAAGTGAGATGGTGACTTCTTGAACAATCCAGTGATCTTGGACTTGAGGCTTGGCTCGTCCTTGTGCTCCTTGGGTTCCTTTGGCTCCTTCTCGACCACCTCCACAGCAACTGGTTGCTCTGGGAGTTTGTCGTAGTCGAACGATTCTGGATAAGCATCGATCTGTTGAGTCAATGGAATGTCATCGATGTTGGCAGCACGGCGTGTGTCATCCAATGGACCGGTGTATTCCTCGGAGATTGGATAATCCAAGTGAGATGGTGACTTCTTGAACAATCCAGTGATCTTGGACTTGAGGCTTGGCTCGTCCTTGTGCTCCTTCGGTTCCTTTGGCTCCTTCTCGACCACCTCCACGACAACTGGTTGCTCTGGGAGTTTGTCGTAGTCGAACGATTCTGGATAAGCATCGATCTGTTGAGTCAATGGAATGTCATCGATGTTGGCAGTACGGCGTGTGTCATCCAATGGACCGGTGTATTCCTCGGAGATTGGATAATCCAAGTGAGATGGTGACTTCTTGAACAATCCAGTGATCTTCGACTTGAGGCTTGGCTCGTCCTTGTGCTCCTTCGGTTCCTTTGGCTCCTTCTCGACCACCTCCACAGCCACTGGTTGCTCTGGGAGTTTGTCGTAGTCGAACGATTCTGGATAAGCATCGATCTGTTGAGTCAATGGAATGTCATCGATGTTGGCAGCACGGCGTGTGTCATCCAATGGACCGGTGTATTCCTCGGAGATTGGATAATCCAATTGAGATGGTGACTTCTTGAACAATCCAGTGATCTTCGACTTGAGGCTTGGCTCGTCCTTGTGCTCCTTCGGTTCCTTTGGCTCCTTTTGCTCCTTCTCGACCACCTCCACAGCAACTGGTTGCTCTGGGAGTTTGTCGTAGTCGAACGATTCTGGATAAGCATCGATCTGTTGAGTCAATGGAATGTCATCGATGTTGGCAGCACGGCGTGTGTCATCCAATGGACCGGTGTATTCCTCGGAGATTGGATAATCCAAGTGAGATGGTGACTTCTTGAACAATCCAGTGATCTTCGACTTGAGGCTTGGCTCGTCCTTGTGCTCCTTCGGTTCCTTTGGCTCCTTCTCGACCACCTCCACAGCCACTGGTTGCTCTGGGAGTTTGTCGTAGTCGAACGATTCTGGATAAGCATCGATCTGTTGAGTCAATGGAATGTCATCGATGTTGGCAGTACGGCGTGTGTCATCCAATGGACCGGTGTATTCCTCGGAGATTGGATAATCCAAGTGAGATGGTGACTTCTTGAACAATCCAGTGATCTTCGACTTGAGGCTTGGCTCGTCCTTGTGCTCCTTGGGTTCCTTTGGCTCCTTTGGCTCCTTCTCGACCACCTCCACAGCAACTGGTTGCTCTGGGAGTTTGTCGTAGTCGAACGATTCTGGATAAGCATCGATCTGTTGAGTCAATGGAATGTCATCGATGTTGGCAGCGCGGCGTGTGTCATCCAATGGACCGGTGTATTCCTCGGAGATTGGATAATACAAGTGAGATGGTGACTTCTTGAACAATCCAGTGATCTTGGACTTGAGGCTTGGCTCGTCCTTGTGCTCCTTCGGTTCCATTGGCTCCTTCTCGACCACCTCCACAGCAACTGGTTGCTCTGGGAGTTTGTCGTAGTCGAACGATTCTGGATAAGCATCGATCTGTTGAGTCAATGGAATGTCATCGATGTTGGCAGCGCGGCGTGTGTCATCCAATGGACCGGTGTATTCCTCGGAGATTGGATAATCCAAGTGAGATGGTGACTTCTTGAACAATCCAGTGATCTTGGACTTGAGGCTTGGCTCGTCCTTGTGCTCCTTGGGTTCCTTTGGCTCCTTTGGCTCCTTCTCGACCACCTCCACAGCAACTGGTTGCTCTGGGAGTTTGTCGTAGTCGAACGATTCTGGATAAGCATCGATCTGTTGAGTCAATGGAATGTCATCGATGTTGGCAGCGCGGCGTGTGTCATCCAATGGACCGGTGTATTCCTCGGAGATTGGATAATCCAAGTGAGATGGTGACTTCTTGAACAATCCAGTGATCTTGGACTTGAGGCTTGGCTCGTCCTTGTGCTCCTTGGGTTCCTTTGGCTCCTTTGGCTCCTTCTCGACCACCTCCACAGCAACTGGTTGCTCTGGGAGTTTGTCGTAGTCGAACGATTCTGGATAAGCATCGATCTGTTGAGTCAATGGAATGTCATCGATGTTGGCAGCGCGGCGTGTGTCATCCAATGGACCGGTGTATTCCTCGGAGATTGGATAATCCAAGTGAGATGGTGACTTCTTGAACAATCCAGTGATCTTGGACTTGAGGCTTGGCTCGTCCTTGTGCTCCTTCGGTTCCATTGGCTCCTTCTCGACCACCTCCACAGCAACTGGTTGCTCTGGGAGTTTGTCGTAGTCGAACGATTCTGGATAAGCATCGATCTGTTGAGTCAATGGAATGTCATCGATGTTGGCAGCACGGCGTGTGTCATCCAATGGACCGGTGTATTCCTCGGAGATTGGATAATCCAAGTGAGATGGTGACTTCTTGAACAATCCAGTGATCTTGGACTTGAGGCTTGGCTCGTCCTTGTGCTCCTTGGGTTCCTTTGGCTCCTTCTCGACCACCTCCACAGCAACTGGTTGCTCTGGGAGTTTGTCGTAGTCGAACGATTCTGGATAAGCATCGATCTGTTGAGTCAATGGAATGTCATCGATGTTGGCAGCACGGCGTGTGTCATCCAATGGACCGGTGTATTCCTCGGAGATTGGATAATCCAAGTGAGATGGTGACTTCTTGAACAATCCAGTGATCTTGGACTTGAGGCTTGGCTCGTCCTTGTGCTCCTTCGGTTCCTTTGGCTCCTTTGGCTCCTTCTCGACCACCTCCACGACAACTGGTTGCTCTGGGAGTTTGTCGTAGTCGAACGATTCTGGATAAGCATCGATCTGTTGAGTCAATGGAATGTCATCGATGTTGGCAGCGCGGCGTGTGTCATCCAATGGACCGGTGTATTCCTCGGAGATTGGATAATCCAAGTGAGATGGTGACTTCTTGAACAATCCAGTGATCTTGGACTTGAGGCTTGGCTCGTCCTTGTGCTCCTTCGGTTCCTTTGGCTCCTTTTGCTCCTTCTCGACCACCTCCACGACAACTGGTTGCTCTGGGAGTTTGTCGTAGTCGAACGATTCTGGATAAGCATCGATCTGTTGAGTCAATGGAATGTCATCGATGTTGGCAGCACGGCGTGTGTCATCCAATTGACCGGTGTATTCCTCGGAGATTGGATAATCCAAGTGAGATGGTGACTTCTTGAACAATCCAGTGATCTTGGACTTGAGGCTTGGCTCGTCCTTGTGCTCCTTCGGTTCCTTTGGCTCCTTTGGCTCCTTCTCGACCACCTCCACGACAACTGGTTGCTCTGGGAGTTTGTCGTAGTCGAACGATTCTGGATAAGCATCGATCTGTTGAGTCAATGGAATGTCATCGATGTTGGCAGCACGGCGTGTGTCATCCAATTGACCGGTGTATTCCTCGGAGATTGGATAATCCAAGTGAGATGGTGACTTCTTGAACAATCCAGTGATCTTGGACTTGAGGCTTGGCTCGTCCTTGTGCTCCTTCGGTTCCTTTGGCTCCTTTGGCTCCTTCTCGACCACCTCCACGACAACTGGTTGCTCTGGGAGTTTGTCGTAGTCGAACGATTCTGGATAAGCATCGATCTGTTGAGTCAATGGAATGTCATCGATGTTGGCAGCACGGCGTGTGTCATCCAATGGACCGGTGTATTCCTCGGAGATTGGATAATCCAAGTGAGATGGTGACTTCTTGAACAATCCAGTGATCTTGGACTTGAGGCTTGGCTCGTCCTTGTGCTCCTTGGGTTCCTTTGGCTCCTTCTCGACCACCTCCACGACAACTGGTTGCTCTGGGAGTTTGTCGTAGTCGAACGATTCTGGATAAGCATCGATCTGTTGAGTCAATGGAATGTCATCGATGTTGGCAGCGCGGCGTGTGTCATCCAATGGACCGGTGTATTCCTCGGAGATTGGATAATCCAAGTGAGATGGTGACTTCTTGAACAATCCAGTGATCTTGGACTTGAGGCTTGGCTCGTCCTTGTGCTCCTTCGGTTCCTTTGGCTCCTTTGGCTCCTTCTCGACCACCTCCACGACAACTGGTTGCTCTGGGAGTTTGTCGTAGTCGAACGATTCTGGATAAGCATCGATCTGTTGAGTCAATGGAATGTCATCGATGTTGGCAGCACGGCGTGTGTCATCCAATGGACCGGTGTATTCCTCGGAGATTGGATAATCCAAGTGAGATGGTGACTTCTTGAACAATCCAGTGATCTTGGACTTGAGGCTTGGCTCGTCCTTGTGCTCCTTGGGTTCCTTTGGCTCCTTCTCGACCACCTCCACAGCAACTGGTTGCTCTGGGAGTTTGTCGTAGTCGAACGATTCTGGATAAGCATCGATCTGTTGAGTCAATGGAATGTCATCGATGTTGGCAGCGCGGCGTGTGTCATCCAATGGACCGGTGTATTCCTCGGAGATTGGATAATCCAAGTGAGATGATGACTTCTTGAACAATCCAGTGATCTTGGACTTGAGGCTTGGCTCGTCCTTGTGCTCCTTGGGTTCCTTTGGCTCCTTCTCGACCACCTCCACAGCAACTGGTTGCTCTGGGAGTTTGTCGTAGTCGAACGATTCTGGATAAGCATCGATCTGTTGAGTCAATGGAATGTCATCGATGTTGGCAGCGCGGCGTGTGTCATCCAATGGACCGGTGTATTCCTCGGAGATTGGATAATCCAAGTGAGATGGTGACTTCTTGAACAATCCAGTGATCTTGGACTTGAGGCTTGGCTCGTCCTTGTGCTCCTTCGGTTCCTTTGGCTCCTTCTCGACCACCTCCACAGCAACTGGTTGCTCTGGGAGTTTGTCGTAGTCGAACGATTCTGGATAAGCATCGATCTGTTGAGTCAATGGAATGTCATCGATGTTGGCAGCACGGCGTGTGTCATCCAATGGACCGGTGTATTCCTCGGAGATTGGATAATCCAAGTGAGATGGTGACTTCTTGAACAATCCAGTGATCTTCGACTTGAGGCTTGGCTCGTCCTTGTGCTCCTTGGGTTCCTTTGGCTCCTTCTCGACCACCTCCACAGCCACTGGTTGCTCTGGGAGTTTGTCGTAGTCGAACGATTCTGGATAAGCATCGATCTGTTGAGTCAATGGAATGTCATCGATGTTGGCAGCGCGGCGTGTGTCATCCAATGGACCGGTGTATTCCTCGGAGATTGGATAATCCAAGTGAGATGGTGACTTCTTGAACAATCCAGTGATCTTGGACTTGAGGCTTGGCTCGTCCTTGTGCTCCTTGGGTTCCTTTGGCTCCTTCTCGACCACCTCCACAGCCACTGGTTGCTCTGGGAGTTTGTCGTAGTCGAACGATTCTGGATAAGCATCGATCTGTTGAGTCAATGGAATGTCATCGATGTTGGCAGCACGGCGTGTGTCATCCAATGGACCGGTGTATTCCTCGGAGATTGGATAATCCAAGTGAGATGGTGACTTCTTGAACAATCCAGTGATCTTGGACTTGAGGCTTGGCTCGTCCTTGTGCTCCTTCGGTTCCTTTGGCTCCTTCTCGACCACCTCCACAGCAACTGGTTGCTCTGGGAGTTTGTCGTAGTCGAACGATTCTGGATAAGCATCGATCTGTTGAGTCAATGGAATGTCATCGATGTTGGCAGCGCGGCGTGTGTCATCCAATGGACCGGTGTATTCCTCGGAGATTGGATAATCCAAGTGAGATGGTGACTTCTTGAACAATCCAGTGATCTTGGACTTGAGGCTTGGCTCGTCCTTGTGCTCCTTGGGTTCCTTTGGCTCCTTTGGCTCCTTCTCGACCACCTCCACAGCAACTGGTTGCTCTGGGAGTTTGTCGTAGTCGAACGATTCTGGATAAGCATCGATCTGTTGAGTCAATGGAATGTCATCGATGTTGGCAGCGCGGCGTGTGTCATCCAATGGACCGGTGTATTCCTCGGAGATTGGATAATCCAAATGAGATGGTGACTTCTTGAACAATCCAGTGATCTTGGACTTGAGGCTTGGCTCGTCCTTGTGCTCCTTCGGTTCCTTTGGCTCCTTCTCGACCACCTCCACAGCAACTGGTTGCTCTGGGAGTTTGTCGTAGTCGAACGATTCTGGATAAACATCGATATGTTGAGTCAATGGAATGTCATCGATGTTGGCAGCGCGGCGTGTGTCATCCAATGGACCGGTGTATTCCTCGGAGATTGGATAATCCAAGTGAGATGGTGACTTCTTGAACAATCCAGTGATCTTGGACTTGAGGCTTGGCTCGTCCTTGTGCTCCTTCGGTTCCTTTGGCTCCTTCTCGACCACCTCCACAGCAACTGGTTGCTCTGGGAGTTTATCGTAGTCGAACGATTCTGGATAAGCATCGATCTGTTGAGTCAATGGAATGTCATCGATGTTGGCAGCGCGGCGTGTGTCATCAAATGGACCGGTGTATTCCTCGGAGATTGGATAATCCAAATGAGATGGTGACTTCTTGAACAATCCAGTGATCTTGGACTTGAGGCTTGGCTCGTCCTTGTGCTCCTTGGGTTCCTTTGGCTCCTTCTCGACCACCTCCACAGCAACTGGTTGCTCTGGGAGTTTGTCGTAGTCGAACGATTCTGGATAAGCATCGATCTGTTGAGTCAATGGAATGTCATCGATGTTGGCAGCGCGGCGTGTGTCATCCAATGGACCGGTGTATTCCTCGGAGATTGGATAATCCAAGTGAGATGGTGACTTCTTGAACAATCCAGTGATCTTGGACTTGAGGCTTGGCTCGTCCTTGTGCTCCTTCGGTTCCTTTGGCTCCTTCTCGACCACCTCCACAGCAACTGGTTGCTCTGGGAGTTTGTCGTAGTCGAACGATTCTGGATAAGCATCGATCTGTTGAGTCAATGGAATGTCATCGATGTTGGCAGCGCGGCGTGTGTCATCCAATGGACCGGTGTATTCCTCGGAGATTGGATAATCCAAGTGAGATGGTGACTTCTTGAACAATCCAGTGATCTTGGACTTGAGGCTTGGCTCGTCCTTGTGCTCCTTCGGTTCCTTTGGCTCCTTCTCGACCACCTCCACAGCAACTGGTTGCTCTGGGAGTTTGTCGTAGTCGAACGATTCTGGATAAACATCGATATGTTGAGTCAATGGAATGTCATCGATGTTGGCAGCGCGGCGTGTGTCATCCAATGGACCGGTGTATTCCTCGGAGATTGGATAATCCAAGTGAGATGGTGACTTCTTGAACAATCCAGTGATCTTGGACTTGAGGCTTGGCTCGTCCTTGTGCTCCTTGGGTTCCTTTGGCTCCTTTGGCTCCTTCTCGACCACCTCCACAGCAACTGGTTGCTCTGGGAGTTTGTCGTAGTCGAACGATTCTGGATAAGCATCGATCTGTTGAGTCAATGGAATGTCATCGATGTTGGCAGCACGGCGTGTGTCATCCAATGGACCGGTGTATTCCTCGGAGATTGGATAATCCAAATGAGATGGTGACTTCTTGAACAATCCAGTGATCTTGGACTTGAGGCTTGGCTCGTCCTTGTGCTCCTTGGGTTCCTTTGGCTCCTTTGGCTCCTTCTCGACCACCTCCACAGCAACTGGTTGCTCTGGGAGTTTGTCGTAGTCGAACGATTCTGGATAAACATCGATATGTTGAGTCAATGGAATGTCATCGATGTTGGCAGCGCGGCGTGTGTCATCCAATGGACCGGTGTATTCCTCGGAGATTGGATAATCCAAGTGAGATGGTGACTTCTTGAACAATCCAGTGATCTTGGACTTGAGGCTTGGCTCGTCCTTGTGCTCCTTGGGTTCCTTTGGCTCCTTTGGCTCCTTCTCGACCACCTCCACAGCAACTGGTTGCTCTGGGAGTTTGTCGTAGTCGAACGATTCTGGATAAGCATCGATCTGTTGAGTCAATGGAATGTCATCGATGTTGGCAGCGCGGCGTGTGTCATCCAATGGACCGGTGTATTCCTCGGAGATTGGATAATCCAAGTGAGATGGTGACTTCTTGAACAATCCAGTGATCTTGGACTTGAGGCTTGGCTCGTCCTTGTGCTCCTTCGGTTCCTTTGGCTCCTTCTCGACCACCTCCACAGCAACTGGTTGCTCTGGGAGTTTGTCGTAGTCGAACGATTCTGGATAAACATCGATATGTTGAGTCAATGGAATGTCATCGATGTTGGCAGCGCGGCGTGTGTCATCCAATGGACCGGTGTATTCCTCGGAGATTGGATAATCCAAGTGAGATGGTGACTTCTTGAACAATCCAGTGATCTTGGACTTGAGGCTTGGCTCGTCCTTGTGCTCCTTGGGTTCCTTTGGCTCCTTCTCGACCACCTCCACAGCAACTGGTTGCTCTGGGAGTTTGTCGTAGTCGAACGATTCTGGATAAGCATCGATCTGTTGAGTCAATGGAATGTCATCGATGTTGGAAGCGCGGCGTGTGTCATCCAATTGACCGGTGTATTCCTCGGAGATTGGATAATCCAAGTGAGATGGTGACTTCTTGAACAATCCAGTGATCTTCGACTTGAGGCTTGGATCGTCCTTGTGCTCCTTGGGTTCCTTTGGCTCCTTCTCGACCACCTCCACAGCAACTGGTTGCTCTGGGAGTTTGTCGTAGTCGAACGATTCTGGATAAGCATCGATCTGTTGAGTCAATGGAATGTCATCGATGTTGGCAGCACGGCGTGTGTCATCCAATGGACCGGTGTATTCCTCGGAGATTGGATAATCCAAATGAGATGGTGACTTCTTGAACAATCCAGTGATCTTGGACTTGAGGCTTGGCTCGTCCTTGTGCTCCTTCGGTTCCTTTGGCTCCTTCTCGACCACCTCCACACCAACTGGTTGCTCTGGGAGTTTGTCGTAGTCGAACGATTCTGGATAAACATCGATATGTTGAGTCAATGGAATGTCATCGATGTTGGCAGCGCGGCGTGTGTCATCCAATGGACCGGTGTATTCCTCGGAGATTGGATAATCCAAGTGAGATGGTGACTTCTTGAACAATCCAGTGATCTTGGACTTGAGGCTTGGCTCGTCCTTGTGCTCCTTGGGTTCCTTTGGCTCCTTCTCGACCACCTCCACACCAACTGGTTGCTCTGGGAGTTTGTCGTAGTCGAACGATTCTGGATAAGCATCGATCTGTTGAGTCAATGGAATGTCATCGATGTTGGCAGCGCGGCGTGTGTCATCCAATGGACCGGTGTATTCCTCGGAGATTGGATAATCCAAGTGAGATGGTGACTTCTTGAACAATCCAGTGATCTTGGACTTGAGGCTTGGCTCGTCCTTGTGCTCCTTGGGTTCCTTTGGCTCCTTCTCGACCACCTCCACAGCAACTGGTTGCTCTGGGAGTTTGTCGTAGTCGAACGATTCTGGATAAGCATCGATCTGTTGAGTCAATGGAATGTCATCGATGTTGGCAGCGCGGCGTGTGTCATCCAATGGACCGGTGTATTCCTCGGAGATTGGATAATCCAAGTGAGATGGTGACTTCTTGAACAATCCAGTGATCTTGGACTTGAGGCTTGGCTCGTCCTTGTGCTCCTTGGGTTCCTTTGGCTCCTTCTCGACCACCTCCACAGCAACTGGTTGCTCTGGGAGTTTGTCGTAGTCGAACGATTCTGGATAAGCATCGATCTGTTGAGTCAATGGAATGTCATCGATGTTGGCAGCGCGGCGTGTGTCATCCAATGGACCGGTGTATTCCTCGGAGATTGGATAATCCAAGTGAGATGGTGACTTCTTGAACAATCCAGTGATCTTGGACTTGAGGCTTGGCTCGTCCTTGTGCTCCTTGGGTTCCTTTGGCTCCTTTGGCTCCTTCTCGACCACCTCCACAGCAACTGGTTGCTCTGGGAGTTTGTCGTAGTCGAACGATTCTGGATAAGCATCGATCTGTTGAGTCAATGGAATGTCATCGAGGTTGGCAGCGCGGCGTGTGTCATCCAATGGACCGGTGTATTCCTCGGAGATTGGATAATCCAAGTGAGATGGTGACTTCTTGAACAATCCAGTGATCTTGGACTTGAGGCTTGGCTCGTCCTTGTGCTCCTTGGGTTCCTTTGGCTCCTTCTCGACCACCTCCACAGCAACTGGTTGCTCTGGGAGTTTGTCGTAGTCGAACGATTCTGGATAAGCATCGATCTGTTGAGTCAATGGAATGTCATCGATGTTGGCAGCGCGGCGTGTGTCATCCAATGGACCGGTGTATTCCTCGGAGATTGGATAATCCAAGTGAGATGGTGACTTCTTGAACAATCCAGTGATCTTGGACTTGAGGCTTGGCTCGTCCTTGTGCTCCTTGGGTTCCTTTGGCTCCTTTGGCTCCTTCTCGACCACCTCCACAGCAACTGGTTGCTCTGGGAGTTTGTCGTAGTCGAACGATTCTGGATAAGCATCGATCTGTTGAGTCAATGGAATGTCATCGATGTTGGCAGCGCGGCGTGTGTCATCCAATGGACCGGTGTATTCCTCGGAGATTGGATAATCCAAGTGAGATGGTGACTTCTTGAACAATCCAGTGATCTTGGACTTGAGGCTTGGCTCGTCCTTGTGCTCCTTGTGCTCCTTGGGTTCCTTTGGCTCCTTCTCGACCACCTCCACAGCAACTGGTTGCTCTGGGAGTTTGTCGTAGTCGAACGATTCTGGATAAGCATCGATCTGTTGAGTCAATGGAATGTCATCAATGTTGGCAGCGCGGCTTGTGTCATCCAATGGACCGGTGTATTCCTCGGAGATTGGATAATCCAAGTGAGATGGTGACTTCTTGAACAATCCAGTGATCTTGGACTTGAGGCTTGGCTCGTCCTTGTGCTCCTTGGGTTCCTTTGGCTCCTTTGGCTCCTTCTCGACCACCTCCACAGCAACTGGTTGCTCTGGGAGTTTGTCGTAGTCGAACGATTCTGGATAAGCATCGATCTGTTGAGTCAATGGAATGTCATCAATGTTGGCAGCGCGGCTTGTGTCATCCAATGGACCGGTGTATTCCTCGGAGATTGGATAATCCAAGTGAGATGGTGACTTCTTGAACAATCCAGTGATCTTGGACTTGAGGCTTGGCTCGTCCTTGTGCTCCTTGTGCTCCTTGGGTTCCTTTGGCTCCTTCTCGACCACCTCCACAGCAACTGGTTGCTCTGGGAGTTTGTCGTAGTCGAACGATTCTGGATAAGCATCGATCTGTTGAGTCAATGGAATGTCATCAATGTTGGCAGCGCGGCTTGTGTCATCCAATGGACCGGTGTATTCCTCGGAGATTGGATAATCCAAGTGAGATGGTGACTTCTTGAACAATCCAGTGATCTTGGACTTGAGGCTTGGCTCGTCCTTGTGCTCCTTGGGTTCCTTTGGCTCCTTTGGCTCCTTCTCGACCACCTCCACAGCAACTGGTTGCTCTGGGAGTTTGTCGTAGTCGAACGATTCTGGATAAGCATCGATCTGTTGAGTCAATGGAATGTCATCAATGTTGGCAGCGCGGCTTGTGTCATCCAATGGACCGGTGTATTCCTCGGAGATTGGATAATCCAAGTGAGATGGTGACTTCTTGAACAATCCAGTGATCTTGGACTTGAGGCTTGGCTCGTCCTTGTGCTCCTTGTGCTCCTTGGGTTCCTTTGGCTCCTTCTCGACCACCTCCACAGCAACTGGTTGCTCTGGGAGTTTGTCGTAGTCGAACGATTCTGGATAAGCATCGATCTGTTGAGTCAATGGAATGTCATCAATGTTGGCAGCGCGGCGTGTGTCATCCAATGGACCGGTGTATTCCTCGGAGATTGGATAATCCAAGTGAGATGGTGACTTCTTGAACAATCCAGTGATCTTGGACTTGAGGCTTGGCTCGTCCTTGTGCTCCTTGGGTTCCTTTGGCTCCTTTGGCTCCTTCTCGACCACCTCCACAGCAACTGGTTGCTCTGGGAGTTTGTCGTAGTCGAACGATTCTGGATAAGCATCGATCTGTTGAGTCAATGGAATGTCATCAATGTTGGCAGCGCGGCTTGTGTCATCCAATGGACCGGTGTATTCCTCGGAGATTGGATAATCCAAGTGAGATGGTGACTTCTTGAACAATCCAGTGATCTTGGACTTGAGGCTTGGCTCGTCCTTGTGCTCCTTGGGTTCCTTTGGCTCCTTCTCGACCACCTCCACAGCAACTGGTTGCTCTGGGAGTTTGTCGTAGTCGAACGATTCTGGATAAGCATCGATCTGTTGAGTCAATGGAATGTCATCGATGTTGGCAGCGCGGCGTGTGTCATCCAATGGACCGGTGTATTCCTCGGAGATTGGATAATCCAAGTGAGATGGTGACTTCTTGAACAATCCAGTGATCTTGGACTTGAGGCTTGGCTCGTCCTTGTGCTCCTTGGGTTCCTTTGGCTCCTTCTCGACCACCTCCACAGCAACTGGTTGCTCTGGGAGTTTGTCGTAGTCGAACGATTCTGGATAAGCATCGATCTGTTGAGTCAATGGAATGTCATCGATGTTGGCAGCGCGGCGTGTGTCATCCAATGGACCGGTGTATTCCTCGGAGATTGGATAATCCAAGTGAGATGGTGACTTCTTGAACAATCCAGTGATCTTGGACTTGAGGCTTGGCTCGTCCTTGTGCTCCTTGGGTTCCTTTGGCTCCTTCTCGACCACCTCCACAGCAACTGGTTGCTCTGGGAGTTTGTCGTAGTCGAACGATTCTGGATAAGCATCGATCTGTTGAGTCAATGGAATGTCATCGATGTTGGCAGCGCGGCGTGTGTCATCCAATGGACCGGTGTATTCCTCGGAGATTGGATAATCCAAGTGAGATGGTGACTTCTTGAACAATCCAGTGATCTTCGACTTGAGGCTTGGCTCGTCCTTGTGCTCCTTGGGTTCCTTGGGTTCCTTTGGCTCCTTCTCGACCACCTCCACAGCAACTGGTTGCTCTGGGAGTTTGTCGTAGTCGAACGATTCTGGATAAGCATCGATCTGTTGAGTCAATGGAATGTCATCGATGTTGGCAGCGCGGCGTGTGTCATCCAATGGACCGGTGTATTCCTCGGAGATTGGATAATCCAAGTGAGATGGTGACTTCTTGAACAATCCAGTGATCTTGGACTTGAGGCTTGGCTCGTCCTTGTGCTCCTTGGGTTCCTTTGGATCCTTTGGCTCCTTCTCGACCACCTCCACAGCAACTGGTTGCTCTGGGAGTTTGTCGTAGTCGAACGATTCTGGATAAGCATCGATCTGTTGAGTCAATGGAATGTCATCGATGTTGGCAGCGCGGCGTGTGTCATCCAATGGACCGGTGTATTCCTCGGAGATTGGATAATCCAAGTGAGATGGTGACTTCTTGAACAATCCAGTGATCTTGGACTTGAGGCTTGGCTCGTCCTTGTGCTCCTTGGGTTCCTTTGGCTCCTTTGGCTCCTTCTCGACCACCTCCACAGCAACTGGTTGCTCTGGGAGTTTGTCGTAGTCGAACGATTCTGGATAAGCATCGATCTGTTGAGTCAATGGAATGTCATCGATGTTGGCAGCGCGGCGTGTGTCATCCAATGGACCGGTGTATTCCTCGGAGATTGGATAATCCAAGTGAGATGGTGACTTCTTGAACAATCCAGTGATCTTGGACTTGAGGCTTGGCTCGTCCTTGTGCTCCTTGGGTTCCTTTGGCTCCTTTGGCTCCTTCTCGACCACCTCCACAACAACTGGTTGCTCTGGGAGTTTGTCGTAGTCGAACGATTCTGGATAAGCATCGATCTGTTGAGTCAATGGAATGTCATCGATGTTGGCAGCACGGCGTGTGTCATCCAATGGACCGGTGTATTCCTCGGAGATTGGATAATCCAAGTGAGATGGTGACTTCTTGAACAATCCAGTGATCTTGGACTTGAGGCTTGGCTCGTCCTTGTGCTCCTTCGGTTCCTTTGGCTCCTTTGGCTCCTTCTCGACCACCTCCACAACAACTGGTTGCTCTGGGAGTTTGTCGTAGTCGAACGATTCTGGATAAGCATCGATCTGTTGAGTCAATGGAATGTCATCGATGTTGGCAGCGCGGCGTGTGTCATCCAATGGACCGGTGTATTCCTCGGAGATTGGATAATCCAAGTGAGATGGTGACTTCTTGAACAATCCAGTGATCTTGGACTTGAGGCTTGGCTCGTCCTTGTGCTCCTTTGGTTCCTTTGGCTCCTTCTCGACCACCTCCACAGCAACTGGTTGCTCTGGGAGTTTGTCGTAGTCGAACGATTCTGGATAAGCATCGATCTGTTGAGTCAATGGAATGTCATCGATGTTGGCAGCACGGCGTGTGTCATCCAATGGACCGGTGTATTCCTCGGAGATTGGATAATCCAAGTGAGATGGTGACTTCTTGAACAATCCAGTGATCTTGGACTTGAGGCTTGGCTCGTCCTTGTGCTCCTTGGGTTCCTTTGGCTCCTTTGGCTCCTTCTCGACCACCTCCACAACAACTGGTTGCTCTGGGAGTTTGTCGTAGTCGAACGATTCTGGATAAGCATCGATCTGTTGAGTCAATGGAATGTCATCGATGTTGGCAGCACGGCGTGTGTCATCCAATGGACCGGTGTATTCCTCGGAGATTGGATAATCCAAGTGAGATGGTGACTTCTTGAACAATCCAGTGATCTTGGACTTGAGGCTTGGCTCGTCCTTGTGCTCCTTTGGTTCCTTTGGCTCCTTCTCGACCACCTCCACAGCAACTGGTTGCTCTGGGAGTTTGTCGTAGTCGAACGATTCTGGATAAGCATCGATCTGTTGAGTCAATGGAATGTCATCGATGTTGGCAGCACGGCGTGTGTCATCCAATGGACCGGTGTATTCCTCGGAGATTGGATAATCCAAGTGAGATGGTGACTTCTTGAACAATCCAGTGATCTTGGACTTGAGGCTTGGCTCGTCCTTGTGCTCCTTCGGTTCCTTTGGCTCCTTCTCGACCACCTCCACAGCAACTGGTTGCTCTGGGAGTTTGTCGTAGTCGAACGATTCTGGATAAGCATCGATCTGTTGAGTCAATGGAATGTCATCGATGTTGGCAGCACGGCGTGTGTCATCCAATGGACCGGTGTATTCCTCGGAGATTGGATAATCCAAGTGAGATGGTGACTTCTTGAACAATCCAGTGATCTTGGACTTGAGGCTTGGCTCGTCCTTGTGCTCCTTCGGTTCCTTTGGCTCCTTCTCGACCACCTCCACAGCAACTGGTTGCTCTGGGAGTTTGTCGTAGTCGAACGATTCTGGATAAGCATCGATCTGTTGAGTCAATGGAATGTCATCGATGTTGGCAGCACGGCGTGTGTCATCCAATGGACCGGTGTATTCCTCGGAGATTGGATAATCCAAGTGAGATGGTGACTTCTTGAACAATCCAGTGATCTTGGACTTGAGGCTTGGCTCGTCCTTGTGCTCCTTGGGTTCCTTTGGCTCCTTTGGCTCCTTCTCGACCACCTCCACAACAACTGGTTGCTCTGGGAGTTTGTCGTAGTCGAACGATTCTGGATAAGCATCGATCTGTTGAGTCAATGGAATGTCATCGATGTTGGCAGCACGGCGTGTGTCATCCAATGGACCGGTGTATTCCTCGGAGATTGGATAATCCAAGTGAGATGGTGACTTCTTGAACAATCCAGTGATCTTGGACTTGAGGCTTGGCTCGTCCTTGTGCTCCTTTGGTTCCTTTGGCTCCTTCTCGACCACCTCCACAGCAACTGGTTGCTCTGGGAGTTTGTCGTAGTCGAACGATTCTGGGTAAACATCGATCTGTTGAGTCAATGGAATGTCATCGATGTTGGCAGCACGGCGTGTGTCATCCAATGGACCAGTGTATTCCTCGGAGATTGGATAATCCAAGTGAGATGGTGACTTCTTGAACAATCCAGTGATCTTGGACTTGAGGCTTGGCTCGTCCTTGTGCTCCTTGGGTTCCTTTGGCTCCTTTGGCTCCTTCTCGACCACCTCCATAACAACTGGTTGCTCTGGGAGTTTGTCGTAGTCGAACGATTCTGGATAAGCATCGATTTGTTGAGTCAATGGAATGTCATCGATGTTGGCAGCACGGCGTGTGTCATCCAATGGACCGGTGTATTCCTCGGAGATTGGATAATCCAAGTGAGATGGTGACTTCTTGAACAATCCAGTGATCTTGGACTTGAGGCTTGGCTCGTCCTTGTGCTCCTTGGGTTCCTTTGGCTCCTTCTCGACCACCTCCACAACAACTGGTTGCTCTGGGAGTTTGTCGTAGTCGAACGATTCTGGATAAGCATCGATCTGTTGAGTCAATGGAATGTCATCGATGTTGGCAGCGCGGCGTGTGTCATCCAATGGACCGGTGTATTCCTCGGAGATTGGATAATCCAAGTGAGATGGTGACTTCTTGAACAATCCAGTGATCTTGGACTTGAGGCTTGGCTCGTCCTTGTGCTCCTTGGGTTCCTTTGGCTCCTTCTCGACCACCTCCACAACAACTGGTTGCTCTGGGAGTTTGTCGTAGTCGAACGATTCTGGATAAGCATCGATCTGTTGAGTCAATGGAATGTCATCGATGTTGGCAGCACGGCGTGTGTCATCCAATGGACCGGTGTATTCCTCGGAGATTGGATAATCCAAGTGAGATGGTGACTTCTTGAACAATCCAGTGATCTTGGACTTGAGGCTTGGCTCGTCCTTGTGCTCCTTGGGTTCCTTTGGCTCCTTCTCGACCACCTCCACAACAACTGGTTGCTCTGGGAGTTTGTCGTAGTCGAACGATTCTGGATAAGCATCGATCTGTTGAGTCAATGGAATGTCATCGATGTTGGCAGCGCGGCGTGTGTCATCCAATGGACCGGTGTATTCCTCGGAGATTGGATAATCCAAGTGAGATGGTGACTTCTTGAACAATCCAGTGATCTTGGACTTGAGGCTTGGCTCGTCCTTGTGCTCCTTGGGTTCCTTTGGCTCCTTCTCGACCAGCTCCACAACAACTGGTTGCTCTGGGAGTTTGTCGTAGTCGAACGATTCTGGATAAGCATCGATCTGTTGAGTCAATGGAATGTCATCGATGTTGGCAGCACGGCGTGTGTCATCCAATGGACCGGTGTATTCCTCGGAGATTGGATAATCCAAGTGAGATGGTGACTTCTTGAACAATCCAGTGATCTTGGACTTGAGGCTTGGCTCGTCCTTGTGCTCCTTGGGTTCCTTTGGCTCCTTTGGCTCCTTCTCGACCACCTCCACAACAACTGGTTGCTCTGGGAGTTTGTCGTAGTCGAACGATTCTGGATAAGCATCGATCTGTTGAGTCAATGGAATGTCATCGATGTTGGCAGCACGGCGTGTGTCATCCAATGGACCGGTGTATTCCTCGGAGATTGGATAATCCAAGTGAGATGGTGACTTCTTGAACAATCCAGTGATCTTGGACTTGAGGCTTGGCTCGTCCTTGTGCTCCTTGGGTTCCTTTGGCTCCTTTGGCTCCTTCTCGACCACCTCCACAACAACTGGTTGCTCTGGGAGTTTGTCGTAGTCGAACGATTCTGGATAAGCATCGATCTGTTGAGTCAATGGAATGTCATCGATGTTGGCAGCGCGGCGTGTGTCATCCAATGGACCGGTGTATTCCTCGGAGATTGGATAATCCAAGTGAGATGGTGACTTCTTGAACAATCCAGTGATCTTGGACTTGAGGCTTGGCTCGTCCTTGTGCTCCTTGGGTTCCTTTGGCTCCTTCTCGACCACCTCCACAACAACTGGTTGCTCTGGGAGTTTGTCGTAGTCGAACGATTCTGGATAAGCATCGATCTGTTGAGTCAATGGAATGTCATCGATGTTGGCAGCACGGCGTGTGTCATCCAATGGACCGGTGTATTCCTCGGAGATTGGATAATCCAAGTGAGATGGTGACTTCTTGAACAATCCAGTGATCTTGGACTTGAGGCTTGGCTCGTCCTTGTGCTCCTTGGGTTCCTTTGGCTCCTTCTCGACCACCTCCACAACAACTGGTTGCTCTGGGAGTTTGTCGTAGTCGAACGATTCTGGATAAGCATCGATCTGTTGAGTCAATGGAATGTCATCGATGTTGGCAGCGCGGCGTGTGTCATCCAATGGACCGGTGTATTCCTCGGAGATTGGATAATCCAAGTGAGATGGTGACTTCTTGAACAATCCAGTGATCTTGGACTTGAGGCTTGGCTCGTCCTTGTGCTCCTTGGGTTCCTTTGGCTCCTTCTCGACCACCTCCACAACAACTGGTTGCTCTGGGAGTTTGTCGTAGTCGAACGATTCTGGATAAGCATCGATCTGTTGAGTCAATGGAATGTCATCGATGTTGGCAGCACGGCGTGTGTCATCCAATGGACCGGTGTATTCCTCGGAGATTGGATAATCCAAGTGAGATGGTGACTTCTTGAACAATCCAGTGATCTTGGACTTGAGGCTTGGCTCGTCCTTGTGCTCCTTGGGTTCCTTTGGCTCCTTTGGCTCCTTCTCGACCACCTCCACAACAACTGGTTGCTCTGGGAGTTTGTCGTAGTCGAACGATTCTGGATAAGCATCGATCTGTTGAGTCAATGGAATGTCATCGATGTTGGCAGCACGGCGTGTGTCATCCAATGGACCGGTGTATTCCTCGGAGATTGGATAATCCAAGTGAGATGGTGACTTCTTGAACAATCCAGTGATCTTGGACTTGAGGCTTGGCTCGTCCTTGTGCTCCTTGGGTTCCTTTGGCTCCTTTGGCTCCTTCTCGACCACCTCCACAACAACTGGTTGCTCTGGGAGTTTGTCGTAGTCGAACGATTCTGGATAAGCATCGATCTGTTGAGTCAATGGAATGTCATCGATGTTGGCAGCGCGGCGTGTGTCATCCAATGGACCGGTGTATTCCTCGGAGATTGGATAATCCAAGTGAGATGGTGACTTCTTGAACAATCCAGTGATCTTGGACTTGAGGCTTGGCTCGTCCTTGTGCTCCTTGGGTTCCTTTGGCTCCTTCTCGACCACCTCCACAACAACTGGTTGCTCTGGGAGTTTGTCGTAGTCGAACGATTCTGGATAAGCATCGATCTGTTGAGTCAATGGAATGTCATCGATGTTGGCAGCACGGCGTGTGTCATCCAATGGACCGGTGTATTCCTCGGAGATTGGATAATCCAAGTGAGATGGTGACTTCTTGAACAATCCAGTGATCTTGGACTTGAGGCTTGGCTCGTCCTTGTGCTCCTTGGGTTCCTTTGGCTCCTTCTCGACCACCTCCACAACAACTGGTTGCTCTGGGAGTTTATCGTAGTCGAACGATTCTGGATAAGCATCGATCTGTTGAGTCAATGGAATGTCATCGATGTTGGCAGCGCGGCGTGTGTCATCCAATGGACCGGTGTATTCCTCGGAGATTGGATAATCCAAGTGAGATGGTGACTTCTTGAGCAATCCAGTGATCTTGGACTTGAGGCTTGGCTCGTCCTTGTGCTCCTTTGGTTCCTTTGGCTCCTTCTCGACCACCTCCACAACAACTGGTTGCTCTGGGAGTTTGTCGTAGTCGAACGATTCTGGATAAGCATCGATCTGTTGAGTCAATGGAATGTCATCGATGTTGGCAGCACGGCGTGTGTCATCCAATGGACCGGTGTATTCCTCGGAGATTGGATAATCCAAGTGAGATGGTGACTTCTTGAACAATCCAGTGATCTTGGACTTGAGGCTTGGCTCGTCCTTGTGCTCCTTGGGTTCCTTTGGCTCCTTTGGCTCCTTCTCGACCACCTCCACAGCAACTGGTTGCTCTGGGAGTTTGTCGTAGTCGAACGATTCTGGATAAGCATCGATCTGTTGAGTCAATGGAATGTCATCGATGTTGGCAGCGCGGCGTGTGTCATCCAATGGACCGGTGTATTCCTCGGAGATTGGATAATCCAAGTGAGATGGTGACTTCTTGAACAATCCAGTGATCTTGGACTTGAGGCTTGGCTCGTCCTTGTGCTCCTTGGGTTCCTTTGGCTCCTTTGGCTCCTTCTCGACCACCTCCACAACAACTGGTTGCTCTGGGAGTTTGTCGTAGTCGAACGATTCTGGATAAGCATCGATCTGTTGAGTCAATGGAATGTCATCGATGTTGGCAGCACGGCGTGTGTCATCCAATGGACCGGTGTATTCCTCGGAGATTGGATAATCCAAGTGAGATGGTGACTTCTTGAACAATCCAGTGATCTTGGACTTGAGGCTTGGCTCGTCCTTGTGCTCCTTGGGTTCCTTTGGCTCCTTCTCGACCACCTCCACAACAACTGGTTGCTCTGGGAGTTTGTCGTAGTCGAACGATTCTGGATAAGCATCGATCTGTTGAGTCAATGGAATGTCATCGATGTTGGCAGCACGGCGTGTGTCATCCAATGGACCGGTGTATTCCTCGGAGATTGGATAATCCAAGTGAGATGGTGACTTCTTGAACAATCCAGTGATCTTGGACTTGAGGCTTTGCTCGTCCTTGTGCTCCTTGGGTTCCTTTGGCTCCTTTGGCTCCTTCTCGACCACCTCCACAACAACTGGTTGCTCTGGGAGTTTGTCGTAGTCGAACGATTCTGGATAAGCATCGATCTGTTGAGTCAATGGAATGTCATCGATGTTGGCAGCACGGCGTGTGTCATCCAATGGACCGGTGTATTCCTCGGAGATTGGATAATCCAAGTGAGATGGTGACTTCTTGAACAATCCAGTGATCTTGGACTTGAGGCTTGGCTCGTCCTTGTGCTCCTTGGGTTCCTTTGGCTCCTTTGGCTCCTTCTCGACCACCTCCACAACAACTGGTTGCTCTGGGAGTTTGTCGTAGTCGAACGATTCTGGATAAGCATCGATCTGTTGAGTCAATGGAATGTCATCGATGTTGGCAGCACGGCGTGTGTCATCCAATGGACCGGTGTATTCCTCGGAGATTGGATAATCCAAGTGAGATGGTGACTTCTTGAACAATCCAGTGATCTTGGACTTGAGGCTTGGCTCGTCCTTGTGCTCCTTGGGTTCCTTTGGCTCCTTCTCGACCACCTCCACAACAACTGGTTGCTCTGGGAGTTTGTCGTAGTCGAACGATTCTGGATAAGCATCGATCTGTTGAGTCAATGGAATGTCATCGATGTTGGCAGCGCGGCGTGTGTCATCCAATGGACCGGTGTATTCCTCGGAGATTGGATAATCCAAGTGAGATGGTGACTTCTTGAACAATCCAGTGATCTTGGACTTGAGGCTTGGCTCGTCCTTGTGCTCCTTGGGTTCCTTTGGCTCCTTTGGCTCCTTCTCGACCACCTCCACAGCAACTGGTTGCTCTGGGAGTTTGTCGTAGTCGAACGATTCTGGATAAGCATCGATCTGTTGAGTCAATGGAATGTCATCGATGTTGGCAGCGCGGCGTGTGTCATCCAATGGACCGGTGTATTCCTCGGAGATTGGATAATCCAAGTGAGATGGTGACTTCTTGAACAATCCAGTGATCTTGGACTTGAGGCTTGGCTCGTCCTTGTGCTCCTTGGGTTCCTTTGGCTCCTTCTCGACCACCTCCACAGCAACTGGTTGCTCTGGGAGTTTGTCGTAGTCGAACGATTCTGGATAAGCATCGATCTGTTGAGTCAATGGAATGTCATCGATGTTGGCAGCGCGGCGTGTGTCATCCAATGGACCGGTGTATTCCTCGGAGATTGGATAATCCAAGTGAGATGGTGACTTCTTGAACAATCCAGTGATCTTGGACTTGAGGCTTGGCTCGTCCTTGTGCTCCTTGGGTTCCTTTGGCTCCTTTGGCTCCTTCTCGACCACCTCCACAGCAACTGGTTGCTCTGGGAGTTTGTCGTAGTCGAACGATTCTGGATAAGCATCGATCTGTTGAGTCAATGGAATGTCATCGATGTTGGCAGCGCGGCGTGTGTCATCCAATGGACCGGTGTATTCCTCGGAGATTGGATAATCCAAGTGAGATGGTGACTTCTTGAACAATTCAGTGATCTTGGACTTGAGGCTTGGCTCGTCCTTGTGCTCCTTGGGTTCCTTTGGCTCCTTTGGCTCCTTCTCGACCACCTCCACAACAACTGGTTGCTCTGGGAGTTTGTCGTAGTCGAACGATTCTGGATAAGCATCGATCTGTTGAGTCAATGGAATGTCATCGATGTTGGCAGCACGGCGTGTGTCATCCAATGGACCGGTGTATTCCTCGGAGATTGGATAATCCAAGTGAGATGGTGACTTCTTGAACAATTCAGTGATCTTGGACTTGAGGCTTGGCTCGTCCTTGTGCTCCTTGGGTTCCTTTGGCTCCTTTGGCTCCTTCTCGACCACCTCCACAACAACTGGTTGCTCTGGGAGTTTGTCGTAGTCGAACGATTCTGGATAAGCATCGATCTGTTGAGTCAATGGAATGTCATCGATGTTGGCAGCACGGCGTGTGTCATCCAATGGACCAGTGTATTCCTCGGAGATTGGATAATCCAAGTGAGATGGTGATTTCTTGAACAATCCAGTGATCTTGGACTTGAGGCTTGGCTCGTCCTTGTGCTTCTTGGGTTCCTTTGGCTCCTTTGGCTCCTTCTCGACCACCTCCACAACAACTGGTTGCTCTGGGAGTTTGTCGTAGTCGAACGATTCTGGGTAAACATCGATCTGTTGAGTCAATGGAATGTCATCGATGTTGGCAGCACGGCGTGTGTCATCCAATGGACCAGTGTATTCCTCGGAGATTGGATAATCCAAGTGAGATGGTGACTTCTTGAACAATCCAGTGATCTTGGACTTGAGGCTTGGCTCGTCCTTGTGCTCCTTGGGTTCCTTTGGCTCCTTCTCGACCACCTCCACAGCAACTGGTTGCTCTGGGAGTTTGTCGTAGTCGAACGATTCTGGGTAAACATCGATCTGTTGAGTCAATGGAATGTCATCGATGTTGGCAGCACGGCGTGTGTCATCCAATGGACCAGTGTATTCCTCGGAGATTGGATAATCCAAGTGAGATGGTGACTTCTTGAACAATCCAGTGATCTTGGACTTGAGGCTTGGCTCGTCCTTGTGCTCCTTTGGTTCCTTTGGCTCCTTCTCGACCACCTCCACAGCAACTGGTTGCTCTGGGAGTTTGTCGTAGTCGAACGATTCTGGGTAAACATCGATCTGTTGAGTCAATGGAATGTCATCGATGTTGGCAGCACGGCGTGTGTCATCCAATGGACCAGTGTATTCCTCGGAGATTGGATAATCCAAGTGAGATGGTGACTTCTTGAACAATCCAGTGATCTTGGACTTGAGGCTTGGCTCGTCCTTGTGCTCCTTGGGTTCCTTTGGCTCCTTCTCGACCACCTCCACAGCAACTGGTTGCTCTGGGAGTTTGTCGTAGTCGAACGATTCTGGGTAAACATCGATCTGTTGAGTCAATGGAATGTCATCGATGTTGGCAGCACGGCGTGTGTCATCCAATGGACCAGTGTATTCCTCGGAGATTGGATAATCCAAGTGAGATGGTGACTTCTTGAACAATCCAGTGATCTTGGACTTGAGGCTTGGCTCGTCCTTGTGCTCCTTTGGTTCCTTTGGCTCCTTCTCGACCACCTCCACAACAACTGGTTGCTCTGGGAGTTTGTCGTAGTCGAACGATTCTGGGTAAACATCGATCTGTTGAGTCAATGGAATGTCATCGATGTTGGCAGCACGGCGTGTGTCATCCAATGGACCAGTGTATTCCTCGGAGATTGGATAATCCAAGTGAGATGGTGACTTCTTGAACAATCCAGTGATCTTGGACTTGAGGCTTGGCTCGTCCTTGTGCTCCTTTGGTTCCTTTGGCTCCTTCTCGACCACCTCCACAACAACTGGTTGCTCTGGGAGTTTGTCGTAGTCGAACGATTCTGGGTAAACATCGATGTTGGCAGCACGGCGTGTGTCATCCAATGGACCAGTGTATTCCTCGGAGATTGGATAATCCAAGTGAGATGGTGACTTCTTGAACAATCCAGTGATCTTGGACTTGAGGCTTGGCTCGTCCTTGTGCTCCTTTGGTTCCTTTGGCTCCTTCTCGACCACCTCCACAGCAACTGGTTGCTCTGGGAGTTTGTCGTAGTCGAACGATTCTGGGTAAACATCGATCTGTTGAGTCAATGGAATGTCATCGATGTTGGCAGCACGGCGTGTGTCATCCAATGGACCAGTGTATTCCTCGGAGATTGGATAATCCAAGTGAGATGGTGACTTCTTGAACAATCCAGTGATCTTGGACTTGAGGCTTGGCTCGTCCTTGTGCTCCTTTGGTTCCTTTGGCTCCTTCTCGACCACCTCCACAACAACTGGTTGCTCTGGGAGTTTGTCATAGTCGAACGATTCTGGATAAGCATCGATCTGTTGAGTCAATGGAATGTCATCGATGTTGGCAGCACGGCGTGTGTCATCCAATGGACCAGTGTATTCCTCGGAGATTGGATAATCCAAGTGAGATGGTGACTTCTTGAACAATCCAGTGATCTTGGACTTGAGGCTTGGCTCGTCCTTGTGCTCCTTTGGTTCCTTTGGCTCCTTCTCGACCACCTCCACAACAACTGGTTGCTCTGGGAGTTTGTCATAGTCGAACGATTCTGGATAAGCATCGATCTGTTGAGTCAATGGAATGTCATCGATGTTGGCAGCACGGCGTGTGTCATCCAATGGACCAGTGTATTCGTCGGAGATTGGATAATCCAAGTGAGATGGTGACTTCTTGAACAATCCAGTGATCTTGGACTTGAGGCTTGGCTCGTCCTTGTGCTCCTTGGGTGTTTTGTAGTCTTTTAAAGTATTTATCGATTTCTCGACAAATTCTGATTCTGGAAGTTTGTCGTAATCAAACGATTCGGGGTAAGCATCTATATGCTGGTTTAATGGTAAATCTGGTAATACATCATTTTTTAGTGTTTTCGATATATCGGCAAGCAAATCATTAGCATCAATATCATCAACTTTATCAAATGAATTATCAGATGACGTAGATGCAATCTGCTCATCGTTGGCAATATACTGTGATTCTTCATAGATGGGTATGGTTGCAGTTTCGTTGCTGTAGCATTCCGGAATGCCACAGTGATACACATTAACAATAGACGATAATGGAAACTGCTCGATATCATGTTGTCTTCTCGTCTCACTAACCGGACCATTCAAGTTCGGAACCAAGTCGAGATTGATGTTCAAGCTGGCTTTAGTTATTGGGGACACTGGGGCCGTGGTGGTTTCACTCTTGGCCACAATCATGTAATTTGGCGACAGCGGCCTCTCTGTAACGTCGACGTCCACTGTCAGCGTATTATCATCGACCATTTCATAATCATCCGACAATGAGTCACTATCCGACACCTCAAGTATCTTGTATGTAGTCGTGGTTGTTGTAATAATCGTTGTTGTCTGTTTCGAATCCCTATTAAACGTAATTCCATTATATAACGGCACGCCAGCCGCAGTAACCGCGCCAATGATCCCAACACCTTGCGCCTAAATATGTCAATATACTCGGCCAACCGAAGGAAAGCTCACCTGATTCGTAGTCACAATCGACGAAACCGACTGAGTCGTGTTTCCATGCGGTGACAATGCTAATATATGAGCTGGAGATACCTACAAACATTTTATTTTCTCATTAGACATTCATTCAATGCCGCTCACCTCTGATGTATCGTTCACTGGCATTTGTACGATATGCACTCTTTCAGTTGTCGTAACGCTTCTCGACTGAAACGGAGAAGTCGGCCTGAAACAGGTGAATTGTCCCGCTCCTAGTCGTTTGCAATTCGTTACCTTGACGGCGAGTGTCGCGTCTCTTCGCGTCGTGTCACTGTCCATCGTGGTCGTTCCAGCTCCCTTCCCGTGCGACGAGGAAGGAGATTTCGTTGGTTATCGCTCATATAATAACCTGCAATTATTCATTTGATTCTAGGCTAATCTTGTGCTGTAATTATATACTAGATTGAACGAAAAGGTAGAAATAAGGTAAATTGATAAGAATACAATCAAGGAATGTTCAAGGCTTATGAATAATAAATAGTTTAAAGAAGATGAAATAGTCAATGGATTACGGTAAAACAACTATTTAATTAAAGCTTGTCCCTTATATATCGAAATAATAAAAATAAAGAAACATTTTAGAAGTTTAAAAGTGGAATAAGTTCATCAAAGGCACCAAATTGAATGGTTATGTTGAAGGCTCAAGAAAGCTGCTCATTTTCCAAATTTCCGTAAGAAGCGAGACTTTTTAGATAGTTTAAGACAGGCTAGTAAAAATTACGTTTCTAATTGGATGAAATATTTACGTGTAAATTTGTAAGGAAGGCTTAAATATTGAAAAATGTTCATTTACGCCTTCACACCAATTGGGACGCTAACAAAACTATCTCAGAAAAGTGCTCATTTTGCAAATTTCCGTAAGAAGCGCATATTTTTAGATAGTTTAAGACGGGCTAGTAAAAATTACGTTTCTATTTGGATGAAATATTTACGTGTAAATTAGTGAGAAACGCTTAAATATTGGAAAATGTTCATTTACATTTGCACGCGTAAAATTCAGTAAATCATTATTTCCAATCGGCGTGCAATTGGCGAGAGACATCACAATCAAATTAAAATAACAATTTTTTCACACGTGTTTTTCTTATTTTTACGTGTAAATTACAAATTATTTTTCACTTAATTTTATCATGCTTTTATTAAAATATCTAAAAACCGATTTATATTTCCTAAATGTTGGTTTATACAGGCTTTAATATTCATTTACTTTTCTATTGTCCTTTTCAGATATCGGTGCCTAATGGAAGAGGAAAAAAATTCGGATGGACTGAAGTTCTCGTTTGGACGGCCTCTCTTTTTAGACGGCCATTCTTTTTTACGAAATTATGGGCAGCACATATTTAAGAGGAATTGAGAAAAATGTTTTTTGTGGCCCCATCATTTTCTCTTCTTTTATTACTCTTCCATTAGGCATCGATCTCTGAAATGAATAATAGTTACATTTGGTGTGCCGTGAGCAAACCTTAAGAAACAAAAACAATATGATTATGAGCGCAATAAGCTTTTATAATTCAAAATTCTGATATTGATCTCGTTTAAGATAAATCCTATAAATTCACGTGTGGTGAAAATCCAAGAAAGACGTTTAAAAAAATGCAAAATCATGATACTGGAGTGCGTGGAAAAGCAAAGATTAGATGATGCAATCTTGAGATTTTCCCTACAACACCTCCATAAAAAACAACATTTAAAGAAGGAATAACTTCCCCTTCTTAAAAAAGCATAAACATATAAAGCATAAGTCATAAAACATGTTTCAAGAAAACAAACAATCTTAAAATACACCAAATTTCTAAAATTCGATATCAGGCATATACAAAAACATGAATTCAATTAACCCGAAAAAAAGTGAAATACTACCTAAATAAAAATCAAAATAGCCACCAAACCACAATGACACAAAAATAATGGGCATTTGCAAGAGGGCATAGGCAACAATATATATCTAAATCAAATTGTTGTGCCAGAAACATTTCGGCAAGATACAAGTTTCATTACTTTCTCTCTCGTTTTTGAGGTTCAGCTAGCCAGCGAGCTGCTGCTGCTGCTGCTGGTGGAGAAGCAGCACAAATGCAGTCAGCCGCTTGCTCACTTATTCATTAATGATATTGATAAATGATGATGATGAGAAAAAAATTGGTGGATTGAGTGTGTTCAAATCAAAAATGAGTAAAAATATTTGTTTATGAATTAATCTTTAAGAGGAAATGCTAAACTGGTATGGTTATAAAATGAGCTCAGTAAACGTGCTCAAATCTAACTTTTTGGGATGATTAGTATTTTAGATAGTTGAGAACATTCCTAGTTAAATACTGGTGAAATGACGTAAAAGCTGTCTTTAAAAAATTGCAAAGTTCCATTTGGCGTGAATCTGTCACTCGCAAATCTCAATTTTGGAAAAGCATGCCAACTGCAATTTTCGATTTTTGAGAGTTTGAGATTATTTTACAGCACGCCAAATTCAAAGTAACATTTTTCCATATTTAAACGTGTCTTACTAACTTTCGCGTAATATTTTCCTAATATTGACACGTTGCTATTTATATAGCTGTCTTAACTATGAAACAATATGCACTTCATACCAAAATTTGCAAAATGAGCATAATTTCTGAGCCCTCAGCTTTACTATCCCATTTGGAGTGTTTACAGTATTTTATCGAGACATTATCAGGGACTAGTCATTTCAACAAAAATATCATAATTAATATGGGTGGTCTTAAACTTGTCGCAGGTCTAACCTGATCCTGATAGCGTGTGAAAGTTTAATCACGTATTACTGATTTTCACGTGGACCTTAAGGGTATCGTTGGCACGCCAACTTGAACGCTAATAAAACGAGATCAAAAACTGTCCCACTCCACTGCCAAGAAACCGCGCCGCATTGCACGAACTCCCTTTTAATTTATTATATTTATTTTCAATATTTTATTTATCAGTTAACGTTTCATTCTGCAGAAATCCTGATGAATTAATGAAAAGAAATTCTCAGTACCTCAATTGATGCACCAGAACAGTCTTCATCGTAAATATAAGTGACTTGAAAATAGTAAAAATAAAAAAAATAAGGTAGTGCTCGTGCAATTAGTGCGATGTCTTTTGCAATGCGGCGCGGTTTTGTGGCGGTTATATATAAAACAGGATCAGATGAATTCGTAAAAAACGAAGCTCACAAAACTTACTTAACGCTCTCCGATGAAACGGATAAATTTCATTTTAGTCATTAAAATTATGCTTGCACGCCGAATGTAATATTAACAAAATGAGCTCAAAAACGGACTCAAATCTAAAGTTTTGGAATGATATTAATATTTTTAGAGAGCTTAAGAAAATGCTGACAAACAGGGATCGACGAAAATTTTGTAAAGTACACGTGAAAGTTGAAAGACACACGTAAAAATTAGAAAATCATCATTTCCATTTGGCGTGCGTTGGTATTTTCATGCAGACAATTCACTACTAATGATAATTAGAATTTATTTTAAACGCATTCTATTAAAATTCACGTGAAAGGGAGCAACCAATTTTTAAATCGTAAATTATTATGCTCTAATTGCAAAATTACGATAGAATACATGAATTACGATAGAATACATGAATTACGTTAGAATACATGAATTGAGATTCTACTTTAATGATTTCACTTGGCCTGCACGCCAAATGGAAATGAGCATTTTAACTTATACAGCTATTATACTGCACGTTTTAAAATTAGAAGCCAATTTTCCCAATTTTCAATGTTTCAACGTATTTTTATTAATTTCCACGAGTAAGCTAAGAGCTAATTTCATCATTAATCTTCAAGGATTTCGCTAAAAACTCTCTGGCGCTGAAAAATTATACAAAATATGAGATTTAAGTGCCTTTTCTGAGGTCTTATTTTAATTAACTAAAAAATAACGAAATTCCGCCAATCTCTGGTGCACGCATCGCGATAGAATAAATGAATTGAGCTTCTACTTTAATGATTTCACTTGGTGTGCATCAGTGATGGGAGGGACTCCCTCAGGTCCCCCCCCCCCCGACCGGGTATTTTTCTAAAAAAAAAAGGGATCCCGGGTAGGGAAAAATTGAAGTCCCGGGACCCGGGTTTTGAAATTTTCAATTTTTTAAGGTCCCGCCCGCCAAATGAACTTTAACAACGAAAGGCATGCGGGACGTTGTTAGCTCATGGAGACCAGACCTTGGTAGATCGGAGTCCGTCCCGATGTATGGCGCAACAGAACGTTTTACCTTATTCAACCACTTCTGGCGAGCCTGAAGCTTAAAGTCCATTCGGACCAAGCAAGGGGAGATAATGAGGGAACGGGATCTGATGGTCTGTCCACAAGAGGACGTCATTCGCAACAGACTCGTCACTTAAGACTCTGCCCAACTAGGCGCCACCGTACCCTAGGTTGTTCCGTGGTTTGTGGGATAACACTAGGAGGCCGAGAAGAGACAGTGTGTCCTTAAGAGCCGTACGCATACAACCCTAGCAGGTTCAGGATACCTCCATAAGCGTTGCCAACCTACTGCACATTTCAAAATTAGAAATCAATTTTTACTATAAAGCATCCGAACAAATTTAAAACTTTACTAAATATTCTCTGCTTTATGAGCTTCTCCTTTATATATCAAAGCATTTATCAGAAAGCTTCATGCTTCACACTTATCCATCATTTAACCATATTCCCCATGTTTATAACAAAGAAAATAATAAATTGCATCCAGATGAACATCAAATCAACCATTCCTAGCTACTTTCAATAAATATAAAAATGATCAATGTCAATAATTAGTGCAATCTGAGTCGATAAACAAACAAACAAATAAAACATTGGCAAAAAAAATCGTAGAACATTGTTAGATATAGAACATAAAATCAATTAAAACTTCAAATAGTGTTTTTTTTCTAATCGAAAATAAACATTTCTTTGGTTGAATTCCAACACTTAATTATATTATATGATCATCTTCAGCACTAATATCACGAAAAGATGCTCGCTATTTTATTTACAATTATTTTGAAACATCAAAAAAACTATTAAATATCTTGTCAACAATCTTATCAAAAGAACAAGGAAGGAGAACGTTTTTAATTGTTTTTTAATTAGCAAGGCAAAGTGTTAAATAAGAAGAGATAATGTGATTAGTAATAAATAAATAATCCAATCCAATAGCACGTATAAAATAAATTGTACAAATCTTATGGAAACAATCAATTCAATGATAATAATAATAGTATTAGTATAAAGTTATCTTTTAATTCTTTCAAAAATATATACAAATTTAATCACGTATTAGTAAAGCAAATTTAATCAAACGTTTTAATTTATTTAGACTCGCTATAAAAGGATTTGTTCAAGAAACTAAAATCTCGGATGCAAGCTCATAAAGTCTGACAACTTTAACATTTTAAAGAATTTTATTCTTCTACACATGTTTATATTTTCACGTCAATAGATTATGCATCTCTTAAAATACCCCCCTCGCTAAAAATTATGCTTAAATGACCTTTCTAAGCTCCTGCTTTCACGAATGAATCTGGAATATTATTGTCAAATTCTGAGAGATCGTAAAACCGCTCTTAGTCTATTATCCTTTTCAGAGATCGGTGCCTAATGGAAGAGGAAAATAATTAGGATGGAATGAGGTTCTCATTTGGACGGCCACGAAATAATGGACAGCACACATTGAAGAGAAATTGACAAAAAAGTCGTTTGTGGCCGTGTTGCCATTCCATCATTTTTTCTTCTTTTTTTGCTCTTCCATATCTCTGAGAAGGACAATAGTAAAAATGACGATTGTTCAATATTTAAACGCATATAATTAGTTTCTACGTGTAAGTTTAACACCAGCCTAATGAAATGGCAAAAAGGAGATCTCTGAAAAGTGTCTTTAATTTCATATTTAAGGGTAGTATAATATGATTTGTATATATTTGAAGATATAATGACGTAAAAAATAATTTCTAATTTCCACGTAAACAATTAGAAAATTAATTTTAAAGTTTGTAGAATTGTTATTTCCATTTGGCGTGCAAGTTTCTACATCAATATTACAGTCTTTTTTTTAATTTTAAAATATATCTTGCACTCCAACCGCGCCTCATTGAAAAAGACTTTGCACCAATTGCATGAACCCTACCTTTTCAATATTTCATTTATTATTTGTTTAACATTAGAATTTGTTTAAATGTTACATATAGTTCTGCAAAATATTATATATATAGTCCTTTTCAGAGATCGGTGCCTAATGGAAGAGTAATAAAAGAAGAGAAAATGATAGGGCCACAAACAACATTTTTCTCAATTCCTCTTAAATATGTGCTTCCCATAATTTCGTAAAAAAGAATGGCCGTCTAAAAAGAGAGGACGTCCAAACAAGAACCTCATTCCATCCTAATTTTTCCTCTTCCATTAGGCAGCGATCTCTGAAAAGGACTATATATATATATATATATAATAGTTTTGTTAATACTATTCTGTTAAACACTAATTAATAAATTAAAAGGTCGTGTTCGTGCAATTGGTGCAAAGTCTTTTGCAATGCGGCGCAGTTTCGTGGCAGTGGAGTGTTCTTGCAATTTAAATTTTTACAAAACCTTTGTATTCTTTATTGTCAATGGCTCAGCCATTTCTATATTATTCTGAATAAACTATTACATATATTTTCCGCTGTTCTATTAAACGACAACGTTTGCCACAATTTCAGAACTAAATAAAGATAGTCTGGATAAATTTCCAATTAAGACGTAAGAACTGTTAATATTGTAAAACTGCTGAAAATAAACATTTCTCAACTTTAAAATGAATCTAGTTAAAGTCTTCGTTAAAGTCAGAAAGTCACTGTCGTGAAATTTGGTCAATCTTGTCCTAAACTACTAAATAATCTAAAATCTTCTTCTCTAAATATTTCTGGCACAAATACTCTTAAAGTATTCCTGCTGAAATTTTCATTTTTCGTGACCAGGTATTCTCAAACACGCCAAATGAATTCGTAAAATCAGACATTCAAAATAGTCACTTTATTAACAAAAAATTTCGAAAAAGAAAAAAACGTCAGAGATAAAAGCCTGGAAAATTGACTTAAATATTATTCTTTAATTCCAACGTGGGAATTAATAGAACGCGTTAAAACTAGACTTTTAACTAAAAAAGTATATAATTTACTGAAAAAATTAATTTTTAAATGATTTTCCATCACCGTTCATCACATAAATACGTTTTTGCATCCTATGCAAGGGATAGAATCCAAGAACCTATATATAGATCGGGATATCGGTCTGAAAATAAAACTCTATTCACCCAAGAAAATACAAGATTAACCTTATCCGATATATATATATATATAAATATGCAGTGCTCCTGAGCATTTTATAGATAAAACATTTTAGAATCTACTACACGCCAAAAGCTTAGAAAAGCCATTGAAGCTTAACAAATCGTACAAACATAGCACTCATCAAATATTTTAAGAGATGCCTGGAATTTTGCCATAATAGCTATTTTTCTATGTTTTACATTATACGCGCACACCAACTGGAAATAACGATTTTTCGACATTTAAGCGATTCTGAAAATTGTCACATCTTTCAATAAAATATTGATTACTCTAATTTAACTGGGGGGTCTTAAATTATCTAAAAATATTAATATCTTGCCACAAAGTTAGCTTTGAGCACGTTTACTGAGCTCATTTTTTTACTATTCCAGTTGGCGTGCACGCGGAATATCTGCACAATCATAATTTTCACTACTATAATAACTGTTTTAATAAAACCATAACAATTTCAGAAGAAAATGTTTGCAGAAAAGAAAATCATAGTAATAAAGATCTATCCAGATTCCAATACAAACAACAACAATAATAATAATAACATCAATAGCATCGCCAATAAACTTGGTGTTTTGGAGGGCAATTATGATGATTGATTAAGATTCTATTGGAATCATCATCATCACCGAAATTTCCATCGTGCGCGGTTGAACGAATTGATAGTGGTAGGAGGGAAGCGAAAATGATTTGACTGAGATGATGATAGATGTCAAATTTAACCGCTGAACACACAAACACAACACAAAGTGCGTTGCGAGCTGAGAGCGCGGCAGAGAGATTTTAAGCATTTGTTTATTCCGTGTTCAAATAAGTTTTTTTCTCTTTTCTTCTTTTTTTAATTTTATCGAATGCTGCAACCAGTTCAGGTAAATATATCTTCAATATTGATTTCATATAAATGCGTATGTTTTTTAATAATCGTAAGGTAAGGTAACTTGACAATCAAAAGCGGCTAAAATCAATAATTAAATTATTTTACAATTACATAATTTAATCTACTTTAATATATAATTTCTGTGAGCGTTATAGTATTTCAAGTGAATATTCGGTTGCAGCTTAAGGGTATCTCTCTCAATTAATTAACTTGGATGCCTAAACCGAGACGAGAATTAAGCTAGCGCACCACAAACGGAGCAATTAATTTAGGGGCTCAGTAAAGGTGCTCATCTTGCAAATTTTCGGCTTCGATCAAGGACTAGGAAGTGCAAGCTATTGTCCAGTTTCGAGTGCCGATTTGTGTCCAACAGACGTAGAAATCTGTGATGGTAGGGACTCCCCTCCGGTGCCCCTCTGCGTGAGAAAAAGTGACCCCCTTTTTTTGAAATTCCGGGCGGGAGAGGGAGGACCTTAAAAAATTGAAACTTTCAAAGCCTCTCGGGACCCTTTTATTTCTCCCTCCTTCTAGAATAATTTGATTTGGTGTCTCTTATTGTTCAAAATTGTCTAACCGCGCAGCAATTCGCAATGCGTACACGCAAAATTACTATCAATAATAGTCAAAATTTTATAAAACAAAAGTATTTTTGCTTCTAGCGCAACTTCACTTATACCAAAGGGTATACAAGTAATCACAATATCAATGAAGAACAGCTAATTCCTAACGTGGCCGAGGAAAAAGGCTATCGCAAGCCAACTGCAAAAGTTAGCCATTTAAGCCGCTCATAGGAATTAAAGCATTGATATTTTTGCTGATCCAGATACATTATAATATATTCTTCATAATAAATATTTCACTCCATAAGAATATTCACGTAAAATACTAAAATACGCTTCCAAAATATATCGAACATTTCACACTCACACTTTGCAAAAAAATCGTGCACAAGTTGCAAACAACCACGCCTTTTTAACATGGCTCAGAAAATATTCTCATTTTGCAAAATTCGGTAAGAAACTCGTATTTTTTAGATAGTTTAAGACGGGCTAGTAATAACGACGTGTCAACTTACATAAAAATCATACGTGTAAATTAGTAAGAGACGCTTAAATATTGGCAAAATGATAATTTACACTTGGCGTGCTCTTCGGATCTCGCATTTTTCGGATTTTACTTGACGTGTTAACATAATTCAAAATTTATTGAATATAACAAGTTGAAAATTGATAATAAAAAGATCTCAAATTCGAGAAAATAAGCGTAGACAATAAATTAAAACAAACCAAAAACCTCTGCAAAAATGAGAAATCAATTGAAAGATTTTTCGAAATGATAAACAATTGGAGCAAAAAACAAAAGTAAAGAGTGGAAGAAAAAAAACAAGTACTAGATGACAAGCAGCAATGACATATGTCAATAGCAAATTTATTTAAACTATCAAACTTATTGAAATAATAAATAAATAGGTACGATGATAATAAAATTTAAGGAAAACTGTAAAAATGGATAGTGGATAAAAATGGATATATTAGGTACCATTCTGGGTTAAAATAATATATACTTTTCATGGATTATGCAAAATATTAGAGTCTATATAGTATTAAAAGAGAAAATTTGAAAAAAAAAAGTAGTTCGATAAGTTATTCAGCCAAATTTGGAAATTCTATTGTACTTTTCAAAGATCGGTTCCTAATGGAAGAGCAACAAATTAGGATGGAATGAGGTTCTCGTTTGGACGGTCACTCTTTTCTATCTCATCAATGTTTTTTTTTGTCTCAAAAAATGGGCAGCCCAGAGGAATAGACGAAAAATTTGTTTCTGGCCGTGTGGCCGTCTATCCGAGACTATCATTTTTCTTATTTTTTTGCTCTTCCATTAGGCACCAATCTCAAAAAAGTACAATATATAATTAGAAGCTTGTAGAATATCATAAACATGGATACAAGATCAATATAAGTGAATTTTCAATATTTTCTGTAATTTGTCGTCAAATGATGTGTATTGAATTATGAGTTTCTTATATTTTCTTTAACATTTATTAATTTGTAGAATATCATAAACATGGATACAAGATCAATATAAGTGAATTTTCAATATTTTCTGTAATTTGTCGTCAAATGATGTGTATTGAATTATGAGTTTCTTATATTTTCTTTAACATTTATTAATTTGTAGAATATCATAAACATGGATACAAGATCAATATAAGAGGAATTGACGTTTTTCTGCATTTTGTCGTTAAATTCTGTACATAAAATATATATTTTTAGAAGATTAATATTTTTTTTTGATTAATATTTTATTATTAGTTTGAAGAAACTCTTAAAGGTGGATAACAGATCAATTTAGGCTAAATGGATGAATTTCTGTGTTTTGTCGTAAGATGCGGCGCTTTGGATTTTCAAGATTTATTTTTCCTAATTAATTTTAAGTTTCTAGATCCTCATAAATGTACATAAAATATTGGTATAGGCCAAATTGATAATTTTCTGCATTTTGTTGTAAAATGTATTGCTTTGACACGCACGACCATAAAGGACTTTTCCGACTATTCCTCTTCAATTGATGAGATTCAAAAGATTGGCGGTCCGAACGAGAATTTTGTTTTCCTTTCCACTTAGTAATAACCAACAAGTTTCTATGCAAAATCAATAAACTTGTCTTAAAATGTGAAAAAAAAACCTCAAAATTGAACACAAACGAGCGTGCACTTAAAAATTAGAAAAACACGTCTGAAATTTGAAAATTTGCTATTTTTATTTGGCATGAAACCACAAACTAGTCCAATATATTGGCATTTTAAAAATACCAAGGAAAATATAATAAATGATAAATAAATAAAAACGAACACACGCCAACTGGAAGCCTAATAGCACGAGCTCAGGAAAAGCGTTCACGTCTAATATTTTTTAAAGATTTTAACATTTTTGGAGAGTCTAGTGAAAAGGTGAGGAAATGGCGTAGGTGATATTAATCTAAAGGTGACGTGAAAGTTGTAATATTAGCGTAAAAATAGGAAAATCGTTATTTCCAATTGGCGTGCGAACACAATAATAACACATATTGGATATATGAAATATGATAATGCTTCAAAGAAACTTAATCGCACATTCATTCGGTTTAGTAAGTAAGGTGTGTGTCTAACAGTGATAGACGGAATGGGCAGATTACAAAAAAAACGGGAATCAGGAATCTATTGTTAAATGTGAGAGCACGCCAAATGAAAATGACGATTTTCCGATTGTTAAGCGTGTTTGAAAATGTTACCGTCTTTTCAATAAAACATTAATTAGCACAGTTTAACTAGGCTTGTCTTAAACTATCTAAAAATATAAATATCTTCCCAAAACGTTTAGATGTAATAAGATTTGAGCAAAAATACATAAACGTCCAATTATTTACGTCAAGCATTAGCTGATAGTCGTATTTTACTATGATGCCGCAACTGACCGATTGTTATATTCACACCTAAACTTCACGCCAATTGAAAATGACGATTTTGATATTTTGAAACATCAATTTTAAATTTCCACGCATCATTTATAAAATCTGTTTACCATCAAATATATAGGCTTTAATTAAAATATCTAAAAATCCAGAAATCATAAAAACATTGGATGAGAGTGAGTAAACGGAGCTCCAATTTTTGATAGCTCAATTGGAGTGACACTTCATTTACAAATTATTTGCGTTTTAATAATAATTATTAATTTCGAACTGGACGACATCAAACAAGGAGAGAAATTCACTGACGCTAAAATTATACCTACCGACGAGTGCTCAAGAATAAGTATTTTATATAAATTGATACAGATACACGTGCCTAGATATTTAGTAAAATATAGTGCATAGTAAAATGCGTCTGTCAGGTAATTGGCGTAAATAATTGTTCATTTATTAGGTGTGATTTGAGCACATTTACTGATCTCATTTTATTACCATATAAGTTAGCGTGATACATCAGTTAATTCTCATGATTATCCTTGACTCTAACTTACAATGCAACATAAAACAAAATGACGTGAAACTGTAAGACTCCTATCAATCATGATTATGCAAAGAAAATATCAATTTTCATCTCGCATGGAATATATTAAGAATATATTAATCTTTACCTTAACATACGATTAAAATAGAAAAACTATAACAATTAAAATTCCAACATCTTTGTTTTAATTTGACAATTCATTCAAATTGTCAAATAAAACCTAGGTTAGCGTAAACGCATCTCGACAATTAATATACGTATTAGTTTAATACGATGAGAGTGAGTGAGAGTGAGTTAATCGATTTGTAGGTTGAATTTGAAAGACAATTGAAACGACAATCGAACCAAATTTGATATCGATTTGAAATGGCATAGTAAACCGCTGATTTCTTAAAGGATTTTGATTTAGTACAAATATCTGACACGATAAAATTAAAATTTTACGTCAAATGTATGGTTTAAATAAAAAAAAGCGCTCAATATAAAAATTCTTTAGACTAAAATGAAATTCACCTCAACTTGTATGGCACGCCAAATCGAATTGAATACCTTTCAATATTTAAACGTGTAATACTAATTTACACGTATTATTTTCATATAATTTGACACCTCATTGTTACTAGCCCGTCTTCAATTATCTAAAAACATGCTCTTCTTGCCGAAATTTCCAATATGAGTATCTTTTCTGAGCCCCCAACTTAACCATTCAATTTGGTGCGTATGGTATTAGAATGAGCTCAGTAAGAATTCTTATATATGACTTTTTAGAAAGATACTAATATTTTTAGATAGTTCAAGACATGTTTTATTAAATCGTATTAAAAAATTGTTTGTTAAAAACCCGTAAGCATTTCCCCATACGTTTAAAATGACAAAAATGCCGAATGGAAATGACTATTTCACCCCAACTTGTATGGTAATGAAATGAACTCCGTAAGCATCCTCAAATATAACTTTTTAGAATAATTTTAATATTTTTAGATAGTTGAAGACAAGCTTAATTAAATCATAGTAAAAACATGTCTATTATAAAGACGTAAAAATTTGTACACACGTTTAAAAATCGCAAAATCGCTATTTCGATTTGGCGTGCAAATTTGTCAAGATTTGAACTAAGAGCTCCACGTAAATACTCAGAACTAGTTATTCTGTAAGAAAATCTGTGTTCTATATAGCTTCGAGTGTGTCTGATTAATTTACTTAAAAACTATTCTAGAATTACCATGTGAAAGCTTCACTTAAATATTAGAAAAGGTTCATCTTAATTTGTCTTGCTAGGAGGTATGAACTAAACTAACAAAGACAATTCCCATCACTCTCCTTTAAAAAAAAACAATAAATTAATTCAGCTCTACCGATTTTCTTTCATTTTATCCTTCAATATAAAAAAGACAAAATTAAATCGAAACCAGTAAAAATTGAACCCAAATGCACTTTCAAAACATGCAAAAAACCACATTAACTATTAATGTCATTGAGAAGAAAAGAACAGCAACAAGAGCCTAATGAATTCTTCTTCTCCTTCTTCCGACAAAAAACATGAACGCTCGAATATTCAACTTTGCACTGCATCGTGTTGCTCAGTGCCAAGACTCGTTGCCAAGGAATCCTTATCATTGCGTGTCTCATTTGACACCCTTTCTCGTTTTTATTCCAGACTGGCGTGTATGTTGTTGCTCACTTCCGCTGCGTTGCATTCTTCAAATCTCATTTCAATTCGCCAATCGCTTAATTGGATGTCGATGCTTTCTTCGTGTTTTTATTGTTTAAATTGCAACAATCATTTTGTTTTATGTTGCATTGTAAGTTAGAGTCAAGGATAATCATGAGAATTAACTGCTCTATCACGTCAACTTGTATGGTAATAAATTGAGCTCAGTAAACGTACTCAAATCTAACTTTGCAGAAAGATATTAATATTGTTACAAAGTTTAAGAATAACTTGTCCAAATTGTGACCGTAGAAACTTTAACAAAATCTTAAAAATCGGAAAATCACTATTTCAATTTGGTGTGCTGTATAAGATTATATCATGGGATTTTTAAGATTTGTTGGAGATAAAGCATTCCTATGATGAAATAATAAGTATAAAAGAGTAAAAAGATAATGAGCTTGTATGTCTTTCAGGCAAAGGGTTTACGAATCACACAAGTATCCATTTTTCTGTGTCTTGGACAGAAGCTTTTCGAGGGAAATTTTTTAAAAATTTGAAATGTATTATATCTTGTTGCTCACAGCGCAACTTGACTTATACCCAAAGAATACTTGGGAGCCCTTATACGATTTACGATTCTATTAAAATAATTACCGTTTGCATAGCTCTTATACTATTCTAACTGTGACGAACTTTGCACAAGCAATAGATAATTCACCGCATTTTCCAGATTACGTAGAACTCGTCTTCAATTATGTGCCTCTATTTTTTAGAATTTAATATATTTTTTAACAATTTTAAGTTTCTAAAAACCTCATATGTGTACATAAAAGATCGGTATAGGCGAAATTAAAGATTTTCTGCATTTTGTCGTAAAATCATATGCATAAAATCTATTTTTCAGAGGTTTTATGGTTTATCAGTTATAATTTTAAAAATATCAGAAAAATGGACGAGACATCGGTATAGGCGAAAGTGACGATTTTCTGAATTTTGTCGTAAAATGATGTGCATAAAATCTAACGTTTAGAAGATAAATATATTGCTTAAAAACTAAGTTTCTAGAACCTCATAAATGTGGATAAAACATAAATATAGGGTAAATTAACAATTTTCTGCATTTTGTCGTAAAATGATATGCATAAAATCTAAAGTTTAGAAGATAAATATATTGCTTAAAAACTAAGTTTCTCGGAACTCATAAATATGGATAAAACATAAATATAGGCTAAATTGAAAATATTCTGCATTTTGTCGTTAAATGATATGCATAAACTCTAAGGTTTAGAAGATGAATATAATGCTTAAAAACGAAGTTTCTAGAACCTCGTTAAAGTTGATAAAAGATCAATAAAGGCTAAATTGACAATATTCTGAATTTTGTCGTAAAATGCTGTGCATAAACTCTAAGGTTTAGAAGATGAATATAATGCTTAAAAACAAAGTTTCTAGAACCTCGTTAAAGTTGATAAAAGATCAATATAGGCTAAATTGACAATTTTCTGAATTTTGTCGTAAGATTTGGTGCCTTGAATTAAAATTTAAAAGATTTATTCATTTTGTTTAACAATTCCAAGTTTGTAGAACCTCATAAATATGGATAAAACATAAATATAGGCATAATTGACAATTTTCTGCATTTTGTCGTAAAATGCTGTGCATAAAATCTAAGGCTTAGAAGATGAATAGATGATTTTAAATGTATAATTTAAATAACATCATAAATATGGATCGGTATAGGCCAAATTGACGATTTTCTGCATTTTGTCGTAAAATCCTATGCATAAAATCTATTGTTCAGAATACGTATTTATTGCTTTAAAATTATTAGCTTGTAGAACCCTATAAAGATAGATATAGATATTGTTCTATAAGAAACATTAAAGGACGATTTTATAAACAATGAAAATTATTTTTTAAAAAATACTAATAATAATTTGATAAAAATACCATCAAACATATATTTTGGATGAAATTAATTCAACTTTCGTATGCCTTAAAGTGGAATCAACTACATTTGTGATAAAATTTCCCATGACGCGTTAGTAATAAGAAACAATAGAACCAATATTTAATAATAATAACAAAAACAGATATTTTTTCTAAATATATAAATCAATTTAGGGATTGAAAAGTAATGAAAAAAAGCAATGAGTCATATGGTTCATCAACGGATTGTAATAAAAAAAAGTTTGGCAGAAGATGAATGGAATGACTGACAAAACAGATGGAAAAACATATTAAAATACGTATACAAAGGGCAACAAGAAAAAGAAGAAAAATACAATTATTGGGAATTCAAATTATGAATATGATTATAATGCACAATTAAATTGAAGAAGGTTGAAAACTAGTAGGGTTCCATCGATATTCTAGGAAATTTTTCGAAAAAATATTCAAAGATTCGTTCTAGTTTATGCAGATCATTTGACGACTTAATGCAGAAAATCGTTACTTTGGCGTATACAGATCTTTTACGTACATTTCGAAGGTTCTAGAAACTTAAAATTGATAAACAAAAAGAAGAAATCTCGAAAATTCAAAACACCACATCTTACGACAAAACACAGAAAATTGTCAATTTGCCCTATACCTATCTTTTACGTACATTTAGGAGGTTCCAGAATTTTAAAATTGATAAACAAAAATAAGAAATCTCGGAAATTCAAAGCACTACATCTGACGACAAAACACAGAAAATCGTTACTTTGGCCTATACCAATCTTTTATGTATACTTAGGAGGTTCCAGAATTTTAAAATTGATAAACAAAAATAAGAAATCTCGGAAATTCAAAGCACTACATCTGACGACAAAACACAGAAAATCGTTACTTTGGCCTATACCAATCTTTTATGTATACTTAGGAGGTTCCAGAATTTTAAAATTAATAAACAAAAATAAGAAATCTCGGAAATTCAAAGCACTACATCTGACGACAAAACACAGAAAATTGTTACTTTGGCCTATACCGATCTTTTATCTACATAATTTGAATATACAAACTACGGATTGTTAAACAATACATTAATATTAAAAAAAATAATTTATGCATAGAATTTTACGACAAACTTCAGAAAATCGTTAATTTCGTCTATATCGACCACTAATTCAGATTTATGAGTTTCTACAAATTTAAAAATGTAGAACAAAATAAAAAAATCTTATAAATTGTAAATCAAGGCACCACATCTTACGACAAAACACAGAAATTCATGTATTTTTAATAGAACAAAACACAGAAATTCATGTATTTATATAAGATTTTATATTTGGTCTATATTGATTTTTTATCCATATGTATGACGTTCTACACACTTGAAAATGTTACACAAAACAATGAAATTTTAAAAATTATAATTCAAGACACCATATTTGACGGCAGATTGTGCAGGACTCAGAAAAATTGTCAATTCAGGTAATATTGTTTCTTTATCCATTATTATCAGAATTAGAAACAACTTAGTTAAATAAGAAAATGGTTTGATTTGATGCGCAACATTCGACGCCAAAATGCGGAAAATCGTTGAATCAACTTATAATGTTCTTGTTTATGAGATTCGGTTATGTAAGATTTCTAAAAAAATATAAGAATAAATCTGTCAAAGTAAATACTCTTTACAGCTACAATGAGTCGTTAATTTGACAAGATAAATATCGTATAGTCGTCGCCAAATGCGATTACCGCCGCAAAATGTGGCGCACTTTTTCAAATATTATTTTTTCATATAATTTTCATGATTATTTTCTTGTTTAGGCTCGTTTTATACTGTTTTAGCTTAAATAAATTGAAGAATATGTTTTAGATGTTGTTTCAATCGTGGAATAAATGTGGAAAATAATAAAAATTAAATGAAAAAATAATATTTAAAAAAGTGCGCCACACTTTGCGGCGGTAATCGCATTTGGCGACGACTATACATTTATTTGAAAGATAAGAGAATGGATAAAAATGTTGCAATTGGAATAGACTGTCATCACATAGGTTTTATATTTTGGGAGATAACAATTCCTCAAAAACAACAAAACAACAATTGGAAAACATTAAAATTGTTTTTTTCTTGAACATGATTTTAATCGATCAATTTAGAATTGTCTGAAAACAACTTGAAATAGACAATATAAACAATCATTTCGTAATGTAGGTGTGTTTAAAGTATTGAATAACGTAATGTGTGAGTTAAATGAAATCAACAATAGTGATATGAGAGATAAATCAAAAGTCAATTTGGAAAAATGCACAAATTTTAGAAAATAAAGTTCATTTGAAAGGGGAGTGTTTAGAAGTTATTTTAACCAAATTCGGAACTCGGAATTAAAATAGCAATTTCGGAATTCGGAATCCGGTATTCCGCCCATCTCTGATACTTAGTGTTAGTAGCGAAATCTGCTATTTAGCTCTAGCCGCTTAAGACCCTTCGTTCTCTTTTCTTTTTATCTTTCCATTTTTGGCGTTAATTCCAATTATCACCATTCAGGTAAAAAAATATTTGCCTGAAAACCATGATAATGGCAAAATTGTTATTTCCTTGTGCCGCGAGACATAAATCAATTCTATTTTTTTTAATAAAAACAAGAGGCACATCAAAATGAAGTTGCTTTTACCGTCGCAGGGATAGTCTTCAACTAGCTCTTGCTAATCACAGGATGTTATTCCGGCGATCATCTTCATTTAGTGAACACGCCAACTGGTATGGTAATAAGATGAGCTCAGGAAACGTGCTATAATCTATATTTTTAGAAATATATTAACATTTTAGATATTTTAAGACAAGCCTAGTCAAATTATAACGAAACAATGTTCTGTTATAAAGACGTAAAAGTTTCCATAGACGTTTAAAAATCGCAATATCGTTATTTCCATTTGGAGGAGTGAGTAAATATAGTATTTCTCGTGGCGAAAGCCATTTTTATTATGGACTGATGGTTGTTGCGGGACTCGTCCCTCTAACAATATAATAATACCCAGTGTAGTAGCGAAATCTGCTATTTAGTTGCAGCCATTTTAGGCCAGTTGGTTCTTGGCTTCGAGTAAAGTTCCAAAAAGTGCGAAATCCGCAAAAAATGGCCGGAATACGGAATCGAAGATAAAATACCGGAATCCGGATCACAGTTGAGAATGCGGAAAGCGGAAATCAAAATTGAAATATGGACAGAATTTGAAATTCCGTCCAATTATCATTAAAATCTTAGCTTAAATAGATTTAAACCTAACATTTTAAACACTGATTCACATAAAATATCAAAAAATCAGCCAATTTGGTCAAGTCACAAAAAAGTTAAACCCGAAAAAACATTTGTGACAAAACTTTTGTCAGCTAGTGTATACTTTGAGACAATGTTATTAAGATTAGAAGTGTCTTGCAATTTACACGTAGAGCATGACTAGAGAAACGTGAATATTGTAAAATTGCCACGTAGAGCATGACTAGAAAAACGTGAATATTGTAAAATTGCCACGTAGAGCATGACTAGAGAAACGTGAATATTGTAAAATTGCCACGTAGAGCATGACTAGAAAAACGTGAATATTGTAAAATTGCCACGTAGAGCATGACTAGAAAAACGTGAATATTGTAAAATTGCCACGTAGAGCATGACTAGACGAACGTGAATATTGTAAAATTGCCACGTAGAGCATGACTAGAAAAACGTGAATATTGTAAAATTGCCACGTAGAGCATGACTAGACGAACGTGAACATTGCAAAATTGCAAATTGGATTTGGCGTGCCTATAAGATGAAAGAGTTGAAATGCCTATATTTACTAGGTATCAACAAATTACAGTAAGATAATTAAAAACTTAATGAACCATTAAAATAGAGTAAATGGGAAAATTAAATCAAAAAAGAAACAGTAACAACAACAACAACTATAAATCAATATTATCAGAATCAATTTAAAACAGATATTTTAAGTAGCTGAAAGAGAAAAACAACAAAATAATAAACATTTTTCAACAGTCGTTTTGTTTTACAAAAAAAACAACAACAACAAGACGGAATAAAACGATTTAAGTGGGAGAAAGAGAAAGAGAGAGAGAATTGGATACGATTCCGCCACTTTCGATTTTGATCGGTGATTAGGTTCGCCAATAAAATTTCCGATATCTTGCCTTCCAGGAATGGATGACGGATTATAACAATAATAAGAATGGAATTACTAACGCCCTATCGATTTCGAAAATATCTCTTCTTGCAAAATGGAACCAAAAATGAATTCGACAGTTCAAATGTCCTTTTAATATTAATTCGTTCTCTTTTTTTCCGGTAAAGTTTACAATGTAAACAAGGTTAACCACTCGTTGTTTTGTTTAATTTTATATTGATCAATCCATCAGACAATTTCATTTGCCTTCACGAATTGTGACATATATTACAATTAACCATTTAAATATTCAAGAAAACAGATATTTTATTAGTATCTGTAAGAAATATCAAAGCGATTTAGATGGAAAGCCATTTATGAGAAACAAAGTAATAATACTGCTCAATTGCTCTAAAAAATGTTCTCATTTTTTCTCAATTATGAACATGTTTCGGTGGAGAGCAAAATGTAATTGTTACAACTCTTCGATTATTGAAATGAGCAAAGAGGAGTTTTGTTAAAGTACCTATATGACACTGCCACGCCAAATTGAGCGTTTAAACTTAAAGCTCAGAAAAAGTTCTCAGACATATATTTCGTGTAGAGAAGCAGTATTCTATATAGTTAAGAATGTGGGTGACAAGTTCACGTGAAAAATTTTATGAAGTTAATACGGGAAAGCTTATGATATACATTAAAATATTTGAAAATCCTCATTTCCAATTGGCATGCACTGCTGTTAGGTGCGCAAATAAGTTTCCGCCATCAGAAAACGTGCTAAATCTAATATTTTTGTGAAGATTTTAATATTTTTAGAGAGTTTAAGGAAAAGTTAACAAACAGGTGTAGATAATATTTGAAAAAAGTCCACGTGAAAGTTGTAAGACAAGCGAAAAAATAGAATCCGGAATCCGGAATTCTGGATTAAAATTGGAATTTCGGAATCACATTTGAAAATGTGGAATCTGGAATTTGGAATCGTAAAATGGCCAGAATACACCATTAAACACAGAATTCGCACTCTGGTAAACACTTCGATAACGATAAGAATCGAGAAGGACCTCCAAAAAGAGTATCTGCTGGATGAAGATGTAACACAGACACAAAATCAGTTGGCAGGTTCCCTAAACATTACTAGGCAAGCTATTTCACATCGTCTGAATGCCTTGGGAAAAATTCAGAAGAAATGGGTGTCTTTTGAATTAACGAAAAACGACGTTTAGGATTAATTAGTTAATTGTTAATTTTAAGTTAATGCATAGAACCCATATAACAATAATATCTTTGGTTAAATATAGTTCTGAAGCATTAGGTGGCACTTCAAGACAAAAAATGTTATTCCTGCCCTCCTATATGGCTCCGAGACATGGCTACTCCTTTATGAGCATATCACGCGTCTGCAAAGAGCAATCGACACCATTTTCTTCTATGTGAGACCATCAACATTGAGAGGATTGTCCGCGGTAAGATCTTACAATGGGCAGGTAACAGAATGGGACCCCAGAGGGTCAACTAGACCAAAAGGAGGACCTAAAGCACGCTGGTCTGATGCCGTCAAACTCTGGATTTCAAACTTCACCCACGAACGGTCCACGACAAGATCCACCAGAAGACGGATAGGAATCCTGGAGACAAGAGCTGCATGGTCGACAGTGGCACGGCGCAGCCGCTCAAATTGGAGAGAGTTAGTCCGCTTCTCACTGCGAGAATGATTCAGACTCCAATGTATCCAAAGTAAGTAAGTAATGAATATGAGAACTCTACTAAAATTAACTACTAAAACGAGTTTTCCTCAAAAATCCACGTATGAACTACTAGATTACTTTCAAGGTTTATCTAACAGAGGTTTATTAACCGATCACATAATTATAAAATTCCCCCGAAAAGTTTTAATTATAACAGTGTTACTGACCTCTACAATATTCAACAATTTCAGTTTTCGTTCTTTAGTGAATGTTAGATATAAGAATAGCAAAAAATTATAAGAATAAATAACGTGCAAGAATAGACAAAAAATGTAAAACTGAGAAGATAATATTCTGAAAAACAACAGAAGATGAAAAATGTTCGCGCTTAAAAAATAATAAAACAATATGCAAACAGTTAGATCAAAAACAATTTCAGATCAATTTTAGCTTCTACAACAAAATGGAATTTGATGCGGATAACGAATCAAAGTAACTATTTTCTAATATTTAATAATTTTTTGAAAGCTTACACGTTTTATTTACAAACTGCTTTTAACGCTATTTTGTAAGCTTTCTCTCAAACTATTAAAGAATCGTATGGTGTCCGCTTAACGTTGCCACAAGTGACATCTTAGCATTTTAATTATAGTAACGAATGCCACGTCACGTATGATCCAGATATTTTACTATAAATCAGTTTTTTTACTGTTGTACCTGTCATAATAAAGCTAATGAAGCCATCTGATGATCAACTTCTGCGCTCTCTGTCAAACCAAATGAAACCTCAAAAACTGGCTCAACAACTTTTCGACACCAGAGCCGCCGATTTTTGACGGAACGGCATCAACAAATTGATCGAGAGGTGGGGGAAGTCGTAAACAGTAACGGCGAATACATAATTGATTAATTTATTATAATTATTGGTTTTTGTTCAAATAAACCTTTGTGGAAAAAAGTCGACAAACTTATTCCTCAATCCAATACTTGGCTTGAAGCCGAAACGACGAATTTCAGAGTTGGAAGCTGCATATTTAGTATATGGGGTAATCGAACACGAGGGATTCTCAAACTGAAATATTAGCTTTGTTCGATTTCAGCATCATGCGGAACAAGAGGGCTGAAAATTTGGACGTTTTTTGAACGCAGCTATAAGATGAATCAGTCTAGAAACTCAAATTTAAATTATAATTAGGTTGTGACAAGTCGTATTTGCAGTCAGATGAGTTCAAATTAGCTATAATCTACCTGCAAGGTTTTATAAAGTTCTGAGAGATTCTGAAAAAATGAATACATCTCAGAGGTCCCATAGCATTCGCTGAGAAGCATTCCAACACTATGCAAGCTGGAAGCTGATAGTGAAGGAAGAGCAATATGGATCGTCGTTCGAGCATTGCCGAGGAGTGGAACGTTGGAAAGAGCAATATGGATCGTCGTTCGAGCATTGCCGAGGAGTGGAACGTTGGAAAGAGCAATATGGATCGTCGTTCGAGCATTGCCGAGGAGTGGAAAGTTGGAAAGAGCAATATGGATCGTCGTTCGATCATTGACGTGGAGAGTACAACGTAGATCGAGAAACTTGGTTTCAAAACGTCGCCGGGAGGCTATTATAATGGACGTCGATTGTAATTTGTTCTAGGGCCCGGGAGTGTGTACGCATATAATTTAATTGAGTAACGTGAACTATATTTTAGTTGTATGCGACGTATAAATAGTGAACGTGTTAATCATATTTCATTCTATGTTTGTTTAATTGCTATATTTTTATTTTTCTGTATTGATTGTTGTTTTACCCTAAATAAACGGTTTAATAAACGGTTTTAAACGGTTTAAATAAACGGTTTAATTACCCAAGTTTGAGGTACGACCAAGAGGCACCGCTCTTTTCACCGGGCGTCAAATCAATAAATTTCCGTCACTTCCGACCAGGTTGAACTTGGATTTAAAAAAATAACTCTAAAAAATTCCCTTGCTAGATACTGTCTCTTCCCCATAACAGAATAAAATTTCAACAATCAAAAAACAAACCCTCTTGGGAAAAAACTCAATAAATTTATTATAAAAAAGAAGCTAAAAGAAAACAATGAATTGTAAACATTTTGTTTTCTTTCTTATTAAAAAAAGCATGCAAGCTATGTTATATTTTAAATAACTGGGTAAGTTTAAATACTCTATAGGGAATATAAACGTCTTTGATATGTTGATATATTCCAAAAAATTTACTTATTCTATATTTTTCAATGTTTTTCGAGCCAAGTTTCGACTGCGTTTTGACTGTAAAATTTTAAATCATTATATTTTTGTTAATCGATATCTAGTGACTACAAATAGCTAATTTGAGCTCATCTGATATACACTGGCTGACAAAAGTTTTGTCACAAATGTTTTTTCGGGTTTAACTTTTTTGTGACTTGACCAAATTGGCTGATTTTTTGATATGATAGATTCATATGGTTGTAGATTATTTTACAAATTCCCGCTTGTGATTACGATGATCCGTTTTACAATGACAAGCGTTTATCGTAAAACGCGTAGCTCAAAGATATTACGCACTTTTCTTGCACTGCAATTTTTAATAATTTTTAAAGTTCAATTATATTTTTTTCATAATTTATTGAAAATAGCAGTAATTGGCAATATTTTAGAGATGACTCCACGTAAAGAAACTCCAATTGCCACCCGGCAAGCTGTTATCAATATGAGGGAAAACGGAATGCGTGGTACCGAAATTGCCATGGTAATTTAAACCAAATTTTGCTACTATAACATTTTAAACACTGATTCACATAAAATATCAAAAAATCAGCCAATTTGGTCAAGTCACAAAAAAGTTAAACCCGAAAAAACGTTTGTGACAAAACTTTTGTCAGCTAGTGTAGATCCGGATATCAGTCTGGAAACAAAACTCCATTCACCCAAGAAAATACAAGATTAACCTAATCAGCTATATATATATATATACAGTGCTTCTGAGCATTTTATAGATAAAACATTTTAGAATCTACTACACGCCAAAAGCTTAGATAAGGCATTTAAGCTTAACAAATCGTACAAACAAAGAACTCATCAAATATTTTAAGAGATGCCTGGAGTTTTGCGATAATAACTATTTCCTATGTCACGGAATATCTGCATAATCATCATTTTCATTACTATAAAAACTGTACCATAACAATTTCAGAAGAAAATTATGGCAGAAAAGAAAAACATAGTAATAAAGATCTATCCAGATTCCAATACAAACAACAAAATTTGTGACAAAACTTTTGTCAGCTAGTGTATGTAACTGCACGCCCGATGAAAATTACGATTTTTCTATAATTAAATGCATTTTATTAAAACTTTTTTGTCAGTTGTTTAGGCTTTCCTTAAAATATCTCGGGAACTTTAAACTTTTACGAAATTTTGCATGAAATTGGCTCTGTTGAACGCCTGTTTTTGATAATTCATTTGGCGTGTATGGGAATATATATATATATATTAAAATAATAAATATATAATGGTTAGTGTTGTAATCCAAGAGGACAGATCGTAACTTGGCTAACGGTTTATTTGCTGGCTCAGAATAGGAAAGAATAATATGAAAACACGATTAGATAAGTTGATAACAAAACTACAATTAACGTGACAACAAATATTAATAATTATAATTAAATATATAATTAACGTTAACGGGAATTTTAAGAGTGACTAGTAAAGTGTGCGCTTTGGCTCTCAGCTTAACCTTCCGTCACAACAGTTAGAACACTAAGTTTCTTGGGATATATTCAGCAATATATTGATTAGTCACAATTTGAATCGTTCAGGGGGTCAGTAAAAATATAAAATCCTAGTTTTACCTAAAATTTGTATTTTTCTGAACTAACAGTGTTATGTACTTTAACAAAACTCTTCTTTATCTCATCTCAATTGGCGTTCTTCATTCTATAAATAACAATAATACTCGTTTCAGACACTTACTCATTGCTCCCACAAGCCTGCACATTATTTGTCGAACAAAAAAATTTTCAAAATTTCATTTCTAAGAATATTGTAATTTGATAATCTGTTTTTATACATTCGAAATTGTTATGCATATAAAGGTTCTAAACCGACTGCAAATGACATATATAAATGGCACATCTATATTTATATTTTTAAGAACCGAACATCAAGTATATTTTCATTTTCATTTTTTATTAACAACTATACATTTAAAACCGTTTTTAGTGCATTTTTTCGAGCCTGGTCTTAAGAATAAATTTGTTTTAACTATATATATATATATATACATATTGATTTGTTTTGTTTTGTAATATCACATGCATGGGCACATGATATCATTGTGATTTTTAAGATCGAACAAAAAAAACTAATTTTAGCTAATTTCATCTGCATTTTTCTTGAAAGATTTTATATATAATTGAATATTTATTTTTTAGAAAATTTATTTTTAAGAAATTGTCATTATTGTTTATTGTTCAGAGTTCCAGCCCTTGCAGATCATTTATCTCCCATCAATGAAATGATAAATATGTGTGAATTCACTAGAAGCTGAACTTTCAGAAGCTTATTATATATATTTTTTTATCTGAAAGGTTTGCACGAACTAGTATGGCTATAAAATGAGATCAGTTAATGTTACGTATCGCGTGACATCACCACGTTGTTATCACAACCCAGATCTTTACGTGTGTTTAATATTTATATATATATATATATATCGCGACCCAGATGACGTGTCATTAGAGTATAAATAGCCCGTTCAGTTGTAAAGTTATCATATCATATTCGAGTCGACAAATAAATCGTTAAATACAACAGTTAACGTGCTCAAATCCTATTTTGCGAAAAAAAATTAATATTTTTAGATAGCTTAAGCATAACTTGTCTATATTTACGAGAGCAGTGGGTTCTAGAATAGCTATAGAAATTTTAACACACTTTAGAAAATCGGAAAAAGACTATTTAAATTTGGCGTGATGTTGTCTATAGGAAACTTGAGCTAGGGAAACTTTTTTAAACCCATTTTTTGTATTCGCCAGAGTATGGACGATATTTGGGATTCCGGGCTATTTTCAATCTCGATCCCGGATTCCGAGCTTTAATATTGCACGCCAAATGGAAATGACAATTTTGTCAATATTTAAACGTGTATTACTATTTTACACGTATTATTTTCAAACCCACGAGGAAGCGATCGTCCATCGTCAAATAAAGATGGGATGGCCACTGTGCTCGATTGCCAGGTCCATTGACGGTATGGGTTCCTCGAGGTTGGACACGACAAAAAGGAAGAACAAAAGCAAGATTGCAGGACCCAATTAAACTCTGGGTCTCAAATTATGTGCACGAGAAGTCCACCTACAGAAACTCGAATCCTTGAGAAGAAGGTTGCCTGGCCAACAATTGCGAGGCGCATCCGCGATGATTGGAGAGAACTGGTCCGCTTCTCTGTAAAAGAATGACAACGGACTCCTATGTATCCTAAGTAAGTACAGTTTTCTAGAAAGACCGTCTCTAACTCTAAAAAAGACTATTTAAATGTGGCGTGCTGTTGTCTATAGGAAACGTGAACTAAGGTAACATTTACACGTTTGTTAACCCATTTTTTGTATATACCAGAGTATGGGCGAACTTTGGGATTCCGGCCATTTTTTCGATTTCGTATTCATTCCGAACTTTGATATTGCACACTTTGTCAATATTTAAACGTGTCTTACTAATTATACGGATTATTTCCATATAAATTGACTCCTCATTGTTACTAGCTCATCTTAAACTATCTAAAAATATTAAAATTTTCACAAAAATATTAAATTTGAGCACGTTTTTTGAGCTCGTTTTAATCTCCTTACAATTGTATGCACGCCAAATGTAAATTCAGATTTTGTCAAAGTTTAAACGTGTCTCACTAATTTCCACGTATTATTTTCATATAAAGTGACTCATCATTTTTACTAGCCTCTCTTAAACTATCTGAAAACATGCGCTTTTTACCGAAATTCATAAAATGAGCATCTTTTCTGAGCACCCAAGTTAACCATTCATTTTGGGGTGATATTGTAATTTTGACTTTCGCAAATTCACGATTCATATTAACGTTAACACCAGATATGGGATAAATTCCGGTTTCCGATAGTCAAAAACTCCCATCTCTGGTGTACATGAATAAAATTTCTTCGGCTATCACCATGCCAAGTTTCAACAATTCATGACCTATACGATTCGAATCTACTCGTTGTCGAGCTGCGATAAAACTCCACAACAGTAGAACGGTTTTCTGTTGTTCTAACCCGGTCTCTACGTGGACGTGTGACTAAGAAATTATTTTATTTTATGCCACTTACAAAAAAAAGATTTTTTGAATATATTGAATTGATTTTGCTTTTAAAATTTATTGTTTGGCGCGCCTATAAGCTCAAAACCTTTTGGATCTAAAATTGAACTAACTAGTTAGAAGTTGTCTTAATTTGAGCTCATAGAGTACAACCGGATAAGACAAAACACATATTATACCTATTATATATTCTGCTTTTCACAGACACGAATAATTGATTATTTGTTGTTTGCTGCCAATTAGGTAAGCAAGTACAAGAATTATACGTAAAAAGGTCAAAGACGGGGAAATAAATCGTTTAGACGGAGATTGTCTCGGATTTTCTTTAACTTTAAATTTCTCTTTTTTTATGTCTTACTAAATTGAGATACATATGAATTTTATTTTTATTTTTTATATTTTTTGTGCAAAATCCATTGTTTTGAGCATTCCATCAATGAGCCAAGGTAACTACGTCACAATAAACGACGCGTTTGCATGAGTGAGCCACAATGTTTTTTAAAGCTTCAATAATCATGTGTATTAAATTGTTAGGTTGTTTTGTTTTTTTGCTATTGGAAATAAAGCATTTCTACAAAACGGTTCCGATAACTTATTAAAATCTCTCTTGTTTTGTGTTGTTTTGAAACAGGAATTAAATGGTAAATGTGTTTTTGTATTTAAGAAAAATGGTTGAAATTTTAATTATGTTAAATTCAAAGATCTTTGCTAGACTTCATTTGTCATAATAATTACCGAATTACCGAATGTTTGAGACGTCTGAATTATTCAATGAGAAATAATAATTTGTTTTTTATTAGACACACGTGCAAATCAAAATATTTTATTTCATTTCACCTGTAGTTAAATTGCATAAATGCATGCGGAAGTTTGCTCGCCCGTTGTAGTATTTGGGTAGCATCTTCTGTAGGATTATAAGATTGTTTGAGATGGACTATCCACAGTTGCGCTGTAGAGGGACCTCTATAGATTTTATATTGTGCTTTGGTCATTTCTGAATTGAACAGTTTGACATTGTTTTCAAGGCGCCCAATGTATTATTTGGCAACAAGTTTTAGCATTTTTCACCGCTCGAATGAAATGATTTTTAACATTTCTTCATCATAACTATGAAGAACAGATGCCTAAATACTTTAAAATCATAAAATTGTTTATAAATAAACCACTTACGATGGTTCCCAAGCGGGACAAATTTCAACAAAATCAACACATCTTCATTGAGCAATATCTTATTAAACAATTTTCGATTTGTTTCTGACCTGTAGCATTAGAATCCTTGAATCATGCTGATCCTAATAATACCCGAGATTTTTAGATTTTATCGCTAAAATATCGAGTAATCTTTAAAATTGCTCGACACCCTATTTGAGCTCCATTGTTTAGTCGATGTTGTTATAACATCAAGCTAGATCATTCAAAGACTCACTCTCACCAGTGACATCTCTACATTCCTCAATGCACGCCAAATTGAATGGTCAAGTTGGAAACACAGAAAATATGCCCATTTTATAAATTTCGTTAAGAAGGGCATAGTTTAAGACGGGCTAGTAAAAATGTTTGTTAAAGTTATATGAAAATAAAAAATAATATGTGTAAATTCGTAATACACATTTAAATATTGAAAAATAGTTTTTCCATTTGTCGTGCCTCATGCAGTAGAATCAGCATGATCCAAGGATTCATCCCAGACTATCATTCTTGCATGTTCTTCATGCGTAGCCATTACCTGGGTCAATGATCTAGCTTGATGATATAACAACATCGACTAGACGATGGAGTTCATTTAGGATTTTCCGAGGAAAATTGAAGATTACTCGATCATGGAGCGATAAATTTTAAAAATGCTAAACATCATTAGAATCAGAATGATCCAAGGATTCTAATGATATAGGTTAGAAAAAAATTGCATGTTATTGAATAAAGATATTGCTCAATGAAGATGTGTTGATTTTGTTGAACCTTGGGAACCATTGTAGGTGGTTAATTTGTAAACAATTTTTATGATTTTATAGTATTTAGGCATCTGTTCTTCATAGCTATGATGGAGTACCCCATAGCATATGGAGGAAATTCCCTGTAAGAGTTTTGAAAGGAATTGCGCGTTAGTTCTTTTGGGCGTTAGTTCAGGTACCCACCGTTCAAGGAAACAAAGGGGGATAATCGTAGTAGCAGTGCCTGCGCCCGGGGGCTGACCTGTCAGCAGACTGTAAGCAGCTCTTTTGTGAGCACAAACTCAATTCCCTTTCCTCATCATTCTCTCGTAACTCGGATAGTCAGTCATCGTCAGAGGTGATTGGACTAATCTTTGAGTATGCAGGCTCGCCTAAAAATCATTTCATTAGAGCCGTTTAAAACGCTTAAAGTTGCCAAACTGCCAAATACGACAATGGACGAGCAAACTCTCGGATGTAGTTATGCAATTTAACTAATTCTATGATTATATATTATTTAGGCATCTGTTCTTTATGGAAAAATGTTAAAAATCAAAAAATTCGTGTTGTTAAAAGTTCTTAAAGTTTTGCAAAATACGGTATAAAGGTACTGTATAATATATAAAGGAATTTTACCATATTTTTTTACTGTAAGCACCTTTTTGTTTGTCATGAAGAACTATTATCAAAATATAAGAAATTGACACTTCCAATTTTATTTTCATAAAAAATAAAAGTAATAAATCTGATTTGATCTAGAAATTTAGAAGAAATATAATGAAAAACAGATAAATTATTAACATTAAATGAATATTTGTTTCATGATCTCTTTGAGACCATTGAAAATAATTCAAAAATGTTGAAATTGAATTTTCAATTTCTTATATTTGAATAATATCGCTTTATCATGCCAATCCCTCCATTCCAGTCTCTCCACACTCTTGACAAATAAACATAATTAGTAATGCAAAAAATGATTTTAATGAAATCATTAAAGCATGAAGATCATTCATTTTTAGTGCATTAATTGTACAAACTTGTTTTCTTTTTTTAATCAAGCTCATCATTTTACCTACATGATCGGATGATTTATCGGAGCATGAAGATTTAGTGCATTAATTTTTAAAAATGTGAAATATGCACACGATTGTGTTTCAATTTGACATTTTGAAACTACAAATGATCAAATAAAATGAAAATTTGGTAAAAAAAATAGATTTTTATGACCGCGTGCTGCTGCGATTTGAAGGCGATTTTCTTTGATTTGTTTTATAGTATTTAAGCATCTGTTCTTTGCGGATATGATGGAAAAATGTTAAAAATAATTTCATCCGAGTCGTTAAAAATGTTTTGCCAAAAAACTGTCGCATGCAGTTATGCAATTCAACTAATTTAATGATTATATATTATTTAGGAATCTGTTCTTTATGATGGATATAAATGTTAAAAATCAGATATTTAAAATTTCTTAAAGTTTTGTAAAATACGACATATAGGAACAGTATGATAAAGGAATTTCACGATTTTCTTTGTTTTGTTCGTTGAGCTCATTTTCGGCAAATCCCATCGAATGAATATGATTAAGGATTGTCTTTTGATCACAGTCGAGGCCAATGGACGACTTGTTTGGCGATCATCCTCCTCTTCAATAGCGCCTTCAGATGCTAATTCTGCAGGTCGTCCGCTTCGAGGCGTGTCTTCAAGATTAAAGTCGCCATTTTTGAACTTTGCAAATCATTTTTGTGCAGTAGACACGCCTAAGACACCTTCTCCATACACACTGCATATTTCCCGAGCGGGTTCGGATGCTTTTTGCTTTCGAAGAAGAGCAGATGTCGAAAATGCTGACTTTTGCCTCCTGGATAGTTCATTTCTAAGCCTGAAAAATTATGAAAATTTAAAATTTCAGAACAAACTAAAAACACAGTTTTGAAGAGCAGAAAAAGCGATATCAGATAAATATACACTTTGCCAAACAAGAAGAAAATTTTTGTGAAACAAAAGATAATATGAAAACTCTACGAACTTATTCCTCTAGAATCTAGATGAAATATTTGATTACAGACGTCTCATTAACCTAAAATTCTTCTTGAAATTCAGCTCGAATGATTTTCTTAAGAATTTATATATATTGCACGCCAAATCGAAATGACTATTTTCCAATATTTAAAAGTGTATTACCAATTTACACGTATTATTTTCATAAAATTTGACACGTCATTTTAACTAACCCGTCTTAAACTATCTGAAAACATGGGCTTCTTGCCGAAATTTACAATATGAGCATCTTTTTTGAGCCCCCTTCTTAACCATTCAATTTGGAGTGTATATTGTGATAATATAATTCGCGTGATAATGCACATCGTGGTCTTGCAAGTTTTAGGCCACGTTTTGTCCATTTTTTACTGCGTTCTTGGGTGTCATTCCATGATGAAACAGGCCATAAATTAACTACTAAATTATAACCACTACATAGATTACAAACATACTGTAACTTCAATTTAGAGACTAACAAGATCTAAACGATAAGACCAACCTTCATTTGTGATAATTCACACCAAACCGAAATAACGATTTTGAGATATTTAAACGTGTGTGGAATTTTTCACGTCGTTATAATGAAAAAGTTTTTACAACAATTTAATTAAGCATGTCTTAAAATATTTAAAAATGTTAATATCTTTTTAAAAACTTGTATTTGAGCATCCTTATTGTGCTCATTCTATTACCATACAAGTTAGGGTGATAATGTAGTTATCTCTCTTCACGTTAAAGAAGAAATTACTCTAAATTTTGGTTCTATTCAATATATATTTCAACATTATTATCGATATTTACCATTTATTTACCACCATCTATCTTAATTACCTTTACAAATTGAATTATTGTAAATACCTTATTCTCGAAGAAAACAAGTCAGCTAATCACAATAATTCAAAATCTGAATGAACTTGTTGTTTTTTTTTATTTCTAGCGAACAATTAAAGAAATTGTCTTGGTTTCTGATGATCCAGCCCCATTTTATATTTCTTTTATAGCATGAAAAAATAAAATAAAAGATTTTTGGTTTAGCTATTATTTATGTGTGGCGAGCAAATTAAATTAAGATGGAAAGGAAGAAGCACGTACATAAGCTCACTATACTTGATGACGTTTATTTCAAGTGACCGCGCTTTTGTGCTTTGATACTTGTTTGATTTAGTTATATTTAAGCATTTTCTTATTTTTAGCAAAGAATGTTTTATTTTATTTTGTTTATTAGGATTAGTTTAAATTCTGTTTTTGTTTGAAATTTGAAGAGCACTTTCTTTTAGATGGAATATTTTGAAATATTATAATAGTTATGGAGACATATTTATCAAATAGTCTGACACGTCAACTGAGAATTAGGCTTTTCAGATTTTCAAGCGTCTCTGAAAAAAGTTTATGTTTTTTTACACGACATTTTAACTAGGTCTGTCATAAAATATTCAAAATCATTAATACTGAGCATATTTACTAGACTAATTATATTACGATAGCAATTGGCTTGGTCTGATTTACAAGTTGAAATTAGCAAGAGTCATGTGGAGATTGAAAAAATGGTTATTTTCATTAAGCAAGAACCTGTGTCTACCAGAGATCGGCGGAAGGACAGTTTTTGAATTACAGAATTCGGAGCTCAGTATCGCAGGTGCGATCCAAATTTGATCTATATTGGAGCATATTTTGTAGTAATATTTGAATAGTTAGTTGTACTATCGACAATTGCCCTGTTTCAGTCATTTATATTGTAATAGTGGGCGGGCCAAAGAATTACATAGTACACATTTTGTTTTAGCACTATTGCCTTTTTCGTTTTATGTTTTATATATTTTTTTATTTATAATATTTATAATAAAGTTTAATTACCCAAGTTTGAGGTGTCAACTTGGGTACAATGACCTGCGGGGCCTCACCACATAACACTACTACAATCACTAAACTCAGAATGAAAATTGGAATTTCGGAATTAGAAATTGAAAAATTAACGGAATAATGAATCCAGAATTTCCAACGTTTCTATGAAAAGGGAATTTTCGAAATTCGGAATCTGTCTACATTTATTGCGTGCGGTAGTTGAACATCCTACAGCACACCAAATTCAATTATACAATTAGGAGCTCATAAATTTGATCTAAGACATAATTTAATAAAAATACTAATGATGTCGAATATTTTAGAGAATGTATGATAAAGTTGCGCTAAAATTGACCCCTAACTTAAACGTGTAATATAACTAGAAGCGGTTGAATAACGTAAAATGTTCATTACAATTTGGTGAGCTCCGGTAATCAATCACAATAAGTGGGCTATTTCGTAATTGTTTAGAAAGATTTCCTGAATCGAGGAAATAAGTATTCCTAATAGATTTTTAAACGTGTATGGAAATTTTTATGTCTTTATGACAAAACATTGTTTAATATTATTTAACTGGACTTGTATTAAATAATCTAAAATATTAATATCTTCCCAAAAAGTTAGATTTGAGCACGCACTCCACTGCCAAGAAACCGCGCCGCATTGCACTCCCTTTTAATTTATTATTTTTATTTTCAATATTTTATTTATCAGTTAACGTTTCATTCTGCAGAAATCCTGATGAATCAATGAAAATAAATTCTTAGCAACTCAATTAATGGACCAGAAAAGTCTTCATTGTTGATATAAGTGACTTGTAAATATTTAAAATAAAAATAATAAATTAAAAGGTAGAGTTTGCAATTGGTGCAAAGAATTTTGCAATGCGGCGCGGTTTCGTGGCAGTGGAATGAGCACATCTACTGACCTCATTTTATTACCATAAAAGTTGACGTGAAACTGTAAGACTCCTATTAATCAGGTCTATAAATAGAAAATGTTAACTTCGGAGTGTTTGTATTTTGAAATTAAGGATAACTAGTTTAATTCTCATCAGATAACTAAACTATTCTTCGCTTTTCATCGGTAGCCGAAGCCGCTCGGGAAATATGCAGAGAAGGTGCCTTAGGCGTGTCTACTGCACAAAATTGGTTCGCAAAGTTCAAAAATGGCGGCTTTGATCTTGAAGACAGGTCTCGAAGCGTTCAACCTGCAGAATTAGACGAAGAGCATCTGAAGGAATTGGGATATGCTCTAAAGAAACGCAACTGTCCACAAGGAGCTCTATTTTGCCGAGCTGTGGCTTCCGGAGATACGCCAAAGCCGAGAGTCAAGCAAGATCTTCACCCAAAAAAGACCATGACATTCATTTGGTGGAACTGGGAGGACATACTGCACTCTGAAATTCTCGAAAGAAACGCCACGGTCAAAAAGGATCTATATATTGCCCAGTTGCACCAGGTAAATGAGGCTATTCGACTGAAAAGACCCCACCGACAAGACCAAGCCATCTTTCTCCACGACAACGAAAGGGCGCATGATGCACAAGTCCCTCCAAGAGCTCGAATGGGAGGTTCTTCAGAATGCACCGCACTCTCCAGACCTTGCGCCATTCGATTATCAATTTTTGCGCTCTCTGTCAAACCAAATGAGACCTCAAAAACTGGCTCAACAACTTTTCGACACCAGACCCGCCGAATTTTGGCGGAACGGATTCAACAAATTGATCGAGAGGGAGAGGTGGGAGGAAGTCGTAAAGAGTAACGGCAAATACATAATTGATTAATTGATTATCATAATTATTGTTTTTTGTTCAAATAAATATTTGTGAAACAAACTCGACAAACCTATTCAGTTATTCCTCGACCCAATAATTTATTATTCCAAAACTTTGCCTGTCATCTATTATTACTGATTTCTTCTTGTTTTGGAGGATTATTCATTTGAACAATTTTTGATTATTTGAATCCTCAATATAATACACATATGAGCCTTTATTACGTTCTTCATTAATATTTGTTTACTATTATTATTTTTTTTTTAATTAATACCAATTATTCATCCTTAAAACGTTTTTTTTACCAAGGAACTAATATAGTTGGTGAGACTAATATTCCTCCACTTTTGTTTACTTATGTGCAAAAACATGAATTCAGTACAAGTATAAAAAACTGAATAAAACACAACAAAAGAAATGGAATATTGCTTTAATTAAAGTGTTTTAACCCTGAGGGCTGCGATCGTATCAATTTTTACGAATAATTTTAGTTCCACATTCTTTTCTAGTACACGGAATAATAAATAAAATGCGAGAAAAGCTTTATTACGATTGACAATCTTTAATTATTCATACTCGGGTGGTTTAATAAATGCTTCTGGCTATATTTGATTCAAGCAAACTTTTTATATTTTTTTCCTTGTTTGTCCTTGCTCATTCTGGATGAATATTTGTTTTCTTTGCCAAATGAAGGAATTAATTTTTGTATCTTGTTCTTTGTATGAATTTGAGTTTGCACATATTTTGTTTAATATTATTTTTTAAAAAGAATTGTGCTAATTATGAAAATGTAAATCTGTCTATATTTAAATGAGAATTAAACGCGATTTTCAAAAAACGTCTAGAGTGCACTCTTCATCTCATTTAATCATCTGTATCGTACCTGGTGCTTAAAGTCCATTCGGACCAAGCAAGGGGGAATGATGAGAGAGCGGGAGCTGATGGTTTGTCCACAAGAGGACGTCAATCGTCGCCGACTGGTCACTTAAGACTCTGCTCAACCCATTGACCAAAGGTCACCGTACTGAAATAGTGCGTTTCACCTTAATATTTTGTAAATTTTTGAAGAGTTGATGACCGTGGATGAATAATAGTTTTATTGTAGAACAGGTACAAGTAAGGAATGGATTGATATTGACTGGTTGGGCTAGATATTTATAGTAAAATATCTGGGTCATGCGTGACGTGGCATACGTAACTATTATTAAAAAGTTAAGAGGTCACTCGTGGAAAAGGTGACCAATTATGTGGCATTAACAATTTTTCCGCAACAGAAATCGATATTAGGATACGTTTAGGCAAGTCTGTAATCTTCACAAAAAAAGAACTAAATAAAGGACATTTAAATATTGTTAAATTATCATTTTCATTTGGGGTGCCTATGTGAAGGCGATTTTTGCAATTGAGCACGCCAAATTGTATGATTATAAAACGAGCCTAATTAAGGGGCTCAAACCTAACTTTTCAGGAAAATATTAATATTTTTAGATAGCTTAAGACAAGTCTTGTCTTAAAATATTAATAAATTCCTAAAAAGTTAGATTTGAGCATGTTTCCATTTTAGATTCCCTCCTGACTCGAACCTTTTTTAATAAGAATGTGAAACTATTTCTTCTTCTTCTTCTTCTTAATTTTTTCTTTATTGGTTTGTTTTTTTCTCAAAATGTCGCAATAACAAAAACCAATTCTTGTTTTTTTTCTGTTTTTATTTATGAATATTCATAAGATTTCAAGAATCTTGTCTCTCTAGCATCAATATGTCGTTTTGCTATTTTGCTCAATAAAATTTCGCATAGAAGGAGTATGTATTTATTCGTTTAATTGTTCATTGCTTTGTTTTGTTTGAGGTAAATAAGATTGATAGATATTTGCAATTTATAAGGAAGTGTTTTTTCCTCGTCTAATAGTTACTTTGAATTTAAATGTGATTTTGGCTTTAATGTAGGGTCCTGAAATAATTTCTGATAATTTTTTTAAATAAATTTTTCTGTAAATTAATTCTTTTAACAGCGCCAATCGGTATGGTAATAAAATGATCTAAGTAAACGTGCTTAAATCTAACTTTTTAGAAAGATAATAACGTTTTTAAATATTTTAAGACATGTCTAGTTAAATTGTCGTGAAAATAATATTTTAAAATAACGTAAAAGTTGTCAGACACGTTGTCAGACATTTCAGTTGGCCTTCTGCACTCGCTGGTTTGAGGTTGTCAAATAAGATTTCAGGAACAGTTTTAAGATTGTTAGAATATTTTATGACAAGTTTATGAATTCACTTATTTATTATTACTACGTGGAAATTCAAAAATCAAGCATAAATATGCGAAAAATCTTGTTCTCATTTGGCGTGTAAATGTGCTCAAATATAACTTTGCAGATTTATGTTATTATTATTATTATTTTTGAACAGTTTAAGCAGAATAACTTATTTAAATTTAGGTAAACATTGTTATGCCATAAAACGCCGTAAAAGCTATACTCTCTCTCTCTCTTAAATACACTAATAAATATCAGAAAATAGGGTGAACAAAAACTTTTTCCGATTTTTTATTAAAAATTTAAACATAATTTTACAAAACAATTAGGTTTCAAAGTAAAGCCCATTTGAATCTATGGCTTGAACTCATCTTGTTCGATCCCGCTGCGGTACCACTCCTTGTTCTTAGAGGCGAAAAACTCGCGGCCCCCGTTTTCGACATCGGCCAGGTCATTGAAGCTACGAGCACGAAGAAAGTGTGCCATGGATCGGAAAAGGTGATAATCAGATGGCGCAAGGTCCGGACTGTAAGCTGGATGTGGAAGAAGTTCAATGGCGTCGAGATTTTTGATCTTTTCCTTCGTTTGTCTGGCGGTGTGCGGTTTTGCATTGTCTTGTTGGAGGAGTATCCGCTTCCGATTGATCAATGCTGGATATTTCTCGTCAAGTGCCGCATACATTCGATCAAGTGGGGCGCAATAGAGGTCTGCGTCGATGGTCCGACCATTTGGAACTAGCTCGAAGTAAATTACGCCTTCGAAATTCCACCAAACACACAGAAGTGCCTTCTTTGAGAAACGATCACATTTTGCTAGCGGTTCCGCCGTTTGACCGGGTTCCAACCATTGAATTTGTCTGTCCGGATTACTGAAGTAGACCCACAAGTTACAATTCAACGAATAACACGGTAACCTTGTGAATTTTCGAACAGTTTTCGGCAAGTCTCGACACGTTTGTGAGCTTGAATTTCAGTCAATGCATGAGGTACTACTTGGCAGTGTCTATTGACTTTCCCAAGGGCGTGAAGAAGTCGTACAACTGATATCGAGCTCGGCCGACAATCTGCCAGTACTTATTGATGGATTGGTCTCCACAGCTTCACGGCGTGCCACTGTCGTAGGTCGGCCTGAATGTGAATGTTGTCCTCGAGATCAGTGTCGCCGTCGTTAAATCTTCGCGCAGTACGATCCGAGACCATATTGTCGCCTTCAACTTCGCATATCTTTTTTGCTATTTCAAGTTACTCTTAACTATCTAAAAGAATTAATATCTTGCCGCATAGTTATATATGAGCACGTTTACTGAAGTCATTTTATAACCATACAAGTGGTTGTGATATGGTTATTTAAGGAAAAATGTAAGAGATTAATACACTAATAAATCTAGGCTTTACATTAATTACCCCTTGAGCCAAGAAAGGTGATAAAGTTAACGGTGACAAAACTCACTCGCACCCGCCAAATTCGGGATTTTGAAACTTTCAAGCCAATTTTATTAAAATTCACGTGAAAGTTAGCAACTATGTTTCACGGAAATGCTACAGACTTTTTAAAAATATCTTTAGGACTTTAGATTTCCACGATATGATTCTCATCTTTCGTTTTTAGAAAATCATTTAGCGTGTCTTTTTTCTTTATGGAACATTTTAGAGTAAGATATGAGTAAGATAGAGTAAGATATGAGTAAGATATATTTTTGAGTAAGATAAAGATTTTTAACATTTTTTTATTCAATAATAATTAAACTTTTTGAATATTAGTGCACCCCGATTGTAATATAATTTTTTGTGAAAGTTTTAGTTGATGCCACAGCACGCCAACTGGTATGGTAATTAAATGCGCTCAGTAAACGTGCTCAAATCTAACTTTGCAGAAAGATATTAATATTTTTAGAAAGTTTAAGGAACAACTAGTTAATTTGTTGTAAACAATGGTTTATTGATAAGACGTAAAGGTTTTCAGATACCCTTAAGAATCGGAAAATCGTTATTTCCAGTTGGCGTGCCACAGTACTCAATGTGAATACACCGATTAGATTTTATGCCAAAGTTAAACTTACTACTACATTTAGCAGAAAAATCGCTTGTATAATATATGTGTGATCTAAAATAGGTCACAATTTTTGGCATCTACAAGAGCTTCAACTAAATTAGTAACAATTTCTATTAATCTCTTACAAGACTTGGGCCCTTATGAACTTATCGAAATTGATACATTGTTTTTTGTGCTTTAATCTCAAGATCAACCGGATTCCACGAATCAATTATGGCTCTCTATAATTAGATTTTCCTTATTTGTTCTAGCACGTGGGATATATAAGTTTTCAATTATTATTCAGATGATTCTTAAACCTATTTCTATAAAAATAACTATTCCGAATTCGAATTAGCATTATTAAATGGATCTTCATTTTCAATATTTAAGTGACTAACAGCTGAATGACTAAGCTATTTGATTCCCAATAGACTATAAATTAATATTGTCGTCAATTATTATTAATATTTATTTTCAGTTAAGCTTTATATTGTTCTGAATTATTTTTAATTTGTTTTTTCTCAATTTCTTCTTGATAGTTCCTCCAAATAACAATTTAGGATTATTTAAATACTCTGTTCATTATTAATGAATATTTATATTAAGGAGGTGCTCAATGTAGCGAGAAAATATATAGTAATCTTATCATATGCTTGAAATATTAGTTTGGAGCACGTTCTTCCATCCCAACTTTCAAAGAATAACTTTGACTGTTTCCCAATTGAATTATTAATTCCCCATCGTTCCGAATTCTAAATCCTATTCACAAATATTTTGATGATAGAATGGAATAATTCTTGTTTTCAATAGTATTCTGTTTAAGAACCATGGGAAAGTGCATTAAAGTTGGTTTTTATTATTGTAAATATTAGTGACATGTTCATTTTATCACATTCCTTAGTATTGAAATAAAGAAAAATTGTGTGAAACAGGAAATAACAAATATTTATTTATGAAGAAAGTTATGTTTATTAGGGATATGTTCTTACAATTAGATTTTAAATTGAAATAATTGTCAAGTACTCTTTTTTAATAAATTGAGCTCAATTAAGATAATCATTCCTAGCTTTGATTTCACAAGGGAAGTCAATTTAAAGTCCGCTTAAGATATTGATGAGAGTTGCACCATTGATAGATTCGGAAGACGTGATTCCAAATTCGTTTTCAAAATCTTCGCAATTTTTCTCTGAGCCGAGAGATATATACATTTTCTGGTTCATGCACATTAATAAGCCGATCAATAAAAACTTTGGCCGCTCATTTCCCGGATCAGAGAAAAATTGCGCCGTTTTTGAAATCGGATTTGGAATCACCGCATCCGAATCTATCAATGGTGCAAGTTTCATCAAATTCTCAAGCGGAAGCTAAAGTGACTTCCCTTGTCACAATCCGTTTCATCGATGGGTTGCTGAGCTTAATTTCATTTGACATCTTCTTCGATGCGAATTTCACTTTAACCTCATTTGAACGGCCTTAACAGTTTTCCGGAGAGATCTTCCTCTTCCAGAACGGTCATTGAGTGTACCAAGCTTTTCAAATCTTTTGATAGTGTTGCACACGGTTCTTGAAGGAGCTCCAAGCGCAGAGCAATTCTGCTTGTGAAGTATAATTGATCCGGGAAGATCACCAATCACCAGTGATGGAGGCACCCCGTATTTGGAATCTTGGGAAATCCCTCCCATCGATGCTGCTTTGGCTGTCATATTAATATGTTTATTAATAGAAACAATAATAAAACAACAATTATAATTTATTGTTTATGAAGATACTGGAGTTGATGTAGTAGTACACCAACTGGAAATAACGATTTTCTGATTTTTGAGTGAGTCTGAATATGTTTAGGTTAGTTTAACAAAACATTTTTCAGACCAGTTGAACTAGGCTTTTGTTAGCCTTCGAAAATATTAATATATTTTCAAAAATTTATATTTGAGCACGTTTACTGAGCTCATTTTATTAGGTTTCCAGCATGATAACACGAGAACACGCAATCCCGAAGAACACGATGACTCTGAGAACACGTTAGGGGCACCCACAGAGAGACCCCTCATTTAAGGGAATTACATGGGGCTTTAAATACTACATCCCGGGGATGTCGGTAACCCCATCGGTAACAATTCGACGGAGTGATCAGGCATATGTTGTAATGTTATCCCCCAGAACATGTTCACACTAGCTTTTGTCATTTTCTTGAAAGGTAACCGATTGACGTCAAACTTGAAACAGGACGAACACCAAATGCAAAATGGAGCTGAAAATGAAACCTAAGGAAATATCATTATTTCATTGCTTAAGATAGGCCTGCCAAAAATATCGCCCGCAACATTCTTCTGTTGTGAATTGTTAATCCACGGTTTTGTTTCAAATTTTTCGTTGAGCCCAGATATAAGCCGTCAAAGTTTATTTTGAAATTGTTTATTTGATCTATGGTTCAACTCACATCGAAGCGCAACTAGCGCACGCTTAAGTGACTTCCATTGATATTAGGGTGAACCAAAATTATTTTCCGACTTCCTGGATCGACAAAATCAATGGTTGGAACCCGGTCAAACGTCGGAACCGTCAAAGAAGACATTTCTGTGTGTTTGGTGGAATTTATAAGGCGTTATTTACTTCGTGCTAGTTCCAAATAGTCGGACCATCGACGCAGACCTCTATTGCGCCCTTGGCGAGAAATATCCAGCATTAATCAATCGGAAGCGGTTACTCCTTCAACAAGACAATGCAAAACCGCACACCGCTAGACAAACCAAGGAAAAGATTAAAAAATCTCGACGCCATTGAACTTCTTCCACATCCAGCTTATAGTCCGAATCTTGCGCCATCTTATTATCTCCTTTTCCGATCCAAGGCACACTTTCTTCGTGGTCGTAGCTTCAATGACCTGGCCGATGTCGCAAACGGGTGCCGCGAGTTTTCCGCATCTAAGAACAAGGAGTGGTACCGCAGCTGGATCGAACAACTTGCCGATAGATGGGTTCAAGCCATAGAGTCAAATGGTCTTTCCTTTTAAACCTAATTGTTTTTCATGTGTTGTAAATTTTTAATAAAAAATCGGAAAAGAATTTTGGTTCACCCTAATATATAAACACCCAAACTACTATTGTATTCTTTGCTCTCTAAATATTCTACCACTGAACTAATAAATAAATTCTCATTATTCTAGTTGTCACAAGGCACCATATATTCAAAAGGGAAGGGGGATATTCAAACTGTAAATAAATGAGAAAAATATCTGAAAGAATCAAAAGGGATGAGATTGCGTGGGCAAAGGGACAAAAGTGTCGATTTTGCTTCCAATTTGTTTATTATTTTCAACTAATTTCCTCTTTTATTTTATTGTTTTCTTAACAAACTTTTACAATAATTGTAATAATATCCTTTTCAGCCTCATTTTATTGTTTTTAGGTATCGAAAATGAGAACAAGTAAGCAAAATAATAAACAAATTGTTACGTATCGCGTGACATCACCTCTTCGTTATCACAACCCAGATCTGTACGTGTTATTAGTATAAATAGCCCGTTCAATTGTAATGCAATGATTATTTTCGAGTCGACAATAAAACGTTCAAATACAACAAATTGGCGATCAGGATGAGATTCGAACTCACGCGGGAAAATCCCAATGGATTAGCACTCCATCTCCGACGACTTTAATGGATCTCATGATGCCGACACAACATTCATCTGGAATTCCGACGCCGACTAGTGAACGCATGAGAGACGACTTCAACCGACATCATGGAGCAAGAAGCCGAACATTCAATGTTGGGGACGCTGTGTTCGCAAGGGATTTTCGACCAAGCCGAACATGGACAAGAGGACGCGTTATTAAACGACACGGAAAGGTTTTGTATTCTGTCGAATGTGAGGGAAGGATTTGGAAAAGACACACCAACCAGCTAAGAAACCGCTACGCTGAAAGATCGACGACTTTATTCGAGGATTTCGACCTGCCATCACAACCTCCATACTACCAACGAGAACGACCAGCAGAGAAGCCGCCACAAACAGCAGTTACAAGAGATTCACCGCCAACGCCGCAGCTGCAACGACAATCAACGAGAAAGCGAAGACCAGTGGATCGTCTTCAAGTGGACCCACGCAAGAAGTCTTATGTTAAATTTTTGTAACTGTTTTTATTGTTACTGGGGGAGGTGTTACGTATCGCGTGACATCACCTCTTCGTTATCACAACCCAGATCTGTACGTGTTATTAGTATAAATAGCCCGTTCAATTGTAATGCTATGATTATTTTCGAGTTGACAATAAAACGTTCAAATACAACACAAATTGAATATTAAATCAACACCTCTGTTTATTTGCCCTAAAGGGGACCGGAACAGCCTCACTTCGTCCTCCTTTAAGCCTTTAATTTACACATATTTATATATATACATTATACTCCTTGTTTCCAAAATTCTTCAAATTCAATTAAGATTCCAATTGCACATAAAAACTGTTCCCAAACAAAGTGGCTCTAATAAATGTTCAAAGCTCGAAAACAGCATTCTTAATTAGTTTGGCAACCTAAGAGCTTCAAGGCATTCATTTGCCTCTTGATTTTAATTGTTTAATCTCTTTAACTAACATAAACAATTAAATATTATTGTTTTTGTATTGTCTCATTCAACTTATTAATTATTTATATGAAAGAATTGAAATTGATGCTTTCTTATTATATAAATGGTTTTGGCTTTAAAATCCATTTGCTCTATTGAACGCATTTAGGGAATCTTTAAATTGTGTGTCACCTATTTATAAGCCGATGTTTCAAGAAGGGATTTAAATCAAAAACTAATCCATATCTTACAAAAAAAATTTTTTTTGAAAATCGCATTCCGAGAACCGAAAATAGATATAGCTAATTGTAATCTTGTTATGCTTCATCGATAAATGTTTTCTTCCTGATACACCAATTTAGGTGCACTTTTTCATTTTAATTTGCCGTGATGCTTTTTTGTTGTTGTTTTTGTTAGGAAATAGAATTTTACTGATTCACATTTTGTTATTTCGATGGAATTTTAATTATCCTCAATGGTAAACTATGATTATATCGGTTGTCATGATATTTCCCTCAGAGGACAATATCGTGATCATTCATTTAGGTGACATTTAAATATCCATGTTTAATAATAACTTAAATTTTATGTCTCAAAACTGAACTTTAATTATTGTTTTTCATTTTTTGTTAATCACAGCTTTTAGAAAAGTTTGAAATTACCAAATTGATTCGAGTAATCTGGAACTATTAAATTTTGCTCAAATAGTATTGTTATTCACGCAACAATACTATTTGACCAAAATTTAAGAGTTAAAGATTTCTAAGAGTTAAAGCGATTTTCCCCTAATTTTCGATTTCACATGATTTAATTACGTTTTCACGTCACCTTCTATGCTCAAATGAGTCTCTCGTTTAATTTATTAGATCTTTAATTTTTTATGTTGTTCATTTAAGAGATCGTTGCCTAATGGAAGAACAAAAATAATAATAAACAAATGATATTCTCTTTTGAACGGTCAGACGGGCACAAACAACTTTTTCGTCTATTCCTCTTCAATGTGGGCTGCACATTTTTTTTTGAGACAATACACACTTTTATGAGATAGAAAAGAATGGCCGACCAAACGAGAACCTCATTCCATCCAAATTTTTTTCCTCTTCCATTAGGAACCGATCTCTGAAAGGGACTTAATGAAATATAGATTATTTAGCTCAAAATGTCAATAATTCACTTGAAACTATACCGAAAAGTCCAGGGGGGATGAGTAAAATCTGATCAAATTTAGAAAAATCGACATTGGGGGGTGGCGTGCGTTCTACTAAAGTGTGATTGGACATTTCAGATGCTCCCCAAATGGAAATGGCTTTTTTTTGTCAACATCAAAACGTATGTCATAATTTTTCATGTGTAAATAACAAATCACTGTTTATGTCACTTTAACAGACTTTTTGTAAAGTATTCGGGAACATATACGTCGATTAGTTTAGAGAGGAATTATGAGCTCATATTTTTATGATTTCACTTGACGTGCAGAAGTTTTTTATGTTATCTCGATAGTGATTATTTAATATTGCAAAATTTGTATATCAGTCAATTTAGAAGCTCAGGAAAGTCACTAAACGCTAAAAAGAGGGAAGTTTTCAGAATTTACGTGAAAACTACTTTTTGACCTATACGTTGAAGTTAATAAAAATCGTTTAATTATTAACCGTGGACTCTTTTCTGTTTAGTCCTGAGATATTGTAGATACCCCACCAGATGGAAATTTATTTTGCACAAATATTTTGTAAGGCAGTTTCTCAGCTTTTCCTTAAACTCTCTAAAAATATGGCACGCCAACTTGAAGGCTAATAAAACGAGCTCAGAAAATCTGCTCAAATCTAATGTTTTATATAGATTTTAACATTTTTAGAGAGTTTCAGAAAAAGCTGACAAACGGGAGTAGACAATAACATGAAAGTTATAAAACAAGCGTAAACATAAGAAAATAATAGTTTCAATTTGAAATATGAAAATATTTACAAAAATATTAGATTTGACATTTTCACGTTTAATTAGCCATCCAGTAGGTGAGGTATATAAATCCAGTCATTCAACATATAATCAAACTTTATAGCTAACAATGGGATTGATTAACATTAACTGCATAAAATTTGTGTTTGAAAATTGTGATTTTTTGTGATTTAGACCCATTTTTTACCCACTTAAACCATTTTGTGGGTTCTAATATTTTATCAGTATACTATTCAAACCATAAGGAATCTACCTGCAAGTTTTTATCAAAATCTGAGAGCCCCACCTAAAACACTTCCCTTGTAAGTGACGACCTAAAGCGTTAAATGATCACGTCAAGTGGAGGGATGGCGTGCTACAGTATTTTCGTTAGTTATGTAACCTAGATAGTAGATTTCTTTTAAACCCGACTACACACCGTCGCGCCATTCCATCGGTAAGAAACATCGCGTTTTGAAATACAATGAAATTTGACAAAGTGATTAATTTTGGTTGAAATTACTGTAAAATATTTTTATTTTCGAAATTCTCTCACTAGGGAACCACGTTACGGTATCATCTCAGAATTTTTTCTAAATTTGCTCATTTATAGTTTCGAATACGGGCTCTCTCGTGGTGTACTTGGTTTTCTGCACAAAGTTCTAGAAGTCGAGAAAATTCCATCTGAAAATATGCTATGAATAGTAATCACAAGTTTGGGGTTCGATTCCGTCTTTGTCACTTTTCTTTTTTCTTTTTTTTTGTTTGATGTTGGAAGAATTTTAAACGCTTATTCTCACAATTATAAAAGTTTTTTACTATCTATATTTATTATTACAAAAATAACCGAAAACAGGAAATCAACAGCATTTATGGTGAACAAGTACAAAGTGTTAGAAAAAAAATCTTTTGTGTCCTCTTCAAGTTCGGTGAAGAATTCTTCTTTGTAAATTTCTAAATTCCCATTGGCAGCAGAATTCAGAGCTTCCAGCAAAAAATCGGCGAAATTCGAATCATCTCCATCCAAGCAGGGCTTTTTTGAAAGACGTTTTCAATGAGCATGAGACAGGAGTATCTTCACATAATGAATTATATTTTTATAAATTATAGAAGTATTATTAATTTATACCGGTTTCAATATAACCTAAGCATCATACTACAATAACATAGAAAGATATACAATGAATTTTATTTATACACATACACTAGCTGACAAAAGTTTTGTCACAAATGTTTTTTCGGGTTTAACTTTTTTGTGACTTGACCAAATTGGCTGATTTTTTGATATTTTATGTGAATCAGTGTTTAACATGTTATAGTAGCAAAATTTGGTTTAAATTACCATGGCAATTTCGGTACCACGCATTCCGTTTTCCCTCATATTGATAACAGCTTGCCGGGTGGCAATTGGAGTTTCTTTACGTGGAGTCATCTCTAAAATGTTGCCAATTACTGCTATTTTCAATAAATTATGAAAAAAATATAATTGAACTTTAAAAATTATTAAAAAATGCAGTGCAAGAAAAGTGTGTAATATCTTTGAGTTACGCGTTTTACGATAAACGCTTGTCACTGTAAAACGGATCATCGTAATCACAAGCGGGAATTTGTAAAATAATCTACAACCATATGAATCTATCATATCAAAAAATCAGCCAATTTGGTCAAGTCACAAAAAAGTTAAACCCGAAAAACATTTGTGACAAAACTTTTGTCAGCTAGTGTATATAACAGTCTTTTGTGAGTAAAATAAGTTATCCAGCATCATTTAAATTTATATTGATTCTTTTTAACATATTATTTGGATTATACTTTAACTTATTTAGCACTAACATCATAAATGATTTCTTATATCCGTAGTTAATTTATGAACACACCTTTCATAGAGAAAATCCACTGTAGTGGCTGAGGCACTAGCATTAAGCCACGCCCCTTTGAGAAAGACTATAAAAGCAATTCTTATATTTCAATAAACAGTTCTATCTCTGTCTTGGACTCGATGTGCAGCTAACGAGGCATGGCAGCTGAAGTTCAGAGCGATGCAGCCATGTAGCTCGTTACATGGAGGTTCCACCTCGTCTCGAATCGCTAGGATGACGAGGTCGGAAGAAGCGTAGGTTCCGTTGGATGCACCGGAGAAGCTTAGAGCTGTTAGTACGACACGCGGCGGCAACTTGCAGGCGCTGGTTGGTCCGTCTGTTGATACAGATTTTTCGATGCCCCTCGGCGTGGCCCTGGGTCCCGACGGGTATCGACCAGGCAAGTTGACCGGCCCGTGTAGTCGGAAGAGAAACAAAGGACCAACTACTAATGCCGACAGGGTCGGAGTAAAGGCAAGCTATTCCATTCCGATTTCTAGTATTCTTGTATTCTACTAGTAGCTATTATTCAACGGAATGATGATTATTAGGCGGGTCGCTCCCGCGAGCACGGGATGGGACACACCGGTCCCCATCCTTGAATGTGCCGGTCTACTCCTCGTGAAGAGTAGGTGTCTAGAACACATTGAGGCCATTCGACGAGTCGAGATTAACTCCTCGGAACGTGCTCCAGCTAGGCGCCGGTTATCTCCGCTCTGCTACCAACATGGGAACATTCCCAATGAACCAACGTCTTTCCAAGTAACAGACACATCCCGTTCCTCTAATATTGTACGTATTCGCTGATCACGACGACAATATACTGCAGCTGATTCTCTATCGTGGTATAAGGAGAATATGTCACTGGCTCGACGATAACAGGGACAAACGGGTAGGAAATTTTTATCGAATTCTACTAGGCCTAGAGAGGAATTCGCCAATTTCAAAACACCCACAGTTGCATAGAGATGATATCATGGGATTAAGGACCACGACAATTGACGCTGAAATGCAACATATCAACCGTCGCGATAATTGCTCAATAAACATAGGCAATTAGTCAATGGCGCAAAAAACGGTAATAAACAAAGAACAATGACAATAAAGGATGACAGGGACAATGGCTACATAATAGGATCTTTAATGACATGAAAAAATCGTAATCGGAGCCAATTAATGGGAGCATTAAAATCTAATATGAGCCAATTTACCAGCACAACAGTGTCCAAAGTGCCACACCCAACACCAAGACACGACAACAAGTCATTCAGCATAGCGTCAACAACGGGATCATATCCTAAGAATTTTTTTTTCTTTTCTGGGTTAGACAATTCATATCGTCATTCCTTTCATTTCTGAAACTCCGAAAGATTCCTCCATTTGCAGTAACACAGAAATGCCTCGACCTAACACATCTCCATCAATCGCCAAAACGCTTTCACAAATCGCGACGAATATGGCGCGATGGTCGAACCAAGGAGCATGGCCAATGTTCAACGCCCAAGGAGAGAGTTTTGGAAACTTTATCAATCGCGTCAACGACTACTGCAATGCGAGAGGACTGACGGAGGTAGACGCACTGCAAGCCTTACCTCTCATGCTGCAAGGTGAGGCGCGGAACACCTTAGTCGATGTCTACAAGGAGCTGCCCAAGAACCCGACATGGAAACAGGTATGCGAAAAGTTTATTTCTGCATACTACACTCCCGAAAAGCAAGTCGCGGCACGGGCATCCCTAGCAAACATCCAACAAGGGGGGCAATCGGTCACACAGTTTGTCTCGAACTGTCGCCAGCTCGTCTCCCAAGCCTATCCAACGAACCAACAAACTAGGGAATCCGCAATGCAGACCACCTTCTTGCAAGGTTTGCGTCCCGAACTAAAAGCTGCAGTACTCCGGGGTAGGAAACAGGGTTTTGAAGAACAGGTTCAAGACGCAAAAACAGAGGAAGCCATCCTGGCACTCCTCCCAAAATCTGAGGAGCCAATCATCAATGCCATCCAAGACCTCCAAACAACCATATCATCCATGAGCCTTGTCCGGAAAAAGCCCCACCAACTCGACTACCCAAAATGCAACTGCAAAGAAAGGAAGAACCGTCCACGCCCAGGACGCCCACGGAACTTTCAACAAAGGACCGGGGATTACAGACGTCCGAACTCACCGCCAATAAATAACAGACGCCCAAGACCACGAATAGCACCACTGTTCACTACGCTAGCCCTATGCATGCTATTCACACAGGCGTCGGCACGAGAATCGATCTACCACTGTCCTGGCCGAGGAGGGTTCATTGCAAAAGTAACACCACATAGCTGCCCTCCACCAAAGCCACGAGAGATCGGAGAAGCCATGATCAACCTAATCGAACCGAATACACACCCCCTGACAACAGGAGCAACCCGATGCACGAACGAAACCTACCTAGAATGCCGAAGCTATTTTGCATTTATAGAGACTTACCGAACAAATACAATCATAGGAGTATCGCCAATAACACCAAGCGAATGTAAGATACTTAACGAAAATGCAAAATGGGAAGCAAACGGAGACGAGAAATATTATCATCACGAGAGAAAAGAACACTCCGATACACCACGGCTTTTCATGGGAAGACAATGCTCGAAATGGAGCAGATTTACGGCAACAAAGACGAAAGTGAGCGTAATACACCAATCACTGACTTCTCCACACTTCATATTCACAAAGAAATGTCTGATGAAAAACGGAGCATGTACAAACGAAGCCGCTACAATCATTTGGGAACCAAAGGAGGAAACACTATCATGCAAGAATATGTCTATTGTTGGAGCCTTCAAAGCCACTATCACACGGGATGTGGCACTGATCGATTCAATGCAAATAGCTTATAACATCTTACCAAGAAATGGCACACCAAAGGATATAGCAGAATGCGAAGGAGAGCTATTACACCCCACCGATAGCGGAACATTCATCTCTTTTCCCCATCTGCCACAGGCAAACAGTCCACTTGACGTAATCCGACAATACAATCAAAGGCATAGGAGAACCGCTAGACAAAGCTTCACACCCGAGAATTATAAGGCAAATATATTGACACAAGAACAGTCGAGAAATCAAAACCTAACACAAAAATCGACAAACGCCAGAATCCAATACTCTTACGAAGCAACAAGAAGGGAGATCTTCGCGAAATTCGAACAGTCAACGAATAACCTATGCCGGATCGCTGAAAAACAAGATAGAATTCTACATGCAATTCTCAACATCAACAGCGCCGCAGGAGCCCGAGCAATACTCGGAAGAGAAGATATATCCGCAACTTTGATCGCCAACAATACATTGCATATAACGGAATGCAAAAAGGCTAAAATTAAAAAAGTTTTCGACAATCACATGTTCAACGAAACCTGCTATCTCTTCAAACCAGCATTAACGATCAATGATAAGTTAACATTTATAACGCCGGAAGGGACCCATACCACCGAACAGAGCCCAACAATAGACTGTTCAAAAGTCGATAGCACTGAAGGAAACAAAACATCAAAGTCCATTCCCGCAATACAATTTGACACCTCTAATACACTTAAGAGAATCCACTTCGTGTCCGGTGACCCATACGCCTCGGTAAAAACTTCTCTCTATCCACTGGAACTGGCTTTGCACTTTGGAGCAAACATGGACAATATCCAACGGAAATCCAAAACGATAATAATGCCCATCGAGACTCCGGACATAATCGGAGGAGGAATACAAGAACTTGCCCATGCAGCCGGTTACGCAATCGATAAAGCAACGGGGACCATCGTCAACGTGGCAGAAGGAATACAAAAATGGTATACTAAATATATCTTCTGGGTCGGCCTGCCAATACTAGTCGCAGCGTTCATACTCCTAATAATATATATAGGCCTAAGAACATGTTTTAGCAGGATTATGAACACGGGAACAATCAATTCCGTACAGACTGAGCTCCAAAATAAAGAACCAGAAGAAGACGGACAAAGGGTACTGGAAGAACTATATACCAGCTTATGGAACAAGCCACAGATGACATACGTTCCCATGGAATGTGCAGTACAAGTCGCCGCCTCCTACTCGTTGCCATTCATCCGAGTGTACATCGAAGATAGAGGATTCCACGCACTGTGGGATACTGGTGCACAAATCAGTTACCTAAGAAAGAACTGCCTTTCCCCCTCCCAAATTTCCGAAGTGGTACCAGTAGGTACGATAGCACATGCGGCCAACGGTAGCCCTATCAAATTCTTGGGAAAAATCAAACTATTGGTACGAATTGAAGAAGCAGCTCACCAACACACGTTCCTCGTCTCCGAAGACAAAGATTGTCCTACACCCGTACTTCTGGGATACGATTTCATGTCTTCTCTGGACAAAAATGGAATCGAGTGCCGAATTCAACCAGAAAAGGGAGTACTTAAGATCGGAACGACATGCACAAAACTCCGAAGCCAAGGTGACCCGTTTTTCCAACCATCTAAAACTACGGTCAACGTCCATTGCGCAAGGACCATGGTTATCGGACCCAAAAGTGAAGCAACACTGGCCATTTGCTTCACGGGGACACAAGAAGAACTAGAACGACCTTTCGTACTTCACGCACCAACGGAGGGACCAGTCAGCTTTGATACAACTGTGATCAAACTCCTCCACGTGCCGGAATGCACCATACAAGTATACAACTCACTGGAAAAACCAATAAAACTCATTAAACATGAGAATATCGGACAAGCAAACGGAATTGTCGTGGAAGAAAGAGAAGAACCACATGTACCACAAGAAGCAAGATGGGAGGACCGACTCCCCGAGACCCCAAAAGACAAAGTAGATTTCATGAAGGAAATCTCACTGGAAAATTCAACACTATCAGCAGACGGAAAGAGGAAACTCCTGAACATTATAAGAAACCGGAAAAACGCCTTCTACAACGAAGACGGAAACTTGGGATGCTTCAAGGGCCCGATCAAACACAAGATTCCGATCGACCCCACGAAAGTATGGAGAGCTCGGAGATACCCTATTCCGCTAGGTAAAAGAGAAGAAGTAGAACGGCAAGTACAAGAACTGCTAAAACAAGGAGTTATAGAACCATCCAACTCCCCTCATTGTAGTCCGGTAGTCCTTGTCAGGAAAAAGGACCAACGCTGGCGCTTTACAGTCGATTTCCGACAGTTGAACAATGCAACAAAGAAACAGATTTATGTAATTCCAACGACGTCTGAAATAATCGACATGGCCGCCGGAGCAAAATTTTTTACGTCCTGCGACCTCATAAGCGGATTCTTCCAAATTGAATTAGAGGAAAGAGAACGGGAACTCACAGCGTTTACTACACCATCAGGCGCTTACCACTTTCGAAGGATGCCGATGGGGCTGTGCGGATCACCCCACACTTTCCAAAGAGTGGTTCGATTCATCCAACAACATGTACAAGCCAAACTCTTTGTATACCTGGACGACCTCCTGCTAACATCACAATCGGAAGAAGAACACATCAAAGACATTGAGGAACTACTAGCAGTAATCGAAAGATTCGGATTGAAAATAAAACTGTCAAAAACTCACTTTGCCCAACGAGAAGTCGAGTTCCTCGGACTAATTGTCAGTGACAAAGGAATCCGCCCGAACCCTAAAAAGGTGAAAGCCATTGACGAATTTCCGACACCAAAATCGCCAACAGCAGTTCGAAGCTTCATCGGAATGATAAACTATTTCCGACGCTTCATTCCAAACTTTGCAACGATCGCTTCACCACTATACGAACTAACAAAAGAAGACGAAGAGTTCATATGGACCCAAGAATGCCAAAACAGTTTCGACATAATGAAGAAAAAGCTTCAAGAAGCCCCGATACTACAAGGACCAGATGGAAAAAAAGCATTCCGAATAGAGTCCGACGCATCGGGTATCGCGATCGCCGCAGTACTTCTACAGGCCGCCGACGGCGACGGAAAAGAGTTACACCCTATCGCATATGCATCTCGTAAATTACTACCAGCTGAACGAAACTATCCTCCGATAGAAACAGAAGCTTTGGCTCTCGTCTTTGCCGTACAGGAGTTCCGAACCTACGTTCTAGGATGCCCTATCGAAGCAATCACCGATCATCGACCACTAACCTCTCTCATGAAACGCAAAGACCTTGTTGGACGACTAGCAAAATACCAACTAGTGCTGGCCGAATACGACATCAGAATCGAATACAGACCCGGCAAGGAAAACGCGGTGCCAGATTGTTTATCTCGATACATCGAAGACGAGTTCAAGGATCCCAAGATAAATTTCATAACTCTAGATCTCGCAAACGAAATTCGACAGCAGCAACAGAAGTGTAGATGGATACGAGAGCTACTGAAAGCCATAGAAGCCAACACCGCCACGAGTCGCCAATCTGAAAAGTTCCAGGTCAACAACAGTGGTTTTCTTGTCACAAACGGCAAGATAGTGTTACCACCGAATTCGGAGACCTCAAGGAAAATAGCAAAGATGATCCACGAGGACTATCGCACTGCCGCACACTTGGGGACCCGAAAAACATTGGAAGCCGTGAGAAAAAACTTTACTTGGACTAACATGAATGACGACATAATGAACATAATCAAACAGTGTGTATCCTGCCAGTCGCGGAAGGTGAACCCACACGAAACTACAGTGGAGCCCATTCGGAAGAAGCCAGAAACCGCTAAACCCGGACAAAAATGGCACATCGACATTCTGGGACCACTACCAACTACCGAAAAAGGCTATCGATATGTCTGCACTGGCATTGACCCGTTCACAAAATTCCTTACAACTACAGCAATGAAGGAACAGAAGACCGACGACGTCATCGACGCCATATCAAAGTCCATCATCTGGAGATTTGGCCCACCTAAATCCATACAAACGGACGCCGGAAGACAATTCATCAGTCACCAATTCCAGGATTTCATAAAGTCTATGGGAATTCAACACAACATCAGTGCACCCTACTATAAACAAAGCAATGGACAAATCGAAAGATCTCACAGAACGATTGAAACAGCTCTTAGCAGCTACGTCAATAGCTCGCAAGGTGATTGGGATATGTTTCTGGAAGGAATAACCTATACGCTGAACAGCCTACCACACGAGACAACGGGAGTTACACCATTCGTCGCGATGCACGGAAGAGAACCACCATCCATCATCGACAACCACCTCACAACCCTACAAAAGAAACCCGAGTCGAGCAACCTGGACCTGCCAAATCTACGCGAATACACATCGGAAGTGGAAGAGAGAATGGAGAGATTACGCAAATTCTTGTACGAAAAATTGTCACGCCACGCCGAACAACAATCACAACAATGGACCAGAAGTAAACGAGTCAGAGAAAGACAGGCTGCAGTTGGAGAGAAAATACTAGTTAAACGAGCTCCACCAAACAACAAACTAATGCCGCTCTTACACGGACCATTCATAGTTGAAGCCACAACGGATGACAATGTCTTCTACAGGGACAATAGGAACAGAAGGAACAAGGCCCACAAAAACAACATTCGCGTTCTACCGAATGGAAGACCGGATCAAGGAAGCCCAACACTCGAGGTAACAGAAGAAAACAATAGTCGGACAGTCAGAAGATCACAACGGTTAGCAGAGAAACAAGCAAGCAGGCAAAGAAGTGCAGGACGTCTACAACACCGTTAATAAATGTAGTGATTCTATTGTTATAAGATATGTTTTATATTCTTATCCACTATTCATTTTACCCATTATTTTATACTCATGATACCTTATCCTTTTCAATTGTAAATCCTAAAACCATTGAACCCATTCTAAATACGTTAACCCATTGAACCATAGTTTAGTAATCTTGACAATCTTTAGAATTAGTAATTGTAAACTTTACATTTCTTCCAATAATAATTACTTCTTTTCCCCATTTTTAAGAATATTTTTCTATGTATTAACTCCTATCATTCTCAACCTTAACCATTACTAATCACATCCTAAATTTTTTTTTTTTTCATAATTCCTATTAAACCCGCTACACCTGGATCCACCAGATATGATATTACTTTCTTTTAACTTGGAATGTTAACCCTACTTTATATCTTACTCACCCTAAATTTAATTGTATTATTTTTTCTTTCGAGGGGGGGATGTAGTGGCTGAGGCACTAGCATTAAGCCACGCCCCTTTGAGAAAGACTATAAAAGCAATTCTTATATTTCAATAAACAGTTCTATCTCTGTCTTGGACTCGATGTGCAGCTAACGAGGCATGGCAGCTGAAGTTCAGAGCGATGCAGCCATGTAGCTCGTTACACCACATTAATAAATGCACCATGGACAATTAGTATTAAAAAATGTCAAGAGAAAACATGAAAATATGGAAGAAGAAACGACTAGGTCGGTCACATTGTAGATTTACGAGCAATTTAATAAATAACACTGAAAACGCGTTTATTCAAATTATTCATTAATTATTAAGGAAATAAAAAAGAAAACCTTTTTTTGCAATAGCTAAAGTTACTTCATTTGGAATGTTTATCCAATTGTTTTTTATCTATTAAAGATCGAGCTTGGTATCGTTCTTGAGATAAAAATTTGCGACTATTACCATACAGAGTTTACCCCAACTGGCATGGTAACATTATAAGCTCAGTAATCATTCTGAAATTTAACTTTTTAGAAAGATATGAATATTTTTAGATAGTTTAAGACATTCTTAATTAAATAGTAGTAAAAACTTTATTGTTATAAAGACGTAAAAATTTCCACACACGGCTAAAATTCGCAAAATTTTGGCGTGAAGAGTTAGTACAATATTTAAATTTTCATCAGTCTAAAAATCATATTAATTTGTTTTTATAGAATAATCCTTTCAGTAACGCAATTTGGTAATAATTGTCAATCAAAAACATCCATTCATTTTGTTCATTTTCTGTATTCATTTTGCTTTTTCCTTCCATCCAATCCTTTATTGGCACGCATTTGACAAAAAGGAAAAACAAGAATGATAATAATTTCACTTAAGTTGTCTGAACTTTGATTATTACTCGTCGTCTTTATTCTGTTTGCTTCGTTTTTGTTTATTTCTAATCCAGTACATTTTAAGAATAGACCACATCAAGGAGCAAATCCTCGGTACGGTTGTTCATTTATTTGTCTTCGTTTTGCTCGGTTGCTGGAAGGTTAGTTGGAATTGTTTTTATTTTATTAGTAGCTTTCCTATTATAACATCCTCTTGGAGATTTATCAGTCAGCTTCTGCTTATTTTATCTAAAATGCAAATTGTATGAACAACACAGCAAATATCAATCCATTTATATTTGGTCAAACATTAAAAGACTAAACAACACTGAGTAATTATGAGAAAACAAAAACTTTAAGCATTTTTTCTAGTGACAATATTTGAAATCTGATCGTATCCTCAATTAAATATTTAAGGAATGTTATTACATCGTTTAATTTGCCACAAAATTATATTATTGAGAATTCCGATATTTTGGATTAAGGATTATTTTTTTTATAGAACGTGTACAGAATTAGAAAAGAAAGGTTTGTACATTTAATAGTTGAGTTTTGTTTATGTATAATTTAAAGAAAAATTGCTAAAGAAGACAAAGTCCTTTTTAAACTTGAACCAGCAAATTTTATTAGAAACCCCTCAACCGATCAGCAATACCCACTAGGTTAGAAATAAATAAAAATTACTTGTTTATTAACCGAAAGGATTTAAATGCATCCAAGCGAGTTCAAAATCTTTTCTCAAACAATTCAAATCTTCAAAGGTCTTCTTATTAAATTTGACGAACATGTAAAATCAAATTTAAGCTCATGATGCTCAAAGATCCGCTTATCCTCCTTATTTCCAGATGAGCAATAATGAGCCGGAATGTGCAATGGTGATGTCGTCGTATACACTCTTTATCATTTTTGTTTATACAACTTGTCTTATTCTATCGTTAATTGGTAATGCAATTGGTATGAATAATTCTAATTTCAAAATGTTTTTTGATTAATACTGTAACTTTTAGTAATTTTAACAATCTTGGGTAAAAGTCATCGATCAAGGTCAATTACAAACTTTTATCTTCTCAACCTTGCATTTGCAGATCTTTTAAGGTTTGTATTCAAAAGAATTATGCAAATTTTTGCTCTTTTAGAAGTATCATTTGTATTCCAAGCACATTATTATCAGAACTGACACATTGTTGGCTACTTGGTCAGTTTATGTGCAAATTGGTTGCCTTTCTACAACGTATGATTCTTGATTGGTGATGCTGGATGATATGTTTTTTACAGCGGTTGGAGTTTGTGCGTCAGCTTACACCTTGGCGGTTATAGCGATAGAAAGGTACTATGCGATTTGTAGGCCATTGGAATCGAGAAAGTGGCAGACAAAGGTTGGAAATTGGGATGAAAACTGAAGGATATTTGAATCGTATAATAAAATTCACTGGAATCTGGTAGAAAAATTTGCAAAGTTTATAAAAAAAGCTCTAAAAACGTGCTCAAAATGATTTTTTTGTGAAGATTTTAATATTTTTAGATACCGAATTTATTGATTATCAAGGTATAGCAGTGAATATCAAAATAGAACAAACGTCAAGTAGAGCAAGAATTAATAGAGAAAGAAGCATTTATAGAAGAATAGGAGCGTCCTTTTTATACAGATTTAATATAAACATATTATTCATATCAGAGATCGATGACTAATGGAAGAGGAAAAAATTAGGGACGAAAAGAAGGCCACTAAGGCCATCGAATCTCTTCCTCTTTTGTTTCTCTTCAATATTTTTATTTCAGAAGAGATTTTATGGGCTTAGTGGCGGTGTGGCTGTCTAAACAAGACATTTTTTTGCTCTTCCATTAGGCGTCGATCTCTGAAAAGGAGAATATCTGTTAAATGCGTGGGATAAAATTGTAACAATATAACATTACAAAACATAAAAAATATTACTATTATCAATTATACAATAAGCTTACACGCCAACTGGTATGGTAATAAAATGAGCTCCGTAAACGTGCTCAAATCAAACTTTTTAGATAGTTTAAGAGAAAAATAGTTAAAATGTAGTAGTTTGTGTTTTATTGAAAAGATTGAATAGTTATCAGAAGCGCTTAAACATTGAAAAATTGTTACTTTCAGTTGGCGTGAGAGAGTTTAAGAAAAAGCTGACAAACCGGGGTAGACAAGATTTATGTAAAGTACACGTGAAAGTTGTAAAACAGTCCCAAATCATTATCTTCCATTTGGCGTGAATTTGTGCACGCCAATTAAAAATGTCACTTTCCCAATTTATCAATTTCCACGTGCAAAAATTTTTATTATTTTTTTTTAAATTGGCTGATTTTTTGATATTTTATGTGAATCACTGTTTAAAATGTTATAGTAGCAAAATTTGGTTTAAATTACCATGGCAACTTCGGTACCACGCATTCCGTTTTCCCTCATATTGATAACAGCTTGCCGGGTGGCAATTGGAGTTTCTTTACGTGGAGTCATCTCTAAAATGTTGCCAATTACTGCTATTTTCAATAAATTATGAAAAAAATATAATTGAACTTTAAAAATTATTAAAAAATGCAGTGCAAGAAAAGTGCGTAATATCTTTGAGCTACGCGTTTTACGATAAACGCTTTTCACTGTAAAACGGATCATCGTAATCACAAGCGGGAATTTGTAAAATAATCTACAACCATATGAATCTATCATATCAAAAAATCAGCCAATTTGGTCAAGTCACAAAAAAGTTAAACCCAAAAAACATTTGTGACAAAACTTTTGTCAGCTAGTATACTTTACAGACTTTCCTTAAAATGTTTTCGAAACTTTAAATTTTAACAAAATGTTATATTTAAGTGAGTTTTCTGACGTCCTACTTCTACAACTTCATTTGACGTGGTTTTGTGTAGCTTAAATTGATCAAGAAAAGTTCAAATATCCTTTAATAAACAAAATATTAACAAAATTTGACGAGTCATACAGTAATACGCAATAAAGAATGATCTAGAAAAGCTCTAGTTAGAGGAATATTCACGCGCTCATTTGTAAATAAAAAACTCAAATTTAAATTAGCAAAAATTATTTTAAATTAGTTGCTGCCATGTGGATTACATCACACTATTGGTGGATACCAAATTATTACAAATATGATATAACACCCCAATGAGCCTCTCAATCACGTGAAGCCCTGGTTTGTACGTAAAATGAATTAGTAAAAACAGGATCTTATCATATCGTAAATGTCTAGGGTCAAGGAGATATTTTGCCTGAGAATAATAAAATTAAAAAAAAACGCTTCGAACTTAATCACCGAGAAAATATTGCAAAAACGTATATATTAGTGATGGGAGGGACTCCCCCCGTTTCCCCCGACCCGCGTATTTTTTCTAAAAAAAAAGGGAAGTCCCGGTCCCGGGACTCGGGTTTTGAAATTTTCAATTTTTAAGGTCCCGCCCGCCCGGAATTCTAAAAAACGGGGTCCCTCCCATCACTGGTATATATTCTATAACATCATAACAGTTCTTTTTTCGATAAAAATAAAAAAGTTAGAAGACGACCCCGAATTCTATTGAAATCTATTGTTTTCGCCGAGCATAGAGATAACGTCAACATTGAGACGCAGAGAAGCAGAAACAGCAAGACCACACATCTCGAAAAATTTAACTTTTCCCGCAAAGTATAAAAAAACATACTTCCATAATTAAAAAACAACGCTACGAACTTAATCCCCAAACTAAATATTTCAGAAACGAGCTCTTGTTACCATTTCAATGGTTTGGTTTTTCTCATTTGCCGCCAACATGTCAAGTATATTTTTCTACGATACTCTTCCGATAGGGTTTGTTGGAATCAATTGATTGTAATTGAAATGAATTTACTTTAGATCGAAATTCACGTGCGACTCGACGCAGGGACGCCTCATAGACTTTATCTACCAATTGTACTTAACATTTGTAGGATTTGCTGCTTTACATTAATTGAAAAAAACTGTTTAGACTCTTCTATTCGTACCACTTGCGTTGATGGTGGGACTTTATGGAAATGTTATCATCACGTTGAATACGGCGATAAATAGCGATCATCCAACTATGGAACAGCAGTTGATTGAGAAAGGTTGGTTTTTAATTGTCTAGAGAAATTGTAGCGGATGGATTTATTGTAAATTGATAATGATAATAATAATAAGAACGGTTTAGACTAGCTCTTTTAACATTTTAAATTTCAGCTCTCCCTTCCCGCGCATCTTTCTCGGATTGGTTCGTAACAACAATTAGCCGAATGCCCAGTGTCAAGACCAAGGTTCTTGATCACAATCCCAACCCAAATAACAAATTTGTTGAAGGTAAAAGACGATGGAGTCAACTCGCTGTCGATTCCCGGCGAAATGCGCTCCCGTCGCTCCTCCACACTGTCATCGTTTCTCGTTCCATCGCCACGCGCTTCATTCGACTCGACGATGCTTCTGAGAAGCACGAATCAAGAAAAGATTCTGATTGCGAAGCGCAAAGTGACGCGAATGCTGATAACTCTTGTAATTCTGTTTGCACTGTGCTGGGTGCCTTCGTATGTTTATTGGCTCATTGTTCGCATGGCCGACCTGGCGGATAAAAGTGTCTGGAATTCGACGATTAATACACTGCTCACAATGCTCACTTATATTTCATCGATGGCCAATCCGATAACGTATTGTTTTATGAATAAGTCTTTTCGAACATCTGTTCTGCAATATTGTAAATCGAGTAGGAGGAAAGCGAGGGTGAGTTTGGAATATTTGCCAGTGAAAAGGAATTGAGGAATTTGGAGCGCGTTTTCTCATATATTTGTTATTGTCTGATCGGCTTAGTGAGGATGAAGAAAAAGCGGAGGCAGAAAAGAAAAAATATATATTCAATTCAACAGAAACCCGTCCAAATGACACACCAATTTGTATGGTAATGGCATGAGCTTAGTAAGCATGCTCAAATATAACTTTTTAGAAAGATATTAATATTTTTAGATAGGCTAAGACATGCTTTATTAAATTTTAGTAAAAACTTTCTCCTTCTAAAGACGTGAAAATTTGCACACATGTTTAAAAATCGGTAAATCGCTATTTCGATTTGGCGTGCACGGAACCATTGAATGATTAAGTTGGGGGGCTCAGAAAAGATGCTCATGTTGTAAATTTGGATAATAAGCGCACGTTTTTAGATAGTTTAAGACGGGTTTGTAAAAATGACGTTTCAAGTTATATGAAAATAATACGTGAAATATAGTAATACACGTTTATATTTTGACAAATGTTCATTTCAATTTTGCAGGAACGAAATCATTAAAAAAAATTTTAAGCGAGTTTAATAAACTTGTCTTAAAAAATGCAAAATCCTTTAAATTGAACTAGAATATTTTGTTAGAATACCTAAAATGAGCTTGCATTCCTGCGAGCACAGAAAACTATTCTAAATTGGATTGTGGTCTTGCCAATTTTAGTCCACGTTTTGGTTTCAAATTTGCTGCGTGAAAATGTGTTACTTCTTGACATTATATTGATTCGCTCATGAATTAACGCCCCTGCACACCAAATTATTCTGAATTGTGTCGTTGCTTTGTAAATTTTAGCTCACAATTTTGATATGTTGTTTCTTGATTTACTGCACTTTTCGGTTTATAAAATAACTTTCTGACATATTGCCACAACATAACAACCAATAATACATTAAAAAGAGCTGTAAATAAATGTGCGGCCTAAAATTAAGAGACTAACACGGTAAAAATAACTTTGCTGAGAGAAAAGCTGCAAAAGGTTCAGCCGAACTGCAAATTAAGCCGTGCATTGGAATTAAAGCGACAATATTATTAATTATCTAAATAGTTCCCTATATACATTTCATATTGAACAAGTAATTACATCAGAATATACACGTGGAATGCTAGAATACGCTCTCAATCATTTAGAAAACAAGTGTGAAAACGCTCTCCGAATTCATAAATTTCTTAGAAATGGCTTTTTGTCGATTTTAAGACTATGAAGACTAACCAGATTGTTTTAGAGAACGAAAAGCGCACACGTTCGGAATATTGTGTCCAAGGAAACAAAAACAAAGGAGTCAATGCCGAATATACCGATTATTAAGGTTGGTGTTTCTATGAGAAAAATGATATTATGGCTGAAACGCCAGCCTAATGACCCTGCGCTATTTTAGACTGAAAACGCAGCAAAATGACAAAATGTGAGTACAAATAACCTGCTATCTTTTAATATTTTATCAGAAAATGACTATTTTAAGTTATATCGACTTTTGCTGATTAGAATAGCTTCTGTATATTCACAAGGAGTACTGTAGTTTTATCAAAAACTTTCAAGAGTCGCCCTCCATCTGGAGCAGAGTAATCCCTGATTTATTCTAGACCACCCGGGTGAATTATAATGACGATTTTTGCTGATTAGAATAGTATCTAATTTATATCACTCAAATTGGCAAAACATCGAATTTGTTTATTTACAAGGAGTACTGTAGTTTTATCAAAAACTTTCTGAGTCACCTTCCAACTGGAGCAGCGTAACTCGTGGGGATTTATTCTAGACCACCCAGGTAGATTATAATGGCAATTTTTGCTGATTAGAATAGTTTCTGATATTTATCACGCAAGTTGTCAAAATATCGAATTTGTATATTTTCAAAGAGTACTGTAGTTTTTAGTTTTAACAAAAACTTTCCAGAGTCGCCCTCCAACTGGAGGGAGCAACCTAACTCGTGATTTGTTCTATACCACCCACGTTGATTATACAGACGATATTTTATTTGATTAAAATAATTTCGGGTATATCACTCAAATTGGCAAAATATCGAATCTGTATATTCACAAGGAGTACTGTAGTTTAACCAAAAACTTTCCAGGGTCACCCTCCAACTGGAGCAGCGTAACTCGTGATTTATTCTAGACCATCCAGGTAGATTATAATGACGATTTTTGCTGATTAGAATAGTTTTTGATATATTTCACTCAAATTGGCAAAACATTGAATTGTATATTCCCAAGGAGTACTGTAGTTTTATCAAAAACTTTCAAGAGTCACCCTTCAATTGGAGCAGCGGAACTCATGATTTATTCTAGACCACCCAGGTGAATTATAATGGCGATTTTTGCTGATTAGAATAGTTTCTGATATATTTATCTCAAATTGGCCAAACATCGAATTTGTATATTTACAAGGAGTACTGTAGTTTTATCAAAAACTTTCCAGAGTCGCTCTCCAACTGGAGCAGCCTAACTCGTGATTTGTTCTAGACCACCCAGGTAGATTATGATGACGATTTTTGCTGATTAGAATAGTTTCTGATATATTTATCTCAAATTGGCCAAACATCGAATTTGTATATTTACAAGGAGTACTGTAGTTTTATCAAAAACTTTCCAGAGTCGCTCTCCAACTGGAGCAGCCTAACTCGTGATTTGTTCTAGACCACCCAGGTAGATTATGATGACGATTTTTGCTGATTAGAATAGTTTTTGATATATATCACTCAAATTGGCCAAACATCGAATTTGTATATTTACAAGGAGTACTGTAGTTTTATCAAAAACTTTCCAGGGTCACCCTCCAACTGGAGCAGCCTACCTCGTGATTTGTTATAGACCACCCACGTTGATTATACAGACGATATATTAGTTGATTAAGATATTTTCTGATATATTTCTTTCAAATTGGCGAAACATCGAATCTTCATACTCACAAGGAATACTGTAGTTTTATCAAAAACATTGTAAAATTTTAAAATTTCAGTTCGCGCGCGTATTTTAGGTAATAGATATTGTAGGACTCCTTAATCAAATGAAAACCTATATCAATCAAAGTTATATTTCTATTTTTATTATACTATAGTAAATTGATTGATATCTTTTTTACTACTTGAATTGAATTGAATTAATATTCAATAATTGCAGATCGATTTGGTGCTGGAAAACAGTGTTCATATTTGATTGAATATAATGACGGTGTTTGCTTTCAATTCGGGTACAATTCTACTATTAATAATAATAATAATAATCTTAACATGCAAATGATATTAATAAAACAATTCAAATTGATTGATTTGTATTTGCAAGAAGAAGAAGACGACGATGAAATCGAAATGATAAAATATCGATTAAAAGACGATTCTATATCACGACAAAACTAGGAGAGAATATCACAATAACAGCCACAATAAAAATAATAATAATAAAAAGAATAATAGGCATACCGCGCATTAAATGAAATGTTCTTAATAATATTCACCAACTGTTATTGTTGTTATGAATGAATACGAGCAGGTACGTGTCGTTGGACGAGGTGCATTTGGAGTTTGTTGGTTGTGTCGTCGCAGGAATGAAGCGTTCAATCAGAAGGTTTTTTTTAAAGATTCGTTTTAATTCGATTTTGTGTTTGTTTTTAAGGTTATTGTGAAATTGATCAATATTCATGGTTTGAGTGAGTCGGAAGAAGCGGCGATAAAAGGTGTGTTTAGTAGACACTGCAAGGGTAGAACTACAAGACAATTGAAAATGAGGTTTTTGCAAAATTAAAACGCATTTTATAAATTTTTCCGTGTAATTAAAAAAATTATTTTGAGTCATTTTAGAGGCTTTTCTTAAAATATCTCTGGAGCTTTAAATTTTTACGAAATTTTAGATTTAAGTTACTCTTTTGATTTCCTGATTGTAACTATTAATTTGACATGCTATTGATATAGATGCAAATAAACATTTTTTTGCTTTCTTTATAAAACTCTATTCAACTCCACATAAGAATTCAATGAATATAGTTAGTTACGAAGCTAGAAATAGAAGCTATAACCTCATCCACGGTTCTCCCAAATAGAAGCGACCTTTCCGGTAAAGCTGTAGAATATAGAGTTAATACCAGTCTTTATTTATTGCTCCTGGAATAGTATCGTTAAGAATAATACACCGCTCCTTGATTCAGATAAATTGAGGCTTTTATAGCAATATTATAATAACATTACAACGTGATATAACATTTAATAATATGACATTTTAACCAATTAAAGAACATTCGATAATTATTGAATTAAAAATCTTACAACGAAGATGTATTTTATCAGCAGAATGAAATTATTGAACGTAAAGAACCCCAGTCTGTACAAGAGCTGTCGAGTGAGCAACTGACTGTCCTTTGACCAGTAGAGGCGGAATCTGTGTGCCGTATTGAATGGTGTCTTGGTGTCCCGCTAGCTTAACGGCATAGTGTGTCGTCTCGGAAATGTAACAGCACGCTTTCAGCCTTCACATAGAAAGAAATATCAACGAATTTGACCACGCGTTCAACAAATTTATTCTTTTTTGTTCTTTTTTGTAAAACAGTTTTTTGGCTATTATAGGAGAACGAGTGATTTTTATGAAACGTGAGGTATATCATTCTGTTGCTCGTGAAATTCTGAATTTTTTGAAATGTAACATGACGTGGTTACGGTAATTAACGTGTATTTTATAGTCGATTGAAATTTTAAACTTTAAAAAATCATAACTTTGCTTAAACGACGAATCTAATTTAGAGACAAGTATATTATTGTTCGCCGTTGTGGTCTCTATCAATAAAGTCTTAATCTCAAAAATTAAAAATAGCGTTTTCAAATTATTTGATTCTAAATTTTTTTTACCTTATAGTGGCCTTAAAGTACTTAAAGCATAAAATCTTCTAACTTTGTTAAGTTTATCTCATACAATAAATGTTTGTAAAGACTATAGTCAGTACAGAAACATGATTTTCAAAAAATGGCCACTTAAATGAGCCATATATGATTTTTACTTAAAAATGATCCTATGAGCACCAATCAAACACAATTTGCTAACTTTTAGTGTCAAATAGTTGTGCAAAGTATGCTCTTGACACCGGGCTTCGTAACATCTTAAATCAAACCCATTCTAGAAAATTATCAAATAAAGTGCTCCACGGTTACAGAGCAACGACAATTTTGTGCACAATTTTACCAAAAATAATATTTATGAAGTTTAATATAATTATTTCCAGCTTATTTATCATTTTTAAGTTATTTCTGGTTTTTTGATATTTCACGGCTCATAAAATAAAGAAGATTCGGAGTTCTTTGTGAAAACTGTTTTTAGGGAATTTAGGGCTGGATAATCCGATTTCTGAAAAATCTTCGATAATATGGATTTTAGTTTGTTTCTTTTATCCAATCGTCATGCTAGAAATCATGTAAACTCACAAAATTATTCATTTTTATCACATTAATGAACTATAATGCGCAAAACTTTAAAATCGCATAACTCGAAAACTCTATTTTAAATTTTTGAGATTAAGACTTTATTGATAGAGAACATAACGGTGAGCAATAATATATTTGCCTTTAATCTTGATTCGACTTCTAAGCAAAGTTATGATTTTTTAAAGTTTAAAATTCCAATCAAATATAAAATACACGTAAATTACCGTAACCAAGCCATGTTGTCTTTCAAAAAATTCAGAATTTTACGAGCAACAAAATGATATAACTCACGTCTCATAAAAATCACTCGTTCTCCTATTATAGCCAAAATACTGCTTTACAAAAAAGAACAAAAAATACTAAATTTGTTGAACGCGTGATCAAATTCGTTGATATTTCTTTCTATGTGAAGACGATTTTTCCATTGGCTGCCCTCGGCGTGTAACAGTATAATTTATCAGGGTGATCTAAAATGAATCAAAGTTTAAAATTGACGTTGGCTATACTCCAGAAAAAACGCAACTCCAGCTCAAACCCAAGAGGCGCAAAGCTATACGCTGCATTTTTTTGACGACTTGTACAACCTGGCGTTGTCGTGGAGCAAGATGACATGGTCTTGTCGATCGGCTCTTCTCAGTCGAATAGTCTCATTTACGCATCGCAGCTGGGCAACATAGAGCTCCTTGTTGACCGTGGCGTTTCTTTAGAGCATTTCTAAGTGAAGCATATCTCCTGGAGCCACCCACTCCTTTCTTTGCTCTACCTTACAAGGGAAATCACTTTAGCGGCCGCTTGATATTTTGATGAGACTTGCATCAGTGATAGATTCGGATGCGCTGATTCGTTTTTCAAGTTGTTACTAAAGAGAGAAAGACACACACACACTGACACAAAAAATATGAAATTCTGCTGACTAAATAATAATATTTCAGGCGAAGTAAAATTATTGCAAAAAGTACAACATCCGATGATCATTGGCTATTATGATTCATTCAGTTTTGAAAATCAACTGGCTATAGGTTAATAAATTCCCGAACAAAATGAAATGCAAACTGTTTAGTAATGCAATATGCTGAGGGAGGCACCATGGAGCGGATGATTCAAGAACAAAGGCCTGAGAAATTTGCCGAGAAACAAGTTCTCGATTACTTCACGCAGATCCTAATTGCTCTTAATCACATGCACTCGAAGCAAATTGTGCATCGCGATTTAAAGCCGCAGAATATTTTAATGAACCGTAGGAAGACGATCGTCAAGGTTTCAATTTCTCGTCATTTCCGCCTTATCCCATCAGATTTCAGCTTTCAGATTTTGGAATTTCAAAAGAATTGAGCACAAAGAGTGCTGCATCGACAGTCATTGGCACTCCGAACTATCTTTCGCCGGAAATTTGCGAAGGAAGGCCGTACAATCAAAAAAGCGACATGTGGTCGCTAGGGTGCGTTCTTTATGAGCTTTTGGAGTTGAAGAGAGCATTTGATGGCGAAAACTTGCCGTCGATTGTAATGAAAATTACCAAGGTAACTTCTATATGACAGAAGTTGTAATAGATTAGTGGTCTTCTAGGGCATGATGGCGCCCATTGGGAATCATGTATCACCAGAAGTGAAAGAACTCGTGAATCGGCTACTGCAGATGAACGAAAAAAGCCGTCCTGATGTATCAGGTAACTACCATGTTCAGAAAACAATTCCAATCCACAATTACCAGATCTTCTCGTTCACCCGGTTATTCTTCCTTATTTGATATCAATTCATTGCGACCTTGGTAGACTCGACTCGCCGATGAATGACAAAGTTTGTCCGCAAAGTTCTGTAATTCTTCCGATGACGGGGGTATAGTTTCAGCGAAAACCCGCCGCAGGCCTGAGCCGGCTACGAACAACCCCAACTACATTGACGTCAAGATCGTTGGCGATGACAGACCATTCGTCGCGTCCATTTGTCTTGTCGGGTTCATCTACCACAACTGCTAATCGGATTAAAGTGGTCCCGAGACCGATTTAAGTTATCGCAAATAGATGTGATTTGTGTGAATAAATATGTTATGCATGGCAATGTAAGTGTGCAAAGATTAAAATGGGAATCATAGAAGTAACACGATTCATAGAAGTAACGGGAATCATAGAAGTAGCATGAAAACAGAGCATCCCACCTGCTCATATCACATAAGTTCAGCGCTAGCGCTAACGTCATCTTGCGGCTGACGGTTTCTGACGGCGTTTTGCTTCTAATGGCTTCATCCGGCTTCTGACGACTACGGAAGGCTTCGAACCTCATCTTGCGGCTTCTTTCTGCCGACTGCTTCTGACAACCTCTGATAACTTCTTTAGGCTGACGACTATTGACGACTTCATGCTGCTATCGGCTTCGACGCTTTCTTGCTGCTAATGGCTTCTTGCGGCTGACGACTTTCGATGGCTTCTTAAGGATGATGTCTTCTCACAGATTCTGACGGCGTCTTCTCGATCGGCGTCTTCAACGACTTCTCTCGGCTAACTAATTTTGACAGCGTCTTTCGATTTCTGACGGCTTCTAACGTTCTCTTCCGGCTGACTGCTTCTTGAGGCTGACGGCTCCTGACGCTTTCTTGCTGATAAAGGCTTCTTGAGTCTTCTGCTGACTCCTGACAGCTTATTGAGGAAGACTGATTTTTCTTTCGACTTCTTTAGGCTGACGGCTTCTAACGTCATCTTGCGGTTGATAACTACTGACGGCTTCCAACGGATTATTAGCGCAGATGTCTTCTGACGGATTCTGACTGCTTCTGACGACTTCTTGTCAGCGACGGCTTCTGAGGCTTTCTTGCTGCTAATGGCTTCTTGCGGCTTCTAACGCCTTAATTCGGCTAACAGCCAGATTCTTTTGGTTGAAAGCTGTCCACGTCTTCTTGAGACTGACGGCTTCCGGCGGTTAATGACTTATTGCGGCTTCTGACGGCTCCTGACAGCTTCTCACGGATTCTGACGGCGTCTTCTCGATCGGCGTCTTCGACGACTTCTCTCGGCTGACTAATTTTGACTGCGTCTTTCCTATTCTGACGGCTTCTAACGTTCTCTTCCGGCTGACTGCTGTTTGAGGCTGACGGTTTCTGAAGCTTTGTTGCTGCTAATGGCTTCTTGTGGCTTCTGAAGGCTCCTGACAGCTTCTTGCGGCTGACGGCTTCCGATGGCTTCTTAGGGATGATGTCTTCTGACGGATTCTGGGTGTTTCTGATGACATCTCTCGGCTGACTAATTTTGACACCGTCTTTCGTCTTCTGACGGCTTCTAACATCCTCTTCGCTGACTGCTTCATGAGGCTGACGGCTTCTTGTGGCTTCTGACGACTACGAACGGTTTCTAACTTCATCTTTCGGCTTCTTGCTGCTAACGGCTTCTGACAGCCTCTGATAGCTTCTTTAGAATGACGGATACTGACGGCTTCTTGCCATTGACGGGTACTGAGGCTTTCTTGCTGCTAATGGCTTCTTGCGGCTTCTAACGCCTTAATTCGGCTAACAGCCAATTTCTTTCGGTTGCCAGCTTCTCAGGTTTTCTTGAGACTGACGGCTTCCGACGGTTTTTTTCTGTTGACGACACTTCACGGCTTTTGCGGCTTCTGTCGACTCCTGGCGGCTTTTTGCTGCTAATGGCTTCTTGCGGCTTCTAACGCCTTAATTCGGCTGACAGCCAGATTCTTTCGGTTGACAGCTTCTTGCTGCTAAGGGCTTCTGACGACTTCTTGCCATTGACGGGTTCTGAGGCTTTCTTGCTGCTAATGGCTTCTTGCGGCTTCTAACGCCTTAATTCGGCTAACAGCCAAATTCTTTCGGTTGGCAGCTTCTCACATTTTCTTGAGGCTGACGGCTTCCGACGGCTTTTTTCTGTTGACCGCTCTTGACGCCTTCTTGCGGCTTCTGACAAGGGAAGTCACTTTAGCGTCCCTTTGAGAATTTGATGAAACTTGGACCATTGGTAGATTCGGATGCGCTGATTCCAAAATTGTGAGAGTTATTTCGACAGACGGCTTCTGATGTTTTTCTTGAGACTTGCGCCTTCTAACCACTTCTAGTGACTGACGACTGCCGATGGCTTCTTATTGCTGATGTTTTCTGACGTCTTCCGACGGCTTCTTAAAGTTGATGCACGATGCACGTTTTAATTAAAAATTACTTTCTATGAAAATTTAATAACCATGTTTGAAAATGTTCAAAAACCTTAAAATTGATCTCGAAACTTGTCATAGACTCTTTCCAATGAGCTTGTATTTCTAAGAGTGCAATTGGCGTGCTGATGTTGTCTGAGTGACTGATTCTGACTTTTCACTCTCTCTGATTGATTTTGACAGCGCTGCTATAGGCTTCTGACTGCTACAGGCTTCTCGCGGCTTCTAACGCCTTCTTGCGACTGACGGTTCCCGACGGCTTCTGACGTGCTTAGGGCTTCTGACGGATATTTGCCGCACCTGAAGACTTCTAACGGCAGCTGGCGCCTTCTTGGTATTCTATTTTTATTATTTCACGCTGTAAATTTAACATGTCTCAAGAAATTTGCAAGATTCTATTTTATAATATCGTATTTCTTTTTTTATAGATAAATCTTATGGTAGCCGCTAGCCCTCCAGACGTCGTTTAAATTGATACGGAATTTTCTCGTTGTCCGTACATACAAAGTCCAGCTAGCTCGACGGAAGGATGGTTCAAGTCTTGGTTTTACGTGTTTTCTAGGAATTGTTTTAAAAAATAATATTTGAGCCGCTTTTTCCGCTTTAGCGTATCATTTGGTGTGCTACATAGTGTAAGTATCATGTAGATGTGTTAGAAAGCAAACAGGATGGATTTAGTTGGACATATTAGTGAAACGTTCATTAAGAGTCCTATGGAAGGTACTCGCCAAATATCAAAAACTTATATAATTTGCCTTAAGTTAATTTTCATTTAAAATATGATCTCGGCAATAATCAAAACCATGATAATTGAATTGGTGATAATGAGAAGCATTGTGGTTGCCTAGGTAATTGGCAAGATGGGATTTTTTTGCGGTTGTCAAAGGGAACACATTGGCCAAGTGATTGTTTGCCAACGAAATTGCAGGGTCTGTTTGGAGGTGTGCACAAATAATATTGCACCAGATTGGTTTGAAATTACCTAGTAGTTGAATGTTGTGTTTGTTTAGTTTTATTGATAATCATTGGAAATGGTTTGTAAAGAGTTGTTTACTTTCAGTTTTGTTAATTGAAGTCTTTAAAAAGTGATTCATTATGTAATTGGGTTAATTTCCGGCGATTTTTTTGGAGTTTATACTTTTTCTTTTTTGTTAATTTTTAAATGTAAATGTTAATATTATTCATGTGAGCATTCATATAAGAGTAAGTTCTTATATATAATCTTTTTTATGTAAAGAGATTTATTATATATTGCGTCAAACTGTATAATTGTCTTCTCAAAATTGTTAATCCACGGTTTTTCGTGGTAGATCTCAAACTTGGGTAATTAAACCATATATTTTAACAAATAAATAAATCATATAAAAATAATAAAACCGAAAAAATAATTAACAATAATGATAGTTCGTTTATGACTAGGTCTAATAATAATGATTGATTTGGGAAAACGATTAGTATCGTATTATGGATCCTTGCAATGGCGTGTGTGTTAGCGCCAATTCAAATTATTGCGGTCACGGCCGCAACATTCTTCTGTTGTGAATTGCTAATCCACGGTTTTGTTCAAAAGCTAGGACGTGATTACATTATTAATGTTTAATATTATTTTAACAAGGGGAAGTCAGCGAATTTGCGAAATATTTTTTTTCAGCGAAAATCAATAAATATAGTTTAGCGAATTTGATGAAACTTACCCCATTTGTAGTTTCGGATGCCCTGATTCCACGCTTTCATAATCTTCCCAATTTTTCGCTGAGCCCAGTTATAAGCCGTCAAATTTTTTTTTGAAACGGATCTATGATTCAATTCACATCGAAATCTCAAACGGACGCTTAAGTGATTTCCATTGATATATGCCTGCTTTGAATAGTTGCAGTGTCAATGTCTTAAAGATTATTTTAATCCTACAAAAATGTGCAATTGCGCGTCGTTTATGGCGTGAAGCAGCTCATATGACGAATTATTACACATTTGACATTATAATGGATTAAAAATGCACAAAACTAAATTTTTAGCCTTTTTAAAACATGTTTTTTGAATTTCCACGTAGTAATAAAGAATAAGTTTCAACGTAGGTTGGATATATCTTTCTTAAAACACCTAAAAATCTTTAAATTTTCATATAAGCTCTTTATCGAGCTTTGGTTTCTCAGACGGAGTAAAAATCTAGTTCAAATATTTTGGAAAAGAAAATATATTGCCCTTTTCAGAGATTGGTGCCTAATGAGGAAAAAATAAGAAAAAATGATGAACGGCAACACGACCACACGCCAACTGCACCCCAAATTGAATGGTTTAGCTGGGGAAAGATGCTCATTTTACAAAGTTCGGTAAGAAGCGCATGTTTTTAGATAGTTTAAGACGGGCTAGTAACAATGACGTGTCAAGTTATATGAAAATAATACGTGTAAATTAGTAATTAACGTTTAAAGATTTAAAAAATACTCATTTACATTTGGCGTGCGGCCACAAACAACTTTTTCGTCAATTGTTCTTCCATGTGTGCAACCTATTATTTCGAGTGACCGTCCAAACGAGAACCTCATTCCATCCTAATTTTTTCCTCTTCCATTAGGCACCAATCTCTGAAAAGGACCAATTAATTCAAGAATTTTTACGTATATGAGCCAAGATATAAGCTGTCAAATTTTTTTTTCATTGATGTGCGGACTCAAGGGGATGCTAAATTGACTTTCCTTGTGAGATAATTTGAACAAATTACATGAAAAATGTTTTAATTTACACGTTACAATATACACTAGCTGACAAAAGTTTTGTCACAAATGTTTTTTCGGGTTTAACTTTTTTGTGACTTGACCAAATTGGCTGATTTTTTGATATTTTATGTGAATCAGTGTTTAAAATGTTATAGTAGCAAAATTTGGTTTAAATTACCATGGCAATTTCGGTACCACGCATTCCGTTTTCCCTCATATTGATAACAGCTTGCCGGGTGACAATTGGAGTTTCTTTACGTGGAGTCATCTCTAAAATGTTGCCAATTACTGCTATTTTCAATAAATTATGAAAAACATATAATTGAACTTTAAAAATTATTAAAAAATGCAGTGCAAGAAAAGTTCGTAATATCTTTGAGCTACGCGTTTTACGATAAACGCTTGTCACTGTAAAACGGATCATCGTAATCACAAGCGGGAATTTGTAAAATAATCTACAACCATATGAATCTATCATATCAAAAAATCAGCCAATTTGGTCAAGTCACAAAAAAGTTAAACCCGAAAAAACATTTGTGACAAAACTTTTGTCAGCTAGTGTATAATAAGCAATTTTGTATAAAGAAAACAATTATTTTCATCTGGCCTAGGTTTAAATTTCTTTCTTTTTCTTACGCCAACTGGTAGTAATACGATAGTAATACAATGTGTTCGTTCTTAAATCTATCTTTCTGGGATATTAAATATTACATTAAAGTTAGTAAACGGCGATCCAATTTTGGATGGATCAATTGACGTTCACGTGAGTGGACGTTTAAAAATTGAAAAACCGACATTTTCAATCGAGAATTCTGGATTCCGAAATTCAAAAAACTGCCATTCCTGGTGTGCACTTTTGAAGGGAGCAAACAGTAACTGTAAAATATTGCAATTATGCATGTGTCTCTTTCATATAAAATTAAAATTGTTGAAAAAAAAGAGATCGAAGATTGGGCATAGAGTTTGAGCAAAAATATGACGGATGATATGAGAAAAAAGCAAACTGATAGAAGAAGATTGATAAATAATTTATCGCTGATCACATTTCGCACTAACTTTGATATATTTTGCACTCTTTTTGCCGGGATTACTTGTGTGTTTTATTTTTCGCATATTACGCCTTTATTTAAACGCTCGTTTTAAGCTTACACGTTTTAATTATAACAACGTTTTGTATTCAGAATTTTGCGAGGAACAAAATGACGTCTCATGAAAGTCACTCGTTCTTCTAAAATACTCTAAAAACTGTTTTACAGAAACTAATAAATTTATTGAAATCGTTGATCTTTATTTCTATATGAAGGCTGTTTGCCGTTGGCGTGCTGCTACGATTAATCTTGAACTATTGCAAAAACTTATTTTTCATCTTTGATATGAGCCCAACACTCGTTTTAAGTTTTTTTTTCATTTAGCGTGCTTTTCTTGATTATTTCAATATGGTGCGGATTAATCGGTTTGCACTCCACCCACGGCGATTATTTAAAACACCCTAGCATTTTTTTTGTTTTAGAGTTATTAACAAACAAATGAACGTTTAATGCTTTAGATGGGGGGATTTTTGTTAGCTGTTAGCTTATTGTTAAGTACATTTTGACGATTAATTATTAGAATTGAATACTATTCATCTTTTCATTTTTATTAATACTTATGAACGCCACCCGCAATTGTTAATTTTCGATCTAATTAAAGGATATTTTGTGTTGTGATCCTAGGGTAAGGGGTTGCTTAGGAAATCTTTATTCAGCTGGATTCTAATATACAAACAACTAGGAATAACAAGTGTCAAATATAATTTCTTAACATAACTACAGTGATGGCCATAAAGATATGAACAAATGGTTTTTTGAGCATAACTTTTTTCATATTCATCCGATCAGTTTGAAATTTTCACGGTAAATGCATAACATTGTAATGCAATAATGCAAAAAAGCAAATTCCATCATCATTATTTTTTTTTTTGAATTTTTGAACTTTTTAGTTTTTTTTCAAAAATTAAGTTTTTGGCCATTTTCGGAGTTTGGTGTTTAATTTTTCCAACATTTTTCATAGTTACCAGAATAGTTAGAAATTGATTTTCAGATATGGGTAAAGCCATAGGAGCCAAAAACGTGTCTATTGACATCAAAAAAGCCGTCCTAAGAGGCTATGAACAAGACCTAAAAAATAGAGCTCTTGCGGAGCAGTTTCAGATCACTAAATCCACGGTTGCCTCAATTATCAGAAAATTCAACGAGCAGGTAAGATTAAAAGTGTTTATTTGTTAGAATGAATTATTTAAAAAAAAACCTGTATTGTCTCTAAACCGCCTGGGAGGCCTCGTGGAACCACCCACAGCATGGACCGCAATATCATAAAAGAATCCAGAAAGAACCTTAGGAGAAAGTCATTGGACATCCAACTGGCCGTAAATTCCCCCACAGATCCAGCACTATCTAGAAGAACCATCAAAAAACGACTCAAAGCTGAAAGACTCCACGGACGGCGTCCAGTTCATTAGTGAGAAAAACCGGAACGCCTAGAGATACATGGGCACAAGCTCATCTCAACTGAATTCATCAGGATTGGGAAAAACCCATCTGGTCCGACGAGTCCAAGTTCAACCTGTTCGCGAGTGATGAAAATGTATGGATTCGACGCCCGGTTAGGACAAGGTACTCCCCTCAGTATCAGCTTCCAACCTGCATGGTGTGGGAATGCTTCTCAGCGAATGCTATGGGACCTCTGAGACGTATTAATGGGAAAATGGATCGATTCCAATACGAAGACATTCTGGAAAACACAATGGGACCATGGGCACTGGCAAATATGGGTCGTGATCACGTCTTTCAACAAGACAACCACCCAAAGCATACATCTCTCCATGTGAACAATTAGTCCCAACGTCGTCGTGTGGATGTGCTCGATTGGCCAAGTCAGTCTCCCGACCTGAATCCGATCGAGAACATGTGGGAGAAAACGGAAAGACAAACCAAAGGTCTCCGGGCTTCGAACGCCGACAAGAAATTCGCTCAATTGGAAGCTGTATGGAAATCGATTCCACTCTCGGTTGTGCACAACCTTCTTGATTCGATGCCGTGAAGATGTCAGGCGGTTATTGATGCAAAAGGCTTCGCAACTAAGTATTGAACTTGTTTTTCATTCTCTCATCAATTTCATTTAAGAATTTGGAATGTTTCCTTCTGTTCTTTATAATGACTGGTTTTTGGGATTTTTAGGCTTTGCGAATAAATTGTTATCTTTTTATCAATTTATGAATAGATTGTCTAATTTTTTGTCAGAACTATCACAATTACTGTTAAAACAATGTGACAAAATTTCAGACTGATCGGATGAATATGAAAAAAGTTATGCTCAAAAAACCATTTGTTTATATCTTTATGGCCATCACTGTACATCTAGGATATATCTTGTTTGCGCTTAAGTTTACAGGATCAGGAAATATTTCAGAATATTTTGCTGCTCCTCTACTCAATTGTAATTCTCTCTCTTTACACGACCAATTAAATATAGTGTTTAAAACAAAAATTAGTGTCTAAACTCCTATTTATTTATATAGTTCCAAGATTCACGTAAAATATCTACAGGTAAAAAATATCAGAAAATAATAAATATCCAAAAAATATCCTTTGCTTTCGTTTTTTTCTAGAATCAATGTACAATTTAAAAACCTTTTTTTAAGTATTTGCACGTCATTGTCATAAATTAAAGTTCAACAAACTGCTAATTGTAGTCTTGACAGCCGACAGAATTGAGCCTTTTTTTAATCATTGAACGTTTAAATTTTAAATGAAAACTTCGTTTCAATTTTGATTTTACTTACCTGTGATGGGAGGGACCCTAATTTTTCTAAATTGCGAGAGGGGGGGGGTTGAAAAAAAGTGAAAATTTCAATAAGGGGGGGGGGAGGCACTCCCATCACTGATACCTTCGTGTTTAACAATAAATTTACAGAATTATTTGACTAAATTATTCCCAAAATAAAATTATATCTTTTAGGTAATGAATCAATGAACATAGGAGAAACATCATATCTTGCTCTGTGAAAAAAAAAACATGAAATAAATACGGATTTGTCATTTTAATGCCCGCGGACACTAAAATGTGTTTGTAGAAGAAGAGAAAGAATAGAGATCACGCTATCAATTTCAATAAAAGTTTTCAAATATTAATTATTTAGTATTATTCATTTCAGAGATCGATGCCTAATGGAAGAGCAAAAAAATAGGGGCGGAGAAAAGGTCTTGTTTAGACAGCCACACGGCCACTAAGGCCATCGAATCTCTTCCTCTTTTGTTTCTCATCAATATTTTTATTTCATCCATTTTCATTTTTAAATTAAACTTTTCATTTCTTGTCATCAAATAATAAACAAAAAATAGATAACAAAAATTGATGAGAAACAAAAGAGGAAGAGATTCGATGGCCTTAGTGGCCGTGTGGCTGTCTAAACAAGACCTTTTCTCCGCCCCTCATTTGTTGCTCTTCCATTAGGCATCGATCTCTGAAATGAATAATATACAGTTATAAGAAATTGATAATTTAATTTTTAATTGTATAAAAAATAAAAATAACGTTAGCTACGATATGGTGAGTGCCTTTTTTTCGTTTGGGTAATAAAACCTTTATACATTATTGTCCTTTTCAGAGAAAAATGCTCAGATGGACGGTCACACGGCCACAAAGGTCTTTTTTGTCTATTCCTCTTCAATGTGTGCTTCCCATTTTCTGAGACAACCGTCCAAACGAGAACCTCATTCCATTCTAATTTCTGTCCTCTTCCATTACGCATCGAGCTCTGAAAAGAACAATATAGGTAAATAGACTACAATCACACCCGGACAATAACATTGAAATAGAGGAAATACATTTTTGTTGGCTATTTGCCAAAAGAGAGGGGGGACGAGAAAAATGTATAGGCGACACTTCCCTTTTTAGACTCTTTAAGAAAAATCTGTGCAAATTAGGTACATGAAAAAAATAATTGTTAGAACTGATATAAAAATTTTGTCACGTTTTGGCGGATACTTCGATGAATTTTAGATATTTAAAGGCAAATAATTCATTGGGAGTTTCATTAGACTCTGATGTAATATTCACATAAAATTTTTCCTGATTTTTATCTATCTGAAGGGATCCAAACGTAAGAAACGTTAGAATATCTATTCGAACTCCAACAATTTGTGCTCTCATTCGTAGATCTGAATCTATCAATCAACCTGATCAACAGTTTGTCAGTTGGCTATGTTATTGTTTTTGTTTGTTTTTTTTGAGTGCTTATGTTATAACAAATAATTATAGTTTTTAATATATGATTTGTCAAAAATTTTCGATTTTCAGAAATGGTTGACTTTGATCATTTTATTTTTTTATTTTTAATGGGAATTTGTTTTTCTAATTTATTCTTGTTCTTGTTATTATTTGCTTTTTTGTTTGTTTTCTATACAACTTTCTCATTTTTTTTTTAATTACTAGGTTTTAGTTGTGGTTTCTATAGTTTAATAGCTCACTCGTTTATAAGTGTAATTGTAATTTCTATACAAGATTGACTAGATACAATCTTTAAATTTAATATCCCTCTAAAAACAAAAGCTAGGGAGCAGAGGTGGGCGGAATGACAGTTTTTGAATTTCGGAATGGAAAAATGGACAACATATGGAATGCGGAAGCGACCATAATTCTCTTGATTTAGGCGCACAGATAAGCTTCCGCCGTTGCACCAATTGGAGTCTAATAAAACGGGTTCAGAAAACGTGCTCATATCTATTGTAACGAGCTACATGGCTGCATCGCTCTGAACCTCAGCTGCCATGCCTCGTTAGCTACACATTGAGCCCAATACAGAGAATGAACTGTTTATTGTAATATAATAATTACTTATACACCCTTTCTCAAGGGGGCGTGGCTTGATACTAGTATCTCAGCCGCTACACTATTTTGTGAAGATTTTTTTACTTGTAGTAGAAACATGGAAAAATCTGAAATTCGTGTTCTTCTACGCCATTACTGGAAACAAGGCTTCAACGCAGCTGGAGAAGCTAAAAAGATATTCGAAGTTGAAAGCGACAATATGGTCTCGGATCGTACTGCGCGAAGATTTAACGACGGCGACACTGATCTCGAGGACAAGACACATTCAGGCCGACCTACGAAAGGATTCTGAAGCAATCCGTGAAGGTGTGAAGACCAATCCATCAATAAGTACTCGCAGATTGTCGGCCGAACACGATATTACTAAAACAACAATTGTATGATATTTTCAAGCTCTTGGGAAAGTTAATAGAGATAAGTACCCCATAAATTCAAGCTCAAAAACGTGTCGAGACTTGCCGAAAACTTCTCGAAATCCACAAGATTACCGTGTTATTCGTAGAATTGTAACTTGTGATGAAAAGTGAAAAGTAGTTCAGAAATCCGGACAGACGAAATCAATGGCCCTTCCTCGCAGAGAACCATCGGTTCGGAAGGGAGTGAACCCGCGCTGAATCCATCCAGTTTATTTCTTTATTTGACTTGGAGTAATAGTTAACTCCGTGCGGTTGGCTTACCAGGCCTCCTAGGACCGGACAAAGTGCGGGTATGAGCGGATACCGGAGCGGGAACGGTGGCAGGGTTCCGTCGGCCTGCACTGTCGAGGGTGGCCAAATCCCACGATGTTGTTGAAGTGCAGTTACTATCCTTCGCCACGTGGAGGCAGAACCCGAGAAGGATAAACGGCGGAAACTGTAGCAAAATATGATCGTTTCTCAAAGAAGTCACTGTTTGGTGGAACTTCGAAGGCGTAAATTACTTCGAGCTAGTTCCAAATGGCCTGACCATGGACGCAGACCTCTATTGCGCCCAACTTGATCAAATGTATGCGACATTGATGAATCGGAAGCGGATACTCAATCCAAAACCGCACACCGCCAGACAAACGAAGGAAAAAATCAAATTCTCGACGCCATTGAACTTCTTCTTCCACGTCCAGCTTACAGTCCGGACCTTGCGCCATCTGATTATCACCTTTTCCGATCCATGGCACACTTTCTTCGTGGTCGTAGCTTCAATGACCTGGCCGATGTCGAAAACGGGTGCTGCGAGTTTTTCGCCTCTAAGAACTAGGAGTGGAACCGCAGCGGCATCGAACAACTTGCCGATAGATGGGTTACATTTTACGGCTTATCCCTTACTCTCCTTATATTAGAGCGACCCGAACTAGGGGAATAGGAATTGCTCACATCTCTACTAGGCTCAGTGACCACCGAGGGTAGCCACCGAGGGTAGCCACCGACCCGTAACCATGATGAGTAGACGACAGAATATAGCATCAAGGGAAGGATGCGTGACCCCAAGAGGTCCTGTTCCATAATGTATGCTCGCGTGTCTCCGATCTGTGTCTTCTTTACGCATGTCGTATCCATGATTGTAACAGGTTTAAGCCATAGAGTCAAATGGTCTTTATTTTGATACCTAATGTGTTGTAAAATTATGTTTAAATTTGTAATAAAAAATCGGAAATAAATTTTAGTTCACCCTAATATTTTCATTTGGAAGGGAAAGAGAATATGATTTGTTTCTAAACATAATTGAATGGAATATCAATTTCCTGAAAATAATTAAAGACCACACACATGGTGAAAGAAGATTGAGTTGTGTAATTTTGTAAAATAATTCATATTAGTTTTCTAATAATTGAGACAGACTCATTTATTTTTTCATTTTAATTAGGTTTAATTTGCTTAAAGCAAAACTTATTTTAATTTTATTGTTTATCAGATAACTCTTTGCGCTTTTCTTTCTTTTGCTTCTCTAATTCTCATTATGAGCGGTGTCCTGCTAAAATAAGAAAACTCGGTAATTATCTGGCAGCATGAAATGGTAGAAATCCCCATTCTTTTTTTTCGAAAATTTTGCCATTGCCAAATGCGATTACCACCGCAAAATGTCGCGCACTTTTTTTTTAATATTATTTTTTCATTTAACTTTTTTTTTGACAGCAGAGGGCTCTTTGGAGAGCACCAACTCATTTTCCTTTCCTAATACTTCTCTCCTAACTATTCTTTAATCATCAGAGGTGATTAGACTAATCTTTGAGTATGCAGACTCGTCACATTAGAAGCTCTACCATAATTTCTGATATTTCATACGAGTATTCATTTTAAACACCCATTGAAACAAACTTTTTGCTTTAAAAAGTAAATAAAACATTCCATTGTTCATAAATTTTAATAGATATTATTATGTCAATCAAAATGTTAAAATTGTTGTTGATATGACGGCTCATAATTGTTTCATGGTTTTCCTTTCCGGTCTTATCTTAAAATGTTATCAGCTGAAAGACACATTTTAACACCTTTTGATGAATTAAATATGCTTGGTTTGTTTTGAACTTCTTCATTTTGGGGGGTATGTCACATTTTCTATTTGGACTTTATTTTTGATTCATTTTTATTGACTTTAGAGTAAATCAAATTAGTATATTCCGTTAGTATAATAAAATATGTAAACAATATTTTTTTACTTTGGGTTGGGAGGAAATAAATGCGATTAGTGTAACTGAAATTGAATTAAATAATTATTGAGATACTTGAAATACAAATGTCTTCTTAATTCGTATCACTTCCCCTTTAGAATATTTTTTGGTAGCTGAATTTGTTGGTTTTTTTGTGTTTGTTTTTTAATGGAAAAATTAGAAAATCAGATTGAGAATCTTTTAGTAAAACCCGAGGGAAGGATCAATTTCCTTGAGTGCAATTAATCCATCAGAATGGATGATACGCGAAGAAACGTCGGGATACTGTATTTCTACAAAAGTTATGTTTTTTGTTTAAAATTTTCCGATAGATAGGACTCTTATATGGCAGGTCTAGAAGGATTTTGTGTTTTCTTTTATAACTGTCGAGGTCACGCCAGCTGAACACTTAGAAATGAATGCTCGTTTGAAGTTTTGCCGTACAATTTTAAGGTTTTTAGACATTTTAAAAAAAGTAAATTCAAAAAATGTTTCCTAAAAATGCGAAAAATGTAGATTTCATTTGGCGTGCAAAATAATCGTTGCACTTTGTCATATTGTCAAAAATATTAATTAATAATGGATCACTGATGTATTCAACATATTTTTAGGCTCATTTTTTTGTTTTCTTTTTAATTTTTTTAAAAATATTTTTCTTACAATGTTAGGTTGTTTTATTTGGTTCTTCGAGTTTTTCTGATCTTGTTAATATTTTTTCTTCTTATTCTTCTTCTTTTCTCCTGTTTCATCTTTTTTGAGCTTCTTCTACATCTTCTTTGAGCTTCTTCTCCTTCTTATCCTTCTTCTCCTCTCACTCTACTTCTCTCTACCCACCCCTTTCCTATCTCTTTATTCTCTCTTTGCGTCTTTCTTTTTCTTTGTTTGTTTCTATCTCCATTCACTCCACTATCTTTCTCATTTTTTGATTCTCTCATTGAATCTTTCTTTCCCTTTGTTTCTTTCTCTCTCACTTTTCTTCTCTCTTTCTTCTCTTATTGCTTTTTCGTTTTCTCTTTTTTCTTTCTCAATTAACTTCCCTCTATCTTGATTTACTTAGATCTCTTTCTTCTCTCTTTGCTTCTTTCTTTCTCTTTGTTTCTTTCTCTCTTTTGTTTATGTCACAAACTCTTTCTCTCTCTTTTTTTCTTTCTCGCTCTTTTCTTCTTTGTCTCTCCCTTTTCTACTCTCTAGCAATTTCTTTCTCTTTTCTTTCCTTCTTTTTTTCTCTCAATTTTCTTCTTTATTTCTTCTTTTTTTTTTGCTTTTTCGTTTTCTCTCAATTAACTTTCGTCTATCTCGAACTTTCCTCTATTTACTTAACTCGTCTTTCTTTTTCTTTTCTTTTTTTTTCTCATTCTTTTGTTCTTTGTCTCTCACTTTTCTTCTCTCATTGCTTCTTTTTAATGCTTTGTTTCTTTGTCTCGCACTTTTCTACTCTCTAGCTATCTCTTTCCCTTTTTCTTACCTTTTTTCTTTCTTCTTTTTTCTTTTTTGTTTTCTCATCAATTAACTTAACTCTCTTTCTTCTCTCTTTGCCTCTTTCTTTCTCTTTATTTCTTTCTCTCTTTCTTTATGTCACACTCATTCTCTCTATCTCACTCGAATTTGCTCTCTCTCTTTCTTTTCTTCTGTCTCTATCACTTTTCTTCTCTCTAGCTATCTCTTTCTCTTTTTCTTTCCTTCTTTTTGTTTTTTCTCTTACTTTTCTTCTCTATTTCTTCTTTTTTTATAGTTTTCTCTCAAGTAACTTTCCTCTATCTTGATTTTATTCACTCTCTTTCTTCTCTCTTTGCTTCTTTCTTTCTCTTTATTTCTTTCACTATTTCTTTATGTCACACTTTGTCTCTCTGTCTTGCTCGATTTTCCTCTCTCTCCCTCTTTCTCTTTCTTTTATTCTCTCTCGCTTACCTTTCTTCTCTTCCAATTAACTTCTCTCGTTTTTTCTTACTTTCTCACTTTTCTTCTATCTTTGCTTCTCTCTTTTTGCTTTTTTTTTTTGTTCACACGTTTATGCTATCTCAATTAACTTCTCTCTGTCTCTATTTACTTCACTCTCTTTCTTCTCTTTTTGCTTCTCTCATTCTTTTTGTTTCTTTCTCTCTCACTTTTCTTATCTCCTTTCCTCTCTTTTCCTTTGCTTCACTCTTTTCTCTATCTTTACTTCTTACTCTCTCACTTTTCTTCTCTTCTCTCACTCTCTCTTTACTTATCTGTTTTCATTTTTTAAATCATTTTTCTTAATTTTTTATTCTCTCGTTGCTTCTTTCTCTCTCACTTTTCTTCTCTCTTTCTTCTCTCGTTGCTTCTCTCTTTTTGCTTTTTTTCGTTCACGCGTTTATTCTATCTCAATTAACTTCTCTCTATCTCTATTCACTTCACTCTTTTTCTTCTCTCTTTGTTTCTCTCTCTCTCTTTCCTTCTCTCTAACTATCTCTTCCCTTCTCTTCTCTCACTCTCTCTCTCTTTACTTATCTTTTTTCCTTTTTTTATTTCCTTTCTTCTTTTTTTCTCATCTCTCCCACTTTTATCTCCTTTCTTCCACTTCTTGTTTATCCTATTTTTCCCATTACTTTTTCCTGATCCTCTCCGTCCCCCTTCTCCTCCTCCTTATAATCGTTTTCAATTAAATTCGAAGAAAATTAATTAATCTATACCAAAACAAGAAGCCTTGTTGTTTGTTGCTTTTATATTCTCTCATTTTGTTTACACTTTTAAAATTGTTTACGATTTTTTTTGTGTTTGAGCTCAAATTGTTTTTCTTTAAGGACGATCATCATTCGTGTTAATTAAAGTTTTGCTTTCTTCTTTTCAGCTAACCGAAATTCGAATGGTTTTTGAAGGTTGGTTTTGTTTACTTGTTGATTATGATTAACTGATTAGATCACAATTGGAGACGCTACACAGTGTAGCACACCATGACTTTTTTTATTGTTTCTAGATTAGAAGGAATTGGGTACAAAAAACACGAAATAAGCTGAAATGGATTGTTTAGGCTCGTTGTTGAGCAATTGAGAATATTTCCGCGACGATAAGAATTTTTAAAAAATGTTGTGGCTTTGTCTAGTAATCCAAATTGATTTCATTAAGCCTTATTAAGCAAAGAATTGTTGTTCAAGCCAATACCTAATTGGTTTCATTTGTAGGTTGTTCTCTAATGAATTTATGGCTGTTTGGAATCTCTCCGTCTTGTGCTGAGCACCCAATCAGCGGCTCATTTTGACTAGTTTGTTGCTAGCCCATTTTGCTTCTTTTTATTGTTTCTTGTTTTGTGTATGATTTATGTTTCGAATTGGTGCGAATAATTGTTTTCGAATAATAGGCAGATTAATAATTTATGTAACGTTTAAATAATTATTAAAGAATTGAAAGGCTTCCGCCATGTGAGAAAGGCTCATAGAGTAATTATTTTTGAATCTCATTCCAGAATACTATAATATTAATTGATAGCTATTGTAAAACTACAGTAATATATTTGTAGACTATTAGGCATAAAAATTTCTCTTCAATTTTCATTATCTTCTTGTATTTTACAATTGTATTCTTGTTAGTTTTCATAAATTCGAAGTGCACGAACATTAAAAAAACTTTTTTTATTATATGCGTGATTAAATTGACACGTTTTGTTGGAAAATCAATTCGACCTCATTTCATTAACTAGCAATTAACTTAAAAATCGCTACTATTGGTATGTATTTTTTAAACCTTTTCGTGTTAAATTTAATCTTTTATTTAATATTTCAATTATACGAATTCATATACTTTTCAAAGATCGATTCCTAATGGAAGAGGAAAGATGGTCTTGTTTGGACGTTTCCATCTCTCTTCCTCTTTAATGTTTTTGTCTATTGAGGAGATACAAATGGATGACCATCGAATCGAGATCCTATTGTTTTACTCTTCCGATTTTTAAAAAGTACAAAGCATGGAATGAGGTTCTCGTTTGGACGGCCATTCTTTTTTACGAAATTATGGACACACGCCGAAGGCGCTCAGTTGAAAATTCCCCCGAAAAAATTTATAACTTTTGATATAGGGGTTTAGAGCCTTTCTACTATGGCTCATATCGTTCTTTGGGTCTTCCTCTATCCATAGAGTCCATAAAATAAAAACTTTCAAATAAAATTTTTTTGCTATAGCTCTTCTACTAGGATGCACCTTATTTTATCATTTTTCTTATTGTTCGAACGTATTTATATTTTTTAACAAATGGTTTTAGTTCAGATAATGTACAAAAAGGATCAAGAAAGTAATACAAACCTAAATCGGATCGTTGAGCCTGTTAAGAGAAATTGACATTTAATAGAAATTGACGAAAAAGTTTTTTTGTGGCTGTGTGGTCGCCCATCATTTTCTCTTCTTTTATTGCTCTTCCATTCGGCACCGATCTCTGAAAAGGACAATAGTTAATAATTAACACACCAATTGAATATTACAATTTTTCTAGATTTAAACGCGTTTTATTAACTTCCATGTGAAAGTTTAAAACTAATTTTCACGCCATTTTGTTTCGGCTTACTTTGACTCTTTAAAGTTTTACGAAATTTTGTCTCAAAGTGGCTCTTTTGAAGGCATGTTTTTACGAATTAATTTCGCGTGGAATAGTTTCTTGCACGCCAACTGAGAACTAAATTTTTCGAAGTTTTAAGCGTGATTTTTGATATTCCACGTAGTAATAACAAGTAAATTTTTACAAAAGTTTAATAAACTTGTCTGAAAATCCTTAAATCATTAAAATTTCCCTAGAAAACCTCAAATGATCTTGCAGTTCTAAGAATGTAATTGGTGTGAGCTTAGGTAGTGAAAACCATTAAATCGACAATTTCCCCGTGAAGTACTGTAACAAGATCTCAAATTTTCAAAAAATCGAACCATTCAGTCGGTTTGTTAGAGTTAATGGATGTTTTTGAAGCACGCCAACTAATACGGTAATAAAATGAGCTCGGTAAACATGCTCAAATCAAACTTTTTTAGAAAGAAAATCATATTTTAGATACAAAAGTTTTGTCACAAATGTTTTTTCGGGTTTAACATTTTTGTGACTTGACCAAATTGGCTGATTTTTTGATATGATAGATTCATATGGTTGTAGATTATTTTACAAATTCCCGCTTGTGATTACGATGATCCGTTTTACAGTGACAAGCGTTTATCGTAAAACGCGTAGCTCAAAGATATTACGCACTTTTCTTGCACTGCCTTTTTTAATAATTTTTAAAGTTCAATTATATTTTTTTCATAATTTATTGAAAATAGCAGTAATTGGCAACATTTTAGAGATGACTCCACGTAAAGAAACTCCAATTGCCACCCGGCAAGCTGTTATCAATATGAGGGAAAACGGAATGCGTGGTACCGAAATTGCCATGGTAATTTAAACCAAATTTTGCTACTATAACATTTTAAACACTGATTCACATAAAATATCAAAAAATCAGCCAATTTGGTAAAGCCACAAAAAAGTTAAACCCGAAAAAACATTTGTGACAAAACTTTTGTCAGCTAGTGTAGTTTAAGACACGCTTAATTGAATTGTAGTAAAAACTTATTTGTTATAACAATGTAAAAATTTCCGCACAAGTTTAAACATCGCAAAACCGTTATTTCGAGTTGGCCCTAATTCCAACAACCGGGTTTTGTCTGTAAAACAAAATTGCTCATCAGATACTGTAGACAACCTGAAAATGGAAAACGTTGTTTGATCAACTGACTTTCATCAACCTCGATTTCTAACATCAAAGGAATATTTTAGGCAAACTTGTATGGTAATAGAATGAGCTCACTCAGTAAGAATTCTCATATCTAACTTTCTGGAAATATATTAATATTTTTAGATGGTTTAAGACAAGCCTAGTTAAACTTTAGTGAAAAAAAAGTTGACAGACACGCTCAAAAATCGGAAAATCGAGCATTCCAGTTGATATTTCTGAAGCCGAATTCTCTTTGACGTACGTGTGGCACGAAGGCTCTTCAAGGGAGCTCAGCCAAAATGTTCTAATCTAATATTCTGTGAAGATTTTTAAACTTTTAGAGTGTTTAAAGAAAAGATGACAAACTGCGGTAGACAATTATTTTGTAAAGTACACGTGAAAGCTGTAGGATGAGCGTAAAAAAAGTAAAATCATTATTTCCATTTGGCTTACGTGTGGAATGATCAGTTTGATGTAAACGCTTAAAATATGTTTTGAAATGTGCACGTGTTAACTAGATAGGTTTAAATTGCGATTTAAATAAAAAGCGTAAACAATTAAGAGTCAATAACCATTTAGGTACATTTTTGTTGTTAAAACCATAATCCCAAAGAACATTTCGATTATTATGACGAAACAAAGTTATTATTTATGTTCGAATATGTCTATATAGATTATGATAATAGGAGAAATCAAAAAAAAAAAAAAAACAAATAAACAAGTGAAATATGGTAATAATATTTTAATGGAATTTTTAGTAAAGGATTACAATGAAATGTTGAATGGTCAACAGTTTTGAATGGAATTTATGCCGAAAATCATTGAACGTATTCATATTAGTTTTTTTTTATTGTTATTGTTATTTTAATCGTTGTATTTATTATAGGGAAATTGGTTGAAATATAATATTCAATGATTAATCGCCAGTTTGAGTTATAGACTGATTATAGACTTTTTTGTTTTTGTTTTAATTTGTCTTTTTGGTATATTTTGTGGTATTTATATTGTTGGGTTGTGAAATTAGTTTATTAGAAATCCCCGGGCTGATTGTTAATTGTTTTGTTATCTTTATTTAAAACGTGTTGCAGTAGGAACGCGAATATGGTTGGTGAAGCCGCATCGCCTTGATGTTTGGCACCATGATTTCTTCGAATAGAGAGGAACAACCTTTAATCTCTACACCTACTACAACGGCCTAAACGGCCACTTATTATCGTTAAGCAATAGTTTACATTTTTAGTGTTTCTTTGTATAAATAAACGTTAAAAAGAATATATTAAACAGTTCAGCAAAGATTGGTGTCTGCGCCCGGCCGCTGACCTGTCCAGTAAGCAGCACCTTTTGTGAGCACAAACTTAATTCCCTTTCCTCATGACTCGGATAGTCGGTCATCGTCAGAGGTGATTGGACTAATCTTTGAGTGTGCAGGCTCGCCATAGTCTTATTCAGTAAATAAGTGGTCGTTTATGACGTTTAAGTAGGTGTTATCCACTTCGGTGTGGCAGCTTATCAGAAAAAACGAACAAATACTAAATCCGCGTTGGTGTTAGCGTTCATAGACTTTTCCAACTCGTTCGACAAAGTTCATCATAAGGCTAGCCGCTCTAGTCCCAACGTCATTAAGGCAGAAGATAGTTCGAGTGATTCGAGCGAGCGAGATGAATTTTGTCGAACGCATCGGAAAAAGTCTATGGACGCTAACACCAACGGGAATTTGGAATTCGTTCGTTTTTCCGATCAGCTGCCTCTTCACACGTGATCGAGCAGCTCTGAATCCACGCTGGGTATCTTTTAACAAACCATAACCCAAGTAGCACAGAGCCCAAGTAACCCAAGTAGCATAAGCGATAGGATCCAAATCAGCTAATAGACTAGGAGACTACACCAGAATCAAAAAAACAAGCGCTATGTAAAGGCTATTACAGGATATTCTGATGGACTCAAATATGAAATATACACTAGCTGACAAAAGTTTTGTCACAAATGTTTTTTCGGGTTTAACTTTTTTGTGACTTGACCAAATTGGCTGATTTTTTGATATGATAGATTCATATGGTTGTAGATTATTTTACAAATTCCCGCTTGTGATTACGATGATCCGTTTTACAGTGACAAGCGTTTATCGTAAAACGCGTAGCTCAAAGATATTACGCACTTTTCTTGCACTGCATTTTTTAATAATTTTTAAAGTTCAATTATATGGTAATTTAAACCAAATATTGCTACTATAACATTTTAAACACTGATTTACATAAAATATCAAAAAATCAGCCAATTTGGTCAAGTCACAAAAAAGTTAAACCCGAAAAAACACTTGTGACAAAACTTTTGTCAGCTAGTGTATGTCAGAATATCAGCATACTGCGATTTCTCACGTCCTTCCGGGAGGAATCGAGCAACCGATCGCGCAATCCTTAAATGTAGCAGAAAAATTATTCACAGAGAGTAAAGTAAGCTTTGCGGATAATTTTTGTTGTTAAGAAATTTCATCTTTGGCAGACATTTTACATTTTACATGCGGACGCATCATAAGCCGTTTCTGGCGATTTTTGGCTCAGAAAGGATCTGTCGGTAGCTAGGCAGATTTGATTGTTTTCAGAATATGAGCGTTCTTCGGAAATATCATGGCAATATTAGAATATGAGCGCTTTGATTCTCGCGTTCAATTGTTTCAGTTAGAGTGCTAATGATTTCTTAAAGAAACTTTTTAAAAAATTACAGAGAACAAACCAGGAAAATAGTTTGAGGTTCATTTAGCTTGTCCTTGGCCAGGGAGGCGAAGGGGTTAGTTAGTTAGTTATCTTAGAGCTCACTTAAATTGCACTTTATATTGAATACTGTATATTGTTGTTCTTTTAAACATTGTCAATTGATTGAGAATAATATTATTTTTGTGTTAAACACGATTATCAAAGTGATTGAGACATGTCTTGACATTTGGATGATTTGTGAAACTCTTGTAACAAGCTGACAATTGTCTTGAATTTGATGATTGTTGTTGTTGTTGTTTTTTGATGTGACGACAAGACAACTCGAGTTGCATTTTTTTGGTTTTTATCTTAAAATGAGCTCATCGTTGTTCGTGTTTTTTGTTTTTGTTGTCATTTAAAATTAATTTTTAGTTCTTTTTGTTATTCATTTCCGAATTTGTATAGTTTTTGCGATATATTTTCTAATTTAGTAATTGTTGTGCGAAATGAAATGAAACAATTTTAAAATATTCAAGAGAGTATTGCCAATTTTTACTTAATTTGAGAGTTTTTGTGTTCAACTATCATAAATATTAACATTTTCCTTTTCGACATTATGTGAACTTTAAAGAGCTAAAATTTTTTGCGCACTTTAACAGTGTTACTGATGTCATTGATCATTGGAACACATTAACAGTTTAATGCTTGTCTAATTTTGGACCTCCCAGGTTAATTATAGCGGAGACATTAGTTTTAATACAAATTTTAGATTCATGTTGCTGAAAGAAATTGTATAGAAACTTCTGTCACAGACAATAATAGTTTAAAACATGTTCCATTTTGGACCACCCAGATTAATTATAGCGGCGATATTAGTTTTAATACAAGCTGAAGATTCCTCTTGCGAAAAGAATTTTTTAGAAACTTCTGTGACAGGCAATAATGGTTTAAACCATATTTCATTTTGGACCACCCAGATAAATTATAGCGGAGATATTAGTTTTAATTCGGAGATACAGTTTCTGTTGGAAAAATTCATGAATACAACTAAACTTAGGCGTTTAAAGAATTACGAATTTTGGACCACCCAGATCAATTATAGCGGCGATATTATTGTTAATACCAGTTGAAGATTCCTGTTGCGAAAAGAAAGTTTATAGAAAGTTCTGTGACAGACAATAATAGTTTAAAACATGTTCCATTTTGGACCACCCAGATTAATTATAGCGGCGATATTAGTTTTAATACAAGCTGAAGATTCCTCTTGCGAAAAGAATTTTTTAGAAACTTCTGTGACAGACAATAATGGTTTAAACCATATTTCATTTTGGACCACCCAGATAAATTATAGCGGAGATATTAGTTTTAATTCGGAGATACAGTTTCTGTTGGAAAAATTCATGAATACAACTAAACTTAGGCGTTTAAAGAATTACGAATTTTGGACCACCCAGATCAATTATAGCGGCGATATTATTGTTAATACCAGTTGAAGATTCCTGTTGCGAAAAGGAAGTTTATAGAAAGTTCTGTGACAGACAATAATAGTTTAAAACATGTTCCACTTTGGACCACCCAGATTAATTATAGCGGCGATATTAGTTTTAATACAAGCTGAAGATTCCTCTTGCGAAAAGAATTTTTTAGAAACTTCTGTGACAGACAATAATGGTTTAAACCATATTTCATTTTGGACCACCCAGATAAATTATAGCGGAGATATTAGTTTTAATTCGGAGATACAGTTTCTGTTGGAAAAATTCATGAATACAACTAAACTTTGGCGTTTAAAGAATTACGAATTTTGGACCACCCAGATCAATTATAGCGGCGATATTATTGTTAATACCAATTGAAGATTCCTGTTGCGAAAAGAAAGTTTATAGAAAGTTCTGTGACAGACAATAATAGTTTAAAACATGTTCCATTTTGGACCACCCAGATTAATTATAGCGGCAATATTAGTTTTAATACAAGTGGAAGATTTCTGTGGCTGAAAGAAATTGTATAGAAACTTCTGTGACAGACAATAATAGTTTAAAACATGTTCCACTTTGGACCACCCAGACAAATTATAGCGGCGATATTAGTTTTAATGCGGAGATACGATTTCTGTTGGAGGAAAAAAGTTGGAAAAATTCATGGATACAACTAAACTTCGGCGTTTAAACAATTATGAATTTTGGACCACCCAGGTTAATTATAGTGGCGATATTAGTTTTAATACAAGTTTATTATTCCTGTTGCGAAAAGAAATTTTTTAGAAACTTCTGTGACAGACTGTAATAGTTTAAAAATGTTCCGTTTTGGACCACCCAGATAAATTATAGCGGCGATATTAGTTTTAATGCGGAGATACGATTTCTGTTGGGGAAAAAAGTTGGAAAAATTCATGGATACAACTAAACTTGGGCGTTTAAACAATTATGAATTTTGGACCACCCAGATAAATTACAGCGGCGATATTATTGTTACGGCGGGATGTATATTCATGTTGTGGAAGGAAGTTGGATAAATTTTTTGTGACAGATTTAAACAGTTTAAATCTTATTACATTTATGACCACCCAGATAAATTATAGCGGAGATATTAGTTTTCATGCGGAATTACGTTCTCTGCAAGAAAATAAATGTTTCTAAATTCTCAGTGACACAGTTAACTTTAGCAGTTTATACCATTAAAACATCGAGACCACCCAGATTAATTAGAGCGACGATATTCTGGTTAATACAGTTTGTAGATAAAAGGTTGGGGAATACTTACCTAATTTGAGCTTAAATTTTCATCACTTTCTACACGCCAAATCGAAATAGCGATTATGCGATTTTCAAGCGTGTGTAGAAATTTTTACGTTCTTGTAACAAAAAAGTTTTTACCACAATTTAATTAAGCATATCTTAAACTATCTAAAAATGTTAATGTCTCTCTAAAAAGTTATTTATTACCATACAAGTTGTTATTTATTACCATACAGTGTTTTATTGCCATACAAGTTGGGGTGCTTTCTATTTTTGTTGCAGTGCAGTTTTGATACGCGAGAAAAATCACATTTTTATCAAAGGGACACAAAAGATCATCGAGAGAACGCTAATAATGAGAATCAGAGAAGTAGAATATCGAAAACACGAGGGGAGCGAAATTTTCTTTTTTAAATATCTCAAAAGACGGATACGTTTACACGCCCAACGGAAATTATTCTTTTCTGCTATTTACGAGCGTCATAAAGTTTTTACGTGTACTTTACAAGAATCTCGTTCAGCCCATTTGGTTAGATTTTTCTTAAACTAACGAAAAATATAATTATTTTCCTGAAATATTGAGCACGTTTTCTGATCTCGTTTTATTAACAATCCAGTTGGCGTGTATTTAATAATATAGTACTTCATAAAAACTATATATATATATACTTTTTTAATATTTCAATAAAATCACCTGCCCATTTCCACATTTTGTATAAATTAAATAAAAGGTGCATTTTGATGAGCAAGCAAAAAAAATATACAACATTTCCATATTAATGAAATGAATAATTGATTTGTATACACCCATTTGAGTGAATTAATCGATATTTACAATTGTTATCATTTTATTATAATAATAATAATATTAATATACTAATAGTATTAGGAGAGTTTATCAAAAATTGCGTATTATTTGAATTTTGTTTAAGCTGATGATTTTAAATAAATTTTTGTAACAATTTCTTGTTTTGAAAAATAATTGTATTCGTTTACTGTCCCTGTGAAAATCAAAATGAGTTTTGTTTCGAATTTTGATCAAATCGAACCATTTTTTCCGATGAAATGTTTCAAAATAATTTTTGCGGTGTTTTATCAGAAAAATGGGCTTTATTGTTTGATTGTGTTGCGTTTTTTGAAAAAGAGAGAACCAATTAGACATTATGATGCCCTTTCATTTTATTATTATTATTGTTATTATTATTATTAAAATTTGATATTAAATTGTTTGGTTTTTTAAATATTATTTGTTTTATGCAAATTTATTGAATTAAGTTGTCTTGTATTGAACTGGTTAAGATTAGTTGGTTCTTAATTGTCTTAAGTTGTCGTTAGTTGTGTGGTTTTGTATTTTTAAACTCTTCTTGGACTCTTCTTCGAGAATTGGGAAAAATCTCTTTAGAAACGTTAACAGCAGGGTTTTAATATAAATATTAACGTATTATCGAAATCTGAGAAATTGACGATTCCAATTTTATTTTCATAAAAAATAAAAGTAATAAATCTGATTTGATCTAGAAATTTTGAAGAAATATAATGAAAAACAGAGAAATTATTAACATAAATTGAACATTTGTTTCATGATCTCTTTGAGACCATTGAAAATAATTCAAAAATATTGAAATTGAATTTTCAATTTCATATAGATGGAAATTTGCGATTTTGAGAGCATATTAGAGTTCACCCAGTGAATATCTTTGTTGACAAGCTTAAATCTACATCACAAACTCTCCCAGTCTAAAAAAATATCCACGGTATTATTAATTCGGGTGGTCTAGACGGAGGTTTCCGTTTCTTGAGTTGACATACGCCTAAGTTCCCAAATTTAACAGACTAATGGAAGAGCAATAAAAGAAGAGAAAATGATGGGCGGCCACACGGCCACAAACAACTTTCTCGTCAATTCCTCTTAAATGTGTGCTGCCCATAATTTCGTGGCCGTCCATGCGAGAATCTCATTCCATCCTAATTTTTATTCCTTTTCCATTAGGTACCGATCTCTGAAGAGGACAATAACTTTCCACCTGCGTAGACTTGTGTTATAAATCAGAGATTATTGAGTTTATAAATCAAAGTTTGTTTTCAATACGCACCACCCACTTGGTCTCAATTAACAGTGTAGCTTCCTGAGCATCAAGAAATTTTTATTTTTTATGACTGAAAATAAAATCGGCACCGTTGTCTCTTTTTCCTGACGAGACCCACAGTTTCCCATCTTTAAGCTATTTTTAGTATTTCTCTGACAATATGAGATGAAGCAGACATCAATGAGCTCGCATTTAAATTAGTTATAAATAGTAATTTAATGCTGATAATGTTCATTCGGTTAATTCTTTCTGGTTCAGTTAACCTGCATTTTCCGCTAACATCGATATACACTAGCTGACAAAAGTTTTGTCACAAATGTTTTTCGGGTTTAACTTTTTTGTGACTTGACCAAATTGGCTGATTTTTTGATATTTTAGGTGAATCAGTGTTTAAAATGTTATAGTAGCAAAATTTGGTTTAAATTACCATGGAAATTACGGTACCACGCATTCCGTTTTCCCTCATATTGATAGCAGCTTGCCGGGTGGCAATTGGAGTTTCTTTACGTGGAGTCATCTCTAAAATGTTGCCAATTACTGCTATTTTCAATAAATTATGAAAGAAATATAATTGAACTTTAAAAAATTATTAAAAAATGCAGTGCAAGGAAAGTTCGTAATATCTTTGAGCTACGCGTTTTACGATTTACGCTTGTCACTGTAAAACGGATCATCGTAATCACAAGCGGGAATTTGTAAAATAATCTACAACCATATGAATCTATCATATCAAAAAATCAGCCAATTTGGTCAAGTCACAAAAAAGTTAAACCAGAAAAAACATTTGTGACAAAACTTTTGTCAGTTAGTGTATATAGTATTTAAAGCCTCATGTAATTCGCTCATCAGAGGTCTCTCGCAGGGATCTATCGGTGGTCTCCTTTGAGACGTTCTATATATATTCGTGCTCTTTTACTCGAATCAGGACAATAAACTAATATATAATTTTATTGTTTTTATAATATTGTTTGTTGTCGTAATAAAGTTATCATTATAGCTGCTATAGCAGCCAAATAAATGTTTTGCATTTTGATACCACGAGTAAATTATGAATGTTGGTTTCACGTAAATTTTGAAAAAAAAATTTCACGCCAAATGAAAATGATGATTTTACAATATATATAGTCGTCGCCAAATGCGATTACCACCGCAAAATGTGGCGCACTTTTCAAATATTATTTTTTCTTTAAATTTTTAAGATTATTTCCTTGTTTATGCTCGTTCTATACTTTTATAGCTTAAATAAGTTGAAGAATATGTTATATGTTGTTTAAATAGTGGAATAATTGTGGAAAATAATTATAATCCTAAAAATTAAATAAAAAAATAATATTTAAAAAAAAGTGCGCCACATTTTGCGGTGGTAATCGAATTTGGCGACGACTATAAAAGAACAATTTTTCTAAATTTCACGTGTAAATTGAAAATAATTTTTACGCCAATATTAAAGATTTATGTTTATATATTGCCCTTTAATGGAAGAGGAAAACAATTAGGATGGAATTAGGTTCTCGCTTGGACGGCCACGAAATAATGGGCAGCACACATTTAGGAACTGACGAAAAAGTTGTTTGTGACCGTGTGGCCGCCCATAATTTTCTCTTCTTTTATTGCTCTTCCATGAGACAACGATCTCTGAAAAGGACAACATGTTTTTCACATTAAATTTTTATGAAATATTAGGTTTAAAATACTTTTCTGAAATCATGTTATTACGAATTCATTTGGTGTGCATTTTCTTCAAATTCAACATTTTTTACGATTTGAATTGATACAAATGCATGCTTAAGGCAAAAAGCTTAAATTTTAAGGCATTTGCACGGCTCACAAATAATTCTCGGATATCGTTTTTCCACGAGAAAATCGGTTTGTTGTACAATTTAAAATATGCATATCAAAGTTACAAAAAACATTATTCTCAAGTTAGCCCGCATCAACGTCTAAGATTCATTTAAGTATTAGGAAATGTTCATTATCAGTTGGCGTGAAAAGTTTTAGACAAATTTAGACACTTTGCGTCGGATATGTTCACGTGAAGTTTCATTTTATAAGTTGACTTGCAATAATACAAATTTAATTTACGTGAAAAAAGTGCTCGTTCTGAGCAATCACTGCATAATATTTCCAGATGGAAGTTTCCAACTTTTTTTGCTAGCCTTCCTTGGTCATTAAAATGTCAATTAACTAACTATTCAAGATAACAACATTTGATTGATTTTTATAATTTACATTATCTATTATCAACTCAGGAACCCAAAACAGCTTTTTTTGCTCACTTTTTGTCTGTTTGTTACTAAGCCTTCATCACCTGGGTATAGTTTATCGAATGATTTACGCAATTTACAATGGGTTGATTGTTAATTAGTTATCTGTCTTAATTTATATGGTATAGTTAAATGACTAATATTTAATGGTCCTTTCTTCTTATCGCTTCCAGTTTGTGTTTTGAATGAATGAGCAAGATGGTTTTTTTTCCAGATATGCAGGAAGAGTCTTCATCGTCGACAGCATTGGATGGGAGAACGCTGCCGGATGAAAAGGAATGTTTGCGTAATGAGCAGAGAAGGTTGGTGCAAAGGGCAAAGATGTGTATTGAGTTTTGTGATTAGGTTCAAGTCGCCTGATCCGGCACCCACGCTTGATAAGGAAATTGATCCGACAACATTGCCGTCGATGCTCGAAGAGGATCCCAACGGTTTGGGATTGTTAATGTCAAGTGTGTTCTTGATGTGTAATGTTTAGGAAATGTCGCTCCATGCGATCTGGGCTTTCAAGCGCCGAGATGGGGACCGCAACACGCGGGAGCCAAGAAATTGGCATCAATGTATAGTAAAGGTGAGTGATGGGATGATTGTTGATTGATGGGTTTCAATGTGCAGAGAAACGACTACAAGAGGTTGTCTCATTGATAATGGCGATTGTGCTCTTTGTGCTGGTGTTTGTGAACCTTTTACGCAGCTGGGAATCGTCGATATGGAGTAGGTTGAAACGAGTGGATGCGAGTTGCAAACTGTGGCGAGTTTTGCAGAATCGGTGCTCATTTATGCGGTGCTCGGAGTGATGACGGCCGATTTCATGTCGGGCCTGGTGCACTGGGGTGCCGACACGTTTGGTAGTGTCGAGACGTGGTTTGGACGGGTTTTTATTTTTTATTATTTTTTTAATGAAATGTTTTTTTATTAACCGTTTCACGCCACGATATTTTAACGCATTCACGTGAAATTTAAAAACTATAGTCGTCGCCAAATTTGATTACCACCGCAAAATGTGGCGCACTTTTTTAAATATTAATTTTTTATTTAATTTTTAGGATTATTATTATTATTTTCCACAATTATTCCACTATTTAAATAACATCTATAACATATTGTAATCATAAAAATTAAATGGAAAAATAATATTAAAAAGTGCGCCACATTTTGCGGTGGTAATCGCATTTGGCGACGACTATAATTGTTTTTGTCAAGTTGACAGGCTGGTCTTAAAATACGTAGGCACGCCAACTGGTATGATAATAAAATGAGCTCAGTAAACATGCTCAATCTTAAGTTTTTGGAAAGATAATAAGATTATTATATAGTTTAGAGCAAGCCTAGTTAAATTATGGTGAAATATGTTTTGTTAAAAATATGTAAATATTGTCAGACGCGCTTAAAAATCGGTAAATCGTAATTTCCAGTTGGCGTGCGTAGGATGGTTTGAATTTTTACGAAATTTTAGATTCAAGCGATTCTTCTGAAGTCATGTTTTTATTCATTCATTTGGCGTTCCTTAAGTTGACAGATTTAAAGAGAAAGTCGAACGTGATCTTTTAAGTACATACCACGAATAACAAGGAGAAGTGGTTGCTCCTCACTCGACAGGGCTACGGGAAGGTCTCTTCTATTTGGGGCCGTGGCTGAGATGTTAGCTCCTATTCTAGCTCCTTATTAACTATATTAATCTATTGCATTATTATGTGGAATCGAATAAAGTTATATTAAAGAGCTAGGTGTTCTGTGTTCTAGGTAGTGTCCGCCAGGTAAGCCATTTATTGGGAGTTTATTATTAAGATTACATCGGATCCTCACATCAACTACTACTCTTCGGCTCGCTAAGAAGAAGGGGAGTAGGTGGGGGAGCCGTATTGTAACGGACTTTAACTGAGCTCCTGTTTTTCTCATTTCAATTGAACTCCTCTAAATAAGGAAAATGCGCGCCATGGAACAGTTTTGACGCTGCCAGTGGTCCATTTTTAAATTTCCTCAAATTAAATGAAGGTAGTGGGATGCAATTAATAATTAACTTCTCTGCACTTTGCGCTTGACGGTGGCTTGACTTTATTTTGCACGAAATTGTTATCAAAACACGTGCAAAACTGCCGCCAGAACATTCAATTCAAACCGAAAAAGTAACGGAAGTTTCATCAAAATTACACGAAGCGTCCTCACTCCAAAAATCAACATCAAATTTTAACAAAGATTGATGACTTGTTTACGCTATATAACAGGATGAGTCTGTTTTTATTCAAAAAGCACCTCGCGTCCAAACAGGAGCACTTTTCGTGCAAAACACCGTCAAGGAAGCGCCCAGTAGAAAGTGTAGAGTTTTTTGTTAGAACAACTTCACGCCAATTTAAATTTTAACATTTTGAAAGTGTTCTTACGGAAAGTTAAGCCAAATCCAATTGAAAAAATATGAATATTAAAACGCATTTCATTAATTTCTACGTGCAACTACAAAGGCTCGCATTAAATTATCTTTTGGTACTTTAAATTTTGGAAAAATTCCCGTAGCCCTGTCGAGTGAGGAGCAACCACTTCTTCTTGCTATCCGTGGAGGCGGAGTCGGGCCGTATTTTTGACAAAATATCAACAACAAAGAAAACATGGAAATCAATTTCTAGACCTAATATAATTAAGATATAATTTTGGAAAAATCTAGTAAATTGACGGGAAAATAAATCAGAGTTTTTTACGTGAATATTAGAGAGACACGATTGAACTTTCTATTTTCAAATGGAGTGTTACTTGAAAATAAATAGTTTAATAATTTTAAAATGGATGCGGCGGATGTTTTCGGCTTAATCAGGCAACAATTCAAAACCACCTTCACTTGTTTCCGATTCATTGTAACTACAAATCTTCTGAAGAGCTTGCTATTCGTTGTTTTCAAAGCTCATTTGTATTTATCTTTAAAAAAATCTGTCAAAGAAATGCAAGCGAGAATTAAATTATATTAAAATTCAGAGTAAGATAATGAAAATGCGCGATGAAACTCCTCCCCCCAATTAGATAATCTATAGAAATAAAACAAACACTTGCCCCGCCTCCAATTACCGTAATCATTGCAGTCGTTCATCCGGCCATTCCGAGAACATCACGTTGATCCGACAGCCATCACTCGTCATGATTTTATCGAAGTGAACGGCGACAATTTCATGCTCTGCATTGGGCCGCTTGTATGGATTAGCTATCAGCAGTTCACGTATGATAAGAATGAGCTGACACAGTGGGCGGCGTTCCACTGGTATGTTCTTCTGCTTGGCATCTATGTGGCGTTGACGAATCAGGTTGAACTTGGATGAATGGATTTTAGATGGAATATGGTTTAGATTCACAAATGGTCGCACACTTATTTTGGATTGTCAAAGTTTGTGATATTCTTGCAAAAGGCGCACATCATATTGCCGAGGAGTCATCACAAGGTTGGTTGGAATGGGGGATTTGATGGTTTGAATGGAATTGTTTAGATTCATCATATTTCACCGCATGCGTGTTATTATTGTATAACGACGGGATGGTTGAACTATCCGCTGGAAGTGATTGGTGAGAATTGAAGTAGATTTATTGTGAGGGATTGTTTTGCAGGATTTTGGAGAAAAATGGAATGGATTGTGACTGCTTTGACTGGAATGCAACCACGTGAAGATGACCTTAAATGGGCAACCAAACTGAATTAGAAACGATTAATTATTGTGAATAATCTCATTAGTGAATGATTATTAGATTTCTTGGAGCAAATTTATATGTATTAACATGGATATTAATAAGGAAAATGTGAGTTAATAATCATCATAATCATAATAATGATTATAGTTAAATGTAGATGTTTTTTGTGCCAAATTGATATTGTCATTTGTGGTTTTTTTGTGATATTAGTTTATCAAGTCGAATAACTGTTAAATCTTTATTTTCTCTTGAAAGATTGGAATTATTAGATTTGATTGTGATCTCTAAAATATTGTTCCATTATTTTTGTATATTATTTTTTTGTTTTTTTTTTCTTTTTCCTGCGTTTTGTGAATTGAATAGTTTTTTTTTTTAATTTTCTTGTCTATTTTTGATTCCGATTAGTTAATAATGAGCTGAGCTTTTTATGTGATATTTGTTCTTTGCTCTTGAATTTTAAAGTTATTTTATTTGTGTAAATGATAAAGAGACTTTTTTAAATAGAAGATTTTGAAATGAATAATATTGTAGCAATGCCCTCTATAAAGAGAGTCCTCTACATTGCCAAGCCCTGCCCCCAAGGAGAAACGTATTGGGTTGAGGAATAAGTTTGTGAGTTTTTTCACAACTGTTTACGACTTCCTTCCACCTCTCGATTAATTTGTTGATGTCGTTCCGCCAAAAATCGGCCGCTCTGGTGTCGAAGAAGTTCTTGAGCCAGTTTTTGAGGTCTCGTTTGGTTTGACAGAGAGCGCAAGAGGTGATAATCGAATAGCGCAAGGTCTGGAGAATACGGTGGATGTTGGAGAACCTCCCATTCGAGCTCTTTGAGGGCGGTTTTGACGACTTTTGCAACATGTCGTGGAGCATGATGCCTTGGCCTTGTAGATTGAATCTTTCCAGTCGAATAGCTTCATTTAGCGGCGCAGCTGGCCAACATAGAGCTCCTTGTTGACCGTGGCGTTTCTTTCGAGCATTTCCCAATCCAGAATGCCCTCCCAGTTCCACTGAACGCAGATGATGGGTGAAGATATTGCTTGACTCTCGGCTTTGGCGTATCTCCTGGATTCCACTCACTTCTTTCTTTATTTCAGATTGACGTACAGGCACCATTTTTCATCTCCCGTGACGATTCAGTACAAAAATGATCGCGTGTTGTGGCGTTTCTATTGATCATTTCCCGGTGCCTTCAGATGCTCTTCGTCTAATTCTGCAGGTCGCCCGCTTCGAGGATTGCCTTCAAGATTAAAATTTTTTGTTCATTTGTGGTCTTTCTTGTTTAAACTATAAGTAGGGATCCTTGTCTGACAATGCTGCTTCTCATCTAATATTTTTCGAGCGGTAGACCAACGTTCTTGCTGAAAATTATCAAAGAATTAGTAGTATGTTTCACATTTTGCGAAAATTTTCAAAAATGTGCGGTTGAATTCGCGAATTCTTATATCCATCTGATTCAGTAGCTCATTTACTATCTTTTTATATGTTTTTCGGAATAACAAAATTTTTATAATGATGGAAAAAATTCGACTTAACAAGCTTAACGTTTTTGAGGTTCCTCGCTGATCCATAATGATTTTGTACTTCAATTGCCTTTAGAAGAGCCTATAAAACATTTAATCTTGAAGATTTTTAAACGTTGCGAATCATTTTTTTGCAGTAGACACGCCTAAGACATATTTCCGGAGCGGATGAAGAGCAGACGTCAAAAATGCTGATTTTTGCCTCCTGAGTAGTTCATTTCTCAATGAAAGATGTAAGAGTTTGTATGAGAATTTGAAACGAAAGCTATATTTGGCGATTCTGGGGAGTCTTGAAGTTTCCCCTAATTAATGTAATTTATCAAATAGAGAAATACAACTGTTAGCCTTATTTAGTAGTTTCATGTTTATTTGAAAACATTTATTTCTTACAAAAAAAACTCTGGCATATTAGTTATCACCCACAATAAAAAATTGGAAAACGTTAATTTAAATTTTAAACATCAAATTTTAGGTTTCTGTCCTAAATAACTTGAGTCCTCATCATTAGCGGATTAATACTAAGACGGCTGACCAGTCGATAATCCGATGAGAGATTTGGAAGCCCGCATCCGATTTTATTGGAAAGTGAAAATCATTTTGAATTGTTTTTAGAACGTGATAAAATCGCACAAAAATAAGCTTTAATTATGAGTCCTCCGGTTTTTGTGACGACTCATAATTAAAGCTCAATTATTTTATGAGTCCTCTGGGGGCTTTAACAGGTGTAGTAACAAAATGAGCTCAATAAACGTGCTCAAATCTAACTTTTTGGAAAGATATTAAGGTTTTTAGATAGTTTAAGGAAAGACTAGTTACATTGTCGTGAAAATTGTTTTGTTGAAAAGGCGTAAAATTGTCAGGTAAGCTTAAAAATGAAACGGAAACTTGTTAATTTCAACTGGCGTGCATCCGTACTCATGAAAATTTGAAATATGTGGACTCTGACTAACACAAAGATTTGCAGATTAGTTCCTTTTTTGTGCTAATTAACTTCTCCGTTATTGTATAGAGGAATAAGTTCGTAGAGTAGAGTTTTAATATTATCTTTCGTTTTACAACAATTTTCTTGTTGTTGGGCAAAGTGTATAGATTTATCTGATAGCGCTTTCTTGTGATGAAACTTTTAAATTTTCACTATTTCAGGCTTAAAAATTAACTATCCAGGAGGCAAAAATTTTTTCGACATTTTTTTCGACAGCATTTTCGACAGCATTTTCGACATCTGCTCTTCTTCGGTTTTCCTCGAAAGCAAAAAGCAGACGAAGTTGCTCGGGAAATATGCAGTATGTATGGAGAAGGTGTCTTGTTAGGCGTGTCTACTACACAAAAATGATTCGTAAAGTTCAAAAAATGACAACTTTAAGCTTGAAGACATGCCTCGTCGTTTGGGGAACTGCGCTATTTGACTGAAAATACCCTATTGACCAGGCCAAGTCATCTTACTCCACGACAACCCCAGGCAGCATGTTGCACAAGTCGTCAATAGCGAAGTTGAACGGGGCAATATGGTCTCGGATCGTACTGCGCGAAATTGGTTCAAAAAATTTAACGACGACGACACTGATCTTGAGGACAAGACACATTCAGGCCGACCTACGACAGTGGATTCTGAAGCAATCCATGAAGCTGTGGAGATCAAACCATCAATAAGTATTCGCAGATTATCGGCCGAGATCGATATTCCTAAAACATCAGTTGTACGACATCTTCACGCCCTTGGGAAAGTCATATATAGACGCTGCCGAGAAGTTTCTCATGCATTGACTGAAATTCAAGCTCAAAAACGTGTCGAGACTTGCCGAAAACTGCTCGAAAATCCACAAGATTACCTTTTTATTTGTAGAATTGTAACTTGTAATGAAAAGTGGGTCTACTTCAGTAATCCGGAAAGACAAAATCAATGGTTGGAACCAGGTCAAACGGCGGAACCGGTAGCAAAATGTGATTATATATCAAAGAAGGCACTTCTGTGTGTTTGGTGGAATTTCGAATGCGTAATTTACTTCGAGCTAGTTCCAAATGGTCGGATCACCTATTGCGCCCAACTTGATCGAATGTATGCGGCACTTGGCGAGAAATATCCAGCATTGATCAATCGGAAGCGGATACTCCTTGAACAAGACAATGCAAAACCGCACACCGCCAGACAAACGAAGGGAAAAGATCAAATATCTCAACGCCATTGAACTTCTTCCACATCCAGCTTATAGTCCGGACCTTGTGCCTTCTGATTATCACCTTTTCCCATGCATCGCACACTTTCTTCGTGGTCGTAGCTTCAATGACCTGGCCGATGTCGAAAACGGGTGCCGCGAGTTTTTCGCCTCTAAGAGCAAGGAGTGGTACCGCAGCGGGATCGAACAAGATGGGTTCAAGTCATAGAGTCAAATGGTCTTTACTTTGAAACCTAATTGTTTTTCATGTTTTGTAAAATTATGTTTTTTTAATTTTTAATAAAAAATCGAAAAGAATTCTGGTTCACTCTAATAGTATATGTGGACTTTGTCGCGACTACTGCTAATTAGTTGTATTGCTCCAAATGTACCAAGTTTTGACATTTGCATTATGTACCATATGTTGATTATAAAAATACCACAGCAAATATTTTATATTTGATATTCTTTGATATTCTACCGTTGAACCAGTAATAAAGTCTTTATATTCGTGCTTTAACAGATTTAAAACGTTGGCGCCAGCTAGAAGGAAAAATAATGTAATCGTTCTAAACTTCCAACCAAAGAAAAGTGTTAATCCTGCCGTATTGGCTGGCTTTAATCGCGCAATTATGAACAACAATTATATCGAAGACAATAATCGAATCGAACTGAATCGTTCTTAATGGAATAGCGCTGTTTGTTTTTATGTTTCTTATGGAATATTATTTTACAACAAACAAACGTGATATTGGCAATTGTTACAAGCTTTATTTTGTTTATTATTTATCTTGCTTATTTATCGAAATGTTTATTTGTTTATTTTATTCAAATGAAATGTCTATTAGTTGTTTATTCGCGTCCGATTTGTGTCGAGATGATCTAATTGATTTCAAGATGGATGAAAGCGATAAGTTTTGATGAACATAGAAGTCAATTCAGTTCTTTTTCCATTCTCAATAAACTAGAATTAACTTGATAATAGGTAAACAGGGTAAACAATCGAATAATTGGCAAATAAAACGAGAAGCAACCGGAAAAGGGAAGCAGAAGAACCATTTTTGGGTGAAGATTCGGAGGCAATCGGGCAAATATTTATGAGCCAATTATCGGATTGTTTATTGTTTGTTTGTATTTGGGACGAGACGGTGCCTCATCATAAGTGTGCGCACGGTGATTCTCGAATTGAACCGAACCGGCCTGAGCACCAATTGAAATGAGTCTGAGCTGTTCGTGTTTTGTGAGCCCTAGATTGGCACTTATCGATGAATTTGATTTTATTTTAGGATGATTTCATATTGTCTCTGTTTCTCATTCAATCCTTTTTCTCTCTCTCCCTATTGCTCTTTTAAGTTGATTGAATCAATTAATTGAATGATTGTTTGCTCATTTTAGGCAGGTATTGGTTGGGTTTTTAATAAGCAACAGGTTAATGTTTAATATTTCTTTACCATTCTTATTTTCTGCTTTTATTTAGACTTGACTATGCTTGATAATTCCTGTGATTGTATAGATTTTTATAATCTTTTTCTATTATTTCGCGTGTTTTATTATGAAGACAGTTCCAATTGTCCATGAAGATTTTGTACAAATTTAAGCGTGTATTACTAATTTCCACGTATTATTTTTATATAAAGTGACTTGTCATTATTACAAGCCCGTCTTGAACTATCTAAAAATAATAAAATCTTCTCGAAAATATTAGATTTCAGCACTTTTTCTGAGCTCGTTTTATTCTCATTACAATTGGATGCACGCCAAATGTACATTTATATTTTGTCAATATTTAAACGTGTATTACTAATTCCCACGTATTATTTTTCATATAACTTGACACGTCATCTTTACAAGCCCGTCTTAAACTATCTAAAAATCTTAAAATCTTCACAAAAATATTAGATTTGAGCACTTTTTCTGAGCTCGTTTTATTCTCATTACAATTGGATGCACGCCAAATGTACATTTATATTTTGTCAATATTTAAACGTGTATTACTAATTCCCACGTATTATTTTTCATATAACTTGACACGTCATCTTTACAAGCCCGTCTTAAACTATCTAAAAATCTTAAAATCTTCACAAAAATATTAGATTTGAGCACGTTTTCTGAGCTCGTTTTATTCGCCTTACAATTGGATGCACGCCAAATGTACATTTACATTTTTTTCAATATTTAAACGTGTATTACTAAATTCCACGTATTATTTTCATAAAACTTGACACGTCATTTTTACAAGCTCATCTTAAACTATCTAAAAAGTCTCGCTTTTTATCAAAACTTGCATTATGAGCATCTTTTCTGAGCCCCCAACTTCATCACTCAATTTGTGGTGCATATGCATTCAGATTATTTTATTAATGAGAAAATTGGGTTTAAAGGAATAACTTTAAAGAGAGAGTGGTCTCGTTTGGGGAGACAGAAGTCTCGATTAAATTTGCTTATTATTTTCGCTTTTCATTCCAAGTTATTTTACGTATTTTATTGGTTATATGTTTAACAATAATTTATAATATCATTATTGTATCATTTTATTGTTGATAATTTAAAAAAATGGTATAGTCGTCGCCAAATGCGTTTACCACCGCAAAATGTGGCGCACTTTTTTAAATATTATTTTTAAATATTATTTTTTAATTTAATTTTTATGATTTTTATTATTTTCCGCCTTTATTCCATGATTGAAACAACAGCTAAAACATATTCTTCAATTTATTTAAGCAAAAACAAGAAAATAATCATAAAAATTAAATGAAAAAATAATATTTAAAAAGTGCGCCACATTTTGCGGTGGTAATCGCATTTGGCACTTTTATTGTTACAACCACTAAATCCTTTGCTGTACCCAGACGAAAATTAATCACCTCAGTCTGTAAAGTACGTCAACCACGCCCCCAAACATAGTATAAAATGGTCCATGTAAATGTTGTAAATGGCTTAGTTATTCCTTTATTCCGCTACTAATTTACTATTTATTCTGAATAAACTATATTAAATATTCCGATCTTTCTATAAGAAGGAAATTATTAAATATTGTTGCTGACGTTTTGCAAGCTCAGACTCCGCAACAATATGATTAATCGCCCCAAAAGTACATACTGTTGCAGAGTCTGAGCTTACAAGACGTCAGCAACAGCAGATTTTGTTACAGCACGCCAGCTGGTATGAAAATAAAATGAGCTCAACAAACGTGCTCGAAACAAGATTTTCAGAAAGATATTAATATTTTTAGATAATTTAAGGTAAGAGTGGATAAATTATCGTCATCAACTTTTTATTGACAAGACGTAACAGTTTTCAGAAACGCTTAAAAAATCGTAATTTTCATTTGGCGTGTTACAGTGACCTTAAAGATTGTTTAAAATTATGGGAAAACCCGGAAATAAAACTCACTAGAACTCATTAATTTCTTATCCTTTTTTGCAAGATGCCCAATTAATCTTAGCAGCAATTAACAACTGGGAATCTAGTAGTTGTACAGAATTGTTTTTGAAAAAATTGCAAGTTGACTGTAACCATATATTCCGACTAACAGAAGTATCGCCGCTATAATTCTTCTGGGTGGTCTGAAATGAGTTACATTTCAAACTGTTAATTGGTATCGTATTAGGAGCGCAACCACAGGCAAACTGGGAGTTGGTTTACCGGTCCGTTCGGTTTCCCGGTAAAAGATGAATACAAACAGAAAATGTATTGTAGAACAGTTTCTACAACTTTTAATAATAAATTAATTGCAACGAAAGCAAGCTCAGGAATAAGAACGATCGTTGACTTTTTATTGAGAAAAAAATCTGATTTAAATATTCACGGGGGAACTGCACGCCAAATGAATATTTTTTCTATATTTAAACGTGACTTACTAATTTACACGTATTATTTTCATATAATTTGACCCGTCATTTTTACTAGCCCGTCTTAAACTATCTAAAAACATGCGCTTCTAACCGAAATTTGCCAAATTACCATCTTTTCTGAGCCCCCAACTTAACCATTCCACACCAACTTGTAGGATAATAAGAGGAGCTCAGTTAACGTGCTCAAATATAACTTTTTCAGAAGATATTAACATTTTTCGATAGTTTAAGACAAGTCTAATTAGATTTTAGTTAAAGTTTTCTGTTATAAACACGTATAAATTATCAAAAACCCGCTCAAAATTCACAAAATCGCTATTTCCATTTGGCCATTCAATTAAGAAATAAATATTTTATTTTTCAATTTCAAAATACTGAACCCAGAATTACGAAAATGTTAAAAAAACCCGGATTAAAACTCGGAGGACTAAATTCTTTAAATAAGAACTTCAAAAAAAACTTTTCCCCCTCAAAATGAGCCGATTTATTGATTCCGAATCCAATCTAATTTCAATCAAATTTTTCCGGTCAACAAGTCAATTGAACGGAAAAAAACGCACACATTGGTCTAACATAAGATGCAACTCGATCGAATTATGGGATTTACGAGATCAAGATGGAATGAATAAGCATTGAATTGTGATGGGAGGCAATGATTCGGAATGAATTCAATCAAATGACCCCAATCGGTTGTCGTTCCTCCATTTTTGTCACATTCGATATCTTAAATGACACTTCAAACGAATACTTGATTTGGTTTTTCAATTTCAACATTCTAATTATCTTAAATTTGCTTGTGATTTGAATTTGTTGGCTCATATGTGCAATTTTGTTTTTTTATTATTTTGTCGGGTTGTTTTTGAAGTTTTTTCGTGAACTAGTCATTCAATTTAACAAATATTGCATTTTAGTCTTGTAGATTACCCGTAAGTTCCATTTTTGAAAAATTTAATCTCACAAGGGAAGTGTTTCAGGTCTCCATCTCAGATTTTAATAAAAATTTGCAGATAGATTCCTTATGATCCAAATAGTATACTGACAAAAAATTAGGACCCACAAAATGGTTTAAGTGGGTAAAAAATGGGTCGAAAACCCAAAAAATCGCGATTTTCAAACGCAAATTTTATGTAGTTAACGTTAAGCAATCCCGTTCATATTTTAAGGGATATATTATCTTATTAAAAACTATCGTTTTATCATATTTTTTTCAACTTTCACGTGGTTTACGTGAAACTATTTTCAATAAATACTGATTTTCTATTTGAAAATCTTTAAATTAATAATTTGTTAAAGCAATGAGTAGAATTTTTATGCAATAATCATATAACGAAAGAATAATAATTTTTCACATTAAATATGAAAAGTTCCCGAATGGTCGAACTTATATTCACACGCAAGTAACTATTCTTCACCCAATCGTTAGTTACCTTATGGAATTCCGTTGAATGGAGACCAATCTTGGTTCGCATAGTCGTGCAGACTCTGTGATGCTCTTTATAGCTACTTCGAATTTCGATATCCAAGAGTTGAATCGTTTGACTTGTGAAACTATTAAGAGTTTTCAGTAATTTTCTTTTATCCTAGTCATCATCTGTAGTCTGTCGGCAATGATGCAGTGTAAGATTTCCAGCAAGGATTCGATGTATGATTGGATAATTCAAAGACCAACAATGGAATTATAAAAATCATCACAGAGTGTGACAGATTTATTGAGTCAATTACATCAAAAATATTAAATTCTTCGAGTAACAACTTTAAGTTCCTTTAGAGTATGTTGATAGGTTCTGCATGAAATATAGAAATATGTTCGTCAAAACTCAAACATAGAGTCAGGCGCAGTTGGCTTGCGATTGGATATAAGTTAGACCATCCGGGAGCTTTTCATATTTAATGTGAAAAAGCTGTATGCTTTTATTATATGATTATCGAATAATAATTCTACTCATTGATTTAATAAATTATACATTTAAAGATTTTCATATAAAATCTTTACAATCAAAAAATTCAAAAGCGATAGAGATATTTCGAATAGAATCAATAATAGAAATATATCACCCCCAAGAAGAATCGAACCCTCGCCCTACTCTGCACTTTGCGCTTGACGGTGGCGTGACTGTGTTTTGCACGAAAAGTGCTCCTGTTAGGACGCGAGGTGCTTTTTCCATGAAAACACACTCATCGTGTTAGATAGCGTAAACACAAAGAACAAATCGAGTGAACAGTCAACAATCTTGTTATATTTTCATGTTGTTTTTTGGAGTGAGGACGCATCGTCTAATTGTAATCAACTTCGGTTTATTCGATTTGGATGGAATGGTTGTTTTGATTTGATGTTTTGATCACGAGCTCAATAACAATCGATGGCATTGTTTATGAGTTATAGTTGTTATTGTTTTGACTTGTTATTGTTTTTATTGAATAGGTTTTCTTTTCATTTCATTCTTAACTTATAAGTCCTGAAGACTTATAATATTCTAATATATATTATCTCTACGGATGGGATCAATTCTAAAGGATCAATACGTGGAGGTTTGATTTACTATCACAGGTAAGCAGGAACATTAATTATGAATTATATTAATTTCAATATTTCAGACTACAATGCTAATTGGAATGAATGGTCCGATCAAGGATGGATTCAATACTGTAAGGCGTTCCGAAGGACTGGCTGGAAAGTAAGTCTACAATTAATATTTAAGGATATATCCATTTTAGATTTTACCAACAACTATCAATATGGAGATTAACAACATAATACAATTTCAATATAAATAGGAAGAATGCCCAGATTAGTGGTCACAAATTGTAAGTTTTGTAAATGCGAACTAATATATATTGGATAATTTTAGAAGCACATATTTCAAGACTAGGACAACCGTAATCCGAATCAAGGCACATTTGAGACAAAGGTAAATAATTCAGGGTTGGCTAGATTTTATTATTATTTTTTATTTATGTTATTTCAGTTGAAATTAATAATGTGCTCTTTCTTTTTCATTAGACGTGATTTAAATTCGTTTCATTGGAAGCATATTAGAAAAAATAGACGTCTAAACAAATGAATGAGTATAATTTGAACTTTCAACTGACTTAGCATATTTAAAAAAAATAGGTTTAAAAGATCTAGAAGCCCTCGAATGATTTTCATACATATCAGTAATGGGAGGGACAACGTTTTTTCGAATTCCGGGCTGTCGGGAGCTTAAAAAATTGATAATTAATAGACCCGTGACCCGGGAGTGGAACTTCCCTTTTCCCCTACCCGGGACTCGGGACCGGGACTCCACTTTTCCATACCGGGACTTCAATTTCTTTGTAACAATCTTATTTTTTTAGAAAACGACATTTGCGCATTCCTACCCGTTTCGAAGTGGTAATCTATATAGTACGTCGTGCCAAGGAAGATTGAAACACTACAATGGAGCTATCTGAATCGATACAAGGAGCTCAATTAAATGCATTAATTATTGTTTGCTATTTAGTTGTTATTTATATAAATAAATAAGTGAATAAATATTATATTGTTATGTCTAACGTAAAGGATATAAACCAATATTAAAACGAGGTGAAATAATCCAAAAGCTGTGAGCAAAATTCCACAAAAATGACAGGACTCTGTCCGATGGCTTTTCGCAAAGTTCCAACAAACTGTTAGGACGCTCTCCGATAGCTTTTCGCAAAGTTGCAGCAAACTGTTAGGACGCTGTGCGGTGACTGACTGTTCTGGCGGCAGTTTTGCGCGTGTTTTCATAACAATTTCGTGCAAAACACAGTCACGCCACCGTCAATCGCAAAGTGCAGAGTATCGTTCCGTGTCCCGTCGTTTTGCCACTGCGCTGTTGCCCTGATGCTTCAAAGGTTTTTAAATCATTATTTATGAAAACGCACCGTTTCACATAAAATTCATTAACTTCATTACGTTGTTGTGGATAAACGGGGTATTTTTGGATTTCAAACCGATTTTTTACCTACTTAAACCATTTTGTGGGTCCTAATTTTTTGACAGTATACTAATAAAGCCATGACGAATCTATATACAAATTTTTATCAAAATCTGAGATGGAGACCTAAAACACTTCCCTTGTCAGCAAATAAAATCAAAAACGTGAAAGTAGGCGGTGGTGTGTTCTTGTAAACTAAACTTCTTCAACCTCTCACGTCCACCCGCAAATATCGATTTTTCAATAGTTATTCAAGTATTACTAAATTCCACGTAAAATATTTTAATGTGGCTTTACGTATTTAAACTCAGACAATTATACTGTTAAAAGATGTTGCCTAAAACACTTCTAATGAAAATAATTATTTTCTGATATTTACGAGTGACGTAGAACTTTCACGTCTAATTTAGAAAGTTACATTTTCCGTCAGTTTTTGAAAATTTTCTTAAAAATTATCCAGGAATATTAATATCTTTCGAAAAAATTAAACAAGTTTTCTGAGCATTACAGTTGGTGTGCTGAAGAGTTTAATTTGCCAGTAATTTTTCTATAGCGGGTGGTGTGCTCGGATCCTTCTTACAGGCTTATTTGATTACTTAATTGTCCGTCTTCAATCCGACTGCGTCAAGATGCCGACCAACTCTCTCCAGAGTGTTCGCCTTGCTAATATTGACGAAGCCGTCTTCTCCCGGAGAATACTCTTCGAGATGCCCAGGTGTTAGACTTCTCGTAGACGTATTTCTAAACCTAGAACTTATCCAACCACCTTCCATTGATTTAAACAATCGAATGAGCTCAGTAATAACGCTTAAATATAACTTTACTTTTTTCATTTGGGAGCTAGTGCACACCAAATGGAATAACGATTGTGCAATTTTTGAGCGAGTCTGACAAATTTTACGTCATATCAACAAAACATTTTGAAACCAGTTTAACTAGAAATATCTTAAACTATCTAAAAATATTAATATCGTCCCAAAATATTAAAATTGAGCACGTTTGCATAGCTTATTTAATTATCATACCAGTTGGCGTGTTAGTGTATCAGTGATGGTAAAGGGCGCGTTTCTTTAAAATCCGGAGAAATGGGCTTGAAAATTAATTGAAAATTTCAACACTCCGAGACCGACTCGGTGTTTGGATAGCCGTTTTTTTCTGTAAAAAACGGGTCCGCGCAGGTTTTTCTATCGTTTCACAGCAATTAAAGAAAATAACTGGAAGTTACATGGTGTCATTGGGACCGCCGCTGAAGCACAACAAGACAAGAAAAGATCACTCAGGCTCCCTAGAGCGTTTTCCTTGGGGTTTCGTAACAACATCCAGGATCCAAATGAGGGTACAGTGTCTGGTATTCATTTTTCAAGTGACTCTGGGGATTGTAGAGGTAGTTTATTTCTGTAAAAAAGGGGTTCTTCAATCTCAAATAATGCAACGCTTTTTATAAAGACTTGCAGATATTGATAGATTCCTTCTAGCTCTAATAGTCAGCACACCAAATGGATATAGAAATTTTCCCAACTTTAAACTAAATATTTTATTTCTTGAATTTCGACTATCGAGTTACTAAGTCATCTGCTACATCCTCTACTACAGCTTCAACAGCCTCTACAGCCCCTCCAGTTATAGCTTCTACCGTTACAGATTATACAGCATCTACAGCTTCTACAGCTTCTTCAGCTCCTTTCGCTTTTATATCTTCTACAGATTCTACAGCTCCTTCAGCTTCTACAGCTTCTATAGCTTCTACAGCTCCTTCAGCTTCTACAGCTACAGTTCCTTCAACTTCTACAGATTCTATAGCTTTGATAGCTTCTATAGCTTCTCCAGCTATAGATTCTACAGCTTCTAAATATTCTAAAGCTTCTACAGCTTCTATAGCTTCTTCAGCTACTTTAGCTTCTATAGCTTCTACAGTTACAGTTCCTTCAGATTCTACAGCTTCTATAGCTTCTCCAGCTACAGCTTTAATAGCTTCTACAGATCCTTCAGCTTCTACAGCTTCTATAGCTTCTCCAGCTACAGCTTTAACAGCTTCTAAAGCTTCTAAAGCTTCTACTGCTCCTTTAGCTTCTATAGCTTCTACAGCTACAGTTCCTTCAGATTCTACAGCTTCTATAGCTTCTCCAGCTACAGCTTTAATAGCTTCTACAGATCATTCAGATTCTACAGCTTCTATAGCTTCTCCAGCTACAGCTTTAACAGCTTCTAAAGCTTCTAAAGCTTCTACAGCTCCTTTAGCTTCTATAGCTTCTACAGCTACAGTTCCTTCAGATTCTACAGCTTCTATAGCTTCTACAGCTACAGTTCCTTCAGATTCTACAGCTTCTATAGCTTCTACAGCTAAAACTCTTTCAGCTTCTACAGCTTCTACAGCTTCTATAGCTTCTACAGCTACAACTCCTTCAGCTTCTACAGCTTCTACAGCTTCTAAAGCTTCTATAGCTTCTACAGCTAAAACTCCTTCAGCTTCTACAGCTTCTACAGCTTCTATAGCTTCTACAGCTACAGCTCCTTCAGCTTCTACAGCTACAGTTCCTTCAGCTTCTATAGCTTCTACATATTTGACTCTAAATCAGCTTCTCAATTAATTAAAGAAAAACACACATTCCCCCTGAATGAACTCGTCGACACATTTCAATTACACAATTCCCAATCGCCCTTTGTTATATAATTGAACGTTAAAATTTGCATATTAGGTCAACCGGCTGATTAATATTGTTTATCGGTTCAACGGAAAAAGCAAGTCCGTCCTAGATTTGTGATTGCAATTATTATTATTATAAATTAATTGAAACATTATTGATAAATGAACTATTATCAAATCCCGGCATGATTGTGGTTGTGACCTCCAACCCCGTAAACAACAACAAGTGAAGACAGAAGGATGAATGCAGATAAACTTGGAATCGTAATGATTATTCCCAATTATTGTACTATGGCGGTGATGTGTGTCCAGTCGGGTCGTGCCCCCCTCCTCCTTCTTATTCTGATTTTTCACTTTCATTGCGCAACGTACAACACACCTTAAAGATAACTATTATTATTATTATTGTATTTATTAATGTTGCCGGGTTTCATGTATCATCCATGTTGTTTGTTGGTTGAAGAGGATTGCTTAGTCAGTTTTCATCTCGTGAATCATCGCCATGTTTCGCAGAGCTGTTTATTTTCTTGAAATGTTTGTATTTTTCCGTTTCTTGAGCACAGTATTGTTATGATTTTGACAAAGCTAGAAACTACTGTATCTAATGATTTTATTTTTGATTTCCGTTGAAGTAGACTGACTGAATTCGTCGACAATTCTCTCTGAAATTGGATAAACTTGCTAAAATTTAAGCTGCTAATGAGCATAGGCGTGCCATATTATCCAGACATGTCGATTTGAGTCTTCAACTTGTTAGTTTTACTAATTCACAGTATACAGGAACTCTTCAAATTAGAATGCCCGCCAAATTTAAATAATTATTATCCGATTTTTAAGAGTGTTTTAAAGTTTTTACGGCTTTTCTAGAAAACAATCTTCCCGACAGTTTAGAACATTTATCCTTAAACCACTTACACGGCAATTGAAATGATGAAAATGTATATTCAGCTATGATATTAAGAGTTTAAATTTCTGACACTTTTTATAATGTAGAGACAATTTTAGACATATATAGTCACTTTGCGTCAGCAGAAATCTAAAATTTTCAGGCTGTTGCGTGGCATTGGAGTGCTTTAATATTAATGATTCTTAACTTTATAATATGAGGACAGAATCTTTATGAAATAAGCATTTAAGACAACTATAGGAATGAGCATTTAAAACAAAGACAACGAAACAGCCATTTCTGTGATTTTTAAACGTGTGTGGAAATGTTTACATCTTTATAACAGAAAAGGTTTTACTTTGATTTAATTAAGCGTGTCTTAAACTATCTGAAAATATTAATATCTTTCTAAAATGTTATATTTCAGCGTGCTTACTGAGCAGTGATGGGAGGGAACCCCCCCCCCCCCCGCACGGGTATTTTTCTAAATAAGGGGATCCTGGTCCCGGTCCCGGGTTGGGAGAAAGGGAAGTCTGTGTATATTGACAGAGTGGTATTTTTTGATACATATTGTTACATAATTTAAAAGAGAAAGGTTCGCTCGTCGGTTGTTCTCGCTCTTCCTCCTCTTTAATTGTCACTATTACCGTTAAGTGATGCCGGAATTCCAAAAAACGGGGCCCCTCCCATCACTGTTACTGAGCTCATTCGTTTACCATACAAGTTTGGGGTTTTTATCTATTCGATCCTAATAATCGTTTCCCTTTTTCATGAAATTAAAGTTTTGCAATATTAAAACGTGCCTTATAAGAATCTAATTTAAAAAATAGTTTCTTTCCAATTTAATCAATCTTGCTGTAAGTCATCTGAGAATCCTAAGATTGTTTTAGAATTATAGAGATTTCGTGTAAACCTTCCCGTGAATCAAATCAAACCTTAATGTTTTTAATGTCCTTCTTCCTAATATATACATATACAATTTGGGCAATTCTAGAAGAAAACATCTTAATCCATGTGGAGTGTATTCATTGAAATTCGAAACACTCATTCTAAATGCTTCATCAATTGATTTCATCCATCTACCTTCGTCACTTTTTATGGATGTTGTTGTTGTTATTGTTATTTGTTGTTTATTTATTCGTTAGCGCGCATCCATTTTACGATTCTCCTCTTGTACACAAAACCAATGAATTGTATATTCATAATGAAACTTGCTTCTTCCTCTTCTAATCATGGTTTATTGGCTTTTTTTGTTTTCAGAAGCGATTCTTCTGATGTATGATATCCAACAATGCATAGCAGCAACTCATCATCGACCAGTTTGAACACGGACGGCGGCAGCTATCCGAGCTTCACCAATGGCAAGAAGCCGATAAAGGAGGGAAGTGTGCAGTTGACGTCATTGTCCACGTTGCTCTCCCATCATCGATATTTCTTTCTGTTTCCCGAGACTCTTATCATTTCGAAGCAAAAGTAGGGTTGTGTTCGAGTTTGGCATGGGTAATAGTGTTACAGAGGGGCATGTTCGTTCAAACTCAAGGAGAAGCTCAGGCTCGAGCGCATTTGGGTAGCTTCGAGCAACACGGCGGACTCGTTTTTAATCGGCTGGCCGTTTACCAATTATTTGGTTCATTTTAGGTTAGTTTAAATGAACTCTATTCTGAGGCCGTTTGCAAGAACTTATTTATCCGTTAAACGGTGATGGAAAATCATTGATCAACTACGTTTTTAAGAAAATGCACGCCAATTGAAATGTGCGATATGTGAAAGTTTTAGTTGATGCCACAGTATTCCACGTGAATGCACATATTGGATGTTTTTTTTCAACTAAAAAGTGTATCCGAAACTACCCCATATACCAAAAATATCGTCTTTATTATTCATATGGGAGGTCTAAATTGAGTCACGCTTTTAACTGTTACAGTTGGCGTGAAAATGTAAATCATGATAAAGATTATTTATCGAGAATGAATTATTTATTTAAAATACGTGTACTAGACACGTGAAGAAAAGTAATGTTAAAATACCACAAAAACATACAAAAAAGAAACCGCAGGGTTCGTTTTAAAAAAAACTAACAAAAACAGACATTTAAAAATAAAAATAAAAAAGTTTGGCAAAGTTTAAATAATGTAGATAAAGTTAAATTAAATAGTTCACAGTAGGGAAAACTGATGGGAATAAGAAAGGGATAGAAAAATATTTAAAACAATCAATTACCCGATTAAGTGGGAACCTAAGGAAGTTATAATAAATATGCCAGAGGAACGAAAATTTTGAATAAAAAATAAATAATTAATCAATTTTTACGAAACAGGTACAAAGCGATTCCTCCTTTCCTGCTCTGTCAATTAAAATTACTTAAAATAGAGCACTAGTCCACTACTATTAATAGTGTAAACAATTTTTTGAACGTTGACGTCAAAATCTCCCGATTTAGAAAAAAAAGGTTAAACCATCCTTGGCAGGTTCTTATGGATGTTGCAGCATCGCCGTAAGCTTGGACAAGCATCAGTGGCTTTCGTCTTGAGTTGGAAAAAGAATAGAAGAGCTTTCCGCAAATGACGTTTTCCTGGCACAAAGGTGGACTGAACCCATAATAATGCTTTTTTATAAAGTACGTGAAGAAGTTTCACCTTCTTGTTCAGGTGAATCCGAATAATCGATAGGAGGTTTCGACATATAGCTTCAACCTCAACATCGTCTTCGGATGGGAAATGAGAAAATAAAGAGATTAGAATCTTATTCTAAAATCATTCTAGAATTACTTTATACTTAACATATTCAGGAAATTCACGCAAAAACAATTATACGTTCATTATTCAGTACAAATACCAAATTATTTTTTAATCAAACACTAGCTGACAAAAGTTTTGTCACAAATGTTTTTTCGGGTTTAACTTTTTTGTGACTTGACCAAATTGGCTGATTTTTTGATATGATAGATTCATATGGTTGTAGATTATTTTACAAATTCCCACTTGTGATTACGATGATCCGTTTTACAGTGACAAGCGTTTATCGTAAAACGCGTAGCTCAAAGATATTACGCACTTTTCTTGCACTGCATTTTTTAATAATTTTTAAAGTTCAATTATATTTTTTTCATAATTTATTGAAAATAGCAGTAATTGGCAACATTTTAGAGATGACTCCACGTGAAGAAACTCCAATTGCCACCCGGCAAGCTGTTATCAATATGAGGGAAAACGGAATGCGTGGTACCGAAATTGCCATGGTAATTTAAACCAAATTTTGCTACTATAACATTTTAAACACTGATTTACATAAAATATCAAAAAATCAGCCGATTTGGTCAAGTCACAAAAAGTTAAACCCGATAAAAATATTTGTGACAAAACTTTTGTCAGCTAGTGTATATAAAAACAATTTTATTTTGACAAAATATCAACAACAAAAGCAACGCGGAAATTAATTTCTAGACCTTATAATTAAAAATTTACATAATTCTCTTGAAAAGTTAATTTATCAATGATTTTCCCTCATCGTCTTACGGATAAATACATTCTGGCCTACGACCTCTGTAAAAATAAAAATAAAACAATTTCAGAAACACTGACGAGAAGGACGAATGGTTCGAGCTTCTATCAACACACGTGCATCAGTGCACGCGGCCAGTATTTACCACAATCTCCATGGATATAAATGTGCGTGGACGAAAGCAGGTGAGCCAATTTGCATTAAAAAAAACGCACGTGAAACTGCAGACGATACGCCGCCGCGTCGAGAATGGCAAAAAGAGCGGAGAGATTGTTATTGATACAGCCACTGATCTCGGATTGCCTCATACGTCATATCAATTGATGCTAAGTGTTGGTGAGTGGTTGATTAATTGGCTTTTTTATAATTCACGCGTGCAGGTGACAACTCGAGTCGCGCACTCCAGGGACCGGAAAATGTCTACGTGACGATTATGTGTGAAATTGAGCGGCAGGGAATCAGGTAAATGTTCGTTGCTCTAAATAGAACAGAATCAAAGCCAAGCGCACGCCAAATACGCGTTTAATTGATTTCCACGTGGGAGCAAAACACTAGCTTTTACGCCAAATTTTCAAGGTTTCCATAAAGTAACTCTGGCCTTTACAGAAATTCTTTAAAAATTTGACATGTTTGTTGTGTTTTTGGCTCTGAAAACGACAATAACTAAATAGAAAAGCACGAAATCACACATTATCATATTGATTCAGCCTGCTTCTGTAGTTTTATCAAAAAAACTTGCTAAAATAGACAAGTAGATGATAAAAAGGACATTAATAATTATCCTAACCAGTGTTATCGTGCCATCAAATGTGATCACGAAGGAAATCATTAAATATTGTTGCTGACGTCTTGCAAGCTCAGATTCCACAACAATATTATTAATCGCCTCTTTTTTTTTATAATTCACGCGTGCAAGTGATAACTCGAGTCGCGCACTCCAGGGACCGAAAATGTCTACGTGACGATTATGTGTGAAATTGAGCGGCAGGGAATCAGGTAAATGTTCGTTGCCTTTAATAGCAAAGAATCAAAGCCAAGCGCACGCCAAACGTGGAAGTTAAATACTAGCTTTTACGCCAAATTTTCAAGGTTTCCATAAAGTACCTCTGGCCTTTACATTTCAACGAAATGCTGCCTTACTCATGTTTTTAAGCATTTCGCGCGCCACCCGCAAATTTAATTAATATTTGTTGTTGACGTCTTGCAAGCTCAGAATCCGCAACAATATTTCCTTTTGGGGCGATTAATCATATTGTTGTGGAGTCTGAGCTTGCAAAACGTCAGAAACAATATTTAATGATTTCCTTCGTGATCACATTTGATGGCACGATAACCCTGGTTAGAGGTGTCCGACAAGGGGACTCTGCATCCCCCACTCTATTTGCTTTCGCACTTCAATCGATTCTCTACGAAATCGGGAAAAACTCCAAAATAAATGAAGACGGAATCAAAATCGACGGAGTCAACTTGGAAAGGCTTGAATTCGCGGACGACGTAGTCCTAGTCTCCCACACCTGCGAAGAGATCGAATACAAAATACAGGAACTTCTCGTACACTCTAAATCCAAAGGACTTGAAATAAATCCTACGAAAACAGTCATTCTGCACAATGCATTCACCTCCTCGCGTTCCATTTTAGTCAACGGAACCAGTTGTACGCCGAAAGAGGGGGTGAAATACCTTGGAAGCTGTATCAGAATGGACGGGAGTACAGAGGACGAGACGATTCGAAGGATCAAGGCAGCCTGGTCAGCTGTCGGCAAATGCAAACCGCTATTCGACGTCATTGAGAAGAAACGACGCAAACAACGCTTCCGAAACGTGGCGGATCAAACGAGACGGCTACAGAGGGCGATGGATGCAATAAGTTTCCATGCCAACTGCGACACAATCGATGTGGAACGAGTAATGAAGAAGAAGTTGTTGAAATGGGCAGGACATGTTGCCCGGATGCCGGCAGAAAGGTGGTGCCGAAGACTAACGGAATGGGATCCGAGGGGGTGGTCAAGAGCGAAGGGAAGACCGAAAGCGCGCTGGTCAGATCAAGTCAAAGACATGGTTGCCCATTGCTCAACTACGCGAACTCTAAGAAGAAGAAGAATTGGAATCTTTGAAGCAAAAACGGCTTGGTCTACGTTGGCCAGGAAGAGCCGTTCGGAATGGAAGGAGTTAGTCCGCTTCTCCGCTGGAGAATGAGTCGGGCTCCAAAGTATCCAAAGTAAGTAAGTAATCACATTTTTGTGGAGTTTGAGCTTGAAATTTTTTTTTGCACATGGTCGATGCTCCAGTTTGGGCGTACGGAGCTCTCTTCGTGCAAGTTTTTTTGCACTACCGTATTCAACGCATCAAGCTCTATAAAATGCACCTGAGCACAACGCGCTACGAGCTCATAGAGCCGAGAAACTGAGCAAAAACTTTTGGGAAAATTTTTTTTCATGGTGACATTTCGATGCTCCATTTTAGAAGAATGTGCTCATTTTGAGAAACTCGCGTTAGACTATTTTATACAGAATTTTTTGCTCTACAACATATCATGATCACAGCCTTGTATTTTGTGCTTATCGCGCCTGGTGCTTAAAGTCCAGTTGGACTAAGGGTGAATGATGAGAGAGCGGGAGCTGATGGTTTGTCCACAAGAGGACCTCATTAGCCGCAGACTGGTCACTTAAGGCCCTGCCCAACTCGTTGGCCGGAAGCCACCGTATCCTAGGCTTACTCCGTGATATGTGGGAGAGCACTAGGAGGTCGAGAAGAGACAGGGTGTACTTAAGAGCCTAACTCATGCACACCTTATCAGGTTCGACCAGGCCTTCATAGCTCCGATCTTTGATCGTAGCTATAAAAGCCTGAAGCGTTATTGTCGCTTTCAGAGCCAAAAAAGACAACAAACATGTCAAATTTTTAAACCATTTCTTAAATGTCTTAATTTTACATTGTTAGAACACTTTTACTGAGCTCTTGTTTTTACGATTAAAGTAGACATACAACTCAAATGGGCTTAAAATTTTTTATTAATATCCATTGGCGATTGGAACTGTTTTCGGATTATTGGCGTTCATTTGTTTGTTATTTTGTCACGTGCAGTGCGTGAAGAAATTGGTTAGAGAGAGAGAGATTAGAATACTTGCCGAAGGCTTAAAAGGTGAAGCTAAGAAGAAGTCCAAGAAGGAAGAAGTAGATGTAGAAAACACGAGTTTTTTCTGTTTTTTATAGACAATACATTTTAGCAATTTCAAAAATATTATTTATGCATTTTGCAGATTATCAGAAAGCCAAAAAAATTCTCTGGACACCTGTGCGTTGGTGAATTGTCGTCTGACACTCTCCACAATCAAATCGGCGGCGAGTGGACCATCTCCACGACAGATCGTCAATTCTATAAAGTTTTGGCTTCCCCCACCATCCATAGTAACAATCATTCTTACAGACGAAAAGTTTTAGCAAGAAGCGACGGTCGGTCAATATTTGGCAAGGAGCTGAATGGTCCCACGCCGCCACAGCCCATTATGACGATTGTCGATCATCTGCGAATGGACGGCTATAACGCGGAAGGCATCTTCCGCAAGTCGCCGAAACAGAGCACGTTCAAGGAATTGAAGAGCGAACTCGACAAGGGCGTGGTGCCCGACTTTCACAAGTACAACGCGCACGTGCTCGCCTCGATTCTCAAGGAGTACTTGCGCGGAATTCCCGGCAAAATTCTGCTCTCGGGCAACTACGAGCTGTGGATGAATCACGTGGCGGATGAGGTGGACGTGGGCAAGAAGATTGTCGCGTGTCGTGGGCTTCTCTCGCATCTGCCGACATCGCACTCGATTCTACTTGCCAATGTGTTGAAATTGTTGAATAAGATCAGCGAGCACTCAGAGACGTCGAAGATGAGTGCATCGTCGCTGAGTGTGTGCTTGGCACCGAGCTTCCTTGATTCTCCTGGTTTGTTTTGTTTCATATCTATTCTAGGATTGTTTTTCTATTTAATCTAGCATCAAATAATTATTGTGGATTATAGATCCCATGGAAGGAGGCAAGAAAATTCCGCCACTGGTCGAGTTTCTCATAACCAACGCCGCCCAAGTGGTGCCAGGATTCAGCACCGACAACGTGTTCGCGATCATGAGCCAACCAACAGACCTGAATGCGAATGTTGTGTGCAGTCCCGTGCCAAGCTCGTCGCATTCCGATGACGGCTCATCTCAGCGCACGCCTATCATCGAAGAATTGCATGGTTGAAAAGAATTCCCCCAAGACTAGCAAATATTTCCACTTCAGATGATGATGCGACATCGCAATCAAGTATTGCGGAATCCGAGGAACTCGAGCAGCGTGCAAACTCCAACACATCGCATCTTGACACAATTTCCGAGATGACTGAGCCACCACCAGACCGGCTCGTGTTCTCATCGAGCGATGATGAGACGGCCGGCGACGACGACGACGAAGACGACCTTTTGGATGACATCTTCCATCGACGAGTATGCAGTCGGCCGAGTTTCTCGAGGGCCTCGTTCATTTCCGAAACGCTTCGATCCACGTGCGATGAGCTTCCGCCGCCGCCTGTGCCCAAAACAGAGACGCCGAGATCACCATGCTTGAAGAGGATTCATTTCCAACGCACTGAAGCACAGCACAGGTGAGATTAGGGGAAGGAAATTCTTCCAAATTCAACATGATTTAGGACAAAAGAGGGATCAATTAAACTCGATTTTGAAGCACTCAAATATCACAGAAAAAGCTCTATTGAAGAGGCATGTCGGCTCACGTCGACGACACCAACGCCTAGGAAGGAGTCGAGGGAAGAAGCCACGCAGACACCTGACTGTGGATTACCGATGTTGGGGGCTCTGCGGACGAACGTCAAGGATTGCGCGGTTCCGGCTGATCCAACACCACCGGCGAGGGTTTGTCTTTTTACTTTTGAAAAGAAGGATCAGTGATGTTTTCAGAAGGAGAATGATTACAAACCAATCTCGGCAAATGAGCCGACATCACTAAAGTCCATCAATGAACGGTTAAAAGCATTGCGTCAGAATTCCTTAGGCGACCTTCGAAGGTAAAATTCAGAATGATTGATAATTTTTTTTTTAAATCTCGTTCAGTCGGTCTATTCACCCACCTGAACCGATTGCGGCCACAAGACTGAGGAATGACGTGAAGAGTCTTCAAAACAGTCCAGTGATGATTCGCAATCCGCCGAGTCGCGATCTCCACCGCTCTTCATCGCAGAGATCCAACCAGCGCCAGGACTCATTCAGGTTGAAATAGAAAATAAACTTTTTTTGATAAATACGAGGAATTTAGTAATAGAAAGCCGACTCGACGCTTCGATCGCGAAACGTGCGTTGGCATGGATCCACTGGAGATTAATTGGAGTGTTAGTCATTTGAAGACTCTCTTCCAGGACACTAAAGCGCCTTCGATCAACACTGTTTATACGCAGAACTGATAATTGTTTTGTTCATTTACTTGTTTTTAATCGTATTCTTGTCGTTTTTCTTTTTTATATAAATTTTTGTTCAAATTTGAAAATTGCGTTACAAAATATAAGATGAAGTTTTGATTATTTTCACAAGATTACACGCCAAATCCAATTTTACAATATTCGTGTTTGTCTAGTCATTCTCTACGTGTAAACTGCAAGACACTTCTCACGTATATTTTCTTAATAGCATCGTGTCAAAAGATATATTGAACTTTAAAAATCTTTAAATATTAGTGAAATATTAGTTTAGAGTTGCTTATTTGAGCTTTTATTTATAAGAAAGAAATTGGCGTGGAGACTATATTTTCAGAAATATGCTGAAACTTCTTTTATTATAGAAAATAAGTATTGGTTGTTTTCCAAGAATGACTAAATTTTCTTGGATTTTTTCTGGATTTTTTCTATGCAATTTGCTGAAAATTTGTTTCATGATAGAAAATAAGTTTCTTTACAAGATTCAATTGTCAAACTTGCAGATTTGTATTCAAGTTTTTGCAGAAAAACAATAAAACTCAATAAATATTTATTTTTTCTCAAGAATGGATCTATTTTCTTGAATTTTTCATAGATTTTTTTCGATAGAATTTGCTAAAAATTTGTTTTATAACAGAGAACTACTATCTTTATTAGATTCAATTAACAACTTTGCAAATTTATTGTCAATATTTTGCAAAAAAAATCAATAAAACTCGGGAAATATTGATTTTTTCTCAAGAATGGCTATATTTTCCTGGATTTTCTTGGATTTTTTCTATGGAATTTGATGAAAACTTGTTTCATTAAAGAAAACAAGTTTCTTTACAAGATTAAAATAACAAACTGGCAGATTTATTGTCAACTTTTTGGAAAAAATCAATAAAACTGAAGAAATTTTGATTTTTTCGGCACTATGTCTATATTTTTTTGAATTTTTTCTATGGAATATGCTGAAACTTCATTTTATAACAGAGAACTAGTTTCTTTATCAGATTCAATTGACAACTTTGCAAATTTATTGTCAATATTTCGCAAAAAATCAATAAAACTCAAGAAATATTGATTTTTCCGCAATAATGGATCTATTTTCTTGAATTTTTCCTATTATTTTTTCTATGGAATATTCTGAAAAATTGTTTCATAATAGAAAATAAGTTTTTTTACAAGGTTTAATTAACAAAACTGCAGATTTATTGTCAAGATTTTGCAAAAAAAAATTCCATAAAACTGAAGAAATTTTGATTTTTTCCCCGGCATGACTATATTTTCTTGGATTTTTTTGGATTTTTTCTATGGAATATGCTGAAACTTCATTTTATAACAGAAAACTAGTTTCTTTATCAGATTCAATTACCAACTTTGCAAATGTATTGTCAAGATTTTGCAAAAAATCAATAAAACTGAAGAAATTTGGATTATTTCCCAAAGAATGGCTACACTTCCTTGGATTTTTTCTATGAAACTTGCTGAAAATTTGTTTAACAATAGAAAATAAATTTCTTTACAAGAGTCAAATTTCAATCTTGCAGATTTATTGTCAAGAATTTGTAAAAAATCCATAAAACTCAAGGAATATTGATTTTTCCCAAAGAATGGCTATATTTTCCCGGATTTTTCTTGGATTTTTTCTATAGAATTTGCTGAAAATTTGTTTCATAATATAAAATATATTTCTCTACAAGTTTCAAATTTCAATCTTGAAGATTTATTGTCAAGAATTTGCAAAAAATCCATAAGAACTGAAGAAGTTTTAATTTTTTCCTCATCATGTCTATATTTTCTTGGATGGAAATTTTTGAAACTTTGTTTTATAAAATTCAATTATTATAGAAGAAATTATTCGTCGGTATATTGGCAAACTCGCTTTAATGTTTTATTGCTTTAACAATTACACGATACCACGGTCCAGTTCAATAAGTTTCTAATCAACAACATAGAAAACTTATTGTCGCTATTTCTAGAAACAATGCACAGTTTTAATTTAATCCAATTTATATTTCACAAATTTATATATATTTGAAACAAAAAAAGAATATTAACTACACATGATATTCATCGTCATATTTCTTTATTTAGGCTCCGTTTTCTTTGTTTTCCGATTCAGCTTTCGCTGCTTCTTCGGCTTCCTTTGCTTTCCTTTCCTCCTCTTCTGAAATATTTAATTATTTCTTTTACTTCTTTTGAAAGGGTGTCAAGACAAATAACAAATTAGAGATATTTCCTAAATTTAACATTAAAAAAACAAAACCTTTTGCTGCGCGCTCCTTCCAATTAGCCTTATTCTCATGCAAGAACTTCATCCAAGGCGTCGGAATGTCGAGCTTTCCGCAGTAATTAAGCGGAATCTTGCGAATCGACGACGGCGATACCGACGAATTCCTTCGTGACCTGCACAGAATTTCTGATCCATCATTCAAAATCCCTTCAACCTACATGTCTGGTAAAGGACTGAGCGCATTACTCGGCGACTTGTCTTCACCTTCAACACTCGGTGGGAACAGCGAATCGGAGGGCGGTAGAGATACCAAAGGCTCGACCATTTTCACAAGCAACTCTCCGCACACCACCATAGTCGGCTCTACGATAAACTCGATGAAGCCGATTTGACTGTCAGCCACGTGGACCGTGTGACGATCGCATAGCGGCGAATACGGCAGACCCATGGATGCCTCGATATCTCCCTGCCGGAAGAATTCCTCGAGCACTCCTTGTGTCCAGTGCTCATGGAGATGCCACGGTTTCGATGCGTGCGAGATATCGCACGCATGCACAATAAGGCACAACGCCTTATTCTTGTCAATTCTGTTAAAAGAAGGGATATTAATAAATAAAGGCTATGTGTTACCCTTCCGGCAAGCTCAACATTGACTTCATCGTCTTGATTTGCATGAAATGGGTCGACATGTCGGTGGCAAGCACAATATCGATGACCATGTTTCGCAGCTCTTTGTATTCGTCGCGTGTTAAATGCGTCAAAATGTTTTTGTCCTCTTCTTTGAGTAATCGAAAGCAAGAGGAGACGTGGTGATTCTCAAGCACACTTCGATCATTGTAAAGCATTGCGAAATTTGATCTGCAATTGTGGTATGAGTAGAGCAATAAGATGGAAATATTTCGGAACTTTTTGGGGTACTGTAATTTGTAAATTTTGTTTCATTATTGTGACAATTATTTAGATTCGAGATTATACTAATAATAGAGTCTGTCGGTTCGTTTTCCTGAGCTAGTATACCAGAGCATCGTTGCGACCTTGGTGCCCATCTAAGGAAACTCTCCAACGGCTCCAAAGGACTGTGGACATTATTTGCTTTTACGCCAATGACGAAGGCTCCATTTCGGTGGATTTGCTAGTAGGCTGGTCAAAGTCTGGTCAAGTGAGACCCAAAGGAAGGTGGTCGGAATCTGGTCAAGGAAGACACAAGAGAAGGTGGTCGGTGTCTGGTCAAGGAAGACCCAAGGGAAGGCGGTCGGAGTCTGATCAAGGAAGACACAAGGGAAGGTGGTCGGAATCTGGTCAAGGAAGACCCAAGGGAAGGCGGTCGGAATCTGGTCAAGGGAGACCCAAGGGAAGGTGGTCGGAGTCTGATCAAGGAAGACACAAGGGAAGGTGTTCGGAGTGTGATCAAGTGAGACTCCACGGAAGGTGGTCGGAATCTGGTCAAGGGAGATCCAAGGGAAGGTGGCCGGAGTCTGGTCAAGGGAGACCCAAGAGAAGGTGGTCGGAGTGTGATCAAGGAAGACATAAGGGAAGGTGTTCGGAGTGTGATCAAGTGAGACTTCACGGAAGGTGGTCGGAATTTGGTCAAGGGAGACCCAAGGGAAGGTGGTCGGAGTCTGGTCAAGGGAGACCCAAGGGAAGGTGGTCGGAGTCTGGTCAAGGGAGACCCAAGGGAAGGTGGTCGGAGTGTGATCAAGTGAGACTTCACGGAAGGTGGTCGGAGTCTGATCAAGGAAGACACAAGGGAAGGCGGTCGCAGTCTGATAAAGGAAGACACAAGAGAAGGTGGTCGGAATCTGTTCAAGGGGGACCCAAGGGAAGGTGGTCGGAGTCTGGTCAAGGAAGACAAAAGGGAAGGAAGACACAAGGGCTGGTCAAGAGAAAGCCAACTGGAGCAATTTTTAATCGTGTCTGGAGGTTCTTACGACTTTTCAATAAAAAATTGAATACGCCAATTTAACCAGGCTTCCCTTAAACTATCTAAAAATATTAATATCTTCCTAAAAATCTTGTTTTGAGCACGTTTACTGAGCTCATTTTATTGTCACATCAGTTGGCGTGCAAGAGAAACCCAATGGTCGGACACATTCAAACTCTGGTTCGGGAAATTCGTCCACCAGGGCAACACGATGAAGAATCGTTGTTCTCCAGGAGAAGACGGCTTGGTCAACATTGGCAAGACGAAGCCGAACAATCTGGAGAGAGTTGGTCCGCATCTCGACGCAGTCAGAATAACGACGGACAACCATGTAATCAAGTTAGTTAGTAACCTTCGGGGTGCTGTCATTTGTAAATTTTATTTAATTATTATGACGAGTTTATACTAATAATGGCGTCTGTCGCTTATAAGGCAACTTGGCTCATCCCTTGGAATGCCCAAGGAACAAATAAGAAATGAAGGTATAAAACATTTAGCGCGAAAGTAATTTAGAACTTCTCTCCCACTTTGACAAAGAGAAAAAAAAGGACCTTCTCTTCCAGAATGTGCTCCCGGCTCTACTGTACGGCGCGGAAACATGGACGTTGACGACAGAAAATTCTAGCCGACTGTAGAGGTGTCTGAACGCATTTTGTCACCACGCAGGAAGCGATCGAATAGACGTCCATCGTCAAATAACACGAAGGATACTGAAGTGAACTGGCCACTGTGCTCGATTGCCAAGTGACCGGTGGACGAAACCATTGACGGAATGGGTTCCTCGAAGTTGGACACGACAAAAAGGAAGACCGAAAGCAAGATGGCAAAATCCAATTAAACTCTGGGTCTCAAATTATGTGCACGAGAAGTCCACCTCCAGAAACTCGAATCGAGAAGAACGTTGCCCGGCCCACTATTACAGCCGCAAAGATTAGAGAGAGCTGGTCCGCTTCTCTATAAGAGAATGACAACGGACTCCTAAGTATCCTAAGTAAGTAAAGCGGCGTGGTATAAATCATTTAGCGTGAAAAGCATTTTAGCAAAAAAATCCTGTCTACTTCATACTCCGTTCTTAGCTCCTAGTTCTACAACTTCACTACAACACCTGGCTCAATCAAGACAACAAGTCCTGCCGCACATCCGCTGACGAACACCCGCAGACGCACGATACGCTCAAATCAAGACGCTCAAGCCGTTCACAAGTGCAAAAGACGCTCAAGGAGCAGCAGAGCCCAACCGAGTCAGTATATTAAACTTATCTTCCTAATAAAGCTTATAATATCCACTGAAGCACCGTCTATAAGAGGACGCACAAACATCCTCATCACAGCGTCCCTAGATTGAACCTTTCTCTGATTTCTTATTTATTATTTTATTCGCAAAAGTATCCATATAAGTAATCTACATCAATTATCTTAACACATCAAGGTTCATTTGAGTTCTCCAACTCTCTAGTCTAGCTAGACTATAGAGTCTAGTCCAACCAAAAACTTCTATTTTTTTTAATTTTGACAACATTTTACAGTGCTCCACGTGAATATACCAATTTGCTTTGTTGACAAGCTTATATGTATACTACAAACTTCCCCAGTCTACAAAAATGTCGACGGTATAATTAACCTGGGTGGCCTAAAATGAGTCCCGGTTTAAACTTACTCTAGTCTAGCCTCTCTCGGCTAGTTCCTTATATATTGTAAAGTGATTAAATTACTGCCCTTGGTTTTTTCTCTATTAAAAAAGAATAGTAAACTCACTGTGATTGAATATGAAAGTTATTTGTATGACCCGTGTGCTCATAATCATGAATCAATGCTCCATAAATCACCGCCAGCAGCTCAAGATCACCCAATGAATTCTAAAATGTTGTCGTGTTTCGATTTGTTTGAATTCGTGCCTACCGCTAATCCCGTCTGAGAAAGCATGAAATGCGATGATTGTGTCACATCTGCTGCGTGTACCAAATTATGGTACGGATTGTTGTGTTTTGAGTAGCCGACTTCAAGAGCTGTGAGGTAGTTTTCAAGTGCAGATAGAGGAATCTGGAATTGAATTTTTTTGTGTGTGGTTGATAAATGTTGTTTTAAGAATATTATATTCTTTTCTACTTCCGAAATTTTGTAGCAATCTGGCATTGCCAAGACCCGCTCCGCCCCAAGGAGAAACGAGTATTAAGAAAACCGTAATTGAATAAAATTGAAATTGGTAATACTTTAAGTTTGTAGGTTACTGAAAATTCCATGCATTCTCAACCCCTAGATGGAGAAAAGTTTCATAACTCTTTTATTGTTAAATTATCTTTTTTGCGGTTTCGGGAGCATGAAATTTGATGGAAATTTTCTCTTTTAAATTATGCATTAAGAAATTGCACTACGGCTATCAAAATACAAAAAATTGTTAAACTTACTTTGAATCTATCCATAAATCCATATCGATTGAATAATTCAAATCCAACATATTTCAACGCATGTCCCTCTGAAACCTCATCCAGCTGGAACGGATTAAATGACCAGCTATTGCAGTCCTGTGCAGAAAAAGAGGTCAATTCTCCCCACAAAACCAACTTTCTAACCTTCATTAGCTCGGCGATTTCCGGCGGAATCGGACACTGCACAGCCTGCTGCTTCCGGAACAATTTGTCGAAGAAGATTCCCGTGCGGATGGCATTGGCGACACTCTTGAACTTTGGCTTCTCGCGCTTCTTTCCCGCGTTCTGGCGCGTGAACGTGGCGGCGAGCCATTCGCGAACCTCATCCGGCACCGTTTCGGGCGTCACTTCGGCCAAGTCATCGTCCTCATCGCAGATCCGCCTAGAAGAATATTATTCGATCAGGAAACATGGAACAATCTGTTTTATGATGCATTTCGTGGAATAATGAATGGGCGAACCTGGTGCCTAACCTGGTCTCATCCATATAAGCCGTCTCGAGCACCAATGCCGCATATTCAATGTTGCGTTTAAGGTCTTCCAGTGGCAGTTGGCCGCTATTGAGTTGGTGTAGAATGTAGCGTAGTCTAAAAACGTGTATCATATTTGTAGTTTGACTCTCGTCTAGTGGATTTGGTGGATTTAATGCTAACGTCATTCGGAAGTAGAAACCGGAAATGTCTAATTAGAACATTTTTTGATGATTCATAAATTAAATAACACAAATAAAAACTAACGATTTAATCTCACGAATTCTAAATTGAAGGTAGAAGTTAAAAATGTTCCTTGCAGAATATATTTTTGATTTTAATAACTTTCCAGTTAAGGTATTATCAAAATATAAGAAATTGAAAGGTCTATTTGATCATTTTTGAATTATTTTCAATGGTCTCAAAGAGATCATGAAACAAATTGTCAATTTATGTTAATAATTTCTCTATTTTTCATTATATTTCTCCAAAATTTCTAGATCAAATCATATTTATTAGTTTTATTTTTTATGAAAAGAAAATTGGAATTGTCAATTTCTTACAAGGGAAGTGTTTTAGGTCTCCATCTCAGATTTTAATAAAAATTTGCAGATAGATTCCTTATGATCCAAATAGTATACTGACAAAATATTAGGGCCCACAAAATGGTTTAAGTGGGTAAAAAATGGGTCTAAAACCCAAAGTGAGCCATAAAGCCATGACGAATCTATATACAAATTTTTATCAAAATCTGAGATGGAGACCTAAAACACTTCCCTTGTTAGATTTTGATAATAAATCTAATCAATTTATTTCTTTTTAAAGTATTCAAATTGGAGTACTGCGTCTCTGAAACAGTATTTGAGTATGTTTCAGAGCACTAGGTGCTTCATTTGGCTTGAAATTGTAAGTAATTGGGCTACAAAACGGATTCTTCTATAATATCAGTAAACAGCAAATTATTTATTAAGCCAACAAAATAAAATATAGTTCAAATATTCTTTAATGTAGTCTAACAAGCTAAATCTATTCAAATCTCTCTTCCTCTGTGATTTCTAAATCTCTGTAGCTCCGCTTGCACACCAACCCGAAATTTTAAAATCTTCACAAAATATTAGTTTTTAGGACGTTTTCTGAGCTCGTTTTATTCGTCTTCCAGTTGGTTTGCACTTGAGGCAAATTTAAAGAATAAAATAAGAAAAGAATAAATGAGAACTTGGCAAAATTTCGAGAAAACTGTTCCCCGATTATAAATCAGGTAAGATTAATAGGGAATAAACTAAAACCTTTCGCCGATAGTATTTCTAGATAGTTTAAGACAAGCCTATTTAAATTTTCCAAAATTTCCATAGAAAAATTTCAAGAAAATCCAGGAAAATATAGCCATTCTTGGGGAAAAATCAATATTTCTTGAGTTTTATTGATTTTTTGCAAACACTTGACAATAAATCTGCAAGTTTGTTACCCGAATCTTGTAAAAAAAACGTATTTTCTTTTATGAAACAAATTTTCAGCCAGATCCATAGAAAAAATCTTTGAAAAATTCAAGATAATAGAACCATTCTTGGAAAAAATCAACGTTTCTCGAGTTTTATTGATTTTTTGCAAACACTTGACAATAAATATGCAAGATTGAAATTTGAATCTTGTAGAGAAATATATTTTCTATTATGAAACTGATTTTCAGCAAATTCTATAGAAAAAAATCTTTGATAAATTCAAGATAATAGAACCATTCTTGAAAAAAACTACATTTCTCGAGTTTTATTGATTTTTTTTACAAAATCTTGACAGAAAATCTGGAAGTTTGTTATTTGAATCTTATAAAGAAACTTATTTTCTTTTATGAAACAAGTTTTCAGCAAGATCCATAGAAAAAATCTTTGAAAAATTCAGGAAAATAGATCCATACTTGGAAAAAATCAATATTTCTGAAATTTTATAGATTTTTTTGCAAAATCTTGACAGAAAATCTGCAAATTTGTTACTCGAATCTTGTAAAAAAACTTAATTTCTTTTATGAAACAAATTTTCAGAAAATTCCGCTGTAAAATAACTTTTCGATTTGGGGTGTCAATGTTTTGTTGAAAAGGCGCTTAACAAATGGGAAAATCGTAATTTCCCGTTGGAATTATGCAGTAAACTAAAACTCTATTAATAAAAGTAATATTCTAGCTATCTTAAAGTCAATCTATCAAAGTAATTTAATTTCGTACATCTTACAAGTTTTTACTTTGTAAATTTGTTAGGTTAAAAATAACAAAATTTTGTTTTTTTGATTAAAATTGCCGAAGAAGGTGTCTTTCTTCCACGTTCTTCCACGTAGCTATTCTATATTATAATTAATCCAGGAACAGATGGAAATAGTGATTTTCTCATATTTACGATTCTCTTATAACTTTCACGTGTACTTCACACAAATATTATCTACGCCAGTTTCTCCGATTTTCCTCAAACTCTCCAAAAATATATCTTCAAAAGAAATATTAGACGCTTACTAAGCATTTCATGCGAGATTAATTAAAGATATAAAAGATGTCAAACTTACCGGCACGCATGCTTCCTCAATACGAGCTGATAAAACCCAAAAGTGTCACCGACGAGCATTTTCAACGGCAAACAATCAACAAAACTCAGTTCCAGAAAAACAACAACAATAACATGAAACGCATGAACGGCACACGTTGGCGAAAAAACAAGTTATTAAGCGTCTTATTTGCCCATCCAAAGCCAGGATTATAATCAAATATTCATGTGCGTGTGTGCCGCTTTAATTTATCTTCTCTACTTGATATACTAACTAATAATCATCACACAAGAATGATGAGAGGGGGGGGGGTTGCCAATGACGACCACCAAATGCACATCCTTTCATGTACATTCAGCAACTTTTAGAATCCCTCATTATGATGCTATTCGAGTCACCTAGTGTTGTCAATTCCCCAAAATATCATTAAACTCATCTTGTCTCAAAGGAGACGTGCACTTTTAACCTCAATTATGCTTGAAACAACAAGTACTAAATGTGCTTTCCTGCCACATCATCTCCTCCGTCTTTGGAACGCAAATTTGATTTGTTCTTAATAGTTAAAAGATGACAAACTCGATCAAAGGAGCAGGACACGTGAATTTTTAAATAAATAAGATTTGTAACATTGAATTCCTTACAACACTGATTACACCGAAACATCCCATTATTCTGAACCTTGTAAATTTTAGTCCGCTATTTTTCTTCCATTTGGAGGTTACAGAAGGAAATTGACTGAAAATCATCGAAAACTTGTAAAAATCATAATTTGTATGGGAAAAATGCTCATTTTTCTAGGTTTTAGATGACTTGGCATTAAATCCTTCCAGGATCATGAAAAATAATAATTTCATTTTAATAATTCAATAAAGATATCTTCTCAATTATTAAATTTCAAACGTAAATTGACTGAAAATCACCGAAAAATTGTAAAAATCACAAATTTGTGAGAGATAAATGCTCATTTCTGTAGGTTTCAGATGACGTGGCTGTAAATCCTTTTAGCATCATGGAAAACAATAATTTTATTTTAATATTCAATAAAGATATCTTCTCAATTATTCAATTTCAGACGTAAATTGACTGAAAATCATCGAAATATTGTCAAAATCACAATTTTGTGAGAGAGAAATTCTCATTTCTGTAGGTTTCAGATGGCTTGGCAGTAAATCCTTTCAGCATCATAGAAAACAATAATTTTATTTTAATATGCAATAAATATATTTTCTCAATTATTCATTTTCAGACGCAAATTGACTGAAAATCATCGAAAAATTGTAAAAATCACAATTTTGTGAGATAAAAATTCTCATTTCTCTAGGTTTGAGATGACTTGGCAGTAAATCCTTTGAGCATCCTGTTCATCGAGTGTAACATAGGGCGTCCGTTATGGTATTCGGAGCCATCTGCTCAATTGGCAATTGTCTACTTGTTTTCGTGGAAGAAGGAGTGATCGACAAGGACGAGATATTTGGATAATCCCTTGTTAGTTCCCTGAGCCAATATGCACATTGGAAAGGATTGAGTGTTTCAGCAGGATGGTGCATCTTTTATATACCGCCAAAAGACGCAAATAGTGATGCGCAACGCACATTCTAAGAATTATCAAGGCTCCAGATTGGCCTGGTTCTTTGTCTGATTTGAACCCACTCCCCTACTCCGTTTAGGGAACATTACTGGCGAAGATCAACGCTAAACCCCATTCACGTCTGGAGACATGCAATAAGATTCTGAATGAGAAAATCTGTCTGACAACCAGCGACGCCTATCCGAAGCGTCTCCGGGCTCTCATCGAGTATGGGTTGAACAAAAATAGTTAAACTTTAATTTTTATTGTATAAATTGGCTATATCTCATTCAGATTTTCAGTTCTTGAGTTTCACGCTCTAAAACTTTCTTCGGTAATTATGCGCCACCGTGTATATTCTGCTCAAATATTATTTGTCATTTTACAGGACTTTTAAACAATATGCACACCAGTGATGGGACGGATCCCTTTTTTGGAATTCCGGGAGGTCGGGCGGGACCTTAAAAAATTGAAAACTTCAAAACTTTTTTTTTTGAAATTTTATTCCTGATTCCAAAATTCGACAAATCTCTGATGCACTCTTTTTTCGATTTTGCAGAGTTTAATCACGTATGACTGATATCTGTGTGGTCTTTTCAGAACATTTTTTACTGTATTTTAACTATTTTAAGTGAAACAATTTAATTATATTGGCAAATTGGGATTTATATAATTAAAACAGACTTCAATTTTAGTATTCCGGGTGGCGTGCAAATGAAAAAGACCAGCTTAGTTAACTTACCGTAATCAATGTTTTATTGAAAAGACTTAATAATTTTCAGACAACTCAGAAAATTCTTATAAACCGGAAAATAGTTATTTCCAGTTGGCGTGCTCAGGAGACAAGCACCGGTTTTTAGTCATTTTTATTTTAATTATAAAAAATTGTCTGTGAATCAGATAATGACCAAAAACCGGAGCTTGTTTCCTAACAAGGGAAGTGTTTTAGGTCGGGTTATTTATTTTATCCTAAAAAATTTTTACAAATTTATTTGAGTCGTAATTGCTGTTCATTTTTCCTATATGTTCGTAGTTTTTTTATATCATAGACTAGCTGACAAAAGTTTTGTCACAAATGTTTTTTCGGGTTTAACTTTTTTGTGACTTGACCAAATTGGCTGATTTTTTGATATGATAGATTCATATGGTTGTAGATTATTTTACAAATTCCCGCATGTGATTACAATGATCCGTTTTACAGTGACAAGCGTTTATCGTAAAACGCGTAGCTCAAAGATATTACGCACTTTTCTTGCACTGCCTTTTTAATAATTTTTAAAGTTCAATTATATTTTTTTCATAATTTATTGAAAATAGCAGTAATTGGCAACATTTTAGAGATGACTCCACGTAAAGAAACTCCAATTGCCACCCGGCAAGCTGTTATCAATATGAGGGAAAACGGAATGCGTGGTACCGAAATTGTCATGGTAATTTAAACCAAATTTTGCTACTATAACATTTTAAACACTGATTCACATAAAATATCAAAAAATCAGCCAATTTGGTCAAGTCACAAAAAAGTTAAACCCGAAAAAACATTTGTGACAAAACTTTTGTCAGCTAGTGTATAATATTTAGTCTCGTATTGAACTCTGTCCATGCTGTTAAGTGCCCTAATTATTCTATATCCATAATTGATATATATATATATATATATATATTTGTAATTTTGTAAGAAAGGTCCCAAATATCATTCTTCCTAACTTTTTTACATAGTACATCAGTGCCAGAACATAACACTTATTTACTTTATAATCAAACACCCTCAAGATAGTAGAAGCAGAATATTGTAACTAATCGTTTAAGCATAACAATTTCTTTTATATTTCTTGTTATCAAAACAGTCTACGTCCGGTATATCATGTTACAGAAAATCATAAAATGAAACGAACTTGTCATGTGCTTCCAAAGCGGCAACATTATCATAAACCTTCGTCTCCGATGATATGCTATTACTCGTTGAAGCGGTCGTGTGCGCGTTCTTCTGCGAATCAACTCGCATTAATAAGCTCACCGGACGTTGATGTGAGTCCACTGCAAGATAAATCAATCACTATCCTATTTCTATCAAACATATATTTCAAAATGATTCAAGGTGAGGGACTATGAAGTGAAAATAGAAAAAAATCAATTTACCGGTTGGCGACAAGCTCGTCGCCGTGAACACAATCATCGTGGCTTCAAATACAAGAACGCATGCAATCTGAAATCAACAATCAAGTGATTGCTGTTATTGTTTGGTGTTGATTGTCAGCTCGGAAACAGGAAACTTAGTTGCGACAAGTTTGGGAATGTGAATGTTGTTCAGTCAAGCATCAAGATGAGCTTGTTTCTTTTCTACATATCCTCCTACTCCTCCTCTTCCTTCTGTTGACATTGAAACATCAACGATCATTGGATGAAGTGACAACTAGATGAAGGCACAAATTGGTTTTTTTTCGCCAAACTTATAAGCATCATATAAATAATCAATTTTTTTAAAAATGTCAACTGATTTAAGAATTTTTTATATTTATGTTTTGACTAATTCATCCTTGTATATCTTGAAAATTGTTCTGATGAAAAGGGCACTAATATTTAAGTGAATATTACAATTTTATACTTGTCAATTCCAGAATAGTTTTCAACCAATCTCGGCGGTCCTATTTTAAGCTAAACAGGAAATAACTTGTCTAACATCATAACACTGGGTTGAGCACATTTTCATGAGCTCCATCTTCAAACGTTACATTTGGGGTGAATTTTCATTTCAATTCAGGAAAATGCCTATAAAATCTAATTTTAGCTTCCCCTTGAGATTTTGACAATGCTTGCTCGCATCATTGATAGATTCGACAATTTTTATCTGAGCCGAGATATAAGCCGTCTGTCGCCTATACGGCAACTTGGCCTATCCCTTGGAATGGCCAAGGAACAAAGAAGAAATGGAATACATGCGTCGTCGTGTATTAAATAAATCGCGAGTGCCGTGACACATTAATCGACGTGTCATAACACTTAATCACTATTTAAGTTATCGAACTTCCGATCACATGGTCAGTCTGTACGCGGTCATTCTCTACACACGGACACTCTCTGCACACTTTCTACGAAAAAGTCCCGGAACGTTACACTTCTGAAGTCAACTCCTGCCTGCCGCACACCTGCTGAAGATCTAGCCGTACAACCGCAGGCCCACAATCCACGACCCGCTCAACAAGAACAGGGACACCACGCACGACCAAGAGCACACAGCCTCCGTTCAACAGAGCAGTCGAGCCAGAAGAGGCCGACGACAATTGTACGATTTCCATTTAATAAAGTTTTATTGGAAACCACTGAACCACCAACCAAAGGAGGAAGCCAAGGCGACCTCCTTACCCCGTCAGTTTGTTTTGATCGGTTTATTGATGTTTATGAACGTGTGTATATATATATGTATATATATATATCTCGGCTCAGAGAAAAATTGCGCAGATTATGAAAACGGATTTGGAATCTGCGTATCCGAATCTATCAATGATGCGAGAGAGTATCAAGGGGAATCTCAATGGGACGTTAAAGTGACTTCCCTTGTTAGAACCTAAAGTTTCATCCCGAAACCTTTTGGATACAAAGACCTTCCTAGTAGTTTCCTAACCTCCCTAGTAAGAAGAACCTAAGCATTGACGGCATCCACGCGGATTGTTCGATTTACACCAAGGGGAATATAAAATTGTCTAATATTTGAATATTTTTGCGATTGGACACCAGAGATGGGCGGAATGACAGTTTTTGAATTTTTTTTTTTGAATCGAATTCTGGAGTTGGGAATGTAAAAATGGCCGGAATTCCTGACGTATTTGGTGTTAACATTTACATAAAAAGTAAATTTTTGTAACGCGGAATTGAGCTTCGAAAAATTACCGGGAATCCTGGATTTCGCCAATCTCTGTTGTACACGTTTAGTATTGTAGACTAATATTTCACGCCAAACGGAAATTAAAATTTTCCTTGATTTAAACACGTTTTTATTAAGCTCCACGTGTAGGTTTGAGGCTCAATTTGTCAGGCTTTCCTTAAAGTATCTCAGACGCTTCAAATTTTGACGAAATTTCGCCTTAAAGTGGCTTTTTTGAACGCAGGTTTTTAAGAATTCATTTGGCGTTCTATTTGTCTGGCTTTTCGTGTCTTAAGCCGTCGCGGGACTCCGTAAAAACATGAGCACAAAAAAGTCACGTAAATGTGAAGTTTAAAGTTACAGAGATTTTTAAAAGAGATTTCAGTAAACTATATGCACTTCACTCCCAGGATAGCTGTTTATCAGAGATGGGCGGAGTTCCGGATTCCAGATTCCGAAATGTTGTTTTTGATTCCGTATTCCGCATTCCGGATTTGCGAAATTTTATATTTTAATTTTGAATTTCTAAAATTCACTTTTCATAAAAACCGGATATGTTCGAAATTCCGAATTCCGACATTCAAAAACAGTCATTCCGCCCATCTCTACTGTACATCTTGCAAAAAAGTGTGAACAAATTGCAAAAAACCACGCCCACCACTTTCTTTATTTGTTTTAAAATCTTCTGAAAATTTTTTGAAGCTTAAAACAAAAACAATTAACCCAAAAAATAAAGTAAATCAAATTCGAAGTTACGCTTTAAAAATTAAATAAGTGAAGGGCGTGGTCTTTCAGCAAATTGCGCACGCTTTTTTGCAAGATTTAGCGAATTAGTCGTAAGTTCTATACGTTATACGTGCTGTTGCCTTACGCGTTGGCATTCGATTCCGACTAATAAAACATGAAAATCAATGTGTTCCACAAGGAGAAATTCAGACTCAGAAAAGTTGGATGATTGTCTTCAACGAGCACACTTATCACATCAAGGTAATCCAACTATTATAGTAATTCATCTGAATGTCACTTTGGTGATCAACTCATCTTGTTGGCTACGAAATGAAGGCAATGAATATGAAGATACTCGATGCACGCCAACAGAAATTTTCGATTTTTCAGTGCTCCACGCGAATATACCAATTTGCTTTGTTGGCAAGCTTAAATACACTATCCCATTATTCAAAAATGTCGACGGTATAATTAATCTGGGTGGTCTAAAATGAGTCCCGGTTTAAAATTCTTCAGTTGCTGTGCTCGGCCTAAAGGAATCTATGCTGATGGCAGTATCCGGTGCGCACGCTTTTGCCTACAGCCAAGAAGAAATCAATAATGATAAAGCTTCAAGACAATTCCGTGAATCAAGACACCAAAAATAACTGTAGAATGGACGAAAACTCCAGATGGAGCTTCCATACAATTCCAGACACCAAGGGGATGGAATAGAAGGTGATCAATTCATATGCTCGTCGTATTGGCTTGGGAATCAAGACCACCAACCCGAAGAGACTCGGTATAGATCCGTTATGTGGTGTGGTCGACCCAAAGGAATCTATTCTGATGGCAGTATCCGGTGCGCGCCCATTTTCTTAAAGGTAAGAAGACACCAACAATGACTGTAGAATGGACGAATACCCCAGATGGAGCTTCCAGACAATTCCATAGTTCCAAAGAGAGGGAATAGAAGGTGATCAAGTCATCTGCTCGTCGTATTGGCTTGGGAATCAAGGCCACTAGCATGTAGAGACTCGGTATAAATCCGCCATGTGGTGTGCTCGACCCAAAGGAATCTATTTTGAGGCAGTACCCTGTGCGCGCGCCTTTGCTTAAAGGTAAGAAGACACCAAAAATAACTGTAGAATGGACGAATACTCCAGAAGGATCTTCCAGACAATTCCATGACTCCAAGGGGATGGAATAGAAGGTGATCAATTCATATGCTCGTTGTATTGGCTTGGGAATCAAGACCAACAACATGAAGAGACTCGGTATAGATCCGCCATGAGGTGTGCTCGATTCAAAGGAATCTATTCTGATGGCAGTATCCGGTGCGCGCCCATTTTCTTAAAGGTAAGAAGACACCAACAATGACTGTAGAATGGACGAATACCCCAGATGGAGCTTCCAGACAATTCCATAGTTCCAAAGAGAGGGAATAGAAGGTGATCAAGTCATCTGCTCGTCGTATTGGCTTGGGAATCAAGGCCACTAGCATGTAGAGACTCGGTATAAATCCGCCATGTGGTGTGCTCGACCCAAAGGAATCTATTTTGAGGCAGTACCCTGTGCGCGCGCCTTTGCTTAAAGGTAAGAAGACACCAAAAATAACTGTAGAATGGACGAATACTCCAGAAGGATCTTCCAGACAATTCCATGACTCCAAGGGGATGGAATAGAAGGTGATCAATTCATATGCTCGTTGTATTGGCTTGGGAATCAAGACCAACAACATGAAGAGACTCGGTATAGATCCGCCATGAGGTGTGCTCGATTCAAAGGAATCTATTCTGAGGCAGTACCCTGTGCGCACGTTTTTGCCTACCGCCAAGAAGACACCAACAATGACTGTAGAATGGACGAATAGCCCAGATGGAGCTTCCAGACAATTCCATAGTTCCAAAGAGAGGGAATAGAAGGTGATCAAATCATCTGCTCGTCGTATTGGCTTGGGAATCAAGCCCACCGTCATGTAGAGACACGTTATAGATCCGCCATGTGGTGTGATCGACCCAAAGGAATCTATTTTGAGGCAGTACCCTGTGCGCGCGCCTTTGCTTAAAGGTAAGAAGACACCAACAATGACTGTAGAATGGACGAAAACTCCAGATGGAGCTTCCAGACAATTCCATGACACCAAGGGGATGGAATAGAAGATGATCAAGTCATCTGCTCTTCGTGTTGGCTTCGGAATGAAGACCACTAACATGTAGAGACTCGATATAGATCCGCAATGTGGTGTGCTCGAATTAAAGGAATCTACTCTGAAGAAGACAACAACAATGAACTTACTACTGTAGAAGTTAGAAATCCTGAATGGTTTCAAGGAGATGGAATAGTGAATCTTCCAGTTGAATACAATTCAATTACAAATGAGATTCAATTCATATTTAGGATGCATAAAAAATCTCATTCTTAGGCTGGTAACATTTCCAGCTGGAGTGGCCGAAGCGAAGGAAGCTTGAGCATCAGTGGCATCAGCTGGAGCTGTTGAAAAGTGAACGACAAGTTTGTCCTCCTTTTGCAACCCGATCCGGAGGTATGAGTGATAATGACGTTCTTGGATCCAGACGGGCCCCGAAGTTGTTTAACAACTTGAACGTGAACTTGTCAGTTCCTGAGTTCCTGGCCTCAGACGGATGGAATAGTGCTGGTGGATCAACGTCCAACAACAAAATTGAACAATTAAAATAAAAATCAGATAAAAAATTATTTGATGATGACTATTATCGTTACAAGAAAACTTCAATGTAAGTATAGTAATAAGAACACGCCAGATGAATTCATAAAACCAGTCCTTCCAAAATTTCGTAAAAATTTAAAGTTCCAGGGATATTTTAAGAAAAGCCTGTAAAACTAACGTAAAAATGGGTTCAATTTTACGTCAAAGTTAATCTAATGCTTTTGAATATTGTAAAATCGTCATTTCAATTTGCCGTGTAAGAATAATATAATTAACTTAAATATTTAAACGAGCACTCCAATTGGAATGCTCATAAAACGAGTTCAGAAAACGTGTTTCAATTAAAAATCTCTGAAAGGTATTAATATTTTTCAATAATTTAAGAAACAACTGGAAAATTGGGCTATAATAGGTTTTTATAATGTACACGTAAAATTTATATGACGCACATAAAAATCAGAAAATCGTTATTTCCAATTGGCGTGGACGAGTCTTATTTGATTTGGGGTCCCGTGGTAATATATTTGAGAATCTTGTTTGCCCTGGAATGCCGCCAAAAAACGTTGATTTATATACTATATTCATCAATTAAATATCCAAATAATAACTGAAAGAGAAAGATTCGCGTTAAAGTCTGAAAATGTTTACATATTTTTACCAAATATTTCTTACGTACAATTTAAATAGGCTTGTCTTAAAATATCTAAAAAAAATACTAATAAATTTCCAAAAAGTAAGATTTGAGCACGTTTACTGAGCTCACTTTATTACCATACCAATTGGCATGAAACATAAAATAAGAATAAAGAGAGCAAATATGAAAGAACGTAGTTAGCGAAAATTGCAAGCGCCGGAATTAAAGTACAAACCGCTTAAGACGCAAATTTCCAGCAAATCACATACTCGTTCTCCGTCTTCAAGTTGGTTTTTTGTTCGTTGATTTAATTCCTAACGTGACAAGTGCTTGTCTTAATTGCGCCATCTAATTACAATTTCAGCAAAAAAAGGGAGGAATGTTTCACGAGCCAACAACAACAAGAACAGAAGAAATGAAATAAAAGATATCTTCAATCTACTTCTCATCTGATTGACTTATCCCAACCACTTGTGTAATCGCTCCGTCTTAGGGTTTTTCTTTTTATTCATTTTGAATCTCTAAATTGTCCTTGTTTCGTGTTATTTTGCTTTTGGCCAATAATTGTTGTTAGTGGCCATCATCTATCTCAATTTTGTACAACGATATATTTGAGAATGGATTATTTTTTGCGAACAATAAATAAACAAAACAATAAACAACAATATTTTAATATTAATATTATGGGGGACAATATTATTGTTTTCATAATCGATTATATTATTAAATTTTTTAATTTTTTGGAAGCTATAAAGTCGTCAGCAAAGAGCTTCATTTTGCTATAAAACTTGCTTAACATTAGAATGTCAAATGAAAATGATGATTTCTTTATATTATAAAAATGGAGTGATATTAAAAATCGGATGTAGAAAACGTCAGACCGTGAAAGTGCGGTCGGTGTACAAGCGCAACATCCAGCACATTGTTGCAAATAAATCTTTACTTCATCGAGTAGTCTAGTTCTAGTTTTCAGTGTCAATTGATGATGTTTATTATCTGAAGACAAAATACCCAAGAATATTACGGACATCATGCCATTTAAAATTTTCTGAAAGCAATCTTCAATAAACTTTCCATGTACAATCGAATCAACCAACATTATATTGCGGATGACAGATATTTTTAATATTTTTGTTCTTTTCTTAATAAAATTCTCTTAATTAATTTCAGAAAGAGTTTAATAGAACTTTAATTGTTTTAGTAAAATTAATATGAAACCAAAATAGAAAGATATTTGCATATTTCATTATATTGTAATCACAAATTATATTAATTTGAATTATGAATGTTAGTCCGCAATAATAACCTGAATGATGCGCTTGTACAACGTCCGCACTTTCACGGCCTGACATTTTTTACATTCGAATTTTAATTTCATTCATAAAAATGTAAGAAATTGATAATTCATTTTCAATATTTTTGAATTAATTTCAAGTGGTCTCAATGAGACCGTAAAGCAAATTTCCAATTTATTTAAATAATTTCTCTTTATTTCACTGTTTTGTGTTATATTTCGTCAAAATTTATAGTTCACGTCCTATTGATTATTTTTATTTTTATGAAATTAAAATTAGAATTATCAATTTCTCACAACTTGATAATAGTTAAATTATAACCCCAACTTGTATGGTAAGGAATGAGCTCAATAAGCATGCTCAAATCTAAATTTTTAGAAAGAATTTAATATTTTTAGATACTTTCAGACATGCTTAATTGAACTGTAGGAAAAACGTTTTTGTTATAAACACGTGAAAATTTCTACACACGTTTGAAAAAATCGATATTTTGATTTGGCGCACTCCAACTTGTATGGTAATAGATTGAGCTCATTAAGCATGCTCAAATCTAACTTTTTAGAAAGATATTAGCATTTTTCGATAGTTCAGGACATTCTTAATTAAATTGTATTATTTATTCTTTTGTTATAAACACGTAAAAATTTCTACACACGTTTGAAAAAATAGATATTTCGCTTTGGCGCACTCTAACTTGTATGGTAATAGATTGAGCTCATTAAGCATGCTCAAATCTAACTTTTTAGAAAGATATTAATATTTTCAGATAGTTTAAGACACGATTAATTAAATTGTAGTAAAAACTTTTTCATTATAAACACGCAAAAGTTTCTACACACGTTTGAAAAAATCGATATTTCGATTTGGCGCACTCCAACTTGTATGGTAATAGTATGAGCTCATTAAGTATTCTCAAATCTAACTTTTTAGAAACACATTAATATTTTTAGATAGTTTAAGACACCCTTAATTTAATTGTAGTATTTATTCTTTTGATATAAACACGTAAAAATTTATACATACGTTTGAAAAAATCGATACTTCAATTTGGCGCACTCTAACTTGTATGGTAATAGAATGAGCTCATTAAGTATTCTCAAATCTATCTTTTTAGAAAGATTTTAATATTTTTTAGATACTTTAAGACACGCTTAATTAAATTGTAGTAAAAACTTTTTCATTAAACACGCAAAAGTTTCCACACACGTTTAAAAATCGCAAAATTGTAATTTAGTATTAAAAATTTGGTTTGGTAACAACAGAAGCTCAAAAAAGTCATTTAACTCTAATATTGAAAATTTAAGGTGTCCTTAAAAAATATCTTTAAACTATAAAAATAAAAGAATATTAAAACCCCTTTGACCTAAAATTCAAGAAATACAAAATAATTTTTAAATATTTTAAGAGAAACGTGATAAAATTAAATGAAAAATAGTTTAAAAAGCCAGTAGAATTCACTTAAACCCCTCACCTTAACAAAACAACAAAACAAAAAAACTCACGTATAACCTCCGACCCTATCATCTTATCCACCATCATCTTCTTCCCCTCGATACTTCGAATCAAGGAAGTTGTCGATGTCTTGGCACTCTTTCTCGACCGCCGATGATCGCCGTTTTGCTGAAAACATTCCGAACCCATACTTCAAAAAACTGATTATTGTCGCACATTCAACTTGTCAACAACGATCACTGATTCGGGATTTTGGCGACTCGTCGATGGTTTTATCAGACAAATGGCGTCACGGAAACACGATGCACATCCGTGTTTGGCTTCTTCCGCACCGTCAGTGTTGCTCATTTTAGAAGCATCGATGATGTTTCGCCTGAAATTGGATGGATTTTTGTTTTATTTAAAAAATAATAATAAGTTTCGAGTTAAGTTGAAAGATTTAGATGGAAAATTTTGATATCAACAAACTTTAGGAATCACACATATAAGTAACAAGGAAGAAATAGAGCCCACCAATTTAAATGATAAAAGATGAGCTCATTTAAAGAGCTTAACACTATTTTTCTAGAAAAAAATTATAATTAAAAGATAATCTTGGGTAGATCTAGGAAACTGACATGAAAAACAGACCAGATTATTTACCTGGAATTTATATACAGACAATTAAACTTATTAATAATGCTAATTGCGGATAATTGGTAACAATAAGAATCAATTGTACCGTAGCACCTTAGCGAGTTAAAATTTGTTGTGATGATGCAGAATTTTAATTTTTATAAACTCAGAAAACATACTCAGATTTAATTATGAGTTTAGTCAAATGGTATCCTATTAGAGTGAACCAAAATTTTTTTCCGGTTTCCAATATATTTTTGTCGAACTATTTTTTTACCAAATAAATATTTTTGTGTTATATGCGGCGTGGTTTCTTGGCAATGCGAGTGTACATGTGTTATATATATATATATATATGCTCTTGAACAGCTCTATCATAAGTATATATATATATATAAATTTTTAATTGATCTTTTTATTTAAAATCTTATTAACTTGCATAGTCGTCGCCAAATTGCGATTACCACCGCAAAATGTGGCGCACTTTTTAAATCTTATTATTTCATTTTATTTTTACGATTATTATCATTTTCAACATTTATTCCACAACTTAAACAACATCTAAAACATATTCTTTAATTTATTTAAGCAAAAACAGTATAGAACGAGCCTAAACAAGAAAATAATCATGAAAATTAATTGAAAAAATAATGTTTAAAAAGTGCGCCACATTTTGCAGTGGTAATCGCATTTGGCGACGACTATAGAAGAAACATGGAACAATCTGAAATTCGTGTTCTCTTGCGCCATTACTGGAAACAAGGCTTCAACGCAGCTGCAGCAGCAAAAAAGATATGCGAAGTTGAAGACGACAATATGGTCTCGGATCGTACTGCGCGAAGATTTAACGACGGCGACACTGATCTCGAGGACAAGACACATTCAGGCCGACACACGACAGTGGATTCTGAAGCAATCCGTGAAGCTGTGGAGAGTAATCCATCAATAAGTACTCGAAAATTGTCGGTCGAGCTCGATATTCCAATTGAACGACATCTTCACGTCCATGTGAAAGTCAATAGACGCTGCCGAGAAGTACCTCATGCATTGACTGAAATTCAAGCTCAAAAACGTGTCGAGACTTGCCGAAAACTGCTCGAAAAGCCACAAGGTTACCGTGTTATTCGTAGAACCCGTAATCCGGACAGACGAAATCAATGATTGGAACCCGGTCAAACGACGGAACCGCTAGCATAATGTGATCGTTTCTCAAGGAAGGCACTTCTGTGTGTTTGGTAGAATGTAATTTACTTTAAGCTAGTCCCAAATAGTCGACGCAGACTTCTATTGCGCCCAACTTGATTGAATGTATGCCGCACTTGGCGAAAAATATCCAGCATTGATCAATCGGAAGCGGATACTCCTTCAACCAGACAATGCAAAACCGCACACCGCCAGACAAACGAAGGAAAAGATAAAAAATCTCGACGCCATTGAACTTCTTCCACATCCAGCTTATAGTCCGGACCTTGCACCATCTGATTATCACCTTTGAGAAGAGAGAGAGAGAAGTGCTACCGCAGCGGGATCGAACAAGATGGGTTCAAGCCATAGAGTCAAATGGTCTTTACTTTGAAACCTAATTGTTTTTCATGTGTTGTAAAATTACGTTTAAATTTTTAATAAAAAATCGGAAAAAAGTTTTGGTTCACCCTAATATAAGAAATAAGTGAACTTTTTGATGTTCTGTTTTTACGAATTCATTGTTTGTTTACATGCTATTTCAGTAGCTTATTTCAGTAGCTATTATATATATATATATATTGTAGCTCAGAAAAACCTCTCGAAGCTGTCACAGAAAAAGCCTGATCAGAGTTTTAAATTGTAAAAGACAAAACAAATTAATTTTTATAATTAAATTGTTATAATTTATAATACGCAATTCACTACACTATATTAAACTTTTTTAAACTTGTTCGAAATAGGTGGTGTGCGTCAAATATAGTGCATTGCACTATAAATGACGATCTATTGCACACAAACTCTCTGTTCTCACTCTTTTAGCAGTTTTCTCAGAATTTCTTGGGTAAACATCTTAAATTGAGTCGATTTTATAAGTTAAATTTGTTTTAATTCGAAATAGAGCTCTTTCATTGTTATTAATAGAAAACGTAATGATTTTATATAGATATGTAGTATCTATAGAGGCATAATGATAGATCAGCAAGCTTATTAAAATAAATTCAATGAAAATAATATAAAAAAGACAATTATTACTTATAGATTTTTCCCATAATAGAGAAATTATTATTTCAAAAAAGGTTTTTTCTCATATCCCGCGATGATTCCAACTTGTAATCGGATATGCAGGAAGATATTTTAAAGAAAACAAACAATTCTTTAATGGTTCTTCCTCGATTTCGAGGAGAACGAATGAAATTTTATTTTTGCTCGCTCTTATTGAATAAATGAATATCAAATTAGTTATTCTGACTAGAAAATGAAGGAAGATGAACATTTATTATTATTATTATCTAATAATAATAATAATAAGAAAATAATAATAATAATAGTAGTAGTAATAATAACAAATAAGATGACAAATTAATGATGAAATGTGAGCATTGTCAACAGATTGTTACACCTTCCACTTTTTCATTTTAATTTTGGTTTTTTTTATTTATCAGAATTTGTTAATGAGCACGAAGACATCTTGTTATTTTACGAAAATGAGAAATTGAGTTGCATATTAAATCAGAATATGTGGACATTGAAAAAACATAGCATTCATGGCTTGTGTTATATTTGAAATGAGCGGTTATCTTATACGTGAAGCTTTATTACTTTATATAGTTGAATGAAGATACATGAAAATAGAGCGAAATTCACTGATGGAACAGCACGCCAAATGGAAATGGCAATTTTTCAATATTTAAACGTGTATTCACGTATTATTGTCATATAACTCGAACGTCATTGTTACTAGCTCGTCTTAAATCATCTAAAAACATGCGCTTCTTACCGAAATTTGCAATATAAGCAAATTTCCCATTCAATTTGTGGTGGAACGGGATTAAATCGATATTAACAGTAAGAATTTTAGCTCTTTGGCTCCTTTGCCTGCAACGAAGATGGGATGCGTCCCTGTCCTTCCTCCAGTTTTTACTGAACAAATGACATGAAAAAATCCGAAATTCGTGTTCTTTTACGATATTACTGGAAACAAAGCTTCAACGCAGCTGGAGAAGCTAAAAAGATATGCGAAGTTGAAGACGACAATATGGTCTCGGATCGTACTGCGCGAAATTGGTTCGAAAGATTTAACGACGGCGACACTGATCTCGAGGACAAGACACATTCAGGCCGACCTACGACAGTGGATTCTGAAGCAATCCGTGAAGCTATGGAGACGAATCCATCAATAAGTACTCGCAGATTGTCGGCCTATTCCTCAAACATCAGTTGTACGACATCTTCACGCCCTTGGGAAAGTCAATAGACGCTGTCGAGAAGTACCATGCATTGACTGAAATTCAAGCTCAAAAACGTGTCGAGACTTGCCGAAAACTGCTCGAAAATCCACAAGATTACCGTTTTATTCGTAGAATTGTAACTTGTGGGTCTACTTTAGTAATCCGGACATATAAAATCAATAATTGGAACCCGGTCAAACGGCGGAACCGCTAGCAAAATGTGATCGTTTCTCAAAAAAGGCACTTCTGTGTGTTTGGTGGAATTTCGAAGGCGTAATTTACTTCGATCTAGTTCCAAATGGTCGGACCATCGACGCAGACCTCTATTGCGCCCTTGGCGAGAAATATCCAGCATTGATCAATCGGAAGCGGATACTCGACATTGCAAAACCGCACACCGCCAGACAAACGAAGGAAAATATCAAAAATCTCGAGGCCATTGAACTTCTTCCACGTCCAGCTTATAGTCCGGACCTTGCGCCATCTGATTCTCACCTTTTCCGATCCATGGCACACTTTCTTCGTGGTCGTAGCTTTAATGACTTGTCGAAAACGGGTGCCGCGAGTTTTTCGCCTCTAACATGGAGTGGTACTGCAGCGGGATCGAACAACTTGCCGATAGATGGCTTCAATCCTATGACTTCAATGGTCTTTACTTTGAAACCTAATTGTTTTTCATTTATTGTAAAATTATGTTTAAATTTTTTATTAAAAAACCGGAAAAATGTTTGGTTCTCCCTAATATTATATACCTAAAGTCGATCGAAATAGGGTGAAGTGCGTCAAATGCTTGGGTTAACAGAGCTCTTCATACATTCCGAATTTCAAAGCAAGCTGTTGTGGAGCGTGACATTATTATTGTGTCATCCCACATCATAAATTGGCGATCAGGACTGTTCAAACTTACGAGGTACTGATTTACTACTCATATTATTGAAAACAGAATGCAAGTGGAAGAGAGAATCCTTACATTGACTGGATAAGTTGGCAGCACGCTTAGAAGCTTCGGAAAGGAGAAACGATGAACTGGAGAGGAGGTTACTGGATTTGACAGTCACACTCCTATTGAAATTTTCGATTCAGAAATGATAAAATCACGCCAACAGACCTACTGCTAAAACTAGCTCAGCAAATGTGCTCAAATTGAATATTTCGTGAACATTTTAATAAATTTAGAGAGTATTTCAAGGAAGTTAATCAAATTATGCATAATTCACATTAAAGCACATTAATTATATATTAATGATCAGATTTCAATGCTTAATTTGACAGTTTTAACAATGATTTTCCAAAATTTTTGACGGATTCATACTGGATACGTAATTATTTAATGTATGATACTTAATTTTTAAATTATCTGGGTTTTCAGCGTTATTCAGTTCCTAAAGAAAAGTTTTCTGAGATTTCATGCTTTTGGCGTGCAACTATTCTGGAGAAAAATTAGAAAAACAAGGAACTAATTATTAAAAAAGATGTACAAATTACAAACAAACAAATATATAAAATATGCAGACACTATTAATAACTTCTTAACGATGCTTTCACAAGACTACTAAAACATCTCGTAAATCAAGACCAACAAAATATTAACAAAAAAAAACATTCATTTTTTGGTTATTACTTAAAACAAAAACAATAATATTAATAACTGTGCTATTTCCAGCTCATAAATTTTAGCAGAAATAGCTCTATTTAATACATAAATTTATAGACATCATAAAAAAAAACAGGAGCCAATAGAATTCAGAGAGAAGCGAAAAAATATATTGTTTTCAATTAAATTAAACAACACAAAATTATGAATATTCATATGAGTATTGTTTTCCAACAAAACAATCTCGCGGCGATTTTATCAATTGATAATCGATAATTGTGAATTGAGGGGCCGACACAATTAAAGCAGCTCATCTAATGGAGCACAAGTGAAGCGAGATGACGCAGAGATCGAGTTAATTTGGCCAATTTGATGATTGTTTTGACTTTGTTTATTTATAGCACCAGTTGAGCAGTAGATACGACTACTTGCTTCTTCTTTTTCTGCTTCTTCTTTTGCAGCATCTTCTTCTCAATGTTATTTATTTGAATTTAAAAGTGGGAAAATGATGTTCAGATAGGATGAATGACGTGGATTCTATTAATAGTTGGATGATTCAGAAGATATTATAAAATCATTATTCTCAGAAAACGCAGCGCATGAAAATGTTGTTTTTGCATTTTTTTAAGCGTTTACGTTTACCGAGGTGTTAATCGATGTCAATATTCTAAAATATTTGAAAATTTTGTTAATTAAAAGAGCTCTAATAAGCGGCTACTTTTACTATTTCAGTGCTGTGGGTAAGGGACAGATTCAGAAGGAAAGGCAATTCCCCCCAATTATTTATGAGATCTTTTTAAAGAAGTTAGTCAAATTTTGGCGAGCATTTTGAAGTTAATTCACGATTTCTCAACATTAAATCAAGAAATAACATATTACCATTCAATATTCTCTTAAAACTATACAGAAAAAATACTTGTGATATTACCAAATCACGACAACTGGAACGACCTCAGAAAACGCGCTCAAATCTAACATTCGGAATTTATTAATTTTGAGAAAACTATAAAAAACTGGCGTAGACAATATTTGTATAAAGTACACGTAAAAATTGTAAGAGAAGCCTAAAGATAAGAAAAACATAATTTACAGTTGACGAGCTAAACGGGGGCTTTAGATTTGCTTTAGCGTCCCATTGAGAATTTCGCATTAATGAGAGAGCGCTTATTTTTTATCTGTTTCGAGGCTCATCTCGCGAATTCATGAAAAATTCTCAAAGCGACGCTAAAATCAATTCACTTGCACTCCAAATAGTTTTATGATTGTCTTACAACTTTCACGTGTACTTTCCGTAGATATTGTCGAACCCTGAAATTCTCTAAAAATATTAAAATCTTCATAAGCAAGTTGTTTGAACTTTTTTATTATTGTTCCATTTGGCGTGCCCTTGAAATTTAAGTTTCCTATTTTATGTTACTGTAGTTAACATGTTGATTTCAAAAAATACCAGTGATGGGAGGGGCCCCGTTTTTTGGAATTCCGGGCGGGCGGGACCTTAAAAAAAATGAAAATTTCAAAACCCGGTCCCGGGACTTCGGTTTTTCCCTGTAACAGTTTGAGATTAGAGTTACGGTGGTAGTAATCAGGAATGAATAGAATAGTAGTTTAGCTGATTATATAGTAATAGACATATGGTACATATGGAAGACGAATGATAGATATACAACTAGTATAATATATATAAGGTACAATCAATGCGGTCGTGCCAGAAGTGGCAACGACATTCCCTACATGGGGCGCGGAACCGGGAACAGAATTTCCTTTTTCAATACCCGCGACCCGGGATCCCCTTTTTTTTTAGAAAAATACCCGGGTCTGGGGGGGGGGAAGGGGGGGAGCCCCTCCCATCACTGAACGGTAATAGTGACAATTAAAGAGGAGGAAGAGCGAGAATAAGAGACGAGCGCCGGGACCGGACTTCCCTCGGAAAATAATTTTTTCTTAAATTTTTCCTTACCGGGGACACGGATTCGGGACCGGGATCCCTTTTTTTCTAGAAAACTACCCGGGGGGAGTCCCTCCATCACTGGTACATCCGTAATCTTAATGAGTATCAGGATTGCCCGAAATTCCATCTTCCATTTCCGTTTCCTGTCGTCCGTTTGAAAAAAATACTGATTTCCGTGCAACCCTGATGGGAATGTATTCAATCCTTTTAAACATCTCATACATTACAATAACATGTTCTCTTATTGAACAAAGGTTACGTGGAGAAAAAGATGTTAATCATAATAAAAATTACGTATAAAGTTACATAAGATATTTTTATGTAATTTTACACGCCATTTTTATTAGACAACATTTGTAAATTAGAAAGACACATTTAAATATTGGTCACTTACATTTGATGTGCAATAAATATTCAAAAGAGAGTTCAAGAAGTAAACGAAAAAGAAAAATGCATCGTTGTTTAAAACGCACATGAAAAATGACTCAAAGGCGAGCACAAGTCAAGAAGATATCATAGTGATATCATCCGAAATGTGATATCAATGATATCCATTTTTTAAAACATCAATCAAACACAGAAAATATTATTCAATGGAATGAGCTTGAAAATAATTTGGAATTTATGAAAATGAAAAAGAAGAAGAAGAAGAAGATGAATTGAAGAGTAGCAGGAATAATTATCCGAATACGAGAAATAATTCATCTTTGGATGGTTGGTGACAAGTTGATTGAGTTTCAGCTTTAGATAATTGATTAAATGTGGAAAACAATTTTCTGAATTATACAATTAGAACAGCGATATAACAACAATATAAGCTTGTAAGCCTCAAATTACATTGTACTGTGATATATCCTCTGCAGAGCACCTGCTTTCATAAAAGCACAGACGCCTTAAAACTTTATTTCAGCATATATTTAAAAAAAAAACCAAAAATTTTTAACACTTTTAAAAAGATTCAGAATAGTCCCGAAATTAGTGAAATGGGACTACATTTTCTAAAATCTTTAATTGCGGGTGATGTGCCTAATGAAGCATTTCATCGGAGAGCCCAGAAAACACACTCAGATATAGATCAAACGTAAGATAAGTGATATCCTATATAGTTTAGAATGTGACTAACAAATTTATCTTAAAAATATTCTCGATATAACACGAGTAAGCTAATAATACTAATTTAAATATTAGAAAATGTTCATTTTCATTTTGCGAGCACACCAATGGTGCTCAGAAAATCTGCTCAAATTGTATTATTCAGTAAGAGAACCTATTTCTCTTATAGTTTAAAACAGGCGTGTCAAGTTTACGTGAAGTCTATTCTAGAATTAACAAGTGTACCATTTTAATAATCGTTTAAATATGGAGAAGTGATCAATTTAATTTTGCGCGAGAGAGAAAATAACTGTCAAGAGGAACAAATGATCCATTACCATTAACAAAACTGTTAATTTATAAGAAAAAAAGTTTTTAATAAACACTTGAGATTATCCATTCAAAACAATTGAAAATGATGAGTATTATATTCAATTAAATGAGTAGCATTTTAAATTAAACTATCATTTTTTATCGGTAAACAAGAATCCACTTGATGACATTAACGTTGATTAATAAATAATAATTATTATTATTAAAGATGATTATAAGAGTGGCACTCTATAATATATTTGAGGCTCGTTGTGAGTAAGTAAGTAGTAGCATGTGCACTTGTTTTATTCCGGAAACTCCAACATGCTGTTTGAGGAGGAGGAGGAGGAGGAGGAGAGAAGGCATTTGTTGTTGACGAAATTGTTTGATAAATCCAATTTTGGGAAAATTATTGGTGGGGAGCAAGATGCTCAACCAGGCGATGGTTGAAGTTAATGGATTACACTGGGCTTTGAGCTAATCATTTCTGCCAAAGGGGGGGTTCATATTGCAATTTTCAAACCAACTTTTTGGCCAAACACGAACGTTTGTACCGTTACAATACGCATCCCCCACTAACTCCCTCTTCTTCTTCTTCTTCTTCTTCTTCTTCTTCTTCTTCTTCTTCTTCTTCTTCTTCTTCTTCTTCTTCTTCTTCTTCTTCTTCTTCTTCTTCTTCTTCTTCTTCTTCTTCTTCTTCTTCTTCTTCTTCTTCTTCTTCTTCTTCTTCTTCTTCTTCTTCTTCTTCTTCTTCTTCTTCTTCTTCTTCTTCTTCTTCTTCTTCTTCTTCTTCTTCTTCTTCTTCTTCTTCTTCTTCTTCTTCTTCTTCTTCTTCTTCTTCTTCTTCTTCTTCTTCTTCTTCTTCTTCTTCTTCTTCTTCTTCTTCTTCTTCTTCTTCTTCTTCTTCTTCTTCTTCTTCTTCTTCTTCTTCTTCTTCTTCTTCTTCTTCTTCTTCTTCTTCTTCTTCTTCTTCTTCTTCTTCTTCTTCTTCTTCTTCTTCTTCTTCTTCTTCTTCTTCTTCTTCTTCTTCTTCTTCTTCTTCTTCTTCTTCTTCTTCTTCTTCTTCTTCTTCTTCTTCTTCTTCTTCTTCTTCTTCTTCTTCTTCTTCTTCTTCTTCTTCTTCTTCTTCTTCTTCTTCTTCTTCTTCTTCTTCTTCTTCTTCTTCTTCTTCTTCTTCTTCTTCTTCTTCTTCTTCTTCTTCTTCTTCTTCTTCTTCTTCTTCTTCTTCTTCTTCTTCTTCTTCTTCTTCTTCTTCTTCTTCTTCTAATAGAGGAATAAAGCTAATGCAGGGGCTAGAATAGTAGCTAACATCTCACCCACGATCGGGGCGCTTCTTTCCAAAATAGAAGCAACCTTCCCGTAGCCCTCGAGTGAGCAACTGACTGGTGGAGTCGTGTCTTCATATGTGCCGTATTGCGTGGTGTTTTGGTGTCCAGCTAGCTCGAGTCCACACATGTCATCTAGGGTATGTAAAAGTACCCGTGTTTTGGGTGTTTCGTGTTTTTGGTGTTTTGGTAAAAGTACCCAAAACACATCTCCAGATAAAACGAGGCTTTGGTACCTAAGCCTAATTTAATGTGGTAGCTGTTTGTTTTAATCTAAATGCTGCTATGTCCTCATCATGTTAACACATTATTCTACATAAATGTTGCAACCTTTACCTTACACGCCAACTTGAAATAACTAATTTCCGATTTTTTAAGCTTATCTCAAAATTGTCACGTCTCTTCCATACAACCTTGGTTAACTATGTTTTCCTTAAAATATATAAAAATGTTAATATCTTTCCAAAAAGTTACATTTGAGCACGTTAACTGACAAGGGAAGTGTTTTAGGTCCTCATCCATCAGACACCCTTGATCAAGTCAATAGACGCTGCCGAGAAGTACCTCATGCATTGACTGAAATTCAAGCTCAAAAACGTGTCGAGACTTGCCGAAAACTGCTCGAAAATCCACAAGATTACCGTTTTATAACTTGTGGGTCTACTTCAGTAATCCGGACAGACAAAATCAATGGTTGGAACCCGGTCAAACGGCGGAACCGCAAGCAAAATGTGATTATATATCAAAGAAGGCACTTCTGTGTGTTTGGTGGAATTTCGAAGGCATAATTTACTTCAAGCTAGTCCCAAATAGTCGGACCATCGACGCAGATCTCTATTGCGCCCAATTTGATAGAATGTATGCGGCATTGATCAATCAGAAGCGGATACTCCTTCCACAAGACAATGCGAAACCGCACACCGCCAGACAAACGAAGGAAAAGATCCAAAATCTCGACGCCATTGAACTTCTTCCACATGCAGCTTATAGTCCAGACCTTGCGCCATCTGATTATCACCTTTTCCGATCCAAGGCACACTTTCTTCGTGGTCGTAGCTTCAATGACCTGGCCGATGTCGAAAACCGGTGCCGCGAGTTTTTCGCCTCTAACTAGGGAATGGTCAGCATAGTGGTTGGAGTTACAGGATGTGACATATATCATTAGAAAGAGAAAAAAATCTACTTTCTAAATATAAAAAGAGTTTCTGCAACGGACACAGCTATCTCGAGAAAATTGCGTCTGAAAATTCACTACGAAAAGGGCACTGAAATCCCCGCGTCGCAGCCACGAGGAGGTCAGTTTCATATACGCGAAGTTGAGGGGAAGATTTCGATGGCAGCGTAGTGTAGGCGGTAAGAGGGATGGACGCGGAGTGAGGTCGGCGGAAGAGGGATGGGCGCGGAGTGTAGGCGGCGGAAGAGGGATGGGCGCGGAGTGTAGGCGGCGGAAGAGGGATGGGCGAGGAACCGTGACTCTCTGGTTCGAACCCACCCTGAGAAGACTATTTTTTGCTTTTTTTTTTTTGCTTTTTTTCGATTGATCATAACAGGTCGTGGAGCAAGTTTCAGACATCGTCCATGTGATATCTGCATTAGAAACACTACAATTCTGTGATATTCAACGTTTTTCGGGAAAAAAAAGTTGGACGAAAAATCTTGTTTTTCACATGGAGTATGGCTCTAATTTTTCATAAAAAATAAATTTTCATAAATTTTCATAAATTTCATAACTAGCGTTTCTCGGTGAAAAGGTCGTCGAAAGATTGGTTCAAGCGAAGTCTTCTCTCACTCACTCGTTCACGTTCCTTCCGATGTTGTTCATGGATGGGACAATGGGAAAGAAGGCTTTCATGGTTTTATCAGAACCAACCGGAGCCTTCCCTCCGTCGCACTATATCATTGCACAGCGCAATAATGCAATCTTGATGATTTCTCTATTGTCTCTAGGAATTTCAGCCGTTCTTTCAATACTCATGGAAGAAGACTGGATACCTCGATTCATATATACGTTTGTCACCCCGTCCGAATTCTGCTTCGGACAAGTTGGCGAGTAGAATTGTTTCCGGCAAAACTGCAATCAAGTGGCTTTCATTAAATGCGCAAGATGCAAATACTTTATTTGTTTCAATCATTTTATTGTAGAAGAGAAACATTTGTGTAGATCCTCATAGAACGGCTGAAATTACTTTGCCGAAAACTGGTGATACAATAGAGAAACCATCCAGATTGCATTATTGCGCTGTGCAATGATATAGTCCGGGTGGAAGATCAAAGCATGAGTCGTGAACTTTTTGATGAAGCTCTGAAAACAATGGAGTGGTGTCACAGAGCATGAGTGACAAACTTACTTTCCATGGCCCATTCCAGTATGCGTCCAGAGGCTGAATCATACCGGTGGTGAGCGGGGGAATATTCTTGATGGTGACATCAAATCCTCTTGGAACGCATTTCTTGATGGTGTTGTGATCCTTGAAGCATGGCCAGCTGTCGACAAGCATATAGAGTTTCCGAGGGTTGGATGCATTGAAGACACAGCTTCGAAGCCAATCGCACATCAACTCTTTGGTCATGATGTGATTCTTGCCACATCTGACCTCCAAGTTCGGACAGTTGGGTATTGGGCGCGACGGAGGGAAGGTTCCGGTTGGTTCTGATAAAACCATGAAAGCCTTCTTTCCCATTGTCCCATCCATGAACAACATCGGAAGGAACGTGAACGAGTGAGTGAGAGAAGACTTCGCTTGAACCAATCTTTCGACGACCTTTTCACCGAGAAACGCTAGTTATGAAATTTATGAAAATTTATTTTTTATGAAAAATTAGAGCCATACTCCATGTGAAAAACAAGATTTTTCGTCCAACTTTTTTTCCCGAAAAACGTTGAATATCACAGAATTCTAGTGTTTCCAATGCAGATATCACATGGACGATGTCTGAAACTTGCTCCACGACCTGTTATGATCAATCGAAAAAAAGCAAAAAAAAAACAAAAAATAGTCTTCGCAGGGTGGGTTCGAACCAGAGAGTCACCCCTCGTTCCTCGCCCACCCCTCTTCCGCCGTCTACACTACGCTGCCATCGAAATCTTCCCCTCAACTTCGCGTATATGAAACTGACCTCCTCGTGGCTGCGACACGGGGATTTCAGTGCCCTTTTCGTAGTGAATTTTCAGACGCAATTTTCTCGAGATAGCTGTGTCCGTTGCAGAAACTCTTTTTATATTTAGAAAGTAGATTTTTTTCTCTTTCTAATGATATATGTCACATCCTGTAACTCCAACCACTATGCTGACCATTCCCTAGTAAGAACAAGGAGTGGTACCGCAGCGGGATCGAACCACTTGCCGATAGAAGGGATTCAAGCCATAGAGTCAAATGGTCATTACTTTGAAACCTAATTGTTTTTCATGTGTTGTAAAATTATGTTTAAATTTTTAATGAACAATCAGAAAAAAAATGTGGTTCACCCTAATATATTTTTTGTTAGAAGCCACAAAATGGTTTAAGTAGGTAAAAAATCGGTTCGAAATCCAAATGGAATGAAGTTATTGTGCTTTTTCATAAATAATGATTTAAAAACCCCAGAAATCCCGGAATTAAAAAAGTCCATCCGCCAGAAACATCGGGGTGGACACGGAACGATAGAAGAAGGGTTCGATTCTTCTTGGGGGTGATATGATTCTATTATTGATTCTATTCGAAATATCTCTCTATCGCTTTTGGCTTTTTGATAGTTAAGATTTTATCTGAAAATGTTCGATTGAACAATTTATTAAATCAATTATTAGAATTCATTTTATTACCATACCAGTTGGCTTGCCTTCATATTCTGAAATGCGAACACCTTCGTTCAATTGTTACGTGTACCAAAATCTGTATTAAAGGACGCTCCTGTCCTTCTAGAGACATTTTTGCCTTAACATTCTGGCTCTAACATTCTAGCTCTATTTTGACATTCATTTCTACATTTGATATTAACTGTGGCGAGTCTGCATACTCAAAGATTAGTCCAATCACCTCTGACGATTATCGACTATCCGAGTCAGGAGAGAATGATGAGGAAAGGGAATTGAGTTTGTGCTCACAAAAGAGCTGCTTACACTCTGCTGCTGACAGGTCAGCCCCCGGGCGCAGGCACGTTACGACGATTATCTCCCTTTGGTTCCTTGAACGGTGGGAACCTGAACTAGGGGTGTACGATAACGGAAACGCCCAAATCTCTAACGTGTACATTCTGTTTGTCCCGATTTGTGAAAGTTTTAGACAATATTAGAGTATTCATTGAATTCAATGTAAATGTACCGATTTAATTTTAAGCAAAGCATCAGAAACTAGTCTTATGAATAAGAAAATCACCGGTATAATATATTTGGGTGGTCTAAAATAAAACAAGATTGAATCTGTTAACGTTGAATATTAATAGCAAATTAGGTATATGGTTCAATTTCAATATTTTCAAAAATTTGATTGTTTCAACAGGTCAAATGAAAATTACAATTTTCTTAGATTTAAACGCATTTTATTAATTTACACGTGGAAGTTTTACTTCATTCTCTAAACCTTTCCTTAAAGTGTATCTGATGAATTGTTTTAAAGAAATTTTTAAGATAATCTTTTGTTTAATTTTAAAGAAATATTGTTTTAAAGTGACACTTTTGAAGGCAAAGAAATTCATTTAAGAATTCATTTGACGTGTTTTACTTTGCTTTATTCATGGGACGGATTCAGGATTTACTTGGTTCAAAGACAAAAAATCGTCTCACATCCGCACAGAAAAGTATTCCGGGTATTATATTCGGAAGGTACTTGCCCATATAACCGTCTAGACTATAAATATATTTATAGAAAATAAATTGCAAAAGACAAGAATGTTTTAGCGGCACAAGAGTGTTATTTATGCATTGAAAAGGGTTAAACAGCAATTTATCGTTTAACATATGTATTTTAAGATGCACAAATCTGCAGTCACTTTATCCTAAATTCGAACCTCACTTTGAGTGTCATAAGTATCACTCACGAACATTTTTCAAAAACATTGAACTAAAAATATAATGAATCATGAATTGTGATATTTCATACAGATACAGAATTCATACAGAATCATGAATTGTGATATGATCCGTAGATGGGATCAAATAACAGTATTAATTTAACGAATTAAATAACAAAAAAAAACAAAAAAATCCTAAAAACAGACATGCCAAACATTTTTTTCGATAAATAAATAAAAATATATTCAAATGATGAATGAGCATCATCTTCTTTCAACTTTCGCTCACACTCGAGGCAGCTCAACCCTTTCTTTTCAAAACCCGTCTCTCCCTCCTCCAACCACAACAAAAACATCAACAACAACAACAACGACGCACGACAATAAGAACAACAATCCATGAGATTTTTAAGTAACAAATCAACTCTTTACATCATATTTATTTGATTCAATTATCCCTTGCTCTTCACACTCTTTCCAGTGCACAAATTGTGGATCTTTCGAGAGCTTTTCGTTCATTCCTCGGTTTAGTTGTCTTTGCCTAGAAGCGCACATATAATTGAATGATGAGCGCATCAGCATTTATTCTGTAATTGACAACAGACATTCGACTAGTTTTAAATGACTTGCGCTTATTGCACTCTATGTGCTCCTTTATAGAGCATTTACTATTAAATATGTGGATTTGTTTTAATTGTGAATCGAGTTGGTTTGAGGGATATTTGGTTATTCAAATTTTCTTTTGTCTCGATTATGAATTTTATTGTTCTGAAAACGCGAATTATTCAATTTCTTCTCTTAATATGATTCTAGTTTTCCCAAAGATCTTTCTCTAGAAGATGAATTCGGAGCACATTTGGTTTTGTCTTTTCTAAATAATAGTAAAGGCTTAGTGAAGGTGAAAGAAAGTAGAAAGAGAAAAAAACAAAAACTATTATTTGTGTAAAAACGCGCTCCGTATTCATAAATTTCATTACGCTGGCAAGTCAACTGGTATAGTAATAAAATGAGCTCAAAAAACATTATAAAAACTAATTTTTGTTATTGTCCTTTTCAGAGATCGGTGCCTGATGGAAGAGGAAAAAAATTAGGATCTCTTGGGGTCTTGTGGGTTTTCGTTTTTCTATGTTCTTAGCTCCCCGTGGTGAAGAGAAAGTGGAGCAGGCTAAAAGAACAATCCCCCGCGAACCATCACTATGTATGGAGCAGTGATGGGAGGGACTCAACCCCCCCCCCCCCCGGTCCCCCCGACCCGGGTATTGAAATCCGGTGCTAAAGGGACGGAATCCGGAATTCCGCTCATCTCTTCTGGTTAGCTATTCCGAGTAAAACCAAAGAAACTAAACCTAACTCTCAAAAAAAGTACATAAAATAAACTAAAAAGGATCAGCTTGGAATATCAACAGATAGCACGATCCCCGACCGATGTAGAGGTTCTCCGAACTTAGTAACGCCGACGGGATCTGGAGAAGAAGACAATTGGCCAAATAGTCGCAGCTTCTGGAGAGAGATGGTCCGAAATCTTCAGGACTAACCAAGTAAACATAATTTTTTCGAAATTATGTTGCAGTAAAAGATACATCTATGACAATGATTCATCTGGAAACTTAATTTTCCCAGTAATTTCAAGCATTATTAGTGAAGTTCTATAGCTCCACAGCATACTGCACAATGAACCGAAGTTTATTTCAGCCCTGACACATTAAAAAGTTTAAAGTCGTGATTTACTGAGACCATCGATGTCAAAAAATATAAATTTTCATGTAAAATGTACTCACAAATGTTCCAAATCGTGCCAGAGTTAGGAACGAATTAGTTCCATAAAATAAAAATTAAAAATAAGATAATTATTAGATAAAACGCAATTATGATTTCAAGCCAAGTTTATAAAGACTTAAATCTGTTAATAATGCACTTAGCAACTTCATTCTTCAACGAAACAGTCGAATTCGAATGATCTTTTCTGACACCTGCTAAGTATACCAGCATACATTGGTGCAATCAATGATATTAAACATCTTTAATGATTAATGCTCATGAACTTGAACTAGTCATAATACTCACTAATTTAAAGCACAATAATTCATAATTAAAACACACCAAAAAACAAACATTCAATTCACACAACAAATAAGAAACTGCCGTGGACTTGAAAATTTTCTCACCCTCCCCCATTGCGATTGTTAATCTCCTTCCCCCCATTTGCTCCTTTCTGGCAAACTGTCTAAAACGCATAAAAAAGCTTGTCAAATTTATTTATAACATACAACCCGCAACAAAAACAAAAAACAACAGCAACAATAACAAGTCAACTATTTAATAATGATGTTCATTTGCTCGTTATGCATCCACGAATGAACATTGGCAATATTCTCTTCACTCTGGGCTTCTTTCCCCTCCACGCTGGTCGCGTTCTCATTCCATCTCCAAATAGCGTAAATATCCTATCATCCAGTACAAATCGAAACACTGATCCCTTCTTCGGTAACACTACAAAATATCAAAATCACAGTTCCCATCAATCGCAGATCTTACCAACATATTTATCCTCGGTTGTGACTAGTTGAAACGTGTGCCTCGTTTCCAGCACCACTATGCCACTAATTCCAATCTAAACACAAAAAACAATTAATCGGTCTCCAATTGATCATCAATTCGTGCCTGCGTCTTATTGTCAGCCATCCACACCGTTAAAAGCGCTCCGTGATAATCGGCTTTTAATATCGATTTGTCAATCGGCGCCTGGTCTGATTGCTGTTTGAGTCGACAGCGGAAGTATTCTTCCCATGCTTCGTTCAGCGGCACCATTTGAGCAAACTTGAACGATTTCTTGTCATCGCTCGTCAACCGCCCACGCACTGTGTTAGTTTTCTCGGTTTTTCGTGCTCCATTCTTGGCTTTCACGTTCTTGTCCAAGAACACAACCCCCATTCGACCTAAAAATTAAGTTTATTTGCGCAAGTATATATTATGTTAAATTCTATATAAAACAGAAGCTTAATAAATATGTTCCATTATTTTAGTATATTGGAATAGATTAAGACTAAAACGGTGAAAATTTTGGTGAAATTTATTCGTTCGTTGAATTTCAAAATACACGTTTAAAAATTGAAAAATTGTCGTTTTCACTTGACCGGAGAATCTTTTTAAAAAAAGTTTAGGGAAGAATTACATGTTCATAAGCCGTTCATGAAATTGGTTAGAAGCATTTTTTAATTATCTTTACAAGTATTCTGCCAAACTAATTTGAAGACAACACAATTCTCAAATCCACAGCTTTAGACACTCCAGATTAAAACAATTAGAAAACGATGTCCCAAATTTGAAAAATACAATTTTAAGGTGGAGCCAAGAAGTCTTGCGTTTTGGCAAAAAGGGTGCCCTGATTTTATAAATTGTATCCTTCTAGTATCCTTCTTGGTTCCGCCTCCAAATGGGTATATTTGGACACGTTTTGTCCTGGGATGCCAAAATATCTTCCATCCAAAAAATTCAAACATTGCATAAAATTAATTAGCATTTACTCTTCAAATGAACATTTATAGGTTTCGATGTTATTTCATATATATATATATATATATATATATATATATATATATATATATATATATATATATATATATATATATATATATATATATATATATATATATATATATATATATATATATATATATATATATATATATATATATATAGGAATTTCTGGAAAGTAGCTTTTCCACCTATTACTCTTTTTTAGAAAAAAAAGGTTGTTTAAAACTGTGAACATTGTTTTACGTCAGGCATGACAACATTTCTATAATTGATTTAAAAACGTACCCCCTTCTCCAACCATGATTGAATTTGCGCTTTTAGACATTCTGTAAAATTATATATTAAATAACATACACAATACAAAAATTATAATTGCAGAGATAAGAGAGGACTATCGTACGTGTACTTTTGCTTTCTCATACATTAGAAGTTCATTAATATTAATACATAATATTGGTACATTTCAGTATCCTAGGTTTTAAGATGCTAGCTTGGATCTTTTCGATTTCAATTTTAAGTTTACGAACAAAATATTCACGACGCAAAATCACGATATATATAGTCGTCGCCAAATGCGATTACCGCCGCAAAGTGTGGCGCACTTTTTTAAATATTATTTTTTCATTTAATTTTTATGATTTTTAATATTTTCCACATTTATGCCACGATTGAAACAACATCTAAAACATATTCTTCAATTTATTTAAGCAGAAACAGTATAGAACGAGCCTAAACAAGAAAATAAACATGAAAATTAAATGAAAAAATAATATTTAAAAAAGTGCGCCACACTTTGCGGCGGTAATCGAATTTGGCGACGACTATACATTTTTAGACAAATTTGTGTAAGTTAAAAGCCATTTTTCACGTCAATATTACGGGCTCACTTCGGGACACAACAATAGAAAACTATGTCCAAAATTTGAAAAACTCAATTTTCAGGTGGAGCCAAGAAGGCTTGGGTTTTGGCAAAAAAGTGTCTTGATTTTATCAATTGTATCCTTCTAGCACGCCAATTGAAATGATAAAAATGGATGCTCATTTAAGATGCTAGGATATTAAATATTAGAGTATTTTTATAATTTAGGGAGAATATTAAACAAATATAAGCATATTAAGTCAAAATAAATCGGTAATATTCACGTTAGGGTTCATTATGAACGTTTAAATCTTCAAAAATCCTTATTTTCATTTTGCGTGTTCTAGTATCCTTTTTGGCTCCGCCTCTAAATTGATATTTGGACACGATTTGTCCTGGAATGCGGGTTGCTCTTAAAATATTTCATACACTTTAAATTTTTACGTTACGTTAGTTTGGACTCTACGTTAGTTTTGGACTCTTTTGGACTTCTGTTTCAGGAACTCATTTTGGCGTGCGGCGCTTACCCGCTTCGGTCAGAACCATAATCATATATTTCATTATTAACCTTTTCAGAGATCGGTGCCTAATGGAAATGAAGTTCTCGTTTAGAGGGCCACTCTTTTCTATCTTATCAATGTGTTGTCTCAAACAATAGAAAACACACATTGAAGAGGAATAGATGAAAAATTCTTCTGTGGCCGTGGGATAGTCGAAACGAGACTATCATTTCTTTCTTATTTTGTTGCACTTCCATTAGGCACCGATCTCTCAAAAGTATAATATATAAAACAATTCTCCTTTGCGACGGCGCCCCTACTCGGGGGCTCTGAAAATATTCACATTTCGCAAATTTTCGTTAAAAAACGCAATTTTAGATAATTTTAGTAAGGCATTTAGAAAATTTTGAACCCAAGTCAATTTTTTTTCTGGAACGTACCAATAATTTACCAATTATTATCCAAAACTTAATAATAATTACTCTCGATAGGCCTCTTCAATCCAATTAAAGCTGATATAATATCGATTGAGCTTTTCACAACTATAAAACAATCAAAAAACCTCAATTTAATTATTTAAAATATTTATTAAAATTAGGTCAATAAACGATAAAAATGTATAAATCCCAAGAGTAAACATAAATACACCAAATCCGATAATCTTTCACATAGACACAATTTCAACTGTGCATATCATCTGATTTCAGAAAAACAAAACCTGCTATATACCAACATATTACATTTACATTTAAAAAAAAAAAAAAACAATAAACACAGAGTAATAACAACAACAATATTCAGGGAAATGATAGAATGAATAAATTAATAAACAACCAAAAAGAACGCAAAAAATAGATGAAGATTTAGAATATCCGTTTTCTGGAGTCTATTTCGAACTTTAATTTGAAGGGTACGAAAAAACATCATCATATTATTTCAGAAATTATACCTACAAGAACAAATAACTTACTCAAATGAGACTAATAGAATCACATGTCTTCGGTAAAAACTATTACTAGGTGCCCCCATTTAGATCATTTGAAACATATTATATATATACATAAAAATTCATGGAAAATGGTAATAACCCTCATATTTTATAATAATAATTTACAATTGCTTAGTCGTCTTAAACTTACATAAACCGTAAAAAAGGAAATTATTTAGAGACATCGCCAATATGACAAAACCTTATTACTTATATTAATATTAATTTAATTAATCCAAAATGAGCAAATAAATAATTTATTCTAATATTATTATTATTATCCCATTCTCTTCCTTATAAATAAAAACAGATTAGAAAATATAAAATGACTAAAGATGGTGATAAAACTAAGGCAATATGAGGTGCTCATTCAGCAGCAGACGCCGTACGTTTCAATTTTGAATCGATCGACTCCAATTTTTTCAGCAAAGCTGCCTTTTCCAGTTTCTTTTTCTTAGCTTCTAAAAATAACCCGTTTAATTACAAAATCAATATCAAATCGCCCTACCAAGCTTCTTCTTCTCATTCTCCTCTTCAAACCTTGGAGGCTCCGGCGGTGGAGGAACTGGCGGTTCTTCAGGAGGTGGCGCCGGCGGTTCCTCTTCAACCTTCGATTTCTTTGACAACGGTTCTATATCAATTTCTTCCAGCATACGATCCACCGGACTGAACGACCTCGCACGTTCGTCTTCTTCCTCCATTTTATCCGTAACATTCCTATATTTCGCCGGAAGTTGTGGAGATTGCGACCTTGACGAAGCACTTGATGATGACGACGATGATCGTGAAGATGATGAGGACGATGAATTGGACGAGGACCGATAATCCTTTCTTGACATCCTCTTCGATCCCTCGCCATCGCTATCACTAATGGCTTCTACCACGTCTTCCACTCGTCCTAATTTCTTTGCATCATTTTTGTCGCTTCTCGAGCTCCTTCCTGTCCTCAGCGGGCTCACATCCCGTCTCCTTTTCTTCTGATCCCTATTCCTCGCGTTTAAGAAAGCAGGCACAGTATCTCCATTATTCACTTTCACCTGTTTCGTCCGATCTCTTTCACGTCCTCGCGTACCATCGCGGTCGCGCCGACTAGTCGACGATCCTGAGTTCCTCTTGGGAATCCGATAAGAATGAATATCATTAGCTGGTGAGGACGAGCGACGCGGGGAATGACTCGGATATGGAGGCGGTGATCTTGATCGCGACCTCCTTGGAGGTGATACTGATACTTCTACATTACCCGACTTCCTCTTCATGAAACGCCGTTTTCGATTGAATGATGACGACGACGACGACTGCCTGAAACGATTCGGCGAAGGCGTCGACCTTCGACGTCCGCGCAGTCGGTCAGGAGAAGGTGTCAACGACGGCGATTTCTTCTTGCTAATCGAATTATCATTGCGTCTCCGCTCCCATGGATCCGAGTAATCCGAAGTGATAGTCTTCGAGTTTTGTCTCTTCCTCTTGGTCGAACTCAAGGAAGAGAATGTCGACGTAGATGAAGATGAAGACAAACGAGAGGGTGACCTGGTAGCCCTCGCGTTTATTTCACCCGCCTTGGGCTTCCTCCTCATCATCTCCTCATCCGTATCACTGCTAATCGGAGAAGAGTAACGCGACGGGGAAAAGCTAACTTTACGACCAACAGGCGATCCAGACTGCCTTCGACTTGAAGGTGAAAACCTTCCGTTAGCTCGTGCACCTCGTCTGAAAATTTACCCATAAACCATTTAATATTATCCAACAACAACAACCTATCATCAAAGTTTTTATAATTTTTTTGTTGCCTTCCAGGATATATACATTGTGGTCCAAGCTCAGAACCATCTTAAAGCCAAGTTTAATGAATAAATAAGAATAGTTTTTAAAAACCTTCAGATGATCGTCTCCTGCGTCTTCCCTGTTGCAAAGGTGGCGGTACAGTTCTCAACGATAAAAGAGAAGGAATGTTACGGCGTTGCGGCGAAACGGCACTAAAAATGAAATTATTAATTTTTCAAAAAAGTAACCATGAAAGTTAATGCTTATTATTCTACTATTTTTATAAAACACACCGATCCATACAAACTGCAGCAAATCAACTAAAATAACCAAACAATGAATGAATTGATTACTACAAACTGTTATAAATTAATTATATAAAATTAGGAATTGCTAAAACTAACAATAACTAGAAAATATTCTATGTAATATTCAATAGTTTCAACTAGAACTGAGTGAGAAGTGACTTATTAAGTTTTAAATGTTCTATTCAAAACCTAACTATTATAAGAAACGGAAAAATACACTGGTGAATCCCAACGCGTCGGTTGAGAACAAAACGCGCTTCGGCCACGAGAGAAATCTTAAAAACATCGATTTTAAGTATTCAGAAGAAGGCTAAGAGAGAATAAATATGTTTACTGTATACAACATAGTTGAAACATTTAAGCCTACCGAAAATGTTTTTTTTATACCAAAATTAATTTTAAAATCCTATTATTTCAGTTTTATTTATTTTAATGACCTTGGCTCTATTGAGCATGAAAATAGTTTCGTTTTTATATCATTAGACTTTAATTTTGTTCTATATTTTATTTCAATTGTCGCGAGAAAGCCTGGGCTCCCAAGATTCGAATAATTCTTATTTAAAGTTTTTCGTCCGTCGCCGAAGCGCGTTTTGTTCTCAACCGACGCGTTGGGATTCACCAGTGATAATGTTAAATCACATAAATAACAAAATAAAGACCAAATAAATTTACTATAATTTTGTTGGTATTAAACGGTCATGATCGCGTTCACAAAATCGCCTACTCATCTATTTCCCATATTAGAATAATTCATTTACAGAATTATACCAAAGGTTAGTTTTAAAAAGTTGCCCGTTCTAAAATAATTTTCTTAATCGAGATATCGAGAAACAGAGATATCTCTGCAGAGATTATTCAAGATGGAAAATCTAGTGTTGTATAATAATTCGGAGAATATGTTATATTACAAAAAATGGTTAAACAATCAAATTTCATAAGTTTTAGACAAAAACATTTTCAAGACAAATTATAGAAAAAAACGTGGCCATATTGAAAGGGTATCAACTTTAGGAAGACTGTCATGGAATTAACTTTAACCAAAAAATTTTAGTTGTAACAGAGTCACATAAATTAAAATTTTTAAATATAAGATTAATTATTAAAAACATACGATTTTGAGGAAAATCTTTGGTCCAATTACATGAATAACTTTTGGAAACATCGTTACTAACATCTCCAATTATCATGATAATATTACCAAAATAGAACCCAACGAAATCGGAGAAAATAATGATTTGATAATTGCAAAATGAATTATTTTGGTATTTTTTATCATTGGACATGAAAGAGCAAACCACAAAATAGTTCCAAAGAAATTAGTTGAATCCCTTTCAAAATAGAAACGTTATCAGGAAAAACAGCTTCTCGGACCATTGAAATACGATGAAAAAAAATTATTTTGCACTGTAGGAGGCTGTTTTACGTGAAAACGATACAAACAAAAATAAACTTCTAAAATAACACACCTGTCAGTATCATCCCTCAGATCATCACTAGAATTTTCCATTTTCCTTCCAAATTCACGTTCACCGATGGGTGCAGCTAATTTCCGTTTTGTCTCAAACTCAGGATCTTCCGTACGAATTGCTAAAACTCATAAAAGCTTGACATCATTTCATTTCTACAACATACTCGACGCTTTTTCCATTAGGCGCTTCGCTTCGAGTAAACTTTGCGCCCATGCTTCGTCGGCAGACATCTTTGGACGACTCTTCGGAATTAAGGGAGGAATACCGCGAATCGGTGGACGATTATTCCTTTGATTCTCATATGGACGGGATATACGGGACTAAAATAGAAATTTTGTTGGAAAATTGAATTCAATTGCAGTCCGATTACAACAAACACAATCACTCACATCATTCCTACCAACCTCTATTGGCGGTTTAGAAGTCTTGATAGGTGGTTCATCATTGTCGTCATTATCCGATATTTCTCCGTCGCTCTTACCTTTAAACAGGGTACTTTCTGATATTTTGATATGGTGATATTATACCATTGTCACTTTCATCGCTATCTTCAATTTCACCATCTTCGAGCTCGCCATCTTCTAGGTCGTTTTCCTCCTTCTTTTCACTTTTAGCACTGCTAGATTTCTTAAAATTTGTAGTATAAATTTAAAAAAAAAACTATGATTTCGTTACGGTTTCGCCATTTTCACTATCATCGCCATCAACGGGGTCCTCAGTGTAATCCAAGTCACCGTTAATGTCATCATCCTCATCATCTAAAGAACTTAAGATTTTATCAAATATACATTGACAAAAAACCTTTCTCTTCTTCGCCGTTGACATCTATCGTTTTTTGGGAATTTTCTGCAGGCTCTGCAAGAAAAATTTTAAATTCGTGATTGAAATAATAATCATACCAATGTCCTCAATAGTTGAGAGTAACGAATCCTCATCATCCATAGCTATTAATAGAGGTAATACCCTAAAACCAAAACATTCAAGTTATATTAAGCCCAAACTGAAGTCAAACGGGGTCACGTCCCCCGGGGAAATTAAAATCAAATGCACATTTTTTTCGCTGGAAAAATTAATTTTCCCAAATTTCTTCATCCAAAATAAAACTTTAAAAAAATATATATCTTTTCGAAACATATGAACTCAACCTTAATCAACAATCCATACACTTGATGTGCTCATAAGGGAGAAGAACAAGCGAGAACAAGTCTAATATAATAAATATAATATTCAAATACATTACGATCGAGGGATGGGCAGGCAGGGATCAATTTATGGAGGCGAGCTGTGGTGACCGGTTCAATCTTGCTCGAACCGATTGGGGCATAGTGATTATTACAAATAATATCATTTAAGCATGTTGATATCATTTAAATAATTAATAAACGAATAAATATGGGATGAAAGTCAACGGTGACATGGTGTGCCCATAAAAACTGGAGCGATTTTATGTTTGGTAGACACGACACAGATGTAGTGTAGTGTGTCTGCTATACGTTCGTTCCTTAGCCTCTCTTTCGATATTGATCGAACAAACATTTGTTTATTTCTCATCGCTTCTTATCGTTCGACGTATGTGGAGGAATTCTCTCCAATAATGTCGTCAAGTTGGTTAAGTACGTAATTTAGAGAACATTTCTAATCGGCTTGAAAGAGGCAGTTTAAAATACTTGCATAGGTTACTGGAAATCTGTAAATCTGACAGAAACTAACAACCTTTGGATTTGAATATTTGTTAAGGGACAAATTATAAATTATAAATTTCTTTTATAACACGTTGTTAATATAATTATTCGACATGCACGTAATGTATCTAAAACGGAAGAATTATAGAAATAAAAACCAACTATATAACACATAAAGAGACCAGTGAAATAAAATTTGTTTTAAAAAACTATATTACGTTTCACATCATCACTAACGTTCTAGAAGCACATTAGCTTATACATTAGCAACGCAACGTCCATTTCAACAAATTTATTTTGCCTACTGCCGTAAATACTTTAGCTGAAGAACTATGCACTATCCCTAAAGCTTTTGTGATAGTGAATAGTGCTTTCTGGAAAATAATTCAAGCTTCCTTCACTGGTGAATCCCAACGCGTCGGTTGAGAACAAAACGCGCTTCGGCCACGAGAGAAATCTTAAAAACATTGATTTTAAGTATTCAGAAGAAGGCTAAGAGAGAATAAATATGTTTACTGTATACAACATATTTGAAACATTTAAGCCTACCGAAAATGTTTTTTAAAAATACCAAAATTAATTTACAAATCCTATTATTTCAGTTTTATTTATTTTAATGACCTTGGCTCTAGTGAGCATGAAAATAGTTTCGTTTTTATATCAATAAACTTTAATTTTGTTCTATATTTTATTTCAATTGTCGCGAGAAAGCCTGAGCTGCCAAGATTCAAATAATTCTTATTAAAAGTTTTTCGTCCGTCGCCGAAGCGCGTTTTGTTCTCAACCGACGCGTTGGGCTTCACCAGTGCTTGGGCTTGTATTCTTCGAAAAATTAAAAAAAAAATATAACAAGCTTCTTGTGCATTAACTGAGCATCCATTTTATCATTAAAATTAGCGCGCTTCAGGGATCAAACCGTACCACTTTAAATTATTAAATAAGTGCACTTCAGGACAAAACATGCCCCAAAAAATAAATTGGCGTTGACAAGCTCGCCTGCATAAAATATGAAAATAAATTTTTAAAAACTGGATAGGTACGCGCAGTATTCAATATAAGATGCATCTTATCATGCACACAGAAAATAAAACATAATATTCTACTGTCTTGTTCAGATGTTTAAATATGAACTTCCTTAAATAATAATTAACCAAAAAGATAACGTGGATTAGAACCATGATAAATAAACAAGACAACATTTTAGGGATGTTATTAAATCTAGGAAAATCGGAAATTGCTCCCGTCGGAAAATAAAATCCATTTCCGCAAAAGAAATCACGGATTATTACACCATAGACATTAAAATACTTCTTCAAACTTCAACGGATTAATTAATTAGAACAAATGAGGATGCGTAGCATACCTGGTAGAGGATTTGATTCACGAAAAATCTATGTTGGTTCGATTCCTTTGAGATCTTTGATATTTTAGTCTTTCTTTATAAAAATGAGAAAAAAATCGAAATTTAAAATGAGATGGTGTAATAATCCGTGATTTTTGCAGATATGCATTTTATTTTCCGACGGGAGCAATTTCCGCTTTTCCTAGATTTAATAACATCCCATTTTAGTTGACGACGGTACGTAAACTTCATTACGTTTTTTCACACTTCAATCCCGGCTTATTTGACGGTTTAGTATCACTCCCTAAAGCTTTAGCTATTTGTTCTAAAGCTTTCGAACAAATACGTGGTTAATTTGTATAAAATATCTGTCAAAATGAAGTGACAAAAAGAGATTGCGATTAATACGTGAAAATGCGCCAAAATATTAGAAAATGTTTCATTTGGGAGCATTGTTGTATACCAAAAAACGAAAAATTATTTTAGCTGAAATAAAGTTACGTATTGTCCTTTTCAGAGATCGATGCCTAATGGAAGAGGAAATTAGGAAAAAATAATGGTTTAGTTTGGACGGCCACACGACCACAAAGGATTTTTCCGTCTTTTTCCGTCTTAAAACGTATTCCTCTTCCATTAGGCACGGATCTCTTAAAAGTACAATAGATAACTTTATTTTAGCTCGTATATTTTTTCCAATTGATTTAATAATGAGCATGGGTCTCTCTATCAAAAAAAACTTTCCACCATTATATCTACCCACCAAATCAAAGCCGTTAGTCTATAAATTTAAGGCTAAACGTTTATTTAAGTTATTTCTAATGTATTTTCTTCCTTAAATATTGGCGACCATTTTTAAATTAATTGTTGACCGAATAAATATAATGAAGCTAAGAAAAAACACATGTTCACGCAGAGAATTCGAAACAATAACGTGGACTAACATTTACAAGGCCACGACATAACTCAGAACAATTTGGTGGGCAGCTATAAAAATAAGATCTAGCTAGCTAGGTGGACTAGATCGATCTAGTCCACCTAGCGTAAAACTCATATCACTGATTTTAGAAATTTAATGAAGTACACCTCGCTTAATTTCCCGTATTAATCTTAAAATGTGCCGAGAGAAACATTATACAATTAAAAAAAACAAACATAAAGTATGAACATCGTTGAATTAAGCCTATAATTATTACAGGCGTGTCTTTGGTTTAAAAATAAATGAAATTTATAAACAAATCGGCTTTTATTGTGGTATACGTGAACTTTGATTTATTTTTAATATAATTGTGCAGATCTTTTTATTACATAATTTCTGGAATATGAAATTGTTTGCAAATTATAATTTGTATACATGACACATGGTTAACTTTTTTAACCTTTTATTTTAAATTTTTGTCTTTTTCAGAGATCGGTGCCTAATGGAAGATAAATAAAAGGAGAGAAAATGAGGGGCGGCCACACGGCCACAAACAATTTTTTCGTCGATTCCTCTTACAATGTGTGCTGCCCATAATTTCGTAAAAAATAATGGCCGCCTAAAAAGAGAGGGCGTCCAAACGAGAACCTTATTCGGTCCGAATTTTTCCCTCTTCCATTAGGCCCAGATCTCTGAAAAGGACAATAGGTAAATATATTTGTTAATTGATAAAAGTGTTAAAATGTTATTGAAATACCACACAAATTGAATTTGTAATTAAAAGGGTCCAGGGAACCCCTGCGCCTCTAACTTTTAAGGAAATTTTTGGATAGGTAAAGACAAACTTAAAAGATGCTGTAATTCATGCGTTAGAGGTTGTAATAAACAATTTAACATAGTATATAATTTGACGTCATCGCGCAAATAATTATCTGCACGAAGAAGATCAACCAATTTCATCATGTTCCCAACAAATTTATTCCTTTTTAAATGTTTTTAGACTATTTTAAGAGAACGAGTGATTTTTTGAGACGTGTGTTACAAATATCATTTTTTTGCTCGTAAAATTCTGAATATTGAAATGAAACATGTTTCCGAGATCTTTCCAAAATTCTCTCACGTCACCAAATTGAAGATTTTCTGTTTTTTACGAGATTCATACAAATTTTATATGTCCATTATTTACAAAAACCTAGTTAACACCGGTTAGTCAGCTTTTTCTTCAACTTTTAGGAAATAATAAAACCTTCCCGAAGTTTTAAATGTCAGAACGATTTCTGAGCTCATTTTATGAGCCTTCCAATTGGCTTTTACTCTTTTAAGTTTAATATTTTTCTATAATAATAGTGTTAAGCACTTTAATCTACTGTTTTTTTTAATCCAATTGGCTAGTTACTGACTCAAATTGGTTTGCTGCTAGTGCACTAGAATGATCAGTGTTTAAGATATTGTATCTCAGTTATATATATTAGGGTAAACCAAAATTTTTTTCCGATTTTTTATTAAAAATTTAAACATAATTTTACAACACATGAAAAACAATTAGGTTTCAAAGTAAAGGCCATTTGACTCTATGGCTTGAACCCATCTATCGGCAAGGTGTTCGATCCCGCTGCGGTACCACTCCTTGTTCTTAGATGCGGAAAACTCGCGGCACCCGTTTTCAACATCGGCCAGGTCATTGAAGCTACGACCACGAAGAAAGTGTGCCATGGATGGGAAAAGGTGATTATCAGATGGCGTAAGGTCTGGACTATAAGCTGGATATGGAAGAAGTTCAATGGCGTCGAGATTTTTGATCTTTTCCCTTCGTTTGTCTGGCGGTGTGCGGTTTTGCATTGTCTTGTTGAAGGAGTATCCGCTTCCGATTGATCAATGCTGGATATTTCTCGCCAAGTGCCGCATACATTCGATCAAGTTGGGCTCAATAAAGGTCTGCGAGTACTTATTGATGGATTGGTCTCCACAGCTTCACGAATTGCTTCAGAATCCACTGTCGTATGTCGGTCTGAATGTGTCTTGTCCTCGAGATCAGTGTCGCCGTCGCTAAATCTTTTGAACCAATTTCGCGCAGTACGATCCGAGACCATATTGTCGCCTTCAACTTCGAATATCTTTTTAGCTTCTCCAGCTGCGTTGAAGCTTTGTTTTCAGTAATGGCGTAAAATAACACGAATTTCGGATTTTTCCATGATTCTTCTACAAGTTAAAAAATTTTAAATAAAAGATGAATTTAAAATTTTAGTATATATTATGATAGAGCTGTTCAAGAGCTTTAAAGATATATATATATCACACTTGCAAGTATATAAAAATCTTTATTTGGTAAAAAAAAGAATTAGACAAAAAGATATAGGAAATCGGAAAAAAAATTTTGGTTCACCTAATATATACACTAGCTGACAAAAGTTTTGTCACACATGTTTTTTCGGGTTTAACTTTTTTGTGACTTGACCAAATTGGCTGATTTTATGATATGATAGATTCATATGGTTGTAGATTATTTTACAAATTCCCGCTTGTGATTACGATGATCCGTTTTACAGTGACAAGCGTTTATCCTAAAACGCGTAGCTCAAAGATATTACGCACTTTTCTTGCACTGCATTTTTTAATAATTTTTAAAGTTCAATTATATTTTTTCCATAATTTATTGAAAATAGCAGTAATTGGCAACATTTTAGATATGACTCCACGTAAAGAAACTCCAATTGCCACCCGGCAAGCTGTTATCAATATAAGGGAAAACGGAATGCGTGGTACCGAAATTGCCATGGTAATTTAAACCACATTTTGCTACTATAACATTTTAAACACTGATTCACATAAAATATCAAACAATCAGCCAATTTGGTCGAGTCACAAAAAAGTTAAAACCCGAAAAAACATTTGTGACAAAACTTTTGTCAGCTAGTGTATATACATATATTTTATTTATTCTAAATGAAATATTATACAATATAATGCATAACAGCAAGTATAGTAATATAGAAAGAATTAAATGTCGGTGGTTCAGTTCACGGCTGGCAGTAGAGCGATCGGCACGATACTTTGAGCAGTATGCTTTCGTTAACTTCAACTTATACTTCTTCTTGACTGAGCAGAAACTGTGCTTAAATAGTCCATCCGTGACCTTATCAACATCTGACCATCATGTGAGTCTGTCCTTCTGCGAAAAAAAGCACTCCGCCGTAGAGCTTCCAAATGCCAAGGACGTCTGGCTTTTGCCAATGGCTGTAAACCAAATTGTTATTGTTTCAGCCAATATAGTCCCTCTTGTTCTGGCGACTGTCCAACTCTTTCTCGACTATCGTCGACACAGCGAGCTTAACTCTACTGATTGCGATTCACTTAATTGTTCGAAAAGTTGTTCAGATTCCCCCAACTTGTATGGTATAAGAATGAGCTCAGTAAGCATGCTCAAATAAAACTTTTTAGAAAGATATTAATAGTTTTAGATACTTTAAGACAAGCCTATTTAAGTTGTACGTAAACACATTTATTCAAAAATCGCACGTGGGGTTTGCTCAAACTTTCTCATGAATCTTTCTCTTTCAGTTATTATTTGGATATTTAATACACGAATATAGTATATAAATCAATTAGACACACGCTTAAAAATCGCAAAATCGCCACACCAAATTGTATGATTATAAAATGAGCTCAGTCAACGTGCTCAAATCTAAGTTTTCAGAAAGATATTAACATTTTAGGGTAGTTTAAGAATAACTTGTCGAAATTGTCGTGAACAGTGTTTTCTAGAAAGGTCTTCAAGTTTTTAGCACACTAGTGCACACTCTTAAATTTTGAAAAATAAGTCTTTCAATTTGGTGTGCAGATTAGTTTTGTGTATACCGCGTCTTCAATACAGAATTATCGTATATATAAAGACTATAAAGAATCTCGCATTCCGTTTTTTGCCCGTTTCATATATGTTTTGTAGTAAACGGATTTATTTGTAAACTTTCTCTTTGCAGAAAATCGAAAACAATATTTTTTCTTCATCTTTTTGCAATTGAAATCGTAAAAACAAGATCTCAGAATGCTACTTAAATCGAATATCTTGTAAAGTTTTAAAGCACCAGAGACTCTTTAAAGCAAGCATTTAAAATTGACGAAAAAATTAGCTTTTCGTTTACACATGGAAATTAATAAAATTCATTTAGATATTGCAAAATTGTCATTTTTATATGGCGTGAATGCGATTATTCGCGAATAAATGAAATATTTTGACGCTCTCAGATATCGGAAACCGAGTGTCCTTTCCCTTTGGTACCAATTTTCCTATCCCACAGCTGTGGCCACATTATTTGCTTAATTATATTTCCATGACACATATATCAAACATCACTGATTTTGAAGAAAAATGTTAAATAATGGTATTTATATTAACAAACTCTGATTTAGGTATTTATAAAATACGTCTTAAACATGAATTTAAAAATAAACAACAACAAAACAACACATAAATCAACACATAAATTGCTGTCAATTTTCGGATAATTGTGCTCACACACGCTAACCATAAAGATCAGTCACAAAATCGTTGATAGGCTGAACAGTTGATAAGACAAATAATAATAATAATCATAATTTTGATAATCATAAGTGTACTTTAATGATAAAGAAAAAAAACAAAAATATGAACCAATTATTATTATTGACGAGCATTCGGTTTTGCAATTGTTTCTGTATTTTTAGTTCTTAATTAATATTTATCATTACAAATTTGTTATTGAATTATTTTCTAGACGATTTGATTCGAATTAGGCCTCATTGAATTTCCCACAAATTTATCAGTTATTGATTATCAATTATGCTCAATTATTTTTAAAAATTATTCTTCTTCTAATAGCATTGCACTTTTATAGGTAATCTTTCGAGGGAATTAATGAAAGATTATTCCGAGAAGACGCCGTTGCTCGGCGCACAGCTGCTCAGTAGGAGGTTTGCTTTTGTTTCTGAATTATATAAAAATTAGCTGGAAGTAATTTGTATACGCTTTTTTTGAAATAAACGCAAAAGAGTGCTGGTAATAAAATATTTTTCCAAAGTGTCCTCTTTATTCTCAAAGGATCTTGAAAATTCTTTGACAAACTGTTGATCAGGCTGGTTGATAGATTCAGATCTACGAATGAGAGCACAAATTGTTGGAGTTACGAACGTTCCGATTCTTACGTTTTTTTTTTTACGTTTGCTTTTATATTTTTACGTTGAATTTCCTTTTTTCCGAGGAAAAAATTGTTTGAATATTAAATTAGAGAATACTCGGGCACCACAACTTGTATGGTAAGAGAATGAGCTCAGAAAGCATGCACAAACATAACTTTTTGTAAAGATTTTAATATTTTTAGATAGTTTAAGACAAGCTAAATTAAATAGTAGTGAAAACTTTTTTGTTATAAACACGTAAAATTTTCACAAACGTCTAAATATTGCAAAAACGTTATTTCGACCTGGCGTGGTCGTTTTCAGAAAATTTCCATCCTCAAATATTTAACATTTTTCACAAATTATCGAACATTGCATTCCAATTACCAATTTTATCAAATGAAATGAAGGTTTCATTAAAAACTCACATTTAAAAAATATCCACAATCTTTTATTTTTTTGGAAGAATATAGTCTGGAACATTTTGATCAGTGAAAAATTGAAAAAACAATAATGATAAGATGTTAAAATAGAGTGTTTTATTAAAAATGTGAACATAATTTCACTTCGAGGGAAGTTATAATCATGGAAATTCCATTGAATTACGATTATTTTAAGATACACGCAAAATGAAAAGTACATTTTTTGAATATTTAAGCGTGATTTTTGAATTTCCACGTAGTGATAACATAAAAGTATTTACGCAAAATTAATAAACTTGTCTTAAAACATCTAAAATTTTTCAAATTGTACGGGACAATTTTATTTAAAACCCCTCAAACGAGCTTGCAGTTCTAAAAAGATTACAGTTGTAAGATTACATTTGGTGTGCACAAATCTTCTTAATTCATACCACATTTGGTATAAAATGATACTTAAGATATTTAAAACACTGCCCAATTTGACAAACTTTTCCTAAAAGCGTCCTTTCTTTATTATGGCTGAAGTGCAAATAATTCATTGAATCTCTGAGCACGCCAGATCGAAATAACGGGTTTCCGATTTTTAAACGTTTCTGGAAATTTTTACGCCTTTATAACCAAAACGTTTTTACTGCAATTCAATTAAGCTTGTCTTAAACTATCTAAAAATATTAATATCTTTCTGAAAAGTTATAAATTTTTAATATTTTTTTTAGATAGTTTAAGGCAAGCTTAGTCAAATTGTAGTACACAAAATTGAAATAGCGATTTTCCAATTTTTAAGAGAGATTTAAAGAATTTTACGGCGTTTCTAGAAAATACAGATCTTGACAACTTAGACAGGTTGTTCTTAAACTACACAAAAATTAAAATATCTTGACGCAAAGTGATATTTCAGCATGCTACTACAATTCAATTAAGCTTGTCTTAAACTATCTAACAAAAAATATTAATCTTTCGAAAAAGTTAGATTTGAGCATGCTTACTGGGCTCATTCTATTACCATTCAAGTTGGGGTGCCTGAGTATTCTCTGATTTAATATTCAAATGATTTTTTTCCTAGGAAAAAAGGAAATTCAACGTAATCATATAAAAGAAAACGTTAAAAAACGTAAGAATATCTATCGGAACGTTACTCCAACAATTTGTGATCTCATTCGTAGATCTGCATCTACCAATCAGCCTGATCAACCGTTTGTCAGAGAATTTTCAAGATCCTTTGAGGATGAAGAGGGCATTTTGGAAAAATATTTTATTACCTGCACTCTACTGCGTTTATTGCAAAAAAGGCGTGGACAAAATGCAAAAATCACACAGCCCACGTTTTTTAGATAATATCTCTTTGTTTTTTTAACGTAATTTCATCGAATTTGATTTATTTTGTTGTTTAGAATTAATTATATTTATTATCAAAATCTGAGAAATTGACAATTCAAATTTTATTTTTATAAAAAATAAAAGTAATAAATCTGACGTGATCTAGAAATTTTGAAGAAATATAATGAAAAACAGAGAAATTTTTAAAAATAAATTGAATATTTCTTCACGTTCTCATTAAGACCATTAAAAATAATTCAAAAATGATAAAATTTTTGATAATAGTTTGTTTTAAAATTCAAAAGCGGATTTAAAATTCTTTAAAAAAGGGCGTGTTTTTGCAATTGGTGCGTGGTCTTTTGCAATTTGCGGCTTACTTTGTGGCAGTAAAAAATATATACGCCAAATGAAAACTACCTTTGTAGGATTTTTAAGCGTGATTTTTGAACTTGTACATAGTAATAACAAATTAGTTTTTACTCAATTTTAATAAACCTGTCTTAAAACATCTAAAAAACTTAATATTGAACTAGAAAATCTTCTTAGAAACCTTTTAAACATGCATTTAAAGTGAATTTTCGCGAAATTCGTCGCAAAATGAAAGCAAAATTAAATTTCGAACTTCTGCCCATGTCTGTCTATGTTAGTGAGGATTTAATATAATTTTGTCCATTACCGTACGTCGGTTAACATATTTACCCAACCCGCTACAGTAAAACTAGTTCACGTATGTCACGTGTTCGATCTCTCATATGCTTATTCAATTTGAAGCACGAAAACTGGTATGGTTATAAAATGAGCCCCAGGAAACGTGCTCATATTTAAGTTTTTGAAAGATATTAATATTTTTAGATATTTTAAAACAAGCTTAATTTAATTGTAGTAAAAACGTTTTTGTTATAATGGCGTAAAATTTTCCACACACGTTTAAATATGGCTTGCTTCCGAAGCACGCGAATCGAAGTTATAAATAGAGTAGTTCTTTTAAAACCTCTCAAATCTATTATTTAACACAATTAAACAGATTTATAGATAGTTCAGAACAAATGTGAATAAGTTGCGTGAAAAAAAAACTTTATTGTTCTAGTTCTACAGCTGGTGGATTCACGGCTAACGTTTATTGGCTCAAATGTCAGAATCAAAAAAGGAAATATGGATTCCATGAAATAACCAATAGATAAGGTGATAACAAAACCAGGGCAGGACAATTAACGTGAAGACTAATATTCATAACTATATGTAATTAAATATATAATTAACCTTAACGGGGCTTCCAAGAGTGACTAGTAAAGTGTGCGCTTTGGCTCTCAGAAGTTTAAAATAGTTCCCACAAAATCATACTGAATTGTGTCGTGGCCTTGTAAAAGTTTAAGTCAAGCCTAGTTAAATTGTCGTAAACAACGCCGCTATTGAAAAGACGTAATAACTTTCAGACACGCTTAAAAATCGGTTCAAATTTGAATTTCCATGGATTGCTCGATGTGAAACATCCACACTTCACTTTATTTTATCTTGAAAACTTCATGCATAAATTAGCAAAAGCTTATTAGGCTACTTTTCATGAATTTCGTGTAGCGTGCATATCAAATCTTTAATAAAATTATCAACAATGACCATCGATGAAGCTTAATAACATCAACAAACAATTGAAGGCAACATTCTCAAACAACCAATTTTTTTCGCCTCAAAAAACAAACAAACCTCTGATTTAAATGAACTCACGGCTCTACCATGGCAACGAACAGAACTTTTGATAACATTCTTTTTAATTAACAAAAAAATGCTGTAAATGACAACAATGGATGGTGATCATTAAATCGTAGTAATGATATATTAGCGTCTGATTCATTAGATTCCAAATTACACACTTTTGTTTGTTCTTCTGCTGCGAGAAGAATGAACAATCGCGTGCGACTAGAAAATGTTGAACCGCAGCAATTATTGATTGGAAAGGAAAGGTTTGTACATTTTTTGAAAGATATTGGTTATAGACGTTAGTAGTCTAGTAAATGAATGTCGATTTTACGTGAACTTTTAAGATAGCTTGGAAAACTATTGCAATTTAATGTGTTACACTTTTTACACAGAAAGTGTTTTTCTCTTTGTTGTTGCCAAACATATGATAGTTTTAATAGTTCCTAATAATTAATTGTAATCTTTGAAAATTTGATAAAATTTTGAGTGAGTGACGGACGTAGACAACTTCTGCACGCCAACTGGTTTGGTAATAAATATGAGCTTAATAGGGAGGTCATTTTTGGATCCAAAAGGTTTCGAGCTGAAACTTTGCAGGGTGATAGCTGAGGTCATTTTATTAGTAGGTTTAAGTTGGTTAAACTGGGGGGTTTAAGTTGGTTAAAACTCATGTCAAAGATTTTTCTCATTCTTCTTAAAATTATGCAACTGTCATTAGTATAACCTCATCACTTGATTATGCTAAAATCGTGCTCATATTATAAAGTCAATTTAAAAAAAACTGGCATGGTTTCATATACTAAGCGATTCCTCATAGTTTTCTCCATATTGTTGTAATAATAAAAATTCGAAACTCGAACTGTTTATTAAAAAGAAAACAATAAAAATACTTTTATTAAAAAAGTAAGGACGAGAAATATTTCGTGAAAGTTAGGCCACTCCAATGCCGCATTAGGTACTTCGAGTGATATAAAACTCACACGAATGACGAGGATCGAACTGTGAACGTATTAATTTATTTCATGATCAACTGAACAATTAATCGCTAAAAGTTAGAAATAAAGAAATAAATCGACTTATTCACTTTGTGTGAAACAGCAATATTCTTTGTCTTTATAATGTCCACAGTTTAATAGGACGCCAAATTGTAAGAAATTGAGTTTAAAAAATTCTTAAATATTTCAAGAGCATAAATCCATGAATTATATTCATTCAATCAACCGAGCCTTCCAGGTCAAGTACAGCCTCGTCCCAAGATGAAAAGCCGCCCATTCAACCATCGAGCAAAGGCATCTTACAATACACGGAACTCGTCGACTGGCTGCTCTTTGCCGGCGGCTCCATTTCCGCCTTCATCCACGGCGCTGGTTTTCCATTGCTTGCTGTTGTTCTCGGCGGGATGACATCGAGCTTCCTCAGGGCTCAGAACAGCGAGTTTGTCGTTGGCGTCGGCAACACGGATCCAAAGGGATTGCCGCCAATCACACAGTTTGCCCTATCGCTGTGCTTTAAATTGACCCCAAATTTAGAGAGGAGTTCAATGAGCAAGTCAATAAATACTGCATTTACTATTTGGTCCTAGGTGTTGCCATGTTTATCACATCTCACATTCAGGTTCACCGATACAAGCTAAAGCAGACATTTTGAATATTTTAGATAGCGTGCCTTGAATCATTTGCAGAACGATTGGTGCACAAACTACGTCAAAACTATTTGCGAGCAATTCTACGTCAGCAAATCGAATGGTTCGATTGTCAGCAAACGGGCCAGTTGACTTCGCGATTGACAGAGTTTTTGCATTTGTTTAAAAAAAACGAAATGATAATTTTCAGCGACTTGGAAAGAGTTCGAGAAGGGCTTGGTGATAAAATGGCGCTGCTTATTCAAATGTTGTCGGCATTTGTTGCCGGTTATGGTGTCGGCTTCTTTTACAGCTGGTCGATGACTCTTGTCATGATGGCATTCGCGCCAGTGATTGTGCTCTCGGGAGCCTGGATGAGCAGAAATATGGCGAACAGGGCAACTGTTGAGCAGAAGACCTACTCGGTGGCTGGGGGTATCGCCGAGGAGACATTTTCCTCAATTCGTACTGTGCATTCGTTAAATGGGCATACTAGAGAGTTGAATAGGTGAGGCTAAGATGATCTCAGATTTACACTAGCTGACAAAAGTTTTGTCACAAATGTTTTTTCGGGTTTAACTTTTTTGTGATTTGACCAAATTGGCTGATTTTTTTTATATTTTATGTGAATCAGTGTTTAAAATGTTATGGTTTAAATTACCATGGCAATTTCGGTACCACGCATTCCGTTTTCCCTCATATTGATAACAGCTTGCCGGGTGGCAATTGGAGTTTCTTTACGTGGAGTCATCTCTAAAAAACATTTGTGACAAAACTTTTGTCAGCTAGTGTATTTCCCGAGCGGTTTCGAAAATTCTTTTTTTTTTCATCATAATTCATTTCTAAGCCTGGAAAATGATGAAATTTTAAAATTTCAAAAACACAGTTTTGTAGAGCAGAAAAACGCGATCAGTTAAATATATACACGTTTGCCAAACAACAAGAAAATTGTTGTGAAACAAAAGATAATATAAAAACTCTACGAACTTATTCTTCAACCCAATATTACAGGATTATCTTAATTTTATGTGCGTCTTACAATTTTTACGTGTAATTTACAAAAACATAGTTAGCGATATTTTTTCTGCTTAAAATTTTAAAACTATTTCTGAGTATTTCTGAGTTAATATTCCAATTGGTGTGATTTATTATTGACGAATATTTTGTTGACATTAATGTGCTCTCATGAACGAATAATTTAGATTCGAATCTGCCCTGGAGAACGGTCGACGTACAGGAATCGTCAAATACTTTTACATGGGTATTGGTGTGGGATCGAGCAGCTTTTTCATGTACGCCTCTTATGCATTGGCGTTTTGGTATGGCAGCACAATCATCATCAACGATCCGACTTTCGACCGCGGTCTCATCTTCACCGTAAGTCTCCTTCATCTCCAATTAGAATTCCCTCTCTCTCTCTCGTCAGGTTTTCTTTGCCGTCATTTCTGGCTCAACGGCCCTTGGCGGAGCATTGCCACATCTTGCCAGTATGGCAACCTCCATCGGATCCGCGAGAAACGTGCTCACTGTGATTAATTCCGTAAGAAGAGATATCGAATACTGCAAGTGATTGCCAAAAATGTTTCAGAAGCCCAAGATCGATCCCTATTCACTTGATGGAATTACATTGACGGAAACTAGTGGACATATTCAATTCAAGGATGTTCACTTTACGTACCCGTCGAGGAAGGAAGTCAAGATACTAAATGGCATCAATCTAGAAGTGCCATCTGGTCAGAAGGTGGCTCTAGTGGGATCTAGTGGCGGTGGCAAGTCGACGATTATTAATCTTGTTCAAAGGTTCTATGATCCGAATCGGGGTAGAATCACATTGGATGGTGTTGATTTGCGAGAGATCAATGTGCATAGTTTGAGAGATCATATTGGGATTGTTAGCCAGGTAGGAATAATGTTTGGTAGAGGTTGTGTGTTTAAATGAACACGGAAATTTTGGTAATTTTTAAATGTATCGTAACGAGCTACATGGCTGCATCGCTCTGAACTTCAGCTGCCATGCCTCGTTAGCTACACATTGAGTCCAAGACAGAGAGAATGAACTGTTTATTGAAACATAAGAATTACTTATATACCCTTTCTCCAGGGGGCGTGGCTTGATACTAGTGTCTCAACCACTACACTATTTTATGTAATATGTGGATGCGGTAAGGCTTCCCATGTGAACTCTTCCCGCGAGAATTAATCCAGCCGTCTTGAAGAGCTCAAAATCTTTGCTCCACCACACCATAAGTCATTGACCGAAATAGCAGAGAGAGAGATGGGCGGAATTCCGGATGTCAAAAACTGTCATTCTGCCCATCTCTCCTGTTTAGTTAAGGGATTTACATTGCCATCATTAAAACACCAGAAAAATGAATTCATTTTTTTGCCAATCACAGATTTTAATTGCAATATTTACACTAGCTGACAAAAGTTTTATCACAAATGTTTTTTCGGGTTTAACTTTTTTGTGACTTGACCAAATTGGCTGATTTTTTGATATTTTATGTGAATCAATGTTTAAAATGTTATAGTAGCAAAATTTGGTTTAAATTACCATGGCAAATTCGGTACCACGCATTCCGTTTTCCCTCATATTGATAACAGCTTGCCGGGTGGCAATTGGAGTTTCTTTACGTGGAGTCATCTCTAAAATGTTGCCAATTACTGCTATTTTCAATAAATTATGAAAGAAATATAATTGAACTTTAAAAATTATTAAAAAATGCAGTGCAAGAAAAGTGCGTAATATCTTTGAGCTACGCGTTTTACGATAAACGCTTGTCACTGTAAAACGGATCATCGTAATCACAAGCGGGAATTTGTAAAATAATCTACAACCATATGAATCTATCATATCAAAAAATCAGCCAATTTGGTCAAGTCACAAAAAAGTTAAACCCGAAAAACCATTTGTGACAAAACTTTTGTCAGCTAGTGTAAATCTATAGTTTATTAACTTTTAGCACTCCAAATGGAATGATAATACTTTAATGGTTTGTGGATTGATTGAGTGAGTTGATGTGATGATGATGAGCAACGTCGTTGTATTGTTGGTTTAGGACTTTCCGATATTACCTCAAACTTGGGTAATTAAACTTTATTATAAAAATAAAAATAATATAAAATATAAATATAAAATGTTACAATCGCTTTTATACTAAACACTAATGGTCCGCCTATTGTTAAGTTAAACAATGAAAAGGGTTTCAAATATCAAAACATATGATAGTTTACAACAATAAGATTAATTAGGCTAAATTGTTTATATTCAAATTTTAGGACACATGTTCTTAAAATAAATCAAATTTTGATCGCTTCTGCGATAAATACAACGAGCTTAGAAAACCTGCTTACAAGTTATAAGATCTAATATTTTGTGGATATTTTAATCATTTTTAAGAGTTAAAGAAAAAACTGTGGTTAACTATGTCTTTGTAAAGTGCAATTCTGGCTATGTCTTTGTAAAGTGCAAATCCTTGGTCACGGTGGTTGCAGGAAGAGAGAGTATCCTTTAAATTGAGACAAGGCTGTTAGAAATGAAAGTTCGTTTTAGGGTTTCTAGTTTCTAGCAATACGTGAATTTGTGATTAACATCATTTCTGTGTTTTAAACTAGAAATAATCCCAAACTTCATGGACTAATTGAAAATTTTACATTTTCTTAATTAAAAAAACCACAATTTTGGGGGGGGGGGGTTCAGAAAAGGTGTTCATTTTGCAAAGTTCGGTAAGAAGCGCATGTTTGTAGATAGTTTTAGACGGGCTAGTAACTATGACGTGTCCAATTATATGAAACTAATACGTGTAAATTAGTAATACACGTTTAAATATTGACAAATATTGATATCGATTTAGCGATTTTTAAACGTGTGTGGAAATTTTTACGTGTTTATAACAAAAAAGTTTTTACTACTATTTAATTTAGCTTGTCTTAAACTATCTAAAAATATTAATATCTTTATAAAAAGTTAGATTTGAGCATGCTTACTGTGCTCATTTTATTACCATTCAAATTGGGGTGTTAACTTTATTAACTATTAACTATTTAAAACTTCTAAATTAAAATGTAAAAGTAAAATTCAAAAATAATCACATCTACTTTTTCTTCCAGGAACCTGTCCTATTCGATGGAACCATTTACGAGAACATCAAAATGGGAAATGAGAATGCAAGTCGTGACGATATTGTGGCAGCCTGTCAGATGGCGAATGCACATCAGTTCATTAGCATGTTTCGCGACAGTTACGCGACAAGAGTCGGCGAGAAGGGTGTGCAGTTAAGTGGCGGGCAAAAGCAGAGAATTGGTATCAAAAAATATTCCTTAAACACATAGCTCAGACATGTTTCAGCAATTGCTCGCGCGCTCGTTAAAAACCCGAAGATCTTGATCTTGGATGAAGCCACATCGGCACTTGATACTGAATCCGAGCACGAAGTGCAATCAGCATTGGATCGCGCACAAACCGGACGTACCACGATTATCATTGCTCACAGATTGTCAACCATTCGCAATGTTGATCGTATATTTGTTTTCCAGGTGCTTTATTTATTTATTTATTTTTCTAAAATATGTCTACAAGACAGGTGGGAAGAAAGGTATGGGTAAAATATCATCATAAAAATTAAATAAAAAAATATTTTAAAAAGTGCGCCACATTTTGCGGTGGTAATCGCATTTGGCAATTCAATCGCAATTAAATAGTTCAAAAAGGGGATCAGGGAGATCATAAAACAATCAATTACCCGTTTAAATGGGAACCTAAGGAAGTTATAATAATAAATGTGACAGAGGAAGGAAAATTTTGAAATAAAAAAAATAAATTTACGCACCAACTTATTTGGCATTGCTACGTGGAAATTCATAGTGGAGAGAATGGCGGATGTGGTAAGATTTCAGATGGTCGCAGGAAGCGACATGGTTTAATTACGTTTGAGGTACGATTCACAAGGCGCCGATCTTTTCAAATCTGAAGGAGCGATGTCTGGAAAGTATGACGGGTGCTGAATGACTCTCAATTTGATATCCTTTAGATTTTGAACAAAAACTAGTATAAAAAGAATTTACATTTAACATAAGAGCCACCAAACTAAATTAGGTACTTATTTATATATTAATTAGAAGAAATTTCGATACTTTCCCGAATTGACTGAAAAAGAAGCTGATTCGGAGCTTTGTGATGAATTCTACCAAAAGAAAATATTCTCGCCAGTTTTTGTTGGAAACTGTCAAAATCTTTGCTCAATGACAATGAATGATCTTAATGATATACTATCCTTAATTCATCAAGATATAATTTTATTGCAATAAAAGCCTCTCTTTAATGGTGGAAGAAAGTTTCTTGCACCTGTCTCTGGAATTGTTCTTATGACGGATAATGTTCTCTTTAGATTCTTTATATGCGCAAATGTGTGATTTTCCGATTTTTAAGAGTGTCTATAAGGTTTTACGGCTTTTCTAGAAAACACTTGACAAGTTTTGACAATTTATTCTTAAACTCTCTCACACCAACTGGAAAGCATAATAAAACGAGCTCAGAAAACGTGCTCAAATATAACATTTCTTGTGAAGATTTTAATATTTTTGGAGAGTCTAAGAAAATTCTGAAAAACTAGCGTAGAAAATATTTGTGCAAAGTACACGTGAAAGTTGTAAGACAAGCGAAAAAAATGTTAAAATCCATGTTTCCATTTGGCGTGTATATCAATATCTTAAAGCAAAGTTAGATTTGAGCTCATAATCATAATCTTAAGAATCAATATACTTGCCAAATTCAAAGTACCGTTTCTGAATCAAATTTCAGTATTCTACGTGAATATATTCATTGAATTTTTGGTGTAATCAAAGAATTAACTCACAGGCAAACTGGGGAATGTCCGTTAACCGGTATATGGCCGGTTTTACATCGGTTTTAAACCGGTTTGGAATAAATTTCACTAGAAACCTGAGTTCCAGATTGGTTAACGAGCCGTCCCCTGCTTGCCTTTGACTAGCCCTATCAACAATAATATATTGCCCGTATTATTCATCTGGGTGGTCTACCATGATAAGAGAATAAGAGAATTTGAAGTTCCACATACCTAGTGGAACCAACAATTTTCCGATTTTTAAGCGTATCTGAAAAGTTTTACGTATTTTTAACAAAATATTTTTTTACGTCAATTTAAATAGGATATCCTTAAACTATCTAAAAATAGAAATATTTCTCCAAAAAGTTAGATTTGAGCCCGTTTACTGAGCAAAATCCGCCCCCTGTTTGCCTTTGACTTGTCGCCGGTATTATTCATCTGGGTGGTCTTCCATGATAAGAGAATAAGAGATTTTGAAGTTGTCCATACCAAGTGGAAATAAAAATTTTCGATGTTGAAGTTGCAAATACTTTTATGTTCTAAACAGTATTAGAAATACTACTTATTTGCACGTACAGTGGAGAGGCTAAGAAAAGACAGTTACAGTTCTTCATAATACTGATGTGAGAATGAATAGGAATCAATTTAGAATGGTTTAAATAGCAATTAATTATAACAAACGACTACCCAGGTCATCCGTTTGGGAAGGGTATCATATTTATATTATCAAAATCTAAGAATATGAAAGGTTTGATTTGATCATTTTTGAATTATTTTCAATGGTCTCATAGATAAAATGAAACAAATATTCAATTTACGTGAATAATTTCTCTGTTTTTCATTATATTTCTTCAAAATTTCTATATCAAATCAGATTTATTACTTTTATTTTTTATGGAAATAAAATTGGAATAGTCAATTTCTCAGATTTTGATAATAAAAGATCTATGACAGTTTTGAAGATGCAGAGTGTAACAGGGATCAAGTGCTCATCTCAACACAACGATTTTTAAGTGTGTATTAAATTCGTTAATTCGTTTCAATAAAAGATTGTTTACGATGAGTTAACTATACTTGCCTTAAACTATCTAAAAATATAAATATCTTCCCAGAAAGGTAAATTTGAGCACGTTTACTGAGCACATTTTATTACCATACCAGTTGGCGTGCTTCAAATTGAAGAGTCATATGAAAGATCGAACACGTGACATACATGGACTAGTTTTACTGTAGTGGATGGTGTGAATATGTGAACCGACATACGGTACAAGACAAGATTATTTTAAATCCTCACTAACATAGACAGACATTGTAATAATTTCGAAATTTAATTTTGCTTTCATTTTGCGAATTGGGTTAAAATTCACCACTGATGGGTCTTGTGTTTAGGCTTGTCATACAGCTTTCATGTATATTTTATACAAATATCCTCCACGTCAGTTTTCCAGAATTTTCTTGATCTATCTAAAAATATTAATATCTTTCAAAAAAGTTATATTTGAGCACGTTGAGCTCATTTTATAACCATACAAGTTTGGGGAATCTAAACAACTTTTCGAACAATTAAGTGAATCGCAATCAGTAGAGTTAAGCTCGCTGTGTCGACGATAGTCGAGAAAGAGTTGGACAGTCGCCAGAACAAGAGTTAGCATTTGCAAATGTGAATTAATTTCAGAATGGAAACATTGTCGAGACGGGAACGCACGAAGAACTAATGTCAAATGAGAACGGCGAGTTCTTCAAAATGACCAAAGCCCAACAACTGCGCCGCTATAAGAAAGAAGACGACCTTATTGATCATCCGACGCAATCCAAGGACGTTGACGAGTCATCTGACGCTCATTCAGTGCTCAGTCGCAAATCATCAACAAGGAGTGCAATTTCTCTACAACAGTCTATTCAAATGCTCAAAGAAGAGGTTGAGGTGAGTTGTCATTGTTTAAGTGGTTGCCCTTATCAAATCATCCATCGCTGTACAGATATTCCCCGACTGGTTTCAGAATGAACACGTAGGTTTTATTGCATGCGGGCTCCCCTCTTCTCTATTCATTATTAACGATTTATGGCTATGTTCGGTTTTTTTCAGGAAATCAAAGCGGATCCAACGCCGCTATCCAAGATATTCGCGTTCAATCGCGACAAGATGGGATTCTTCTTCTTCGGTTTGTTCGGCGCGTCGCTGTTTGGCGCGGTAACGCCTGTGTTCTCGCTTGTCTATGCGCAAATATTCAATGTCTACTCGGAGCCGGTGGAGCAAATGCGCAACGATGTGATATTCTGGTGTGCGATGTTTGTCGTAATGGGTGTCGTTTATTTTACAGGATTCTTTATTTCGGTTAGTTTTTTATATCGATAGTTTGGATGTTTAAAATTTGGAACAGTAAAGTTTTAATGAACATAATAAGAATAGGCGGGAGATGAAATATTAGGGTGAACCTATTTTTTTCCGATTTTTTCATAATTTTACAACACATTAAAAACAATTAGGTTTCAAAGTAAAGACCATTTAACTCTATGACTTGAAGCCATCTATCGGCAAGTTGTTCGATCCCGCTGCGGTACCACTCCTTGTTCTTAGAGGCGAAAAACTAGCGGCACCCGGCCAGGTCATTGAAGCTACGACCACGAAGAAAGTGTGCCATATACACTAGCTGACAAAAGTTTTGTCACAAATGTTTTTTTCGGGTTTAACTTTTTTGTGACTTGACCAAATTGGCTGATTTTTTGATATTTTATGTGAATCAGTGTTTAAAATGTTATAGAAGCAAAATTTGGTTTAAATTACCATGGCAATTTCGGTACCACGCATTCCCTTTTCCCTCATATTGATAACAGCTTGCCGGGTGGCAATTGGAGTTTCTTTACGTGGAGTCATCTCTAAAATGTTGCCAATTACTGCTATTTTCAATAAATTATGAAAGAAATATAATTGAACTTTAAAAATTATTAAAAAATGCAGTGCAAGAAAAGTGCGTAATATCTTTGAGCTACGCGTTTTAAGATAAACGATTGTCACTGTAAAACGGATCATCGTAATCACAAGCGGGAATTTGTAAAATAATCTACAACCATATGAATCTATCATATCAAAAAATCAGCCAATTTGGTCAAGTCACAAAAAAGTTAAACCCGAAAAAACATTTGTGACAAAACTTTTGTCAGCTAGTATAAGTGACTTTTAAATATTGAAAATATAAATAAGAAATTAAAAGGTTGAGTTTGCAATTGGTGCGAAGTATTTCATGGCAATGGAGTGCATGTATATTAAAAATCTTTATTAGGTAAAAAAACAATTAGACGAAAAGATATAGGTAATCGGAAAAAAAATTTTGTTCACCCTAATAATTTTGCAAGTATTTTGTCAAGGTGTAGATTAATAAGAAATTGGCTTAGAGGAGAATAAGGAAGGAAGTTTTAGTCTAGCTTGGGCGCAAAACGACGAATGTGTCGATTTAATTTTCTGACTTTTTATCATTGTGCCTTTCATTCCCTCGTTTTATTTCATTTTTTTCTTAATAAATTGGTTGTTATGGTCAAATAGCAGCGTTGCAATAAGTCTCCCCTTCTTCCTTAGCGACCCGAAGAGTAGTTGGTGTGAGGATCCGATGGAATCTTAATAATAAACGCCCAATAAATGGCTCACCTGGCGGACACTACCGAGAACACAGAACACTTAGCTCTTTAATATAACTTTATTCGATTCCACATAATAATGCAATAGATTAATATAGTTAGTTATGGAGCTAACATCTCCCACGGTTACAAGGTTCGTAGAGTGTTAAGCTGAAATTAAACTCTATCTAATTTCCCAATCAAAATCAAAAATATGTATTCCTTATAGATTTCTTCCACGCCAACTGGTACGATAATAAATAGAGCTCAGTCAATGCGCTCAAATCTAATTTTTTGGAAAAATATTAACATTTTTATATATTTTAAGAAAATCATAGTTGTCGCATTGAAAAGACGTTACAATTTTCAGATACTCTTAAATATCTGAAAATCGTTATTTCCGTTAGTTTACACTTTGGCAATAGTTTGACGAAGCTTTCTCAAACAAGTTTCATCGTATTTCTGCTAAAAGACACCTTTTTTAATGTCCAAGGCCTTGGAAATTAATAAAACTTGCCCAACACCTTCTAGATAAAGTATGTTAATAAAAACCAAAATTTCAGGCCAACTGCCTTGGCCGTTGTGGAGAAGGCCTCACAAAGAAGCTACGATTCGAAGCGTTCAAGAACCTCATGCGACAAGACATTGCTTTTTACGATGATGTGCGTCATGGAACCGGAAAACTCGGAACGCGCTTCGCTACGGATGCGCCAAATGTGCGCTACGTGTTCACTCGCCTACCCGTCGTCATTTCATCGGTTGTGACAATCGTCGGAGCAATTATAATTGCATTCGCGTACGGATGGCAATTGGCGTCAGTACTGGTGATCATGGTGCCATTGATAATGCTCGGCGGATATTATGAAATGCACATGCGGTTTGGCAAGCAAAAACAGGACACCGAGTTGATGGAAGAGGCTGGAAAGGTGGCGAGTCAGGCTGTCGAGCACATACGCACTGTTCATTCGCTGAATCGACAAGAGCAGTTTCATTACACTTATTGTGAATATTTGAGGGAGCCCTACAAGTGATTCAAATTATTTTATGATAAATGTTATTAATTAATTAATTGTTTCTAGGACAAATATGAAGCATGCGCAAACTTATGCGCTCGTTTTCGCGTTTTCGCAGTCGCTATCCTTCTTCATGTATGCTGTGGCTTTCTACTTGGGCAGTATATTCGTCAATAATCAGTCAATGCAGCCTATTGACGTTTACAGGTTTTAAAAATGTTATTTTTTAAAATTAATATAAACTTTATATAGAGTCTTCTTTGCACTTTCATTCTGTGGTCAAATGGTCGGAAACACGACTTCTTTCATTCCAGACGTGGTCAAGGTAAATTAGTATAACCGAGCCTATATTTAATTAAAATTAATATTAGGCAAGATTAGCGGCGTCGCTTCTATTTCATCTCATTGAACACCCCACCAAGATTAACTCATTATCGGAAGCTGGGATTAGAAAGAAGATAACTGGAAGAATATCAATTCGAAATGTTTATTTCAATTATCCGACGCGACCTGACTCCAGGGTCCTGCAGGGATTTAGTCTGGATGTTTGCTTGGCATTGAGGGTGAAGCTAAATTAAGCTAGTTGTTTCAGATCAAACCTGGTCAAACTGTTGCACTTGTGGGACATTCTGGATGCGGTAAGAGCACTATCATGGGATTGCTCGAGCGGTTTTACAATCAGAATCGCGGAACAATTGTTAGTTAATCAAATGTTTTTCGTCGTTTTTTAGTATGTAATGGATATGACTATCTCATTAGAATATCATTGAGAAACTTGTAAAATTTTATTTCTCCTGCACGCCAATTGAAATGAGCAAAAGAGGAGCTCAGTGGCTCTTTTTCACAAATATATTTTAATTATCACATCATTTGGAAAAATGTTGCACATTCAAGTAAAAACCATTGCAGATTATTTAAATGAAAATTGGCGCGACACGATTAAACATGATAATTTTGATATATTTTCATTTGGCGTGCTCATTACATTCTCATTAAACTGAGCTCTAAATAACTTTTCGAACATTTAAATACACATCGTATGCTGAAAGAGAAACGACAAAGAGTGTTATTAATCAAAACGATTTTGTTAAAAATCAGGAATTTTCTATTTCTCCTCTAAAACTCTACGATGTACCACTTCCAACAAACAATTTTTTCCGGAAAACAATAGCTGATATGAATATAAATAAAAATAATTTTGATTTTAGAGTATTGATAATGTGGATATCCAAAACTACAATATAAACGACATTAGGAGCCAAATTTGTATAGTGAGCCAGGAGCCGACGCTATTCGATGGAACGATAAAGGAAAATATATGCTATGGATTGAATTATCACGTGAATCAGATTGATATCGAGAGAGCTGCTGTGATGGCAAATGCACACGATTTTATTATGTCTTTCCCACAGGTATGATAATTAACGAAGATAGAAAGAGAAATATAAAAATGACACATCTAAATATTTAATTAGAAATTAAATATACCTAATTAATATAGATATAGAATATAGAATAAAAATAATTCGCATTGCTTCCGGATTATTATTTTTATAAAATATGTTATTTACCTATATAGGCCTATGGTACCTAAAATATAACAAAATAATAAAAGTTATTAACCTCCTTTTCTTGGTAATTTTCCTGACCTTTAAAATGATACTGTACATAGAACTGCATTGTTCCAGAAAAATAATTATAAAATAGTGCGAATTAGACGATAAAGAAAAAAATGATTCGCTAATCTACAGTATCACAATTTCTATTTTTATTGAGTCGTATTTTCTAATTTTTTCAGTAAAATCTTAATCATAGTTTTTCAAAATAATAAAATGTATTGTTTTAGGGGTACGACACGCACATCGGTGAAAAGGGAACACAATTATCTGGTGGACAGAAGCAGCGTATTGCAATTGCGCGCGCTTTGATTCGACAACCTTCTGTTCTTCTACTCGATGAGGCTACAAGTGCTCTTGATTCTGAAAGTGAAACGGTATGGACACGAGATTGAATCGTGATAAAATAATAATTTTCTTCAGGTTGTCCAGCAAGCACTTGACAAGGCGAGACACGGCCGGACATGTCTTGTTATTGCTCACAGGTTGAGCACAATCCAGAATGCTGATGTCATCGCGGTAGTGAGCAATGGAAGAGTTGTTGAAACAGGTAAATTATAGGTTCTATTTCTTAAATTGTTATATTCGTTCAGGAACACATGATACATTGATTCGAACGAATCCGATTTATCAAAAATTGTGCCGAACTCAGCAAATTGTTGAGGATCAGTAGGATCTAGGATTGATCTTTATAGAATATTTGTGATGTCTTTAAATATAAATGATCTTGCTTTTTATACAAGTTATCGAACGATTTTGATAGTTATGTTGCTTGAAATGATATTTGTTATGTTGAACGTGTTTAAATGTATATCTAAATTAATTAATAAAACACTTGGCTAGTTTAATGTGAACATTATGTTGGTTTTTTCCCAAAGCTATGCAAGATATTATCCTGAACCTAGACCTGAACCTAATTCTTCTATAGAAATTGAAGAACCCCGATAACGATGTTATTATTCGCTGGGTTTAATTTGTGCAAAATAATTTTAAATTTTATAACTTCCTTCCATTGTTCCGTGTTCTCCCATCGGCCAAAGACAAAGTACGGAAACGTTGGTACGGAAACGAATGTTTTGATGCCGTCAGCGTTGCGTTCGCGTTGCGGTCGTCAAATGCCGGGTACACGAAAGCGAGAGAGTGGACGCGAATAGTGAATCATTTGAATATTAGGCGATTATTGTTGGAAACTATTTATATTGAGATAATTATAAATACAATACAAATAAATATGATAATAATATCATAGTATTTGGATGGAAGTTCATTTTCAGATGAAAGGCTTAGGCTTAGGTACCTAAGCCTTATTTGCTGTGGTAGCTGTTTTTTCAGCTTTATACTACAATATCCTTGTTATTTAATTATTCTAAAAAAATATTTCAACCCCTCCCTGCATATCATTCGAAACAGTCTAAGATAACCTCATCCCCATCTCCATAAAATATCGGAATATTTCAAAATAACCCTTCTAAAAATACGGCCTAGCTTTTTGTCCTTCCTTTAGTATATGTAGAGACACAGACAGCTAATCAAGGTGTACCCGGCATTTGACGACCGCAACGCGAACGCAACGCTGACGGCATCAAAACATTCGTTTCCGTACCAACGTTTCCGTACTTTGTGTTTGGCCCTCCCATCTTCGTTCTGCTCATGTTCCACTGGGGCGCACATTCATTTTTTCATCGGACATCGTCTATTATTTTATTTTTTATTTATTTTTTAGAATCTTTTTCAATTAAAGGAATTATGAAATAACTTTAAATAGTCAACGAATGGAAAATATTGTTTCAATATCGTTAAATTGATACAAACATATAATACTTGTTTTTGTTAATAACTGTTTTTTTTCGATAAAAAACAACTTTTAACTTTAATCGATACCTGTGTTTGTTTATTGCCATTTATATTGAAGACTATTGATGCTTTTCTACTAATTCTTCTATTCAGACAATGATTATGAGAAAAATATTCAGATTTGCAGTCGAGAAGTAATGTTTAATGAACTAACAGTGTTGTGATTTGCATGTTTATAAGAAATGCATAGTAAATGCAGTGTATCCACTAATTTTTCCGATATTCCTTTTAGAATGTACATTTTAGTTTATTCAATACCTTATTTGATTTGCTTTTGTAGTTGTACAAGAGTAGTGAACGTACTGTTAACGATAAATTATTTAAATTTACTTTCAGATCGATTAAACTAGCGATCGAACCACTTAAACGTTACAAGTGGTTTGCGTTATTCTTCCTTAATCGAAAGAGAATTGAGAAAATCGCTGAAACTGGAATCAAGTCCATTAAATATTTGAAGAAAAACGCTCCAACATCGGTTCCATTCAATAACAAGAGAAAAATGCACTCAACTGTTGTAAATACTGCCGTATGTATCCATATTTTTTTTAAAAATAGGCTATTACTAAAATTTAGGCTGCAAGAATCCCAATGATCAAGTTCATTGGCGCACGATTGCCGAGACCACATTTTGACCGAAATGCTTTACCACCACTACAAATCTCAGGAAATTTTGCCGGTGATTTGTATTAATTTCACTTCAATTATTTTCAATTTTAGCCCCATCATCAGCACCCGCTAAAGCTACGTCCATCGGACCCGTTGGAAAGATTCCCCGAGGACAAGGGATCGAACCATCAATGCTCCCACAGAAATTCAAGAGAACGGGACTGTCAGAAGAGGAAATTGAAGCTATTAATGTCAGTTCTTCTATAAATTCATTTACAACTAGCAACTCTCGTTGTCATTGGCAACTAAAACAGGAAACAAATATTTTGTCATTGCAGACTGGATTCTTCTACCAACGATAAACACTGGTGACTGAAATATTCTTGCTCATACCACCTAGATTTAATTTTAAGCGTAGTTTTTTTTAATAAAACAATTTGCTTGAATAATAATAAATATTAATGGAGCATAAAGTTGGCTAATTTATCTCGTAAAAGTTCGATTATGCTATTTTTACCGATTTGTGTTGTTTGTTCGTGTTTTAATTAACAATAGTGATATTAATAAATTAACATTTATTTAACTTGAAGTTCGTTGTTGTGTTAACTTTCACAAATAGCTTCTTCCTAATGTTTCTATTCAGGAAACGGAATACCATTGGAATGACGTGAACTTATAGGAGACATAATATATAATTTATATTTAATATAGTGCAAACGAGTATTAATATTGCTATTTTCGGATTTTATTCCCCTAATTTATTCATTTCACCTTTTGTTACTTTGTTATATTTTCAACAAAATGTCGATCGTCAAGGAATCATCGCCTCCGAGACAATGGTGAGTAAATTTAAAATTCATTTCCGGGTTGTTATTGAATATGAAAAGCTATTTTGGAATATTTTAAACAGAGGATCCCATCATTATTTTGTTTGCCGATTAGGGACAGACACTGGTGAATCCCAACGCGTCGGTTGAGAATAAAACGCGCTTCGGCGACGGACGAAAAACTTTTAATAAGAATTATTCGAATCTTGGCAGTCCAGGCTTTCTCGCGACAATTGAAATAAAATATAGAACAAAATTAAAGTCTAATAATATAAAAACGAAACTATTTTCATGTTCACTAGAGCCAAGGTCATTAAAATAAATAAAACTGAAATAATATGATTTTTAAATTTATTTTGGAATTTTTAAAAACATTATCGGTAGGCTTAAATGTTTCAACTATGTTGTATACAGTAAACATATTTCTTCTCTCTTAGCCTTCTTCTGAATACTTAAAATCGATGTTTTTAAGATTTCTCTCGTGGCCGAAGCGCGTTTTGTTCTCACCCGACGCGTTCGGATTCACCAGTGAGATTATAGCTTTCTTGCACCAAACATCTCGCTATCAAGAATACTTCGACTATTCAAAAAAATTATTGAATTTCCAAAGTATCCAAAGTATTTATAATATAAATATGTTAATTGATTCAAACTGTAAGAAAGATATGGAACTCTTATAAGGATAATTCAATTTTAAATATTATATGTAACCCTAATTATTACTTAAAAAATCGCCTATTATCTGAAATTACAAAATGTTTAACTAATTTCCGTATTCCCTGTTCACATAAAAATTGAATTAATTTTGAAGTACCTGAAACAATAAATTAAAAATCAATTTGCATGGGAAAGAAAACTTTAAATCAGACAGTTACACTGGTGAATCCGAACGCGTCGGTTGAGAACACAACGCGCTTCGGGAGCGGAATAAAAAGCTTTTAATAATTATTATTCAAGTTTTGGAAACCCAGTCTCCTCGCGACAATTGAAATAAAATATAGAACTAAATTAAAGTCGAATGAATTCGCGAATGATATAAAAAACGAAACTTTTTCAAGCTCTTTGGAGCCAAGGTCATTCAAACAAATTAAGATTGAAATAAAGGATTTTATAAATTCATTTTGGAATTAAAAAAACATTTACGGTGCACTTAAAATATTTCAACTATTTTTTATACAGTAAACATATTTCTTCTCTCTTAGCCTGCTTCTGAATACTTAAAATCGATGTTTTTAAGATTTCTCTCGTGAACGAAGCGTGTTTTAGTTCGCGGCGGACGCGTTCGGATTGACGAGTGTAAATTATCCATTTCGCAAGACTTACAAAGGTTTAATTAGATGAAATGGTTCAATCTCTACAGTTTCTTGGATAGTTTTTTAAAATTTGGTTTAAAATGGAATACCACCAGCTGCAATTAGAGAGAGATATGGTAGCACAGAACAAGTTCTGTAAGCAAGAATTTCAGCAGAAAATTACGTTTTTCAGTGTCATTAGAGAGGATTTGAAGAAAACTTACGTAATCTTTAATTCATTTGAATAAATCATGACACATTCAATTTTGAATAAATTGAAGTTTTCTGCAATAGTAAGGAAGCAACTGAAACTCTCAAAATAATACAAATATCATTTCGTTGATCCAGTTTGAACAATTTAAATGTTTTAACAGTTTTAAAAATTTTAATTTCAATATTTCTGTGATTTTCCAGACAATTAGTTCTTTGTTCTTGGAAGGGAAAAGCGAGCTCATTAACTGTAAAATTAACCGTAACATCATGCATTTATTTCATTTGAAGGAATAATAGAAATAGTCAGAAAATCTGTTTTTATGTTGAAATACATTCTTACCTACGAATGACACATGTCCCAGGCTAAGAAAAAGGGTATATAAAAGCTTTTATATACCCTTTTTCTTAGCCTGGGACATTTTTTATAAAAGAATAATAGATATCACGTGATGGTCGGAATTGAAAATTTTCAAAAACAGAGTCCAAATTAAAAAAAAAAACGGAATCTGGAAAGAAATTGCTAAAAGTCTGTCTCTGGTCCTGATGGAATTGTGACTGACAGTATTAGTTCAGAGTATATACTGGAAGTCACGTCAATTACATTAGAACTAATATATGATTTTTAGGTGTAACTTGGCAAATGATGTTATATCTTATTTATCAGAACCAACCCTAAATGTGGAACCATATATTGAACGGTATCGCTACATTATTTAGTTGTACCAATGATCCTTACGATCCCTGTAGACTTGCCAACGAATGGACGTATAGTGAGAAGCATGAGCTGAGTGATATTTTTGGAGGAAAGAAGCGTCGCGGAATCCCAAATAGTGGTGTTAAATTCTTGCTTTCCTCGTTTGAGGTTAACAATAACTATATGATATTCGAATTCTCACTATTTAGAATGAACAATCGGAACCAAACTTGCTTATTACATCCAGAGTTCTAGATGCTGTTGTTCATATTGCGAATCAAGGTAATTTTTTTTTGAATAATTCAGTCTATAAAAGGTTTTTGAATCAGATAAAAGAAAGGAAAAGGCATTGATAAAGGCTGATATTGTAACATCTTTAACTCGAGCTCTCAGAAAGAGAATATTGATGAGAATTGACTCAACCCAAAGATATTATATGGACCCAGCAATAGATGAGATCATGTATTACATGCTGTACACAATTGGAAATAAAGGTTCGATATTTTAATATTGATTAATATAATACCGAAATTTTTATATTACAGATAATAGGTTTAATACGAAGGTCCGATTAAGCGGCTTCATATCAGCCATGTGTCGATTGTTTATAAAATTTGAAGATTTACCCAACTCGTTTTATCCGATTTTTATAAGGATATCGAGATCTCGTAAGTTAATTTTTCTTTGAAACTAGAACGTTAAAAATTTGATAATTGCGGTTCAGATTATTTTGTAATATATGGGAATAAGTAACAAATTAACTCAAAAAGTTTCATTAAAATTAGTTTATCCGAAATTGTGCATTAAATATGCGAATAATATAATTTTGAGTAATAGCGAGAGCATGTAGGGAAAAATTTAGTACTGATTTACTTTGGGCAATTTGGAGCCCGTCTCATTTTCCAGCGGAGAAGCGGACTGATTGCTTTCATTACCAACGGCTTCCCCTTGTCAATTCAGAGATTGCCGTTTTGCTTTCGAGGATTCCAATCCTTCTAAAGGTGCGCGAGGTTGAGGGTGAATCGTTTGATCTGACCAGCGCGCTTTCGGTCTTCCTTTCGCTCTTGTTCATCCCCTGGGATCTTAATAAGATAGTCTTCTGCACCACCGCGGCCCATATAATCAATTTCTTTCTCCGTACTGGGTCTACATTGCCGCAGTTGGCGTAGAAACAGATTACATTCATCGCCCTCGTTTGACAAGGAAATAGCGCCCACGTTACGGAAGCGTAGCGCAATGCGGTTACAACGTTTTAGAAAAGCAGTTGTTTACGTCGTTTTTGAATTTTTCGGAGCACCCCAAATGTAACGTTTAAGCCAGGAGCTAAGAAGAGGTGGTCAGAGAGAGTATTTCAGTAAGAATTGCTTTTTGTTATGAAGTTTGGGAAATTCCTGTCAGAACAACGTGTGTAAGCTTGTGAGATTTATTGAAAAATAGAAAATTTTCATTTTCGTTTTCATTTGAATTTTTTGTAGTTATATTAGAATACCGTGATATTCCTCGGACTTGGCTTACCAAGCCATCCGGTTTGGTTCTGTTAGCCCGCTCATTAACACCCAGCCAGATTAGGATCCTGTTCTGAAGCCATCTCCTCTGGTGCGCGAACAGTGCCCACGTTTGGGAAGCGTAGAGCATTCTGGCACACCGTTTTCGAAAATAAGTTGTGAACGTTGTCTTGTCGTTGACGTCTAATGACGTCGTTCAAATTATGACTAGACTCTTGATCCTTGCAACTGTCTCGTCCTTCGTACAACCGTTCATTGTGGTCTTGCTTCTGAAGTATTTCCCCCTTCTGTCCGCGTACATCAAGTTCCATAGAGTGAAATTGAAAGGGGCTGTGAAGAATAACTGAAAATTCAAAAAAAAAATCCGAAGTAAATTGTGAAATTATTTATTTCACGACATCAAAATGTCTGAATGCCATCTATGGAAATTTTAAAGATTGTCGAAGATTATTGTTTAATTTAAGTTATTCAAAAATGTTTAATAATTATGAACAATCAATTAAGAATAAAAACGTGATTAAACTTCGTAAATTCAAAAATTTGTGATGATGTGTGACGAAAAAACTCGCAGTACATCTTCTTTACAAAATAATTGATTTCAGCAAGAAATGGTCAGATGATTGGAAGGCAAGAAGGATTTATGAATCGATTAATTGCTCGGATAAACTCAATCAAGTCGTCGGATAAGTTGGAGGATGTCCGCCTGATGGAAAAATACATCCAATTGCTGTTCTTCACTCTTAAAAATAGTGACTTCATTTATTTAGAATTAAATAATATGTATAAGGTTTCAGGAAGAACTCGAATTCAAATGGTCAAGGATTCAATCTGCCGCGTTGTTGTTGATATTCTGAGAAAACATGTATCTTTAACGACTTCGGCCAATCGCTCGAATCGATTGTTTTCGAGTATATTTGGTACGAATGATTCGGCCAATTCGGCTCTAATGACAGCACGGGGTGACTTGGTTCTGGGATGCATCGCAATTTTGCGATTATTGGCGAATAATAGTAAGATATACAGTAACTTGAGATGGTTAGATAATCGAGATTGTAGAAAAGGCTAAAGACGAAATGATTGGATTAGGAACGATGGATGTGTGTGCGAACGCGTTGAAGGAGACGAGCGATGAATCGAATAAAGGATCACAACGCCTCAAAATTGAGGTAAAGTTTTGTTTATTTTGTTCATCTTTTTTGGTTGGATACTTGAGATTTTAAAATGAGAGAAAAGTAATTATCCCTCAATTGTTGTTTACTGCTTGGTTGTTGTTGTTGTTTTTTCCAACTTCTTATCAATTGGATATAAAGTGTTTTTTTGTCAATTATAACGCTATTAGCCAGATGCTGATCATAACTTTCTGCAGGAGTCGCTGTGTGCTCTTTGGCTGCGCTGTATGCAATCGGTGAATTATCCGCTCGAGAATGTGCGATTCCCGTTGGAGTTTCCCTTACCGCAAGTGGTCAAAACCCGCGTCAGAAACTCGACTTCGGTGAATATTTCATTTGACAACGGACGAAGTAGTGATGAGGATGTTATCGATGAAGAAGACATGACTTTCCAAGAGCCGGCTGCTTCGAACTGCGAACAATCCGACGAGGATGATGCGAAGGTTTGCTATTTTACGTTTGTGATTTTAAGAATAAAAAAATTTTCAGGAGAACGGCCAACCGCCAAAAACCACCTCCTTAAGTATAGAACAATTGAGCAAGTATGGTGAATTCTTCAAAGAGATTGAAACCGGTACAATGAATTCCATGGATGTGGAAGAAATGTCGGAAGAATGGTTGCAAACGTGTGGGGTAAAATATTTTGAAAATCATTTGAGAGTTGAATGGTTTTAGAGGACGAAGAATGTCATGCCTGTGGTAAAACTCTTACCGTTTGAAATGTTTAATGATAAAGAACCGAAGAGGGAAAAACTCATTAAGTCGCCTGATAGCATGTAGGTATCTAGAGGATTTATTGAATATTTGTTTTATTTAGAAAACCGTTGATGGAAGAGTTGAGCAAGTCTAGCACACGACAGAAAACATCGCATATTGTGTATGATCTTGATTCAATCGTGTTTGATAAAACTTCAAAGGAAAGCCACGGAAATTCCACGAACCTGGTTTTTGAGAGCCGATTTGAGAGTGGAAATTTGAGACGAGCCACTCTCGTCGCACCGAATCATTATGAACTGTACCTAACACCGGATGTGAATCAGCTGAGGGATCACTTCCAGTGGTTCTTCTTCGAGGTGTCGAACATGCAAAAAGATGTGAGATACACTTTTGAAATCGTAAATTGTCTCAAGTCCACGTCAATGTATAGCGAAGGAATGCAGCCGGTGATGTATTCGACAATTGGGGGTCGGTGGACTCGGGCTGGAGAGAATGTATGCTACTATCGAAATATGTACTCGCACGAAGCGGCGTCTAGTGCTTCGTCAAGTTCGAACAGCGATGAGAAGAATGGCGAAGAGAAGAAGAAAGTGTAGGGCGTTTTTTAATATTAACAGTGGTTTTGAAATTCAACGTTTAGTCATTATTATTCTATTCGGTTTGATTTGACGTTTCCAAACAATGGTGATCGCTGCTATCTAGCCTACCACTATCCTTATACATACTCATGCTTGAATGTAGGCTTTTTCTGTAGGGAAGTTTTTATTTTTCAAGGTGTTTTAGGCGAATCTTTTGTTAATGCAACGAAACAAGCTGTCTGCAATTTACTGTAGAGAAGATGTCATCGGTCATACGGTTGCCGGCAATGAGCTAAAGATGCTTACGATAACGTCGACTGGCTGCTCGCCGCAAGAAATTAGCGCCCGTCCGTTTGTGGTGATTAGCGCTCGTGTGCATCCGGGAGAAAGTAACTCGAGCTGGATGATGCAAGGTGTTTTGGAATGGTTGTTGTGTGGTATTTCAAATGAACTGTACCGTCTACGAGAGCGGTATGTCTTTAAAATTGTGCCAATGCTCAACCCAGATGGGGTTATCAACGGGTCTCATCGGTGCTCTTTAGCTGGAATTGACCTTAACAGGTAGCAAAATAGTTTATTAAATGAAGAATAATCGTTTTTTTTTAGAGTATGGGATAGACCGAATGAACAGCTACACCCGGAAATATACGGAACGAAAGCTATCATACAGTACATGTGTGACGTGTTGAAAAAGAAGCCGCATGTTTTTGTTGATTTACACGGACATTCACGCAAGTGGGACTGTTTTGTGTTTGGCAACAATGCTGCGGAGTCATGGAGGAAAGAAGATCTTGTTGCTGCCGAGAATGAAGATCATCTTGCGCTTCCCAAGGCGCTGGAACAGGTTGAGCAATATTTAAAATTTGATTTTCAACGGGGATGTCTTCTAGAAATGCGCAGGAAAGTTTAATATCGGAGAGTGTCGGTATTCAATAACAAGAGCAAAGGAATCATCGGCTCGTGTAAACGTGTGGCGGCAGTTTGGTGTAACGGCCTCATACACTCTTGAGTGCACATATTGTGGATTTAAAATGGCTGCGAATAAGGGTTATCAGGTACGAATAAGAATAGTTTTGTTATTAATGGTATCGTCTAGATTAATACGGAAGACTTGAAGGAGATTGGAAAAAATCTAGTGGAGGCGCTCCTCGAGATTCCCGATAGGAATGGAGTTAATTGATGATTTATATTTAGATTTTGCGTTTATGTGTTCTTGTTGATTTTGTGATTTATTTTTCCGATCTCAGTCAGAATCAATCTAACATTTACTATGAAGTTATTTATGTTTTCCCGGTTAATAAATTACATTTAAATACCCGTTGCGTGAGAATACATCATTGACTGTCATGGTCGATATGGAAAGTGTTGCTGCAATGGCATCAGGTTGGCTTTTTTGTCGCAAAAACGGCACTCGCCCACTCGCTTGGGAAGAGTTAACGAGAGCAGTGGCAGATAGAAGAACGTGGAGAACGTCCAGCTGGTGATGGAAATGACGACGAGGAAGACGCCGACCTGATAGAAGGCGTGCGTCTGTGCGGGAAGCATCGAGGCTCCGGCGAGGAACGACGTTAGAGCGGCCAGGCTGACTGGTCCGACCCCGCGGGTAGTGGCATCTCGAATCCGATGCTCCGAGCATCCGCCTGAAATGTTTTAGTTGAGTTAGGTCATATTAATAACCAACTTACTCGATGGTAGCGCGGCGCCATAGTGAAGTGTGTAATCGAATGATAATCCAACGACGAGTACGAGTATAACCGCTTCTAGTACGCCAAGAACCCAACCCAGCAATGTCACCAACGCTGACGATGTGCAAATGACAGCGACGATTGTTATGACGGCGGCGATCGCTTGAAATCTTAATTGAATGAAGGCGAATGCGGCGACGAAGAGAATTGAGCCGATCACAGAGCTGTAGCAGTCGTTAACGATGGAGGTGAGTAAATCGAACCAGGTGGACATTAACCACCATTCGGGAGCCCACCACGCGCTACCATCGGACGGCTGCGTCTGCTCGAGTTTGCTGAAAGCGTCAGAAAGCCGAGCGTATCGATGGTTGTATTTGAGCTTGGTTGGGAGCATAGCAGTGTAGCTGAAATTAGAATTGGTTTTTGAATATGGCTTGCAGTTTATACCCGACTAGAGCAAACGTGGTGTTGTCGAAGATTGGAGTGTCGTTGTAGGACGTCGGAAGATAGCTGGTGGAATTGCGCAGACAAAAGTCGAGATATGTGTCAGAGAAGAGAGTGTGCGACATGTTACAGCAAAGGAATCTGAAATGATTAGAGTTTTTAAGCAAAACTGAGATTGGAGCGAACCCTGGAGAGCAAGGAAAGTTGGCAGACCAGTCGATGAAACGCTCCGGCCAAAACTGATGCGGATGATCGACGAATGGCAAGCGTCGGGCGTCGCGCAACTGACGAGCCAGACGATGGACGTCGCCAGGACTTCGCAGTCCGAACGACTCATCGGAAAGCAGTGGGGTGGTGGCGTTCGACTGGAATGTCGACGTCGAGTGAATCGGCTCGACACCCCACACGATGCGCGAAGTAAGTGGCAGCGCGATCTTGGCGGCGACGAATTCAAAGTTCCGCTCGGCGTTGTTGTCGTACCATTCGTGGAGATTGTTGGAAGTGAACAGCTGAAGGGGATTGTATTCGGGAAGATGGAGGCCTTCGTAGGTGATTGCTGCGCCGCCAATGGCAACGATCGACAGAAGCGAGATGAGAATGAATCGACCCTACAAGATGTGGAAAATTGGGTATTTTTGGTATTCTAATATTGAGATCTCTGCCTAATGGAAGAAGAAAAAAGATATTCTCCTTTGGACGACCACACGGTCACAAAAGACATTTTCATCTATTCCTCTTCAATGTGGGCTGTCCAAACGAGAATTTGTTTGCTCTTCCATTAGGCACCGATCTCTGAAAATGACAATAATTTCATGATTTCGGGCAATGAGACGCCGATCTAATTTGTTGATTATTTCACTTTTACACTCCAGGGCCAAACGTGTCCAAAAACCTATTTGGAGGCGGGGCCAAGAAGGCATTGGAGCAGCTTTTTCTTTTTCTTTTTTTGTTCGGAGGCGGAGAAGGCTTGCGCAGGAAGAAGAAGAAGAAGGAAATACTAGAAGAAGCAACTTAATATAACAAATAACATATTTCCTGAATGAAAAATTGATAAAATTAAGGCAAAATTGTTTTTGCCAAAACGCAAGCCCTCTCCGTCTACAAACTGTGTGTGTTTTTTTTTTAATTTGTGAAATTTGGGATATTGTGTTGTACTGTTTTGTCCTGAAGTGCTTTTATTTTTCAAATAATTTCTTGATTTGTTTTCTTTTTCTCAATCACGCACACCGTGTGTGAATATTGAACGGATTTAAAGAATCATAAATTGATAACTATCATGATATCGTAACAATAGCACATAATTAGTTTTTAGTATCAATCGAGCCAGAAAAATGTGCTCTATCGATTGATATAAACAAGGTAAAGATCGGGGTAAACTATTTCAAAAGATGTTAGGAATTTTTATTTTGCTTATTTTTTTGATTATCAAAATAAAAGCACGTTATATCGAAATGGTCATTTTTGAGAATTTTAAACGTGTGTGGAAACTTTTACGTATTTGTAACAAAATATTGTTCACGGCAATTTACTAAGGCTTTACTTAAACTATCTAAAAATATTAATATCTTTCGAAAAAGTTATATTTGAGCATGCTTACTGAGCTCATTCTATTTCCATACAAATTGTGGTGTAAAAGTATTATTCTCAATTTATATATTAATTAATTGTATTTTCATATACTTTATCGATACAGGTATTAATTATATAATAAAGTCACTCCACTGCCAAGACCGAGCCGCATTGTAAAAAACTTCGCACCAATTGTAAAATAAACCTTTTAATTTCTTATTTTTATTTTCAATATTTACAAGAGACTTATATTGACGATGAAAACTATTCTGGTCCATTAATTGAGGTACTAAGAATTTATTTTCATCAATTCATCAGAGTTTCTGCAGAATGAAACGTTAAATTGAAAATAAAAATAATAAATTAAAAGGCAGTGTTTGCAATTGGTGGGAAGGCTTTTGCAATGCGGCGCGGTTTCGTGGCAGTGGAGTGTAAAGGAATTTTACCATTTTTTAAACTTTAAGCACTGAAAAACGTTGTAAATTGTGTGATGTGGAATAAAAAATTTTGGCGCCGCATTTGCATTCACGCGCAGATTTTTGACCGTGGCGTGCCATCCGCGCTTTTCCCGTTAAATTTCGCGAACAGTTTTAATTAAATAATAGATATTTCAAGTAAAATAATCTCTTTGAACTTTCTGGATAAATCAAGATATAAAACGTTAAATGAGGCTGTCAATTTACTTCGGCGGTTGGCGTGGATTTCCGAATTTCTCTTTTTTCATTGTGGAGTCTATTTTGTTGTGAAATGGAATCCTTTTAATTAAAATGGGCGGTATTTCTCGCTTAAAACTCAAAAATGACTTTTCCGTTATTTTAGTAGATAATACTTATTGCACGACAAATGAATTAGCTAGAACAGGACCTCAGAATATTCAGAAGTTGTTACATCTGTCGTTTTTCCTCTCCGATGCTTTCGGCTTTTTAAAACCATTATTTATTATGTTACATGCGCAAAGAAGACACAGACCGGAGACACGCGAGCATACATTATGGAACAGGACCTTGGGGGTCCCGCCTCCTTCCCTTGATGCTTTAGTCAGTCGTCTACTTAGCAGGGTTACGGGCTACCCTCGGTGGCCACCGAGCCGAGACCAGATGTGAGCAATTCCTATTCCCCTAGTACATCTATTCTCGTGTATTCTGTATTTTTATATGTTTTACTAATAAATATGATTATTAGATTGAGTGCTATCGAACCAGTCATAGTAAGCCCTCTTGCTGGTTCCAAGTAGTTTACATGCGTCTTATCTCCTAACTTACACTCTTCGGGTCGCTCTAATATAAGGAGAGTAGGGGATAAGCCATAAAATGTAACGATTAAAACACAGTTTCACGTAAGTCACGTGAAAGCTGAAAGAGTATAATAAAACGACAGTTTTAATAAGTTAGTACAGCCGTTAAAATTTAAACGGGATGGATTAACATTAACTATATAAAATTTGTGTGTTTTAGACCCATTTTTAACCAACTTAAAACATTTGGTGGCTCCTAATATTTTGTCAGTTGTTGCGGACGTGTTGCAAACGGTCCAGTAACTCACTTTAGACCACATATGCATAATCTCCCTATAGTACACTTCAAGTGCTACAACGCCCTAAATCCCACGCAAAATAAAGCTGCAATTAATCGCCACTAAACGCATCGCCCCATAGATACTACCATTAATCAAACCCTAGGGCTTATAAGCCACGCCCACTAAAGATAATATTTAAGAATCAAATGTTTCACACACGCCAACTGGAACAGTTTAAACCGTAATTCATTTTAGACCACCCAGAAAGATAATGCCGGGAATAATTATATTTATGGCAATCTTTTCTGATATAAATTTAATCTGAAGAAAAAAATAATCGGTATATTCATGAGGAGTGATCTACATGATCGGAAACATTCATAAATCGAACATTTCAGTTGGTGTGTTTCACACAAAATAAGTCTCCTCTAGGTCACAGCTTGGGTCTCCCTTGGTCTCCATTAAGCCATTCTACTATTCTCGTGCTATTGTACTTCGTCGTGATCGTCGGCACCTCCAACCAATATATATAAAAGTTACTTTTGTTTTAATAAAGATACAGTATACTATTTGGATCATAAGGAGTGTATTTGCAAATTTTTATCAAAATCTGATGGATGGAGACCTAAAACACTTCCATTGTAAATTTTAGTAAAGTTTAAAGGATCAGAAATATTTTAAGAAAAGCTTTAAATTTGTTTAAATATATCCTCATTTGGCGTGCTCATTGTATCCAATAAACTAAACAATATCTGACCTGTACAAGAACATGCGGAAGAAGCACATACAGAAGATGAGACAGACAACTACGAAACGATGGCACTCTGCCCGGCAGACAATCAAGATGACGGTGTTGCACCACCAGAAACGCCGGTAGGAATGAAACAACCATCAGATAGTTGATAATCACCGTGACGCCGGCGAACAATCCGAAGCATCTGCAACAAATCCTTTTAATACATCATCAACGAACAACCAACCTGAAGACAATCACATTCGATGTTATATTGATGAAGAATGGGACGACTGTTGAAAAGCACGTGAGAAACATTGTAAACGACGTGTGCGTTAAAAACTCATGAAATGATTCTTCATTCAAATGCTTTGGGAAATGCGATCGAAGCAGGAACGCATCATCGGAGCCAATCGCAATCAATAATACGAATGTGACCAGGTTGAGGAGTGGAAACTCGTCCGTGAACAAGCAATAAACTCCGAGCGCGCCAATCACGGAGAGCGCGAGCAATGTGATGACCATGAACGCATAAAGAATGGATTGCGAGTGGATTGCCACCACGAGCATCACAAGCAAGGCCGCCACGAGAGCCAGAAGGGAATCCTTGAGTGCGGCAAGCAGGAGTCGATCCCGTTTCACGTCCATTAAAAGTCCTTTCAGCTTGAAATGGCTCTTACGTGAATAATCATTGATAGCCGACTCGAGCTCGTCATAAAGAACCACGTCGACGGGAATATTTTGCGTACCATAGCCAGTCAACGTGAAAACCGGTAGAAATGTGTTTAAATAGAATGGTCGATCATCTTTGCGTTTTGGGAGTAATCGGTAGAAGAGATCGAACATTATCTGAGATGAGCATTCGATGGGAATTCCTGAAGGAAGGTGGGTAACTGGGTAGATTGATTGGATTACCTTTGCAAGTCGAGCAAGAGCCCAAACATGTCTCGTTTCGGCAGTTGAGGATTGCTTGCCGATGGTTCCAGCAGTTGTCGACAATCTTGCGCACAAGCCGAATGTCCGTCTGCAATAGTTGTCTTATCTTCGTAGAATATTTTTTAGAAGAAAACTAGAGAACAGCACGGAAAATGAGATAAATATGCATAGTATTGACCATTATATTCTTATAAATCATGATTTTATTAAACCGTTGAGATGAGAATACTAACAAGGGAAGTGTTTTAGGTCGGGCTCTCAGATTTTGATAAAACTTTGCAGGTAGATTCCTTATGATCCAAATAGTATACTGACAAAATATTAGAACCCACAAAACGGTTTAAGTAGGTAAAAATCGGTTTGAAATCCAAAAAATCGCGATCATTCTATAAATAATGATTTTATTGACTTCCGAAGCAGTGGGACAACAGCGCAGTGGTAGAACGATGGGACACGGAACAAGATTGTGAGGGTTCGATTCTTATGGTGGGTGGTATATTTGTATTTGTGATGCTAGTTGAATATCTGTATGTTGCTTTTTTCTTTTTTACTTTTAAAGGTTTTTATGAATATTATATTATTATTTATTAAATCAACATATATAATGATTCTCAACAATCATATGTTGAAAGCATAAATTTCGTGGATCCTAATATTTTGTCAGTATATAAATCATAAGGAATCTATCTGCAAAGTTTTATCAAAATCTGAGAGCCCGACCTAAAACACTTCCCTTGTAAGGTACTAAGCAGCCAGCAGTCCAATGCCATGAAACCGCGCCGCTTTGCAAAACACTACGCACCAATTGTGGGAATACACAATTTATTATTTTGTAAAATATTCAATTTATTAATAATTTTTAACCGAAACTTTAGTTTACATGTCATCAATATTCATCGCTCTTGGATGGTGGCGCTTGAAGATTGTTCCTAAAAGAAGTTGATTCCAGCAGTGGCAGAAAGTTGCATACAAACCAATCCTGGACAAATTACAGAGACTGGAGCAATTTGCCGTAGCGCAAGAGCTAGAATATGAGAAGATGGAGGTACTAAAAGACGTTATCAGTGAGTATCAGTGAGCACTCAACTGAATGAAGATGGACCAGTCGACGATTAAACTCCATTTAGATGTGTTTCGCGCAATTGGTGCGAAGTCTTTTGCAATGCGGCGCGGTTTCGTGGCATTGAAGTGGCCAGTGTGAATAAATTTGTGAATTTGGAAATAATTTTCACACATAAACTCTTTTCTGTCTCCCTTCATTATTATTAAAATATTTGGTTGAGGAATAGGTTCGTAGGGTTTTTATATTTGTTTGGCAAACGTGTATGTATTTATCTGATAGCGCTTTTTCTGCTCTACAAAACTGTGATTTTAGTTTGTTCGGAAATTTTAAATTTTCATCATTTTTCAGGCTTAGAAATCAACTATCCAGGAGGCAAAGTTAGTTTGTTCTGAAATTTTGAATTGGGAAGACCCGGTCCCCGGTCCCGGGTAGGGAAAAAGGGAAATCTGTGTATATTGACATAGTGGTGTTTCTTGATACATATTGTTACATAATTTAAAAGAGAAAGGTTCTCTCGTCTCTTGTTCTCGCTCTTCCGCCTCTTTAATTGTCACTATTACAGTTCAGTGATGATAGGGACTCCCCCCACCAGACTCGGGTATTTTTCTAAAAAAGGGAGCCCGGTCCCGGTCCCGGGTGTTGAAATTTTAAATTTTTGAAGGTCCAGTCCGCCCGAAATTCCAAAAAATGGGCCTCTCCCATCACCAGTTCCTGGGGTCTAAGATTTGGTTGATTTATTATCGACTAGATGGAGCAAATGATTTTGTATTGATTAATTAAAGTTGTAGCAATTTAAGTAATCTTTTGAGCGATTAATTATATTCGTCGTAAAGTGTGAACTTGGGATTTACGGGACCGTTTTTAAAATGCCCGCAACAATTTCCAAAAAAAATCTTTTCAAAACATTTTCTCACTTTGTTGCCGATTTATAAGCATTGTATTTGACCGATTTATTGCATTTGGGAAATAAGTTTTCACTAAGAATTACGAATCTTCCTTGTTTTCTGAGCTTTGAAAAATCAGAAACGATGAAATAATGATAAATAAATTAAAATAATTATAGTCGTCGCCAAATGCGATTACCACCGCAAAATGTGGCGCACTTTTTTAAATATTATTTTTTCATTTAATTTTTATGATTCTAATTATTTTCCACAATTATTTCACTATTTAAACAACATCTATAACATATTCTTCTATTTATTTAAGCTATAACAGTATAGAAATGAGCATAAACAAGGAAATAATCTTAAAAATTTAAAGAAAAAATAATATTTGAAAAGTGCGCCACATTTTGCGGTGGTAATCGCATTTGGCGACGACTATATAATAAACTATTGTCCTTTTCAGAGATCGATGCCTAATGGAAGAGCAAAAAATTAGGGGCGGAGGAAAGGTCTTGTTTAGACAGCCACACGGCCACTAAGGCCATCGAATCTCTTCCTCTTTTGTTTCTCATAAATGTGTGTTATCTATTTTTTGATGACAAGAAATGAAAAGTTTAATTTAAAAATGAGAATGGATGAAATCAAAATATTGATGAGAAACAAAAGAGGAAGAGATTCGATGGCCTTAGTGGCCGTGTGGCTGTCTAAACAAGACCTTTTCTCCGCCCCTAATATTTTGCTCTTCCATTAGGCATCGATCTCTGATATGAATAATACAAAAAATTGTTTTGGACAAAATTGTGCACTAAATTGACGTTGCGCTGTAGACATGGAGCACCTTATTTGATAATTCTGTAGAATGGGTCTGATTTGAAATATTTTGAAGCGAATTGTTAAGAGCTTACTTTGCACAACAATTTTTCCTCAAAAGTTAGGTTAGCAAATTAGGCTTGATTGGTGCTCACAGGAGCATTTGCTCATTTAACTAGTCATTTTTTGAAAATCATTTTTCTGCACAGACTATAGTCTTTCTACACATTTATTCTATAAGGAAAATTTAGCAACGTTAGGAGATTATATTTTTGAAGCACTTTAAGTGCACTAAAGACAGCAAAAGTTAATATCGAATATCTCGAAAATGCTATTTTTAATTTTTGAGATTAAGGTTTTATTGGTAGAGGACATAATGGTGAGCAATAATGTACTTGTCTTTCAATTTGACTCTTCTTCTAAGCAAAGTTATGAAATTTTAAAGTCTGACATTTCAATCGACTATAAAATACACGCCAATTACTGTAACCACGTCATGTTGCATTTCAAAAAATTCAGAATTTTACGAGCAACAAAATGATATAACTCACGTCTCATAAAAATTACTCGTTCTCCTATTATAGCCAAAATACTATTTTACAAAAAAACTCTTTTCTATGTGAAGGCTGTTTTCCGTTGGCGTGCGATAGCATTTAAAAAAAAACTCACTTGGTCCATTTGCGTACAATTGATCCTCAAATTTGGCGAGATGCATGAGAACAAGTTGGCAACACTCCAAATATTTCGATACGGCGTTATCGAGTCGAAACGAGCTAACGGCTTGGCGAGCTCTTGTTGCATCGAGCAGAGCTTCGACAGGAAGCTGGCATCGAATATGCTCTCATAGCTATCCATCTCATAGACGATTTGTGAAAGATGGTCCACTGAAAAACAGATAATCAGTTTAGAAATGACGAACTCGGCGTACTTAATGGAATCGGAGCATCATAGCAGGCGACCTGATTGATGGCATTGAAGAGATCATCTGCCCAACTTCTTCGCACGCGCCGTTGTTGCTCGCTAGCAATGGGCTGTCCTGTGTCGTTTGGGATCGGACGCGGATTGGCAAAAGCCACACGGTTCGAGGTGAGCAGGGTGGGCTGAATGTGAGCCCACGCGAGACGGGCTCCCGAAAGCCTCGTGTCCTTGGTATCGAATCCCTGAAAATGGTATAGATAATCCGACTGGTTTTAACGACTTTTCATACGCGCGGATTATACATTTTAGTTTCATTCTTCAAGGTTGTTTATAAATTTTGGTTTGGTTTGTATTTAGAAGCGACCCCCCTTTGAAATGTCAATCGTAGTTCATGAAATGAACACAGAAGGGAAGGGATACGGATCATTGATTCGAACAATTATTGATCGCAAATGTCATTGATCCTTTCTAATTTTTCTAATCGAGTGGGAATTCATATAATAATAATAATAATAGTGTTGATAACAATAGAGGAGAAGTTGATGCTATTAGCTTCCCTTTGTTATTTATAATTCGATTATAATTGGATAGATTTAGTCAAGATTAGTTTTAAAATATTTTCACGTGATTGTAAGTGTCAGCTACTTTTTTAACGTTGTAAAACTTTACTTAACTATAGCTATTTGTACCCCAAATTGAATCGGGGCTCAGAGAAGATTCTTAATTTATAAAATTCGGCGCGCATAGTTTAAGACGGGTTAGGAACAATGTTACATGAAAATAATACGTGTAAATTAGTAAGACACGTTTAAATATTGAAAAATAACACGCCAAATCGGAATTGCTGTTTTGTGATTTTTAAACTGCGTGGAAAATTTCACGTCTTTATAACAAAAACGTTTTTACTACAATTTAATTAAGCATGTCTTAAACTATCTAAAAATATTAATATCTTTCTAAAAAGTTAGATTTGAGCATGCTTACTGAGCTCATTTTATTACCATGCAAGTTGGGGTGAAATAGTCACATTGAAAATAGTATACGCGAATATTTTAAAATCTTTGATTTCATTTTTATTTTGTACCTTATGGAATGTTTCACGTTTTATATAGTGCTTTTTAAAAAGTGGAAAAAAAACTTTATATTACGTCCATGACCGCAATAATTTGAAATGGCGCCAAAAAATTTATTTGATGCGCAATTGTTTAGATAGCTTCAAGCCTTATGCGCCTAGAAAAGAGCACACCAAATTGAAAGAACGATTTTGCGATTTTTAAACGAGTATGGAAATATTCACGTGAGGTGAAATAGTATTATGTGAGAAGTCTTTTGCAATGCGGCGCGGTTTCTTGGCAGTGGAGTGCATTTATGGACTGTTGTTGCGGGTAATACATCAAACTTGGGTAATTAAACGTTTTATTTACAATTAACAACTCATAAACACATAAAACAATAACAATGCAAATTAATTACAATTAAGTTTTGCATAAATTTGACCGCGGGTGCATCATCGGGAGTCGTGCTTCTCTCGCTAGAGCGCGCTTGGGTCGGCATCCGACAGTGCGTGGAAATTTACAAAAAACATAATTTTTAATTAGCCTTATGTTGAATTTGAAATTGGCTTGCTTGCGCGCATTAATTAAAAAAGACAACACTCTAATTGGAAATCGATTTAATTAAAATGGGCTAATTGAGATCTCTACAAACAACATTGAAATAAATATACACCATTTAATTATTTTAAAACAACGAATGATTAGTTTTTTTTTTAATTTTCCTACAAATTCGATTTCAAAAACGACAAATGGAAATTATATTAAAACTTTCACGTGCACTTTACACAAATATCGTCTACGCCAGCTTGTCAGGATTTCCTTAAACTTACTAAAAACATTAAAATCTTCACAAAAAATATTATTTTTCTGAGCTCGTTTTATTAGCGTTAATATACAGTTTCAATTGATTTATATCATTGAACATAAGTATTGTCCTTTTCAGAGATCGGTGCCTAATGGAAGAGCAAAAAAAGAAGAAAAAATGATACGGGCACAAACGACTTTTTCGTCAATTTCTCTTCAAAGTGTGCTACACATTATTTCGAAAAAAAGAGTGGCCCTCCAAACGAGAACCTCATTTCATCCTAATTTTTCCTCTTCCATTAGGCACCGATCTCTAAAAAGGAAAATATTATTTTATAATAACCTTGGACTTATTCTACTAAATTAAATTGATGTTATTAAATATAGGAGAAAGTGAAAATTGCTCTCATCGGAAAATAAAACGGATTATTATTACACCATCTAATATAACGTTCTTCCTCAAACTTCACTGGATTAATTAAATTGGGATATCAGTGGGTGCGTACCGGTTAACCTGCGTCTTCAGAATCGGTATCAAGCGGAGGAATTTCGTGCAAAGTCGAAGAAGGAGTCAAATATTTGGGCAGCTACATTAGATCCGATGGCTGTTTGAGCGAGGAAACTTCGAGACGAATCAAGGCTGCGTGGAGTGCTTACTCCAAGATCAAACCACTTCTCGCCCACCTTGACAAAGAGAAATCTGAGGACCTCCTCTTCCAGAATGTGCTCTACTGTGGACGTTGACGACAGAAAATTCTAGTCGACTGCAGAGGTGTCTGAACGCAATTTGTCACCACGCAGGAAGCGATCGAATAGACGTCCATTGTCAGATAACACGAAGGATACTGAACTGGGCTGGCCACTGTGCTCGATTGCCAAGTGACCGGTGAACCAAACGATTAACCGAATGGGTTCCTCGAGGTTGGACACGACAAAAAGGAAGACCGACAGCAAGATGGCAAGACCCAATTAAACTCTGGGTCTCAAATTATGTGCACGAGAAGTCCACCTCCAGAAACTCGAATCGGAATCCTGGAGAAGATGGTTGCCTGGCCCACCATTGCGAGGCGCAGCCGCGATGATTGGAGAGAGCTGGTCCGCTTCTCTATAAGAGAATGACAACGGACTCCTAAGTATCCTAAGTAAGTAAGAGAAAGTGAAAATTGCTCTCGTCGGAAAATAAAACGGATTATTACACCATCTAATATAAAATTCTTCCTCAAACTTCAATGGAATAATTAATTAATTGGGATATCAGTGGGTTCACGTGGCGTACCGATTAACCTAAGGTTATCGAACAAGTTCGATTCCTTTCATATTTAAATAAAAAATTATTTTTTGTGAGCAAAATTCATCTGCACTTTCTACTGGGCTCTTCCTTGACTGTGTTTTGCACGAAAAGTTCTTCTGCTAGGGCGCCCTCGATTTTGCAAGAAATTGTTAAGAAAACACGTGAAAAACTGCCGCTAGAAAATTCCAGCAATCACACAACGTCCTCACAGATGAATCTGGCGGAGTCTCTACCAGCTATGCTACGTAGCCACCACTGAAGAGCAATTTAGCAATTTTTTAAAAACATTTTTAAAAGTATTATGAATTGTGAATTATTGTCGTGGCCTTGTAAATTTTAGTCCACGTTGTTATTTTGAAGTTAGAATTATTTTTTTCATTGATTAAATGATCTTCATTCGCTTTCACATAGTCCGATAGAATAAAATTACGGGCAAATTGAAGTCTTTAGCTTCTTTTAGAAATATTATTTGATGTTATATCGAATTAAGAATACTTCAAGTCACATTAAAATATCCATAATACTGAAAATTAGGAATACGTGAATAAATTTAGTAAAATCGAAATTTGCGGGCGGGATGAGCTCATGAAAAACAAAATAATAAACGGAATGGCCTTAAAATTTATGGACTAACATCACGGCCTTTAAAAAAAACAATTTGGTGTGCAATAAGGATAAAAATCGATATAAAATAATGAACGTACCACTTCTGCGTTTGGCGACAATCTGACCGGAAACCATTGGAGTACAATGAGCGGCAATATTAATGTGATAATAACCGGAATGATAATAAAAACAACCGGACGATTATACAGACATGTGCTGTAGGCGCGCGTTAGCCGCCGCATTCGGTAGATAATCAAAAGAAATAAAGAAACGAACTATTCGAAGGTGTTTATCGATCGGCTTCGAACCTTGGCTGGCTGGCTGCTTGTCTGCTTTCGCTGTTCCGGTCCGGTTTCCACGCGCCCGCCCTGTGGATTGAAAGTGAAATCGTCAGCATTTGTATAGATGACGTTTGTGTCGTCTCGTATCCGCGTTATCCTCTTCAGTTCGGGTCGTGTTTACAATCGAAGATTGCGCAATTCAGCTCAATTCGATTAATCTGACACAATTACACCGGTTGTTGTTACTTAGAAGTTTTGTCAAGATTATGAAACAGGTTTCCGGCATGATACATGTGTTTACTAGTTATTCAAATTTATTTTATTGAATAATATACGGGTTTCCGGCCGACAAACGTGATGAAATGTTTGTTTTGTATTTATTATTTTGCAATAATTTATTCATGGTTTATTTTATTCTTATTTTTTGGCATTGTAAGGGAAATAAATCGAGAATTCTATATAATTGTTAGGGTGAACCAAAACTTTTTTCCGAGAAAATTTAAACATAATTTTACAACACATGAAAGCCAATTAGGTTTCAAAGTAAAGACCATTTGACTCTATGGCTTGAACCCATCTTGTTCGATCCCGCTGCGGTACCACTCGTTGTTCTTAGAGGCGAAAAACTCGCTGCACCCGTTTTCGACATCGGCCAGGTCATTGAAGCTACGACCACGAAGAAAGTGTGCCCTGGATCGGAAAAGGTGATAATCAGATGGCGCATGGTCCGGACTATAAGCTGCACGTGGAAGAAGTTCAATGGCGTCGAGATTTTTGATCTTTTCCTTCGTTTGTCTGCCGGTGTGCGGTTTTGTATTGTCTTGTTGAAGGAGTATCCGGTGAAACGGTCACAACGATCCGATTTAGGTTTGTATTACTTTATTGATCCTTTTTGTACATTATCTGAGCTAAAACCAAATGTTAACAAATATAAATACGTTCGATCAATAAGAAAAATGATAAAATAAGGTGCATCCTAGTAGAAGAGCTATAGCCAAAAAATTTTCTTTGAAAATTTTTGTTTTATGCGCTCTATGGATAGAGGAAGACCCAAAGAACGATATGAGCCATAGTAGAAAGGCTCAAAACCCTATATCAAATGTTATAAATTTAAAAAAAAATTCAACGGTTAAAATCACATCATTAATGAACAATTATAGTCAAACCAAGTATATCAGAAAGTGCGCAATTTTATTAGAATTGTTGTAATATAGCAAATGAAATACAAATATACAGATAATATAGAAATTTTAAGCTAAAACTGAAAATTTAAAAATAAATTAAATTATTCGTTTAAATGTTAGCGCGCCCCGTCGCACATCCCTGTCAGTCTATGTGAAGGCCTTCTCCCTTCGGCGTGCGATTGATCAATGCTGAATATTTCTCGCCAAGTACCGCATAGATTCGATCAAGTTGGGCGCAACAGAGGGTCCGACCATTTGGAGCTAGCTCGAAGTAAATTACGCCTTCGAAATTCCACCAAACACACAGAAGTCCCTTATTTGAGAAACATGATATATTATGATAAAGCTGTTCAAGACCTTTAAAAAACATATATAACACATGTATATAAAAATCTTTATTGGGTAAAAAAAAATTCGAAAAAAATATGTAATCGGAAAAAAATTTTGGTTCACCCTAATAATTAGTAACTACACTAGCTGACAAAAGTTTTGTCACAAATTTTTATTCGGGTTTAACTTTTTTGTGACTTGACCAAATTGGCTGATTTTTTGATATTTTATATGAATCAGTGTTTAAAATGTTATAGCAGCAAAATTTGGTTTAAATTACCATGGCAATTTCGGTACCACGCATTCCGTTTTCCCTCATATTGATAAAAGCTTGCCGGGTGGCAATTGGAGTTTCTTTACGTGGAGTCATCTCTAAAATGTTGCCATTTACTGCTATTTTCAATAAATTATGAAAAACATATAATTGAACTTTAAAAATTATTTAAAAATGCAGTGCAAGAAAAGTGCGTAATATACGCGTTTCACGATAAACGCTTGTCACTGTAAAACGAATCATCGTAATCACAAGCGGGAACTTGTAAAACAATCTACGACCATATGAATCTATCATATCAAAAAATGAGCCAATTTGGTCAACTCACAAAAAAGTTAAACCCGAAAAAACATTTGTGACAAAACTTTTGTCAGCTAGTGTATTTTTAAAAAATAATTTGGTATTTGTTCAATTAGTACTGAATAATGAACGTATAAATTTTTTTGCGTGAATTTCCTGAATATAAAGTAATTCTAGAATGATTCTAGAATAAGATTCTGATCTCTTGATTTTCTCATTTCACTTGTCGTGCACGAAGAATGTAGAAAAGGGTTTTTAAACATTGAGAAATTGTCTTTAGCATATTACAATTTAGAAGCTTATAAATCCACGGTAAGAGCATATTAAGTAAAGATATTAATTTTCTCTGATAGTTTAGAGAAAATCTAATAAAGATACGTGAAAATTAGCTAAGAATTTAGACGTAGAAGATAATATGGCGCGGTCAAATAATAAAAATGTTCCTTTGGCGTGTGTCGCATATACGGCAACTTGGCCCATCCCTTTGAATGGCACAAAGCGACATGTAAAAAAAATAAAACATTAAGCGTGTGTCATAACACTTTTTTAAGTGATAGGATTCCCGATCACTTCGTTCTACTTCTAATTCAGCTTCAAATTTTACTCTATTCTTGGTCAACGTCGTGTTCACTGCGTCACACCCATTACCGATCCAGCCGTTCCGAGCAACACGCCCAAGCAGCGCAAACGGCAGAAGACGCTAAAGCCGCTCAGCAAAGCCCAGCCGAGCCAGATTCATTCGAATAAATCTATAAACTCCACTGAACCACCGCACATAAGAAGACGTTAAAAGCATCCTCTTCAGAGCCAAATTCAACTATGATGTTACATCAAAATAATTTATTAAATTCCTTAAAACCAGCGACAAAATAAATAAGTGTACAAAAGTGTCGAAAGACGAATGAGTATCGAATCATAACAATAAATACCGGATTAAATACAATAAATATCAAATAAATCACACATGCGCATTCCTTAAATTATTATATAGATGAAGCTCAAATATCCTCTTCTATAACTGCTTCTTCATTCACCGTCACGACGGCTGGCGTCGATTCAACGACCACAGGTCTCGGCGAAGACACGCTTGGCTTGCGAGTCACTGGCGTCACTTTGATCGTCTTCGTGCAGCACAACCCGCTTGAGTACCAATACACGGACCTGTTGAAATGCTAGTTTTGAGGATTTGTTCACGTATAAAAAAGGTTACCAAATGATATGGCCAATGGTGAACCAGAGAGCAAGGTTATAGCCAACAAGACTCATTACTTCGTACAAGTTGGGGCTTTTGGATATGAGAGTCTCGGTGACCTTCATTGATTGGTATTCGAGGACAAGCCGCGAGACGAAATCTTCCGATTGTTGGTAGTCGGCCGGAAGATCGAATGATTCGATTGTGCCGGGGTAGGTGGTTATGAGACAGCTGCGGTGGTTGTCTCTGAAGTTTAAGAGGACGGATTTGGCTTATAGTTGATTAAATAATAGTTCTATCTAGGCACGCAAACTGAATATGACTCTTCGCTTTACAATTCCGCGAAATTGTTGAGGCACGCCAACTGTATTCGTAAAAACAAGAGCTCAGCAAATGTAATCTAAACTTGGAAACTATAAGAAATTCTAAAGAAATTTGTCGTGACGATTGCCTTAAGAGACTATAAAAATAGTCTCACAGCGTGTTAAGGGCGATAGTTTAGGATAAGTTTAGGATAATAGGATACTCTCGCTGACAAAAGTTTTGTCACAAATGTTTTTTCGGGTTTAACTTTTTTGTGACTTGACCAAATTGGCTGATTTTTTGATATGATAGATTCATATGGTTGTAGATTATTGTACAAATTCCCGCTTGTGATTACGATGATCCGTTTTACAGTGACAAGCGTTTATCGTAAAACGCGTAGCTCAAAGATATTACGCACTTTTCTTGCACTGCATTTTTTAATAATTTTTAAAGTTCAATTATATTTTTTCATAATTTATTGAAAATAGCAGTAATTGGCAACATTTTAGAGATGACTCCACGTAAAGAAACTCCAATCGCCACCCGGCAAGCTGTTATCAATGTGAGGGAAAACGGAATGCGTGGTACCGAAATTGTCATGGTAATTTAAACCAAATTTTGCTACTATAACATTTTAAACACTGATTCACATAAAATATCAAAAAATCAGCCAATTTGGTCAAGTCACAAAAAAGTTAAACCCGAAAAAACATTTGTGACAAAACTTTTGTCAGCTAGTGTAGTTACTAAGTATTAGGGTGAACCAAAATTTTTTTCCGATTACATCTTTTTTTCGAATTTTTTTTTACCCAATAAAGATTTTTATATACATGTGTTATATATGTTTTTTAAAGATCTTGAACAGCTTTATAATAATATATCATGTTTCTCAAATAAGGGACTTCTGTGTGTTTGGTGGAATTTCGAAGGCGTAATTTACTTCGAGCTAGCTCCAAATGGTCGGACCCTCTGTTGCGCCCAATTTGATCGAATCTATGCGGTACTTGGCGAGAAATATTCAGCATTGATCAATCGCACGCCGAAGGGAGAAGGCCTTAAGTTGGAGAAGGCCATAGACTGACAGGGATGTGCGACGGGGCGCGCTAACATTTAAACGAATAATTTAATTTATTTTTAAATTTTCAGTTTTAGCTTAAAATTTCTATATTATCTGTATATTTGTATTTCATTTGCTATATTACAACAATTCTAATAAAATTGCGCACTTTCTGATATACTTGGTTTGACTATAATTGTTCATTAATGATGTGATTTTAACCGTTGAATTTTTTTAAATTTATAACATTTGATATAGGGGTTTAGAGCCTTTCTACTATGGCTCATATCGTTCTTTGGGTCTTCCTCTATCCATAGAGCCCATAAAACAAAAATTTTCAAAGAAAATTTTTTGGCTATAGCTCTTCTACTAGGATGCACCTTATTTTATCATTTTTCTTATTGATCGAACCCGGCAAGCTGTTATCAATATGAGGGAAAACGGAATGCGTGGGACCGAAATTGCCATGGCAATTTAAACCAAATTTTGCTACTACAACATTTTAAACACTGATTCACATAAAATATCAAAAAATCAGCCAATTTGGTCAAGTCACAAAAAAGTTAAACCCGAAAAAACATTTGTGACAAAACTTTTGTCAGCTAGTGTATGTACACGCCAACTTGGAACTCTAATAAAACAAGCTCAGAATAAGAGCTCAAGCATAGTATTTTGTGACGATTTGAAATTTTTAAAGAAATTTCAAGGAAAATCTGACAATTTGGTGTTGATAATATTTTTGCAATGTTCACGGGAAAGTTATAAGACAAGCGTAAAAATAACAAATCATTATAATGACAAAAAATAATAATCAATTTTTAAGACGCTTTTGAATATTGTAAAACTCTGATTTTCAAATTAAACACTTGTACGCGCAAATTGCAAAAGACCGCGCACCAATTGCGCAAAACCCGCTCACACCAACTGAAGAAGTTTAAACCGAGAATAATTTTAGACTGCCCCAATTAAATATACCGTCAAAATTGCTGAATATTGAGATAGCTTTAATTGTACATTTAAGTTTGACAAAAAATCAAATTGGTATATTCACGTGGAACTGTTGCCCTTTTCAGAGATCGGTCTTTTCGTCATTTAAATGTGTGCTGCCCATTATTTCGTGAAAAAGAATGGCCGTCTAAAATGAGAGGCCGTCCAAACGAAAACCTCATTCTATCCTAATTTTTTGCTCTTCCATTAGGCACCGATCTCTGAAGAGGACAATACGATCTCAATATTTCAAAAATCGAACATTTCTGTTGGATAATTTCATGAGCTGTGAGATATAACAAAAAAAGAAAAGCATCTTTTCGAATTATTTATACAAGTTCACGACAATTGAAGATTACGATATTTCAATTTTTCAACATATTTTATTAATTTTCACGTAAACCTTAAACGCTTATTCACGTAAAGTGAGTTTCTCAAAAACAAAATCTCAGAAAAGCTCTCTTAATCTATTATTTCGCATATATTTAAGCACCAGAGATTTTATAATGGAAGCCTGTACGTTAGACAATCAAATTAGCTTTAGTTTGCACGTGGGAACTAAGAAACTGAGTTTAAATATTAAAAAATTCACCCCAAATTGAATGGTTAAGTTGGGGGCTCAGAAAAGGTGCTCATATTGTAAATTTTGGAAAGAAACGCATATTTTTAGATATTTTAAAACGGGCTATCCACAATCACGTGTCAACTTATACGAAAATAATACGTTTAAATTAGTAATACACGTTTAAATATTGACAATTATTCATTTCGATTTGGCGTGCAAAATTGGCAATTTCATATGATTTTCACGTCAATTCTACCGGCTTCAGGTAGTACTTTTTGCTTTTTTTTTGGATTTAAGTGAATTTTCTAAAAGTCTGTTTTTACGAATTCATTGGGCATGCACATACCGGACCGAAAACGGGACCGCTTCGATCCCGGCGTTAACAGCATAAGTACTGACGCTTTTTTTCAATGTGGGCGCAATTGTTGTCATCTTTTTTTATTTTGTATTATTCATTTCAGAGATCGATGCCTAATGGAAGAGCAAAAAATTAGGTGCGGAGAAAAGGTCTTGTTTAGGCAGCCACACGGCCACTAAGGCCATCGAATCTCTTCCTCTTTTGTTTCTCATCAATATTTTGATTTCATCCATTCTCATATTTTAAAATTAAACTTTTCATTTCTTTTCATCAAATAATAAACAAAAAATAGATAACAAAAATTGATGAGAAACAAAAGAGGAAGAGATTCGATGGCCTTAATGGCCGTGTGGCTGCCTAAACAAGACCTTTTCTCCGCCCCTAATTTTTTCCTCTTCCATTAGGCATCGATCTCTGAAAAGGACAATAAAATATTTTGATTTCTTGATGCATATGACTTTAGAAAACAAATTTAAACAAACAAACTTTTCACACTTGATGACTTCATTCCTGCCAACAAACTCATTCTGCAGGTCCTCACGCCAATTGCCAATGCGAGTCATGTCGACGTACTTTCTTGCACAATTATCGTACGCTTCAACCGAGCACACGCTGGTTTGCTGTACTCGAATGAAAAAGTCTCTGCATGTTCAATTTAGATCTGAAGCAACTTGTGCAAACCTGTACGCCTGCATATTATAATGCAACATTTCAGCCATCAACGGGTGACAATTGCAATACTTCATTGCTACCAACATATTGCACATTAAATGGTTCGTCTTGTTCTTTTTGAGAGCGGACTCGTCGGCACGACGCGAATCACCCAAAGCGTTGCCGCACTCGGTGCGTCGCGTCTCGGCGTGTTGCTGAAAATATCGTTTTTGTGTTTTTTGTTGCACATGGTTTATTTAACGGAAAGTGATGGTTATTTTTACTCGTCATGTTTCTGAATCCTTCTTATCTCACCGGGGCACGTCAACTGAAAATAACGATTTTCAGACTTTTAAGCACTCCAAATTGAATGGTCAAGAAGAAATTCTCATTCTGCGAATTTCTTTAAGAAACACAGGTTTTGATAGTTTAAGAAGGGCTAGAAAAAATGACGTATCAAGTTATAAGAAAATAATACGTGTAAATTAGTAAGACTTGTTTAAATGTTTTTTTTAATATTAATTTTGATTTGGCGTGTTTTAAGCGTGTCTGAAAGTTTGTGCGTCTTTTTAACAAAAAAATGTTTCAATACAATTTAACTAGGCTTATTTTAAGCTATCTAAAAATGATAATATCTTCCCAAAAAGTTAAATATAAGCACTTTTGCTGAGCTCATTTTATTACCATACCAGTTGGCGTGAGCTAACAGAAACTGCAGAATCGGCCATAGAAACGAATGGCCAGGTAAGCCAACCCAAAGAATACTAGGGAATTATACTAGAACTCTCATAAAAATCAAATGAAACTATAAATTTTATATATGTTAATGGATGTTTAAAGTGAATTTTCCTATATCTTTTTGTCTGATTGGTTTTTTTGCCAAATAAAGATTTTTATATACATGTGTTATATAGCGGACAAAAGTTTTGTCACAAATGGTTTTTCGGGTTTAACTTTTTTGTGACTTGACCAAATTGGCTGATTTTTTGATATGATAGATTCATATGGTTGTAGATTATTTTACAAAGTCCCGCTTGTGATTACGATGATCCGTTTTACAGTGACAAGCGTTTATCGTAAAACGCGTAGCTCAAAGATATTACGCACTTTCCTTGCACTGCATTTTTTAATAATTTTTAAAGTTCAATTATATTTTTTTCATAATTTATTAAAAATAGCAGTAATTGACAACATTTTAGAGATGACTCCACGTAAAGAAACTCCAATTGCCACTCGGCAAGCTGTTATCAATATGAGGGAAAACGGAATGCGTGTTACCGAAATTGCCAAGGTCCTCAAAATCAATAAACGAACTGTATATAGAATGTTAAAGCGTCATGCGATGTCTGGAAGAGTGGAGCGTTCACCGCGGCCAAGACCACGTTCGACAACTCCACGACAAGATATGCGCATTGTTCGAGAATCAAGGGCGAATCCGAATCTGACTTCCGTCGATATTTGCGCCGATTTTCGAAACAGTGATGACCTCAGAGTTAGTCCAAGGACTATTTGTCGTCGACTAGTTGCTGCTGGACTTAATGGACGCCGACCCGCAAAGAAACCATTAATTGGAGCAAATAATCGTCGGGCAAGAGTTGCCTTTGCGCGAGCACATCGTACAACGGCAGACTGGAGCAAAGTACTTTTCACCGGTGAAAGCAAGTTCAATCTGTTTGGAAGTGATGGAATTCTATATGTACGACGACCATCAGGCAAAAGATTCAATTCCAAGTACATTAAACCGACGATAAAGCACGGTGGAGGATCGGTGCAAGTGTATGGCGCGTTCACTCGAAATGGAATGGGTCCAATCATTCTCATTGACGATATTATGACTGGTCAAAGTTATGCATATATGGTCGCGACCAAGGTGATTCCGTGGGCTAATCAAAATATGCCAAATGGATGGATTCTGCAACAAGATAACGACCCAAAGCACACATCTCGTGTAGCAAAGGATGCGTTCCGGCATCAAAACGTTCAACTTTTGGAATGACCAACTCAATCGCCGGGCCTAAAACAGATTGAACACATCTGGGATGAACTTGGGAGACGAGTTGCAATGAAAAAATGCAAGAACAAGGCCGAAAAATTTAAGATACTTGCGGATGAATGGTATCGTATCCCACAATCTCGGTTTGAGAAGCTTATCGACTCTATGCAAGATCGATGCGAAGCTGTTATTCGTTCTCGTGGGTTCCCAACGAAGTATTAATATTGATAAATTGTTTTGTACCTCATTCCGTTCGATTTCCTGCTTCATATAAAATAATTTTCTTAAGTTTCTAAATTGACTATTTTAATGCGATTTCAGTACTCGCTCTCATATTTTATTTTCCATGGTAATTTAAACCAAATTTTGCTACGATAACATTTTAAACACTGATTCACATAAAATATCAAAAAATCAGCCAATTTGGTCAAGTCACAAAAAAGTTAAACCCGAATAAACATTTGTGACAAAACTTTTGTCAGCTAGTGTATATTTTTAAAGCTCTTGAACAGCTCTATTATAATATATATTAAAATATTTAATTTGTTTTTAAGTTAAAACTTATCTTTCTTTAACAAAAACGCTATAATAAATTATTAAAAGACAAATAAGTGTGATCGATTGATGAAGAAATACAATTTTCTAATCACAGTATTCCCCGAAAGTTTATGCCCCAGATATGAATGGTTATTGTAATAAAGCTCTAACCGTCTTACGCATCCTTAACCGCACGCCCTTCTTGTCGACCAATCGAATCGGATTCTCCAGCTCGATCGCCAGACGCATCGGGTTGTCGACGGTTTCCACAAGGTAGATATCGATCCCGGGATGGATCGTTGATTGCGGTGTGTACCAGGAATTGCGTGTCATCTTAATGGGAATTGTTATTTATTTATTTTTATTAAATTAATAAGAATGTTACTTCATCATTTATATATTAAAAAATCTATTGTCCTTTTCAGAAATCGGTGCCTAATGGAAGAATCGGTTCCTAATGGATTTGGCCGTCCAAAGGAGAAACTAATTCCATTCTAATATTCTTCCTCTTCCATTAGGCCCGGATCTCTGAAGAGGACAATATTTCTGAGGAAAATGTGTAAATTGAAGATGTAATTTATCGTGATTTTACGTGAATCAACCGACTGTAAGAACGATGGCATGCCCACGATATCGCGCCGCATTGCAAGACTTCGCACCAATTGCGCGAAACAAACACAAAATTTGTTATTTTGTTAAATATTTTATTAATAATTTTATTAAATCTTTCTTCCCTCTTTAATGTTCTTATATATAGATTCTATGAAAACAATCACCAAAAAACTCCAGAAAGCCCTTCTATAGAATTACTCAATTGATTAAAAACGATTTTTATGTTCGTGTCTGACAATTTTTACGTCTTTTTAACAAAACATTTTTCCGATAATTTATCTAGACTTTTCTTAAACTATCTAAAAATATAAATCTATTTCCGAATAGTGCGATTTGAGCACGTTTACTAAGCTCATTTTATTACCACACTCCACTGCCACGAAACTGCGCCGCATTGCAAAATACTTAGTACCAATTGCAAACTCAACCTTTTAATTTATTATTTTTATTTTCAATATTTACAAGAGACTTATATTGCCGATGAAGTCTCACTAGGGAATGGTCTGCATAGTGTTTGGAGTTACAGGATGTGACATATATCATTAGAAAGAAAAAAAATCTACTTTCTAAATATAAAAAGAGTTTCTGCAACGGCCACAGCTATCTCGAGAAAATTCTGAAAACCCAACTTGTGCGACACTTTCCATCTTGAAATCCAACTTTGGCTGGCCTTGAATCCTTCAATTTGCATCTCTTTCCTGTTGATATCTCTGGCAATCAATTGCAGATCCAAGTCGTGAAGATGAATCCCAGTTTTCAATTTTTCCTTAGCGACATCAGACAGCCGTTTTGCAAGAAGTTTCAGAAGATTAGTCGTTGATTCCCGGTAATCATCTCTCTGAATCTCATATTCTCGGAGCTTCTCCAGATGATGGAAAGAGATGCAAATTGAAGGATTCAAGGCCAGCCAAAGTTGGATTTCAAGATGGAAAGTGTCGCACAAGTTGGGTTTTCAGACGCAATTTTCTCGAGATAGCTGTGGCAGTTGCAGAAACTCTTTTTATATTTAGAAAGTAGATTTTTTCTCTTTCTAATGATATATGTCACATCCTGTAACTCCAAACACTATGCAGACCATTCCCTAGTCAGAATGAAATGTTAACTGATAAATAAAATATTGAAAATAAAAATAAGAAATTAAAAGATTGAGTTTGCAATTGGAGCGAAGTCTTTTGCAATGAGGCGCGGTTTCTTGGCATTGGAGTGTTACCATATTTCGTTTTGTATTAACTAAATGGTTGCTAAACTAAAAAGTCTAAAAACAACCTGAAAAGTGATGACAAACTGCTTCTCCACGCCAGTAAAATTCTGCACAAGACTCGCGTCGGACCACGTCCAGCACAATCCTTGAGTCGTCGGCACATATGCAACAATATTCCGACAACAGTCGAATGAAGACATTTGCACGCCCTAATAAAATAATCATCATTAAGGCCTCTGGGCTGAAACCCTTTGATAAACCTGGAAACTGCAGCTGTTGATAACCGACTGACACTGGTATTCCATCGACAAGATGGTAGCATTGCGCGAATTCTGCGTCAAATATTGAATGACAGTGTTCTGACCCTGTCGCATGAACGCGTCGGCGTGCGGCTCATAATCAGCCGACTCGCGTATCGATGGATTCGTCCATTCGAGCAGATACCTGCGAATAGTCTGGGATATGTGTTGGAAGAATGTGGGAAAAGCATACCGTATGGCAGCAGCATCCCGCATGTTCGTATTGACCCCAGCCAATCCATCCAGGGAAAATGGCATTCGATTGCAAATTACCAATGATGGCATCGAGAGCTGCTTTTGTGATTTGCTAAAAAATATGAATATCTTTCCAAAAAAGTTTGATTTGAGCACATTTTATGGCGTGCTCACCTTCAAATCAACAAAAAAAACCAACATACAATTTAGTCTCGGTTTTTTGAGAATCGCCGGCATTCCTGAAGATGAAATAGAGCGAGTGGAGCACGAACACAGCTAAACAGCATCCGACGAGCACGGTGAGCACAATTGCGCCGCATGTGCGTCGCAACGTCGTCATTTGTTGGTTTCTGCAATTAGACAAACATTCATTTACGCGCAATTTCCCAGCAAGAACAGGTGATATTTAAGGGGAAGGGGGGATTAAGCCGAACTTGTAATTAAGTACCCCTCAAATAGAGCAAATCACAAAAAAGAGCAACAAATGGACAACAACAGCAACAAAAAAAGAGCGCTCGTTTCCTGCGGACCAATTCAAAGTGCAACTAAAAATCGGTTTCTATGGCAACTTTCTCGGACCACGACTGTAGAGAGAATGAAGGCATTCGCTTCGAACTCCACCCAAAACTTCCCAGAACTGATTGGTAATTGAAGAAGAAGTAGAAGCAGAAGTGTATAGCTAGCTAATTCGTTTAATTATTCAAACATGCCGATAAATAAATAAATTGACCATTGGGTATTGGGTTTCTTCCTCCTTCATTATTCGCAATACTTATTCTTATTAGGCATATACAAGTTGGATTGAATGTTGTCGTAGTAGTGCGTATTAATTATTCACAAGCGTATAATGCAAGTAATTGGTCAAGGAGAATGGATTTATTACAAATCTACAACGATTGGGATCGTTTGGGTTAATTTGACAAAAGCTTTATCGATGTTACTGTTAAATATTACCGCAAGTATACTAAAGTGACAATTTTATGCTCACGGATTCTGAAATCAAAAAAGGGAGGGAATAGGTAATCTCTGGCTCTCATGGGGAAACCCAAGGTCGCCCCAGCGACAGCAACGCACACCGAATGCACATTTTTGATGCTCCAGTTTAGCGAAAATGCGCTCATTTTGTGAAATTTCTTTTGCACTACTGTATTGAGAAAAATTAGCTGTATAAAGTACCCTGAGCACAGCGCGCTACGAGCTCATAGAGCCGAGAAACATGTCATGGAAAATTTGTTAATTTTTGTGCATTTTCGATGTTCCAGTTTAGGCGTAATGAGCTCATTTAGTGAAATTTCTTTTGCAATACTGTATTGAGAAAAATTAGCTGTATAAAATACCCTGAGCACAACGTTCTACATGCTCATAGAGCCGAGAAACATGTCATGGAAAATTTGTTAATTTTAGTTGGCCGTAACATTCATGCCACATGGAATGCTTTACCAATGAGCCCCATAATATGTACTTACCAGGGTTGCACGGAAATCGATTGTTTTTCAAACGGAAAATGTAAAATTAAATATGGAACTCGTGAAGATGATTTAACTACTGGAATGAAGCTTTTATTCTTCAGTGAAGCGTGATCCTATTAATTGGTTTTGCACGCTTTATTGTATTATTTTTGTTTAGGTTATTCAAAAAAAAAATTAGCTGTATAAAATACCCTCAGCACAACGTTCTATGTGCTCATAGAGCCGAGAAACATGTCATGGAAAATTTGTTAATTTTAGTTGGCCGTAACATTCATGCCACATGGAATGCTTTACCAATGAGACCCATAATATGTACTTACCAGGGTTGCACGGAAATCTATTGTTTTTCAAACGGAAAATGTAAAATTAAATATGGAACTCGTGAAGATGATTTAACTACTGGAATGAGGCTTTTTTCTTCTATGGAGCATGATCCTATTAATTGGTTTTTTTTTGTATTATTTTTGTTTAGGTTATTCAGTTCTAGTTTATACCCAAATTGAGAACCCGGACCTTTTCGCTGCCATTTATTGTATAATAAATCGATAATTATACGCAACACTTGTCAATACCGCTTCTTTTGTATGTCTTAAATTTCTTCCAACTGAAGAAAAAGGCAATGATACTTAAATCCAGCTACATACCTATTTTAAATCATTTGTTTGGAATCTCTCGAGATGAATTCATTGGATTGGTTCCTCTCGAAGCTGGAACCTTAGAATTGCACACTATTAATTTCCGGGAATGTCCGGCTAGTGTCCGGATACCTTCAGGAGTGCGTACGGCTAGTTTTCTATTAATTTCCGGGAATTTCCGGGCGAATGTCCGGCTACCTTCAGGATTGCGTACGCACCCCAACCGAAAAATCCGATTCAGTCATTCTATGCGACGAGTTGCAAAATGGTTTGCGCCCTGTGCGACCTCCTTTTGTTTATTATTTAAAACGTTTTTCGTAATAATTAAGATATTTATTGTTTAAGAAGTATTTATAACCGTTTTTCGTAATTTTTTTTCTCAAACCCCTGTTAAAGGGCTCGATGAATTTATTGATTCATATATGATTGTTTAAAAAGTATTATTTTATAGGTTTTCAACGATTTTTATGGAAAAATTGAAGATATCTTGAAAATCGAGCATAACTTCAAATTGTCCGTATTATCAAAAGATGAATCGTCTGATTGCAAATTTATTCACGTGGGTTTTAAAAAAAGTTGATAACACAATTTTTAAATAAATCATTTTTTAATAATTTTTAGATCATAACACTCGATTAGAAGACTTGAAGCAGTGAATTGTTATTCAAATAGCAAGAAGAAGGGATAAGGAAACTATATGTGTCGTTGTTTCCAAGAAAATCGGTTTGCAATATTCATAAAAATTTAATTTTATATTTACCGTTCTTTTCAGTCACAATTAACAAATTAGAAAGGTTATGCAATTGAAACCAACATAAAAAGATAGATCAGAAGAAGACGAACAAGATGATGTAAAGAATTTTTAAAAACGGTTTGTATATTTTGAGAAATCAATTTTATTAATAATTTTCAGACAAATTTTTTTGTGGAGGCTAATTTTTGTCATGGGATCGACTTAGAAATCGTCTCAATAGAAAGATCAGTGTGAGACGAATCTATATATGTATGTTTTATGAAAATATTTCAGGTAAAACCATTTTTATAACAATTTTACGTTTTATAGGGCTTTATTATTGAAATATTCGAAATACATATTATCAGACGCATGTTTTTTGCTGATCAATATGTGAGAGCAATGCAATCAATAAATAAAGGTTTGTGGGGTTTATTACTCGATCAATTTCTTAAATTTCAGAGTCAAATTTTATTCAAATGTTGAAATCAGGGACAAGAGTCTATTGAAGTAATGAAAAACATTTGTAAGTCATTGAAGTTTATTTTCCTTTGAAAATTGTTATTTCTACAGATTATGCGAACGAAGCTGATGCTCAATGAAAGGCTTTAAGTAACGTACATAAATATTTATTCATTATTTAATAAATTATTTATAAATATAATAATTTTATATCGATCAAGTGACAGAGAAACGCGTGTATACAAGCTTGTACTGAATATGATTTGCTCTAAATAACATATGTTTAATTTTTTGAGCTATAAATAAAATAACATGAATATTTAATTCAAATCCACTGACAAGTTTCTTAAACAGATCGCTTTGCTTGTTGTTAAACTCTATAGTGGTATAATTTTAATTTTAAATGTAAAATTCATTGGTGAATCCCAACGCATCGGTTGAGAACAAAACGCGCTTAGGCGACGGACGAAAAACTTTTAATAACAATTATTCGAATCTTGGCAGCTCAGGCTTTCTCGTGAAAATTGAAATAAAATATGGAACAAAATTAAAGTCTAATGATATATATATATATATATAAACGAAACTATTTTCATGCTCACTAGAGCCAAGGTCATTAAAATAAATAAAAAATTGAAATAATAGGATTTCTAAATTAATTTTGGTATTTTTAAAAAACATTTTCGGTAGGCTTAAATGTTGCCACTATCTTTTTATTGAGTAAGCACATTGCTTTTCTCGTAGCCTGCTTCTGAATACTTAAGATCCATGTTTTTAAGATTTCTCTCGTGGCCGAAGCCGTTTTGTTCTCAACCGACGCGTTGGGATTCACCAGTGATTGTCATCAGCTGATGATGATCATCAGTTAATTTTTCTTGGTATGTTCCAATTAATTTACATCATCAGTTCGTCATTCTTCTTAGCTACTCCTAGGTTTTGGTTACTAAAACCATTTCATATATTTTAATACTAATTTCGTATTAGTATAAATTAAATTATTAAACGATTCTTGTAAGTTCTACAATTATTTATTAAAAAATAAAGTTATTATTTATTTAATGGTTGATTATATTCATTCCCCGTTATGCTTGATATCGATAATGTTCATTGCTTTAGAAACATTTTCAGTTTTGATCAGGCTGAATAAACAAGTATTATATTAATTTTATAAACATCTAAACATACATTTCCGTTTATATCCCAATTTTCCTGCTTCTTTCTTCGATACTTCTTCGATCTTCTGACCATTATTTATTAAAAGTTTTATTATATTGACTCGTGGTGGTGCATGATTTCCATAATCCCGTTCATTGCTTTATAATCACTTTCAGTTTTGAAAAGCCTAAATTAACAAGTATATATATTAATTTCTAGAAATCAAAACATACTCTTCCGTTTATATCCCGATTTCTGTGTTTATTTCTTCGCGACTTCTTCGACATCGATGCTCTTCTGTTCTTTAAGAGCTGGATATATCTAAATCTTTAATCATCTTATTATAATTATTAATATATGAATTCATACCTTCGAATTTGTCCTTTCCAGCTCTTCTCATTTATCCATGTATCCATCCATTACCATTGCGAAGGAATAAAACAATATAATCGCGTATTAGTCATCAAATAATAACAAATTCTATTGAAATATCACAAAAATAAACAACTAGGGTGTGGTGCCCTTTTGCAGTTGCCGCACGGTAACGCGCAATATACCGGCATACAATGACTGAATCGAACCTTTTTCAACTAAAACCAGTTGGCGTGCGTACGGCTAGCTTCCAGCTACCTTCAGCTTAGCGTCCGGCTAGTTTTCTATTAAATTCCGGGAATTTCCCGGCGAATGTCCAGCTACCTTCATCTTAGTGTCTGGCAACCTTCAGCCTAGCGTCCGGCTAGCTTCCTATTACTTTCTTCCTAGTGTCGGGCCCACGAGCACCGAGTAGAATACTGGTTAAGATTTGATTTCTCGAAGAAATCGAGCTTTTCATTTTTATTAAATTAAAAACTAGAAACCAAAAGTTCCTAAAAGAATCGAATCATTGATTTTATCACGAATCAAATTCTCTATTAGATATTTTACGCATCCATTGATATTCTAAATCATTCGGTAGAATTTTTCGCTTTTTCCTATATTTGCATTGTCCGGACGGGAGTAAATCTTTCCAACCTTGTCATTTTTGATTCTACGATATAGAATTTCATTAATGATAACCATTTTCACCTGTCGTTTTAATTGTGCATTCAACATTTCAACATTTAAACATAACCATCACACGCCACCCGGTAGAATAACATGGAGTTCTCATTTAACGATGTTAATGACTATCTTTAACGTTATTTGAAATGTTTGTATAGCCAAGATACTATTGAAAATGTTCTGAAAAGTCCACGCAGAATTTAGAAACACGAAAATCAACATTAGCGGGTGGCATGCTATCATTCATTATTACTTTCTTAATAGGTTCAATCATCAAGCACTAAACACTAATGATTTAAGTTTACAATGCTCTAAAAAACTTCAAAAAATGATAAAAGAATATGCCAACCCGAAAGTTCGGCTCCAAAATATCATGGAATAAGTTTCCATTAAAAAAAAACCCCGTAAATTGTTTATCAATAATTTTTGTGTTTTTTCTTGGTGCTAAATGATTATTTATTATAATTATTATAATTACAATTCAAATGTATTTATTATCTATCAATTCAATTACAAACAATAAAGTTTTATTTATTCGCGAACAGCAGCATCCAGAAAAAACAAATTGTGTGTGTGTGTCTAAAATTATTTGATATAAATTGGGAGAAGACCGTCTAATCAAATTCATTGATACCATCGCTAAATATGAGACAAGTTGCTCTTATTGGCGGCGGTGGCTATCTCGGTGTTAATATTATATCGCGAATTCAGAATGATTCGTTCTTCGATTCGTATTCGATATATATTCTCGATTTGAATCTGGCACATTTTGAGAACACTCCAATTGATATGAAAAGAATTCGGTTTTTCAAGGTCTTGTTGTTGTTTCCTTGTGTTGTTTAATATGGGAATATTCGGTCTTGTAGGGCAGTTTTCTAGATGAAGCTCTGCTCGATCAAGTTTTGCATCAAACTGATACGGTGTTCCATATTGCTGCAGTCGGCATCATGGGTGCAAGCGGGGTAAGTAAAGCAAGTATTTATTATATATTCGTTTTAATGATAGTTTGATTTGAAAAAAATAGATTTTGTTTTGCGGATGAATTGATGATTCTTTCTATTGGTGAGGAATAAGTTCGTAGAGTGTTTTTTCATAAATATTTATTTGAACAAAACAAAACATAAAAAATTTTTCATAAAGTTTTTGCTGAGTTTATCGGCTCCATGAGCTCGTAGCACATTGTGCTCATGATATGTTGTAAAGCTAAAAATTCTGTATACAGTAGTCTAAAGGGAATTTTTCAAAATGAGCACATTCCTCTAATATGGAGCATCGAAATGTCACATTGAAAATAATTTTCGATAAAGTTTTTGCTGAGTTTCTCGGCTCTATGAGCTCGTAGCACGTTGTGCTCAGGCGCATTTTATAAAGATTGTTTCGCTGAACACAGTAGTGCAAAAGAACTTTCACGAAAAGAGCTCCTTACGCCCAAACTGGAGCATCGACCATGTACAAAAAATTACCAAATTTTCCACGACGTGTTTCTCGGCTCTATGAGCACGTACTACGTTGTGCTTAGGGTATTTTAGACAACTGACACTGCTCAATAAGTTAGTGTAAAAGAAATTTTACGAAACGAGCTCATTTCGCTAAACTGGAGCATCGAAAATGCAGAAAACATGAAAAATCAATTAATCAATTCTGTATTCGCCATTACTCTTTACGACTTCCTCCTATCTCTCAATAAATTTCTTGAATCGCCCGGTCTGGTGTCGAATAAGGTGTTGAGCCAGTTTTTGAGGTCTCATTTGGTATGGCAGAGAGCTAGAAAATGTGATAATCGAATGGCGCAAGATCTGGTGAGTACAGTGGATGCTGAAGAAACTCCCATTCGAGCTCTCGGAGGGCGGCGGCCTGACCTTGTCGTGGAACAACATGACTTTGGCTTGTCGATCGCGTCTTGTCAGTCGAATAGCCTTATTTACGGGGTGCATATGGCCAACATAAAGCTCCTTGTAGATCGTGGCGTGTCTTTCAAGCATTTCCCATCGCAGAATACCCTCCCAGTTCCACCAAACGCAGATTATGATCTTTTTTGGGTGAAGATCTTTCATGCCTCTCGGCTATCTCCTGAAGCTGCTTGACTCTCGGTTTTATCCTGAGTGTTTTACCTGAGTTACCTGAGACTCACTATTACCTGAGTATTTGACGTATTTTTCCTCTTCCGTGACGATATGATTGCTCGATGGAGAGGGAGGTGTTGAGCTGAGATTTGAATGCGATTTTCTTTGTTTTTTTCGTTGAGCTCATGAGCTATCCAGGCCCCATTGTCGATAATGCTGATTTTAGTCTCCTGGATAGTTCATTTCTAAGCCCAGAAAAATGATGAAAATTTAAAATTTTAATAACACAATTTTGTAGAAAAGCGTGTCAAACAACAAGAAAATTGTTGTGAAACAAAAGATCATATTTTTAAAAAAACCCCTACGAACATATTCCTCAACTCAATACTATATAGTTACTTCGTTAACCAAGGGTGACTACCACATAAGCCTACGCAGCTTGGCAGAACAGTGGAATTACATCCAAACGCCCAAATAAGAGTTGGGAATTGGTCACATGCTAAAACGTCGGACAGTAACGGTCAGGGGAAACTGGCCGTCTCGAACTTATTAGGTAGAATCGCCTCTACTAAATCTGATGACCTCTTGTCTCCTTTTCCTCCTCTCATTGAGATTGGTTGAGCTGTTTCGCGTTCAGGTTGGGTTACAAAGTAACAATTAAATAACTTTCTTTCCCATCTATGCATTCGTCCTCGCTGTATATTTCCTGTATCCCTTGACTGATCCTGAATTAAATTCCAGTAAGGGGAAACTCTGAAACATTATTTGTTTCAATATTAAAGGTATCAATCTTAACGTCAAAAGAAAAATGTTACAACCATGGATACGACATGCGCAAAGAAGTCGGAGACACGCGAGCATACACTATGGAACAGGTCCTTGGGGGTCCCGCCTCCTTCCCTTGATGCTTTAGTCAGTCGTCAACTCAGCAGGGTTACGGGTCGGTGGCTACCCTCGGTGGTCAAAGAAATGTAATCCTTTTAATTAAAATGGGCGGCATTTTCTCAACTCAAAAATGACTTTTCCGCCAATTTTAGTATATAATACTCATGGCATGCCAAATGAATTAGCTAGAACAGGACCTCAGAAGAGTCAAAAATTGTTAGATCTGTCGTTTTGCCTTGATTCTTTCGGCTTTTTGAAACCATTATTTATTATGTTACAACCGGATACGACATGAGCAAAGAAGACACAGACCGGAGACACGCGAGAATACATTCTGGAACAGGACCTTGGGGGTCCCGCCTCCTTCCCTTGATGCTTTAGTCAGTCGTCTACTCAGCAGGTTTACAGGGCTACCCTCGGTGGTCACCGAGTCGAGATGTGAGCAATTCCTATTCCCCTAGTTCATATATTCTCGTGCACTCCACTGCCACGGAGTACGCGCCGCATTGCAAAAGACCGCGCACCAATTGCGCCAAATACACCCTTTCGTTTAATTATTAAAAAAACTTTTATTTATCATTAGTTTAAATGTTTTATGGTATTACAATGATTTGTATAGTTCTCCCGAATTCTGGAAAGAAAGAAAACAACGAAATATGAGCTAGAAAGAAAACATAAAAATGACGATTTCCCGAAAATGTGTTGGTTTATTTTAACGAAACAGATATCAAAAATTCCTGATTTTCTGCTCTGTCTATACGCACAACTTAAAATAGTAAAAATAATTTTTTGAAAGAGCTATAAGGTTTTTTGTAATTTTTAAGAAAACGTGCAATTGGTACGCGATCGTATGCAATTTTCGCTTACATCGTGGCAGTGGAGTGCTCGTGTATTCTGTATTATGTATTCTATTATATTTTACTAATAAATATGATTATTAGATTGAGTGCTGTCGAACCAGTCATGGTAATCCCTCTTGCTGGTTCTAAGTAGTTTATATGCGTCTTAACTCCTAACAATACTCTTTGGGTCGCTCTAGGATAAGGAGAGTAGGGGTCGTCAAATGTAACGTAAAAGTTTTAGGCCATTTCAACAAAGCTCTTTTTATTACAAACTAACTAGGCTTGTCTTAAACTATCTGATAATATTAATATCTTTACCAGAAAGTTAGGTTTGAGCATGCTTTCCGAGCTTATTCTATTACCATACAATTAAATATGAAACTGCATTTTAAAATGAAATGAAATTTAGCCGGGACAGCGGGAGCTTTAATTTTTTGAAAGATTTAAGTAACTTTTCTGAGCTTCGATTTTTACTAATTCCTCTGATCCTATTTTATAAATTGCTTCGATGTCTTTGATGTTCTAAAAACCATTTAATCATAGAACTCTTCCCTTCGTCATTTGATAGTAAAATCACAGCAAATACGGGAAATAATGCCAAAAAGTATACTAATTACAGGGGGACGAAAAACTTATCAACCGAGTCAATGTTGATGGCACGAAGTACTTGGTCGAGAAATGCAAAGAGCACAATGTGAAAAGATTCGTTTACGCGAGCAGTGTTGTTGTTGGATTCATCGGAAAGCCCATCTACTTGTATCCGGAAGATGCAGAATATCCCGATGAGTCTAAGGTAATTATTCGATTTTTTAGCTTCACTTGTCTAGAGTTAGCTGGAGGGCAGCGGCCCCGATAGAAACTTATTTTCTAAAAAAAACTTGCTTGATCCTGCGAATGTTTTTATTCCATTTCTTTCCTTCTTAAATGTAATTTATTACAGTACCTCAACTATTACAGTCGATCGAAGGCTAGGGCCGAGAGGCATGTGCTCTCTCAATCAAACGAATCGTTTAAGACCTGCGCATTGCGATTCCGTGGCATTTATGGCCCGGGCGACCCTAATGCGACGAATCGTGTCATTGTAGGCGATGGACACAAATAACCAAACGTTATATCGTTTTAGAAGATAATTAAATCGGGCTTGTTCATGTTCTGGTTCTCATCGCATGCGGATCAGGCAATCACACAGCACAGCAGCATCAACAACTGCGCCGAGTCATTCCTGCTCGCTGAGAAGATGCTCGTCCGTTCCGGTTCGCCGCACGGCAGCGCCTATCATATTCTTGACGGCGAAGTGGTCGCCGGCTTCGACTTTTGGTCGCCGGTGTTCACTGAGCTCGGCTGCGCGAAGCCTTTCATCAAGATCAATTATGCTTTGGTGCTCTACGCGACGCGAATCTATGAGAAGCTGTGCTATTCACGACTACGCTTGAACCCGCTATTGACGGAATGCGAGGTGAAACTGCTGGCCGTTAATAATACGTATGATATGAGCAAGGCTAAGAAGGAGCTCGGTTACGTGCCCGAGAAATCGCAGATGGATCAGGTGAGATTTTTTGAAATTTTGTTTAGAAATGGGAATGGATTATTTTAGGTTGTTGATTATATGGTTAAGATGGAGCACAAAAAGTCGAATGTTAATTTTGTTATTATAATTATATTTTCGTGTATATGGTTTATCTTGTTTCATTGGCTCATTTAGTTGTTTCGTTAATACTTTGTTATTTGAATTCAATCTTTGAAAATGAAAAATATAATTATTTCCATAAAGATTTTAAAAATGTTTCGAGGATATCTCTTAAAGTGCCAGCAAGGCCTAGAAATATTGCATCTTTATTTTTTGACTATATTTTAAATGATTGTTCTAGATTTAACTTTATAGAATGACAAAGATATTACATGGCCTAGAATGTTTCTAGGTCACTAATAATGATGATTCCTTAGCTAGTATTTTAATAATTTTAATAAAAGCTTCTATAGTGACTGATATATGATACGGCCTAGAATTCCGGCGTTTCTAGGTCGCTATGGAGAATGGTCTTTAGTCTAGAAATCAAATAATATTTTGATTTCATCGTTTTTTTCAGTTATATTCCTAGATTTAAGCTTAAATAGTGACTGAGATATGGCATGGACTAGAATTGTTGAAAATGAATTTCTAGGCCATTAGTAAATATGGACCCTAGCATAGTATTTTAAGAATTCTTTTGTATTCAGGAAATACAATTTAAATTGTAAATTATTTTTTTCTAGATTTAAGCTTATATAGTGACCCAGAATATTCATGGCCTAGAATGAATTAAATCTTCATTTCTAGGTCATTATGAAGGATGGTCCTTAGCATAGTTTTTCAATTTTTTGCTTAAATAGAATACAATCTATATTTATAATTATATTTCTGGATTTAAGCTTATAATCATTGATGGAAGTAGAATTCTTGAATATGAATTTCTAGGCCACTATGGAGGATGGTCCCTAGCCAAGTGTTCCAATAATATTTTTGTAATCACGAAACACAATCAATATTTAAAATTTTTTTTCTAGATTTAAGCTTATATAGTGACGGAGAGGTGGCATGACCGAGAATGTTTCAATATGATTTTCTCGGTTACTACTAATGATGATTCCTTAGCTAGTATTTTAAGCATTTTTAATAAAAGCTTCTATAGTGACTGATATACGATATGGCCTAGAATTGCGGCATTTCTAGGTCACTATGAAGAATGGTCTTTAGTCTAGGAGTCCAAGAATATTTTGATTTTACGGAACACTATCTATATTTTAAATTATAAATCTAAATTTAAGCTTATATAGAAACTAAAATCATTTATGGACTAGTATTATTGAATATGAATTTCTAGGCCACTATGGAAGATCGTCTTTATCATGGTGTTTCAAGATTTCTTTTGTATTCCACAAACAAAATCTATAATTAAAATAATATTTCTAGATTTAAGCCTTTATAGTGGCCGAGAATATCCATGGCCTAGATTAATGGGATCTTACAATTTCTTGTTAATTCTTGTTAATTTCTAGGCCATTAGGAAGGATGTAAATTGTAAATTATTTTTTTCTAGGTTTAAGCTTATATAGTGACACAGAATATTCATGGCCTAGAATGAATTAAATCTACATTTCTAGGTCATTATGAAGGATGGTCCTTAGCATAGTTTTTCAATTTTTTGCTTAAATAGAATACAATCTATATTTATAATTATATTCCTAGATTCAAGCTTAAATAGTGATTGAGGTATGACATGGCCTAGAGTTCTTGAATATGGATTTCTAGGCCACAATGAAAGATAGCCCCTAGCATAGGAGTGTCCGTAAATAACAATAAATGCGCTGAGTCGAACTGTGGCGGTGTTTACGTACTGTCGTAAAATAAAATCGTCGCTTGTTTATAATGTTCGCTTGTTTATATTAATAATAAACAAGCGAACATTTTATTTTACGACACTACATAAACACCGCCACTGTTCGACTCAGCGCATTTATTGTTATTTACGGACACTCCTAGCATAGTATTTTAATTTTTTTGTATAAATAGAATTCAATCTATACTTAAAACAATATTTCTTGATTCAAGCTTAAATAGTGATTGAGGTATGGCATGGCCTAGAATTCTTGAAAATGAATTTCTAGGCCATTATATATATTTTTATTTATGAACCCTAAAATAGTATTTTAAGAATGAAATTGTTGCTTTCACGGAGTATAATCTACTTCTTTAAATTGTATTTCCTATTTTTTTAGCTTATATAGTGACTAACATAAGATCATTGATGGTCTAGAATTGGATCTGACCTTTTGGGTCGTTTTAGTGAACAGTTGGTTGAATTAAGGTTGAGTTAAGTAAAATAATTTAAGTCTACTTTTCGCGCCAAATGGAATTAGCGATTTTCTACATGGCTTAAAGTTCTTACGACTTTTTTAGGAAACATTTGAAATAGAAGTTGACATGAATTTGTATTACCACAAAAAAAATTTGCCATAGAGAACAACCCAAATTGTCAATTAGTGCCACCCGTGACCTTCTTGGAACAACTGATCATCAGGTAAATTTGTAGTTTCTCCCAAAATAGCATTTTGCTATAGAGCTTCTTAATGCCAAGGTCGTAGGTCCGGTGCCAATGATCGTAAACAGTCTTGTTGATGTTTCAGCCTCAGGCATACTTCTCGTGCCGGCACGAGCCAAAGACCGGCGTCGCACCGTCGACAATACCCAAATACCGATTAGATCATTTGGGTAGCTTAAAGGATATATCAGTACATCAGGAGCTGTCCTTTTCCCTAACAATTTCATTTCATTGGGATGATGGCATGACCTAGGATGCATGAATATTGATTTCTAGGCCACTATGAAAGATGGCCCCTAGTATTTTTAGTATTTTTTGAATAAATAGAATACAATATATATTTAAAATAATATTTCTATATTTAAGCTTCGAGAGTGACTGAGATATGGCATAACCTAGAATTCTTGAAAATGAATTTCTAGGCCATTATGAAATATGTTCTCTATAATAGTATTTAAAGAATTAATGGAATTAACGGTTTTCTACGAGGCTTAAAGTTTTTACGAACTGTTTCAGAAAACATTTTAAATACAAGTTGACGCTATTTTGTATTTCCACAACAAAAATTCGCGATTTTTCTGTTATTGGACCAGAAAAATCAACCTTAATACTTTTTTTACACTCTTGCTTTTGAAAAAACAACCACCATGAAGTTATTAAACACAATTACAAATATTACGATAATGACTGTCATTGGAAATATGATAAGACGATGTTAATCAGCTGTCATAATTTATCACCTCACTGTTCCGTCAATGCTTGTAAACTTAAGGACTAACAGATTACATTTCAATTACATCGTTGGTGGCCGTGCAAAAAAAGGCTGGAAAAAATGATGGGTTCGATTTGTTGGCGAACGATAAATTAAAAATGCGACTAGATAAGATGATAAGGTTCAAAATTACTACTTGTTCTCAGGAAACAAAGTATTATTTATGTGTAAAGGGAGATTATAATTATTATTCTGTTGAAAAAATATTTTTTCTTCTTGTGTCCAGATTTATGTTTACACTACTTAAATAAGTTTATATAAGAAATTTATATTTAAATTATATAAGACACCTTCTCCATACACACTGCATATTTCCCTTTGCTTTCGATAAAAAGCGAAGAAGAGCAGATGTCGAAAATTCTGATTTTTGCCTCGTGGATAGTTCATTTCTAAGCCTGAAAAATGATGAAAATTTATAATTTCAGAACAAACAGTTCTGTAGAGCAGAAAAAACGCTATCAGATAAATATATACACATTGCCAAATAACAAGAAAATTGTTGTGAAACAAAAGATAATATAGTGATTGTCGCATACACGGCAAATTGACCCATCCATTGGAATGATCCAAGACACAAATAAGGAATGAAATACACGCAGCGACGTGAGGATACGTAGCATACCTGGCAGAGGATTTTATTCACGAAAAATCTATGTTGGAGATCTTTGATTTTTTAAAAGGTTTTTTTTATAAAAATGAAAATAATCGAAATTTAAAATGAGATGGTGTAATAATCCGTGTTTTTTGCAGATATGCACGCCAAATTGAAATGAATATTTTTCAATATTTGAACGTGCCTTATTAATTTACACGTATTATCTTCATATAACTCGACACCTCATTGTTAATAGCCCGTCTTAAACTATCTAAAAACATGCGCTTCCTGTCGAAATTTACAATATGAGCATCTTTTCTGAGCCTCCATCTTAACCATTCAATTTGGTGTGGAAATGCATTTTATTTTCCGACGGGAGCAATTTCCGCTTTTCCTAGATTTAATAGCATCCCTATTTAACAGTTAAGGTAATTATGAAAATGTCATATTTTTCTTAATATTTAAAGTAATATTTTTTTAATTAAGAAGAAACATTAAATTTTCAGTTAATTATCCATACTTGTTAAATATTATTTTATAAAAACATTTTAACAAAACTGTAGTTTGCATTTTTAGCAACTCCCTTGTTCAATTACATTTCCCGTGAAATGTCCGCATTACTGTTAATATAAGTATCTGCCCGACTGTTTGGATTATTTAATTTAATAATTTATTGAGTAATTTTTGGGTGAGCTTTAGCGGGGCATCCGGTAGAGCGAATAATGGCTAAATGTCTATTAGGCGACGAAGTGGTCTTGACGTTGGTGTAGTGCCTATGTTGAATATACACTAACTGACAAAAGTTTTGTCACAAATGTTTTTTCGGGTTTAACTTTTTTGTGACTTGACCAAATTGACTGATTTTTTGATATTTTATGTGAATCAGTGTTTAAAATGTTATAGTAGCAAAATTTGGTTTAAATTACCATGGCAATTTCGGTACCACGCATTCCGTTTTCCCTCATATTGATAACAGCTTGCCGGATGACAATTGGAGTTTCTTTACGTGGAGTCATCTCTAAAATGTTGCCAATTACTGCTATTTTCAATAAATTATGAAAAAAATATAATTGAACTTTAAAAATTATTAAAAAATGCAGTGCAAGAAAAGTGCGTAATATCTTTGAGCTACGCGTTTTACGATAAACGCTTGTCACTGTAAAACGGATCATCGTAATCACAAGCGGGAATTTGTAAAATAATGTACAACCACATGAATCTATCATATCAAAAAATCAGCCAATTTGGTCAAGTCACAAAAAAGTTAAACCCGAAAAAACATTTGTGACAAAACTTTTGTCAGTTAGTGTATGCCGACGATGTAGTGAACGTACAGTCAGAAAAGCTACAAAGCTACGCATTTTTTTAGTAAGAAGCGTGACTTTTAGATAGTTTAAGAAGAGCTAGTAAAAACGGAGTTTCAAGTTACATCGAATTAATACGTGTAAATTAGTAAGACACGATTAAATATTGACGGAATGTTCATTTACAGATGGCTTTCTATCCCAATTTAGTAGTTCCTGAATATTTTAGGGTACTAGCAATGTATTTAACATCCGATTAAAATAGAAATGTCACATGAAAAATAGGGGAAATTTAAAATGAACGTTTAGAAATTGTAAAAACGAAATTTGCCTGATTTCAAGTTTTAAACTCGAATTTAACGTTGTTATGGTTATTTTTTGTTTGAGATTTCCAATTAACATGAAGAAATCTAGTCGAACTGCAAATTTGATTAAGAAGTTAAACTAGCTTGGGCTATTATTTTATGGTAATATATTTATTTTAGCATCATGGACGATTTGTCGAAGAAAATATACCCTAAAATTCCATAGATAAGAGCGGTTTAATTTCACCGATAAAAGTAAACAACACATTTTTTTGTTTTGATTTTTTTTTGATTTTTGTTTTTATTGAACAATAACAAGGGTTGCAACATAAACATAACATTAGACTTTTTCCATTTCTACTTCGTCATCATCGTTTATATTCATCATAGGAAAATCGTTTTTGAGATTTTCAACATCACACAATGCTTTTTCAAAGCCATGTTGTATAACATCAGATGAAATGGTTCGGAAACTTTCGCTAACCAAAAATGTAGCTTCTTCGTAGCTCATTCTTCTCCTTATTCCATTTTTGTGTAAGTTGCTTTGGCTTCATTTCTCGTCCATTTTTCCCAGCCATGTTCCCAGTTGTCTTTAAAAGGTTTGTTGATCCCGACGTCTAAGGGTTGCAATATTTTAGTCAATCCTCCTGGTATTATGGCAATTTTGCTATTCTGTTGACAAAATTGTTTCACTTCATCAGTTATGTGGCAACAAGCAGAATCAAATATCAACAAAGATCTATCAGGGTCAGAATTGTAATTTTCTCTTTTGTTCCATACTTCGACGATCCATGGTTTCATCAATTCCTGATTCATCCAACCTTTTTCATTTGTTTTCACAATGACATCGGGAGGAAATTGTCCTTTTGGCATCAACTTCTTCTTAAAAATTAGCATTGGTTTAAGTTTCTCTCCGGCAGCAGTCACTCCCAACACAACAGTAAAGTTAGATTTCTCATGTCCGGTAGAATCAATTTTAATGTTTTCTCGTCCCTTCACAGCAACAGTCCGTTCATACACGATATCAAAGGGGACTGGAACTTCATCAATATTTCCCAAGTTGAAAGGGGATACATACAAGGCTTCAGCTGCAACGAACTTCCAAAAATCCTAGCATTTCTGTAGATAGTCAGGCGGTAATGGCTGACCAACACTTGTTCTTCTTCGTAAAGAGAGCTTTTAACTTCAAAATTTTTTCGGTAATTTATCATTTTTGGCCTTTGGAGTAAATAATTTATGCAATTACCTAATAAACATGCATTTCTATAAAAAATCCGAAAAAAATTGTGTTTGAAAAAAGTTGTCTTTAGAAAGCTTTTACACTTTTGATACGTATTTTTCAGTTATAAAAAAGGATTATTATCATAGACAACATATAATTCTAAAGATCCATTAGACCCGTTTTCAAAAATCCTCTTAAAATTATTACAATTGAAAAAATGTGCAAAAAAAGCAAAAAAAAGATCAAAAGTTGAACCATTGTTTTGAACAACAAAGAACAACCAAGAAAAACAAATGTTTTGTTTTCGAGTAAAAGTGCAAACCGCTCTTATCTATGAACCGCTCTTATCTATGGAATTTTAGGGTAATCCATTTTAATCCGCTCGAATATTGAACAACAAAAAAGTTGAAAAAAAAACAAAACAACAGCGTCGAAACAAAAACATATTTCAATCCATAAATCCGCTGACTCCAAAAAATTGAGGAGGAGAGAAGCATCACAACTTGTACATTCATAACTCTTTCCATATATGATTTTATAAATATTTATGTATAAATACTATAAAAGAGTACAACAAAGAATGGAGTAATGTTGCTCAAAACAGGTCAAATTTAACAGAAGCCTCTTCACACGATCAATTCTATTTTAATGAAGCTCACCGGTTGTTGTGGCTGTTATTTTGGCGTCTTTTCGATTGCTATAATGTCTAATTGAACATAACACCCCTCAGACAGCTTGTGCCTCCTCTGTGCTCTTTGAGCACAGATTTGTTATGTTTCTACTACTTTCTACTATTATTAATATTAATCGTATATTCTTTGTCACCGTTTTGAATATTGTTTCGACTCGTTTAATATATTATTCAATATTCATTTTGGCAATATAGTTGATATTCGAATTTATTGATTGATTTGCGACACTTTGATTGTTTATTTTTTGAATGTTTAACAAGCCTGTATAAACATTTTAATAACATGGCGGAAGTAACAATTCCTAGTATGTGCTTTTTTTTGTTTAAGAACTTCCTTCTTATAAGAAATTGTTAGATTTAAGAAAGACTCTACCATAATTGTGTTGTTTCTTAAATTTGGAATCATTTTCGTTCGTTGTATTCGTGCAATTTTAATTTTCTATAAGTAGCCAATTTTATATACATTTGAATGTGTTAAACAGAAACATCAAAGGAGAATCTATCTTAATAACTTTCTCTTAAATTGTTTAGAGTTTGTCATTATTGATCAGCTCCCGAGAAAAATGCACACCAAATCGAAATGTCAATTTTCCAATATTTAAACGTGTCTCACTAATTTACACGTATTATTTTCATATAACTCGACACCTCATAGTTACTAGCCCATCTAAAACTATCTAAAAACATGCGCTTCTGGCCGAACTTTGCAAAATGAGCAACTTCTGAGCCCCCAACTTAACCATTCAATTTGGTGTGCAATTTGTATTATAAGATTAGCCGTATTAATTCAATTCGCGAGTACTTTTCAAGTTAGTTTGACAGATACATTCTAAACTATATAGGATCGTGGGTTAAGAGCTCCGGGAAGGTCTCTTATATTTTGTTGGGGAAGCGTCCCGAACCTGGGAGAGATGTTAGCTCCTACTCAAGCGCATTGCCTAGCTATATTCTATGGTATATATTCGAGTTGAATAAATCCTCCTAAGGAGATAGGCATTCTGTTTTCTTGAAAAAAAGTTTACACACATTTAAATAATTGTCATAATCTTACGAAACTATCTAGCATGTTTTTATGAATGAGATAAACGCACTTAAGACTTGCGCGATTCCTCAAGTTTGTATTGATTTCCAGTCGGACGATGATTCCTCTTGGAAAGTTCAACTCTTTGTGGGGTTGAGTAATTTCTTCGAAATGGTCGGCCGACATCTCATTAGTTGAATGGGTAACTGACAAGGGAAGTGTTTTAGGTCGAGCTCTCAGATTTTGATAAAACTTTGCAGATAGATTCGCCATGGCTTTATTAGTATACTGACAAAATATTAGGACCCACAAAACGGTTTAAGTAGGTAAAAAATGGGTTTGAAATCCAAAAAATCGCGATCATTCTATAAATCATGATTTTATTGGCTTCCGAAGCAGTGGGACGACAGCGCAGTGGTAGAACGATAGAATTGTGAGATAGCAGGCAGCATGGTAAAGCCACCTGGTTGACAGTTAGTAGTAAGATTACATCGGATCCCCATACCAACTACTGCTTTTATGACCGCCAAGAAGAAGGGGGAGCTGAGAATAATCTCAGTGCTCTCCGCTTAAATTTGACGTGAAAATGACTACGTAAACCCGGAAATCTGCTAACAATAAGAAGTTTTTGAGCTCCGCGATAGGTAATTCTCAAAATTTTGAGTTTTTGAGGAGTAAAATCTCGAGTTTCTCTCGAAGAAATTGCTAGATCACTGAGTTTTAGGTAGAATAGGTTTTATTTTAACTATACACCAAAGAAAAATTAAATCTGCTGAGCAGTTTTTGAGCTCCGCGATAGGTAATGCTCAACATTTTGAGTTTTTGAAGAGTAAAATCTCGAGTTTCTCTCGTAGAAATTACTAGATCACTGAGTTTTAGGTAGAATAGGTTGCATTTTAACAATGCTCCAAAGAAAAATTAAATCTGATGAGCAGTTTTTGAACTCCGCGATAGGTAATGCTCAACATTTTGATTTTTTGAGGAGTAAAATCTCGAGTTTCTCTCGTAGAAAATATATGATCGCTGAATTTTAGGTAGAATAGGTTGCATTTTAACAATTCTTCGATACTGTTCAGAAGAAAAATCAGCCAGAATGTACCAGATGAGCCAGGTCCAGAGCATTAACAATAATCGTCATTTTCATGGTGTTTGCCCGCCAAATGAAACCCATAAATTGTGACCTCAGAAATAATGCGCAGATATAGTTTACTGATCTGAAAATCTGTTAATTGTATATTTTAAGACATGTTTATTAAATCTAGAATAAAGCTATTAGACGGATTAACTTGTAAGCATCGTTAAAATATTAGGAAATGTTAATTTCCAATTGGTTTTTTTTTGCGAACTCCAATGTGAGGTATTCAAATGCTCACAAACCTTCTATCTATCTATCTATCCGAAAAGTTAGAAATCAATTTCTCAAGTATACTTTATTATATCATCAAAAAGCCAAAAGTTAATAACCTTTTGAGCGATACTGTCCAGAAGAAAAATCAGCCAGGTTCAGAAGCTGCCATGTGCACGTCCATAATTATACTTGACGCACTGATTGAGACCCATTGTCACGCCACATGAAAATAACGATTTTAGAATGCCTTTATTATGAACGCACTTTATTAATTGCTTCTCTTAAAATATTTTTGTCGCTTTAAATTCTGTCGAAATATTAGACAAGTGAAAATATCATGAATTTCTGTATTTTCACTACTGCCATGAAGTATGCCGCATATTGCAAAAGACCGCGCACAAATTGAAAGAGAAACACGCCCTTCACTTTTTCTTATTCTTTATTTAAACTATTTTTATTAAATCGTATCTCCGTCGAAAACTGATGGAACTTGTAAATCAAATTCAATGAAGGTAATTTACACTAGCTGACAAAAGTTTTGTCACAAATGTTTTTTCGGGTTTAACTATTTTGTGACTTGACCAAATTGGCTGATTTTTTGATATGATAGATTCATATGGTTGTAGATTATTTTACAAATTCCCGCTTGTGATTACGATGATCCGTTTTACAGTGACAATCGTTTATCGTAAAACGCGTAGCTCAAAGATATTACGCACTTTTCTTGCACTGCATTTTTAATAATTTTTAAAGTTCAATTATATTTATTTCATAATTTATTGAAAATAGCAGTAATTGGCAACATTTTAGAGATGACTCCACGTAAAGAAACTCCAATTGTCATCCGGCAAGCTGTTATCAAGATGAGAGAAAACGGAATGTGTGGTACCGAAATTGCCATGGTAATTTAAACCACATTTTGCTACTATAACATTTTAAACACTGATTCACATAAAATATCAAAAAATCAGACAATTTGGTCAAGTCACAAAAAAGTTAAACCCGAAAAAACATTTGTGACAAAACTTTTGTCTGCTAGTGTACATAATTTACGGATGCGCACCAATTGTAATACTTAAAGAGGGAGCCCACAAATTGTGCTTACGTAAAATATTTTAGATCACTGACCAACGGACAATAATTAGAACTTTATTTACACGTAGATATTAGCTTTGTTTATTCATTTTCGCGGATAATTTACGGCGATTTTGATCAACTGAATTGATCTGATTTACAGATTTACACGTAGAAATTTGCAAGAGACATTAGCTGACTGAGAAGAGATGAGAGACAATAAAGTAAATCAAATTAGATAAAGTTACGATTTAAAAAGAATAGTTTAAACAAAGAATAATTTAAATAAAAAGCAAAGTGAAGGGCGTGTTTTTCTTTCAATTTGTGCGCAGTCTTTTGCAATATGCGGCATACTTCGTGGTTTGCTACTCGATTTTGATGAAAATCTGATCTGATGTAAACACTTCCTTTGTAAGATTTTGTTTTTACGATTACATTTGGGACGCTTTCGGTTTTTTTTAAATAAAATCCTTGGAATTGACCGCAATTTTAAACTACATTGCAGAAAACAAATCTTCCCGATTCGCATTGCGAATCAAATGCGCAAGCGACGCCGATTACTCATTGTGCTCACATTCGCTATAACTTTATCACTTGCTCCAATCGGTTTGCTCTATTTCAGCCTTAACTCAAATACGAAAGATGATGAAATTGTGAAGCTCGATATCAAACCTTCGCCAGTTTATTCTCGTGCCGATCAGAGTTTGGATAAAACTCTCCTCCAAGCTTATCTATTATTTCAGAATGTGCTCTGATGGACTCAGACACGGCTGAATCTTACCCGGCGTGCAGTCAGAAGATCAATTGGCTGATGGGTAATTGGAAGAAGCATGAATGTTATCGTCAAAATGGCGTCAATGGCTCTTTATGCTCATTTCGGAAATATTTATCGAATGTCGAGGCATATTGCCCGCCAATTGATGAGGAGAAGCCACTGTGGTTGGAAGATATCGCGAGAATGAACTCGAATATTCAGCAATTGTTTGCTGAAATGAATGACTCGGTGGATAATTATGACGTGATCAAGGTTTCTTTTAAGGAATTTCGATTTTATTTTGTTTTTGTTATAGACAAGGATCAGCAAATTATGGTCACATTGGGAATACGCATATTTGGAGAATATGAAGTCATATCCAAATACGATGAAGAACCGACAACGCAAAAATATTTTAATATTTATTGGATTATTGGCAAAGGAAGAGAAGCTAAAATTTATAAGCAAGTCCAAGAAAGGTAAAAAATGAAAAATCCCCCGAGCAGCAACGTCAAATTCAGGCGGTCCACTCGGAGAGCTCATCCAATGGTCCGATCTCATGGCATCCTTATTCATTCTTGGGCATAATCTAACAATTTCCACCAAAATCACTTCTTTGAAAAAGTTTACATTACTTATTCTCATTATGCGCTCAAAAATGTGCTCAATTCTAGAACATTAGCTGAAATTGATTCAAACGGACCGTGTGAGTACATTGACGGGAAGAGGAATCGACTGGACCTTGTATTCACTGATATCATGGGTTTTAACATGATCAAGCGGATTAATCGATCGCCTACAATTGCGCAGTTGGTTTTGGGTTGAAAATGCTCGTGAGAATGGTTTGATTGCAGCTGCCGGTTTCGATTAGTCGACAGTTTTGGAACTCATGCGGAGTTTGCGACGAAATCGTATTATTATAAGCACAAGGATGAGTTGGGAGGTGAGTTAAATGATGCAAGAAATCAACAAGAAATAACAATTTTTATTCGTCTTGCTGTAATTACGGTAGCGATACGGTACAGGAACTCTAAATGAAATTTCCATATCTTATTGCAAAGTTTCATCAAAATCTGAGATATTGATCGGACTACTGTTAGAACCGTTACATTATGCCCCCAGCTCCTATAGTATGGCGACCCGAAGAGTAATGTTTGGAGCTGAGAAGCTGTTAACTACTTAAAAACAGCAAGAGGACAAACCGTGCACTCGATCTAATAATAATGACATTTATTTAGTAAAATATATTAAAATACATAATACAGAATACAGAATTCTTAAAACCAGAACTTTAAAAGAGCCGCTTTAAGACAAAATTTAAAGTTTCAGAGATATTTTCAGGAAAGCCTGTAAAATTAACGTAAAAATTAGTTTTTATAATTTTACGTAGATTAATTATACCGGCGATAATAGTTTTAATCGGATGTTTCTCTCAGCGCATAGCTCATCCGCAAAGGTCTTGAGGGTGGTTAGAATAAGCGCTTATGTACAAATTATGTGAATTTCAGTTCAATCCATAATAAATTTTTCGAATTATGAGATAGGTAATGTTCAAATTTGTCATTTTTAGGTAAAATCTAAACATTTTGCTTTACAATTGGCTAGGTTTTTTCTAGAAAAGTTAGAATATTCTCTAATAAATTAATAGTGCAAATTTAAACCCGATCCATAATAAATTTTTCGAATTATGAGATAGGTAATGTTCAAATTTGTCATTTTTAGGTAAAATCTAAAAATTTTGTTTTACAATTGGCTAGGTTTTTTCTAGAAAAGTTAGAATATTCTCTATTGAATTAACATTGCAAATTTCAGCCCAATCCATAATAAATTTTTCGAATTATGAGATAGGTAATGTTCAAATTTGTCATTTTTAGGTAAAATCTAAAAATTTTGCTTTACAATTGGCTAGGTTTTTTCTAGAAATATTAGAATATTCTCTAATGAATTAATAGTGCAAATTTAAACCCATTCTATAATAAATTTTTCGAATTATGAGATAGGTAATGTTCAAATTTGTCATTTTTAGGTAAAATCTTAAAATTTTGTTTTACAATTGGCTAGGTTTTTTCTAGAAAAGTTAGAATATTCTCTGATGAATTAATAGTGCAAATTCCAGCCCAATCCATAATAAATTTTTCGAACTATGAGATAGGTAATTTTCAAATTTGTCATTTTTAGGTAAAATCTAAAAATTTTGTTTTACAATTGGCTAGGTTTTTTCTAGAAAAGTTAGAATATTCTCTAATAAATTAATAGTGCAAATTTAAACCCGATCCATAATAAATTTTTCGAATTATGAGATAGGTAATGTTCAAATTTGTCATTTTTAGGTAAAATCTAAACATTTTGCTTTACAATTGGCTAGGTTTTTTCTAGAAAAGTTAGAATATTCTCTAATAAATTAATAGTGCAAATTTAAACCCGATCCATAATAAATTTTTCGAATTATGAGATAGGTAATGTTCAAATTTGTCATTTTTAGGTAAAATCTAAACATTTTGTTTTACAATTGGCTAGGTTTTTTCTAGAAAAGTTAGAATATTCTCTAATGAATTAATAGTGCAAATTCCAGCCCAATCCATAATAAATTTTTCGAACTATGAGATAGGTAATTTTCAAATTTGTCATTTTTAGGTAAAATCTAAAAATTTTGTTTTACAATTGGCTAGGTTTTTTCTAGAAAAGTTAGAATATTCTCTAATAAATTAATAGTGCAAATTTAAACCCGAACCATAATAAATTTTTCGAATTATGAGATAGGTAATGTTCAAATTTATCATTTTTAGGTAAAATCTAAAAATTTTGTTTTACAATTGGCTAGGTTTTTTCTAGAAATATTAGAATATTCTCTAATGAATTAATAGTGCAAATTCCAGCCCAATCCATAATAAATTTTTCGAACTATGAGATAGGTAATTTTCAAATTTGTCATTTTTAGGTAAAATCTAAAAATTTTGTTTTACAATTGGCTAGGTTTTTTCTAGAAAAGTTAGAATATTCTCTAATAAATTAATAGTGCAAATTTAAACCCGATCCATAATAAATTTTTCGAATTATGAGATAGGTAATGTTCAAATTTGTCATTTTTAGGTAAAATCTAAACATTTTGCTTTACAATTGGCTAGGTTTTTTCTAGAAAAGTTAGAATATTCTCTATTGAATTAACATTGCAAATTTCAGCCCAATCCATAATAAAGTTTTCGAATTATGAGATAGGTAATGTTCAAATTTGTCATTTTTAGGTAAAATCTTAAAATTTTGTTTTACAATTGGCTAGGTTTTTTCTAGAAAAGTTAGAATATTCTCTGATGAATTAATAGTGCAAATTCCAGCCCAATCCATAATAAATTTTTCGAACTATGAGATAGGTAATTTTCAAATTTGTCATTTTTAGGTAAAATCTAAAAATTTTGTTTTACAATTGGCTAGGTTTTTTCTAGAAAAGTTAGAATATTCTCTAATAAATTAATAGTGCAAATTTAAACCCGATCCATAATAAATTTTTCGAATTATGAGATAGGTAATGTTCAAATTTGTCATTTTTAGGTAAAATCTAAACATTTTGCTTTACAATTGGCTAGGTTTTTTCTAGAAAAGTTAGAATATTCTCTAATAAATTAATAGTGCAAATTTAAACCCGATCCATAATAAATTTTTCGAATTATGAGATAGGTAATGTTCAAATTTGTCATTTTTAGGTAAAATCTAAACATTTTGTTTTACAATTGGCTAGGTTTTTTCTAGAAAAGTTAGAATATTCTCTAATGAATTAATAGTGCAAATTCCAGCCCAATCCATAATAAATTTTTCGAACTATGAGATAGGTAATTTTCAAATTTGTCATTTTTAGGTAAAATCTAAAAATTTTGTTTTACAATTGGCTAGGTTTTTTCTAGAAAAGTTAGAATATTCTCTAATAAATTAATAGTGCAAATTTAAACCCGATCCATAATAAATTTTTCGAATTATGAGATAGGTAATGTTCAAATTTATCATTTTTAGGTAAAATCTAAAAATTTTGTTTTACAATTGGCTAGGTTTTTTCTAGAAATATTAGAATATTCTCTAATGAATTAATAGTGCAAATTCCAGCCCAATCCATAATAAATTTTTCGAACTATGAGATAGGTAATTTTCAAATTTGTCATTTTTAGGTAAAATCTAAAAATTTTGTTTTACAATTGGCTAGGTTTTTTCTAGAAAAGTTAGAATATTCTCTAATAAATTAATAGTGCAAATTTAAACCCGATCCATAATAAATTTTTCGAATTATGAGATAGGTAATGTTCAAATTTGTCATTTTTAGGTAAAATCTAAACATTTTGCTTTACAATTGGCTAGGTTTTTTCTAGAAAAGTTAGAATATTCTCTATTGAATTAACATTGCAAATTTCAGCCCAATCCATAATAAAGTTTTCGAATTATGAGATAGGTAATGTTCAAATTTGTCATTTTTAGGTAAAATCTTAAAATTTTGTTTTACAATTGGCTAGGTTTTTTCTAGAAAAGTTAGAATATTCTCTAATAAATTAATAGTGCAAATTTAAACCCGATCCATAATAAATTTTTCGAATTATGAGATAGGTAATGTTCAAATTTGTCATTTTTAGGTAAAATCTAAAAATTTTGCTTTACAATTGGCTAGGTTTTTTCTAGAAAAGTTAGAATATTCTCTAATAAATTAATAGTGCAAATTTAAACCCGATCCATAATAAATTTTTCGAATTATGAGATAGGTAATGTTCAAATTTATCATTTTTAGGTAAAATCTAAAAATTTTGTTTTACAATTGGCTAGGTTTTTTCTAGAAAAGTTAGAATATTCTCTAATAAATTAATAGTGCAAATTTAAACCCGATCCATAATAAATTTTTCGAATTATGAGATAGGTAATGTTCAAATTTATCATTTTTAGGTAAAATCTAAAAATTTTGTTTTACAATTGGCTAGGTTTTTTCTAGAAAAGTTAGAATATTCTCTAATAAATTAATAGTGCAAATTTAAACCCGATCCATAATAAATTTTTCGAATTATGAGATAGGTAATGTTCAAATTTATCATTTTTAGGTAAAATCTAAAAATTTTGTTTTACAATTGGCTAGGTTTTTTCTAGAAAAGTTAGAATATTCTCTAATAAATTAATAGTGCAAATTTAAACCCGATCCATAATAAATTTTTCGAATTATGAGATAGGTAATGTTCAAATTTGTCATTTTTAGGTAAAATCTAAAAATTTTGCTTTACAATTGGCTAGGTTTTTTCTAGAAAAGTTAGAATATTCTCTAATAAATTAATAGTGCAAATTTAAACCCGATCCATAATAAATTTTTCGAATTATGAGATAGGTAATGTTCAAATTTGTCATTTTTAGGTAAAATCTAAACATTTTGCTTTACAATTGGCTAGGTTTTTTCTAGAAAAGTTAGAATATTCTCTATTGAATTAACATTGCAAATTTCAGCCCAATCCATAATAAAGTTTTCGAATTATGAGATAGGTAATGTTCAAATTTGTCATTTTTAGGTAAAATCTTAAAATTTTGTTTTACAATTGGCTAGGTTTTTTCTAGAAAAGTTAGAATATTCTCTGATGAATTAATAGTGCAAATTCCAGCCCAATCCATAATAAATTTTTCGAACTATGAGATAGGTAATTTTCAAATTTGTCATTTTTAGGTAAAATCTAAAAATTTTGTTTTACAATTGGCTAGGTTTTTTCTAGAAAAGTTAGAATATTCTCTAATAAATTAATAGTGCAAATTTAAACCCGATCCATAATAAATTTTTCGAATTATGAGATAGGTAATGTTCAAATTTGTCATTTTTAGGTAAAATCTAAAAATTTTGCTTTACAATTGGCTAGGTTTTTTCTAGAAATATTAGAATATTCTCTAATGAATTAATAGTGCAAATTTAAACCCATTCTATAATAAATTTTTCGAATTATGAGATAGGTAATGTTCAAATTTATCATTTTTAGGTAAAATCTAAAAATTTTGTTTTACAATTGGCTAGGTTTTTTCTAGAAAAGTTAGAATATTCTCTAATGAATTAATAGTGCAAATTTAAACCCATTCTATAATAAAGTTTTCGAATTATGAGGTAGGTAATGTTCAAGGTTGCCATTTTTAGGTAAAAGCTCGAGATTGCGCAATCCGATCGGACACATTTCTTGATAACAGTTAGAATAAAATTTAATACACAAATGGTGTAGATCTCAGCCCGATCTGTAATAAAGTTTTCGAGTAACGCAATAGTTAACAAAATAAACTGACCGAGGAATAAGTCTAACTGCAATATCCATTAGCAGTGGCACGCCAATTGAAGTTGGAAATGCAGTATCTAAGAAAAGCCTATAAAGCATTCATAATCTTTTTATTTATTAATAACAAATTATTTATAATAGCAAATGAATATAATTGCAATACCAATGTGGGGAAGACGCGGTAACAATGATTAGTTGAAAAGAGATGAATAAAACGTTAACTTTTCATAAAAACGTTAACACCGGATACGTTCGAAATTCAAAAACAACCATTCCACCCGTCTCTAGTGTAGACCATCAAAGTCTCTCGCAAAACCTGCTCAAATCGAACTTTCTGAGAATATATTGTCATTTTTAGACATTTTAAGAAAAACATAGTATAATTTTCATTAAAATTTTTTTATTAAAAACATGTTAACATCATAACAAATCGGAAAATCGTTATTTCCATTTGCACGCCAAATGCAAATGAACATTTTCTAATATTGGGGTCTTATTTACAAACAAATTTACTCATCATTTTGACAAAAAGGTCTTAAAGCATACAAAAGCACGATAACCTTACTAAAAACCGTTATTAACTCAAATTAATACCTAGTTACAATTTAGCGTGCATTTGACGTGCACCTATTATGAGTTTTTATACAGTTTAAGACAAACCTTACAAGATAGCAATAATAGTTTTTACGTTAACAAGATAATTATCAATTTTTCAGGAAAGACATCACATGGTAACGCTTGGGGTGGCCATGGGCTCCAACTGGCACAGCACTGGACATTCTACCCGCATTCTCATGACAACACGTTTCTGGGATTCGTCGTCGAGCCATCTAACCACACCCAAAGCGACAAGCAAATTGCCCTCGTTTACGGCAAAGAGCGTTATATGTGGATGTCTGTGATTGACTCGATCCGAGTGCTTCAAGATTATTACCACGTGGTTGCCACTATCGGCGACGACGATCCACCGATCGACAACATTGAGAACCTCGGCTTCCTCACCGCCGATGAATATAAGAAATTGCTGGGCAAGGTTCGTGTCTTCTTCGGACTAGGCTTCCCCCTGGAAGGACCCGCGCCAATGGAAGCTATCGCGAACGGCGCGATTTTCGTGAATCATCGGTTTCGAGAGCCAAAGTCGCGCCGAAATTATGAATTCTTGGCGGATAAGCCGACTTTGCGAGAAGTGGGTGACATCTGTGATGATTTTATTGAAAAGGGTTGATGGTTTAGTGGAATAGTCAATGCCCGTACCTTGAGAATATTGGCGAGCCGAATGTGATGACAGTGGATGTAACGAATGAGAAGGAGCTGCGTGAAGTCTTGCAACGTTCCAAGGGTTTGAAGGTTAGTAGTGAACGGCAAATGGAAATTTTTAAAAATCAGGAAGAAGGTTTTTAATTTGGAAAAATATATAAAAATTGTACGAGAGTTTAGTGTTTTTTGCTCCACCTTCAAATTTTTTTTTGAATTGTTCTGTCCTGGTGTGCTCGCCGCTTTTGTAGTTGAACGGAAGCACTAGCTCTGTGCTTCTTAGATTTGTGCTGGATTTGCGTTTTTTTAAATAATGTGAATGAATCAATTGAAAGCTCTCGTGGAGCTAATAAGAAAACCAATATTAACTTTTTAAAATTTTTCCTCTATGGGGCTCAAGAGACTAAGAAGTGACTAATTTTTGTACATGCATAGCTCCCTCCAATACTTGCAACATAATGATCACCACTTTTTGATAGCGGTCTCACTTTTCTAGACTATTTCAAGTTTCCTCCTTGCTTACGAGGAATCTGAACTTCTCGCCAAATTCTTGTAAATTTCCCATGTTAAATTCTAGCTTTATCATTATTATTATTATGACACATTCCACGCCAAATCGTATGGTTATAAAATGAGCTCACAAGGGAAGTGTTTTAGGTCGGGCTCTCAGATTTTAATAAAACTTTGCAGATAGATTAGATTAGATTTTGCAGATTCCTTATGGGTTGATTAGTATACTGACAAAATATTAGGACCCACAAAACGGTTTAAGTAGGTAAAAAATGGGATTGAAATCCAAAAAATCGCGATCATTCTATAAATAATGATTTTATTGACTTCCGAAACAGTGGGACAATAGCGCAGTGGTAGAACGATCGGACACGGAACAACTCTGCACTTTGCGCTTGACGGTGGCGTGACTGTGTTTTGCACGAAATTGTTATCAAAACACGTGCAAAACTGCCGCCAGAACATTGAATTCAAATCGAAAAAGTAACCAAAGTTTCATCAAAATTACACGAAGCGTCCTCACTCCAAAAAACATCAAATTTTAACAAAGATTGATTACGTGTTTACGCTATATAACAGGATGAGTCTGTTTTCATGCAAAAAGCACCTCGCGTCCTAAAAGGAGCACGTTTCGTGCAAAACACAGTCACGCCACCGTCAAGCGCAAAGTGCAGAGAAGATGGTGAGGGTTCGATTCTTATTAGGGGTGGTATATTTGCATTTCTGATGCTAGTTGAATATCTCTATGTCGCTTTTTTCTTTTTTACTTTAAAAAATTTTTGTGAATATTATATTATTATTATTTATAGACTAAAAAAATTGTAAAAAATAAAAACTAAAATTGACTGTGCAAATCAATAAAATCATTATTTATGGAATGATCGCGATTTTTTGGATTTCAAACCAATTTTTACTTACTTACTTAGGATACTTAGGAGTCCGTTGTCATTCTCTTATAGAGAAGCGGACCAGCTCTCTCCAATCATCGCGGGTGCGCCTCGCAATGATGGGCCAGGCAACCTTCTTCTCCAGGATTCCGATTCGAGTTTCTGGAGGTGGACTTCTCGTGCACATAATTTGAGACCCAGAGTTTAATTGAGTCTTGCCATCTTGCTTTCGGTCTTCCTTTTTGTCGTGTCCAACCTCGAGGAACCCATTCCGTCAATCGTTTCGTCCACCGGTCACTGGGGAATCGAGCACAGTGGCCAGTTCACTTCAGTATCCTTAGTGTTATTTGACGATGGACGTCTATTCGATCGCTACCGGCGTGGTGACAGATTGTGTTCATCCTCTGCAGTCGGCTAGAATTTTCTGTCGTCAACGTCCACAGTAGAGCCGGGAGCACATTCTGGAAGAGGAGGTCCTTTGTTTTCTCTTTGTCAAGGTGGGCGAGAAGTGGTTTGATCTTGGAGTATGCACTCCACGCCGCCTTGATTCGTCTCGAAGTTTCCTCGCTCAAACAGCCATCGGATCTAATGTAGCTGCCCAAATATTTGACTCCTTCTTCGACTTTGCACGAAATTCCTCCGCTTGATACCGATTCTGAAGACGCAAATTTGTTTCGCAGCACGATGGTCTTCGTCGGGTTAATAGCTAGACCGTGTTGGCCGGCTACTAATTCCAGGACTGTCAATCTTCTTTCAATTTCATTTGAACTTCCGCCAATCAACACCAAATCGTCCGCGAATTCCAATCGTATGAGCCGCTTTCCATCGATCAGTATCCCTAAATCCCAGGGCTGTTCATGTAGTATTTCATCAACTTTATCCAAAATGTACTGCAGTCCGAACGCGAATAAGGTTGGCGAGGCAGTATCGCCTTGACGAACTCCTCGCTTAAGCGGCACATTGATTTCTTCTCTATGAATAGAGAACGATGCGGAACAATGCAGTTGGGACTAAAGCGGCTTCCAATGCAAGCTGTATAGTCTTATGATGTAATTTGTCGAACGCGTTGGAAAAGTCTATGAACGCTAACACCAGCGGGATTTGGTATTCGTTTGTCCAATCGTGTGAGCCGCTTTCCATCGATCTGTGATACTATAGTTGAATATCTCTATGTCGCTTTTTTCTTTTTTACTTTAAAAATTTTTTGTGAATATTATATTATTATTTATTGACTAAAAAAAATGAAAAAAAAAACTAAAATAAAAATTGACTGTGCAAATAAATAAAATCATTCATTATTTATAGAATGATCGCGATGTTTTGGATTTCAAACCCATTTTTTACCTACTTAAACCTATTTTGTCAGTATACTATTTGGATCATAAGGAATCTATCTGCAAAGTTTTATCAAAATCTGAGAGCCCGACCTAATAACACTTCCCTTGTCAGTAAGCGTGCTCAAAGATAACTTGTCGGCAAGATATTAATGCTTTTAGGCAGTTTAAGAATAACTTGACTAAATTGTTGGGAATAGTGTTATCTAGAAAGGTCGTAAAAAACTTCAACACACTTCCAAAAATCACTATTTCAACTTGGTGTGCACATTCGAATTTCAGCCGAAACCATTAATCCCAGCGGAATTCACCACCAATGGAATGCTGCTCCGCATTGCTCGTCTCATAGAAAAACAAAACTATTGTGAGGCGACTAGTGACGACAAAATGTGGCCGCCGATCGACGCGCTGCGGATCATCAAGGGAGACGATGGCGATTCGTGCGAGATAGCTTGTCAAAAGAAGCAGCTCGTATGTGAGCCTGCTTTCTTTCACATCGTCAATCGCAATGAAGTTATAACCAGGTTACACTTGTTTTTCGTATTTCCTTGCAACCATGAAACCTTTTTAGAAATTTTGACGATTGCCAACACCCGGAATACGAGCAGAACCCGTTGGCTCCACATGATTGCGTTGCTCAATCCGGTTTCAATCTGTTCAGCTGCGCTTCGAAGCCAACGTCGCCGGGGATCCGCCGTCTTTGCCCTTGCCGTGACACCCTTCATGGTCAGCACCATGCACTTTGCTCAATTTGTGTCTAATTCGGGTTGAATTGATTGTTTTTTATTGAAATTCGGGTTATTTTTAAAATTTATTTTGAAATTATAATTTAATTCAATTATTTATTGATTCCTGATTTGTGCGTCTTCATGTGCCGATGCAAGTTTCCGCTTTGTGTGAATCTCATCAAGCATAACGGGCATCCATACGGTTTCTGGCCTAAATACACTGTTAATAAATGTTTCTGACATTAATATTTTATTGTTGCAGCAAAGAATTTGAGAAAAATCATGGGTCTAGTGGGTCTCTCTACTTTCTCTCTCTCTCTTCATCCACAAATGGATATCTTTCATAAAATTTATAACGCATTGAAATAGATGAAATAAATTTAAAGACGTCCACGTGGAACATTGTAAAACTTGATTAAAATTTGGTAAAATCGGCATGTTGAGTACCATATGTGACTTCCAGGTCGTCACTCTATAAACCTTGTGGCTTATTCATTCATTCATTTCGCTACTAATATTGTTATAATATTTTTCTTACGCAGAGCGCTTGAAACTTGTGTTGATAATATACACTCAGTGAGGCAGCTTATCGAAAAAAACAAACGAATACCAAATCCCGCTGGTGTTAGCGTTCATAGACTTTTCCAACGTGTTCGACAAATTACATCATAAAATCTATACAGCTTGCATTGGAAGCCGCTCTAGTCCCAACTGCATTAAGGCAGAAGATAGATCGAGCGATCAAAGGTTGTTCCGCATCGTGCTCTATTCATGGAGAAGAAATCAATGTGCCGCTTAAGCGAGGAGTTCGTCAAGGCGATACTGCCTCGCCAACCTTATTCGCGTTCGGACTGCAGTACATTTTGGATAAAGTTGATGAAATACTACATGAACAGCCCGGGGATTTAGGGATACTGATCGATGGAAAGCGGCTCATACGATTGGAATTCGCGGACGATTTGGTGTTGATTGGCGGAAGTTCAAATGAAATTGAAAGAAGATTGACAGTCCTGGAATTAGTAGCCGGCCAACACGGTCTAGCTATTAACCCGACGAAGACCATCGTGCTGCGAAACAAGTTTACGTCTTCAGAATCGGTATCAAGCGGAGGAATTTCGTGCAAAGTCGAAGAAGGAGTCAAATATTTGGGCAGCTACATTAGATCCGATGGCTGTTTGAGCGAGGAAACTTCGAGACGAATGCGTGGAGTGCTTTCAGCAAGATCAAACCACTTCTCGCCCACCTTAACAAAGAGAAAACAAAGGACCTCCTCTTCCAGAATGTGCTCCCGGCTCTACTGTGGACGTTGACGACAGAAAATTCTAGCCGACTGCAGAGGATGAACACAATCTGTCACCACGCAGGTAGCGATCGAATAGACGTCCATTTTCAAATAACACGAAGGATACTGAAGTGGGCTGGCCACTGTGCTCGATTGCCAAGTGACCGGTAGGCGAAACGATTGACGGAATGGGTTCCTCGAGGTTGGACACGACAAAAAGAAAGACCGAAAGCAAGATGGCAAGACTCAATTAATCTTCTCTGGGTCTCGAATTATGTGCACGAAAAGTCCACCTCCAGAAACTCGAATCGGAATCGTGGAGAAGAAGGTTGCCTGGCCCACCATTGCGAGGCGCAGCCGCGATGATTGGAGAGAGCTGGTCCGCTTCTCTATAAGAGAATGACAACGGACTCCTAAGTATCCTAAGTAAGTAAGTTGATTAGAATTTGGTAAAATCGGCATGTTGAGTACCATATGTGACTTCCAGGTCATCACTCTATAAACCTTGTGGCTTATTCATTCATTCATTCGGCTACTAATATTGTTATAATATTTTTCTTACGCAGAGCGCTTGAAGCTTTTTAATTTAGAAACCTTATAAGAGACGAGAATATTTGGATTAAAAGTTCCTGTCAAAAATCCTGTTGGATAGGGCTCAAGTTAATTGGAGAAAACTATTCTCGATTATTGCTTCTACAAATCGAAGTGATATCAATTTAACGTTTAAGTCTCCGTTCAAATCAATTCGTAGAAACTTTTTTGTGGCACGTTCTGTGCGATTATTTAATGAAAGATGTAAGAGTTTGTCTGAGGTTTTGAAACGAAAGCAGCAGTTGGCGATTCTGGGGAGTCTTGAAGTTTCCCCTAATTAAATCAATTATCAAATAAAAAAACAAATATAACTATAAGAAATACAAACCGGAATGTGTTCGTAAATGCTTCGTAAGCGTCGAGCTGTCAGTGAATGCCTTATCACATTGCAGGCAAGGATAAGGTCGTTCGCCAGTGTGCGTCCTTTAAAATTAGAAGCTCTTATTCGGTCATTAATGATATGACGCAACCTCTTATGAGTCACCAATGATGAACTTTGTGAGAACGGTCGATGGCAGATGCTGCAGGAGAACGGCTTCTCGCCTAAAGTTAATATATGAGCTCAATTTGGCGCCAAATGTAACTTTTAAATAGAGAGCTCAGAAAAGATGCTCAGGTAGGGTATTTAAATATAAATTTCTTACGCCAACTTAACACGTTTTAAACCTGGAATCATTTTAGAGCACCCAGTTTTGTGTAGATTGGAATGGTTCTGATATACATTTAAGCTTGAGAACAAAGCAAATTTTTATATTCCCCTGGAGAACTGTAATATGATGTCAAAGTTTCAAAAATCGAACATTTCAGTTGGCGTGTGTCTGTCAATGTAAAATTGCAAGCACATCAAATTATTATGAATACGATCGTGGCCTAGTAAATTTTAGTCCACGTTTTTGTTTCGAGTTTACTGCCTGTGTTGTTTCTTGACTTTATTATATTGAATCCGCTCATGAATTAATCCCACATCCTTCGCCAACATTTAAATTTTAAAAAATACATAACAAAGTGCTGTAAATAAACGTGTGGTCTTTAATTTTTGGACTAACACCACGACGGTAAAATCAACTTGAATTTGGTGTGTTGCAAGTAATATTTAATTATTATCAAAATATAAGAAATTGGACAAAAATGACTTAATAGTGCCTAAGCTAGGAAGTTATGATCTTGTTTGGGGCAAAGAGACAGTTTTCGATTTAATTTTCAATTTGTTTATTATTTCGCTTACCGTTTTTTCACGAAATTTTCGCTTTTCGCGAAAAATAATGCGAGGAGCGTATACGCTGACTGCCTCGCATCTCGCATTATGATCGAGAAACCGATGCCCAAATGGGAAAAAAACACATGTTCTTTTTGTGGCAAATTACTCTCTTCGTCGGTAGCTCCCAGGTTTCTATTGAAATTTATTTCAAACCGGCCATACGTCGGTTAACGGGCCGTCCCCATTTTGCCTGTGTAATTTGGAAGTTAATAAAATAGTAACCATACTATAACTCCCTGAATAATAATGGTGAAGCAAAATAATAATAAAAAATTGAAAATCAAATCTACACGTCTGTCTCTTTGCCAGTAGCGAGACCATAATGTCCATCGTTATGCTCCTTTAAGCATGTTAATTAGTATGCAAATAAAATAAGCTCAGTAAACGTTCTCAAATCTATCTTTGCAATAAGAAATTAGCATTGATAAGTGGTTTAAGGATAAATTGTCTAAATTGTTTACTAGAAAATCCGTAAAAACTTTAAAACACTCTTAAAAATCGGAAAATCATTATTTCAATTTGGCGTGCTTTAAGCAATCTTTCTCATTAATTTACTAGTTGACAATATAAGCGGTGAATGGATAGGTAACAAACAGTGATGGGAGGGGGCCCGTTTTGTGGAATTCCGGGCGGGCGGGACTTTAAAAAATTGAAAATTTCAATACCCGGGACCCGGGACCGGGACTTGCCCGTTTCCCTACCCGGGTCACGGGACCGGGACTGGGACTTGCCCTTTTCCCTACCCGGGACCCGGGACCGGGACCGGGATACCCTTTTTTTAGAAAAATACCCGGGTCGGGGGGGACCGGGGGGAGTCCCTCCCATCACTGGTAACAAACAGGCACAAATTGTGGTCTCGCTAGGGGGATAAAGAAACAGAAAAAACTATTTACTTTCTCATTTGTTTATTATTTTAGCAGGTATTATATATTATGATCGTGCAGTTTTTGATATTAAATTATAGGCAAAAACATATTTTTATCAAAGAGACTGTTGTGGCAGCGCCACATAAAAATTTAAATTCGCGCCAAATGCGCGCTTAGATGTGCAGGCACAGCGCGATTCCTGTGTTTTGGCCTAAAAATAATATTTGGCATTTCACATCCGGTTTCATATTATTTATTGTTACTATTTGTATACACAATACATCTTCGAGACAACGCTAATAATGAGAATTAGGGAAGTAGAACATCGAGAACACTAGAGGCGCGAAATTTTTTATTTTAAATTATGTCTCACTATGATAATAATTATTTATTTTATGATTACAATTTTCTAGATAGACAATTATAAGAAAACCAATAACCCCACCTGTATGAATTCGCTTATGAGCTGTCAGATTGGCAGCCTGCGAGAACGCCTTAAAGCACACCTGGCATTTGAATGGCTTCGGTAGGTTGCGGGCAGACGGCTGACTATTGGCTCTCTTTCGCGTCGGCTCCACGAACACCCGCGTGCTCTGAACGGGGTTCGCTTCGAAGTAGTAGGTGGATGGTCCGGCAATTGTGCGAAAAACGGTATCGTTGCTCGCATTCGCCTCAATGGTAGGCCAGGCGCCGTTCGCGCACCAGTCGGAGCGCCAGCCGTAGGGCACGCTTAAATTCAAATCATCATCGCCGTTATTTGCTTGGCATGTTTCAAGGGAAACCCATAAAGAAAACCTATCTAAGAACGAAACTCTAAAACAATCAAGGTTCTCTTTATATTAAAACATGACACTATGTTGTGCTCGCCAACCATAGTGATTCAGAATCCTTGCACACATATAAAAAGCCTAATCGGCCGTTATAATCGCAGTTTGCGGCAAAAACTCACATCGGCTCGGCTTGTGCATGAGTTTGGTGCATAAACGTGGCGGCTTGCGGTAAATTCGTGGAGATGGACGGCAACTGCGTCGACGCGGAGCTGATGGCTGGCATCATCAGCGAACCATCGTTGGATGGGTAGAATGACGACTCGTAAGTGTTGTTGTGAGACTGCAAGTTTTCATTTAATTGGATTGTTTTTTCTAATAACTTTTCTTTGTATTTTATTCCAACTCTTGAAATTGCACGCCAAATCGAAATAACGATCTTGCGATTTTTAAACGTGTGTGGAAAGTTTTACGTGTTTATAAGGAAAAAGTTTTTATTACAGTTTAATTAAACGTGTCTTAAATTATCTAAAAATATTAATTTCTTTTTAAAAAGTTAGATTTGAGCATGCTTACTGAGCTCATTCTTTTACCATACAAGTTGGGGTGCAACTGTAATGACTTTCAAATCCACGTATTGTATGAATTTCGAATTCAGTTTTTTTTTCTTTTTTTACAAAATTGTAAATTTTTATATCTGACTATCAAATTTTGCGCTCTTTCTTGTTGATAACGGATTATTCAAAAATATAAATATATTGTAGATTTTAAACTTTTTTCACTCCGGATTTCTCAGCTAAATTGCGTAAATTTATTATTCAAGAAGATTTTTAAGTGTTACACGCCAACTAGACTAATAAAAAGAGCTTAGAAAACGTGCTAAAATCTAATATTTATTGTGAAGATTTTACTATTTTTAGAAAATTTAAGGAAAAGCTGACAAACTGGACTAGACAATATTTGTTTAATGTACACGTGAAAGTTGTAATACAAGCTTAAAAATAAGAAAATCATTATTTCCACTTGGCGTTCGTAGTAAAAAGTGGATTATAATTTACACGTAGGAAGTAATGAGACACGTTGAAATATTTGAGAAACATTACCTGGGTATCAGTGATGTGAGGAACAACGTTTTTTTGGAATTCAGGGCGGGCGGAACCTTAAAAAAATTGAAAATTTCAAAACCCGGGGATCGGGACCGGGACTTCCCTCCCATCACTGCTGTGTATACACGTATACTCGAATTGACAATAGCAGCACGTCAAATGGAAATAATAATTTACGATATTTACGGGCATCTTACTATTCTAACGTTTACTCTACAAAAACGTAGTTTAGGCCAATTGGTTACAGTTCTCTTAAACTATCGAAAATTAATAAAATCTACATAAAACGTTTGATTTCCGCACCTTTTCTGAGCTCACTTCCTTAGCATTCCAGTTGGCGTCTAGCAGTATTATCATGTTTAATCTTTAGTCAGTAATTTTCACGTAAATAATCTTTAATTGAGATTCCCTAATACGCAGTCGGTGCGACCAGATTTTCACGCCAACTAGGCTAATAAAACAAGCTCATAAAACTTACTCAAATCTAATATTTCTTGTGATTTTCATATTTTAGATATTATCAAAATCTGAGAAATTGACACTTCCAATTTTATTTTTATAAAAAATAAAAGTAATAAATCTTACGTTATCTAGAAGTTTTGAAGAAATATAATGCAAAACAGAGAAATTATTCACGTAAATTGAATATTTGTTTCATTTTATCTATGAGACCATTGAAAATAATTCAAAAATGATCAAATCAAACCTTTCATATTCTTAGAGAATAGTTTAAGGAAACGCTCGTGCATTGAATATTTAATATGAAGTGTGTATCAGAAACTTTATATCAGACCATCAAAAAATTAAAGTAAGGTTAAATGCATCTCTTAAATATATCTCGACTATAAATCAGTCACGCCAAATCGAAATAGCGAATTTGCGATTTTTATACGTGTATGGAATTTTTTACGCTTTATACCAAAAACGTTTTTACTCCAACTTAATTAAGCTTGTCTTAAACTATCGAAAAATGTTAATAGCTTTCTAAAAAGTTACATTTGAGCATGCTTTCTGAGCTCGTTCTATTACCATACAATTTAGGGTGCTCAGTTGGCGTTTGTTTCGTTGATCACGCCACGTTCAATATTGGCCCAACCAATAATCCTAGTTTTACAATTTAAAAAATAATAACTAGATTTCTAATATAGAAGCTCTTTGAGAATAATAATCCACTGGGGCGAGTTTTGGATGCTTGACAACAAAAGTCACAAGCCAATTAGATATAATTATTTGCTGATTATAAGACGTCTCATACAATCTTTACGTGGATTTTACAAAAACACGCCAAATCGAATTATAAAAAGAATTAAATCCACGTTAACTTTAGGCAATGTTTTGTAATTTTCAGATAGCCTACGTGAAGCATAGTTTGTAGCTGAGACGTAAAAATTTAAAAATAACTTTAAAGGTATGACAAATTTCTAGAATTTCCCTATCGAAAAAACATTAAAATCTTCCCAAAATATTAGATTTCAGCAAGTTTTCCGAGTTCGTTTCGTTAGAATTCCAGTTGGCGTGCAATTAAGAGAAAATTGTTTATTTTTTTAATAGATTTAAGACTAGACTTGTCATTTACCTTTTACGTCAAACAATTTCACATTTCTTATATACACAATTTTAACTTTTAAGTATTCCTGATTTTTAAATAGAAATTGCAAATTACAAATGAAAAAAGATGCACAGGAAACGTTTTTTTTAACATTTTTTACAAAGGTACACTTCAGCTAAAATTAAAAATAGGAATTATATTCGAAAATTATAAGCTTATTCGGACTTTAAAAAAATTATAATTAAAACTTGCCCACTTGCCTACTAAACAGTCCTTTAAATTGATACTGTAGTTCATTACAAATATTTTCTTTTCTACAACAATTTATGTGGCAAAATAGCAAAACCTAACTCCTGACTTCAATAATTATTATATAAATATGTATGACAATTATCATTCCCAAGAATAGGTTAAATTTATGTTAGTCAACCAATAAAAAAACCAATTCTTCAGCTTAACAAACCTGTGGCAAGTAACTGGTGGATTCAAAGAAATCCGTCGACACTTGGTAATGGTACGACATTCTTTTAAACGATAAGGAAAATGAATATAAGGCTAAATCAGGGCCTTTGGATGAGCTGTCTCGTTACAGTATACTAGCACACTAATAATAATAATTGTTCTTAATTCCACTAATAACAATAACAAATAAAAAAACGCAGACGCAGTGAGCACCTTCGGATGAGCAGATGACAACAAGGTGTTGATTGCTCATTTTGAGCTTAAACCGTCTTAATCCGAAAACAAATTGTTGGGTTTCTTTCAAGGGCTTCTCGTAAAAATTCTTAATAAATACATTTAACAATTCATTTAATATAGGAAAATAATAAAAAAAATAGTATGGATAAAAATATGAAATAAACAAAAATAATCAACAGTCCTCAATTATTTTATTATTTCAGAATTTTTAAAAACAACAAAACACAGTTAAAGTTATTTGATAAAAGACGGCATGTCTAGAAAAACGAACAGATTTTGGGGTTATTGTTTCAAATTGGAAACTAAAATGTAAATATAATGTATCATGTGTTAAATATATATGGTACAGTTAAAATAATAATCAACAACAAAATCACCATTCCCGCATTCATTGCCATCCCTTCTCTGAAGGTAAATTAACCGTTTTCATTAAAAATGTACAACAAACTTTCCAATTTTGATGCGGAAGTGCGCGAAACCCATAAAAGGCGAATCATTACAAATTACCATCGGCAAGCGGGAATATTAATATCATTTAACAAGCCAATCTAGGATATCAAATAATTTGTTAACACTATTATAATCGAAAAATCAAATATTTGAAACCGTTCAATTGGTAAAGCTCATTGCGGAAAGATCATTTCAGATTAAAAAATTAATGGGGATAACAAACAACCAAATATTCAACAATCATCAGAATCTGACAACGATGAGAAATCGAGTTTTCCCTTTGGTGTCAAAATATTCGATCGAAGGTAATCATCCAAATTTGATTCATCGTCATCGTCCGCTTTGAAATCAGGCGTCTTGAATGTCATCTGAGCCGCTTTCACGTGTTCATCACGATGAACCATTTCCACTTTAATGCCAACATCCTGAAATAAATTTAAAATTAGAATTTGAAATAATACAATTTTGATATTTAATTTTCTCTTCCATCTTAAACATTGAAAAATCATTAGTTTCATGTTGCTGTCCTTTTCAAAGATACAATATTTCTCCTTTAATTTTTATAATTTTTGAAAGTAGTTTATCAAGTATCTCTATAAAACTGTCAAATCATTTTAAAATTGACTTAAATTCAGATAAAATCGAAATATATTATGAAATTCTTCAATCAAAATTACTCAAAAATCTGATGTTTCAACGAGTATTTCCGAAATGTAATAAAAAACAATCATTTTTAAAGGATTAAGTAACCCAAATCATTTTATGTCTTAATGCAAAATAATCTATCGATATCTGGTGGTTAGAACTTTATGATTGTTCGCCAGAATCCTGATATTTATGATTAACAATCTTGACCAAATGTTTGAGTTACCTTGATTTATCAACATTCATATCGCAATACAAGATAGGGCGTCTCCTTTTTTTCAAATGCAACTATGCGACAAAACGAACAAGATTGATTTAGATTAAAATTTGAAATGTATTTGATTGGTAATTCAAACTACTTGAAAAGTTTCTAATAATTCTTTGGGTCCTTCAAATCTATTTCTTTGAAAATTAAAGTATTTTTGGAAATTTAAAAAAATCAAAAAATGTTTCCGTTTCACGCGAAATGAATTCTGAAAAACGGGAACCCAGAAGAGGCATTTAAACCTAACCTAACACGTAAAAAGGATATTTTTAGAAAATCTCGTAATATTGACGTAACAAATAGTTTTAAATTAAAACGATTTTCATAAAACTCATTTAAAAATTGCAAAATCGTGATTTTCATTTGAAGTGTGCCGTTTACTTAGTAAACGGGTTTTTATATTAATATTAATAACATGAATATATTACGCGTTTCATAATATGACTCTAAATTCAAATTCCAACATATAATATTCACGTCATTTCATTATATGACATTTAAATAGAAGGAACAGTTGCTGACGGAATAAATTAACGAAGAAGCCATAAAATATTATCAAAATCGAATTTCACTTCGTTTTGATTGTTTTATATTATCATACGACATATATATCCACTCTCTCATAGCTCGTTTCTAAACAGCAATGACTTTCTGTTTACATTGCTCCAACCTAATAAAGCTGCCAAAAATATTCAAATAATACAAAATAACAGGTTCTTAATTCCCTAAAGTTTTTTACAACATCCTATTACAATTTCAAACAATTGTTAAGCAAACCTCTGAAGTGCTCTTCTTCTCATTATATATTTCAACCGATGAGAATGATCGCGGCATATTTTGAGTGACGCTCTTGCTCACCATATCACAAAAACTGTCCTCACTACTCAACTCAGTAAAAGCAGAGATTGAAGGCGCGCCGTGTAACTTCTTATTTGGCTTAAAAAGTAATATTTTAAATCAAAATTGATTCGTCAACTCACACTCAAGAAGGACGAACTTCTTCTCAAACAAGTCGACGAGTTGAGCCTTCTCGAGCCATTCTGCGCCAATGAAAGTTCCGACCTAGACTTGTTCGACCTATGAGTAGCGCCTCTAAAAGTTTTCAGCTCGCGATTAAATTCGGGCATCAACATTGGCACATAATTTCGCGGCTCGCAAATTACCTATAAACTTTGAAATCATTCGAACCAAAATTAATTTCATCAAACAAACCCGACATTCCTCGATATTCCACAGTGATTTATATCCATGGTCGATTAGATAAATTTCCGGATATTCTACATGTGGATAATTAAGCTCGTTTCGAACTCGATCAATGGATCTAAGAGTGTTGGCCCTGCAAACGAACATGATACACACTGCCGTTGGAATTAATCCTTACATTGATGGTCCTCTCTTCTGACTAAACTCGCAATAAAATATTGGGATTCTCTTCTTTATTACGTTTGCCGGATCATCAGGGAAGAATAAGGTATCAAGCAGACTTTTATCATATACATTCAATGCTCCCTGTAAAAAGAATTTTATTTCGTTAAAATAATAAATAGTTTATTTAAAAAATGGTGGTTGCTATGATGCATCAATCAGATTTTTAAATATTGTTGAATAAGACTCATATTCCAGATTGTTACATATTAAGGAAAAAGGATAATTAAAAATAAAATATAATTTGAATTTATTTCAATTTTCAATAGGGAATTTAAAGCTAACTCTATGAAAGTTTAGTATTCTTCCACATAAATTATATAATATCGATAAACTTGTTCTCAAAGCGCACATATAAAGAATAGCATTATACGTTATCATTATACGTTATCTTTTGGTAAATTTGCTAATTAAAGAAAAATTGTGTTGTGGAAATTTTTTAAAGAAACGCTTCAAAATAATGAAACCATTTTATTCAATGACCTATTACAGGACCTTTTTAATAAGCAAATATGATAATTTTCAGACAGTTTTGACATCGTCTTCGTTGCTTCTGGAATATCAGTTTTATTCCTAATTTATACTTATTTCTTCCCGTAAAAATAGTATTTTTTGATAAAATAATTTCCATAAATTGGCACCATAATTGAAAATGACGATTTCCCAAAATTCAGACGTGCTGCAAATAAATTAATAATTCTGGCAATTTATCTGAAACTATCTTAAAGTCATCAGATATCCTGAGAATATTAATAATGAGCACCTTATTAAAGCCTTTATATTTATAGTAAAACAAAACAATTAGTTCTTTACGGTGCAGTTTATGTTGATATATAAATGGTTTGAAATTGCGGCAACAACCCAAAAAATTCTCCACCACCACCAAATTTTAAATCACTTATTCTTACCTTTACATGTCCCCCATTGTATTCATAAGGATATCTACAATCAATTACAATATATTCATTATGAAAATCGTCTCCTAGTCTCTGGAACTCAGCAAGCAGAGTATTTGGCGAAATGCTACGAAACGCTTGCGATTCTCTTTGCGGCTTCTCAACGCATGGAAGCGAATAATCCACCTCTAGGAACGGCGTATCATAATCAATTACATTTACGCTCATGGCTCTCGTGGCGACAGTCGTTTGAGTGGTACAGCGAAATGAGCCGTTCATCGAATCATCAGAATTGCAGCGTTTGGTTTTCGAAAAACACGAAGAAACGTTCCAGAGCGATACCGATTTGACTGTCTCCTTTTCATCGCATAAATTAAATATGTCGTCGACTTCATCCTCATCTTCTACAATGGTAATCTGTTTACTGCGCTTGTGCACCGAAATCGATGATGAAGACGAGCTACTCCGCTTTCTTGAATTAAAACTATCATCGAAACTATTTCGATGCGAGCTTGTTAATTTTTCTCTTTCCTCCTGATAAAAAATATGATTAATTTATTATTGTGTAAATCCCATCCGCTAAAACAATAATGCTATAATAAAATCTAGATCAAATTGAACATCTTTATTTCAAATGAAAGTGTTTTTCAAGCATAGCATTCAACGTTCCACGGATAGAAGATGTTTATCGTGTTCGCAAAATTTTTATTTCCCCTTAACTGAATTTTTAAGTATAGAAGTTAATTGTACATTTTCTAATAAAAATCTTTAAAATTCCTAATGGTGTAAGACTTTTATGATGAATGCTCAAACTCATTTAAGAATGAAAAAAACCTCGGTTTCTATTGTGTTTTTAGTTTGATAAATATATATTTATGAGCTTGGTTACATGTGAGAATCAGGCTTAATATTTTGCGAAACAATTAAGAGTAAAATAATTTTTAAAAATACCTCTTTATGTTTTTTCTCGTATTCAGATTGATCTAAATTCTCCGTATTGAATAATGACTTTGTTTTTCTACCCGTTGGTGTCTCATGGAAACTATAATAAATTTAAATAAACCTATTGGATAAAACAACGAACAAAGTTCCATTCTTCGATGTATTATGTACAATTTTTTTAGAAACATGATTCGTGCAATCACTGAGTGCTTGTCTAACCGGTAACTTTTCAATCTTCACTTTCTTCTCGTAATTTGTTTCCTCCGAACCCATAGATATACCTGGAAAAATGTGGCAAATTTTCATAAAAACCATCTCATCTTGAGCATCTCAATACCTGAATCTCTTGAATCCCCGTCTTCTTCTATTAAAACCTGCGGAACCACTATCTCATTGACTTCGGCATTGGAAAAGCATAAACCTTTCTGTACCGTTGTCGCCATCTATTAACCTTAAACATTCATGGTTATAATTAAATAGCTGTCGTGGAATTAAGAAAGAATATATATGTATCAAGTCAATATTAATAAATAATGAATGGCCATCTGCTCAATAATTTGTATTTCGCGGCACTAATGTGCTTTCTTTTCTCCTATCTCTCACTTATAAATGTCGAGCAAGGAGCATTTAGTGCCATAATTATAATCTAACCAATAGATGTAATAAAACAATAGATTTGACCTGTTTGAAAATGTTCCCAAAAGTTACCCCTAGATCATATCAAGATTTTATTTAAACGCACACGAACCGTGTAACCTTCAAATGAATTTATCATTTGCGCAAAAAGTTTTGTTTTATATAAATTATCGCAAAAAGCGGTTTGAATTGAAATTTACATTGTTTATAATAGCAAAACCATAACAATAAACAACAACAACAACAACACAAATCACCAGCAGCAAACAATTTACATCAATAACAACCGACTCTCAATTAATAAATATTCTATCATTGATTACCATAATCATTGAGTCATAATTAATATACCACATTGACATATCGTTCAATTATTAATTGACAGAACAATAAAATCCAATTGTGGACGACAGACAGCTGAAAAGAAGAAATGAATAATTGTCGCTCGAAAAATGTGAAAATCCTAAAAATTGTTTGAACAAGAATAATTCGCGCCACTCTAGAATGTTTCATATCATCATTGTGCGGAATTGGTAAATTACAGTAGCAGAAGAAGTTGACCGATATATCAATTATCAGATTTTAAAGAACAATTTAAATACACTAAAAAAGAAATAATATAAAGACAAATAAATGTATTACTTAAAGTATGTGACAATTGGAAGAATAAAATATCATAAAAAAATAAATAAAAAAGAAAGAAATAAATTCATAAAAATTAATTATTCGCGTGACATTTGTATGACGTGTCATTAGGAAAATTTTATTATCCACGAATCAAAACAGTTTAATCACTTAGTTTAAATGGAATCAGTTGATAGTTTTTTCCATTGTTTTATTGAGTGCTATAAAATTTGTTATTTATATTAACTTTATTAGGAGAAATTCTCTATTTATGCTATAATTCCTAAAAAAATTTACCTAGGCGCTTATTTTATTTTGTATGAAACTAAAATTGAAATAAATTTTTAACAATTTTAAATTAAACCAAATTATATTCTGTCACAGCTCTCGTAAGAAAAGCATAAATAGAGAATTTCGTCTTATCCCGCCGCACGGGAGGTTTGAAGTTTCGTCTGTAACAATTTTGATTAATTCTCTAAGTGCCTTATTTTCAGACTCAAGATGCCAAAAGCGCGTGCTGTGCAAACCCAAAAAAAAAGAAAGGTTAATAATTTTATGTTCAACTTTGCCGATAATTTTCAGATTGACGAGGCTATTATTTTTTTTAGTGTATTAGGGTGAACCAAATTTTTTTTTCCGATTTTTTATTAAAAGTTTAAACATAATTTTACAACACATGATAGCCAATTAGGTTTAAAAGTAAAGAACATTTGACTCTATGGCTTGAACCCATCTTGTTCGATCCCGCTGCGGTAGGCACTCCTTAGAGGCGAAAAACTCGCGGCATCCGTTTTCAACATCGGCCAGGTCATTGAAGCTACGACCACGAAGAATGTGTGCCATGGATCGGAAAAGGTGATAATCAGATTACTCAAGGTCCGGACTATAAGCTAGATGTGGAAGAAGTTCAATGGCGTCGAGGTTTTTTACCTTTTCCTTCCGGTGTGCGGTTTTGTTGAATGATTATCCGCTTCCGATTGATCAATGCTGGATATTTCTCGACAAGTGCCGCATACATTCTATCACGTTGGGTGCAATGGAGGTCTGCGTCGATGGTCCGATCATTTGGAAGTAGCTTGAAGTAAATTACGTCTTCGAAATTCCGCCAAACACACCGAAGTGTCTTCTTTGAGAAACGATCACATTTTGCTAGCGGTTCCGCCGTTTGACCGGGTTTCAACCATTGATTTTGTCTGTCCGGATTAATGACGTAGACCCACAAGTTACAATTATACGAATAAAACGGTAATCTTGTGGATTTTCGAGCAGTTTTCGGCAAGTCTCGACACGTTTTTGAGCTTGAATTTCAGTCAACGCATGAGCTACTTCTCGGCAGCGTCTATTGACTTTCCCAAGGGCGTGAAGATGTCGTACAACTGGAATATCGAGCTCGGCCGACAATCTGCGAGTACTTATTGATGGATTCGTCTCCACAGCTTCACGGATTGCTTCAGAATTCATTGTCGTAGGTATTCCTGAATGTGTCTTGTCCTCGAGATCAGTGTCGCCGCCGTTAAATCTTCGCGAAGTACGATCCGAGACCATATTGTCGCCTTCAACTTCGCATATTCTTTTTTCTTCTGCAATTGCGTTGAAGCCTTATTTCCAGTAATGACGTAAAAGAACACGAATTTCGGATTTTTCCATGTTTCTTCTATAAGTTCAAAAAATTTAAATAAAAGACCAATTAAAATGTTTAATATATATATATATAAAGATAGAGCTGTTCAAGAGCATATATATATAACACATGTACACTGCATGTCCAAGAAACCACGCCGCTTATAACACAAAAATCCTTATTTGGAAAAATAACAATTAGACAAAGATTTAGGAAATCGGAAAAAATTATGGTTCACCCTAATATTATACCGATGTCACAATTCTGTGGTATTGTCGTGGTGTAGGTTGATGAAAAATTAGGGGTAAAGGAGCATACCGAAAAAAAGATGGTCTCGCTTGGGCTGGTGTAGATTTAATTTGCAATTTGTTTATTATTTCGCTTTTTTTCATCACAATTTTGTTTTCTCTTACTAAATTGGTTGATAAATCAACATAATAATAATTATTATAAAAAATTTAGGTATAATTTATTATATTTAGGATCGAAATAATAAAAAAATTGCTAATTAAATCTACACCAGCCCAAGCGAGACCATCTTTTTTTTCGGTATGCTCCTTTAGCCCTAATTTTTCATCAACCTACACCACGACAATACATATTATACATTTGAGAGATCGTTGCCTATTGGAGGAGCAAAAAATACGAAAAATAGATAGATTCGTTTAAACACACGGCCACAAAGACCTTTTTCGTCTATTATTCTTCTATATGTGCTCATTTTTGTGAGACAACACAAATTGATGAGATACCAAAGAGTGGCCGTCCAAACGAGAATCTCATTTTGCTCTAATTTTTTTCTCTTCCATTAGGCACCGGTCTGACGGTGAACGATAAATCGAAGTGACGATTTGCACAAACACATCTTCACGCCAACTGGAAATTAAGATTTTCCGATTTCTACGCGTGTCGGGCAAATTTACATCATTTTAACAATACTATTTTTAAGACATTTAGCTATGCTTGTCGTAAAATATCTAAAAAAATATTAATAGCTTTCTAAAACGTAACATACGAGCACGCATTTTGTTACCATACCAGTTGGTGTGAAACTTCGGTTTGCCGACCAGTCTCGCCTGCGAAACGCAAGGCAGCGTCAAGGAAATTAATTTTTTGGTACAGGATTGGTTCTTATTTTTTTAGTTTTTAGTTTATTTATTTACTATTAAGTTGAAATGTATTGTCCTTTTCAGAGGTCGGTGGCTAATGGAAGTGCAATAAAAGAAGAAAAATGATAGTCTCGCTTGGACGGCCACCACAAACGACTTTTTCGTCTACTCCTCTTCAATGTGGGCTGCCCATTTTTTTGAGTCAACACACATTGATGAGATACCAAAGAATGGCCGTCCAAACGAGAACCTCATTTCATTTTAGGCACCGATCTCTGAAAATGACAATATTTTGAATGTTTTTATCGCATTTGTTTGACGATTAACTTTAATTATTTTTTTGATTTTGGATCAGAAATTAAACCTGGTAAACCTAATCGGGACCGTCCGGCAAACGATTGATTTGTTTGTTGAATAAGTTACTGTATTCTTTTTATATCGTGGCTAAAATTACGATTTATTAATAACATTTAGATAAAATACCTTGTTAGTATAATTATCATAAATAATTATTTGTTTTAATTGTCTAAATGAAAATTTTCAGGCCATCGCAAAACAAAGAAAAAATGAAAGCAAAAATGATTCCGATATGGGAATTTTTACAGATGATGAGTTTGCAATAAAAGTAGTTTTATAATTCAAATTCTTTTAATTGTTTAATTACTTTATAGATGTCCAAGAGAGTTGAGGAAATTAAGTTGCCCGCAGACGGAAACTTCTTAATATTAGAACAATTGTGGTGTACGGCCATATTTGATATGCCGTACACCATAATTGATGCGTAAGTTGTTTTAGAAAACATTTAACAATTACACACCGATTGCGTCCAGTGTTGAACTTGAATAAAAGAAAACAAATTATTTTTTATTGATTATGAATCCGGGCTCAATGTTTTTAACGTCCGAAGTAGTAGAATATAAGATGCCGAAAATGTTTTAATGTACATCGAGTATCAAATTTTTGACGCAGGACCTTGAAAGTATAAAACAAGTTATATAATTTTAATCCATGTAAAATTTGATATGGTTACGGTAGGTAATTGATGTGTACCAAATATGGGTTGAATGGAAGTTTTTGTATTTCGGAATCATGAATGCAAAATGCGGAACTCCGCCCATTGCTGATGCACCCGATTTTATCCTATTTAATCACGTTTTACTATTTTTCACGTGGACATTTTACAATAGTTTAACTCGACACGTAAATGAAAGTTTAAATCATAAAATGAGACAATAATTTTACTAGAGACAGTGGCTTTGTGCTGATGTGTACAATATAGTCGATTGAATAATCGGGCATATGTTATCATAAATGTTTCACGTGTGGAATGATATCAGAAGCCTTACGGGACGAGCTCGTTTGGAGATGAGAAAGAAGAAATCCTGATATATGGAAAAGAATATATACATTTCAACTGTAACGAGCTACATGGCTGCACCGCTCTGAACTTCAGCTGCCATGCCTCGTTATCTACACATTGAGTTCACGACAGGGGTATAACTGTTTATTGAAACATTAGAATTGCTTTTATACTAGTTCTCAAAGGGGTGTGGCTTAATGATAGTGCCTCAGCCACTACAAAACACACACCCGAACCAAAAACGGGACCGCTTCGAAACCGGCGTCAACAGCATAAGTATTGACGCTTTTTTTCAATGCGGGCACAATTGTTGTCATCTATTTTTTATTTTGTAAAATACTTTGATTTTTTAATGTATTGAAGTTTAATTAAGTTTTAATTTGTATTATTGTCCTTTTCAGAGATCGGTGCCTCGTGGAAGAGGAAAAAAATTAGGATGGACTGAAGTTCTCGTTTGGACGGCCTCTCTTTTTAGACGGCCATTCTTTTTTACGAAATTATGGGCAGCACATATTTAAGAGGAATTGAGAAAAATGTTTTTTGTGGCCCCATCATTTTCCCTTCTTTTATTGCTCTTCCATTAGGCACCGATCTCTGAAAAGGACAATAGAATAATTAGAATAATTATCTAAACGTATTGGTGACAAAATAATTATTTTTTATAGTTTTATTTTTTGCTGTTTTATTAAATTAAATTTATTATCCATTTCAGAGATTGATGGCTAATGGAAGAGCAAAACGTTAGGGGCGGAGAAAAGGTCTTGTTTAGGCAGCCACACGGCCACTAAGGTCATCGAATCTCTTCCTCTTTTGTTTCTCATCAATATTTTTATTTCATCCATTTTCATTTTTAAATTAAACTTTTCATTTCTTTTCATCAAATAATAAACAAAAATTGATGAGAAACGAAAGAGGAAGAGATTCGATGGCCTTGGTGGCCGTGTGGCTCTCTAAACAAGACCTTTTCTCCGCCCCTAATTTTTTGCTCTTCCATTAGGCATTGATCTCTGAAAAGGACAATAAATAATTAATTTACTGACATGTTATTTTAAGATGCATTTCATCTGAATCAGCATAAAATGCTCTATAAGATGATATTTAACTTTTCAATGTCATTTTACTTTCAAATTTTTTATAACAGTTTAAAACTTCTACGTAGAAAAAAAACATTAAAAATGATTATTATTTGTTTTAAAATTACTTTAATACATTGAGATAATTTTTCCCAGTTGTTTTATATACAAATAATTAACTTGCCTTATTTAGAATCCGAATACTAAAGTTTCAAAAAATAGCTAAAAATAAAAGACGAACTTTTAGTGATCAACATTTTTCTCGTCCCCCCTCTCTTTTGGCAAATAGCCAACAAAATGTGTTTCCTCTATTTCAATGTTATTGTCCGGGTATCTGCTGGTTTCTTTTTTCATCTTTCTAATCTTCAAGCGGCGTAAGTGAGCTCGTCCCGTAAGACGAATGACATCATTCTATGAATCAAACCTATAATAGATAATGACAAGTTATCTTAACCGGGTTTGAAGTCTATCGTGCCCCGGAAAGCTCATTTGTGAAGCTGTGAAGTGTCTTATATCAACTAATAACAATTCTAAATCGGCGTGCAGTTGAAGAAATATAGAAATGGTGCATTTGATTAATTTCAATTATATTTAAGGTATTATGAGTTTGTGCGGGATGTGCGGCGTGGCATGATAAGTAAAAATGCGGATGTATTCAAGGCGGTAAGACAACGTGTTTCAAAGATTAAAAATAACTTTTCTTCTATTTAGGTTCCCGGGTTTCCGCCAAAACGACTCAGCGCGCACAATGCGCTTTTAAAGTTTTATTTGTCCGTAAGTTTTTTTTTTAATATTTTATGAATCATGATAAGCATATCGGTTTTAATATAATCTACCCCGTTGGCGAACATTTTAGGCCACCATATTCAGGCTAATTTTCTCGATTTTAGGCGCGTCTCTAACTAAGTTTTACGATTTCGTTTTTATGAAAAAATTATTTTCTGAATCGAGAAATATTTGAATTGTGCACGCCAAATTAAATTTTTGATTTCTATAACAAGCCAAATCGAAAAAAGATTATTGTTCAATATTTAAACATGTATTACTAATTTACACGTATTATTTTCATATAACTTAATACGTAATTTTTTCTAGCCAGTCTTGAACTATTAAAAAATATGCACTTCTTGTCGAAATTTGCAAAATGTGCATCTTTTCTGAACAGCCAACTAAATCACTTTGGGATGTGTGCTAGAACGTAATTATCTGTTAAATGGTTAAACGACACGCCAAATGGAAATTAGCATTTTCTAATATTTAAATGAAATGTGTCTTATAATCTTTCACATATTAACTTTGGAATAGTTTTCGCGTAAACTTGTCATACAAATTCTAAACTATATAGAATACGGCTTCTCTGAACGAAAAACTATATTTGATTATGTTTCCTGAGCTTTCAGTTTAAACGCTCAATTTGGTGTGAAAGGATGATACAAAATCAATGATAAATAACGTTTCGAAGAAAATTTAAATAAGCTTATACATGAAATAATATTTTAATGAAAAATTACATAATTTAGTGGAAATTACAATTTTTCTATGACTTTCCATAACCGTTTAACGTTTAAATACGTTCTTGCATACCTCCTCTGATGGAAAGTTAAATCGCCACCTTCATCTCTTTGCCCCCAAGCGAGATAACAATTTCCGGAAGCAATTAAAATCAAACTTTGCGTGTTTTGGTTATTGCGTAAAATAAAATCCGGTATATGTTATCTGCGTACTTTGTGCATATATGCGGATTATTAATTGTATTACTTTTAAATTGAATATGATAAAATGGTAAAAAAGGACTTTATTTATCAAATAAGATAACACTACAACATAGGTAGTGGTTATAGATTTTAAGAGCTTAATTTAAAGCTTTTATTTTTAAAAATATAAAAAAGTGAACAACTGTGAGGCGCTGTCGAGGCTAGAACTTCCATAGATACTCTGCACTTTGCGCTTGACTGTGGCGTGACTGTGTTTTGCACGAAATTGTTATCAAAACACGTGCAAAACTGCCGCCAGAACAATTCAAACCGAAGAAGTAACCAAAGTTTCATCAAAATTACACGAAGCGTCCTCACTCCAAAAAATAACATCAAATTTTAACAAAGATTGATCACGTGTTTACGCTAGATAACAGGATGAGTCTGTTTTCATGCAAAAAGCACCTCGCGTCCTAACAGGAGCACTTTTCGAGCAAAACACAGTCACGCCACCGTCAAGCGCAAAGTGCAGAGTACTATTCTAACACCGCATCACTACCAGTCGGCGATCAAACCACATTTAAATATGTATATTAGATTGATGATTAGATGAAAACAATTAATATTCAATTTAAATCATTGGTCGTGATATTAGGACAAGATTTTGAACTTTCGCATTTTATTTTACGCAATAACCAAGAAACGCAAATTTTGATTTTTAATTGCTTCCCAATTTCGTGATTCTTTATGATTCTTTAAGCCATTAACCTACACGCTGAAAATGAATAATCAAAAACTTTTAACTGATGAAATGATTTACAGATCGAAAAAGAGCATGGGGAGCTTGTTTCACTTTACTTAAGCTCGTTCCCATACAATAACGAAAACTGAATAGACATGAAAAAAATAATAAAGCATATGTGGAATGCACGCCTGAGATCGTTTAAGAACTTTGAGTGAAATATATTTATGTTATGTTATGTTATGTTATAAACAGATACCCTATTCAAGAACCATATATTATCCGTAAACCGTGAAATTACGTTTCTATGAAAATGTGTTTAAGTTTATGCAAGAAATGCAAGTTTATTTGAAAAAAAAATTGATTGACAAAATTTTATTTAATGGAACATGTAATTTATCAATAATTTTCCATGGTTAACGGATAATTACTTTCTTGTATACGGGCTAAGTATTAATTCAAATTGAATTTCTTGCAAGATTAAAATTAAAGTTTCACTTAATAATTTCAAATGGCGGGTATTATTTATTGTATTTGTATATTTATTGAATGTATTATGTTATAAATAAAGAGATTCATAATAAAACCCGATTAATTATAAAGCAAGGAATGGTTATTTAAATGTGGGCAATGTCCATAACACAGCCGACCTGTCGGCGCTCGTCGACAAGAATGAGAACTCGCTTGGATGCCAACGACACTGCACAACTTTGTCCGAATGCTCGGCTACCGGCACGTACATGAGAGGAGAGGTGAGATCGCCGCGCATGTCGGTTATGACGACGCGTTTGTCGTAGCTGGCGCTGAGGAGATAGTAGGCGGCGTTGCTGAATCGTACCGTACGCACTTCGTCGCCATGTGGTCTGAAAGACAAAGTAGATTATTGGATTGATTGGGTTTCTTTTTTTAAATCGATTAGGTTTTTGAATCGGTACTCATTCCAATATTACACAATTTAATTAAGAATGCCTTAAACTACACTAGCTGACAAAAGTTTTGTCACAAATGGTTTTTCGGGTTTAACTTTTTTGTGACTTGTCCAAATTGGCTGATTTTTTGATATGATAGATTCATATGGTTGTAGATTATTTTACAAATTCCCGCTTGTGATTACGACGATCCGTTTTACAGTGACAAGCGTTTATCGTAAAACACGTAGCTAAAAGATATTACGCACTTTTCTTGCACTGCATTTTTTAATAATTTTTAAAGTTCAATTATATGTTTTTCATAATTTATTAAAAATAGCAGTAATTGGCAACATTTTAGAGATGACTCCACGTAAAGAAACTCCAATTGCCACCCGGCAAGCCGAAAAAACATTTGTGACAAAACTTTTGTCAGCTAGTGTATATTAAAATTTTTATATCCTTATTATTTATTTTACATCTGGCGCAATTTCCGATTTTCCTAGCAACGGGTATGATAATAAAATGAGCTCACTAAGTGTGCTCAAATCTAACTTTTTAGAAAGATATTTATATTTTTAGATAGTTTAAAACTCAATTGAATAATAACTTGATAATATTGTAAGAAGAAGGTTCTAAGGTTACGTGAAAAACAGAATGCAATTTACATGTAGAATTTTGAAAGACAATCTTAAATATTTTGGCGTGCACATTTCTAAAGTGCACATTTTTTTTTTCTTCTTTGGCGTGCACATTTTCTTTTTTTTCTCTTCTCTTTTTTTTTCTTCTTCTCTTTTCTTTTGGCGTGCACATTTCCAATGTAAAACTATATCATACTAGCAAACGTCAAGGTTGTATCTTTAACCGTTCAGGAATGTCCGGAACTCACTGGTTTTGGCAATATTCCCATTAATGCTCATTCTAAGCGCCTTCTTTTCCATAAATTTTGGTAACTATACTTACAACTTAAGTTCTAGATTTAATAACATCCGGTTCAATTACCCAAGTTTGAGGTTCGAGTCAAAAGGGTATCTTGATTGAATGATATTGATCCTCTCATGGATTTGCTTCAAAATTCTCGCCAACATTAGAACTAACACCTTTTCTTTAAAAATAACTCCTATTTAATCAATTCCTTTAAAAGATTTTATTAAAACCTTAACGAATTCAAGAAGAGTTTCATTCAACGCCCCCTCAAAACTCAAATGTCATATAATCGCAAAAACTTGGCGAATCAAATTTCGTAATTAAATAAAATTCAAGCAAACTTTTTGCATCATTGGGTGACGATGATTATGTATATTATATATATATATATATATAACTCTAGAAGTGCAAGTTATTGTTGTTTGTTACTTTATAATGTACTTGGCGTAGACAACAAAAAGAAAGAACCCTTATTAATAAATATATATATTCTTCATTCTTGTGTGCGCCTAATTTTATGCATCCATTGTAGTCGAATTTTCATTCTTCGCCTCCCCTCCAGTTTTTTTTGCTGAAATGTGCTCACTTAATGACCTTTTCTGAGTGTCGCATAAATGAGCCTGCATTATACTTTAATTAATTGAATAAAGATTAAATAAGCGGTTTTTTTTATTTGATTTGATATCATGTGCTGTTATTGGATTTGTTTGGCCTAAGATTAGGTGGATTGTTTCTTTTATTGGTGCTGGATTTACCATTTTTCTATTATTCTAAGCCTAAATTGCAGAAATGTATTAAAATAGCTATAAATCAGTGATGGACGCACTGCACTGCCACGAAGTATGCAGCATGTTGCAAAAGTTCACGCACCAATTGAATTTTTAAAAAATGAAAACACGCCCTTTTTTTTACTTAATTTTTTTGGTTCTAAAACATTTTGAGGAGCCTAAAACAAACTTAATACAATTAATAAATTATTATAAACGATTCTAAGCAAGAAAGTACATCAAATTTAATAAAGATACGCTGTAATTAAAAAAGTTTAAATACTGGAAATTAATAAATGGGCGTGTTTTCATATTTTTTAAAAATTCAATTGGTGCGTGAACTTTTGCAACATGCTGCATACTTCGTGGCAGTGCAGTGTGGACGGAATAGAAATTTTCTTAATTACTGTGTGAATTTGAATCAAATCAAGAATGGCTCGCGCAATAAAAATTACGATATTAAATCGTGTCTTGTAATGTGATTCCATCTGAAATCTTTAAAATGGGTGCTCATTTGCTGTTATCTAGCATTTTGTGAATATTTTAATGCTTCCTGATAGTTTAATTAAGACCTAGAAATAACTAATTCTATATAATCATCATAAAACGACTAAATAAGGCTAACAGCACGCCAAATTGAAATAGCGATTTTCGCATTTTTCAGAGCATTCTAAAGTATTTTTCGGTCTTTCTAGAAAACACTGTTAACGGCGATTTAAATAAACTATTCCTGAACTACCCAAAAATATTAATATCTAGCCACAAACTTTGATTTGAGCATATTTACCGAGCTCATTTGATAATCATACAATTTGGCGTGCTAAAAGTTATATTTGTCTACTTAGGAACTAAAAATTGTTTAAGTGGGTTTGAAACCCAGAGACTGGGGTAGAAATCGGAATAGAAATTAGAAATTATGCTCCAATGCGCGCCTTCCCGCAAATATCGCTTTTGTTCAATTCAATCAAGTATTACTAATTTCCAGCTTATATCTGATTGTGAGTTTTGCTGAACTAATGAAAGCTGAGCTAATTTCCAGCTTAAGTCTAAGGATTCAAATAGAACATTGTCCGCACAGAAACTGAAAATTAAGCGTAACTAAATACACTAGCTGACAAAAGTTTTGTCACAAATGTTTTTTCGGGTTTAACTTTTTTGTGAGTTTACCAAATTGGCTGATTTTTTGATATTTTATGTGAATCAGTGTTTAAAATGTTATAGTAGCCAAATTTGGTTTAAATTACCATGCCAATTTCGGTACCACGCATTCCGCTTTCTCTCATATTGATAACAGCTTGCCGGGTGGCAATTGGAGTTTCTTTACGTGGAGTCATCTCTAAAATGTTGCCAATTACTGCTATTTTCACTAAATTTTGAAAAAAATATAATTGAACTTTAAAAATTATTAAAAAATGCAGTGCAAGAAAAGTGCGTAATATCTTTGAGCTACGCCTTTTATGATAAACGCTTGTCACTGTAAAACGGATCATCGTAATCACAAGCGGGAATTTGTAAAATAATCTACAACCATATGAATCTATCATATCAAAAAATCAGCCAATTTGGTCAAGTCACAAAAAAGTTGAACCCGAAAAAACATTTGTGACAAAACTTTTGTCAGCTAGTGTTTATAGAAGGTATCTTTGCATAACCTTGGAAGGCTTTTCCTTAACCACCTTACAATTTAATTGTATTGCTTAAATTTTATCTTGTCCTTTTCAGAGATCGGTGCCTAATGGAAGAACAAAAAATAATAAAAAATTATAGTTTCGAATGGAGCAGTTTTTCGTCAATTCCTCTTCACTATGGGCTGCCCATTTTTTTGAGACAACCAACATTGATGTGGCCGTACAAACGAGAACCTCATTTTGTTCTCATTTTTCCTCTTCTATTAGGAATCGAGCTCTAAAAAGGACAATATTTTCTTTTAATCATTTCATTTGCCGTGTTTTTCCGTTTATTAAAAAAAACTCCAAAGAACACCCAACAAACCTAAACGTCTGAATAACTCTGTTGCCAGCAATATCAAACAAGACAACCGAAGCGTCCTCGTGTCCCGATACAAGCAGCTTCCCTGATGGATCGACGCACACCGAGGTGACGGGTGCGCGGTTAGTGACCGGCGATGAAATGACGCTCACCGCGCTCGGCTGCCGTCGATCCCACAGGCGGATCGTCTTATCCTGCGAGCACGAGACGAACTGCGTCGACGACGATGCCCACGAGTACAGGCCGAGAATGGGCGCCGTGTGACCGCGCAAGGACATGGCCAACTGACCGCAAGTGGTGTCAGTCACGTTGATATGGCAGTTGCCGGCGCCGCCCGACACAAGGAGCTCGTCGACGAAGATGAGATCACGCACAGTTCCGTCGTGACTATTGAGCTCCATTTCAGCGCCTGAAACGATGGCAAAATTAGTGTGCAGACGATGCGTCTAACCGATTCGGCACGAGTCCTCATCGAACGCCATCAAGCGCACGGTTTTGTCGTTGGAGCCAGTGGCAAGCAGGTCGCCAAACTTGTTGAACGCAAGACAATAGACGGATCCGCGGTGCTGTTTGGCACGAGTGAAGACTACATCAGCGCTGCCATCGGCACTCCGCCGCCCGTTCATTGGATAACGGCACACGTGCAATTGCTTCGAATTGGTGCCGAGCGCAAAATAACGACCGGATGGGTGGAATCCGGTGGCTCGGATGGCTTGTGTATCCTCGTGCCTGCAAATGAGATGACTTGAGCTGAAATAGTTTGGTGGTGCATGCACGCCAAATTGAAATGAACATTTTGTCAATATTTGAACGTGTCTTACTAATTTCCACGTTTTATTTGCATATAACTTGATACGTCATTTTTTCCAGCCCGTCTTAAATTATCTAAAAACATGCGCTTCTTGCCGAAACTTGCAAAATGAGCCTATTTTCAAAGCACCCAACTTAATCATTCAACCATGTAAACGTGAAAAACCTAATTTTTCAGATTTTTCTAAAAATATCTCTGAAGTGTGATGGGAGGGTCAGGTGACCTTAAAAAATTCAAAATTTCACCACATCTGGCCCGACCACATTGACTGTATTCCTATTATACTAGATGTATACCTGTCAGTCTCCTATCATATGTACCAGGGTTGCATGGAAATCGATTTTTTTCAAACGGAAGATGGAAGATGGAATTTGCATGAAGAAGAGTTAACTGCTGAGAATGGAATGAAGCTTTTTCTTTCTTCTTTGTAGTGTGATCTTATTATTTGGCTTCGAAAGTTTTGTTTTATTATTTTTGTTTTGATTATCCATCTGTGTGGAATCTCCCAAGATGATTCATAAAAAAAGAAACATGAAAAAAGCTGGCTGAAGGTATTCGTGTTGATTGGGAGATTTTGAAACGACTCGAATTCGCTGACAAAATATGGTTGCGGTTTGGTCAATATTAGCATGACGAAACCGAACATTCTGGAGAAAGTTGGTCCGCATCTCGACCCAGTCGCACGCCAACTGGTCTGGTAATAAAATGAGCTCAGTAGACGAGCTCAAATGTAACTTTCAGGGAAGATATTAATATTTTTAAATAGTTTAAGGCAAGGCTATTTATATTATCGCAAAAATGTTTTGTCGAAAAACATTTAAAACTTGTTAGACGCGCTTAAAAATCGGAAAATCGTTATTACCAGTTGGCGTGCAGTCGTAATGAAGGCGGAAGATCCAGTAATAAAAGTAATCAAGTTTCCATGTATTCAACTGCTTACAACTGAAGAAAAAGTGTGTGGAATCTCGCAAGATGATTCCTCATCGAATTGGATCCTGTCGAAACCGGCACCGTGCCGTTGCACATTTTACATACCGAGTGAGGTTGCACGGAAATCAATTTTTCTAACAAGGGAAATGGAACTCAAAAAACTTCGAAAAACGGAAACGGAAAATGGAAGATGGAATTCCGTGCAACCCTGATATGTACCATATGTTCATTACTATAAAAACACCCAAACTACTATTGTAATAATTCCTTGTTGATATAATCTACCACGGAATAAACCAAAGTTATGTATGGTTTCAATAGTAGTTTGGGTTTGCGGCGACAGGACCCTGGACCCCTTTTTCTTTAGAAAAACCCAGAGAGCAGAGGAGTCACTTCCATTACTGGTGCATACCACCAGAGATGGGCGGTGTTGTAATTGTGGACGACGGTTGATAGCTAACGATTTGCTGAAGGAATAGTAACATGTTGATATTGACTGGTTGGCTACATACACTAGCTGACAAAAGTTTTGTCACAAATGTTTTCTCGGGTTTAACTTTTCTGTGAGTTTACCAAATTGGCTGATTTTTTGATATGAGAGATTCATATGGTTGTAGATTATTTTACAAATTCCCGCTTGTGATTACGATGATCCGTTTTACAGTGACAAGCGTTTATCGTAAAACGCGTAGCTCAAAGATATTACGCACTTTTCTTGCACTGCATTTTTTAATAATTTTTAAAGTTCAATTATATTTTTTCATAATTTATTGAAAATAGCATTAATTGGCAACATTTTAGAGATGACTCCACGTAAAGAAACTCCAATTGTCATCCGGCAAGCTGTTATCAAGATGAGGGAAAACGGAATGCGTGGTACCCAAATTGCCATGGTAATTTAAACCAAATTTTGCTACTATAACATTTTAAACACTGATTCACATAAAATATCAAAAAATCAGCCAATTTGGTCAAGTCACAAAAAAGTTAAACCCGAAAAAACATTTGTGACAAAACTTTTGTCAGCTAGTGTATTTATAGTGAATCTCATCTCTGGGTCACGCGTGACGTCTATTTACAATATCAGGGACACGCGTGGCGTTCTATTATTTGTTGCATTAAGAATTATGCTACAACAGACGGAATGGCAGATTTTGAGTTTCGAAATCCGGAAGCGAAAAATTACTGGAAGTCCGCCCATCTCTGGTTTACACGTGAAAATTTGCAGTAGGAATCCGGCATTCCGCGCGTATCTGGCTGGGTTTATATGAAACTAAGTTTTCGAACTTCGGAATAACAATTGAAAATTCTGTATCCGGAATCCGGAATACGGAATCACCCCAACTTGTATGGTAAAAGACTGAGCTCGGTAAACATTTTGAAAATATAATTATATTTTTTAATAGTTTAAGCACTCCAATGCCACACAAAACTGTGTATCTTGCAAAAAAGTGTGGACAAATTGCTAAACCAGATCCTTCACTTTTTATCTAAACTCTTTATTTTTTTAAGACATCTAAAACCCTTTTGAACCTTAAATAAAATTAAACACCATTAATCAATAATTATAAATGATTCCAAAAACAAATTAAATGAAATTCGAAGAGTTTACGATTTTAAAATATAAAGAATTTAAATAAAAAGTGAAGGACGTGGTTTTGCAATTTGCCCACACTTTTTTGCAAGATACGCAGTGTTGGTGGCATTGTAGTGTTTAAGACAAGCTTAATTAATTTGTAGTAAAGACTTGTTTTTTAGAAACACGTGAAAATTTCCAGACGCGTTTAAAAATCGCAAAATCGTTATTTCAATTTGGCGTGCGGAATCCCTGCATTATCTAATATTCTAAAATTCTGCAAGTAATTTTTTATTTAAAATATAAATTTTTCGTTAATTTACTACCCTCACACAAGACTTCCGGCAGACGTAAACAATAATATTTCTTCAAAAAAAAAACATTTTCACGGCGAACACACATTTTCCAGATGGTCGATTTGAAGGTAATTCGTATTATTCTGGTTCAACAAAGAACTCGGAACAAAAGAAATGACAGTTTTCGCCTTTAATCATTTACCTGCACGCCGGCACGAATTTCGGCGAAATCGCTGACGACGACGGCATTGAGACGGGCCGCGCGTGGCTGGCGGGCATTTGCGGCGGCGCCGGCATCGACTGCGGCCGCATGCTCACCACCGGCTGCTGTATGATTGCCGTCGGTGCGACATCTAAAACAGAAAAAATATAACATGTGATCGTCATCGTCGTCTTAACAACACGATTAATCCAATCTAATCCACACTTCAATTCCCTTTCATGTTTTTTATTATTCCTTTTCAGCTAAAACTAATATCATTTAATGAAACTCTTTTTTTTCTTCGAGTAGGTGAAATGAAAATCAATCTTCGGTTATTATTTATTCTCGCGTTTTTATTCAATTACCGGAAATTTGGCCATTTATTTCATTTCAGTCTATTATTGAACTTTCTTTATTTTATTCTTATTATTTTTATTATTAATATAATAATGTTAATATTTCGATAAGAAAAAGAAGAAGAAGAAGAAGATACTACACCACACATAAAAAAGTGGAATAAATAATTGGCAATGAGCATGCATTTATCAATTCATTGAGCCTGAAATTATCTGTGACTCTTATTGGCTCTTCTATTGATTTATTTTGTTTCGACTTATTCTTCTTCTTTTCAGCTTTTTCCTTATTAAAGTTCATCTATACTTGTTTGTTTTCTTTCTATGAGTTCAATTGCACCTGTTCTAAAACCGGGTATGAATTTTTTTGTGAAAATAGAGTTATGTAATCAATATTCTTATTCAAAAGGAGTCTGATAGCAAGCCAAATGAATTGGCAAACGCATAAGCTTAGAAGTCTTTTAAAACATACACATCACCAAAATCTAACATTCAGGAGCTGCCTCTAATCTTGGCGTAAAAATTAGTAGGTGACTTTCAGGTGGATTTTAGAAACATGCGTTTGAAATTTGCAAAATCGTCATTTTCCCTAAGCGTGAGATAGATGAAAGAAACAACTCAAGATGCACTCTAAATACAAACTAGGAAAAGGGAATATTAAACTGTTTTACTTGCCAATTACATAAGAATTTCTCATTTAATCTTGGAATGTATGTTTTAAGCTACGTAGCTTGTCTTACAGAATAACACTATTTGAGCAAATTTTTCATGAGCTCTCTATTCAAGCGCACGCCAAATGGATCACTAATAAAACGAGCTCAGAAAACGTGCTCAAATCTAATATTTTTTGTGAAGATTTTCATATTTTTAGAAAGTTTAAGGAAAAATGTGACAAACTGGTAAAGACAATATTTGTGTAAAGTACACGTAAAAGTTGTAAGACAAGCGGGAAATTAAGAAAATCCTTTTGGAGGAGAACTATTTATACGAAGCTTCCAATGGTCTTGTTCGATAAGTTATATCGATCAATTCCGATGCCATTGAATCTTCAATCAAGTAATTAAACACATATGTAGCTAGAAAATCTCTGGCCCGGCCTGGCCTGGCCCTCAATGCCTCGGCCCTGGCCCGGAAAATTTGGCAATATAATTTATTCCAACGAAACATAATTTTTATAAAAATTTATTTTAGCATAAAATATCAGGGAATAAATCAAGAAATTGAAGGCACAGCAGATGGTGTCAGCATTTTCAGCGCATTTCGACAAGTATGTAATCTCGAACTTCGTATCTGAAAGGGTTGTCAATCCGCTAAATTGTCACCCTGCTGATTTTATGTAATCAAATATTAGTTTACTTGAAAAATTGGAAAAAATAAATTCAGATGTAGCGTTAGGAACTAATTCGGATTTTGAGGTTAATATTTAAGTGTAGGTTCTTACAAAAGTGTAAGGATCTATTAAATTATTTTATTTGATGATATTTTATGTTAAAATAAATATTTTATAGTCGTCGCCAAATGCGATTACCACCGCAAAATGTGGCGCACTTTTTAAAATATTATTTTTCATTCAATTTTTATGATTATTATTGTTTTCCACATTTAATTCACGATTGAACCACCATCTAAAATATATTCTTCAATTTATTTAAGCAAAAACAGTATAGAACGAGCCTAAACAAGAAAAAAATCATGAAAATTAAATGAAAAAATAATATTTAAAAAGTGCGCCACACTTTGCGGCGGTAATCGCATTTGGCGACGACTATAAAATATTTAATTTTTGTTTTATTTGACAAATTTGACATTGAAGATCGGCCCTAAACTTCTCAAATATCTACTAATTTAATTGAGGAACAAACGTACACACGTTATTTTAAGAAACATATCAATAATTAAGAAATAATAAAAAAACTAAAATTTTGTTTTATTTTAGGGCCGGCCTTTCCCAAGTATGTCCGTGATGCCCTTAGATGGCTGATCGAGTGATACCTTTAGATAGCTAGCAACTGAATGAGCTATATGTTTTAGGTTTTCCATTCTTCTTACAATAACATTACATCACATTTAAACAAATTCATTAAAATTTCTCCCAAAAAAATTGTCTCCTCTTAATTCCTTCTCAAATTTGCACAATCAGAATCCCCAATACCCGGTGTCCATAACTAATTAAACGCAACACATCTCTCTCTCGCCAATAAACAACGAAAAAAAATAACAACAACAACAAAACTCAATCCATCGGCGAAAAAAAATAGCAAGGAATTAATTATTCGTCGATTTGTGAGCAAATGAGAACTCTATGCTTGCTCGAGAAACTAAACGCGCCTTTTTAATTGTGCAACGACTTCCAGACCAAATGGACTCGATTTCGCTGCTCGTTGGACCGCCGCCAAACACGTCGAAGCCGATGAATCAGGACGATTTCGATAATCGCTACAATTTCGTGAAAGTGCGCAAGAAAAGGACGAACGCCGAGATTGTCAAGCATTATCTGATTGGGGATAATTGGCTGTTATATGAGGCGCCCAATTCATGGATGCAATTATTGCCAGTGACCACGTGGATTACTAAATATCATGTCAAGGTTGGTTTTATTTTAGATTATATAAGGTTTTAGAAGTTAATTAGGTCCTAATTGATAGAGTATAGCATAATTTACCTACCTAGTGTTTATAGAAAAATTTAATTATTCCTTTTGAGCCAAGTTACAAAACGTGGAGAATAATTTGGAACACCGGTTAAGTTCGGGGCTCAGAAAAGATACTCATTTTGCATATTTCGCAAAGAGGCGCCATGTTTTTAGATAGTTTAAGACTTGCTAGTAACAATGACGTCTCCAATTATATGAAAATAATACGTGTAAATTAGTAATACACGTTTAAATATTGGCAAAAACATTCAATTCGACTGTGCGTGATTTGATGTTCTTCTTGCATGCGGCTTAGAAAACGTGCTCAAATAGAATATTTTTGTAAAGATTTGAATATTTCTAGAAAGTTTAAGAAAAAGCTGAAAAACTAGACACGTGAAAGTTGTAAGAAATGAGAAAATCCATGCTTCCATTTGGCATTCTCATAGAAAATAGGTTGATTGTTAATTGAAGCTAAAGTTGCAAGTCCTGCATTTCTTTTGCAAGGACCTAATATACACTGACAAAAGTTTTGTCACGAATGTTTTTTCGGGTTTAACTTTTTTGTGACTTGACCAAATTGTCTGATTTTTTGATATTTTATGTGAATCAGTGTTTGAAATGTTATAGTAGCAAAATATGCTGAAACTTACGACCGATTGACTATATTTAATTGAAAATATGTGTTTTTTAGTTTTCTAATAATCTTCCTTGTCTCCTTCTTGTAAATTGTCATTATTTTTTTTTAATTCTAGAAAGAGTTTTAGACAAATCTAGTCATATTGCACATGGAGCTCCATTATATACGTTTAAAAATGCAAAAATCATATTTTTAATTTGGCGTATTTGTCATAATGCACAGCTATTGAAAATGATGACTTTTTTAAAGGATTCTAAACCGCCTACTGCACATTTTCACGTGTAAAACAAATATTCCAGCATTTTTTGCTTCCGGATTCCGAAATTGAAAAACTACACTAGCTGACAAAAGTTTTGTCACAAATGTTTTTTCGGGTTTTACTTTTTTGTGACTTGACCAAATTGGCTCATTTTTTGATATTTTATGTGAATCAGTGTTTAAAATGGTATAGTAGCAAATTTGGTTTAAATTACCAAGGCAATTTCGGTACCACGCATTCCGTTTTCCCTCATATTGATAACAGCTTGCCGGGTGGCAATTGGAGTTTCTTTACATGGAGACATCTCTAAAATGTTGCCAATTACTGCTATTTTCAATAAATTATGAAAAAAATTTAATTGAACTTTAAAAATTATTAAAAAATGCAGTGCAAGAAAAGTGCGTAATATCTTTGAGCTACGCGTTTTACGATAAACGCTTGTCACTGTAAAACGGATCATCGTAATCACAAGCTGGAATTTGTAAAATAATCTACAACCATATGAATCTATCATATCAAAAAATCAGCCAATTTGGTCAAGTCACAAAAAAGTTAAACCCGAAAAAACATTTGTGACAAAACTTTTGTCAGCTAGTGTATATAGAAGGTAACTTTGCATAACCTTGGCTGGCTTGTCCTTAACCACTATAACACTTTCTCGAAGAAAACACTTTTGAAGGCAGTAAATTTGTTTTTTTTAAATAATGCTAAATGAAAAACAATCATTAATAAATTAATTGCAATTGAAAGAATGATATGAAACGTATCTCAAGGTTAGCAGAGTTTAAGCTACGTTATATAGTTAAGTATTTATAATAAAAATCTGCATTTTTCTTATACTCTCAGACATGGATTTATATTTATGGTAGGGTGGGCGGGTCCGTGAGTTGGCGTAGGCAATATTCATGTAAAACGTGCGAATTGTAAGACAAGCAAAAATCAAAATAACAAAGAAAATAATTGATTCCTCAAACAATTTGCAGGAACACCTGTGGCGTGATGTGCTCGGCGCATTTTACCTCTCAATCCTATTCCTGCCGCAATGCCTGGCCACTGGCGTTGTCATTGACCATGTGCCCGTCGGCATACTATCGGTATTCATCCCACAGGTCGTCTACGCGCTATTCGGCAGTGCTCAGCACTCATCACTGGGCTCGCTCTCGCTCTCTTCCATGATGATCTATTCGAGCATTGTGCATTCCAACTCGAGTCTCGCTCCGATTACCTTCTCCGTGGCACTCGTTCAGGTTGAATAGTCTCCCCCGCTCTCAATCGAGATTCATTTCAGGTTTTGCAATTCCTATTGCCACTCGAGATGCTGTTCTCGTACATTTCTAGCGCGACACTGTCGGGATTCTCCATTGGACTCTACTTGCGAGTCATCACCCGCTTCTTGCCGCAGATGATCGTCATCCGCGGCAGCGACTGCAAGTCGTCGAACGGCACGTCGACGATCGCGCCGTCGACGGTCACCACCTCGTCGGCGGAGATGAAGCGCGTGCTGCAGTGCTTCAACGCGGTCGTGCCGTGCCTGCAGTCGAGCAATGTTCTCGCTGTGCTCATCACGCTTATCGCCTCGATTCTATTCGTGGTGTTTAGGGCTCGTCTCACCAGAGCCATCTCGTCTCGGATCGGCTTCAGCATTCCGCACGAGTTTCTTATTATTGTCTTGTCGGTTGTTGCGACAAAGTTATTGGTAGCGACGGATCATCCATCGATTGATGTTGTATGGCCGCAGTTCAAGTTTCCCGCCCATCCACAGTGGAGCACGTTCATTGATGCGTTTGCAATATCCATGTACTCAATGACCGCGCATATGCAAATCGCCAAGAGTATTGCAATGGAGAAGATGTATAAAGTACATCGGAAGCAGGTGTGTCAGTTTATTATTTTAAATCCTCACTGAATGAGCATTCCAGGAACTTCTATGTTTCTCCATAGTCTCTTTCATATCCTCGTGCTTTGGGCTTCTACCCCCATCGAGTAGCTGCGGGAGCAGTCAACTGAACATCGAATGCTCCAAGTTTTCTCTTGTCGCCAATGTCTTATCACTAATACCCATGTCCCTTATCGTCTATTTCGGTTCGCCATATCTCCACCTAATACCGAATGTAAGTTGAACTCATATTTGGACGGATTAATCATCGAATTTTAGTGTGCCATCTGGGTCATGATAATAATGTCATTCCACGGCTGGTACGACGACATTCGCGTGATTCGTGAAATTTGCCATTCGAGTGTTTGGGACGCTGTAAGACCACGGCTCAATCATGCCCAATCAATTCATTTTTCAGACCATGGCTGTCTCTTCGCTTCTCTGCGTGATCCTTATACCGAACACCTGCATCGCGTTCGTCGTGGTATTACTCATCTCAATGGCTTCGGTTGCTGCGCGGGTCCAATTCCCTCCAATCGACGCGATGGCAAAACTCAGTGACACCAACTATGGCGAGGAGACGCGGTAATTGCACGCGACAATTCGTTGTAAATCGTTGGCTTAGTTATGAGGGAGATTGTCTCGATACGCCAGTGCGTATTATTCGTCTCACCGGTCCCTTACTGTCGGTCAACTGCGAGAGGGTGCGAGCTGAGCTTTACCGGCAGGCGGTCATTGTCAAGGGTCTCATTGGGATTGGCATCGGCACGCGCACGGCGTCTCTACGTTCACAGTCGGCCGTGGTGCCAAAGGTTTTGTGAAGATGGTCTTCTACGAGAGCTATAATCCATTGTTTCAGGAAAGCGTCACAGCTAGGGAATCGTTTAATTTATCCGCAAATATTACAATCATTCAAGAAAATGACACGTTGACGGTGAGTGTTATTATTAAGAATGATTTGCCTGGGGAATAAGTTCGTAGCGTTTTAAATATGCCTATTTGCCTGGGGATTAAGTTCGTAGCGTTTTAAATATGCCTATTTGCCTGGGGAATAAGTCGAGAGCGTTTAAAATATACCTATTTGCCTGGGGAATAAGTTCATAGCGTTTAAAATACACCCATTTGCCTGGGGAATAAGTTCGTAGAGTTTTAAATATACCTATTTGTCTGGGGAATAAGTTGATAGCGTTTTAAATGTACCGATTTGTTTGGGGAATAAGTCGAGAGCGTTTAAAATATACCGATTTGTCTGGGGAATAAGTTCGTAGCGTTTAAAATATACCGATTTGCGTGGGGAATAAGTTCATAGCGTTTTAAATATACCGATTTGTCTGGGGAATAAGTTCATAGCGTTTAAAATACACCTATTTGCCTGGGGAATAATTTCGTAGCGTTTAAAATACCCCTATTTGCCTGGGAAATAATTTCGTAGCGTTTAAAATACACCTATTTGACTGGGGAATAAGTTCGTAGCGATTATATTACAAAAGTTTTGGGTGTTTATTTTGAAGAGAATCCAATTGAAATGACAAAAATCGATACTTACATGATATGCTTCTAGCAACTAGAACCTCGGGGAAATTTTATAATTTAGAGAAAATTTGAGACTAATCTAGTCATTTTACGTCAGCGGGCATTTGAAATTTTTGCTTTAAGCTTCATTAGATACGTGTAAATAACATTTTCCGTTGATGTGCTTGGGGACAAGCTTTATAATGTTTTAAATTCAATATCTTTTGGCTTCGGGAGTAATTTAGTTTCGCTTGCGCATCGCTAAATTAACCAACTATATATATATATATATATAATTATTAATGACACAAAGAAATTCACATTTAGACAGTTCCACCAAGTGACGGCGCTCCGATCGTGCGCTTCCTCATTCTCTCCTTTTGCGGTGTCAACTACATCGACCGCGACATGCTCACGTGCCTTTCTCAAATCTACGGCGACCTGAACGGCGAGAACGTGCGTCTTCTGTTCTGCGGCGTTTCCGCGGACGTTCGCGACGCAATGGACCTCCTCGGCTTCCACAACTCTGTTCCGCGAGCCGCGTTCTTTCCCAACGTTCACGAAGCTCTCATTTGCGCTCGCAACACTGTTCTTCCCTTCCACATGAGGTATTAAGATTATTTTCAAGAACAATTTAATTGACATATTTCAGCGTTTCAATGAATGGCTACCGCGATGTAATTGCACTCTCATGCGCCGCTTCAAATTCAGAGCTCAGTCGTGGCATCTCACCCGAAGCCGTTTAATTATTTATTCATTTTTTTTTATTTCTTGTTTCAGGTTTTTACAATTAGTTTGTATCAATAAAATTGATACAATTTAACTTACACATTGGTTGTTTATGCTGTTGATTCGCTGAAAATTGCCGGAAAAGGACGCTCTGTGTCATCAAATTCTCTTGTTGTCCACAAGGTGATGCAAGCTCTGGCACCATTGGAAGTGTTGGTGCTCTGGAAGTTATCATGCTCCTGAAATTTGTAATTAATTCGTACACAATATGCTATAGGGCTAGCTACAGAACAACCACTTGTGTGCTCTAAAAAAATGAAGGTTCTTCTTCAGCCCCAAACTTTTTGGATCCAAAAATGACCTGCCTAGTAAGACAAAGACAAATCCAAATTTATTAAATTTTAAAAATATTGTCCTAAGAGGTCCGCTAGACGGTTTATTTGAAGAAAAATGAGGCTAAGGGGCACCCCAAAATTGAGCTTTACCCTCGCACCCCAAATTGAATTGGGTGCTCAGAAAAGATGCTCATTTTGCAAATTTCGGTAAGAATCGCATGTTTTTAGATAGTTTAAGACGAGCTCGTAAAAATGGTGTTCCATGTTATATGAAAATAATACGTGTAAGTTAATAATACACGTTTAAACATTGCAAAATAATCCTTTCCATTTGGCGTGCCCTCGATTCATTTAAGACCACCCAGATTAATTATAACCAAAATATTTTGTTCAACTGGCTAGTTCTTAATATATTCATATTCTGGACAAAATGTCTAATCGTTAAAAAACACGTGGAGTACTCTGCGCCGCATTGCAAAAAAACTCGCACCAGTTGCGCGAACACACAACTTTAAATTTATTATTTTCCTATTAGTTAACAGAAACACATTTCCTTCTCTGTCTATTAAAACCACTTAAAATAGTGTACAATTTTTTGGAGAAAGAGTTATGAGGGTTTTTTCTTAATTTTTGAAGGAGACGTGTACGTTTAAAAATCAAATGAATATAAACAAAACTATTATATTTACACTAGCTGACAAAAGTTTTGTCACAAATGTTTTTTCGGGTTAAACTTTTTTGTGACTTGACCAAATTGTCTGATTTTTTGATATGATAGATTCATATGGTTGTAGATTATTTTACAAATTTCCGCTTGTGATTACGATGATCCGTTTTACAGTGACAAGCGTTTATCGTAAAACGCGTAACTCAAAGATATTACGCACTTTCCTTGCACTGCATTTTTTAATAATTTTTAAAGTTCAATTATATTTTTTTCATAATTTATTGAAAATAGCAGTAATTGTCAACATTTTAGAGATGACTCCACGTAAAGAAACTCCAATTGCCACCCGGCAAGCTGTTATCAATATGAGGGAAAACGGAATGCGTGGTACCGAAATTGCCATGGTAATTTAAACCAAATTTTGCTACTATAACATTTTAAACACTGATTCACATAAAATATCAAAAAATCAGCCAATTTGGTCAAGTCACAAAAAAGTTAAACCCGAAAAAACAAATTGTGACAAAACTTTTGTCAGAATTGTGACAAAACTTTTGTCAGAATTGTGACAAAACTTTTGTCAGTTAGTGTATCTGAAGACCATGCAACCTTTAAACTAATGTTTTGTTTAATAATAATTAATTAATTAAATATTTTTAAAAAATATTAATAAATTGAAAGTTGTGTTTCGCGCAATTGGTGCATAGTCTTTTGCAATGCGGCGCGATTTTGTGGCAGTGAAGTGGTGTAGCATAAAATAAAACGTTCAAGTAGGTTGAGGGAAACAAAACTTGCATTAGTTTAGATAGTTAAAGGGAAAGACAAAAACAATCACTCTGATAATAGAAATTTGTACGTAATACACCTTAAGGAAAAGAGATTTGCACCAATTGCAAGAACAGTTTTTTTCTATTCTTTTAGCAAATATATTTTTTTCGGTCGGCCAGGTTACACTCAAAGAATGATTGAGGCATATGTTTTAGGTATTACTGCACGCTGAATAACAAAAGCAACTATCATGAATTTTTTCTCGAATAAAAACTAATTCAAACCTCCTCGTCATTTCATCGAGCTGCTTCCTTGGTCCAAACTCGTGCGACCTCATCGACATCGACATGCTCGGCATCATCACCATTTCAACCTTCTCCTGCTGTTGCTTCAACTGCTCCATCTGTTGATTCACCTGCAGTCGTAACGTATCAGGTCTTGATGTTTTCTGGCTATTCTCTAGCATTTCATCAATGATGAGGCTCTGCGCCATCGCGTCATCATTGTTAACGGTAGCGCCGAGGCAAAACCCGGGAGCCGTCGACTTTGACATCTTGCTGTGGTTTTGGAGCAATTGAAGAGTTGCATCATCGTCAGTGGCCATGAGCCCGCCGCCGACCATCATACTGTATGACATCGATTGGCTCATTTTTTCGGCGAACCTGGGCCGCGACTTGGGCACCAGTGTGTGGGGAAAGTGTCCACCCGGCTTGATCGGCGTCGACATGATTGTTTCTGTCCAGGCGGCTTCCAATCGTGGCTTCTTTATTGTCTCAGTTTGTACTTCCAGCTGCTTCTGTTTGAAGGGCATTGCGAACTGTTCCTTTTCAATCACTTCCATCCATGAGATGAGCGATAAATCCGTTGAGCCAAGTTTTGGCCGATTTGAGAGTAATTTTGACGGCATTGGCCCATTTTCGATGCCTGCAAAAAGTATTCTATTCTAATTGCTTCCATCATCAAACCTTCGCAATCCTCAACCGCCTGCGATTGGCAATAATCGACACAGCCCTCGTAGAATCGGCCCTTGGCTATTAATGAGTTCAAGCGATCGTTCGATGCATAATCCTCATCGTTCATCGATCTTCTTTGTTTCTCCTTGGTCGTCGGTGGCAAGAAATGTGCAACCAGATCATGAACCTTGTGGAAACATTCCACGCGCGCTCCGCTGGGATTCCATGATTTGAAGTCGGCGTGATCAGCCAGTGCGGGAAGAGTGAGCAAAGCGCACAGTTGGTGGTAATCTTCAGGGGAAGGCGCAATGTGCTCAAGATCTTTTAAGCATTCTACGAGTTCCTAGAAGTTATCATTTTTATTTTTGATTTGTGCTATATTTGGGTTTTAATTTGTTTATTTTGACAATTCTGGCAGTTGTGCTCAATTTCTATGCTTTGTCCGATACTGTGAAATTATTTCTTCTTAAAATATTTTAATGATTTTCTTCTCCAGTAATATCACCTGATCGAATTTGTAAAGGATGATTAGTTATATTATAAATTAATTGCTACAACTCAATCAGTAAAGATATGTGTATAAACTCGTCATATTTACTGTTTTCTTAACTAACTAAACTACAGTATCGGAATTTTTCATTTTATTTTCTATTTTAATATTTATTTTTTAAAAATTTTTTAAAATAAATATTGTCCTTTTCAGAGATCGGTGCCTAATGGAAGAAGAAAAATTAGAATGGAATGAGGTTCTCGTTTGGACGGCCAGCATAAAAACACATTAAAAAATGGGCAGCCCACATTGAAGAGGAATAGACGAAAAAGTCGCCTGTGGCCATCTACCGTCCATCCGAAACTATCATTTTTTCTTCTTTTTTTTGTTCTTCCATCAGGCATCTCTGAAAAGGACAATAGAACTGAAATGCTAAATTGTTATTCATATGTTATCGATTTTAAATAATATCAGCAATGTCACTGCGAACACGAGCTGCTCACACGTCAGAGAAACAGTTTCTTTCCGAAGAATTTGGTTTTTGTTCTAGTGTTTCATTTAATTTTTTGCGAAATTGTGAAATATCATACTTGGAAGAGTCCGGCTCAACTTTTGAATTGTATGGCTCGGATGAAAGTGCCGACCAGGGCCCGGCCTTAAAATAAAAGAAAATTTTTACAGGTATAGTCGTCGCCAAATGCGATTACCACCGCAAAATGGGGCGCACTTTTCAAATATTATTTTTTCTTATAATTTTTTAGATTATTTCCTTGTTTATGCTCGTTCTATACTGTTATAGCTTAAATTTATTGAAGAATATGTTATAGATGTTGTTTAAATAGTGGAATAATTGTGGAAGATAATTATAATCGTAAAAATTTAATGAAAAAATAATATTTAAAAAACGTGCGCCACATTTTGCGGTGGTAATCGAATTTGGCGACGACTATAGGTTTTTTCTACAATTATCCAATTTCCTGTATTTTTAAATTTAAATTTAAATATTTTATGTATTGTACTTTTCAGAGCTCAGTGCCTAATGGAAGAGGAATAAAATAAAATAAAAATAATGGTCTCGCTTAGACGGACATACGGCCACAGCGGACGTTTCCATTTCTTCCTCTTCCATGTGTTTTGTCTATTTTTTCGAGACAACACACATTGATGAGATTTGAGAAGATGGCCGTCAAAACGAGACCATTTTTTTCCTCTTCCATTATGTACCGATCTCTGAAAAGAACAATAAATACGCTGTATTTTTGATATAATGTCATTCACAACTCATGGGAGCCGGCCGGGACCTGCTACATTTTTGAGCATTATATAAAACATCTTCTCTTTTTCTCTTTAATATAAATAGGATGTTTCGACGAAAAAAAATATATTTTCAATGCAATAATGCACATCAAATTGAATTAGTTGATTTTTGTCCGATTCAATTAAAATAAAGCGGCATAGTTTTTATTGGAATGACCAAACTCTCACGCGTGAGCTCACGAAATATTTGTCGTCCATCATTTTTTAATAAAACGGTTTTTATTGTTTTTTTTAATAAACAGTCCGATCTTGTTTTTCAGTCTTTCAGTCTTTCAGTCTTAAACAGTCTTGTTTTTTCATAGAAATTTAAGAAATTAAATTAAAGTATTTATTTAAAAGTAAGGTCACGCCCAATAAAATCATCGCTTATTTCAATTGAATCGGACATTCAATTTGGTGTGAATAATGTATTGTACTTTTCAGAGATCGATGCTTAATGGAAGAGCAGCAAAATAAGAAAAAAATGATAGTCTCGTTTGGACGACCACACGACTTTTCATCTATTCCTCTTCAATGTATGTTATTCATTATTTTTTGAGACACCACAAAAAGAGTGGACGTAGAAAACAAGAACTTCATTTTTTTCCTCCTTCCATTATAACATTAGAGATCGATGCCTAATGCATTAGGCATCGATCTCTGAATAGTACAATATTTTGTAATGAGCCAAATTGGTTCTATATTGCAGATTGTGCTCCAAATAGTTTTGATGACATGGCTCTAATGGTTTAGTTACAGATAAATGTGTATTAATGATGTTTATTAAGATTTTAACTGGATTTTAGATTCTAGCATTCCAAATCAGCTCTGACATCCCTTTTTATTATAGATTTTATTAGTATTTAGTATATTTAGTATTTTAATATATGGTACAGGTAGAAAAACAACATAAATTGAATTTTTCAATTTTTTTATTTTGTTTCGATTACTGCACTGCTGTTCCAGAATAATAATTATAGTTATTTTAAGACATATCTAGGATAATATTGAATCGGACTCTTCGGCAGCTTAAGCCACGTCGTTTTATTCTTCACGAGATTACTGTTTTTGATAGGACTGAAAAATATTTTCCAGATTTTGAATGAGTCGCTGACGATATGCATTCCATAACAATTCCAATTTGAATGCAATTTTTTAATGATTATAAGGACACATAACGTAATTACTCGCGTTGCAGATTTATGGGAAAAGCGGTAACTCAAATCGCAAGATTCCTGCAAATGGATAGTTCGATGTTTCCTACCGAACCCGGAAATGTTTGATAGGCTGGATCATCTAGCTAATTACTTCGAAACTGTCCTTTTAATTAAAAACAATATTAGCATGCACACCAAATTCAAATTAGTATTCTGCACAATTTAAACTATATTATTTCGACGTGCTAAATAAGGAGGTACTTTTTACATCACTTTAGCAGATTTATCAGCACTTCAATTGGAGCTAAGACGAGCTCAGAAGAAAAAATAAGAAAAATAATAACATAAGACGAGCTCAGAAAACTTTCTGCAATTTATAAAAGGTATTATTATATTCCTATAGTTGAAGAAAAATCTGACTAATTTGCGTTAACTATATTTTATTAATGTACACGTAAAATTTGTATGACGCGCGTAAAAATCATAAAATCGTTATTTCCATTTGGCGTGCTATCCGAGAACCTTAATATCTTTTCTGTAAATTACAGCGGAGCATTTATAAATTCATTTGGTCTGAGCATGCATTTAAATTGTATTTTATCATGGAAATACGGGTGTTTGGGTATATGCAATAAAGAATCTATACTCAATTTGAGATACTAATTGAAATCGAATGAGACCAATGATTTGCACTAGCTAGTGCAAATCATTGGTGCACTAGGAAAGAGAAAATATGTTGTCAGAAAATTTCGCTTTTCTCATTATTTTTTTTTTAAATAAAGCTTTCTTTCTTATTTATTTCAACAGGAGTTAAGTTTCACATTTTATCATTTATCATTACATAATACTATCACATGCTTTCTTATTATTGAAGTTTTTATTTTTATTTTGATATGAATTATACAAAACCTTGTAATTTAATTATTATATCTTTAGCTAAAGTTTTAGAGTAATTTGTCACATATTTCCTTGACGTTAAAAGTTTTAAAATCGGTTTAAGGCGCATTTGAGTAAAAGGATGTTAGCTTACAGGTTAGTGATAATATTTTAGTAAGTATTTCAATGTGCATTTAACAAAATTCCGCAGAATAAAGAAATATTCAAATTTATTATGAAAAATAAAATCGCCTAAACAAACCTCCACGGCGAAATCATTATCATGAAGTGGTCCCGGCTCGAGTTTCACACACAATAGTTCAAAGAACTTATATTTCGTAATATAGTACCTAAAGATTTCGAAATATTTTAAAAGTAATGTAAATATACAACCTAAATAGTTGAAAATCAAACAATTTGATGGATTTCAAGGGCTCGACAAAGTCAAGAGCATTGTCCCACTGTCCATCAAGAATCAGTTGTCGCAGGAATAACAAGTCATCCGAATAATTTCCATTAATTATTCCAGTTTCTCTCTCTAATGAAAGCTGAAAAATGGACTAAATCAACAATTTCAAGATGAATTTCGTGAACCCACCTGAGCAATATGAAGACCACGGTTCTCCAAATACTCCAATATTGCTTTTATCGTATCCTTATCCTTTATTTTCAGACATACGCCTGATTTGGACGGTGTGTTAGGCGATTTACCGAGCGACATTTTGGTTTCTTTAAGCACTCATTTTTGAAAACAGAGACGTCCTGGAAATGTATCGAAATAAGAATGTCGTTTGTTGTTTTTTTTTTAGTTAAGCGAAACACATTGTGAGCAAAGGCAGATGCGAGCTGAATCGAGCAACGGGGAGATGGCAAAGATGTAGAGCATGAAGATACCAAATTTGGTGCGCAAAAGCACCCTCTAACCACCAGCAAACACATTGATTTTATTGAATTTTGGGCAGATGGTCATGGATTAGATATTTCTCACGCGACGATTCAAGTGTTTTAAACAGTGGCCACTGCAGTGGTTAATGTGTATTTATGTTTTAGATTGTTACGAAATAGTGTACAATGGACTAACTGCTAAATTCTGTAATTTCAGTCAAAAAATCAGTTTTTATGATGAATTAATTTCCAGTCTCTGGTATCAGGTATATAAATTGTTTATTTTGGCAAAATATTTAATTATTAATCTAGAATCTCTATATCTATAAATTTTAATGTTAGTAGACTATTGTATACCTTAATTGAGCTCTTCATTTATTTCTTTCATTACTATAATGTTCTGCGAATTATTACGATTCATCATAAACGGTCTATAACATTTTTAATTAAAACGTCGAGGAAAAACAGCGATATTAATAGATTATTTTGTTCTTACTAACAATTTTTAAAATCACCTACTAATTACTGATAGATAATAATTGCTGTCCTTCAAATTACCACGCCTATTGAAATTATATAATTGGATGTTCAGTTATACTAGCTTATTGTCGTGGTGTAGGTTGATGAAAAATTAGGGGTAAAGGAGCATACCCCAAAAAAAGATGGTCTCGATTGGGCTGGTGTAGATTTAATTTGCAATTTGTTTATTATTTCGCTTTTTTTCATCACAATTTTGTTTCATTTTGTTTTCTCTTACTAAATTGGTTGTTAAATCAACATAATAATTATTATAATAAAAAATTTAGGTATGATTTATTATATTTAGGATTGAAATAATAAACAAATTGCAAATTAAATCTACACCAGCCCACGCGAGACCATCTTTTTTTTCGGTATGCTCCTTTACCCCTAATTTTTCATGATCCTACACCACGACAATAAATATTTAAGATTTTGTTATAATTTAGAGATAATTTTAGACAATTCTAGTCATTTCGCATCAATAGAAATCATAAATATTCACGTGAAGCTTCATTACATACGTTGAAATATTAAAAAAATCATCATATTCATTTGGCGTGCAAATTATGTACTCATAGAATCAGTTTTTTCTATGATTTAAATATGATTTTGTTTCTATTAACCTTTTTCTGGTACAACTATGCTTGCGTTATCTTCAGAAAGAATAACGGGTAAGTTGAGTATGTAATATTATATTTTTATCTATTAGATTGATAGACAATTGAGATTGAATGTATTTAGAAAATATCTTCTATTTTATACATTTTTTATCGTATAATACTGAATAGTCGAAATTCTATAATTCTGCGAATTTCCCCATCTATGAAAATTGCACTAATTAGTAAAGAAATTACTCGGCATTCCAACTGGATCCGTTAATCTACTTGAATTCGTAGAGACTGTTAAATATTTTTTTAATGAATACTTAATTTTATTTTATGTTTCTAGGCCTAGAATAAACAATTTCAATTGTTTATTATATGCTTAATTTTAATATCTAGAAATTTCTTATAAATTTTCACGTGTATCCTCCAAACTATTGGTGCGCGGATATTAGCAGGCTTTTACTAAACTTCATATATTACTGATATATTATATTAAAACATGTTTGTATCCTGGTTTTTTTTTAAATATTTCATACTTGAAATGTGTTCCATATGGATCCACTTATTTCGTTTAAGCATCATCATAATGAAGCCTTTTATAAGTTGATCGCGACTCGAGATTGCGAAAGGTTTAGAATGATTTTATTTATATAATTCTTCAAATATGGCATCTATTATTTAAAATTTTATATCATATCTCCAAATCCCTGTTTATCAATGTTTGAGTAGTCATGACAATTGAAAACGAAGTATTGTAAATATTTAAACACATCTTTAAGATTTTGGAAGATATACTTGAATCTTTTACAAGAGAAGTCACTTTAGCGTCCGCTTGAGATTTTGATGAGACTTGCACCATTGATAGATTCGGATGCGCTGATTATTCCAAATCCGTTTTCAAAATCGGCGCAAAAAAGGATTTGGACTCAGCGCATCCTAATCTATCAATGGTGCAAGTCTCATCAAAATCTCAAGCGGACGCTAAAGTGACTTCCCTTGTCAAATCAAAATCTTGTAAACTTATCTTGTAAAAACTTTCTGATGAATATAGAATATATGCTTCGAAATTCCTTTAAATATTTTTTCTTTAACTTTCGAGCTTTTAATATTAAAGAAAATTAGACTAGGCTAAGTTGGTCGAGCTCACTCGTTTACCATTTATAGTATCGTGCTTAATTATTTTAATTTTTTATTATTCTCGTTGTCTCATTATAATTTTTCTCATTTCACAGTTTTTTCGCTGCCTGCTTTGTTCTATACTGAAAAAATGAAATCTCCTAATCCCTGCGTGCCTCAGGATAAATGAGACGATCCAGCTCGGAACAATTCCAATTTAAACTTTTATATAATTACAATCCTCACTTAATTCATTAAAATATTAAAAAAATATACCAAAAAACCGCAAACTTTACATTAACAATGAAACAAATATTCATTAATAAAACTACAATTAACGAAGACAACAAAATTAAAAATTCCAAAAGCTAGTGAGTAGTGTCCAATTACACTAAAAATAATATAGTAATAATTAATAAATACATACATATACCAATCAACAAAATAAATAAAATTATACTTTTACAACATTATGAACAGACAAACAGCCAATAAAATTGATTGGATGAACACATCAACAAAAAACAGCAACAACAAAAAAGTTAAGAGGAGCCAATTTTCAGTACCAACGAGACTCGAATACGAAATATCAATGCTCATCAAAAATGAATGAAAACTTGACACAATTCATTCCAATGCAATTTCATCCGGGTTATCGTCCATTCTCGGCTTCTTCGCCTCCGAGCACTCCTGATTTCCATCAATAATGAAGTCGCTATCTCCAAATTCCTGCAAACAGTCCATAATATCTACAATTTTCGAGTCCCACCTCAGAATTCTGCTGCAATATTTCTCCCTTATTCGTCTCATAGTAGCCTATTCCGACATTGCTCTCATCATTTTCTGCCAACATTTTGTTCAAATCCTTTATACCGATCATATTACAAAACTCGGTAGTCTGCGGATTCCGATAATAAGCCGAACTGGTAGAATTCTGGAAAGAACCTTCCGCCTAAACAAAATTTAACTGGTTCTCTATCCAATTTATCGACTAACATTCATCAAAGGCGGCGCAGTTTGTCGGAACCATTCCGGTTTTATCGTCAAATCCCCAAGGCTTTTAATATAATTGATTTCATCTTCTGTTGCGCGATAATCTTTACGAGTCGAGTTAGGATCAGGAATTGTTAACGGCTACATTCAAAAATATTTTTTTTTTAATAATCTTTGCAAACATGTCAAACTTTCTTCAGCGCATAAGTGTATTCGTCAGTGTTTCTTAAAACTGCTAGCCATTCCTCATCATATGATAATTTGAATTCCGCATCATCATCGACTTCAATTTCAAGAGCCTGGATAAATATGTAATATAATTTTTAAAAATTAATCCTACTTGAAGAAACTTTCTGTTCGGAATGGGTTTATCTAACGATAGGAACCTTGTCGGTTTCGGTCTCTTTCCATCAATTGATGGCTTATGTGGTACAAGGGCGGCAAATGCTACGTGCAGGTGTGCAGATAACCAATACCTCGGCCGAATTTCCTAAAATAACAGAAATATTCCTGTTACGAAATTCATACTTACATATAACAAATTCATTGTAGCGGGGTTTCCGAGTTTGCCGCTTTCATGATCCTCTCTAGAATCATCACTTCTATTAACAAGGATTCATTTAAAAATAATACCTAAAATACGGTTTCATCTTAAGTAATCCATTAAGATCTCCAAAATCTGCGATCCCACTAGGCCAGTCATGCGAAACCATAATATCAATCGGATTTGATTCTTTATCCGCATCGGCGGGCCTCAATTGTTTCAAACGGAACACGTCAACATTACGCACATGGTAAACCGATATCTTCTCGCTTTCATTACTAAATGGCGGTCGTTCATAGTGCGCAAAATTAAACTGGCGTTGATTAAAAATCCCAGATAATCCAGCAATACGTAATCCGGCAAATCTACAACATCGATTCATGTGAAAACCAAACAAATTAAACAAATCCTCACTTGACAACATTGGCAAATCCCATATAGTAAATATTGGGGGCAACCCAGCCACCATTAGGCAGCTCAGTTAAATAGCCTGATGCTTCGTGATTCCCACCTATGAATAATGTTAGAATGGGAGCCTTCTATAAAAATAATAGAATTTTCTTGCATAATAAGCCAAGTTTCAACCTTTTCTCCATTATAATATTTATAGAAGGTTCGTAATTGACGATACTTGAATGGAACATGAAGATGGTGAAGGTCTCCATAATTGCGAACAGCCTAATGAAGCAGTGGAGAATAGAATTAGAAAATAATTTTATTTGTGAAAACCTGGTAGTCGCCACAGCAAATCAGCAAATCGAACTTGTAGCCATTTTCTTTTTCAATCAACTCTGTTACCTAGAATAGGGCGATTAGCGATAATCAAGTATGTTTTCTTAATTTTTTCAAACATATTTCAATCAAAATGTAATAATCAGTTGAAAATTACAATGAAGCTCTATTTATATAGCCAATAGAAAACAAAACGACATAATTTTATAGTCCGTTGCTTACTAAATCATAGAAATAAATTTTTTAAATAGTTTCAATATTCTAATCTATGTAGACTTGAGTGTTGGAAAAAAAGATTCCAGCGAGTGAAGACCAGGTTTGTTGGCAACGAGACACAAAGTTCGCAGAAAGGTGTACCGTTTAGCGATATATATATATATATATATATATATATATAGTCGTCGCCAAATGCGATTACCACCGCAAAATGTGGCGCACTTTTTAAATATTATTTTTTCTTTAAATTTTTAAGATTATTTCCTTGTTTATGCTCGTTCTATACTGTTATAGCTTAAGTAAATAGAAGAATATGTTTTAGATGTTGTTTAAATAGTGGAATAATTGTGGAAAATAATTATAATCATAAAAATTAAATGAAAAAATAATATTTAAAAAAGTGCGCCACATTTTGCGGTGGTAATCGAATTTGGCGACGACTATATATATATAATTCTTGCAGCGAGACAACCATAGCCTGTATCCACTTCAAATTTGCCACAAGCTATTATAAAGAGTTTTGTTCAGCGTCTCTTTTTAAATGATTTTATTGCCTTACAGCGCATCACGGTTTCGATAACATCGATTGCACCAACCATATCTCCACTACGCGTCGAAGAAGACTAGGACGGAACACGATAATCGCTTCCACGGAGATGCCGTTCGGGGACGGAGTTATTCCATTTCTCCTCCGGCTCCAAAGCACCTATTTCTCTTGCACGTCAATTTGAAACAATTTTCCTACTAGAAAAATGCATACCTTGCTTCCACATGATTTCGTTATTACTCTAATAAAGTCCAAATTCCTAAAACTATAAAAGTACTATCAGTTCTTTCAAGTACTCTGCTTTTAACGGAATTTGATTTTTATTCACATCCTCTAGGCTGGTCAAGAGCGAAAGGGAAACCCAAGGTAAGGTGGTCAGATACAGTCAAGCTCTGGGTCGCGATATTCGTCCACGAGAAGTCTACCACCAGGGTAACACGGAGAAGACGGCATGGTCAACATTGGCATGACGAAGCCAAACACTCTGGAGAGAGTTGGTCTGAATCTCGAAACAGTCGGAATGACGACGGACAATCAACTAATCCAGTAAGATTCACATAAGCGTTCTCTTATGTATCTCTGTCTTTAGTTTTTGTTACATGCTATATATACTAACCAACGAATTTAAACAACTGCTAATTTTCCGAATTTATGAAACCTAACAAGTATATAACCAGAATTGTAAATCACTGCACTTAGCCCACCAATTGAAACGATGAAAACTGGAGCTCAGTTAAAGTGCTTAAAGTTATTATTCTAGAATAATATTATAAAAGATAATTTTGGAAAAATCTATAACATTGACGTGGAAATCAATGCTGATTATTTATTTACGATTAAATCTTCCAATATTGCTATTTTCAATTAGTGTGAGCTTAGAGTCGCCGTGCGACATGTACAACCCATGACAGAATCTTCTTTCATGCGATAAGACCGACAGGTTTCCCGAAGAGAGAGTAGGATCTGGAATCCGTGCGGATGAACCACGAGGGAAGGGAGAGATATATGTCAAAATGCGCTGCTTTTCTTGGAAACTGGCATCTCTGTGGACTTCAAGACTAACCTAAAGTCACAAAAGAAAAATGGTGGCTAACTATATCCATGAGATGACGACAACCAAAAGATTACAAGAACGAAAGCATTCCCCATTAAAAAAATCTATCGGGGAAATGGAGTTTGTTATAATTTCGCATAACTCGATTGCCAGAAAGCTGTTACCCGATAAAAAATCAGGTAGGTTTAATAGGGAAAGATGCCTAATAAAACCCGTATCCATTGCAATTTCGGATAGATTTTCTTGCAATTGGCAAGAAGAAACATCAAAATTCTCTGGAAGAAGAAACATCAAAATTTTTTGTCCAACATAGGCACATCGACACCATCAAGAAAGATGATCGGGGTTGCTAAGACGTCGGAATCTAGAATATTTTCAATACCACTCGACAACTATTAAGAAATCGCGGAAATTAACTCTCTTCAATAGATGTGCACAATTGGAAAATAAAATAATTACAAAAAATTACTTCATAAATTTTTTCCATTTCGCCATGGGAACAACCAGCGACTGCAATCCTAACTTTCCTCTTCTCTGTCTTTTCTAACAACAAAACAATGAATATTAAAAATTGAACTCAAATACCTTCTGTTATCTGTACATTCTGCGCATTTCCTTCAGCTTCCATCTAATTACAAGTAAATTCAATTTAAACATTTTTAATTCAATCATTAATATATACACGGATGCAAAAGCCAATAATAAATCACATCGAAACAATAAATTAATTTTATATATTTTTGAATAACTATTATGATGATGTTGTCGTGGAGCTAGGCGCTGGTGCACAACTTCCAGTTGAGCAATACTTCTTCCAATAATCGACCTTTTCCATTTGTACAAGTGGCATGAATTGATCGGCAAAATCTCGAAGTTGTTTGGCTGCTGTCTTATATTCTGCTGATTCCGGTAGAGATATGCTCATTTCAATGAGGACCGAATCGGAGAATTTTCGAATGCTTGCAAGATCATACTGACCTGGCTAAGAATAATGGCTGTTTAATTTTTCATTGGTATTTTGAACCTTCTCTGATCGGGAAATCGTACTTGCAACAATTTTAATCTTGCCTGCCGTCCAAATAGTGCCCTTTGCAATATACTCGTAATCCATACGAAGCCCTGAAACAATAATTATTACAAATAGTGTTTAAATAATTTAAATCAACCAACCTAACGTCTTTGCATAACCCATCATGTCTGGCGAATAGCAGCACGAATCAATAACTTTTCTAACAATCGTCGGGCAGGTTTGATCCGGTTCGGGAACTACAATCAAACGTTCTAGATAATTATTTTAACATTTTGCGGACCTCCAATGTACCTGAACATCCAACAATTCTGAAATCCTGGTTCGGGTTTAAACCGTCGTCTCAATCTTAAATATAAACCTTCAAATATGTGTAGAAACAATAAAATAAAATACATACTTTATTGTTACATCCGGGGTCATTTCTCTACCAGTTCTCAAGCTGAATGACATCTCATGTTCGTGAAAGTTCTCCTTTCCGGGATCGCACAAACCAGCAAGTCTACGTTCAAGATCAGGTCTGTATTGTTCAAAAATTGAACCGTAGAGAATGCATTCTTGTGTTTGATATGGTATAGAGGATAGTTTATTCTACAAAAATGGTTTAAAGTCAGAATTCGTAGTTAGGCTACCGCTGTTTTTGTTTCTTCCTCATCAATGTCCATGTAATTTTCCATTTTTCTTATATCTTAAAATATTTTAAATTGTTTTTTTTACTACAATAAAGCTAAAACTACAACAAGAATAGAATATATTTTTTTAAATTCTACGACAGTTTTGCATTAGATTTTATAATGTTGAATTAATATAAAAGTTTAGTACAGTTTTTAAAATATTTAAAATATTTTCATCGCTATAGGTTAACTTTACCTATAACTTTTTTTAAAATTTACACGCTATAACAAATAATGTGCAAACCTTCAAGTATTATATAACCCTTTCCCCTAAAAATTATCATACTTAATTCTGGATATTGTGAACAGAGAAATAACAAAATTTTACAAATAATTAAACTACTTAGAAGAAAAGCTATTATTTTTGCGGATATACCATTTATTTATTTTTTTACAGCTTCATTTAAACGCTCTATATGACTTAAGTGTCTTGCGAGTTAACATCAATTTAAAAAAAAATAAAAAATAAAATTCAAATAAAACAAAAATCCTGATGCCGCACTTTGCCACAATAATTGCACGTGCGCACTATTTTCCCATTTTATGGCAGAAGGTGTGGCTCTAAGGCTCCTTATTAAACAGACTAAGTATTTTACGATTGAAAGGATTTCTTTTGGTTTTAATTAAATTCCCTTAATAAAACTGATATAATTGTCGCTCGACGATAGAGACAATTACAATAAATATTTTATTATACATCTTCAAAAAGGTTGCACTCAAGTCAAAGGCAACATTTTGTAATTTAGAGTTTGGAAAACCCTTTCTCGCCGGATGAATGAGTATTTCCGACAATTACTGCTGAATTTTCTAGAATAAACAATAGAATAAGAATTGTTTTAATCCCAACTTTTGCAGATTGATTTAATCCTTTTCCGGACATTTATAAATGTCATTTGAAAATAAAATAAAAATAAATAAAAATTGCATAGAACCTTGACGACCCAATTATGCGTGAAATATACTCCGGAAATGGATTAGATATAGACTTTAAATGGATAAACTCACTCTGATTATTTGTTTGTTTTATTTATTGTACACTTTTTTTTAAAATTATTTTCACTTTAATACCTATTTTTATACCCAATTTGAATAAAACGTGTAAAAACATGTAACATGAAATACATGTAAAGCTACAATAGCCATTTATAATTTTTTTTTCTATATAATATATTGATAATATGCAAATTATAATAAGAAGTTCAAGTTAAATAGAATAGCACTTATATTAGCATTTTCTTATTTAATAAAAAATAGTACCTACAACCAACCTAGTTGTTACAGTTTATCGGTTGGAAGATACAGTTTATCGGTTGGAAGAATTGAACAAAATAATATTTTTCTATTTTTCTTTTTCGAGATGCGGTTCATATTTTCTACTATTTGGACCTGATGCATTTTCTATATTTAATAAAATTATTAATCATTACCTTTATTTACCCGTGTGGAAAAGAGTTAGAGAGATAGATAAATGATGATAACACCTGTTCTCCCATGATGTCAGTAACTTTCGTCAATTCGTTGTCATTAAGTGATATGAGTGATATAAATAAAAGTGAACATGACATGGTACATACACACAAAATGATGGATAGCACATGCTAGTAATCTAACAATTTTTTAAAAGAAAAATAAATATCATAACAAAACAGAAAGAACACTAAATGAGAGCAAAAATTAAGCGCTTCTCATTATAATGGACCCGTTTATTTTTGTTGATTCATCAGATTTCATCTCATTATATCAATAATCGACGATTTATTGGCTCTCAATCGGTTTTTCATTTTTTAATCGTTCTTGTTTTTTTTTGTTTGCTGCTCAGCTTCATTCTTTAATTCAAAACAACTTGCACTCGTGTTTTATTATTTGAATAAGTCCACAGATCATTTTTCTTTCTTTGGTTTTTCCAAAATACTTGATTTTGAGCAATTATTAGAGCTATTATTTATGATTTATTAGGGCTTTTGTTTTTAGGGGGAACAGTTGGGCAATTTTATAAATTACAGTATCGTATGAATTTCTTGAAAATTCATTATTTATTATAATTAAGTAATGTTAATTAAATGAATAATAATAATCGTATTTTTTTGGAAAAGATTGTGTACTCGAATATTTCAATGTTCCTATGATATGATACTGTAGTTTATGTTCCAATTAAAAATATTTTATAACCAATTAATTTGGATTCTGTGTTCCATTGGTTGAAATTTCCAATCCGTTCATCACTGTTTTAAACTAAATAACATATGAATTTGTACTTATGAATAAAATTCTGAAAATTTCAAGAGGAAAGTTGATTTAAGATTGCAAATGCATAGACAGGCCACCCCACTCGCCAAATGAATTAGCAGAAACAGGAAGATTTCTTAAGATTCACTTAAACTTAAAATTTTGTAAAAATTTAAAGGGCTCGAAATATTTTAAAAATTGACGTGAAAAGTTGTTTTTAAAAATCACGTCCTCTCCACTGACACGAAACCGCGCCTCATTGCTAAAGACTTCGCACACTACCTTTTAATTTATAGTCGTCGCCAAATTCGATTATCACCGCAAAATGTGGCGCACTTTTTTAAATATTATTTTTTCATTTAATTTTTATGATTCTAATTATTTTCCACAATTATTTCACTATTTAAACAACATCTATAACATATTCTTCTATTTATTTAAGCTATAACAGTATAGAACGAGCATAAACAAGGAAATAATCTTAAAAATTAAATGAAAAAATAAAAGTGCGCCACATTTTGCAGTGGTAATCGCATTTGGCGACGACTATATTATTTTTTCAATATTTTGTTAATTAATTATTGTTTAACAGAAGAATTAGTTTAAATTTTATATATTATACTGAAAAAATAAATATAATAGTTTTTATACTCTTCTGTTAAACAATAATTAATAAATAAAATATTGAAAAAAATGAAAAGTTAGTGTTCTTGCAATTTGCGCAAAGTCTTTTGCAATGTGGCGCGGTTTCGTGGCAGTTGATATTAATAAAATGCGTTTAAATATTGCAAAGTCCTCATTTGCATTTGGCTTGTAGCCGCAAATGCCAAATTTGGGGTTTAAATCACGTATTATTTAAATTTCAGCGTAGAAGTTTCAGAGGTTTTAAAATTGATTTTGACTATTGTCCTTTTCAGAGATCGGTGCCTAATGGAAGAGTAATAAAAGAAGAGAAAATGATGGGGCCACAAAAAACATTTTTCTCAATTCCTCTTAAATATGGGCTGTCCATAATTTCGTAAAAAAGAGTGTCCGTCCAAACGAGAACCTCATTCCATCCTAATTTTTTTGCTCTTCCATTAGGCACCGATCTCTGAACAGAACAATATTTTAAGTCAAAATTTACACATTTAAATGAGAATGAAAATAAATTTGTTCTTGCATACAGCCTCAGAATACAGGAGGTAATTGATTATAACATACAAAAATTTTTGAAAATTGCACAAAAAAATGTAAAAAATAACTTTTTTTTGCAAAAAAATAATGTTTAATATCCAATGGGTAATGGGTCCATTCAAATGACATGAAGAACAATCGAATATAGGCTATTTCAAATTTTTTGACAACGCATTGCAAAAGTCTGCACTGTGCGACATTTATAAAATTATAGTTTTCTTTGTGTCTCTCAATTAATACTGGTCTTACTGCGCAGTGGTTCGCAACGCAGCCTTCAAAAAATTTGAAATAGTCTATAATTATATTAGAAATATTAATTTTTACGCATTATTCAATCATATCATTTCAATCATTCTATTGTCCTTTCGTGAGATCGGTGCCTAATGGAAGAGGAAGAAAATTAGAATCAAATATTGTCGTGGTGTAGGTTGATGAAAAATTAGGGGTAAAGGAGCATACCGAAAAAAAGATGGTCTCGCTTGGGCTGGTGTAGATTTAATTTGCAATTTGTTTATTATTTCGCATTTTTTCATCACAATTTTGTTTTCTCTTACTAAATTGGTTGTTAAATCAACATAATAATTATTATAATAAAAATTTTAGGTATAATTTATTATATTTAGGATCGAAATAATAAACAAATTGCAAATTAAATCTACACCAGCCCAAGCGAGACCATCTTTTTTTTTCGGTATGCTCCTTTACCCCTAATTTTTCATTAACCTACACCACGACAATAAGTTTCTTGTTTAGACGGCCACTCTTTTGTATCTCATCAATGTGTGTTGTCTCACAAAAATGGATAACACACATTGAAGAGGAATAGTCCTGTGTGGCCGTCCAAACGAGAATATCATTTTTTTTTTCTTATTTTTTTACTCTTCCATTAAGCACCAATCACTGAAATTTACAATATTTAGGTAAAGTAATGTTTCTTAAGCAAACTCGTGATTATTTTGTTTCTATCCAAAAAATGTTCTCATACTGCTCACTTATCTTCTTCTTCTTCTTCTTCTTTCAATGTGTTCAAAACTCAATTTAATTCTCAATCATTTTCCATCAACAAACCGTTCCAATTCCACCTAATTGAGTTTAAAGTTTAAGAACAGCAAAAAAAAAGAATAAAACCAATCATAGATATTCGATTGGTTTTACTATAAATGATATAATTATGTGCGTTCTCAATTGTTTTCTCATTTGTCTTTAATTTGGCTTCATTTTGGGAACGTCGGCATGCATACACAAACCGTTTTTATTTTCAATTACTGAGTGGAATTGAATTCTTTCTTGAAAACAGACGAGATTATCAGTGTTCGTCCGGATGGCCAGATGTCAATGTAAACAAGTAAACAAACGAGAAAGTGGCGCCAAAAACATTCATTCGTGCCTACTTAATCTTGTCGCATAAATGAGTCATGTGTCCCCACGGGGATTTGCATGCTCGCGCGGCTCTCTGCCGCATGCACAAAAAATGAAGCTTGATTATGATGATGATGTTGACAATTTTGTGCTCTTTTCGCGCACAGGATGCACTGAATGAACACGTTGTTTCACGCAAGGATTTCATTATTGCCCTCGAGCACAATTTGCTTCCATTTTATATTTTTGTTTGAATGTTTTGTGTGTCTTGGTGCCAATATTTACTGGGAATATAAGATCCATTTTGGAATCAACTTCACATTCAATAAATTAGATTAGATTCCTCATCTATATATGTCCTTATTTTTTGTGATTGTTATTATTTATATCTTTCGATTTTGCATTATTTTATGTACAACAACGGTAATTGAACTCTCAGAATTTAAAACTGCTCAATTTATTTTCATAGGAACCTTTTTATATTAAAAGATATACTATCAATTTTTTCCACCTTTTGTGAAAATTAGATAAATATGTCCGGTGATATCAATCTTTCCAAGTTTAATCGTGTTTTATTAATTCCTGTGCACCCCAAACTTGTATGGTAATAGAATGGACTCAGAAAGCATGCTCAAATATAACTTTTTAGAAAGATATTCATGTTTTTCGATAGTTTAAGACAAGCTTAATTAAATTGTAATAAAAACTGTCTCGTTATAAAAACGTGAAAATTTCTACACACGTTTAACAATCGCAAAATCGCTATTTCAATTAATCTTCTTTTTTCTTATGGTTATTTATATTTTCAAGCCAAGTTTTCTCAAAAACTACTCGATAGAGGCTGATAATACTTGACTAGTATATTTATAAAATCTTTTTTAATTTAACAAATTTTTGAAGATGTGAATTCTCCGGGAAAAATAACGCCAAATACAATTTATATGTAGATTCTACAAAAATTGATTGTTGCGCTGGTGTCAGTTTGAAATAGATTTTCTCAAAAAATACTCGATAGATTATGATTATACATGACTATTAGAATCAATAAGTTCTTATTAATAGAATAAAAACTATAAAATGTAAATTATACGATACATTTTGTTTTAAATACTATTTACAGCAAAATTGTCAGTTACGCCAGTCTGAATTTGAGCTAGATTTTCTCAAAAACTACTCGATAGATCCTGATAAAACTTGACTAGTAGAATTTAAAACTGTTATTTTAATAAATAATTATTTTAAAGGGTAATTTCTCCGACTAAATTCTGTTAAAATAAAATTTATGTGTAGAAAACAGCAAAATTGACTGTCACATTGGTTTCAGTTTGAGATCGATTTTCTCAAAAAATAATCGATAGATTAGGATTATACATGACTATTAGGAATCAGTATGTTCTTATTTATAGAAGAAAAGCCTCAACCTTTAAATTCTACGAGAAAAATAACGCAAAATAAAGTTTATATGTAGATAACAGCAAAATTGGTAGTTACGCTATTCTCAGTTTGAGCTAGATTTTCTCAAAAACTACTCGATAGATTCTGATAAAACTTGACTAGTAGAATTTAAAACTTTTATTTTAATGAATACATTTTTGATATTGTAAATTCTACAAGAAAATTATCTTAAAATACAATTTTTATGCAGATACTACAAAAATAGCCTGTTACGCCAGTCTCAGTTTGAGCTAGATTTTCTCAAAAACTACTCGTTAGAATATGATTAAACATGAATAGTAAAATCAATAAATTCTTCTTAATTGAATAAAGCTCTCCTATTGAAAATCTACGATAAATATTGCTTTAAATGCAATTTATATGTACATACTAAAACACACCAACGGACAATGACGATTTTCTAATTTTTAGAATCGTCGCTCGAATTTTCAGGCTAATATTTAAATGTGATTCTGTAGGTGGAGATTACAGATTGCCTGAACCTGTCATAAAATTGATTTGTTCTTCTAAAATATTAAGATATAGCAAATTATTTGAGCACCTATTTTTATAATTTTAATCGGGCGTGCTAAAATTGGCTGTCACGCCAGGATCAGTTTGAGATAGATTTTTTCAAAAACTACTCGATAGATTATGATTAGATATGACTATTAGAATCAGTAAGTTTTCATTAAAAGAATAAAAACCTCAACCTTTAAATTCTACGAGATAAATAACGAAAAATATAATTTATATGTAGAAAACAGCAAAAATTATTGTCACACTGGTTCAGTTTTAGATCGATTTTCTCAAAAACTACTTTATAGATTCTAATCAAACATGATTAATAAAATTTACAACTCTTTTTTTTATTAAATAAATATTTGAGAATGTAAATTATAATAGTAATTTCGCTTAAAATACAATTTATATGTAGATAACAGCGAAATTGGCAGTCACGCCAGTCTCAGTTTGAGATAGATTTTCTCAAAAAATACTCGATAGATTATGATTAGACACGACTCGTAGAATCAGTAAGTATTTATTAATAGAATAAAAAAACGAAATCTTTAAATTCTATGAGAAAAATAACGAAAATATAATTTATATGTAGAAAACAAGAAAATTTCGCTGTCCCGCCAGTTTCAGTTCGAGATCGATTTTTTTCAAAAACTGCTCGATAGATCCTGATAAAACTTGACTAGCAGAATTTAAAAAATTTATTTTACTTAATAAACATTTTAAAATGTAAATTCTAATAGTAATTTTGCTTAAAATACAATTTATATGTAGATAACAGCAAAATTGCAAAATTCAGTTTGAGATCGATTTTCTCAAAAACTACTCGATAGATTATGCTTAGACATGACTATTAGAATCAGTAAGTTCTTATTAATAGTATATAAACCTCAATCTTTAATTTCTAAGAGTAATTCCGCTTGAAATACAATTTATATGTAGAAAACAGCAAAATTGATTGTCACACGGATCTCAGTTTGAGATAGATTTTCTAAAAAAAATAGTCGATAGATTATGATTATACATGACTATTAGAATCAATAAGTTCTTATTAATAGAATAAAAAACGCAATCTTTAAATTCTATGAGAAAAATAACGAAAAATATAATTTATAATAATATTCTACAAAAACTGATTAACGCGCAGGTCTCAGCTTTACCTCGATTTTCTAAAAATTACTCGATAGATTTTTTAAATACTCAATTAATATCCAAGTAAATGTCTTGAACTACCTTAATATATATAGTTTTATTAACGCATGTGAGCATATTCCCAGTTAAGAAGCATCATTTAGCACATTGTGTAGGGTTTAAGCTCTCTTTTTCTGACGTTTCGTTAATTCTGTCTAAATTAGTTTCTTAAAACTTTAAAAGAAAGGAATATACTATTAATAAAGCGTATTAAATATATATTTTATTAAATATATTATATATATATATATATATATGTTTTTTTATTAATTATAAAAACCAACCCAAAGTGATTGCAAGCAGACGCAAGATTGATACCATTTCCAGTTATTTTTAGTAAACATTCTGTGAAAATGAAAATATATTTATTATAGGACAGTAAAACCTTGTATTCATGAAAGCTATTCAATTAAAATTTCTCATGAATATTATAATAATATTAGCCAGAAGAGTCTATCGGCTTCCTACCGTATTTAGGAGCAAACAATTACTATAAATACAACTTATAATATTTAATATATTCGTACTAAAAATATTATAAAAGCGAATAAATTTTGCAATTTCTTTCTTAAATATTCGTTTATTTACCATTAAAACAAAACAAAACAACAACGCGGACCTTCAGAGACAAATTTCTTCTCACCCCTTGGCGGCGACAATAAAGAAGAAGAAGAAGAAGAGGAGGAAAAAGTTGAATATTCCAGCTCATTTTAAGTCATCTTATTGAGATAGATGGCCGTCAACGTCAACCTGTCATTTCATTGACGCTTCTCATTTCACGGATTAAATTCCAACATCAATCAATATCTTTGGGAGCCAGAAGAAGAAGAAGAAGAAGAATTCGCTTGGTGTTCGTTTCCCCCTAGCAAGTTCTTTTTTGTGTGTATGTGTGTGTTCAATTCCGGATCGGATTAATTCAATTCACTTTAATTCATTTTTTCCTTTTTCCTACCAATATATATATATATAGGATTGAGCAGATTCAATTACATCATCGTCTGTCACTGCTCTTTTCTCCAAAAAACTTTTTAATGTGTTTGTTTGTTTGTTTGTTTGTTTATTTATTTGTTGTTGATTATGTTTGAACACACTCATAATTATCCGGAAAGTTGAAATCTGGCATCGATTTACGTGAGATGAGATTCTCGTGATATCTGATACGAGGAGAGTTTGTCTATTCGGGTTGGTGTGATTTGTGGTTGTTTGTTTCTTCTTCTTCTTCCTTCTCTTCGTTATTCGATTAGCAAAGGTACTAGGTGGTAATTTATTTTTTGTTTGTGATTGAATATGGTAGTAGGTCTGTGGAAATTGAACGGTATAATTTATATTTATATTTCTAAGCTATTATGAGCTTCTGTTAGCTCAATCGAGTTTTTTCGAGCTTCAATGATAATCTGTGAGCTACTTCAATCTTCTTTCAGCTTTTTTGAGCTTCTTCCAGATTCTCTGAGCTTTTGTGAAATTCTACGAGTTTCTTCGAGTTTCTTCGAGCTTTTCGAGCTTATTTAAGCTTCTTCTTCGGACTTCTTTGAAATTCTTAGAGCTTCTATGACCATCTATGAGTTTCTATGAGCTTTTGTGAGTTATTTCAAAATTGTGTGAGCTTCTGTAAGCTTCTGTGAGTTTTTGTCAGCTACTTCGAGCTTTTTCGAGCATCTTCCAGCTTCTTTGATCTTCTTGGATCTTCTTCAAGCTTATTCAAGCTTCTACGAGCTTTTTCGAGCATCTTCGAGCTTCTTTGATCTTCTTGGATCTTCTTCAAGCTTATTTAAGCTTCTGTTAGCTTTTGCGAAATTCTTCGATCTTCGTTAAGCTTCTTCGAGATTTTTCGAGCTTCTTCTTCCTGCTTCTTTCCACTTCTTCCATGTTTTTAAAGCTTCTTTGAACATCTTTGAGCTTCTTTAAGATTCTTTGAACTTCACCGAGCTCATTCGAGCTTCTTTGACCTTCACCGAGCTCATTCGAGCCACTGTGAGCTTTTGTGAGCTTTTTTACGATTTTTTCAGACTTCTTCGAGCTTCTTCACGCTTTTAAGAGCTTTTTCGAGCTTCTGTGAGCTTCTTTTAGATTCTTTGAGTTTGTTCGAACTCTGCGAGATTTTTCTTTGAACTACTTTGAACTTTTTTGAATTTTTTAAGCTTCTTTGAACTTTTTAAAGTTTTTTAAGCTTCTTCGAGCTTCGTCGAGTTTTTAAGAGTTTTTTTTGAGGTTCTATGAGCTTCTGTAAGATTCTTCAAGATTTTTTGAGTTTGTTTGGGTTACTTTGAGCTTCTGTGAGCTTTTTCGAACTTCTTTGAGCTTCTTCGAGCTTCTTTGAGCTTCTTCGAGTTTCTTCGAGTTTTTAAGAGCTTTTTTGAGGTTCTATGTGTTTCTTTAAGCTTCTTCAAGATTTTTTGAGTTTCTTTGGGTTACTTTGAGCTTCTGTGAGCTTACACGTATATTATTAAGTAATATGTACGTGTTATAAGGGATATTCACTCCAGCGGAACTCTCGAAACACAACTGCTTTTTGCCGAGTCTGTCGTTGCTCCTGATCCGACATGATCTAAACATTCCCGACACTCTACAGGTGTATGATGCTTTAAGCACTTCCGCTGTTTGCTAGACTGATCCAGCGAATCGCTCCATTCATTTTTTTCTGTTCTTCATCGTTCCCGTCCAATGCTTGGACATTTAGAATATCTATTTTGTTTAAATATTTTCTATTTCAATATGTCTATTTTATTTCAAATATAAATGCTCTTAACGTGTTCTTAATTCATCAGATTAGACAATATTATCTCAAGATTTTATTATATTAAACCAGTGAGTAATATTAAACTTACAAGTACATTAGCCGTTTCCCAAATTCTAAAAGTACGATTATCCCTAACTTACGCCCTTATATCGAAAAGTGTAGATAAATGTTAAATTGCACGTCAGAATATTTGGAATTGGTCGAGGTAATGTGTATGATCATTTGCCATTCTTAATGAATATGCCAGATTGCATTAAATTTTATTTTAACAATATATTTTTATTGATTCTTTAATTTAGTGTCATCTTATCCGACATCTTCTTCCTCTTCTCCTTGAATTATTTCGTCTTTCTTTCGTGCAAATTCGTTTAACTTTCCGAACAGTTTCTGATTTCATTCTACTTCTTCTATACACACCAGGGCTGCACGGAATTCCATCTTCTATTTTCCGTTTTCCGTCGTTTTTTGACTTCCATATACATTTTCCGCCTTCCGTTAGAAAAAATTTATTACCGTGCAATGCCACGCTGCCGGCTTCGAGAGAAGAACCTATCAGTTGGAAACTTGATTACTAGATTGTCTCATGTCATGATGCGGACCAACTCTCTCCATAAATGTTCAGCTTCTTCTTCGAGCTGCCCTAGTGGCAGACTTCTCGTGGATGTATTTCGAGACCCAGAACTTGACTGTATCCGACCGACCACCTTCCTTTTTCTTCTTCTTCTTCTTCTTCTTCTTCTTCTTCTTTTTCTTCTTCTTCTTCTTCTTCTTCTTCTTCTTCTTCTTCTTCTTCTTCTTCTTTTTCTTCTTCTTCTTCTTCTTCTTCTTCTTCTTCTTCTTCTTCTTCTTCTTCTTCTTCTTCTTCTTCTTCTTCTTCTTCTTCTTCTTCTTCCTTCTTCTTCTTCTTCTTCTTCTTCTTCTTCTTCTTCTTCTTCTTCTTCTTCTTCTTCTTCTTCTTCTTCTTCTTCTTCTTCTTCTTCTTCTTCTTCTTCTTCTTCTTCTTCTTCTTCTTCTTCTTCTTCTTCTTCTTCTTCTTCTTCTTCTTCTTCTTCTTCTTCTTCTTCTTCTTCTTCTTCTTCTTCTTCTTCTTCTTCTTCTTCTTCTTCTTCTTCTTCTTCTTCTTCTTCTTCTTCTTCTTCTTCTTCTTCTTCTTCTTCTTCTTCTTCTTCTTCTTCTTCTTCTTCTTCTTCTTCTTCTTCTTCTTCTTCTTCTTCTTCTTCTTCTTCTTCTTCTTCTTCTTCTTCTTCTTCTTCTTCTTCTTCTTCTTCTTCTTCTTCTTCTTCTTCTTCTTCTTCTTCTTCTTCTTCTTCTTCTTCTTCTTCTTCTTCTTCTTCTTCTTCTTCTTCTTCTTCTTCTTCTTCTTCTTCTTCTTCTTCTTCTTCTTCTTCTTCTTCTTCTTCTTCTTCTTCTTCTTCTTCTTCTTCTTCTTCTTCTTCTTCTTCTTCTTCTTCTTCTTCTTCTTCTTCTTCTTCTTCTTCTTCTTCTTCTTCTTCTTCTTCTTCTTCTTCTTCTTCTTCTTCTTCTTCTTCTTCTTCTTCTTCTTCTTCTTCTTCTTCTTCTTCTTCTTCTTCTTCTTCTTCTTCTTCTTCTTCTTCTTCTTCTTCTTCTTCTTCTTCTTCTTCTTCTTCTTCTTCTTCTTCTTCTTCTTCTTCTTCTTCTTCTTCAATTTTTTAAAAATTTTTTTCTCAATTTTTTTTGCATCTTCAGGTACGCTTTATTTGTGAATAACTTAATATCTACAGGGTGGCTGAAAATTACCCGGACTAAAATTTCGCGCCTTCGTGAGGCGCACTGGCGCTTTTTCAGCGCAATGTTTTTTAATTTTTTTAATTAGCAATGTTTTTTTTACTATCTCCCAAATTTTCATGATAATTGGTTCGGTTTTAGCAAAATGGCAAAGCAAAATGCAAACCGACCCGCAATTATCGCATTATACAAGTCCGGAATGAGCACGTATGCAATTTGGAAGCATCTGGGAATTCCGAAAAGTACCGTCTACGATGCAATTTCTCGTTTCAAGGATCTTGGCACAACCCAGGACCGTGCAGGCAGAGGAAGAAAAACTGCGGTGACGACTTCTTCGAACGTCAAGATCGTCCGAGACAGAATCAGACGAAATGCTCATCAGAGCATCAGAAAGATGGCGTCCGCGCTGAATATGTCACGAGCTTCAATGACAACCATTGTCAAAAAGAAGCTTAAGTTGACTCCTTATCGTGTCAGAAAAGCGGCCATCCTTTCTCAATCCAACAAGCTCAAACGGCACCAAAAGGCAAAACTCCTTTTGGCGCGCGCGCGGGTTGGGGAACATCTGTCGACGGTCTTTTCGGACGAGAAGCTGTTCACCGTGGAGGCCGAATTCAATTCGCAAAACCATCGAGTGCTTGCCCGAACGTCCGAGGAAGCTTCAGAACTCGGCCGGACGATTCATCGTACGTCGCACCCCGTCAGCGTCATGGTCTTCGGTGCCATCTGCTCCAATGGCAAATGTCCTCTGATTTTCGTGGAAAAGGGTGTCAAAATCGACAAGGACTACTATGTCAATGAGATCCTGAAGAAGAACTTGCTTCCTTGGGCCCAAAAACACTTTGGTGGACAACGATGGGTGTTCCAGCAGGACGGGGCGCCAGCTCATACTGCAAAGTTTACGCAGGAGTGGTGCGCCAACAATTTCCCCTCCTTCATCAAGTCAACAGAATGGCCCGCCTCGTCTCCTGACCTTAATCCGTTGGACTACTCCGTATGGGGGGTCTTACAGAGTAAGGTCTGTGCTAGGCCTCACCCGAATTTGGACTCTCTAAAGAAAGCGCTGGTCGAGGAATGGGACAAATTGTCGGTGGAATACCTGCGCGCCACGGTCGACGCATATCCGAAGCGTCTTCGCGCCGTCATCAGAAACCGCGGAGATCGAATCGAACAACGATAATCTATTTATGTTTGTTATTGTAAAAATAAACTAAATATGAAATTTGAGTGTGTTTGAACAATTATTCACTGAAATACATTGGTTTTCATATAGTCCGGGTAATTTTCAGCCACCCTGTAGTCTTACAATATCAGAGATTATAGAGAGTTTTTGCTCTTTCAGATGAGCTATGTATCAAAAACACCGAGGCCGTAATGTTTTTGTTTCACGTACCTGAAGATCATACCCAGTAACAGGAAAATTTAATTTAAATTTCTAAAGTATTAACTTCTTCTTATTCTTCTACATTTTATCTTTCTCTTTTTTCTTTTTTCTGCTTCGATTTTCTCTTCCTCTTCCTCTATCTTCACCTTCTTCCGTTATCTTTTATTTTCTTCTTTCTCTTCTTTTTCTCTTCTAGTTTTTTTAAAATCATACCCAGTAACAGGAAAATTTAATTTAAATTTCTAAAGTATTAAATTCTTCTTATTCTTCTACATTTTATCTTTCTCTCTTTTCTTTTTTCTGCTTCGATTTTCTCTTCCTCTTCCTCTATCTTCACCTTCTTCCGTTATCTTTTATTTTCTTCTTTCTCTTCCTTTTCTCTTCTAGTTTTTTTAAAATCATACCCAGTAACAGGAAAATTTAATTTAAATTTCGAAAGTATTACCTTCTTCTATATTTTATTTTTCTCTCTTTTTCTTTCTCTTTCTCTCCCTTCTTCTTCTTTCTCTTCCATCTTCCTATTTTTCTTTCTGCTCTTATTTCCTCTTCCTTTTCTCCTCCTTCTTCTCCTTCCTCTTCCTCTTCCTCTTCCTCAATCTTCTACTTCTTCCTCTATCTTTTATTTTTTCTTTCTCTTCCTTTTATCTTTTAGTTTTTTTTAATCATACCCAGTCACTCCAAATTATAAGTTCGATTCAATAAATGAAGAAGTGATCATTAATTTTTTTGGTCAAAAAATTGTTAAATTCCATCATATTTTCTGTCATTAATTAATAAATTACCTTATATCTTTTTAACTTATTTTCTCTTCCTCTTCCTCTTCCTTTTTCTCCTCCTTCTTCTCCTTCCTCTTCCTCTTCCTCTTTTATTTATAATATGGACGTTTAACTTTTAGAACAATTCCCTCATTCCACATTCATATTAACCCTCCTGTCCCTTTCTGATTCCGTATTCTCTCCCGCCCACAAATAGAACTGCCGTCTTACAACAAAAATTCGAGAGTTTAATGATACTCGCTGATAGAGCCCGTTGCGCTGATTCCAAATATGTTTTCAAATTGACGGAATGTGGCGTCGAGGCGATATATGAGCCGCCAAAATGGTATCGGTTCATTTATGTGCATAGACGAAAAAATGTAAGTATTCCCGTCTAAATGAGAGATAACATTTTCTTATAGTATATTTTCTTTTTCTTTAATAATGAATAATGAGTCGAAAAACTAGAAATTTTACATCAAAAACCTAACAAGAGCACGCCAACTGGAAAGATTATAAACGTGCCTGAAAAGTTGTTCGTATTTTTAACAAAAAATCTTTTCCGACAATTTAACTAGACTTGTCTTAAACTATTTAAAAATATAAATTTATTTCCGAAAAGTTAAATTTCAGTACGTTTACTATGCTCATTTTATCACCATACCAGTTGCCGTACAAGAGCATCTTAACAAGATCTATTGGCGTGCTCTGACATTATAATCTTGAGCGCCTGTGTTGTCAAAATATTCAATAAGTATTTACTCTATTTAAAATTTGGCACAATTGAATTTAAAGTTTAAAATAGGATCAACCAGAATGTATTTTTTATGATGTTTATGTTTTTTCTTTCTATTTATTTGCTGAACAATTATTTTCTATTACCAATTGAAAGTCGATTTATTAAATTCCTGCAAACTGGGCTGGTCGCCTAAAAGTTTGAGTTGGAACCACTCTTTGCCATTATTATTATTTCAATTATTATTTTTCTGTTGTCATTATTGTTGTCTGCTGTTCTCAAGTGTGAACGATAATGCACTTAACGAATAATTATTGAATTGTTACTATTTTTTAAACCCTCTCAATCATCTATTTATTTCTTATTTGGGTTTGTTGGCTTGATAAGAGAATAATTGGCTCGAGGTGAGCACAAATGCTACATAATATGGTGTTTTATCATTGGTTTTGATTGTTATTGTTGCAATTACTTTGTTTTGTTTTCTTTTAATTTATTAATCGGTGATTTTGTTTTAGAAATAATTGGATGTTATTAAATCTAGGAAAATCGGAAATTGCTCCCGTCGGAAAATAAAATCCATTTCCGCAAAAGAAATCACGGATTATTACATCATACAATTTAAAATACTTCCTCAAACTTCAACGGATTAATTAATTAAAACAAAAGAGGATGCGTAGCCTACCTGGTAGAGGATTTGATTCACGAAAAATCTATGTTGGAGATCTTTGATTTTTTAGTCTTTTTTTTTATAAAAATGAAAAAAAATCGAAATTTAAAATGAAATGGTGTAATAATCCGTGATTTTTGCAGATATGCATTTTATTTTCCGACGGGAGTAATTTCCGCTTTTCCTAGATTTAATAACATCCAAATAATTGTCTCAGCGATTCGCAAATTTGATATAGTCCATAGGATAAATTTTCTTAGAGCAAAAAATCATTTATTGTCTTTTTCAGAGATCGGTGCCTAATGGAAGAGCAATAAAAGAAGAGAAAACCATACGGCCACAAACAAAATTTTTCTCAATTTCTCTTAAATATATGTTGCCCATAATTTCGTAAAAAAGAATGGCCGTCTAAAAAGAGAGGCCGTCCAAACGAGAACCTCATTCCATCCTAATTTTTTTCCTCTTCCATTAGGCACCGATCTATGAAAAGGACAATAAATGCGGAAAAAAACAATTCGAATGTGAAAATTACAAATCGAAAACAGTGGAGTGAGAGTAAACTCACACGAATGGCCAGGATCGAACTGTGGCGTAGACGTGGTTGTGTTTACGTATTGTCATAAAATAAATTGCTAACTTATTTTATAGTCGTCGCCAAATGCGAGCCTAAACAAGAAAATAATCAAGAAAATTAAATGTAAAAATAATATTTAAAAAGTGCGCCACAGTTTGCGGCGGTAATCGCATTTGGCGACGACTATATATTGTTTCGATATATTTTTCTTTTTTCTAATTTTTAGCGATTAATTGTCCAGTTGATCATCAAATAAATTAATTTTATATTACAAGATGTTTCGTTTAAAAATTTTAACAATATTAATAAAAAATAAGAAAAAATATTGCGAAACAGAATTTGTGTTTTACGACAATACGCAAACACAGCCACGTCTACGCTACAGTTCGATCCTCGTCATTCGTGTGAGTTTACTCTCACTCAAAACAGTGGCCGAGGAAGAGCCTCGTCCACGACCTTACTCTTTTTTTTCGAAGTTTGTTGGCGCCTAAAGGACAGTAATAATAAAATGAATATGAAGGTTTTTGTATATTTTAAAAGAAAAGCCCAAAATGAGCAGGAAACAGTGAGAGCGCTTGCCTAATTAAATGTGTGCTGATGGAAGCGGTAATTTAAAGATACTACACATATCCTAGGTATATAACAGAGAGGTCGGAATTCCAGATTACCAAATTGTATATTTTAATTCCAAATTTCACAATATCACTATTCACATACACTAGCTGACAAAAGTTTTGTCACAAATGTTTTTTCGGGTTTAACTTTTTTGTGACTTGACCAAATTGGCTGATTTTTTGATATTTTATGTGAATCAGTGTTTAAAATGTTATAGTAGCAAAATTTGGTTTAAATTACCATGGCAATTACGGTACCACGCATTCCGTTTTCCCTCATATTGATAACAGCTTGCCGGTGGCAGTTGGAGTTTCTTTACGTGGAGTCATCTCTAAAATGTTGCCAATTACTGCTATTTCCAATAAATTATGAAAAAATATAATTGAACTTTAAAAATTATTAAAAAATGCAGTGCAAGAAAAGTGCGTAATATCTTTGAGCTACGCGTTTTAGGATAAACGCTTGTCACTGTAAAACGGATCATCGTAATCACAAGCGGGAATTTGTAAAATAATCTACAACCATATGAATCTATCATATCAAAAAATCAGCCAATTTGGTCAAGTCACAAAAAAGTTAAACCCGAAAAAACATTTGTGACAAAACTTTTGTCAGCTAGATGTGTAGCTGATGGAAGAGGTAATTTAAAGATACTACACATATCCTAGATATATAACAGAGAGGTCGGAATTCCAGATTACCAAATTGTATATTTTAATTCCGAATTTCACAAAATCACTATTCATATATAGGTAAACATGGAACGAATTCCAGATTCCGTTCATTTTTTGATTTTCCGCTCTTGGCTGGTATATAATATCAAGCACACCAGATGCAAGAACGTATTTACCCGTTAAACGGTGATGGAAAATCATTGATTAATTGCGCTTTACAGTAAATTTCAAATATTTTACAATTTGTGTTGTATTAAAATATTATTTGTTATATCTACTTACTTATATTTTCTTATAAAAGTAGTTTAACAATAATTTTCCATCACCATTTAACAGTTAAATGCATTCTTGCATATGGGCTCAGATGAAATCGTAATAGAAAAAGCTAAAAAGATAATTAATTTATCTATTATTCACCAATATAACATTTAAGCAATATCAATTGTAAATAGCAAGATAGAGAATAAAATAAGATGAACATATGACTCCGCCAGAAGTGACTCCGCCAGAATATATAACTAATTGAACGTGTTTCCGGGTGGTTCGTCAAATGCGCTCTATTCACATGTGTGTTATTTGAAAAAAGTGTAACATGATTCTCTGTTGTTCTAACCCAGTGTGCGGTCGCTCAATTATCAATAATTATATACATAAATAACAATAAGTTACAGTAATTTAGTTCAAAAGTAATAAACATATAATATGTAAGCTATCGAAAAATAGTAATATTTTCACAAAATATTAGATTTCAGCACATTTTTTATCTCGTTTTCTTAGAATTCCAATTGGCGTGCTCTTCCATTAGGCGTAATTTTTTTAAATGCACAATATTTGACGAGTAAAATGAGCTTCAATATTTCAAAATCATTTTCTAAACTCTTCTAAATTTTAGCGGTGACATTCCATGAAAAATATTTTATTATTACTGTCCTTTAGCCGCCAACAAACTTCGAAATTACGTTACGCACGCCAAATCGGAATGACTATTTAAACGTGACTTACAAACTTACCAGTATTATTTTCATATAAATTGAGAACTCATTGTTACTAGCCCGTCTTAAACTATCTAAAACATGCGCTTCCTAAAGAAATTTGCAAAATGAGCATCTTTTCTGAGCCCCCAAATTAACCATTCAATTTGGGATGCGTTACGTTATCATTTACAATTTATGTTTCTTAAATTTTATATTGGTGAATATGAGCTTCAATATTGCAAAATCATTTCCTAAACTCTTCTAATTTTTAGCGGTGCTATTCGGGAGAGTTTATTCCATAAAAATCATTATTAAATATTATCAAAGTCTCCAACCAACCAATCCAATTAATATTTAATTAGCCATACGCACAATTATTACGGGCAATTAATTGCAAAACGACGATCTTTTGAGAATCGCAACCAACCACCTGGCAACAAGGAGTTGAGCTATAAAATCTGGTGGCCATGAGCGATGATAATTAAAGTTTGCGTCACGACCACATGTCGTCATTTAACCGGATGTTTTCGATTAGTTATCATTATAATTTGATTTCGATTTTGAATTTCTCATTTCCACTTGTTTTTTTTAATGTTGAATCTATTAAATAATCTAATTGTGAATATTCGTGTGAGATACTACAAATTAATGGCTCGCAAGTTTAAAAATAAGGAGAGCTTTGAAAATATTCTCAAATCATGTCATTCGTTATGATAAGGGGTTTCCCAATACAGTTTAAATTGTGAATGACAAGATTTTGTGAAAATTATTCTGCAATTATCATGTGTAAATTTGTGTTGTTTCTTGGGATTGAGGAATAAGTTCCTATAGTTTTTATATTATCCTTTGTTTCACAACAATTTTCTTGTTGTTTGGCAAACGTGTATATATTTATCTGATAGCGCTTTTTCTGCTCTACAAAATAGTATTTTTAGTTTGTTCTGAAATTTTGAATTTTCATCATTTTTCGGGCTTAGAAATGAACTATCCAGGAGACAGAAATGAGCATTTGCGCCATCTGCTCTTCTTCGAAAGCAAAGACTGCACAAAAATGGTTCGCAAAGCTCAAAAATGGCGACCTTAATCTTGAAGAAACGCCTCGAAGCGGACGACCTGCAGAATTAGCAGCGGAAGGCACTATTAAAGAAAGATGGTCGCCAAACAAGTCGTGAATTGTTCAAAAGGCAATCCTTAATCATCTTCATTTGATGGGATTTGCCGAAGAACTCGGGGCCTGGATACCTCATGAGCTCAACGAACAAAACAAAGAAAATCGTCTTCAAATCGCAGCTCGCCATCGATGAACACGCGGTGATACCCAGCAATTTTTATACCGAATCGTCACGGAAGATGAAAAATGGTGCCTGTACGTCAATCTGAAGCAAACAAAGAAATGGGTGGCTTCAGGAGATACGCCAAAGCCGAGAGTCAATCAAGATCTTCACCCAAAACGACAATGATCTGCGTTCGGTGGAACTGGGAGGGCATTCTGCACTGGGAAATGCTCGAAAGAAACGCCACGGTCAACAAGGAGCTCTATGTTGGCCAGCTGCGCCGCTAAATGAGTGTTTTCGACTGAAAAGACCCGATCGACAAGGCCTAGTAATCTTGCTCCACGACAACGCCAGGCCGCAGGTTGCACAATTCGTCAAAACCGCTCTCCTCTCCAAGAGCTCGAATGGGAGGTTCTTCAGAATTCTCCGTACTCTCCAGACTATGCGCCACCTTTTGCGCTCTGCCAAACCAAATGAGACCTCAAAAACTGGCTCAACAACTTCTTCGACACCAGACCGCGCGATTTTTGGCGGAACGGCATCAACAAATTTATCGAGAGGTGGGAGGAAATCGTAAACAGTAACGGCGAAGATATAATTGATTAATTTATTATTATAATTATTGTTTTTTGTTCAAATAAATCATTGGGGAAAAAACTCTACCAACTTATTCCTCAAGCCAATACATTAATGAAACATTATTAAACCTAATTTTGACATATTTTTTTCTATGTGACGTATTCAAATTATTCAAATGATTGGTTTCGTTTGGTTCAATGATAATCATATATAAAAATGAGCTCATTTCATGCTTATTTTCAAGGTCTAAATTATTGAGAATAATGGATGTTTAAACCTATTATTGGACTATCTAATTTTACTTTTTTCTTTTACATTTATTATTTTAACATCTGGAAATGTGCGCACAGTTTGCAATATAAAATGCATCCATTACTAACCTTTCCACGCCCTTATATATTCAAATAGTGGAACATTATTTTCTATTGTTTTGTCATGCAGTATATGCCAGAAACCAATCATCGCGGCTACGCCTCGCAATAGTGGGGCAGGCAACCTTCTTCTCCAGGATTCCGATTCGAGTTTCTGGAGGTGGACTTCTCTTGCACATAATTTGAGATTCAGAGTTTAATTGGGTCTTGCCATCTTGTTTTCGTTCTCCCTTTTTGTCGTGTCCAACCTCGAATCCATTTCTTCGGGTAGGTTTAATTAAATAATGAATGTTTTAAACAAAAAAATCTGTTTGACTTAAATCTCTATGGCACCTCATATGGAATTGTTAAACTCGAGGCTCAGAAAATGTGCACATATTACATATTTCAATAAGAAGCTTAGAAAAAAAGTTTTTAGAAAATACGTGTCAAGTAAATTATTGAGACACGTTTAAATAATGAACAATTTTGATTTCCAATCGGAGTGCTATGGATATATGAATCCCTAAATCGTTAAATGAAACTTTGACTATTATTCCCCTTATTTCATCATTTTTGTCTTAAAATATCTTAAGATCGTTTTATATTCTCTAAATTTTAGGCTAAAGATGCTTTAATAATCTTGCATTTAGCTTGTTAAGAATTTAAACGTCAACATTTTCCAAAACTTACTAAACACTTTCCTACTATAATTCAAAATTAGTGTTCTTTTCATTTTGTTTCAACCCCATAGGCCCTCAAACTGACCAAGTTTGAAGCGTGCTTCATTTTAGACCACCCAGGTTATATACACTAGCTGACAAAAGTTTTGTCACAAATGTTTTTTCGGGTTTTTTTTTTGTTTTTGTGACTTGACCAAATTGGCTGATTTTTTGATATTTTATGTGAATCAGTGTTTAAAATGTTATAGTAGCAAAATTTGGTTTAAATTACCATGGCAATTTCGGTACCACGCATTCCGTTTTCCCTCATTTTGATAACAGCTTGCCGGGTGGCAGTTGGAGTTTCTTTACGTGGAGTCATCTCTAAAATGTTGCCAATTACTGCTATTTTCAATAAATTATGAAAAACATATAATAGAACTTAAAAAATTATTAAAAAATGCAGTTCAAGAAAAGTGCGTAATATCTTTGAGCTACGCGTTTTACGATAAACGCTTGTCACTGTAAAACGGATCATCGTAATCACAAGCGGGAATTTGTAAAATAATCTACAACCATATGAATCTATCATATCAAAAAATCAGCCAATTTGGTCAAGTCACAAAAAAGTTAAACCAGAGCCCATATGCAAGAATGCATTTAACTGTTAAATGGTGATGGAAAATTATTGTTAAACTACTTTTATAAGACAATATAAGTAAGTAGATATAACAAATAATATTTTAATACAAAACAAATTGTAAAATATTTGAAATTTACTGTAAAGCGCAATTAATCAATGATTTTCCATCACCGTTTAACGGGTAAATACGTTCTTGCATACCGCCTCAGAAAAAACATTTGTGACAAAACTTTTGTCAGCTAGATGTGTAGCTGATGGAAGAGGTAATTTAAAGATACTACACATATCCTAGATATATAACAGAGAGGTCGGAATTCCAGATTACCAAATTGTATATTTTAATTCCGAATTTCACAAAATCACTATTCATATAAAAGTAAACATGGGAAGATTTCGATCATGTTTCGATTTTCCGCTCTTGGCTGGTATATAGTATCAAGCACACCAGATGAAATCGTAATAGAAAAAGCTAAAAGCGTGCTTCATTTTAGACCACCCAGGTTATATATAACGGCAAGCCTAGGACGTTCAACATGGTTAAAGTTAGGTAGTCCTCGGTTGGAAAAGGTAACCACGAAGGTAAAGTGTGCGAATGTCACTTCTTTGAAACAGTTTGGAAGGTTCATGGTAAAATCCGTGTTAAATGACAAACCCGGATGTGGTTAGGCTTTTGTGAGAGAGCGAGGTAAACTTCTAGGTCTTGATTGGATTATGCAAAATGAAATCATGATCTACGAATGATAATGAACTCTCCGGAAACTAACGTTAATGGAGAAGTTAAGGAACCGAATGAAATTAGAGAGTTACTTTTGTCCTCATGTTATAATTATTGTATTCCGTATGTTATTTATTGTTAATAAGTATTAATTAGATACGAACACGAAAACAATGTCTTGTAGGATCCTTTGATCGTCTCATCCTTTTTAAATGTTCACTTTTATGATTTTATTCTTTGGATTCCAATTTCTTTCCTATGACATTGCTCAATAGATATAATTTATTCAAATTATGCCAAGCACTCCAAGAGATAAATTTTTAAGGCTATTTTATAGAAGAATATAATAATCGTGTATAATAATAATAATAACTAATTAATACCAATTTCCCTCTCCTTTTTCTACATTAAACAACCTAATTTTTTGCAAAAACTCATCGAAAATTGGCTTTAATAATAATATTCATGAATATTCACGATAAAGAGCCAACGAACAACAACAAAAACGACAAAACTCAATGTTTATCTTTCATCTTTTTCTTGTTCTCGCGTTTTTACCAACTCCATCATTTCATGATTCACTGGCCAACTAATTAATTTCAGATTAACGGCCGCATTATCATTGTTGCTCTCGATTTCTACCTAATTAGCACACAGGCATTCGATGTGTGAGCTCGAAAGCCGCCGCTAGTTGCTGCCAGCACCAATACTACTAATAATCAGTCATTTCGAATTATGCGACTGCTGGTGCTCATTCAAAAACTCGCTCTTATTATAACAGCTCGCTCCATTTACCGTAATGATCATTTGGTGCAGACGCCGTTGGGCGCCATTCGCGGCATCGGCCAGGTTACGCGTGGTTAAGCTTCATAGATACGAATAGTTGCAGGTGACCGATGGCACGCGCGTCTCGGCGTTCTTTGGCGTGCCGTACGCGAAGCCGCCGATCGGAGCGCGTCGGTTCAGGCACGCCGAAATGATAGAACCGTGGAGTGGCGAGCTCGAGGCGCGCACCCTCGCCAAGACGTGTTATCTGACGCTCGACAACACGTTTCCGCAGTTCCCTGGCGCCGAGATGTGGAACCCGCCCGGAGACATCTCGGAGGACTGCCTGAACATGAACATCTGGGTGCCCGAGGAGCACGACGGCTCGGTGATGGTCTGGATCTACGGCGGTGGGTTCTTCAGCGGCACGCCGTCGCTTGATTTATACAGTGGCACCGTCCTAGCTGCGCATCAGAATACGATTGTCGTCAATGTGAATTACAGGTTAGTTGGCTTTGAGGAGAATGGTTATAGCATCAAAATTGAACGTTAAAAAGATTATCTTACCCTTCTTGCTTTATAGATTAAGTAATTCACTATGCGCTTGGGTTAATTCCTATAGATTTTTTTCAGTTTTACTTAATTTCCATCAGAATGAACATGATCTGCTTCACGCACGCAAATGAGCTCAGTAAACGTGCTCAAATATAAATTGTTCGGAAGATAAATTAAATCCTCTGTATTTTATCTAGCATATTAGTATTAAAAATATTTTACTTATTGTTTGTATGAGCTAAAATAATGAACTTTTTTAAAAATTTATAAATTCAAACCGCCAAATGCGTCAATTGCAGAATCAGTGATGGGAGGAACCCCGTTTTTTAGAATTCCGGGCGGTGGGACATCAAAAAAAAAAGAAAATTTCAAAATCTGGGATCCGGGACTTCCTTTTTCTCTTCCCAGGACCCGGGACCCCTTTTTTAGGAAAATACCCGGTTCGGGGGCGACCGGGAGAGTCCCTCCCATCAGCATGTTCTAGTCTTGTTCCAGGATTGTGTCATTTGCCAACAGTTTTGCCATTTCTGTCCCCACAAACTTATTGTTATCATTATTTACACGCACAAATCGAAATAACAATTTTGCGATTTTTAAACGTATGTGGAAATTTTTACGTCTTTATAAGAAAAACGTTTTTAATACAATTTAATTAAGCGTGTCTTAAACTATCTAAAAATATAAATATCTTTAAAAAAAGTTAAATTTGAGCATGCTTACTGAGCTCATTCTATAACCATACAAGTTGGAGTGTTATTTATGAAAACTTAGTGCAGGTGAGAGAAAGTAGAGACAAAAAAGCCAAAAAAGGATCTCGGATTTGGAAATTTGCAATATTTTTAAGACTCACTCACTTGCAATTCCAAAAAACGGGGTCCCTCCCATCACTGTCCTGGACCAGGGCTTCCCCTTTTCCCTACCCAGACCCCAGGGCAGGGACCGGGACCCTGTTTTTAGGAAAATGGACCGGGAGGAGTTCCTCCCGCCACGGATTTCTTCGTTCTGCTATGTACAGACCAGTGATGGGAGGGACCCCGTTTTTTGGAATTCCGGGCGGGCGGGACTTTAAAAAAATTGAAAATTTCAAAACCCGGGTACCGGGACCGGGACCGGGACTTCAATTTTTCCCTACCCGGGACCGGGACCGGGACCGGGACTTCCCTTTTTCAATGACCGGGGACCGGGACCGGGACTTCAATTTTTCCCTACCCGGGTACCGGGACCGGGACCGGGACTTCAATTTTTCCCTACCCGGGACCGGGACCGGGACCGGGACTTCAATTTTTCCCTACCCGGGACCGGGACCGGGACTTCCCTTTTTCAATGACCGGGTACCGGGACCGGGACCGGGACTTCAATTTTTCCCTACCCGGGACCGGGACCGGGACTTCCCTTTTTCAATGACCGGGTACCGGGACCGGGACCGGGACTTCAATTTTTCCCTACCCGGGTACCGGGACCGGGACCGGGACTTCAATTTTTCCCTACCCGGGTACCGGGCCCGGGACCGGGACTTCAATTTTTCCCTACCCGGGACCGGGACCGGGACTTCCCTTTTTCAATGACCGGGTACCGGGACCGGGACCGGGACTTCCCTTTTTCAATGACCGGGGACCGGGACCGGGACCGGGATCCCCTTTTTTTAGGGAAATACCCGGGTCGGGGGGGACCGGGGGGGAGTCCCTCCCATCACTGGTACAGACTTTACGAAATTTCATCTTTAAGCTTATTAGATCTTATTTTTCTTCTACAATTTGATATTATAGGGGTTGTTCTGGTTTAATATTGAGTTGAAGAATAAGTTCGTGGAATTGTTTTCCCAAAGATTCATTTCTCCTCTTCGCCATCGAAGGTAAAACACCTCATTTGGTTTGACAGAGAGCGGAAAAGGTGATAATCGGATGGCAGAAGGTCTAGACAGTGCGGTGGATGCTGAAGAACCTCCCATTCGAGCTCCTGGAGGGCGGTTTAGACGACTTCTGCAACATGCGGCCTGACGTTGTCGTGGAGCAAGATGACTTAGCCTTGTTGATCGGGTCTTTTCAGTCGAGTAGCCTCATTTAGCGGAACAGATGGCCAACAAAAAACTCCTTGTTGTTGACCATAGAGTTTCTTTCAAGCATTTCCCAGCGAATGCCCTCCAAGTTCCACCAAACGCACATCATGTTGACCGTGGCGTTTCTTTCGAGCATTTTTCAGTGCAGAACGCCCTTCCAGTTCCACAAAACGCAGATTATGGTCATTTTTGGGTGAAGAGATTTGAACACGATTTTCTTTGTTTTTTTTTTTCGTTGAGCTCATGAGGTATCCAGGCCCCGAGTTTTTCGGAAAATCCCATCGAATGAAAATGGTTAAGGATTGTCTTACACAGTTAATTTTTACGTGAAATTCACGACTTATTTAGTGGCAATCTTCCTCTTCAATAGCACCTTCAGATGCTCTTCGTCCAATTCGGCAGGTCGGTGGTTCGGTGGAAGAATGCTCCTCTGCACGGTGACTTGACTGTGTTTTGCACGAAATTGTTATCAAAACACGTGCAAAACTGCCGCCAGTACATTCAATTCAAACCGAAAAAGTAACCAAAGTTTCATCAAAATTACACGAAGCGTCCTCACTCCAAAAAACAACATCAAATTTTAACAAAGATTGATGACGTGTTTACGCTATATAACAGGATGAGTCTGTTTTCATGCAAAAAGCACCTCGCGTTCTAACAAGAGCACTTTTCGTGCAAAACACAGTCAAGGAATGGAAGGCGACACGGGTTCGACTCCCGGCCGATGCACCAAATTTGTTTTTAGATTATTTATTAGAACTAGAATAATGGTTAGAGGACACACACACACACAGCTTCTCAATTCAGATGAATCGAAGCTTTTATAGCAATATTAAAATAACATTACAATTTGACATTTAATAATATGACATTTTAAACCATTTAAAAACATTCGATAAATATTGAATTAAAAATCTTACAACGAAGATGTATTTTATCAGCAGAATGAAATTATTGAACGTAAAGAATTCCAGTCTTTACACCCGGTTCGAGGCGTATCTTCAAGATTAAAGTCGCAATTTTTGAAGTTTGCGAACCATTTTTGTGCAGTAGATACGCCTACACGCCAACTGGTTTGGATGATTCAATAACACGAAAACTGTAAACAAATTTTTGGCGTTTTTTTTTTTGAAAAACTTTACTTTTCCATTTTTTCCATTGTTTTCATATTAAATATGAAAAAAATGTAAAAAATTAAAATAATTTATATCTCAAAGAATATTTGTCCTGGTGCATCAAACATTATATCATCAAAACCGCAAGACAATTTGCTAGGTCATCAAAAAAATCCGGATTAAAAATCATTGAGTTTAAGCTTGAAAAGCAAAAAAATGTAAAAATCTCGAAAAAATCAAGAAAAAGAAAGTAAAAAGTCAATGTTTTTGAAAGTAACGCACTAAAGTTGTTTACGGTTTTCGTGTTATTGAATCATCCATTTTCTGTTGTGACCAGTTGGCCTTATCCATACACACTGCATATTTACCGAGCGGATTCGGCTGCTCTTTGCTTTCGAAGAAGAGCAGATGTCGAAAATGCTGATTTATGCCTCCTGGATAGTTCATTTCTAACAAGGGAAGTGTTTTAGGTCTCCATCTCAGATTTTGATAAAAATTTGTATATAGATTCGTCATGGCTTTATTAGTATACTGACAAAGCGCTGTTGCCCCGATGCTTTCGCCTTTTGAAAATCAGTATTTATTGAAAATAGTTTCACGTAAACCACGTGAAAGTTGAAAAAAATATGATACAACGATAGTTTTTAATAAGATAATATATCTCTTAAAATATGAACGGGATTGCTTAACGTTAACTACATAAAATTTGCGTTTGAAAATCGCGATTTTTTGGGTTTTAGACCCATTTTTTACTCTCTTAAACCATTTTGTGGGTCCTAATTTTTTGTCAGTATACTATTTGAATCATAAGGAATCTATCTGCAAATTTTTATTACAATCTGAGATGGAGACCTGAAACACTTCCCTTGTAAGCCGGAAAAATGATGAAAATTTAAAATTTCAATAACACAGTTTTGTAGAGCAGAAAAAGTGATATCACATAAATCTGTACACGTTTGCCAAACAACAAGAAAATTGTTGTGAAACGAAAGATAATATAAAACTCTACATACGAATTTATTCCTCAACTCAATAGATTACTATTTAAGAAAGAGCACAAGACAATCAGTAAAACTTGGAACATTTGCTGATAGTATATACACTAGCTGACAAAAGTTTTGTCACAAATGTTTTTTCGGGTTTAACTTTTTTGTGACTTGACCAAATTGGCTGATTTTTTGATATTTTATGTGAATCAGTGTTTAAAATGTTATAGTAGCAAAATTTGGTTTAAATTACCATGGCAATTTCGGTACCACGCATTCCGTTTTCCCTCATTTTGATAACAGCTTGCCGAGTGGCAATTGGAGTTTCTTTACGTGGAGTCATCTCTAAAATGTTGCCAATTACTGAGCTACTCGTTTTACGATAATCGCTTGTCACTGTAAAACGGACCATCGTAATCACAAGCGGGAATTTGTAAAATAATCTACAATCTAATCTTTATACTAAACTATTCATCAAAACCAATCTAGACGCAAAAAAATATTCTATTGGATGCTTAAACAAACTAATTTCAGACTTGGTCCGTTCGGCTTCCTCTACTTTGGCGAAGATTCACCAATCCAGGGCAACATGGGTCTGATGGATCAGCAGCTGGCTCTCAAGTGGATCCGCCAGAACATTGGCGCGTTCGGCGGCGACGCGACCCGCATCACGCTGTTCGGCGAGTCGGCTGGGTCGGCATCCGTCACGGCGCATCTATTCGCTCCGGACTCTCGCGAGCTCTTCCGTAACGCCATAGCCAAGGTATATTCTGGTTTGAGGAGAAAGCGAAACCAAGGTGTGATTTAGAGTGGCACGATTATTAATTCGTGGGCGTCTGCCACGCCGACAGCGCTGCTCGAGAGATCAATGCGGCTGGCGCAGCGAGTCAATTGCACCAAACGCGCCACAATCGCCTCCTGCTTGGCCAACGTGCCGGCAAGCGTGGTGCAGCGTGAGGCCGACACCATCTCGGCCGAAATCGGACCCACGATGACGTTCGCGTTCGTGCCGGTTTCGTCGGACGTCAACTTCTTCCAGGTTTTTACTCGACTAGCTTTCTCAGACGATTGATTCAAGGGCGACGTGTTCGAGAAAATGCACAGAGGCGACTATAAGAAGAACGTGAATATTGTGCTGGGTACGGTGAAGGACGAAGGCACCTACTGGCTGCCGTATTATATGGCGCCGCCCAAGTTTGGATTCGCCTTCAATCATACGATATCTGCCGACGATCCGCACAACCGAGCTCTTATAAGCAGGTTCGGGTTTATGATTTGGGGGAAGTTTATGAAATTGGCTCTGTTTTAGAGATCATTATATGGAATCGATGAAGGCGTTCATGCCATATTTCGCCAGCTCGACGCTTGTTCTCAACGCTTTCATGAACTCGTACGAGCAAGTGTCCACGAGTCCCATCACTGAGTTTGTTTTAAATCAAGATATGGTTGTTATGGAATATTTGAAGGGAGAAGTACCGCGATGGCGTCGCCAGGTTCCTTGGAGACTTGTTCTTCACGTGCTCATTGATTGAGTTTGCTGATGTGATATCGGATAATATTTTTGGCAATGTTTATATGTATTATTTTACGTACAGGTTGGTTGAATCGCTTTACTAGGGGATGGTCTGAATAGTGTTTGGAGTTACAGGATGTGACATATATCATTAGACAGAGAAAAAAATCTACTTTCTAAATATTAAAAGAGTTTCTGCAACGGCCACAGCTATCTCGAGAAAATTGCGTCTGAAAACCCAACTTGTGCGACACTTTCCATCTTGAAATCCAACTTTGGCTGGCCTTGAATCCTTCAATTTGCATCTCTTTCCATCATTTGGAGAAGCTCCGAGAATATGAGATTCAGAGAGATGATTACCGGCAATCAAGGACTAATCTTCTGAAACTTCTTGCAAAACGGCTGTCTGATGTCGCCAAGGAAAAATTGAAAACTGGGATTCATCTTCACGACTTGGATCTGCAATTGATTGCCAGAGATATCAAAAGGAAAGATATGCAATTTGAAGGATTCAAGGCCAGCCAAAGTTGGATGTTCTGTTCGGATTCGACGTCCGATAAAACTTTCAGCGGGCGATCGATGATCCGGCGTAGAGGTAGATGGTGTGGAACGTTTTAAAAACCTTCAGAAACGTTTGTAAGGCTTCTGCGGGTGGTCCCTTTCCTCTCATTCTCAGCAATCCTCTCTTAAACATATGGTGGTGATCGTAGATGATTTATTTCTTCTTCTTCACTGAACTTCATGAAACATGCTGAAACTGTTTTCCCTGACCAGGGTTTCTGGGTTACCAAATTGTGCGAACATCTTCTTGAAAATATTTATGGTTGCTTGGGCTGAGGTCGTCTTCTCCGGCCATTTTGAGTAGGCATCGACGATTATCAAATAATAGACTCCATGCACCCCAGGACAAAACGTGTCTAAGTAGCAATTTAGAGGCGGAGCCAAGAAGGATACTAGAAGATAAAATTGATATAATCAAGACACTTTTTTTGTCAAAACGCAAGCCTTCTTGATTCCACTTGAACATTGCTTTTTTTTAAGTTTGGACATAGTTTTCTATTGTTTTCTCCTGAAGTGCACCATGTATTGGTCCGATAAAGTCAGCGTGAGCTCTCTGTCAAGGTGTGGTGGTGACTGACCTAGAACATGAATCCGCTTTCATTTTACACGATTTAGTAACAGAAAAGTTTACTCATCCTTCTGACAAACAAGTCTTAAATAATTGTCGACTTGACGGAAGATCGGAATATCAGTAATAGTTTATTCGGAATATAAAATACATTATTAGCGGAATAGATACATGACTAAGCCATTTACAACAATTACATGGACCATTTTATACTATGCTTGGGGGCGTGGTTGACGTACGTTACAGACTTAGGTGATTAATTGTCGTCTGGGTAGAGCAAAGGATTTAGTGGTGATTAATTGAAGTTGTAACAATAAAAGTTTACTTTAGAGCGATTAAGGCGTACTATTGGGGCCATTAATCATATCTTTGCAGAGCCTGTTATTGCAAGACGTCTGCAACAATAATATTAAACAAATCGATTCCCTTACTGGACAACTAGTTTTGAGCAAATTTCCTGAGCTCTCAATTTGACTGTTAAATTTGGGTTCCTCTATATTCCATCTATTGCAGGTCGTCAGCGAATCCGTGGCCAAAATGGATGGGTGTGATGCATGGCTACGAAATTGAATACGCGTTCGGGCAGCCGTTCTGGAGGCCTCATTTATACGATCAGGTTCTTGATGACATTTTAGCTCAAATTAATATTCATTCTAGCGACACTTGAGCGATGAGAAACAACTATCTTCCATTGTGATGGACATGTGGGCGAACTTTGCCAACACTGGGTATTGTTTGCCAGTCACAAGCGCCCGCAAATAAAACCGACAATTTAAGGGAGATGGGACCGCATTGGCCGCGTTATAACAAAATCGAGCGCAAGTCGCTGGAGATTGGCGAGAGCACGATTCGCGGGGAGCATCGCATTATCCATGATGTTCACGGCCAGTTTTGTCGTCTAATTGATGAGGCGAAAGCGTTCGCCGCGCAGAAGAATGGTAAGCTCATCTTGTCGATTTTTAATCTTTTGCTAGCAGATTGCCGCACGTCACGACGTCAGCTAGATACCGCGCCGCCTGTGGTACACCAGTCGGCCGCTTCTTCAATCATTCGCTTCGACAATAATTCCGCTGCATCGAAGAGCATTGTGCTCTTCGTCTACATAGCGTATCAAGTTATCGGACCTGTTGTGATATAGTACATTCGTTTGAAGATCTCTGAACAATATCTATAAGAGGGTTTGGAGCTTTTTGGTGATTTGGGATTTAGAGGAAGAAGAGTATTCATTGGAAGATCTAATTGGAAGAACTAATTCCAAGAATAGTTTATCTTGTGGGTGTCCAAGCAAGACCCGCATCGGATCAAGATCTTTAATTATCTCTGAATAATGAACTTATTAGGTTTAGTTTAGGTGTCATTGGGGAATTAAACGCAGACAATTTAAAAATTATAAAATTATCATGTATAGGCTCTTTGAAATTTGTTGACGGCACGTTGCGAATCGCTGGGCAGTAATAGACAAAGACACCTTTTTCGCAGCGAGAAGATTCTTACAATGCGTCGTCAAAAAAATCACACGAAGAATTAAAAATATGATTTTGCAATATTTTCACGTGCAAACTCCAGCCGAAAATATTAATTCTACAAAGTTTAATCCCGTATTATTGATTTCCATATGGACTTTTATTTATTTTTTAAGGGAATTGTAGATTATTCAATTCAGGAGATCCATATAACACCAAGTTCTATTGATAAATTAAGAAATAAAGCCTCAAATGAGCCTGTCAATTTTCTTTTTCGGTTGGCGTGCGTGCAATTTGAAAACAAAGTTTCCCGTCATTTTCACAGGCTACTTTATCTACAGAGATCAGTGCCTAATAGAAGAGCAAAAAAAGAAGAAAAAAGGATACGGGCACAAGCGTGTTATTCGTCTATTCCACTTCGATGTCTGCTGTCCATCGTTTGAGATAGCACACATTGATGTGGCCGTCCAAACGAGATCCTCATTTTCTTCTTCCTCTTCCATTAAGCCCGGATCTCTGAAAGGGACATAATTACAGTCTGAGGAAAATGTGTAAATTGAAAATGTAATTTGAATGGAATGTTTTGGGAAAATTTTTTCCCATGGTGACATTTCGATGCTCCATTTTAGAAGAATGTGCTCATTTCGAGAAACTCGTTAGACTATCTTATACAGAATTTTTTGCTCTACAACATATCATGAGCACAGCGTTGTAGGTGCTCACAGAGCTGAGAAACTAAATGATGAATTTTTTCATGTTTTGTGCATTTTCGATGCTCCAGTTTGGGCGTACGGAGCTCTTTTCGTGCAGGTTTTTTTGCACTATCTTATTGAGCAGTGTTAGTTATCCAAAATACCCGGAGCACAACGTTCTACGTGCTCATAGAGCCGGTAATACGTCGTCGAAAATTTGGTAATTTTTTGCACATGGTCGATGCTCCAGTTTGGGCGTACGGAGCTCTTTTCGTACAGGTAAAAAAAAGAGAAACTGAGCAAAAACTTTTGGAAAAATTTTTCATGATGACATTTCGATGCTCCATTTTAGAAGAATGTGCCCATTTTGAGAAACTCGCGTTAGACTATCTTATACAGAATTTTTTGCTCTACAACATATCATGAGCAAAGCCTTGTAGGTGCTCACAGAGCTGCCCACGATGGCAAGCCGACTCCACTGCCACGATATCGCGCCGCATTGCAAGACTTCGCACGACTTGCGCGAAACACAATTTTGTAAAATATTTTACTAAATCTTTCATCCCTCTGTTCTTCCAACCAATAGATTCTATCAAAACAATCACCAAAAAACTCCAAAAAGCCCTTCTATAGAATAACTCAATTGATTAATGATCACTTGAAATTAATCACCTTTTAAATTGCCTCTTATCCACATTCTCTACGGTGTAATGTAAAACATAGTCAAAACCATTAGATCCCATTATCATTATTACTAGTCATCCCCATCCCCAACACACATAACAAAAACCATTTGCTCACCAAGATTATTTAATAATTTGCTGCCATTTACCGCACGCTAATCAATTTAATTAACGAAAAACTCGTCTTTCTTTCCTTCCCGTTTCTTAATTTCATAGTTATACACATTCCGCTTCGTTGAAATAAACAATGTTTTTCTTTTATTAAAAACTTCAATACGCAATCGAAATAATCATAATCATTATTATTTCTTCTTGTCCGCTCCGAAAACGTCGCCGCCAATTCCGGCCAAAGTTTGATAATTTGGATCGTGAGTTCCAGCCTTGGCTGCCTTGTTCGCCGGCTGTACCGGTTTCTTTCCGCCCGCAGCTCCACCGCCGCCTCCTGCCACCTTCTTGTCTGCGCCGAACACATCGCCACCGATTCCGGCGAGCGTTTGGTAATTTGGATCCTGCGTTGCCGCCTTGGCGCCCTTGTTGGCCGGTTGGATGGGCTTCTTGTCACCACCAGCTGCCGGGGCACCACCACCACCACCGCCGCCTCCCTTCTTCTCTCCAAACACGTCATTGTTCAAACCGGCAAGTGTCTGGTAATTCGGATCGTGAGTAGCCGCCTTGGCACCCGGGTTTGCGGGAGCCTTTGGACCTCCAGCGGCACCGCCACCTGCAGGTGCTCCTCCTCCCTTCTTGTCGCCAAACACGTTATTATCAAGACCAGCCAGTGTTTGGTAGTTTGGATCGTGGGTGGCAGCCATTCCTGGCTTTCCTCCTGCTGGAGCTGCACCACCGCCACCGCCTCCCTTCTTGTCTCCGAACACGTTGTTGTCCAAACCAGCCAGTGTTTGGTAATTCGGATCATGAGTTGCTGAAAAGGGGCGAGATTAAACATTTACAGTTTGATCACTTACCAGCCATTGCAGGTTTTCCACCACCGCCAGCAGCAGCGGCTGGAGCGGGAGCTCCACCGCCTCCGGCAGCTCCACCGAACACGTTATTGTCAAGCCCTGCTAGTGTTTGATAATTGGGGTCGTGTGTGCCGGCCATTCCTCCAACTGCCGGTGGCTTAGGTCCTCCGGCGGCTGGTGCTGCCGGAGCTGCTCCTCCGCCAGCTGCCGGGGCGCCACCAGCGCCTCCTGGATTCTCTGAAGCCGCGTCTGACTCATCCTGCTCGCTTTGGTTTCCCTTCTTCTTGCCCTGCAAGATAACATTGGCGATGTTCAAAGGCAGCTGCACCAACTCCGCACTGCAACAATGAGTAGGCGAGCACCGACGATGCCGGAACAACCAGTCGTAAAAGAACGTCGACAACTTCCATCGCGTCGTCAGCAGTCATTGCCAAATTTTCTGAAACCAACAAATTGAAAGATGGACAGCTTGCAAGCGCACAAACATTTCCAATTGGGTTTCGTCTTCGTATTTCAACTGTTTACGATCGTTTTTTTCGACAATCGTCACTTATCAAGAATCGCCGCCCGACAAACTTCAATTTCAGAACAGCGATTAACTGCTCGGTGATCTTTCTTTGTTAGTCGGATGAATTAAATAATAATAATTAGCGAGATTCGATTCTTTTAATAGCTCTTATTAGTACCATTTCACCGTGACGTTATCATTTTTAGTGCATCTTTGTTTATTTATTTCATGATTGATTGATTTTGTATTTTTATAAATTAAGTTAACACGTATGTTTTACGTTAAGTACCTAAATTAAAATGTTAGTATTGAATGAGCAACGGGGCAGTTGTTGCCTTCAATAGAGCACATTTCCCAATATAGACAATGCAACAAATAAAATGATGGGATTTTACATTTTTGTCGGTTTTTTGTTAAATGATTTTGTCGTAAGCTACATAAAACAATTTTGAATTGTGTCGTGGCCTTGTAAATTTTAGTCCACGTTTTTGTTTCGAATTTTCGAGTGTCAGTAAATAACAATAAATGCGCTGAGTCGAACTGTGGCGGTGTTTACGTACTGTCGTAAAATAAAATCGTCGCTTGTTTATAATGTTCGCTTGTTTATATTAATAATAAACAAGCGAACATTTTATTTTACGACAGGACATAAACACCGCCACTGTTCGACTCAGCGCATTTATTGTTATTTACGGACACTCCGAATTTTCTGCGTTAACATGTGTTTTTCTTGACTTAATTAGTTGGTATGAGATCTATGACGTAAACCATCAAATGTCCGCCGCATGTTCTCTATTTAATGAATTTCAAAGTTTGTCCAGACTTCCGTTGTCGTTTCTGTTTTGGATCTAGTTTTCTGTTACCATTTACATGACCATTTTTCCGTAACGTGCAGATTTGTAGAAAAGAAAAACATCATTTTACCCCTATTCAGATTTGTTTCTCTACCTTCTCATCAATTATTTCAATGAGTTTAATTAAATCTAGGAAAAGTGGAAAAATGAATCAAATTCTTTACCAGCTACCAGGTTTGCAACGCATATCCTACTTAATTAATGAGTTTAAGTTTGATGAAGAATAATATTTCTGTAATATTTCGCGATTTTTTTGTGTAAATGCATTTTATTTTACGTCGGGAGCAATTCCCGCTTTTCCTAAATTTAATAGCATCCATTTTGATCACTTTGTATTATCTTTTTCAAATATCGATGTCTATGGAAGAGAAATAAATTATTTCACAATTGTGCAACAATTCAGATAATATAAATTGATGAGATGAAAAAAATTTGTGGACCTCCAAACGAGACCATCATTTTTTCCAATTGTTTCCTCTTCAGTTAGGCACCGATCTTTGAGAAGTACAGCATAAGAAAAATTGAAATGTTCCCAGTTGTGTCCAAACAAGACCATTAATTTTTCTCTTCACGAAATCGGCACGTTAGCTATAACCTAAAATCGAAATAAATTCTAACGCACGCCCTCTGAAAATTTCGTTTTACGAATTTTACTAACTTTATAACAAATTATTGCATGGATCATACGTTTTTTAATACTTTATTGACAAAGTGTATTTATTAATACTTTTGGTGCAAAGGCGCTTGGAATTTTTTATTTTGGCCTCTTCTGCGGAGATGTCGCGGTGTCAATATTAATTTGTTTATTATTTCGTTTATATTCTTTTGTCTTAATAAAAGGGCTGTTACTTATTGTACTTTTCAGAGATCGGTGCCTAATGGAAGAGCGAAAATATTAGAACAAAATGATAGTCTCGTTTGGACGGCCACACAACCACAAAGGGCTGTTCCATATTATCCTCTGCAATGTGGGCTACCCATTTTTTGAGACAACACACATTGATGAGATAGAAAAGAGTGGCCGTCTAAACGAGAACCACATTTTAATCTATTTTTGCTCTTCCATTATGCACCGATCTCTGAAAAGGACAATAAAAAGAATTAACAAAGATATAAAAAAACAAGCTGATAAATTTTCATAAAATTCTAATCAACATAATCAATTCGGTGTTTTTGGAGTTCCGCCTCCCCTTCTATTATTGACAAACGGGGAAAGTGAATCTTCTCGAATTGTCCGGATTCCTTCGGTCTTCAAAGTTGTAAGAGCTCTAAAATATCATCATCATAATATCAGTCATCAAAATAAATATTACTGGTGAAGTAGAAAAGTTCCATATTCAGCTTTCGTTTCATTATCCCATTTCTTGGTTGATCCTTGAAAATGTCCCGCTTTTTGGTTGCTCAAATTTTTCACACGCAATGCTTCAATAATACTTCCTTCGCGGACAAAAGCTTCTTCATTTGATATTCCGTGAGCTAAAAAAGATATTTTATTTTTATTTCAAACCCCATTTAAACCTATTTCGTGTCTCGGAATTGCTAAACCTTCATCCCAAATCTCATTAATCTTTTTCGAATTTTCTTTCATTTCCTAAAAACCGGTCTATCAAAGAGTTACAGAATCTATCTAACCGTTGGCTTCAAATTTTTCCTCCTCTCATTCCGCGCGTCAATAAAATGCTGCAACGGGCGATTCTAAACGGATAATTAATTTCGAAGCAAATCCATACAATACCTTGGAGCCCTTTCCAACATAGAATATCGAGTCGACAAATGTTCTAAACGTTATTGCATCCACATCATTACCCAATATCCTTGGATCCATTATTAAGTAGCAAAACGCTGTATACCCAAATTCCTGCCCACTAAAACATTCACACCAATGTCATAAAGAGATCGTAAAATTACCAAAACTCTTGCCGAACCTTTTCATCTACATCTCTGGCTTTTTTGAAAAAAACATATCTGGCTATTTTCAAATAATATTTTTCTAATTTAACCGTTTTCAAGGCCAGATCCAATTGTTGCGAGTATTTCTAAAAAAATTACATTGTGATTAGACATAAAAATTCTGTTTCAGGGGATATTGATGTGTCATATCTCCAGAAACAGTTGACAATTAAATACACTTGACACAATTGGCTGATTTTTTGATCTGATAGATTCATATGGTTGTAGGTTATTTTACAAATTCCCGCTTGTGATTACGATGATCCGTTTTACAGTGACAAGCGTTTATCGTAAAACGCGTAGCTCAAAGATATTACGCACTTTTCCTGCAATTCATTTTTTAATAATTTTTAAAGTTCAATTATATTTTTTCATAATTTATTGAAAATAGCAGTGATTGGCAACATTTTAGAGATGACTCCACGTAAAGAAACTCCAATTGCCACCCGGCAAGCTGTTATCAATATGAGGGAAAACGGAATGCGTGGTACCGAAATTGACATGGTAATTTAAACCAAATTTTGCTACTATAACATTTTAAACACTGATTCACACAAAATATCAAAAAATCAGCCAATTTGGTCAAGTCACAAAAAAGTTGAACCCGAAAAAAACATTTGTGACAAAACTTTTGTCAGCTAGTGTATTTTGGGATTAAATAACTGTTTAATAACTGTCATTTTATTAAAAATGAAGAATTTCCTAAATTTCTATCTTATCACCAATACAAGCCACACATTGATTCAAAACAATGTTAAAATGTTCGATTCAGAAATGACCGAAGTACGAATATTTTCGCTGAATTATTTTTTATTTCAAGGAAGTTGATCAAATTATGCATTAATGAGCAAATTTCAAAGCTTAATTTGGCTGTGTTAACAATGATTTTTACAGAATTGTACTGTATCGATGAATATTTTTTATATTGGGATATGTTATAGAGCACATTATGACGAATCGAATGACGTTTAGCTTCTGTCTGTAGTAATAAAACTTTCCGAGATATTCCTGTTTTTATAAGACACATAAAATGCTCCTCTATGTGTCATGTATACGTTAAAATATTCTTAAAATGACATATCTGGCCAGGACTATATTTCTGGTAAAGCTTGTATTCGAAACCAAAAAAGGAAATAACAAATTAAAGAAATGTTGAGCGATTAGGGCCTATAAAGTATGTTTTATTAAAACAGGAACATCTCAAAAAGTTTAATTACGACAGACAGAAATTATACACCATTCGAATCGTCATAATTTGCTCTATAACATATCCCAATGCAAAAGATATTCACCGATACAGTTTTCGTTAAGATCTTATTTTCTTCGAGAACTTAATTACATCGGAAAACGATGAAAACCTAGGTAATTTAAAAATTCAAAAGAATCATGCATTAAATAATTATGTATCCAGCATGAATCGAACATTTCAATCAACGTGCACGCCATATGCAATTTTAAATTCTCTAAATTAATGGTGACTGTAAAATTGTATTTATTAATACGATTTTGAACTTTGAACTTTACAACTTAAAATAATACGAATAATTCTATAAGGTTTTTTTGTAATTTTTGAAGGAAACGTGCAATTGGTACACTATCGTTTGCAGTTTTCACGTGCTTCGTGACAGTGGAGTGTAGGATGAATTTTAATAATATCTGGAAATTATTTTGATCAATCCATGCGACAACTAGCAAAACGTGAATATCGTGTAAACGGAATTTTCAGTTGGCATGCCAATACATTGGTGACATTTGCTGTTGTTTATACTTGCGTTAATATATAGTCGTCGCCATATGCGATTACCACCGCAAAATGTGGCGCACTTTTTAAATATTATTTTTTCCTTTTAATTTTTATGATTATTTTCTTTTTTAGGCTCGTAAATGGAAGAATACGTTTTGTTGTTTCAATCGTGGAAAAAATGTGGAAAATAATAATAATAATAATAATAATAATAATAATAATAATAATAATAATAATAATAATAATAATAATAATAATAATAATAATAATAATAATAATAATAATAATAATAATAATAATAATAATAATAATAATAATAATAATAATAATAATAATAATAATAATAATAATAATAATAATAATAATAATAATAATAATAATAATAATAATAATAATAATAATAATAATAATAATAATAATAATAATAATAATAATAATAATAATAATAATAATAATAATAATAATAATAATAATAATAATAATAATAATAATAATAATAATAATAATCCTAAAAATAATATTCAAAAAGTGCGCCACATTTTGCGGTGGTGATCGCATTTGGCGACGACTATAAATGATAATTATCAATTAATACGTCTTTTTTGTCATTTTTTACGTCATTTTTTTGAATTTCCGCGACATCCGGAATTCGGAATGAAAATTGCAATAACATTTGAAAATTATGAATATGGAATCCGTAATTCATTAGAGGTTCTAACGAGTTTTTTTTAAAGATTTTTAAGCTTTAAAAAATTAACGAAAGGTTAAATTTATAGATTTGAAAATTACAAAATAATAACGCAAAAAGGTGCAAAATACAGAATACCGTACATCACTGGTCAATACCAAAATTCTTGGTGGAAACCATTATAAACAGAGAGAATAAAATAAAAATTCTTAAATTGTATCAACAAAATTTGATACAGTCTTAAACATTGCTTCTTTAATTGTCTCCATGTTTATAATTATCTGGCGTGCAGCAGCAATATTAGTATATTGTCGAAAAATCATATAAATTCTAAAATGTTCAGTACTGTGTGAGTTCTTTAGTTTCCCCATTCCTCTCAATTAAGACATCACACTTTCCAACCCAACCTTTTCCATAACTTTTTCCTCATTGTCAGAGCCTTTGAACTCCTCGTCATTCGATATCTTAATCTTGCTCATTTCGCCATTAAGTTGTTCCATCTTGTTCTCAATCTCCTCTTCCTCGTCAGCCGTAAAATAGGCGGTTGTGTTGATTTCAGCAGTGCGCTCTCCGCTTCCTGATCTACTCGGTGTCAATGGTGGAGCGGCGGTCATCATTGTTGGCTTCGGTGTGTCCGGCGTCTTTGATCGAGCTCTTCTTGTGGCATCGGCTCTTTTCGGTGTGTCCATCTAAATATTTAATAAAGTAAAATTAAATAAAAGTACAATCAATTATGAAATATGTGACCAAGTTCAATAAATTTAAGTTCAAAAACCATGGCTCTTCTCTTATCTTCCTTATCAATGTCGCTTTTCTGTGGAATGGAAACTCGAACCCCGAACGGCGATACACGCCTTTTCTGACTCATCAGCCAATTTTGTTTCCACAAAAACCTGTCTCGTTATAAAAAAGGTTCTATCATGTCTGTTGAGTACAGCTGGATAAGTCAGGAGCTTGGATAAGCCAGGAGCTTCCAAAACGCCGTAGAAGCTTATTCCAAAGAGCATGCCAAAATGTTATAATGTCATGATAAAAGAAAAAATATGAGTCATGGTGCCTAAAATTCTTCGGTGCCTAAAAAAATGAAATTAAACTATACAAGCCCTGAACTGTCTTCCTTTAAGACATTTAAACAAATATTCATCGGAGATTGATCAATTTAAAATTAACGAGGGTATATTTATGAAACTAATATAATGTTTTTGAGAATAAAATGTTTAATTATGATTCCAAAACGGTTTTCGAAATCGGCGAAATTTGAACGCAATTGTAATTGGAAATTGGTAAAAATGAAAATTACGATTTTTTCCATATTTCAACACATTTTATTAATTTCGATGTTAAAATATGATTTTCAAGCCAATTTTAATGCCTTTCCTTAAAATAATTCTGGTACACGCCAACTGTTTTCGTAATAAAAGTAAACGTGCTTAATTTGATCTTTTTGGAAAGATATTAATATTATTTTTAGAAAGTTTAAGGAAAGCATAGTTAAATTATCGTAAACAATGTTTTATTGAAAAGACCTATTGGAAACGTGTTATTTCCAGTTGGCCTGATAAAGAAGATTGACGGTCCTGGAACTAGTAGCCGGCCAACACGGTCTAGCTATTAACCCGACGAAGACCATCGTGCTGCGAAACAAATTTGCGTGTTCAGAATCGGTATCAAGCGGAGGAATTTCGTGCAAAGTCGAAGGAGTCAAATATTTGGGCAGCTACATTAGATCCGATGGCTGTTTGAGCGAGGAAACTTCGAGACGAATCAAGGCTGCGTGGAGTGCTTACACCAAGATCAAACCACTTCTCGCCCACCTTGACAGAGAGAAAACAAAGGACCTCCTCTTCCAGAATGTGCTCCCGGTTCTACTGTACGGCGCGGAAACATGGACGTTGACGACGGAAAATTCTAGCCGACTGCAGAGGATGAACACAATCTGTCACCACGCAGGAAGCAATCGAATAGACGTCCATCGACAAATAGTACGAAGGATACTGAAGTGGGCTGGCCACTGTGCTCGATTACCAAGTGACCGGTGGACGAAACGATTGACGGAATGGGTTCCTCGAGGCTGGACACGACAAAAAGGAAGACCGAAAGCAAGATGGCAAGACTCAATTAAACTTTGGGTCTCGAATTATGTGCACGAGAAGTCCACCTCCAGAAACTCAAAAAGACGAATCGGAATCCTGGAGAAGAAGGTTGCCTGGCCCACCATTGAATTGTTCAATTATATTTTTTCATAATTTATTGAAAATATCAGTAATTGGCAACATTTTAGAGATGACTCCACGTAAAGAAACTCCAATTGCCACCCGGCAAGCTGTTATCAATATGAGAGAAAACGGAATGCGTGGTACCGAAAATGCCATGTTAATTTAAACCAAATTTTGCTACTATAACATTTTAATCACTGATTCACACAAAATATCAAAAAATCAGCCAATTTGGTCAAGTCACAAAAAAGTTAAACCCGAATAAACATTTGTGACAAAACTTTTGTCAGCTAGTGTATATATTGAATCATATATAAAAAAATACTCCGTGATTTACTTTATATAATGGCAATAAGAAAAATTTAAAACGGAATAAGTTAATTTTTTAATTAACAAAAAAATTTAATATAAATCATAGAATTTTATTGGACGAAAAAAGCCACACCCCTCTCGCAATGCCGCGTTACTCATTGAATCGAACACATTTCAACTATTTTGATTTGGTGTGAAGGCTTTTTCTGAAGTTATGTTTTTACGATTTCAGTTGCGCGTGCACTCCACTGAAAAGAAACCGCGCCGCATTGCAAAAGACTTCGCACCAATTGCAAAAACGACCTTTTAATTTATTATTTTCATTTTCAATGTTTTATTTATTAGTTAACGTTTCATTCTTCAGAAATCCTGATTAATTAATGAAAAGAAATTACTCATATCGGGTGTGGGGAGAAGAACGATTTTTAAATTCTATGGAAAGTTCTAATTGGAAGAACTAATTCCAAGAATAGTTTATCTTGTGGGTGTCCAGGCAAGACTCGCATCGGGTGTGGGAAAAAACGAAGATCTTTAATTATCTCTGAATAATGAACTTTTTAGGTTTAGTTTAGGTACCATTGAGGAATTAAGCGTAGACCATTTAAAAATAATAAAATTATAGGCTATTATAGGCTTTTGACGGCGCATTACGTACCTTTCGCTTCATGCGACCATCGTGACCAAGGATGACACCACGCCACGATGTTGATATACATCTTCACCGGTCTACTTCCAGAATTCTATATGGAATTATGAAAAATCAAGCCACGCCCACCGGCGATTGCATAAAAGAAGCGGATTTGGTCACAATCAATCATCCCACTGATACACAGGAAAAGGCGAGGAGAAGACGAATAATAAGTATTAACTATTGACTATTGCAATAAAGTACTTGATTATTCCTTCCTTACCTATCACAACCTCAACTTACCACTGCACAGTAAGACCTTTATTGCAATGCGTCGTCAAAAATTGAAATACCCTATCTCGCCAGCAGGGTGAACCAAATTTTTTTTCCGATTTCCTATGTCTTTTTGTCTAAATGTTTTTTTTTACCAAATAAAGATTTTTATATACATGTGTTATATATATATATATTTTTTTTAAAGCTCTTGAACAGCTCTATCATAATATATATTACAAATGTTTAATTGGTCTTTTATTTAAAAATTTTTTAACTTGTAGAAGAAACATGGAAAAAATCCGAAATTCGTGTTATTTTACGCCATTACTGGAAACAAGGCTTCAGCGCAGCTGGAGAAGCTAAAAAGATATGCGAAGTTGAAGGCGACAATATGGTCTCGGATCGTACTGCGCGAAATTGGTTCAAAAGATTTAACGACGGCGACTCTGGTCTCGAGGACAAGACACATTCAGGAAGACCTACGACAATGGATTCTGAAGCAATCCATGAAGCTGCGGAGACCAATCCATCATTAAGTACTCGCAGATTGTCGGCCGAGCTCGATATTCCTCAAACATCAGTTGTACGACATCTTCACGCCCTTGGGAAGGTCAATAGTACTTCATGAATTGACTGAAATTCAAGCTAGAAAACGTGTCGAGACTTGCCGAAAACTGCTCGAAAACCCACAAGATTACCGTTTTATTCGTAGAATTGTAACTTGTGATGAAAAGTGGGTCTACTTCAGTAATCCGGACAGACGAAATCAATGGTTGGAACCCGGTCAAACGGCGGAACCGGTAGCAAAACGTGATCGTTTCTCAAAGAAGGCACTTCTGTGTGTTTGGTGGAATTTCGAAGGCGTAATTTACTTCGAGCTAGTTCCAAATGGTCGAATATATGCGGCACTTGGCGAGAAATATCCGGCATTGATCAATCGGAAGCGGATACTCCTTCAACAAGACAATGCAAAACCGCACACCGCCAGACAAACGAAGGAAAAGATTAAAAATCTCGACACCATTGAACTTCGCCCACATCCAGCTTATAGTCCGGACCTTGCGCCATCTGATCATCACCTTTTCCGATCCATGGCACACTTTCTTCGTGGTCGTAGCTTCAATGGCCTGGCCGATGTCGAAAACGGGTGCCGCGAGTTTTTCGTCTCTAAGTACCAGGAGTGGCACCGCAGCGGGATCGAACAACTTGCCGATAGATTGGTTCAAGCCATAGAGTTAAATGGTCGTTACTTTGAAACCTAATTGTTTTTCATGTGTTGTAAAATTATGTTTAAATTTTTAATAAAAAATCGGAAAAACATTTTGCTTCACCCTAATAAATTAGCGTGAGGAATGTGGCAGCAGCGAGTGGACGGATCGAAATTTGGAGCTTGGCACAACGCACGCCAACTGGTATCTCTGCACTTTGCGCATGACGCTGGCGTGACTGTGTTTTGCACGAAATTGTTATCAAAACACGTGAAAAACTGCCGCCAGAACATTGAATTCAAACCGAAAAAGTAACCAAAGTTTCATCAAAATTACACGAAGCGTCCTCACTCCAAAAAACAACATCAAATTTTAACAAAGATTGATGACATGTTTCAGGAACAGGATGAGTCTGTTTTCATGCAAAAAGCACCTCGCGTCCTAACAGGAGCACCTTTCCTGCATAACACAGTCACGCCACCGTCAAGCGCAAAGTGCAGGGATGATAATAAAATGAGCTCAGTAAACGTGTTTAAATCTAACGTTTTGTAAAGACTAGTACTTTTTGATAGTTTTGTGAACATTCCTAGTTAAATTGTAATGAAAACTTTTTGTTCTAAAGACGTAAAAGTTTCCTTGCACGTTTAAAAATCGCAAAATCGTTATTTCCATTCGCCGTGCCCAACGTATTCATCAATGAATAACAATCCTCAGTGTTTTTGGGATGATGCAACGTTGGCGCACTCGCGCCCCGCTGCGGCAGCAACTATTTCCACCATCCTAGCACCTGCGGACACTAGTTTGTGGGCACAAAGATGACGCTAGGTTGTCCAACGCGACAGCTTCTATCCACCATCCTAGCACCTGCGGACCATGGTTTGCGGGTGTAAAGAGGGCACTAGTCGTATTTCATAATATTATAAAACAACACTAATTATAGTACAACGTTTATTGGGAAGAAGTAAAACAAGTATAAATATATATAGTTACAATTATAATATAATTAATTGCCAATTGCTTAATTGGTATTGAACTCCTTGTATCGATTTCCATGCTACTCGAACTTGCTTAGCACGACGTTTTCATCCATGAATAACAATCATTTGAGGACATCTAGATTTTTAAAAAACATTAATTTTTATTATCAAAATCTAATGTAAGAATATGAAAGGTTTGATTTGATCATTTTTGAATTATTTTCAATGGTCTCATAGATAAAATGAAACAAATATTCAATTTACGTGAATAATTTCTCTGTTTTTCATTATTCTCGTGGTGTAGGTTAATGAAAAATCAGGATTAAAGGAGCATTCCGAATAATGAAATGTTCTCGCTTGGATGGACAGGTGTAGATTTAATTTGCAATTTGTTTATTATTTCGATCCTAAATATAATAAATTATACCTAAAATTTTTATAATAATTATTATTATGTTGATTTATCAACCAATTTAGTAAGAGAAAACAAAATGAAACAAAATTGTGATAAAAATAGCGAAATAATAAACAAATTGCAAATTAAATCTACACCAGCCTAAGGGTGACCATTTTATTACTCGGAATGCTCCTTTAACCCTGATTTTTCACTAACCTACACCACGACAATATATTTCTTCAAAATTTCTAGATCACGTCAGATTTATAACTTTTATTTTTTATAAAAATAAAATTGGAATTGTCAATTTCTTAGATTTTGATAATAGATATGTTAAGTGAGTTGAAAATTAAAATTATACTCATCATTTTTCTTTTGACGTGTATAGTGTATTTCAAAATAGTTGACGACGCAATCACGCTGCAAATACGGCATACTAATTAAAATTCATTTTCAAATCGATTATTTTAATAATTTTTAATTAATAAACGTTCAATATAAGCAATAATAATTGAAAAATGTCACAAAAATAAAATAAAATAAGCGATTTGAAAATGATTTTGAATTAGTATGCCGTATTTGCAGCGTGATTGCGTCGTCAACTATTTTGAAATACACTATATACTTATTGATATTAATTTTCTTCAATATGTTACATTTAAATGATTTTAAAAGTTAATAAAGTTAATTACGCAATGCTAACAATAAGCTAACGAACCACTCTTGCGTTCATAAAAATTATTTTGACCTTTGAGCCGAAAAAAGTCGATTCGAAAATAAGTTTAAACATATCGTAAAAATTCAAAAATAAATTTGGGGATTATTAAACATTTAAAGTTAATTTATGCACTTATTTTGCCGTTGTAATATATGTTTTATACGATATAATATAATTATATTGTCCTTTTCAGAGATCGATGCCTAATGGAAGAGGAAAATTTTAGGGTCGGGGCAAAGGTCTTGTTTAGGCAGCCACACGGCCACGTAAGGCCATCACGTCTCTTCCTCTTTTGTTTCTCATCAATTTCTGTTATCTATTTTTTGATGACAAGAAATGAAAAGTTTAATTTAAAAATGAAATAAAAATATTGATGACAAACAAGAGGCACTCGGGGTCAAAATAATAGAAAAATGATGTACACGTTTTGAAATGAGAGGGAGGAGTCGGGGACGAGATGTAATGTTCGGCCACAATTAATTATTCTCTTCTATTTTGCTATTTACTACTTATGGCACTTAAAACAAGGTTTGTGGTAATTTATATTACTTTATATATAGTTCAAAAAATTCAGCAATTAATGCTGATACTTTCTATAGCTATTTCCCATCTTAATTGCAAAAAAAAATTTTAGGTCCAAATGGGAAAATCGCTCATAAAAATTGATTGAATCGAGCGTTTTTTTTTGTTTCAACATATGTTGTAGCCCATAAAATTCTGCATCTATTGATGTAGGCCTCATGTGGCTAAGAAATGTTACAAGGCAAAAAAAAATTAAGTTTTATCGGATGTGTCCATAGAGCACAATTATTTTTAATCGAAAAAACATATTAATTGGTAAGTTATGGTTTCCAGGTATTGTTTAAATTATTATATTGTCTATTATCTATAATATATTTAATTTTAGGCTCTCTGGACAACATAGTAGTTGGGTTACACTATGCCTGATCAAGTTTTAAACGCAACAAGCTGATTATCGATTAGAAGAGGCTTTAAACCATGTAAGTATTTTTATATTTACCGGAAAACAATTTAATATCGTTCAGAGAGCAAGAACAACGATCATTGATGATGAATCGTTCAATTAATGGCATCAGGAACGAATAACCATGTAAGTTGTTTAATATTTAACAGGAAACGCATTGGATATCGTTCGTAGAGCAAGGAGAACGATCATAGATGCTGAATCGAGCGCTTACTCGGGTCATGATGGTATAGAAACGTAAGTATTTTTTTATTTTACCGGATATCAATCTTTTATCCTTCAGAGAGCAAGAACAACGATCATTGATGATGAATCGTTCAATTAATGGCATCAGGAACGAAGAACCATGTAAGTTGATTAATATTTAACTGGAAACGCATTGGATATCGTTCGTAGAGCAAGGAGAACGATCATAGATGCTGAATCGAGCGCTTACTCGAGTCATGATGGTATAGAAACGTAAGTATTTTTTTATTTTACCGGATATCAATCTTTTATCCTTCAGAGAGCAAGAACAACGATCATTGATGATGAATCGTTCAATTAATGGCATCAGGAACGAAGAACCATGTAAGTTGATTAATATTTAACTGGAAACGCATTGGATATCGTTCGTAGAGCAAGGAGAACGATCATAGATGCTGAATCGAGCGTTTGATGGAATCAGAACGGTATTGAGACGTAAGTATTTTAATATTTTACCAGATTTGAGGCTTTTATGGTTTAGATATCAACTGGAACAATCATCGATGAGAGTTCGAGAGCATATTTCTATGTGTAAAAAATTATTTGTATTTATTGAGAATAAATAAAACTATTAAAAGTATAATTGTTAAAAAGCATAAAACAACCTGACATAAAACCCGTCAACAAATATTTAAAAAAAACAAATGTAATTCGTAATTTAATCCATTCCGAACAAGCATTGCTTGCCCAATTATCTGTCTGGCATTTTTCGCGACTCGTTGAACTTATTGGCTGCATGGAGGTTCTAAATATTTATTACTAGGTACTAGAGTTGCACAGAATTCTTCCATTTTCCGTTTTCCGTCGTTTTTTGAGTTCCGTTTTCAGTCGTCCGTTTGAAAAAACTGATTTCCGTTCAACCCTGCTAGGTACAAATTAATTGTTCTTTTCTTACTGGCTGATTTTTTCATTTTGGAATTAGAGCTGATGGAACGATGGAACGTCAACAACTTCAGCATTCACATCGGAGGACGACATTGTAACTTTATGAAGAATAAAAACACTGATTCATGGAAGTAGATTTATCGAAAAATATTTCCAAGACGTAAACTTCAAGTCATTTATGAAACAAAAAGTTACAAACAAAACATGGATTATTTATAGACTTGAACAAGTTTTGTGCAACTACGACTGGCTTTTCCCATCGATAGCGAAAGAATATATTGCTTCTAATGTCATTAATTGAACGATTCATCATCAATGATCGTTGTTCTTGCTCTCTGAACGATATTGAATTGTTTTCCGGTAAAATAAAAAATACTTACATGGTTTAAAGCCTCTTCTAATCGATAATCAGCTTATTGCATTTAAAACTTGATCAGGCATAGTGTAACCCAACTACTATGTTGTCCAGAGAGCCTAAAATTAAATATATTATAGATAATAGACAATATAATAATTTAAACAATACCTGGAAACCATTACTTACCAATTAATACGTTTTTTCGATTAAAAATAATTGTGCTCTATGGACACATGCGATAAAACTTAATTTTTTTTTGCCTTGTAACATTTCTTAGCCACATGAGGCCTACATCAATAGATGCAGAATTTTATGGGCTACAACATATGTTGAAACAAAAAAAAACGCTCGATTCAATAAATTTTTATGAGCGATTTTCCCATTTGGACCTAAAAATTTTTTTTGCAATTAAGACGGGAAATAGCTATAAAAAGTACCAGCATTAATTGCTGAATTTTTTGAACTATATATAAAGTAATATAAACTACCACAAACCTTGTTATAAGCAATAACAATAGCATCGCTAAAATGGAAGAAAAAATTAAATCGAGAAATGTGTGCGTGTTATTACTTTTGCACGTTGCATTTTTCTCACGCCTTTTTTTCATTGTCATTTCTTTCGTCCCCAAGTGAAGAGGAAGAGACGTGATGGCCTTACGTGGCCGTGTGGCTGCCTAAACAAGACTTTTGCCCCGCCCCTAAAATTTTCCTCTTCCATTAGGCATCGATCTCTGAAAAGGAGAATAATCCACATTAATATATTTAATTCGTTTAATGAATTCGTTATATCGTAAAATGTGCTACCAAAATTATTTCACGGTATTTCTCGAAACTTGGATTAGCGTTATAACTTTAAGAACTCCAGGACAAAACAATAGAAAAGTATGTCCCAAATATAACAAAACGCAATTTTAATATGGAGCCAGGAAGGCTTGCGTTCTGGCAAAAAGGATGCCTTGATTTTATCAATTTTATCCTTCTAGTATCCTTCATGGATACGCCTCCAAATGGGTTTTTAAACACGCTTTGTCCTAGGCTGCTTTAAGCATCCTTTAACTAACTTTTTTTTAACATCGGAAGAAACGAATTTAAATCACGTTAAAAGAAAAATGAACAACATATTATTAACTTGTTACAGTTAGTTAAACAGTTAAAGACCAAACTTTGAGTTTTTTGTTAGTTTGGCAAATTTTTTTATTTTGTTATTTTGCGGAATCATCAGTTTCACACTAATTTTATTTAAATTGATTTTACCATTTTGATATAACATTTAATATATTTTTCTGGAACATCTTAATATGTGTAAAATAATATACTTTGACCTGTGTGGGCTCCCAGGATATTATATATCTCTCGTTGTGTATTTCTTATTAATTATTTCATCGAATTAATTAATGAAAATAATTTATTGAAATATAATAAAACGAAAAATATCAGATCACTTTCAGTTCGACTAGCAATAAAAATTGTGAAAGTACTATACGGCTGCAATATTATTAAAAGGAACGCATCCATTATAACAACAATAGTCACTTTAAGAATAACAATATCAACAAGATAATTCAAATAAATACAAAATATACACAATCTTTCAATATTTTCATAAAATTCTAATCAACATAATCAATTCGGTGTTTTTGGAGTTCCGCCTCCCCTTCTATTATTGACAAACGGGTAAAGTGAATCTGGAAGACTTTCTTCTCGAATTGTCCGGATTCCTTCGGCCTTCAAAGTTGTAAGAGCTCTAAAATATCATCCTCATAATATCACTCATCAAAATAAATATTACTGGTGAAGTAGAAAAGTTCCATATTCAGCTTTCGTAATATTATCCCATTTCTTGGTTGATCCTTGAAAATCTCCCGCTTTTTGGTTGCTTAAATTTTTCACACGCAATGCTTCAATAATACTTCCTTCGCGAACAAAAGCTTCTTCATTTGATATTCCATGAGCTAAAAAAGATTTCATTTATATTTCAAACCCCATTTAAACCTATTTCGTGTCTCGGAATTGCTAAACCTTCATTCCAAATCTCATTAATCTTTTTCAGTTTTTCTTTCATTTCCTAAAAACCGGTCCATCAAAGAGTTACAGAATCTATCTAACCGTTGGCTTCAAATTTTTCCTCCTCTCATTCCGCGCGTCAATAAAATGCTGCAACGGGCGATTCTAAACGGACAATTGAATTCGAAACAAATCCATACAATACCTTGGAGCCCTTTCCAACATAGAATATCGAGTCGACAAATGTTCTAAACGTTATTGCATCCACATCATTACCCAATATCCTTGGATCCATTATTAAGTAGCAAAACGCTGTATACCCAAATTCCTGCCCACTAAAACATTCACACCAATGTGATAAAGAGATAGTAAAATTACCAAAACTCTTGCCGAACCTTTTCATCTACATCTCTGGCTCTTTTCAAATAATCATTTCCTAATTTACCCGTTTTCAAGACCAGTTCCAATTGTTGCGAGTATTTCTAAAAAAAATTACATTGTGATTATACATAAATTCTGTTTCGGGGGATATTGATATGCGATATCTCCAGAAACAGTTGACAATTAAATACACTATAACGACTATATATTTTGGGATTAAATAGCTGTTTAATCACTGTCATTTTATTAAAAATGAAGAATTTCCTAAATTTCTATCTTATCACCAATACACGCCATATGCAATTTTAAATTCTCTAAATTAGTGGTGACTGTAAAATTGTTTTATATTGATATTTATACAATTTAGTTGAAAATGGGATGCACTCCACTGCCAAAAGAGACCGCGCACCAATTGCGCAAAATACGCTTTTTCATTTAATAATTAAAAACTTTTATAGTCGTCGCCAAATGCGATTACCGCCGCAAAGTGTGGCGCACTTTTTTAAATATTATTTTTTCATTTAATTTGTATGATTATTTTCTTGTTTAGGCTTGTTCTATACTGTTTTTTGCTTAAATAAATTGAAGAATATGTTTTAGATGTTGTTTCAATCGTGGAATAATTGTGGAAAATAATAATCATAAAAATTAAATTTGAAAATAATATTTCAAAAAGTGCGCCACATTTTGCGGTGGTAATCGCATTTCGCGACGACGATATTTATTATTTATTGTTAAGAGAAACATTCGTTTAAATGTTTTATGGAAATATAATGATTTGGAGAGTTCCTCCGCATTCTACGGAATATAAGCTAAAACCGAAGGGTACGAAAGAAAACATAAAAATGATGATTTCTCGAAAAATTGTTAGTTTATTTTTACGAAACAGATATTAAAAAAGTTCCTGATGTTCTGCTCTGTCTATACGCACAACTTAAAATAGTAAAAATAACTTTTTGAAATAGCTATAAGGTTTTTTTGTAATTTTTTAAGGAAACGTGCAATTGGTACGCGATCATTTGCAATTTTCGCATAAACGTTATTGAATATCGTGTAAACGGAATTTTCAGATGTCATGTCAACACTGGTGAATCCCAACGCGTCGGATGAGAACAAAACGCGCTTGGGGCACGAGAGAAATCTTAAAAACATTGATTTTAAGTATGCAGAAGAAGGCTAAGAGAGAAGAAACATGTTTACTGTATACAACATAGTTGAAACATTTAAGCCTACCGAAAATGTTTTTTAAAAATACAAAAATTAATTAAAAAATCCTTTTATTTCAGTTTTATTTATTTTAATGACCTTGGCTCTAGTGAACATGAAAATAGTTTCGTTTTTATATCATTAGACTTTAATTTTCTTCAATATTTTATTTCAATTGTCGCGAGAAAGCCTGGGCTGCCAAGATTCGAATAATTGCTATTAAAAGTTTTTCGTCCGTCGCCGAAGCGCGTTTTGTTCTCAACCGACGCGTTGGGATTCACCAGTGCAATACATTGGCAACACTGTCTGTTGTTTTTACTTGTGTGAATATAAATTATCAAGATAATTATCAATTAATACATCTGCACCAGAGATGGGGGGAATGACATTTTTTGAATTTCGGAATCACATTTGAAAATTCGGAAACCCAAATCCGGAATTCCGCCCATCTCTGATCTACACTACACGCCAACTGGAAATGAACATTTTACATTATTCTACCGCGTCTTATTATATTTCTTGTCTAAATTAGGAGTCAATAACTTTATTATATTTTCTCTAAACTATCCGAAAAACTTAATTTTTTTTAAATTTTTTTTTTCTTAATTTTCTTTACTAAATATTCGGCTTTATCATATTATATTTTTATAATTGTATTTGGCGTGCATCTAAAGTATCCTCAAATTAGTAAAAAATAAAAATTTGATTCTAACTATCATTTAGATTCTTATTATAGTCTGTACCAGTGATGGGCGGAATATGCAATTCGGAATAGAATGTGAAAATTGGGAATCCAGAATCCGTAATTCATTAGAGATTCTAACGGATTATTTAATAGTTTTACGCTAAAAAATAACGAAAAGCTAGATTCATGGATTTAAAAATTAATAAAACCAAGCCCGATAATCGGAATCAAAATTCTAAAAAGGGGCAAAATACAGAATACCGTCCATCACTGGTCTCCACCAAAATTTTGATCTTTTGCTCTAGTAGCCGCGAAATTCTGCACGGTGGAACCATTAAAAACAGAGAGTGACAAAATAAAATAAAATTGTTAAAATTGTATCAAAAAATTTGATACAGCCTTAAACATAACTTCGTTACTTGTCTCCATGTTTATAATTATCTGGCGTGCAGAATCAATATTGGTACATTATCGAAAAATTGTCAATATTGTATTAGTTCTTTAGATTCCCCATTCCTCTCAATTAAACAATCCCACTTTCCAACCAAAAAAAAAACCCCAACCTTTTCCATAACTTCTTCCTCATTGTCATAGCCTCTATCCAGCGCTTTCCTCCTCTCCGTTAACAATCGCTTCTCATACAACCTTCTCATCTTCGGATCCAATTGACCAGCTGGCGATATTCCAAACTTCTTGAGCTCCCTTTTCAGCTGCACCTCATTCAATCTCTTAATCTTCCTCATTTCGCCATCGTCGACAAATGGGCTGATTTCAAGTTGTTCCATCTTCTTCTCAAACTCCTCTTCCTCGTCAGCCGTAAAATAGGCGGTTGTGTTGATTTCAGCAGTGCGCTCTCTGCTTCTCGATCTACTCGGTGTCAATGGTGGCGCGGTGGGCATCACCCTTGGCTTCGGTGCGGTCAATCCCACCGCTTTCGCCCTTTCACTATTATAAAATCCCATTGGGTCGTACTTCTGGCTGCGATTAGTGGCTTCAACAATATTATCTTGGCTTTTGGAGCGCTTTTTCCGATTCACTTTCACGGCAACACCACCGAGGCAAATGTCCGGCGTCTTTGATCGAGCTCTTCTTGTGGCATTGGCTCTCTTCGGTGTGTCCATCTAAATATTTAATAAACTTCAATAAATTTAACCGCGAACAAACCATCGCTCTTCTCTTATCTTCCTTATCAATGTCGCTTTTCTGTGGAATGGGAACTCTCACCTCGGAAGAGGATACACACCGCTTCTGACTCATCGGCCTTGTAGGGGTTTCAATTTTCCTTAAACCTTCTGATGTCATAACAATGTCTTCAAACTGAAAAGTTGACTTTGTTTACAATTCATTAACAATTAATACCTCAGAGCTAGCTCTTTGTCTTCCAGCTATTACATTAATTGTTGCTCGAATCTTCTTCTTCGCATTTCGATAGCTCTTCGTTATTGGATTCTTTCGATCAAATGAGTCGTTGTGTGAAATTTCTGATTGGCGTGATCCCTGAATCCATGGAATTAAGTGCAATTTATTTCCACAAAAAACCTGTCTCGTTATAAAAAAGGTTCTATCATGTCTCGTATGACAAGCAAAGAATTTTCGGAACAAGCCTAGCTTCTGTCTCCTATCTTTCTTCTGATATCTCCGCATGAACCTTAACGTATTGCCCTTTGCCATGCTAATTGCTGTTCTTCCATATTTATCTGCGCTCATCGGATCAGCCCCAAATGAGAGCAACAATTGAGCCATTTCGACATTGTCACAAGAGCATGCATAATGAAGTGGAGTGAGCAAATCGGAGTCGAGACATTTCACATTTTCTCCTCGTTCTATTCAAGATTTTAGATCGGAAATACGTGAAATATTAGTTTACCTAAAAGGGCACGGGCTGCATCGACTGCAGTTGTTGACGAGCTAGACGCCAGAATATGAAGAGTTTCTTTTTTCTGCTGACGATTTCCAAATGGTGATGCGATTTGAGCTGTACGGATGGATCCAGGTGGCATTTAAACAGCTGAAACAAAATTGAATTGTGGTCGATTGTTATCATTAAGCAAATATAACATCGCGTTTATCAAATTGAAAAAGTTTGAAGTCTGATTATTAATTGAAAATGGTATTTTAGTTAGGTGACAAGTATTCTCAATTTCTTCGTTTTTAATGAAAAATTAAATCAATAAATTGTAAATAAATCCTCTAATACAATTACGAAACAAGTCATTGCTGTGTTGATCCACACATAAGATAAAAAAAAGAAACTTGTGAGAAACACAATCGGTATCACTAAACAAATATTTCAAAACTAGTTTTGATGGTAACTCTATTCTTTATTTAGGGGGACAATATTATTTAAATCCGCGGTCAACTTGCGCGTCATGGCCGATATGTCCAATGGCCTAGGCCACTAATCCGGGCAAGTAAGCTTACAAGGCTGTTTGCAATCAAATCATATGTAGAACACGTAAAATACACATTTTTTCACTGGTGAATGCTTAAACGTCAGTCGCGAACCAAAAAAAAAACGATTCGTTCACGGAAGCAAGAAATGAATAAAAGCGGTTTTACGTTTTCAGAAGCAGGCTTCGAGAGAATCAATGTGTCTACTGTATACAAAATAATTGAAACACTGAAACGCACCATCAAATTGTTAAATAATTAAACAATTGATTTAAAAATCCTAATATTTCAATTTTAATTACCTTGAATCTAACAACATATGCTGTAACATATGTTGGAAAACATTTACTAGTAAAGATTATTAAGGATTATGTAATCCTGGAAAATTACAGTCAATGAGAAAAATTACTTAAAGGAACATAAGAATGGAAGGGATAGGAAGGGATAAGATTCATAGGGGATAAGATAGGGATAAGATAAGAACATAAGAAGGGATAAGATTGTCTCGCTTAGTTTAAGAGACTGTGGTGGAGATTTAACTTTCAATTTGCAATTTGTTTATTATTATATTGTCCTCTTCAGAGGCGGGAATACACGAAAAAGTCGCTGGTGGCCGTGTGGCCGTCCATCCGAATCTTTTTTTTTTCTTCTTTTTTGGGCTTCGATTAAGCATCAATCTCTGAAAGGACAATATATATTCTCAATGCAGTTCACAGACCTAATGTAAATTAAGATTTGTCGGAAAAATATCTTTGTTTTAGGTCTTAATGTTATCTGTAAATCGTTAATTCGCTAAATTTGAGCGATTCGTACATGCCTGTATGTAACCAAAAACCACTTGAAGTTTAAAATCAAAAGAATTGTATCTCCATTGGTTTTACTTAAGTTAAATTCCCTAAATGCAAACTATACAAATTAATTAACCCATTGAAGGAATTTTAAATTAATTCGGTGTAATATTAGGTGATATTTTTTGCGGAAATAACATTTTATATTCCGACGGTGCTGTAAAAGTCGTAACACGTCTGCGCGATTGTTAGAATTATTTCTCGATTCACTTAATCTCTTGCCCTGGACGTCTTAAAAATAAGGAGTATTTACCAAATTTAAATTATAAAATATAACATATTGTTTTTTTGTGAAACTAATAATTTACTGAGGCGCCTCGGCCGAAGCCGAATATTCAAATTGTACATGAGCTTATATATGAGTACTTCCGTTTTTTGTTTTTGATAAAGCAATATAATGATTTAACAATAAAATGTATGGGTATGACATACGTTGTATGAATTTTTTATGGTTCTCATAAATAATAAATTGATTTAAACGTCTAAATGAATATTTTCAGAAAACCAGAAAACAAATAACTCAAATGAGGACATTTTCAGCGATGACGAGTTTAAAAGTAGTTTTATAATTCGAATTCTTTGATTTCAAAACGAATACACGAGATGAAGTTGAAGGAATGAAGGAATTATTTCGAATTGAAGAAATTCCGGCATTTAGTTATTTACAGATATGCCGTTATCTTTTCGTAAGTTTTTTTTGAAAGCATTTAACAATTAAACAGTGATACAGTCAACTGCTCATCCTAGATTTAAGTTGTGAGCAGAGTTTAACACCAGAACAAAATAAGAATAGTCTAGACTGGAACGTCAATGATCCAGATTTTTGTCGTAGACATACCGAATGGGAGAAGAAAAATAGGAAAAAAATTATTCTATACTTTGGATAACACTGCGAACGTATTTCTTTTGTATCTCATCAACTTTATCAAAGAGTTATTCTCATGACACGTTAGTTATATCAAACTGTTACCCCGCGAAATTCTGAGTTTCTTGAAAAAGAAATATCATCATAATGTTAACCCCTAACAATTGTCATTTTTATGAAAACCTAAGGGGACTAGCAAACCGCGTTCTTTGAAACTTCCTTTTCAATGCCATAATTCATGTACTGGGTCCCCAGTATTTCAGTATAATAGTATCAGTCCTTTAACTGTTAAATAATATGAAATCAAAATAACTTCAGCATGCATGTTTAGTTTAGCTTGAATCATCCGTGAATTAACAAACACGATCAATCAACTTTACATTGAAATTTACGAAAACGGCGACTCATTTTATTTGCTCGTGATAAATGATTCGATTTCTTCTCACTCTCAAACACACACAAACTAACACATGGCTGCTCGATCTGATCAAAGATGACCACAACAGATGGCCGACCACCAGCAAATTACCATTCATGTGCACAACGGGTGCACCTGTTCTCACTCGTACACACCCCAAAATTGTTTATTTACAATTTTCATCTCCCCTATTTAAATGAGTCAGCTGATCATGTTTCAATCGATGCGCTTTCGATTTTCAAAACAGCCACAACAAAATATTGATTTTTAATACGCAATACAACATTTATTCATTAATAAACTATTGTAGTGTTCAGTCATCCCTTTAATTACCTTTATTACAGAATGTGCCATAATTAGAGGAACGTATAGATTTGTGCAATATCCATTTTTGATTTTTATTCTTTGTGCCCATCATGAGCAACGATAGACTATCTCCCAATGTGAGTAAGCTCTCTTTCTAACCCATTCAACAATATCATTGTTTAAGGAAGTCGAAAGAGCTCGTATTCGTCAACAGGACGAGTTATTCCACAAGTTGTTGAGCTTCAATTACCGTATCTACCACAAATATTGTGCCATGCGTGATCATTTCATCCAATTTTCTTTGTAACTTATAAATCTTTTTTCCCATTCAACTTTATTTTATAGATCATTACAATGTGAACCTGCTGAAAAGCGAGAGGAAACATTTCAAAACTTCAACAAGACTATTGTAAGTTTTTCATTTAGTCTCGTTATTAAACCTCTCATCGTTTCTTATAAATTCGAGGTGTCCTCCAAATTAATTAATTTCACTTTAAAATTGTTATCGTAAGCATATCTTCAAAATTTCAGGAACTGTTACGAGCCCATATACGGATATTAGAGCGTGATTCCGAAAAAATGCTCACTTCAGATTAATAACAATGATCAATTCACTTCTGTATATATTCTTTCAACTAAAAAATGATGTTATTTTATAATTAATAAATTACAATAAATTAGAACAAAACATCAGAAAGCAAATAAAAAGGTTATTTTTTGAACATTTTCAGGCACTTTCTCCTTTTTTTTGTATATTTAGGTGGAAAACTTCTACAAACCTCCCGGTTCAATCAGGATTTCCCTTTTCTACAAAATCCCGATTATTACAATCAAAATCAAATAAATCCTAAGTGAACAATTTAACAAATTACACAATGTTTTAGAAACAATACTATAAGTACAACTAGAGCTTATTCACAATAATTAAACAGTTTAAATAGTGAGTATTATACACATTATATATCTTTAGTTGGATCTGATTAATATCCGCATGGTCGCTAATAAGGTTTAACCAACAAAAAGACATTACTAAACATTATTTTTTATACAAGTAACTGCATACTTGTTTATATTCACAAAGGGGACGGTTGTGTTGATCCGTGCAAATCTGTAAGTCAGTTAAATCATTTAAAAACCGATAATAAATAATAAAAAAAACTCACGCAAAATCTGCAACGGATGACCCGGTGGTAGGTGTACAGTCGACCTGGCAAAATGAATCAACAATTTCGTATGCCTTTTTACTTGCTGATCGGATGTCGAATCCATCATTTCTATACCAAAAATCATTATAATTTTGTATTTCTTCAACTCACTTTGTAAATTTGCCAATAATTGTCGCACAACATCTGGCAAAACCTGAGCGTTACCTGGATCGTTCAGCTTAATCGCTGGCAAGATTTGTTCAATATACCTTAATTTAACGTAAAATAAATTTCCACGCCTATTTCCCTACCTGTATTTCAAATCACGCTCTTCATTCAAATTCAATGTCAATTGCTGCAGAAGCGATATCAACACCGGCTGTGGCAAGATATTCTTTGGTATCAATACGTCGGGATCGACCGCCGCACAAACAAATTCCAACAAATGTCGGTCTCCATTGTTCAATGCCGCTTCAAATGCCAACTCTGGTGCTGTGGCGAGTAACTGTGTCAAAGATTGCCGATCAACTTGTGCAGGAGTTCCAATCTAAAAAATAATTCAATGAAGTTTCATAAACCGAATTCCCACTAACGGGCTGTCTAATCTGTTGACTTGACATCGCCTGCTGGCTCTGAATGCGTTGCTCTCCGAAAGCGGTTTGCACCGCATCCTGTACCATTCTTGTCGTAGATCCCATATACTAATTAAACCCACATTGTAGAGCATTCAAAGACAAAATCAAACCTCATTCAATCCCAGCCTAAAATGCTCATTAAGTCGAGCGAACAAGTTCTCGCACAATCTTTCAAAAGCCGGAACCACACATTCTTGCAATCCGACACGAACTGAACCACCAATCCGTTGAGACAAATATTCCGAATCCTGTAGATTTTATTTTAATTAAAATAAAAATATATTTCCAACCAGGTTCAATGATCTTAAATTTCGATCAAACGTCGCTTGTACGGCCGATAAATCGCTCCGAACTTCAGCTATCGTCTCATGGCGTGCCGTGTCGCAAATTTCTTCAACTCTTGATATTATAGATCTCTCACGCTGACGCATTTCCTGATCTAAATTTTTATTTTATTTTTTAGCGGGCGACAATTTTACCAACCAATGTTCGATATCATTTCCAATATTAATGAATTAGATGTTTGTCTTTCGGCCTCCATTTTATCAATCCTTCGAACAATTTCATCGAGCTACAAAGTATTTTGTTAATAAAAGAATTAACACAAATAGTTAATTTGGAGGTCTACTTAAGTTGTAATTGAAAAAAAAAAAAAAAAAATTAATTCTAAACATCTATGATATTCGAAAATTCTCCGAGCAAAAAAAATACCGAACCTTCCAAAACATCATATCATTTTTGTAGTTGTTCTCTGTAGGCTCCGCTATCCCTTGATCTTCATTTTCTACAGACAGAACTGACATGTGTTCCTTTGGCTGCTGTGCACGCATTTTTAGAGTTACCTAAGCACGTTAAAATCATATTCTATTAAATTTACAAGTATAAAACCTCCAGCTCAACCATTCTCCGTTTTCCCATTGCCACAAACTGTCTTTTAGTTTTAATCTTTTTTGGTTTTCGCACAATATCGCCCTCAATTGGAGATTCATCATCCGAATCGTCTTCATCGTACCCACAACTAAACAGATCCGATGATTCATCGGCTACAATATATAAATACTTGTATAATTCTATAACAAAACTATACCATTTTCAGTTGTTCCTTTATTAATATGCGCTATCGCATAAATTGAATGGAAGAACGAGGTTTGTGTTACTCCGACAAACCTGGGTAGATCGTCTTTGTCATCACATGGTGTTAGTTCAATAGAGAACAGGTTCTTCAAATAAATAATTAAATCTTTTTAAATTTAAATATTCATTTACCATTCCCTCGACATCAAGGAGATGTATAAACAAAGCGGACGGATCTACAATAGGAACGAAATCGTTAACGTCTAGCGGTGATTCAAATCGTATACGTCCGAGACAACGGTACGATTTACAGTCGAATATCGCTAATTTTCTACCACCATTAGTCATCGCTACAAATGATCGCCATAAAGGTATTCTGTATAAATAATTTCTTTTTTCCATCTTCTCATCTTCTACAATATCCTACTCTTTTCGATCCGTTGTGAAATCATCAAGAAATATCAGATCAGATATCGATGTGTTCTTTCCAAAACAATCAAAGTGAAAATTGTGTGAAAACTTGAGCACATTTTCCTCCTCGTTAATCAAATAAAACGAAACTATTCCAGTTGATTTGGCGATAGCAGCAGCCGTGGAGTCAGGCGAAATACAAACGCATGTCACTTGTACATCCTGATCTTCATCTTCCTCCTCGATTGTCAACGACATGACGGCTCCTTCAATATTCTTTGCGGCTTCAAAATCGAATTCATCGCCTTGGTCAGCTCTAACGAGAGCACCGATGTTTAATATATGCACATGTCTCCCCTCCAAATTAAAATTTTTAAAAACGTAATTAGAGTTTAATTACCGAATAGACTGACAGCATGTCGCAATCTTCCTCAGATTCGTCATAAACAGGAACATATGGACACCATGATATTCGGTAACGTTCTGACTCATCCCGTGTAGATCTTGAGGGCCAATTCAGCACCGATACATACTTTTGCCTAATATAACCCACTATTTAACTAAAAAATATCGCAGTCTCTTACACTTCACAACCATCATTGACCTTGTATATAAACAAGCTCGATTCAGTGTCAATTATAGCGAAATATTTGTTATGTTGTGCAAAAGCAATATCAATAGCATTTCTATCGCCAAGTTCTTTAAAGCGATGTCGTTGCTTTGTGAGCACATTTATAATGTTCACCGACTCCCCAACGCTTTCATTAACTGTTCTGAACCCGATTATCTCATCATTTGTTGACAATATATGGCCTCGTAGATTACGGATCTACAATCAATTTCCTAATTATACAACCACTTTCCATTTCTTTACATCTCCTCCTCGATAATCCATAATGGCTTTGGTATGGACGTTTGAGGAATCCCTTTCTCGTCCATTATCATCGTCATGCGAGCTCATATGCAATACTACATTGCTGCCAAGTTCGAAGTCAATGACCGGGTTCTCGCGAGAAATCGAGCTTAAATTTCAATTATTCTCTTACAGCCCTTTTTCGTTAAAACCAACTATCTCTCGAGAACGGTGTTTGGCGAATGCGCAGATGAAGTCATCGCAACTTCGGCCATTAGTTTACCCCTGTAATAAGATCAACATTTCTCTGCATTCCGTAGCACTGATAAGTGATATCGATTAATAAAGTTTTTGTCAACAAAAAACTAGTTAACAGAACAATAAAAGCATGAATAAAGTGTAAAATGAAACAGTAATCTTGACACGAAAAATTGTAAAAACAGTTAAATTTGATAGTTACTATAACAAAAAAAAACAAGAAAATAAATAAATTAAAAAATAAATAAATAAGAAGTTGAAAATCGGCAAGTTGCCAAGAGCGATGTTTGCACCGTTCATTGACCATAATTGACGAGCCGTTGCGTACTCGATTAAGCGCTAGTTCAAAAAATCACAATTTTTACAAAAGAAACAAAACCAGAAACAGTAAAAATCGTAAACAAGATATTATCGGTATTGAATTAAGGTAAAATAAATTTTCATCGCACGGCGAGATAATTAGAGACGAGTGTACATAGGTAATTTTAATTAGCATGTCGCCATCGACAATTAGAAATGTGTCAACATCGATTTATTATAACTTTTCGATTGAACATCAATCACAAATTGAATGTTAGGTTATATGAAACCTAGTTGGTGTAACTTTTGGTTTTTTGTTATAAAGAATAATAATGTCACTATTTGAATATTCATATCTTGTTTACTAAGATTTTCCATTTAAACTAAATTATTATTAGTTATAGTTCTGTTAGATGTGTTTTGTTGAAAATTTCATAACCTATATCAACTTATAAATTATTAGTTCAGATTGATACATTTTTGTTTACTATTTCACTCTTATCATAAAAAAATTTACGATCGATTCCATTTATTACTTAAAATCAATAATCGACGAGAAGAATTTATAGATTATTGTTTTTATTTTAATAAATTCATATTAACAAAAATGCCATAATACACACCATACATTAATCGAATTTTAAATTCAATTAAACCGGTTTCAAGCCGGAAACATTTCAATTTTATTTTTACGCGTCAACCATATTCTATTTCAGTCCTAATTATTCAGCGTGTGTAATTCGATATTCTCTCTCGTCCAAATAATTATTGTATTCAATTCACATTCATATCAGTTTGTGCACAATCAGTCTCGCGCTCAATTACTTATTTGTGTGCGCGCAATCCATTTGGATGAGCTCTTGTTGTTTATCGACTATTTTTGGGAGCAAAATCGACGACACCAGCACTAGCTGACCACCAGTTGTGTGAGTGTGTGTGTGTGTGTTTCTGTGTCTCGCTCTCATTCATTTCACGTGAAAATAGTGGACATTGGTTGGAGGAGTGAGATCGAGCCGACCGGGTTTGCTTTAGCTCCGACTGGTCCAATTTGGTTAGGCTTCCATGCGATATGCACACAAAATGCATAGCAAACAGATCATTGCATTTTGATTATTTTTTTAATCGTTTAATTTCAATATTAAACTTTAATACAATATATTTCGCAATATTCATTTCATTGATCCTTTTAATCGATACTGTAGAAACATTTTAAACCTATCATTGCGAAATTTGTTTTTTTCTCGGATACTACAATTTTTTAATGTTTTTCTTTTTATTTTCTTGTAACATCATTGAAATACAGTAACATAAATATGTTTTAATAAGAAATATTTTAAAATTCTTTAAATTAAAAATTACTCAATTAATCTTTAGTTAAAGGCAAAGTATACTTACTCTTCAGAGTATTCAATCATGAAAGAACATATTTTTACACTAAAATAAATAAATAAACAAACTAGATGCTAATTGCTTTCAATCGACCTTACACATGACTATTTTTTATGAAAATTACTTAATACATTAAAAGAATAATATTTAATTCATGTTTATTTGTAAAAAAAGAATATTAATTCAAACATATCACTTTTTTTGATAACATTTTTCTTTCTTCCAAGAACAAAATTTTAACAAAGTTTCCATTTTACCCAACAAGAGCACATCAATCTTATTTAATGTTCACCAAGAAAGTGTGCGTTCAATGTGGAACATTAAAACCGTCGTGTGTATTTATTAATTAAGAGTTGACTGGTTTCTATTTCTGTTAGTTAACAAAAGTTGATACTGAAGGTTACTCATTCATTTCATTTGTATCGATTGCTCAATTTGAAATATTTTCGTTTAAACATCTGTCCGATAAGAATGAATAGCTTCATTCTTTTGATATTTCTTTATTTCCTTATCAATTTAGGCAATTTTATGGTTAAAAACGGTTTTAATGTTTGTTTCGTTTATAGTTCTTTTTTACATGACAATTAGAATGTAATCTCGTTCATAAACGGTAATGCTACTTTTTAGGATAATCGATAGTTTTAAACAAATTACTAATTTCATGTGAAACAATGTAAAGCGTAGAAATTTATTCTCATTATTTTATATGTTATATATTGTCCTTTTCAGAGATCGGTGCCTAATGGAAGAGGAAAAAAATTATGATGGAATGAGGTTCTCGATTGGACGGCCTCTCTTTTTAGACGGCCATTATTTTTTACGAAATTATGGGCAGCATATATTTAAGAGGAATTGACGAAAAATGTTTTTGTGGCCCCATCATTTTCTCTTCTTTTATTACTCTTCCATTAGGCACCGATCTCTGAAAAGGACAATAACTTAATTAATTTTTATTTCTATAGTCGTCGCCAAATGAGATTACCACCGCAAAATGTGGCACACTTTTTTAAATATTATTTTTCATTTAATTTTTATGATTATTATCATTTTCCACATTTATTCCACGATTGAAACAACATCTAAAATATTCTTCAATTTATTTATATTCTTCAATTTATTTAAGCAAAAACAGTATAGAACAAGCCTAAACAAGAAAATAATCATAAAAATTAAATGAAAAAATAATATTTATAAAAGTGCGCCACATTTGGCGACGATTATACCTTTTTTATTTTAATTTTCTAGTGCAGTGGTATATTGCTAAGTGTTTAAATGGTATATATATATATATATATATATATATATATAGTATCTCAAGATGTGATCCGTCGCGTGATAAATGTTTATTTTAATAAACAAGATCTTTTTAATATTAAATTTTTGTTCTATCTGACAAATGAAAGTATTGTGTCATGTATAATGAATAAAATTATCTTTTTTTCATATTTAATACATTTACACTTCACTTATTAGATCTAGTCGTGAGATTTAGTTAAATAAAATTAAGCCGAATCGTTTCATCTTTTTAATAACTTCGCTAAAATAATTAAAATTTAACTTCATTGAGAATTATATTCTTGTCATGAATATGGCCAGCCTGCTCAGTTAAAGACTCGTCGGCCATGAAGCCAACTAATCCGAGCTGTGGTGTGTGATAAAGGAGTTGAGATTTTAGTTTGTGCTCTCAGGTGAGCTCTTCAACGTCTGACTGGTCAGCGTCAGAAAACTCCCCACCTCCAGTTAACCCGACTTAAGTCGGGTTAATTAAATTAAAGTATTTATTTAAAAGTAAGGTCACGCCCAATAAAATCATCGCATATTTAAATTGAATCGGACATTCAATTTGGTGTGCGACTTCGTTTCCGTGAGTTATAGGAGCTATCAGGTGGACTGGAGGCAAGGTTTAACCGGACGCAGCCTTTCCTTTCATGACCCATCAGGTCAGGCAATTCCTCCTGATGTTGTGCTGCGCTAGGGATAGCGCCTGTCAGCACAACGGAGTTTCCCGCCACGGCGTTCTATCGAAAATTAAAAATCTTTAAATAGCTACAATTGAAATAATGAAAGCATAAATTCTAAAAAAAGAAAAAGGGGAAGATATCGTAGTGTTTCAATGAAAATAATGCTTTATTAGAGATTTGTAACTATTCCTAGCTATCGAAATTAATTATCGTATAAATTCTTAATTGTTTAAATCTAAAATATATAAAAATACACAAATATGATTACTATTAAAGTGATTATAATTGAAATAAGCCAAACCATGAACGAAAAATATAAATATCGAAATATTTGAGTTGCCGCGAATTTTGGATAAAATAAAGGAAACAATTATTACGTCCACGTCCATTAATTTTAATAATTAAAAAATTTTTCAATAAACCTGTAGGGCTTTAAGGCTTTAAAGCTTTATAAATAACTTAAAGTTTCATTTATCTTGTGTACGTTTATCATATCTATCGATTTATTTTCTACCTCTCACCCTTATTCTCTTGAGTATCAACAAAATGACTCATCATTTTTCCCATAATAATTCCAATTATTTCAGGATTAATATCGGTGGCAGCAATAACATCTATCTGCATAAAATTGGATTGAATTAACGGTTTTAATCGATAGTTGGAACACAATGACTCAAGTGGCCGATGTATGTTTTTTTTAATCGTCATAATTTTGTTTAAAAGAAAAAGTTTTATTGGCCATTGGGGAGGATTTATAAATATATATTTGAAAAAACTTGATTGGGAGGGTGCAACGTTTTTAATGGATGATTCAAAATGTTCCGCTGTTTGGAGTGGAATTTCCTCTTCGAAAGTACGAAACAATTGTTTTGTTTGTTTGCGCGAGAGTTTATCGTTCGCCGCCTTTTTATGCGCTGTTGTGTTTATGTGTAACCTAAAATGTGTTTCTTTCACCAATCGATTCGAGCATTTCTTGAAATAAATCATATTGCAGAGCGAGGTCATTTCGGGTAATGTGAAGGATATTGTCAATCGTTTGTCTAGAGATATGACGAATCGAGTCCCGTTCAGTGTCCATCAGCCACAAAACGACCGAACAAGTATGTTAAAGGCACAATAATTTAAATCTTATAGAATTTTAGAGACCATATTCTATGTTGGAGCGTTTGCATATTCCGCGAAGCAACCTGACGAATTGACTTTTGGTGTGGGGGACGTCATTGAGGTAATTTTTATTTAAAAATATGAAAAAATATGTATTTTTAGTTTATCGAAGAGGTCGAGGATGGTTGGAGCAAGGGGAAATTGCGTCCAGGAGGCCAAATCGGAGTTTTTCCAACAAATTTTGTTGTCCTGAAACGTTTGATATTTATATTAAATAATATATAGAATGGCTCAATTACAGAGTCAAATACATCAATAACAAGACCAAAAGAGCAGCCAAAGAAGGATGGAGTTACGATGAGGCAAACAGAACCAACGGCCATTGAACGAACGCCATCGACATTTCTTTCTGAATCATTGCTCACAGCGACAAAACCTTTAAACATATCAAAACCAGCCAGTGAAACACCCATGGAGACTAAGGGTAGGGAACAAATACTCTAATTTAAATTTGATAAACAATAATCCTTTAGAAATGGCACGGATCAAGTTTCTTTACACCCCCCAACACCCGGATGAACTAGGCCTAAATGAACTGGATTTACTTATTAACATAATCAGCAAGGTTTGTTTGAAACGGTTATATTCTATTCATATGAATGAATTCATGATATTAAAGGACTGCGGCGATGCCGGCTGGTTTGAAGGCGAACTCAATGGGAAGAAAGGAGTGTTCCCGGACAACTTTATTGAGCTTGTGAACGTTCCGGCATCCACCGAGTCTGGCACCAAGTATTCCTCATCACTTCTCAATCGAACGGTGACGGTTCCGAACAAGCCGCCGCCCGCCAATCCCCCGCAGCCAGTGATCCCTCCAAAGCCGATGAAAATGAAACAAGACATGGCTGCTCCAACGACATCCGCACAGACGCCGAAGAACTCTTTTGCGGCGCTTCGCGAGAAAATGTCATCGGTAAGGTGTAGAGACAACGCTTTACGATAATTTTGTTTTAAGAATTTGAAAGTAGTAGCTCCGGAACAGGTCGCTTCAGTGCAGCAAAAACCAACAGAAGTGAAAGAATCGAATGATTCTGGTGACCAGGTGCCCGAATTACAGCATGTGACGAAAAGCCGTGCAAGACCGCCAAAGAGTCGACCCATGAGTATGGTTATGAGCAGGAATAAGGTTTGAGCTTACATTTTTTCCACTTGCTAACATTTTTTTGCGTTTTTGTGAGTCATCCCATCTTAAAATTTTGGTTCCATAGGAGTGTTGCGTATGTTTTTTCTCTCGCATGAATACCAAATTATGTGTTGCGCCCCTTTTTTCGAATTATTATTGCGCATGGCGGGTTTAGGATTACGAAGTTTTTCTTTCAATGTGCCGATCAAATTTTGCGTTATTTCTTGCTCAATATTCGAAAAATAATGTTTTTAGAACTTGCAGTAAAAATTTTCGATTCAAAGTTTATCCATGTCTTTTTCAAAATATACTTCGTATTCCTAATTCCGTGTTCCTTTTTTTCTTGATTGACAATTCCAATAAATTAGAATATATATAGTCGTCGCCAAATGCACTTTTTTAAATATTATTTTTTCATCTAATTTTTATGATTTTTATTATTTTCCCCAATTTATGCCACGATTGAAACAACATCTAAAACATATTCTTCAATTTATTTAAGCAAAAACATTATAGAACGAGCCTAAACAAGAAAATAATCATAAAAATTAAATGAAAAAATAATATTTAAAAAGTGCGCCACACTTTGCGGCGGTAATCGCATTTGGCGACGACTATATATTATAAAGGTTACTTACACGGGCCCGTGTAAGCTTAAGCAATAATGCGCACGGCAGTGATGGGAGGGATCCCATTTTTGGAAATCTGGGCTTTAAGAAATTGAAAATTTAAACCGGGCTTCCCTTTTTTTGGAATATACCCGGGCTGCGGGGTAGTCCCTCCTATCACTGAGATATATATATATATATATATATATATATATATATATACTATTGAAAAATCTGAAAAGCTCTATACATTTAAATTGTTTATATTATACTTTATGATAGACGAAGAATGAAAATTGATAAAATATATTTTGCAGTCGACTGATGATATGGGTGATCGATTGAGCTCGCCTACGGGAAGTTCGGCGGCGTTAATGTCGGCATCGATGTTCGCGCAGCCGTCTGAAACCAGAAGCAACAATTCGTTTGTAACAAAGACACCGTTGAAACCGGCAGTTGAAGGTTAGTTTAAGTATTTAGTTTGCGGAAAAATTACATTATTTCAAATAACCTGATACTATGTTTAATTTTTGTTTACAGACACAAAGAACGTCGTGGAGACAAAGGAACCTGTGAAGGAAGTTACCGAGTTAAAACTAGAGAAAGATAAGATTGAAACAACATCACCAGCTCCTCTGGTGGCAACAACAGCGACAAATTCAATTACTCCAGCATCGAGCGAGTTTGTACCGAGAGCGGAGTTTGATCTATTACTGGAACGTGTGCGAGTACTCGAAGCGCGGTTAAACATGTGTGAAAAAGCGCAGAGATTATAGAATGAGGCGAGTATTGTCGGGATCCTTGTCCTTTTATTGTTGTTTATTTGATTGGGACCATTTAACAACATTCCTGTCCATAAAATTGATTTATAATTAATATAGATATTTATATTGTGGCATTCATCATTTGGCAATTATTGTGATTTTTTTTATTGATTTCGCTTGTTTCTTTTCTTTATTTTACTGTGCTTTAAATACCAAAAATTATGTTATTTGTGTTTAATATCTAATTTGCTCAAATCGGTGTATTGTATAGTTTTATTATATCCCTTCCCATCGAACTAAAAGGAACAAATGTATTTTTAATATTATATAATGGCTGATATTGTTTTATTATAAATTGCAATTGAAACTATGTACAATTATTTACAGTTAGTTTTTCGTAATCAATTATTTAGTTGATTTTGTTGTTGATGATTGTGAGGAGGTTGATGATAGTAACAATTTGGTTTTTGCTTCAATTGCCTTTGTGATATTGTTCTTTCGTGTTGTTTCACATCTTTTTCGGTAGATCTGCAAATTATTATAATTATCTCGTACAAAAAACGACGGACAATTTTAACTTTGTTTAAAAACCATTTCTATTCTTTCTTACTTACCATTTTCTCCTGAGGCGACAATTGCTCCCATTGCCTGGCTATCAACTGTGATAATTGACCAAATGTGGCGTTCGGCCAATTGCGCTTCTCAATAGACTGCCTTTCACGGAAGAACAGCGCGTAAGCGGATGTGGTCCTATTGAGTGGCGCATCGGTTTTTACTGGTTTGGATGCGTTCGCCGTCGACGGGGAAGAATCGAAATCGAGATGGATCGTCGGCTGAAGCTCCCACCACTCGATGCAACAGTTCTCAGGGATGTTGTATGATGAAAAGTCGAAGATGTTGTTCATGTTCCTAGAAATGTTTTAATTTTAATGTGGCAGATAAGATAGTGAGATGAGTTTTGGGAGAGTGGTCTGGTTTATATTTTGCTTTAAAGTAATCTAAACAGTTTGAGTTTATTTTGAATTGAATTAATTTACGAAATATTTATTGCCGTGGTGTAGGTTAATGAAAAATCAGGGTTAAAGGAGCATTCCGAATAATAAAATGGTCTCGACAGGTGTAGATTTAATTTCCATTTTTTAATTATTTCGATTCTAAATATAATAAATTACATATAAATTGTTTCTATTATAATTATTATTAATGTAACAACCAATTTAGTTAGAAAAAACAAAATGAAACAAAATTGTGATGAAAAAAAGCGAAATAATAAACAAATTGCAAATTAAATCTACACCAGCCCAAGCGAGACCATCTTTTTTTTCGGAATGCTCCTTTAACCCTGATTTTTCATTAACCTACACCACTTCAATACAATATTCCAAGTACATATGAAACATTAAAATTCTAAATTCGATTTTTGCGGAGAAATGATTTGTTCCGAATGCTTACAGCACGCCAAATGGAATGATCCTAAAACTAGCTCAGAAAACGTGCTGAAATTTAATATTTCGGAATAGTACTAATATTTTTCGATAATTTAAGAAAAAGCTGACTAACTGCCATTAACTAGGTTTGTGCAATGGACACGTAAAACTTAAAATGGCGTTTGTAAAAAGAAGAAAATCGCTATTTCGATTTGACGTAATATTAAATATCTCACATCATCTGCAATTATAATATGACTGCCTCATTTAAAGCTTTAACAATCTATCGAACTTTATAAAAACAATTAACTTAAAACCGTAAAAAAAATCACGCGCGAGAACTGAAAAATTAAACATTATAGAATCTCTAGAAATAAACATTCTACAACCGGTAACGACATTTTAAAATTGCGCGCCAACTGGAACGACAATAACACAAGCTCAGAAATCGTGCTTAAATTTCGTTAAGATTTTAATATTTCTAGAGAGTTTAAGGAAAAACTGGAGTAGACAATATTTGTTTAAAGTACACGTGAAAGTTGTATGCCAAGCGTAAAAATAAGAAAATTAGTAAATTTTTGTATCCACGTGTTGTTTCTTGATTTACTTATATTGTTCCGTCAGAATACGCGCCACTAAATACCAGGGTTGCACGGAAATCAGTTTTTTCTCAAACTGACGACGCAAGAAGAAGATGGAATTCCGTGCAACCCTGATACATTATAAAGAGCTGTAAATACATGTATGGCCGAAAATTTAGATACTAACACCGCAACGGTAAACAAAACTTTAATTTGGTACTAGCGCTATCTCAACAACAACTTAAAACCCTCAATTTTTAGTACTTCCATTGCCAACAATCAAAATGATTATTTAAAAAATTTTTGTCTCTCAGACTGACGTGAAAGAATCAGCTGTTTGTCAATTGATAGATCGGTATAGAATCTTCATGGAGACATTGTGAAACCGTCTCCCCTTCTTTTATATAAAGTACACTGCGGACAAAATATGGTTAACGACATTGACCAATAGCAAAACAAATCAACGTATCAAATCAATCTATCAAAATTAGCAAAATAAAAAAAATGTATTAAAGCAAACGTGAGACTATTATAAATGGCATATTGAGCTGTAGCCGGAATGGGTAGCCTCGAATGAACCTCCCCTTTGCTCCAACAATACGTTTCTTCTTCTAATTAGCATTAATCAGGCATGTTTAGCATTAAATCTCACGCTAATCCTTTGTATTGAAATTGCGCAATTAATCATCTATAATTATTTGCAAAGCCGATTCATTTGGTCAAACACTATTTATTATAATAATTTTCAACAAAAACAACAACAACAACAACATTAACAAATAACAAATAACAAGCTCTATTCAATTAATCATAAGACGCTTCAAATATCCATCGATCTATTTTTGAGAATACTTCCGATTCTTTAAAGTGCATATTCCAAAAGAGACGCATTCCTTCCGACATCATTACGAATTTGGAGCGTTTCTCGCTGTTCAACAACGGCTCGAATATCCTCTTCAACACCGTTTCGGGACATTTTTCAATTCCAGCGAACAACTTCTTCAATATCGCGGTGAGTTCAGGACCTCTTGTGGCCCATTCGACGATCTGGACGAAATCAAGTCATTTATGATTTATTGGTTTAATTTAAACCTTGAGACATGTTATCGGCAAGACTTCGTTCGCTATCATTTCCTTCATCAACATAGCTACACTATTTCTCTGATTCTGTTTCAACTGTTCACATTCTTTTAAGCGATCCCAGATGGCGTATTGCAATGTTATCTACAAATCCCCATAAGTTATCCATAAATTATTTGAAAAAATACCACAAAACGTTTGTTGAATTCGCAGAATCTTTGAAGAACCGCAGCATAGAACGGATTAAACGTTTTCTCCTTCAGCATCAACACAACTAACACATGAACAATCTCACGTTCCTGCTCTCCCTTCAGTGATAGCTTCATCAGCCTCTCAAAAGCCTCATCCTCATCTTCAGCGCTGGCAACCGAACAAAATATCTTCCTTCTTATTTCCGTGTTCATTCCCACTTTCGATGCCATTTCAACCACATGCTTCGGAAACTGGGCCATATCTTTCTTCTTATTCTGCACCGCCGACGCCAACATTCCATAGCCTCCCTTTTCCGACAATCGGAATGCTGATCCGACAACCCACCATCTTCCTCTATCTTCCGCGTGCAAAAGATCGTCCAGCGTCATTCCTAATTCCTTTCCATCTGCGGATGAGCCCTTCTCTACATATAAATGTTTTTTATTGACACTTTTACCCAACAAACTTTTCGATAACCCGTGTAAAATCTTTGCTTGTTTATCGATTAATGTATAGTCAATATTTTTTGATGGCTGCTTCTTCAGTCCTTCAACCCTTTCAAGCAGGAATTTGGCTCTTGGTCTTTAAAATTTTTAAATCATGGTATTATAAAGATCTGAAAATCTTACAAGCTAGATATTGGCTTCTCTGCAAAGTCAGCGACAACCTTGTCAATTCTCTCAACTATAGATGGCCAAGTTGTACGTTTAAGTGCCTTATAAGTATCTGGAATTTAAGTCAATTAAATTCCAACCCGCAAAAAACTAACATGAAATCATTAAATATATTGCTTGAAGATTCTCCAAAGTCAAATTGCTGGCAAATTTATCAATAACTTCCAACAAGACAGTGGGATTAACGACCTATTAAAAATAAAACCCCAATAAACATAAATTCTATTCAACAAAATACCCTGAAAGAGACAAGAGTCGTGGCAAATACAACTCGATTTTCCAATGACTTATCATCGTCTTCATTTTGATTTTCCATCGTTGCCGATTTAACCAAATCGCACAGGAATACTTCAACGAAATGAGCAGCTATAATAAATTAATAAAAATTGTATCAAAAAGAAATCCTACAAATTTCGTTGCTTATCATGGAATGACACATGCATATAAAAACACCGTAAGTCATTAATAACGAATCTTGCAGACGAAATGACGATGATAGCACTTTACATAGAATTTTATACAATCCGTTTTTTACGTCATTCTTGGAGCTCGTTGACCAAAGCTCTGCTATAGATTGCTGAGATTTAACAATAGTTGCATCAGATAACCTAGGAATAAAATCATCAACTAGATAAAAAATAATTTATACCTATTAATAATACCAGTGATTGTTCGTTCCACTTTGGCTCTTTTTTCGAGAGAAAGGGGATCGGATTTCTGATCGAGCTCTTCTAATTTCCTACGTGCCGCTGCTGGATCAAATTCAATCAAGCTTCCCGTTTTTCTAAAAACAAAAAAGGAGCATAATTCAATAGTGTTAAAATAGTGTTACTTGTTTATTTTTCGGCCATAAATGTCTTCTGTGACTTCATTTTCTTCTGCATGTTCTTCAGCATCTTCATCTTCTTCTTCGTCGGACTGTTCTTCATCTTCGTTCATTTCATCGCCGGAGGAGCCCTCTTCTAAGGCATTCTCATCATCGGATACCATTTCATCTACCTATAGATGCTTATTTAACTTTAAAAAAAACTTTAAAATACCAATTCCTCTTCCTCTTCGTCATTTTCCATTTCTTCTTCATCATTTTCACTTTCTTCTCCTTCATTATTTCCCAAATCTTCTTCTTCTTCGTCATGAACAGAATCTTCCTCAATTTCTTCATCTTCTTCTATTTCTTCATCTTCCTCATCTGCACTCGATTCCTCGTTTGCTTCATTTTCAAGAATCGATTTCCTTCCTTCTTCATCGCAAAAATTGAGAAGCACTAAATAAATATTTAATCACAGATTTCACAACTTTGATAATTACTATCTAGGCCGTCACTCTTAAAACTCTTCGCTTGCTTTAGTACGCCTTTTGAATCTTTCTTATTTTCATTGATACCCAAGAGAACCCCATATTTTCTGATTTCAGCGTTATCCTCCTCAATACCACTGCCTTCCGCTAATCGTTTCCTTCTCATTTCTTCTACTTCTTTCAAGTACTGCTCATATGTTAGGTCCTCATCACTATCCTCGCTTTCATCACCATATTTACGCTTTCCCTTGTCCACCATTACTTCGACGACGCCGTTGCGCTTCTTTTTTGGAGCGGGATCCTACAAAACCAATCAAAAAACCCGTTTGGGGTTCAAAATCACCTCTAAATCTTCTTCATCAGAATCTTCATCTTCTTCCTTTCTAGCTGCAGCTTCTTCCATTTTCTTCAAACGCCGTTCATCTCGTTTCATTTCACGATTGCGCTTCCGCCGATTCCTCTTTTTGTCCTCGGCGGTTAGACGCATTTCAGTTCTCATCACATCTTCAATCTAAAACCATTTTCGAAGTAATAAAAACACATATGAAATTAATACCGGTTTTCGTGTGGCAAATGCTTTTGCCTGCATCTTTTTAAGTTTTTTGTTATTTTTTCGTTGTTGTTTCCGTGAGAAAACACGAGTTCCTGGATCCGATGTTGTATCGGAGCCCATTCTGGTACCTAATATTGCGAATTTAGGTTACAATTTAATTTTACGAAAAAAATAAAATAAAAATATTTAATGGACGATAGAGTAATTTAGGTTGTTCGTGAAAAAGTTAGTCCATTCCGGTTAGTAGCGGTACGTGAAATTGCGTTAATTTTATTGCGTCGTCAGTGCATTAAATTACGAAACATGTTTATTAAATTATCAAAGATTTCAACGAAAAGTAGGTTGAAACCTAATGAGTTTCTTGACTTTTTTGCTATGATACCATACAGGTTACTGACTCCCTCAATTTTTGCAATCGCTAATACATGATTTTCTGTTTTCACGCCAATTTTAATCATTAAACGATGTCATAGGCCGACGTGAATATTAAAGAAAATTGCCATTGCAATATGGATATAACATTAGAATATTTTTATGGATTTATAGATTTATCCTAATCTTCTTTATAATTCAAATTGACTCTCTAAATGTTTTGCTTCCAATAACGTTTTAACAAAAATATTGTGATTCTTGAATCATCTCGAGAATAAAACACTTCCACTGAATATTCGAAAACGAAAGACTATTAATTCTCATATTTCGTAATTACCATTAATATAAAAACCAGCTAATCATTCCATTAGAAAACCTTGAAAACTGTCGTATTTACGAATCAATACAACAAAGCTATTTCCACTATAATGGATGGAACCATCTCATTACATTATCATTCATGTCCCCGTTTTTATTATTCGCCGCGAACAAACAGATAAAATCAGCTCAATTTATCCATATTTATTATTTTATCTCTCAAATATCTTATCGATGGCTAACTAGCCATCTTTGGATCAATATGTGAGATATGAACGAGGAAGTCGTTATGATTGCGTTCCTGGAACGTTTTATATGATTAAAATGGAGAATAAATTTCCTTTGGATTTGCTTTGGTTCAATGGACATAAATTTCCTTTGGTTCAATGGACAAGCAGATTTGATACATTCTTAAGCCGAATACATTTTCTAGAAATATATAAGGTTAAAATAAGCGCAATATTTCGCCAAACTGAGGCTCGAGTCACATATTCGCTCATTTCAAAAATAAATGCGCGATTTTAACCTTTTACATGAATATTTGTAAATACGAACCGAACGGAAAAATCAAAATTAACGCTAAATTAAAATTGCAAAATATTTAGACGAGTCATGCAAACTTCTACGTTCCTTCGTTTTCTAGCATTTAATATTTGTATTATACCTGAGTCCTCTTCTGAGCTCACAGTTCTTCATATCTTATTTGAGCTGACAAAGGATTGAAAATGAACATTGGTTTCATCATTGGGATTAAAATCTCCTAAATTTAAAGTGACTTTTTAATGTGCAGCTAGATTTGTTAGTAATATATTTACAATATTATTATGTAAATAATGAAAATATACAGGGTGGCTGAAAATTACCCGGACTATATGAAAACCAATGTATTTCAGTGAATAATTGTTCAAACACACTCAAATTTCATATTTAGTTTATTTTTACAATAACAAACATAAATAGATTATCGTTGTTCGATTCGATCTCCGCGGTTTCTGATGACGGCGCGAAGACGCTTCGGATATGCGTCGACCGTGGCGCGCAGGTATTCCACCGACAATTTGTCCCATTCCTCGACCAGCGCTTTCTTTAGAGAGTCCAAATTCGGGTGAGGCCTAGCACAGACCTTACTCTGTAAGACCCCCCATACGGAGTAGTCCAACGGATTAAGGTCAGGAGACGAGGCGGGCCATTCTGTTGACTTGATGAAGGAGGGGAAATTGTTGGCGCACCACTCCTGCGTAAACTTTGCAGTATGAGCTGGCGCCCCGTCCTGCTGGAACACCCATCGTTGTCCACCAAAGTGTTTTTGGGCCCAAGGAAGCAAGTTCTTCTTCAGGATCTCATTGACATAGTAGTCCTTGTCGATTTTGACACCCTTTTCCACGAAAATCAGAGGACATTTGCCATTGGAGCAGATGGCACCGAAGACCATGACGCTGACGGGGTGCGACGTACGATGAATCGTCCGGCCGAGTTCTGAAGCTTCCTCGGACGTTCGGGCAAGCACTCGATGGTTTTGCGAATTGAATTCGGCCTCCACGGTGAACAGCTTCTCGTCCGAAAAGACCGTCGACAGATGTTCCCCAACCCGCGCGCGCGCCAAAAGGAGTTTTGCCTTTTGGTGCCGTTTGAGCTTGTTGGATTGAGAAAGGATGGCCGCTTTTCTGACACGATAAGGAGTCAACTTAAGCTTCTTTTTGACAATGGTTGTCATTGAAGCTCGTGACATATTCAGCGCGGACGCCATCTTTCTGATGCTCTGATGAGCATTTCGTCTGATTCTGTCTCGGACGATCTTGACGTTCGAAGAAGTCGTCACCGCAGTTTTTCTTCCTCTGCCTGCACGGTCCTGGGTTGTGCCAAGATCCTTGAAACGAGAAATTGCATCGTAGACGGTACTTTTCGGAATTCCCAGATGCTTCCAAATTGCATACGTGCTCATTCCGGACTTGTATAATGCGATAATTGCGGGTCGGTTTGCATTTTGCTTTGCCATTTTGCTAAAACCGAACCAATTATCATGAAAATTTGGGAGATAGTAAAAAAAACATTGCTAATTAAAAAAATTAAAAAACATTGCGCTGAAAAAGCGCCAGTGCGCCTCACGAAGGCGCGAAATTTTAGTCCGGGTAATTTTCAGCCACCCTGTACATGCACGTGTGATCCTACAACTAAATGGAAAATCGTTTCGATGGATGTTATATAGGAGCTTCTGTACTCGATGGCATTCCGATTCGAGGACTGATATTAAAAAGAAACCAGGATCGAATGGTGACACAATGTGACGTTTACGTTACAATAAAGATTTTGCTCTTTGAATGAACTCGCATTAATATTGCCCAAACTAGCCATCTTTGGATCAATATGGGAGCTATGAACGAGGAAGTCGTTATGATTACGTTCCTGGAAAGTTTTATATGATTAAAATGGAGAATAAATTTCCTTTGGAAAGAAGCGTTTAATATGATAGGCATATTTGATACATTCTTAAGATCTTAAGCCGAATACAATTTCTGGAAATATATAAGGTTAAAATAAGCGCAATATTTCGATAGTACAAGGATTGGATTAAAATTTACAAGGCCACGAAATAACAAACAAGTTTCTACGCTATTTCAATAAACCTATCTTAAAATATTTAAAACCCTTACAATTAGAAGGCAATTAGAATATCTACTTACAAGGGAAGTGTTTTAGGTCTCCATCTCAGATTTTGATAAAAATTTGCAGATAGATTCCTTATGGCTTGATTAGTATACTGTCAAAAAATTAGGACCTACAAAACGGTTTAAGTAGGTGAAAAATGGGTCTAAAACCCAAAAAATCGCGATTTTCAAACGCAAATTTTATATAGTTAATGTTAATCAATCCGGTTCATATTTTAAGGGATATATTATCTTATTAAAAACTATCGTTTTATCATATTTTTTTCAACTTTCACGTGGTTTACGTGAAACTATTTTCAATAAATACTGATTTTCGAAAGGCGAAAGCATCGGGGCAACAGCGCAGTGGCAAAACGAGAGGACACGGAACGGCAGGGTGAGGGTTCGATTCTTCTAGGGGGTGGTGGGTTTCGGTTGGTGATGCTATTCGAAATTTCTCTCTCTCGATTTTTTTTTTTGATTTTCAATTTTTTTTTGAAAATCTTTAAATTAATAATTTGTTAAAGCAATGAGTAGAATTTTTAGGCAATAATCATATAACGAAAGAATAATCATTTTTCACACCCAATCGTTAGTTGAATGGAGACAAAGCTTGGTTCGCATAGTCGTGCAGACTCTGTGATGCTCTTTATAGCTACTTCGAATTTCGATATCCAAGAGTTGAATCGTTTGTCTTGTGAAACTATCAAGAATGTTCAGTAATTTTATTTTATCATAGTCATCATCTGTAGTCTGTCGGCAATGAAGCAGTGGACGACTTCCAGCAAGGCTTCGATGTTACAGTTAAAACTGTATTCTGCACTGTCACACCATGTTTTGAAAATATCGTTGATAAATGAAACTTTGAATACAGTGTGAATAAAATCTAGTCAGTGAATGGATTCGTTCTCGCTCGTAGATTATTATCGATGCATGGAACGACTAGACATAGGAACGAGCATCACGGAAATAATGTTCAAACAATTCCCAAGGATTGAACCTATGTCATGTGTAACCAGCAGGAATTTTCACTGTTTTATATTTTTTCCTTTTTTTTGGGTGCGAATAACCGTTTGAATCGTTCCATTTGTTCCATTCAGAAATAACAAGAAACGAGGTTGACCGGACTCACTCACTGAATATAACTGTATCAAATATTTCCATATACAACTATTATATCATAAGCCCCAACTGAATTGCACATTCCTTTTTGTTTCACAAAACATGATTCTTGTAATTCGGCATGATTGGATAATTCAAAGACCAACAATGGAATTATAAAAATCATCACAGAGTGTGACAGATTTATTGAGTCAATTACATCAACAATATTAAATTCTTCGAGTAACAATTTAAAATTCCTTTGGATTATGTTGATAGGTTCTGCATGAAATATATAAATATGTTCGTCAAAACTCAAACATAGAGTCAGGCGCAGTTGACTTGCGATAGGATATAAGTTAGACCATCAGCTTTTCATATTTAATGTGAAAAATCTTTATGCTTTAATTATATAATTATCAAATAATAATTCTACTCATTGATTTAATAAATTATAAATTTAAAGATTTTCATATAAAATCTTTACAATCAAAAATTCAAAAGCGATAGAGATATTTCGAGTAGAAATCAATAATAGAAATATATCACCCCCAAGAAGAATCGAACCCTCGCCCTGCCGTTCCGTGTCCCGTCGTTTTGCCACTGCGCTGTTGCCCTGATGCTTCAAAGGTTTTTAAATCATTATTTATGAAAACGCACAATTTAAAATAAAATTCATTAGCTTTATTCCATTATTGTGGGTAAACGGGATATTTCTGAATTTCAAACCGATTTTTCACCTACTTAAACCGTTTTGTAGGTCCTAATTTTTTGACAGTATACTAATCAAGCCATAAGGAATCTATCTGCAAAGTTTTATCAAAATCTGAGATGGAGACCTAAAACACTTCCCTTGTTAGAAACCAAACATGCTTGAATTTCTAAAACATTTTAAAGAATTTTAATGACATTAAAAAAAGATAGCATTTGGGTGTTTCTGGGCTCCGATTTTTACGAAATAGAGGAAAAATGAGCCAAGATTACGTATCAAGAGACTTCAATGTCTAAAAGAGAAACCCATATATATATATATATATAGGTATTATATTATATATGAATTTCACCCTCGTCGATGTAAATTTGTTTGATTAAAAGTTTTATATTATCAAAATCTAAGAAATTGAAAGGTCTATTTGATCATTTTTGAATTATTTTCAATGGTCTCAAAGATAACATGAAACAAATATTCAATTGATGTTAATAACTTCTCTTTTTTTTTCATTATATTTCTTCAAAATTTCTAGATCACGTCAGATTTATTACTTTTATTTTTTATGAAAATAAAATTGGAATTGTCAATTTCTTAGATTTTGATAATATAATTTGGGAAAATTAAATTATTTAAATATAATATTATAGCGATTCCGACCGGACATTCTTGAAAATCTCAACGATCATTGATTCATTCGGAATAATGTCAAAAAACAGCCCGGCGAAACACACAAATATCCAGTTATTTCAACGACACATCTTCTCCAAAGAGAACGTGTTTCTTCTCGCGCAATCATCTCAATCCATCCTCCCGCTGCAAAATGGATAATTCTCATAGAGACTTGGGCGAACGTTACAACAACGTCTCGACTTTGGGGGGTTGGGTCTGCTGGCTGTCCACACAGTTGTCCAAGAGGCCGAGGTTATTCATAGTCGTTTCATTCCACAACATTATATTGTTTATAGCGAGCGTATTTTATTAATAAACATTCTTCTTCTTCTTCTTCGCCTTTATTTTATTAGAATTATAATTTGACATTTGTTTCAGAATGAAGTTGATCATTCTTTCCTTAACCATCCTCATCGCAACATGCTTCTGCGAGGAAGAGCAGAAACTGAGCTGGAAGGATGAAGACGGGCTCGAAATCAAGATCATCCGCCCGATCAAGGCGGAAAAGTGCAAGATCAAGTCACAAGAAGGTGACGTGGTCGACCAGTGGTACAAGCTGAGCGACAAGGAAGGAAAGGAAATCGGCAGCAACTTTAACAAGAAGCCATACACGTTCACTCTCGGCAAGGGACAGGTCATTCCTGGCATGGATCGCGCCATGATGGGCATGTGCATTGGCGAGAAGAGAAAGGTCGTCATCCCGGGCAACCTCGGGTTCGGTGCGAAGGGACGTGAACGTGACAACATCAAGGAGGACCAAGTTCTCTATTATACCGTGCAATTGGTTGACTTGTTCCGCGCCGTTCCTGGAGAAAAGTGGACCACAGATGAGGTTAGATAATGAGATAGAAACAGGCAAATTAATAATGTTTTCAGGGAATCGTCATCGAACAAACCCACAAGATCGACGAGGACAAGTGCAAGAAATCCAAGACCGGCGACACAATTCACCAGCAATACGTTCTCCACCTCGAGGATGGAACCTTTGTCGACTCGTCTTTCTCGAGAAACGCTCCATTCATCTTCCGCCTCAACAATAATGTAAACAAAGAAATAACCCCAAAACGAAAATAATCTGAATTCTAGGAAGTCATCAAGGGAATGGATATTGCCATGACTGGCATGTGCGAGGGCGAGCGCAGAAAGGTCATCATCCCATCCGACTATGGTGAGAATTTGCAAAGATTAAAACCAACTTAAGCATTATTTTAGGATATGGTGACAATGGACGTGCACCAGCCATTCCTGGAAAGGCCCGCCTTTACTTTGACATCACCTTGGAGAAGCTGATCTCACGCGATGAACTTTAAATTATTATTATTTTTCCAAAGGAAACAAAAAATATGCCTTAATTGTTAATGCCTTATTAACCGGTATTTATTCGACTTCTTTTGAGAGATAAAAAACGGGGAGATTTTATTGTTAATTCTTTCTTGCAAAAATTGTGTGATTTTTGTTGTTTATGATTGTTGTGTTATTGTATAATAATGTCATAATAAAATGATTTCACCTAATGTGGTGTTTTGAGCAAAAAAACGTAAATTTTCATCTATTGTCCTTTTCAGAGATCGGTGCCTAATGGAAGAACAAAAAAAGATGAAAAATGATGGGCGGCCACACGATCACAAACGACTTCTTCGTCAATTTCTCTTCAATGTGTGCTACCCATTATTTCGAAAAAAAAGAGTGGCCGTCTAAACGAGAACCTCATGTTGTTCTAATTTTTTTCTTCTTCCATTAGGCACCGATCTCTGAAAAGGACAATAACACAAACGCATTTGCAAATGTATACATTTTTGGAATAGTTTATATACCAAGTTGTTTATTGAGGGAATGAGACTGCTTCCAATCCAACAGACGTTTTATGAAGCAAATGATGAACAGAATGATGGAGTTAGCCTCACCACATCAAAAGGGTAAAACAGGTACTAATTATGGATCCGATTTGATGCTAATGAAATCTATTTCGCCACACCCAGATAACGGATGCACCGCAGATTGCTTAGTCGATACGTCGATATCCTGGAAAACGATGATCAACAATTGGGAGCAGAGACCAAAGCGAGATTGCTGACCGAGAAGCTGGAATAAGCCGAATCTGCTCATTTCACGAACAATTGCGCATATTCGGCTTGTTCCAGCTTCGAATATTAAATTTAGCCTCATTAATGTAGAAAGCATTTTAAGAAATCCTGAACACGTATTCATAAGGAACTCTTGAAAATATTCGCAACGGAATAGAACAAGCCTGTGCACAAGCACATCAGAAAGAGATTCGTAAATGTGCATTTGGCATTTTGCATTTCAATCAACACTGCCACTTATTCTATTCATAACTAGTAAAACACAAGAAATACCAAAACTCAACTTTGCCACATCAAAAGCAGCTACATCTGGTGCCCCCTTCATTCCATTGCGCATCTGCCCTCCACATGAATCATTCAATTACCTCATTGATCATCCATCTATTACAAAAAAAGCATAAAAATTGTTTCAACAAAAAATTTCGTTTTTGTACAATCCCGCACAACTATTTGAGCAGCTGCGCAATCCACACAACAAATTGCCAATAATCCTTAAAGAAGTTCCATTTTAAAACGTGCGCAATGATGCATTTCGTGTTGCTCATCCAGTTCTTTATTATTTCTAGTTTATCACAGGTTTGATTCATAAATCGTGATCAAGAATTTACTTCCATTCAGAGTCTGGAATACGGCGGTGAGATTATTGAAAACCAAACAGGTTTCGTTTTTGTGCATCTAATAGAATCTTAACAATTACAGATAATTCGAGCCTTATAATTGAAGAAAATATATTCGCAAAAAACGATACGCCTTCTGGTATCTAATCAGAAACATTTATTAATTAAAAAACATTCAGATGAGTATGGTCCAGACTTGAGTTCAACCGATTCCACATTTGAGCCCATTCTTCCTACAAGTTCTGGTTCAATCATTCCAAGGCCTCCTTCATTTACAGCTTGGTCCTTCTTCTGTAAGTGAATTAACAAAACAATATTTCCGTATTCAACGTATTTCAGTGGGAATCATTGTGACTTTGTCAATACTTCTCATAGCATTCGTTGTGTATCGATTCTGGATCAATCGGTCAGCTAACTCAAATGCACAACAATACACACCATACTAATTACTTTTAATTAACAACACTTTATTTAATAGAAAATTACAAATTACAATGCTAATAAAGTAAACATAAATGGTTACATTAAAAAATTACTGGATGGGGGGGGGGGGGGAGTAGTAACAGTACTTTCAGTAATAGATAGGAATTTATTATATTATGGGAATTATGAATAATATATTGATTATGGTAATTCGTTTATCGGTACGGAATCAAACCGGAAAAAAGGAATAATAAACTCATGAGCTAGCAAATTAAAAATTATTTAACTTATTGAATAGATAATTAGAAATGCTAATAAAATAAATGTCTAAACTACAGGATACAAGCTAACTTAAATACAAATTATCGGTAAATTAAACGGGACAGACGCCTTGTTCCAAATAAAGTTTGCACACATAGACGTACTTATTTTTTTTAAACAAGTTTGCAACTAGGTTATACTGCTCGTCATCGTAATTGCGGAGATCGCATTTTCTAATCAAGACAAGATTCGTATTGAAGCGTAAATGCTGACATTGGAGGCATCTTTTACGCGGAACTCTTTGATTTGGTGTATTTTGAAAAGAACTAATCTCAGATCGATACGTAAAATAAATCCAATTCAAATTTAATTTGTTGTCGTTGAAAAACGCTTCAGGGGGGAAATGACGTCGACACATAATCGGTGGATCGCTATTCAGGCCATTTTCGTAGAGATTATCGATTCCAAGAAAATTGTAACAAGTAATGCGATCCTGAATGCGTAGCGGTAGTCGCACCATTTCTCTTCCGCGCCTTACGATATTGCAATGTGAGCAAACGAATTCGACACTTGGATTCAGATTCTTCTGAAAATTAAAAAGAACTATAATTGACTCGTGATTAATGGGATACTTACTAATCTCCTCTTTGGAGTTCTTTTGTCATTATCGATATCCAAAAATGTATATTCTTCGAGATGTGTTCGGCAGATCGTCAATTCGTGCCCATTATTTGTGCTATTGTAGGTGAAACCAGCTTGAAGGTACCAGAAACTTCTTTCTAATGGATCATCCTTCAAATTCCAAAATTTCTCGGATTTCCCTTCATATAAGCATATATTACAGATAGATATAGGCTTATCAATTTCCAAAAACTGAAAAGTCAAATTAAATTATGAGTAGAAAGGAATTATTAAACATCCTCTGTAGTAAGTCGGTGATTTTGAAAGAATGTTAAGTAATTCAGTGAGAAGTCATGGTAGTTTAGTGGTTGATCATTTGGCATTATCTTTAAATATAATAGTTATTACGTCTCTGAATCAACATTTATTTTACATCTTTCATATCTACATAGTAGATATTCAAAAGTCATTAAAATAACATAACGTCAATTTCTTTATAAATAAACTGAAGAAAACGTAAAATTGAAATTATGTTATTTTAATAAAAAATTAATACTGTTTTATGCTTGCAAGAATAATAAAAAATTCCAGTCATCAATCATGACTCAATAAAGCAAGCAGGTTTATCAAATTTCTTTCGATGCGTAGACTTTCTCTACAAAAATTACAATAAAAACCTTTAGATCTTCGTATTTCTGTAGAATTTCCTCTAATTTTCCGCGTTCCACTTGCACATGACATTTAATATATCTCGCTCCCAACATTTTAGTCATGAAGAAAAACTAAAACATAATATTTAATTGTTTACTATCAAATTATTACAAACCGTTTCCCTTACATGGCTGAAGCAAATGAAACAATTAAATGGCGATTCCATTATTTGTGAAGCGAAATATCTTGTTACATGCTTTGTTATAAGCATTGAAATCAGTGGAATTAATATGTCACTAATATCATCAACTTTTAAAAACTTGTGCGCTTCGTCATAGCATCCACATATACGGCACTTTCTTCTCCCTTTACTGTAATTAAATAAAATAAAATTCTTGTTTTACCACGACGAAGAAAGATATATCAACAGATAATTTTTTCTTTATGGAGTGAAGGTTTAATTTTTGATGACTGTGAATTATTTTAGGCAACAACAGCTTCACGATATCGTTCCTCATTAAATTTTGAGTTCTAGTGTGCTCCTAGAATTAAATACTAGTCTTAAACAATTTGAGTACTAGAAATATAATTCGGCTTCATAATAAAACATGAATTTTGTTTTCCATCGGCTGAAAAGAATGCGTTCATTGTCTGAACCATAACTTCAAATTTTACGGTTACATATATCTGTTCAATTTGTAATTCGGAATACGGAACCTGGTATTCCACAAAATTTTGGTGTTAATGATTACATTAAAAGTGAATTTTCAAAATTCGGAATCGAAGAACGGCCGGAACAAGAAAATCATTAAACAATAAGTCAGAATTTTCTTTAAGCTACCGGGTTTATTTTCTCAACGTTATTCTTCTTTACTTTAAATGCAAACCAAATAAAACGGATTACGTATTTAAGTGGTTTTCTGCTCTATACAGAATTTCGAGTATATTTAAATTATTTTTTAAATGTTCATTGTTAATGTTTTCAATTCCGAACGTATATCAAAATTTCTACAATATCACCCATCTTTTCTTAAAAAAATAAAATTAACATTAATTTGATCTTTCATTTTTTCTTTAATTTATTTTATATATTGAAGATTTTTCCAAAAGCCTCACTATTCATTATTTTGTTAATCAGTTCTTCTATTATATTGGTTGTATTCAGTATTGAATAAACTAATCATCGATGAAAGTCAAACACGAATTCAACAAAAAGATGGATATGTGAAGGACCTTAAAGTTGTTTCCATCAACCAAACTATCGAAGGAACCGAAGTGCACACATAATAGTAAGTTTTTTATGTAGAAAGTTATGAGAAAGTCACTGTAGTCACTAGAGTCGTAGAAAGTCACTAAATGCGAAGTGTTAATAACTCAAGAGATCCGAAAAGCGGGAAGTTAAATAAACTACCCAAACCCAAAGAGAATAAATAACGGTTTTCTAAACTTCATTCGTATATTTTTCATGATAACATTACATGGAAGTATGACGAATAAATAGCGAATAGTAGAACAATTCTTATCCGAGTGCTTTGCTATAACATATAAAGAGACTATAGATTATGAATTATGATAAATTCTAGTTATTTGGCCTATTAGGCGACCTCCCCCATCGCCGGTAAAACGTAAATTGTTACCTAATAGCGGGTTTATTTTTCTTCTTCGTATTGTTTGATCTTAATCTGAAAAATTAAGCTTAGTAATTACTATAATCGACAGGTTTCACACCCAACCACGTAAGTGGATTTATCACATTTATTAACATGGTTGAGCATAAAATCTGTGGTAAAATAAGTAACCTTTTCGGATCGATGATTTCAAAAAGTCCTGATGGATTAATAGGTTTAGGTGGCGCCATATTTTTACAGAATCTAAAATGACAATTATATTACGAAGATTCGTAGAAAAAACAGCTTAAATTAGGAAACAACAAATGAAAAACAAATTTGTCACATGTCATAATTGTGTTACGGTAATTAATGAGGCTCGTCACAAGAGTCAAGCAATACCACTTGTGATGGTCCTTTCAAGTGGTTACTGTATTTTTATTGGTTAAGAAATTTTTTTTAGAAATTATCATTAATAACATAAAGTTTTCAATGTGAGCAGAATCATTAACTTTAACGAAATTAATTTTTTGCATATTTTCCCCTTTAATAAATATTTGATTAATTTCTAGCGTACCATTTCCAGTTAAATTCAATCGTAGATTGATTGCCCTAATTAAGGTTGTAAAAGTTTATTTATCAATACCTTCATTATTTCGTAGATGTAGAATATTTATATATTTTTAAAAATACAGTTGTAGTCTATGGGAATTTGCAGATGGCAATGTAAACTTACCTAAATGATTTTTTTGTGAATTCATATGGAGTAAGCGTAAAAACTTTAAAAGTTCGTTATTGCTAACTTATGTTGATATTAATTAACATATTCCCAATATTCTTGTGATATATTGTGCTTTGATCATAAACCTTCATGGTGCCGTTTCTTTCTTGTATATAGGCCTCCTTGTACCTAACTAGGGAATGGTCTGCATAGTGTTTGGAGTTACAGGATGTGACATATATCATTAGAAAGAGAAAAAAATCTACTTTCTAAATATAAAAAGAGTTTCTGCAACGGCCACAGCTATCTCGAGAAAATTGCGTCTGAAAACCCAACTTGAGCGACACTTTCCATCTTGAAATCCAACTTTGGCTGGCCTTGAATCCTTCAATTTGCATCTCTTTCCATCTTTTTGGAGAAGCTCCGAGAATATGAGATTCAGAGAGATGATTACCGGGAATCAAGGACTAATCTTCTGAAACTTCTTGCAAAACGGCTGTCTGATGTCGCCAAGAAAAAATTGAAAACTGGGATTCATCTTCACGACTTGGATCTTCAATTGATTGCCAGAGATATCATCAGGAAAGAGATGCAAATTGAAGGATTCAAGGCCAGCCAAAGTTGAATTTCAAGATGGAAAGTGTCGCACAAGTTGGGTTTTCAGACGCAATTTTCTCGAGATAGCTGTGGCCGTTGCAGAAACTCTTTTTATATTTAGAAAGTAGATTTTTTTCTCTTTCTAATGATATATGTCAAATCCTGTAACTCCAAACACTATGCAGACCATTCCCTAGTCAGTCGCTCAAACGAATTAATTATTTAAAATATTTTCCAAATATTGTGATGATCCGTCATGATTGACTAAGTATCTTCAACCATTGAACGTTGCTGTGAACAAACCATTTAAGGATAGATTAAGGAACTGCTGGGAATCTTTGATGGCCGATTTGAGCCAAGCAACTTTCACTAAAATGGGAACCGAAAGAGACGCAACAGTGACAAATTGGGTATCCAACAGTTTTTATAGAATTTCGGATGATGTTATTTTTGACGGATTTAGAAGATCTTTAAGCCAAGATTATGATAGTGTTATGGAATTTTTATGTGATCGATTCAAATGTCTTTAATGTGCTAACCTTGTTAGATATAGATGCTTTTATTGTTATAGGTTTTGATTGTTTTGATAGTTAATGTATCCAAAAATTTGTTATCGATTCAATAAACAATTCCAACTTTTATTTTGAGTAGAACTGTTTTCATTAAATATTCTGATGACAGACGAGTGTGTGGAGACATTAGACACGAAATGAGAGAAACCTATCTCTCCCCCCACCACCCCCACCACCTTCTAAATAGTGTACGAACGAAATCCAATAAAACGGTAAAATAGGGTAGTTGTATTTTAATGGGCGACTTTAATTTTCCAAATGTTCGATGGAACGAAAACACTGCACCTTATGAGGATATTCATCGTTCCTTCTCCAATATAATTAGGACCTATAAAGATTAATTAAATCGGAATTTGTAGATGACAATGTAAACTTACTTAAATGATTTTTTTGAATTCATATCATTCGATCTTGAAATTTCTTGGAAGTTATCTATTATTCTGTCTGATATTTTTTCCTGCTGCTTCCAATCGATTGAACGTTCCTAGTCTCATGGAGACAAACTAAGGTTTTTCACTAAACCAACATATTGTGGCACCTCAGGAGGTGTTTATTTTTTATTTATTCTGCTGTTCTGGTTGCATTAAGAATCATTATCATGGAGTACGATAAAGAGGATGTTATCGACACTTCGACATGCTCCCCACCTGCCAAGAGGAGCCGCACGCCGACTGAAAATGACGATTTTTAGATTTTTAAACGTCTTCTGAACTATTTCTTGTGTATACTATAAATCAATTTTTGTGTCAATTTATTTAATTTAAATTAAAATATCTTAAATACCGAATTGCACTGCACTGCCACGAAGTATGCAGCATGTTGCAAAAGTTCACGCACCAATTGAATTTTAAAAAAATGAAAACACACCCTTCATTTATTAATTTCCAGTATTTAAACTTTTTTAAGTACAGCGTATCTTTATTAAATTTGATGTACTTTCTTGCTTAGAATCGTTTATAATAATTTATTAATTGTATTAAGTTTGTTTTAGGCTCCTCAAAATGTTTTAGAACCAAAAAAATTAAGTAAAAAAAGTGCGTGTTTTCATTTTTTAAAAATTCAATTGGTGCGTGAACTTTTGCAACATGCTGCATACTTCGTGGCAGTGCAGTGCGAATTGCTTATTATAATAATAAGTTTAAATTCCTTAAATGAAATCCTGTTTTTACAAAATCAGTTGGCGTGGAGCCTTAATGCTCGTGGAAGACCACCGACTAAGCGCAGAGCTGAAGAACTTGTCGCAAATGGTGGCCGAGCTTCTCAACAGGCGCTCGAGGAGGACATCAAGAAGTTAAGTGATAATTATAACGATCTCCTTAAGTTATTAAAATTTGACTGTGAAACTAGAAAATTCATTAGGGAAACCCAGTAATTTAAGTTCTTCGTGCCCCCAGTCGAATAAAAATAAATTTAATTGTTTCGAGGAGAAAGAGAAAGCTCGTTCCCTCGTAATAATTAATATGCCGGAGTCGAGTAATCAGTCGGCACAGGGCAGAGCTTATGAGGATCGTTGGAGGGATATCTTACCTTCTTAACTTCCTGGATGTTGAGTGTATTCCCACTGCGTTCTACCGTATGGGTAACCACTTCCCCAGGAAGGTAAAGGTGGTAATGCCTTCATCATATCATCAACATAGTAAGCGTAAAACGCCAATAACTGGTGTCTAGCTAAATCATGAATAACATAGAAATCCAGAATATTGTTCATTTTTTTTAAAAATTTGTTTATTCATTTTTTCTAGCCCGTCTTAAACTATCTAAAAATATGTGCTTCTTACCGAAATTTACAATATGAGCGCACTCCACTGCCACGAACACTGCGTATCTTGCAAAAAAAGTGTGGACAAATTGCAAAACCACACCCTTCAATTTTTATTTGAATTCTTTGTTTTTTAAAAATTCTTAAATCGTCTTTGAAACTTCAAACAAATTAACATCATTAATCAATAATTCTAAACGGTTCTAAAACAAATTAATTCAAATTCGAAGAGTTTACGATTGTAAAAATATAAAGAATTAAAATAAAAAGTGAAAGGCGTGGTTTTGCAATATGCGCACACTTTTTTTTTGCAAAACTTCCAGTAGTCGTGGCAGTCGAGTGTGAGCATCTTTTCTGAGCCACCAACTTCTCTGCACTTTGTGCTTGACGGTGGCACTTTGTGCATTACTTTTTCGGTTTGAATTAAATGTTCTGGCGGCAGTTTTGCACGTGTATTGATAACAGTTTCGTGCAAAACACAGTTAAGCCACCGTCGAGCGCAAAGTGCAGAGTTAATCATTCCATTTTATGAGTAAAAATGTTACTGAACGAGTTAAAACATAGTCATTAGAGATCTTCTCAGATCTTCTTACCTCTTAGCCGCCGACTCAGATTGTATCGATGTCTCACAGAAGAGCATCTCGATTCGGAAGGGCCTGCTCATATCGCCAAGTTGTTTATTTTATAATTGGTTGAGCAATAAGTTCGTAGAGTTTTTATATTATCTTTTGCTTCACAACAGTTTTCTTGTTGTTTAGCAAAGTGTATATATTTATATGATAGCGCTTTTTCTGCTCTACAAAACTGTGTTATTGAAATTTTAAATTTTTATCATTTTGAGGCTTAGAAATGAACTGTCCTAGAGGCAAAAATCAGCATTTTGGACATCTGCTCTTCTTCGCTCTTCTTCTAGAGCAAAAAGGAGGCAAAGCCGCTCGGGAAATATGCAGTGTGTGTGTGGAGAAGGTGTCTCTGTCCTGTCTGTTGCACAAAAATGGCGACTTCAATCTTGAAGATACGCCTCAAAGCGGATGAACTTCAGAATTAGACGAAGAGCATCTGAAGGTACTAGTCTCTGCGCCACACCTTAGACGTAAATTTAATAGATTTGTCTGAAACTATCTGTAAGCCTTATTATGTCACTAGGAAGCTTCATTGAGAAATCTTAACGGATTTAGTAGACCGATTTTGTATTTTTTAGTAGACCGGCTTGTAGTGGTTTATTTATATTAGGTATTCATGAATTTTTCCATCCAGCTACTTCTGCTTCCTTGTGTGAGCGATCTAACCTGCTGCTAACACCGTCTAGTTTATCCAAACAGACCGTGGAAGTGACAAAACAAACGGCCAGCGTGGCCAAAATCAAACTTGCTCACGTTGTCTACCAGTCCAAAACAATACGTTTTCGGACACTTAACACGGAGGGCACTCTGTGTTCCTGATCAAGGCATGCACGACTTGGTGTCCTCTTACATTCCATGAACCACTCGGAAGCTGAGGCCTAGCCTCCCTTCCACCGGCACTGGCTTGCTTCGGCGTCCCAGTGAACAGTCGTGTTAGCGATGCCTAGCGATGGCGACGTGGGCGGATATGAACCCAGGCAGTACTCACCAACTGACCTGTGGTCCCCAAAGCCGTACACGGTCAAAACCCCCTAATGCTAGCTAATATGCACACACGACAATCCCCCATTTGGTGGAACGCTAGCGGGCATGCGCGCCTCTGGCGCCCTGTGCTTGCTTGCCGCAGATAGGAAGGCGGCAGCCGCGAGGTTGTGGCGGGAAACTCCGCTATGCGTGTCTGGACCTATCCCTGAGTGCCGCATAGCATATGGAGGAAATTCCCTGTAAGAGTTTTGTAAGGAATGGCGGCTTTTGGGCGTTACCGTTATCTTACACCCCTAGTTCAGGTTCCCACCGTTCAAGGAACCAAAGGGGGATAACACTAAACTAAAGGGGCACTAACAGTGCCTGCGTCAGCAGAGTGCCAGCAGCTCTTTTGTGAGCACAAACTCAATTCCCTTTCCTCATCATTCTCTCCGATAGTCGGTCATCGTAAGAGGTTATTGGACTAGTCTGAGTATGCAGGCTCGTCTTAATTGTCTACGACAATGTTAAAATGTATTTATGATGGTAATTATCTAATCAGAAAATTTAAAACTATAATTGAAGGTTTTGTTTTTTAACTGGCGACATTTGATTAATTTGTGATCAGGTTTAATTAATTTTTGGTTTATTTATAGATTGGCGCATTAATTAAACTTGGAAATGTGTAATTAAAGTAAGCAATTTTCAATTGCATTAGTGTTTTGTTGCTTATTTTTATAGGTAACTTTCTATGTACCTAGAAATTAATTTCCGCGTTTTTTTAAAAATTATTTTGTCAAAATAACGAATTTTATGTTATAATGTTCTCTGTATTATCAGCTTTCTACCTTTATATAATTTTCTTCACGTACTTTATAAAACATCATTATTTTTTGTGTCAGGAAAACGTCATTTGGGGGAAGCTCTTCTTCTCCTTTTCCAACTCAAGAAGAAAGCCACTGACGCGCACCAAATTCTTGCCCAAGCTTACAGCGATCCATAAGAACCTGCCAAGAATTTTCACATCGGGAGTTTTTGACGGCAACGACAAAAACCGATCAGGACAATCAAAAAATGTGAAGACGAAGAACTTCAGGCTTTGTTGAATGAAGATTCGGCTCAAACACAGGAGCAACTCGCCGAATCTCTCGGCGTCACGTAAAAAGCACGTTCTCATTGATTGAAAGCAATGGGGAAGATTCAAAAGGAAGGAAAATGGAGCTCTCAGAATGCAACAAAGAGCAGAGAAAAACGACTTCACAAATCAAGGCCGCATGTTGCTCAAGCGGTGAAGGATACGCTGAAAGAGTTCAAATGCGAAGTCTTACCGCACCCGCCGTACTCTCCGGACATTGCCCCGTCGGATTATCATCTTTTCCGGTCAATGGCTCAGCGCTTTCGAGATCATCAAGACGTCAAAAAATGGCTAGATGAATGGACTGCGGCCAAACCAGAAAAATTCTGTCATGATGTGTCGTGTTCGTACGTACTAATATTTATTACAATACAATAATATATAAAAAGGATATTTATAACATTAGGAACAAGGAAATATTAGGGTGAACCAAAATTTTTTTCCGATTTTTTATTAAAAATTGAAACATAATTTTACAACACATGAAAAAACAATTAGGTTTCAAAGTAAAGACCATTTGACTCTATGGCTTGAACCCATCTATCGGCAAGTTGTTCGATCCCGCTGCGGTACCACTCCTTGTTCTTAGAGGCTAAAAACTCGCGGCACCCGTTTTCGACATCGGCCAGCTCATTGAAGCTACGACCACGAAGAAAGTGTGCCATGGATCGGAAAAGATGATAATCAGATGGTGCAAGGTCCGGACTATAAGCTGGATGAGGAAGAAGTTCAATGGCGTCGAGATTTTTGATCTTTTCCTTCGTTTGTCTGGCGATGTGCGGTTTTGCATTGTCTTGTTGAAGGAGTATCCGCTTCCGATTGATCAATGCTGGATATTTCTCGCCAAGGGCGCAATAGAGGTCTGCGTCGATGGTCCGACCATTTGGAACTAGATCGAAGTAAATTACGCCTTCGAAATTCCACCAAACACACAGAAGTGCCTTCTTTGAGAAACGATCACGTTTTGCTACCGGTTCCGCCGTTTGACCGGATTCCAACCATTGATTTTGTTTGTCCGGATTACTGAAGTAGACCCACTTTTCATCACAAGTTACAATTCTACGAATAAAACGGTAATCTTGTGGATTTTCGAGCAGTTTTCGGCAAGTCTCGACACGTTTTCTAGCTTGAATTTCAGTCTATGCATGAGGTACTTCTCGGCAGCGTCTATTGACCTTCCCAAGGGCGTGAAGATGTCGTACAACTGATGTTTGAGGAATATCGAGCTCGGCCGACAATCTGCGAGTACTTATTGATGGATTGGTCTCCACAGCTTCACGGATTGCTTCAGAATCCACTGTCGTAGGTCGGCCGGAATGTGTCTTGTCCTCGAGATCAGTGTCGCCGTCGTTAAATCTTTTGAACCAATTTCGCGCAGTACGATCCGAGACCATATTGTCGCCTTCAACTTCGCATATCTTTTTTGCTGCTGCAGTTGCGTTGAAGCTTTGTTTCCATTAATGGCGTAAAAGAACACGAATTTCGGATTTTTCCATGTTTCTTCTACAAGTTAAAAAAATTTTAAATAAAATACGAATTAAAAATTTTAGTATATATTATGATAGAGCTGTTCAAGAGCTTTAAAAATATGTATAACACATGTATATAAAAATCTTTATTTGGTAAAAAAAAACAATTACACAAAAAGATATAGGAAATCGGAAAAAAATTTTGGTTCACCCTAATAACTCTGGAAAACTAAAAGGGAAAACACAAATAAACAGTGGCCTAAACCGGCTATATCTCAGTAGCAGAATTGGCTGCTGCGCTGAGTATCATATTATATATCACAGTGACAGGGACGGACGAATTTTGGATCAGCCATCAGTCCATTAATAATTATTTTTGGCTTTCGCCACAACATGATGGAATCCATAAGTTGCCCAAACTCTGGGAGGGAAAATGTTGTTATTAATGACGGAAAAACATTTTTTGAATAAAAGTTTTGTTTAAGTTTGTCCAGGTTTTTTATAGTTTAATATGCGTAAGAGCGCGGAAATTAATTTCTAGACCTAATAGTAAATGGTGTTTAATTATGGCGAAATCGTCATTTTCATTTGACGTGTTGTTATAATAAAAAGTAATAATAAGAATTCGATATCAAACATGTGACGATATTACAGTAACGCAGCGCTTTTTTTTTAAATTTTTGTTAGAAAATATATTTTTAAAAGGTGAATTAAAAAATTACATTTGATTTTATATTGTCTTTTTCAGACATCGGTGCCTAATTAAAGAGCAATAAGGGAAGAAAAATGATGGGCGGCTACACGGCCACAAACAACCTTTTCGTCAATTCCTCTTAAAAGAAGAGTGGCCGTCCAAACGAGAACCTCATTTTGTACTAATTTTTTTCCTCTTCCATTAGACAGTGATCTCTGAAAGGGACAATATCAACTAAAAAATCAAATTTAATGCTCAAAATGTTCATCAATTTGCAAGGTTCAGCTGAAAGCACAGAAAAAATTCTATTGAGTACACAATACACAAACATATGTTTAGACTATCATATTACAATTATAGAGGGATTTTGATATTATAAGCACGTGTACAATTGATTTACAACCCGCTGAGTTTTTCTTTCTTCAATTTGGTGCTTAGTTTTTTCTAGAGATGCACATTTTGCTGTAAATGAGAAGAACCTTGTGACTATTCTAAATTTGCCCCAGCACTATATTGCATTTATAATCTAATCAGTCTCTGATATTGACCGCTTGTTTATAATTTCAACTGGCTTTTGCTATAATTTGAAGATTAAAGCTCTGAAATTCCACATAAATCGAGATAAGCGTATTAAAAGAGCCGCCATTTATACGATTGCGCATTTATACCAAAATTTTTTGTTTGATAAATATTATTTTGAATATGGAATGTTTCAATTCAAATCAGTTATTCCAACAATTTGCATATTATTGTATTAAATGAGTTTGAACATGAATCAAAATGTTTGGTTGGTTGGTTGATTGATTGATTGATTGACTGCTTTTTTCGTATTTTGTTTGTTATTATTACTGTTTGCTTATTACATGATATATTTTGAATGTTCGATAAGTTGTACGCTTCTAGGTAGAAGTATAGTATCTCTTGAATTCAATAGCACTTGTTATTGGCACCCCAATTTGAATGGGAATAGAATGAGCTCAGTAAGCATGCTCAAATATAACTTTTAAGAAAGATATTAACAATTTTAGATAGTTTAAGACAAGCTTAATGAAATTTTAGTGGATACTTTTTTGTTATAAAGACGCAAAAATTTCCACGCGCGTTTAAAAATTGCAAAATCATTATTTCGATTTGGCGTGTTATTGGAGGATGAAGAGCAGAAGCTTGTTTTTATTTTTGTAACATTGAGCAATATCGGCCCACTTGTGGCAATGAGCTAACTTGTTGCCAAGATATTAATATTCTTACAAGGGAAGTATAAAATGTCAAAATCTCAGATTTTGATGAAACTTTGCAAAAAGATTAGTTTTGGGCCTCCGATCATTATCAGATAAACAAACTTTTTTTAAGTACCGTATTTTTTAAAAAGTACCTTAAAATATTTTTGGCGAGCTGAAATTTGTTGTGAATACGTTTTGATCCAAAACGAATTTTTTTGAAAAGTTTCATCACAATCTGAGATGTTGACCTTTTATACTTCCCTTGTTAGATAGTTTAAGATATACACTGGTGTCCAAAAGTTTGCGACACCCCCACTAACTAGCTGTTTCGCATATTACTGTAGGACAACAGTTGAAAAGAGTGGTACCAGTGGACTCCCCGTCATGAAAAGCCTATTTCCATAAAAATTTCATTATTGAATATAATAGAATAAATAGATAGAGCAAGTAATAAATCGAGCAAGCCTCAAATTGAGCTAGAATATCTCTAGAAGGACAGGAGCGTCCTTTTATACAAATTTAATATAAACATATCACATTAAAAACATACAAAATATTACCAATATCAATTATACAATAAGCTTATCGTGGTTGTTTACGAGTGATCGAATATCGGCATATTGATGTATGGTGTTCCGTCTCTTCTTGCTTCCTGTCATTTTTGTTACAGTAGAAACATTTTGTTGAGCAGCTACCATTGCGTATGGTTTTCATACAGCGTGAGCATCTGTGAGTGCGTTGTAGGTACTGCTTCCTCTTAAGCACGTTGGGGATTTCACCTTGATCCGAGTAGGGGTTCAATCGGTTTTGTTACCGCTACGCTACAGCACATTTTCCACAAACAGAGGTTCTCAAATCGATGAGACATCCTTCTATTTCTGATCATTATTTCTCCATTTGGCGAGAAAAATGAAAGTTTTTTCAAATAATTAGTATATAACGCTAAGGCATATTTGAGTATTTGGTCCACAAAATGATCCCCAGACCGTAACACTGCCACCTTTTGCGCTCCTTTCTCAGATCATGCCAATATTAGTTGTATCCATCAGGTCCATCAAAATTGAATTTTTTCATTTGAGAACACCACCTTAAACATTGCGTTTAAAAATTAGCTTAATTCAATGTTTTTCCACCGTTTTCCAATCCGTGGCCATATTCAATCGAGCGAATTCCAACTTCTTCTGTTTGTGTTGGGATGTAAGCACTTTATACACTGATGTCCGAGGTGTTTGCGACACCTCCACTAACAAGCTGTTTCGTATATTATTTTAGGACTATAGTTGAAATGAGTGGTACCAGTGTATTCCCCGTCATGAAAAACCTATTTCCATAAAATTTCATTAAAATCGGTTTTATTACCGCTACGCTTCAGTACATTTTCCACAAGCAGTGGTGGTCTCAGTGATGAGACATCCTTCTATTCCTGATCATTATTTCTCCATTTGGCGCGAAAAATAGTTTTCCAAATAATTAGAGTATAAAAGGTGTAAAGGTAAACGTCTAGGAAGACGATATCGTCTTTCTCTACAGGAATTTGCAAAAATTGAAGCCATACGCCGACTCGGATTATCCATCTGCGCATCTGAACCGATCACGTTGCGTTGTGAGTAATTATCTGAAGGACCTTTTTGGCTACGGAAAGACACCGATTCCGGGACGTCCAAGGATTCTATCGACCAGAGATGATCGAACAGTTGCACGGAAAGCTTCAAATTCGATGAAGTCGAACTGACCGTGAAGATGGAGTTTAGACCTCGAGACAAATAATTTATCAATCTCTGCGTCGGAGCGGAATTATGGTTTGTCAAAAACTATAAAATGCTTCACGTCTCACAAATTGAAACGTGTTGACTGCTCGCCGAAACTTGATCACAGATTGGAAAACAGTGAGTCCATTTACAGATTTAATTGTCAATTCAAGCATGTTCAGATAATCTTTTCTGATGAAAAGAAGTTCAATCTTGACGAACCGGACGGCTGTAATTCTTATTGGCGTGATTTGAGGAAGGATCCATTGACATTTTCCAAGAGAAACTGTGGAGGTGGAACGTGCATGGTTTGGGGAGCCTTCACGTCAGCTGGAACTCTTGATTTGGGAATCATTTCGCCTCGAATGAAGTCTGCGGAATATCAAGATGTCCTGGAGAAACGTTTAGTTCCATTTCTGGTATTCACTCAAGCTATTGCGTGGACATTTCAACAAGACAACGCCGCCATTCATGCTAGTGCTTCAACGACGGCGTGGAAAGAATATCACTGTTATGGACGGGTTCCAACGTGTTCTCCCGATCTCAATTCAATCGAGAATCTCTGGTCCGTCCTTGCTAGAAGATTTCGCCATCAAGGACGCCAATTCAACACTGTAGCGGATCTGAAAGCCGCAATTCTTCGTCAATGGTCGCTGATCGAAACAAATCTGATTGGAAGCCTGATTGCAAGCATTCCAAACCGAATTAATGAGGTTATTCGGATCAATGGAGCAGCAACAAAGTATTAAATGCTGAAATTAATCATAAAATGTCGCTAATTTTAGTGTTATTTCCTAGTTTAAAAATGACGTCTCATCGCTGTGACCACCACTGTTTGTGGAAAATGTACTGTAGCGGTAATAAAAGCGATTTTAATGAAATTTTATGGAAATAGGTTTCTAATGACGGGGAATCCACTGGTACCACTCTGTAAACAGAAGGTCGGAATATAATAATATAGTTTATTAGGAATAATAGGTAGTACATTAATTGCGGAATAAACTCATGACTAAGCCATTTAACAACAACTAAACGGACCTTTTATAATATGTCTGGGGGCGTGGCTGATCCCGTGGGTAACATATAAAAGGGGTCTGTTGGGTTACAATGGCATCGGGCGGATTTTCACCTATATTGTGATATGATCCGAGGTCTTAGGGAATGTCTGCTGCTGCATGGCAGCGACACACTCATTTCAACTGTTGTACTACAGTAATATGCGAAACAGCTTATTAATGGGGGTGTCGCAAACTTTTGGACACCACTGTATAGTTTAAATTATGCACGCCAAATCGAAATAAGGATTTTGCGATTGTTAAACGTGTGTAGAAATTTTTTCACGTTTTTATAACAAGACAGTTTTTATTACAATTTAATTAAGAATGTCTTAAACTAAATAAAAATGTTAATATCTTTCTAAAAAGTTAGATTTGAGCATGCTTACTGAGCTCATTTTATTACCATAGATGTAGGGGTGCATGCCAAATGGAAATGAGCATTTTTTGATATTTAAATCTGTCGTACTTATTTCATATAATTTGACACGTCATTTTTACTAGCCCGTCTTAAACTATCTAAAAATATTAATAAGATTCTAAAAATAAGTTATCTTTGAGCATTCTTACTGAGCTCATTTTGTTGGGGTGGTTATGCATGTCCAGATTAAGTTTTCTTTTATTTGGCGTGCTCTCGAAACTGTTAAGGAGACGTTTAACAATGTTTTCGTGATAGTTTCTGATCTATCAAAACAACAAGAATGGCTCAATCAATCCCACCAGGTGACATCGCCACTCAACCAAACGCCAAGATTGTCTTCAATGCTCCATATGATGACAAGCATACCTACCACATCAAGGTGATCAACTCATCTGCCCGTCGTATTGGCTTCGGCATCAAGACGACGAACATGAAGAGACTTGGTGTCGATTCGGCGTGCGGAGTTCTCGACCCAAAGGAAGCTCTTCTCATGGCTGTCTCTTGCGATGCTTTCGCTTTCGGACAAGAAGACACCAACAATGATCGTATCACTATCGAATGGACCAACACTCCAGATGGAGCTGCCAAGCAATTCAGAAGAGAATGGTTCCAGGGAGATGGAATGGTCAGAAGAAAGAACCTTCCAATTGAGTACAATCCATAGATTATTAAACTATCCGAGCTCGACAAAAGATATCAAATCTTTATATTCACGGGGAATAATTTCATGATCTTCTACTTCATTCAATTTACGTTTTAAGCAAAACATTTTTCTGAAAAAAAGAGAACGAATAGCCAACGAACACTTTTCTCGAAAATCCAATTAGGTAATCATGACCCATTCCAGGTGCTTCGTTGAAATCAATAAATATTGGGCGGCAAATTTTAAGAAAATAAAAAAAGACGCCAAGCGCCGTTTATCAGTTGTGTGCACTTTTCTCATTAAAAAAAGTTTATATGTGTGTGTGTGTGTCGAGCCGATTGAAACGCTATGCTTTTCTTCTCGGCGATTCTCTCCTTGACTGCTCCTCATTCTATTATCAAATTGAATGCAGGCAAACAGAGAGCCGTGCTCAATGGAGTATCGGAGCTTGACACCCTCCCAGAACCTTGCATTCTCTGAGACACTCAGTTTTGTTTCCTCCTCCAATCTTTCTTCTTGACGTTTTTTTTTTATCAAACAGCTTTTCAAATCAGTTTTTTTCAGCTTGTGTGTTGTGGGGAAATCGATATTGAAACATCTATTATTAGAATTTTTCTTTTCTCTCTTTTGGGTTGTTGCATTCGTTTTGATGATGGATGATTAATCGCATTTCAAGTGCATTTAGTTAATTAGAATATTGTGCGAGCATAGGAATAGTCTTTGTTGGTCTGGTTAAACCTGTGACAAGCAGTCTTAATTTACATTTATATTTATTATTGCATCATGTGTGTTTTTGTTCTTGATAATGTATCATTTCTAGAACTACGTATTTGTACAGTAGCAAGCCACTTGAATGAAAATGAACATTTTCTCATTTTTTAAGTGAGTATTAATTATTATGATATTGGAATTTCCACGTGGAATTTCCAGAATTCGTTCAACTTATAGTGTAACTCACCCCAAATTGTATGGTTAAGTTGGGGGCTTAGAAACGATGCTCAAATTGCAAATTTCTCTAAGAAGCGCATGTTTTTAGATAGTTTAAGACGGGCTAGTAAAATAGAGGTGTCAACTTCTATGAAAATAATACGTGTAAATTAGTAATACACGTCTAAATATTGACAAAATAGTCATTTCCATTTGGCGTGCATCGAATTGTAAGGCGAATAAAATGAGCTCAGAAAACGCGCTCAAATTTAACATTTCGTGAAGATTTTAATATTTTAAGATAGTTTAAAACCGGCTTGTAAAAAGGACGTGTCAAGTTATATGAAAATAATACGTCTAAATTAGTAAGACACGTCTAAAAATGGACAAAATGTTAATGTACTTTTTTGGCGTGCATCCAATTGTAAGAAGAATAAAATGAGCTCAGAAAACGCGCTCAAATCTAATATTTTTCTGAAGATTTTAATATAGTTCGAGAGTTTAAGACATAGCTGAAAAATTGGCGTAGATAATATTTGTGTCAAATACACGTGAAACGTGTAAAATAAGCGTAAAAATAGGAAAGGCATTATTTCCCATTTGGCGTGCTATTGAAAATGTAAATCGGACGAAATTAATCAGGAAACTGATGAGTTCGGAGCGCGTTTTCATAAATGTTTTTAGATATATTCTTAACTATATGGGATACAGTTTGACGAAACTCATCCGAGTATGTTTTCTGAGCACGCAATTTGACCGATTCATGTGGCGTGCTTTATTCTTTTTCCAATTGTACTCCACTGTCTCGAAACCGCGCCGCATTGCAAAAGACTTCGCACCTATTGCAAACTCAACCTTTTAATTTTTGATTTTTAATATTTTCAATATTTACAAGTCACTTATATTGACGATGAAGACTCTTCTGGTCCATTAATTGAGGTACTAAGAATTTATTTTCATCAATTCATCAGCATTTCTGCAAAAATGAAACGTTAACTGATTAATAAAATATTGAAAATAAAAATTTTTAAAAAATAAAAGGCAGGGTTTGCAATTGGTGCGAAGTCTTTTGCAATACGGCGCGCACACCAACTGAAATGTTCGATTTATGAATGTTTCCGATCATATAGATCACTCCTCATGAATATACCGATTGATTTTTTCTTCAGGTTAAAGTTATATCAGAAAAGAATGCCATAAATATAATTATTTCCGGCATTATCTTTCTGGGGGGTCTAAAATGAATTACAGTTTAAACTGTTCCAGTTGGCGTGCTGCGCAGTTTCTTGGCAGTGGAGTACAATTGTTTTATGCCCTTATAAGTATTTGTTTCCCACAATCACACCCAGTGAAAATAGAAAATTTTTAAACTTTAGACGTGTTTTTCTAATTTTTAGGTTAATACAAAAAACTCTTTTTCGCTTCATTTTGTCATGTTTGTCTTAAACTATCTAAAAATCGCTGTATCTTCTCTAGATCATAGATTAAAGAGGCTTTAATAATCATGCATTTTTATTGTTGAATTTGACGTGCCACTTTTGTTCTTTTTTTACGTTAATTGTATGAAATTTGAAAAAAAGCATGGCAAATGCACGCCAAATGGAAATGACTATTTTGTCAATATTTAGGCGTTTATTACTAATTTCCACGTATTATTTTCATATAACATAACACCTCATTGTTACTAGCCCGTCTTAAACTATCTAAAAACATGCGCTTCTTGCTAAAATTTGCAATTTGAGCATCTTTTCTGGGTCCCCAACTTTACCATACAATTTGGTGTGCAAATGAATTCTTAAAAACAGGCCCTCAAAAGAATAAAATCTAAAATAGTCTAAAAACTGTTTTACATAAAAGAAATAAACTTGTTGATCAAGTTCGTTGATATTTCTTTCTATGCATAGACGTTGATTAAAATGTTCGATTCAGAAATGACCAAAGTACACTTTTTTCATGAAATGATTTCTTATTTCAATGAAGTTGGTCAAATTATGAATTAATGAGCAAATTTAAATGCTGAATTTGGCTGTGTTAACAATGATTTTTACAATTTTTTTTAACGGATTCATGCTGGATACAAAATTCTTTAATGCATGATCCTTTTGAATTTTTAAATTATATGGTTTTTAACAGTTTTCCGATTTAATTAAGTTCTTGAAGAAAAGAAGATCTTAAAGAAAAATGTATCGATGAATATTTTTTGTATTGGGATATGTCATAGAGCAAATTATGACGAATCGAATGGTGTATAACTTTTGTCTGTAGTAATAAAACTTTTCGAGATATTCCTGTTTTTATAAGACGCATATAATGCTCCTCTATGCTCCATATATACGTTAAAATATTCTTTAAATCACATATCTGACCAGGAATATATTTCTGGTATACGAAAACAAAAAAGGAAATCATAAATTCAAGTAATTTTGAGCGAGTAGGGCATATAAAGTATGTTTTATTAATACAGGAATATCTCGAAAAGTTTTATTACTACAGACAAAAGTTATACACCTTTCGATTCGTCGTAACTTGCTCTATAACATATCTTAATGTCACAAATATTCATCGATACAGTTTTATATAAGAGCTACTTTTCTTAAAGAACTTGATTACATTGGCCACGCCAATTGAAAATATCCATATTACCAAGTTTAACTTTGCATTTATACCTTCCACGAAAATAATCTAGACTGATTTTCACGTCAATTTATAACATTTGTCCAAAATTATGTTCTAAATATAACCTCTACCTAGAATAATAGCTGTAAACACAATAACTGAGCCCTTCTTCACATTTAAATCGACGTGCATCGGAAAACAGTTAAAACCATATAATTTAGAAATTCAAAATGATCAATAATTATTTCATTGTTAACAACGCCACATTAAGCATTTAAATTTGCTCATTAATGAAAATATTTGTACTTTTGTCATTTCTGAATCGAACATTTTAACATTGTTTTCAATCAACGTGTTCTATATGATGGCTGTTTACCGTTTGCGTGTGAAATGTTAATTTCATTTGGTGTGCGCGTGCAGTAATTTTGTATAATAGTTGCCATTTTGCACCCCAAATTGTATGGTAAAGTTGGGGACCCAGAGAAGTTGCTCAAATTGAAAATTTTGGCAAGAAGCGCATGTTTTTAGATAGTTTAAGACGGGCTGGTAACAATGAGGTGTTATGTTATATGAAAATAATACGTGTAGATTAGTAATACACGTTTAAATATTGACAAAATAATCATTTCCATTTGACGTGCATTCAATTGTAAGGCGAATAAAATGAGCTCAGAAAACGCGCTCAAATTTAACATTTCGTGAAGATTTTAATATTTTTAGATAGTTTTAGACCGGCTAGTAAAATAGAGGTGTCAACTTCTATGAAAATAATACGTGTACACGCCACTTCCACTGCCGACTACTGTGCATTTTGCAAAAAAGGTTTGGACAAATTACACAACCACGCCCTTCACATTTTATTTAAATTCTTTATATTTTTACAATCGTAAATTCTCCGAATTTGGTTTAATTTTTTTCTAGAATCGATTATAATTATTGATTATTGTTGGTTAATTTGTTTGAAGGTTCAAAAACGATAAAAAAACAAATAATCCAAATAAAAATTGAAGGGCGTGGTTTTGCAATTTGTCCATACTTTTTTGCAAGATACGCAGTGTTCGTGACAGTGGTGTGCGTGTAAATTAGTAAGACACGTCTAAAAATTGACAAAATTGGAGATATTGGAGCACGCTGTCAAGATTTGAGCACTCCAAGGGAAATTCAAAGTTCTGGGGTTCAGAAAAGATGCTCAAATTGCAAATTTCGGCAAGAAGCGCATATTTTTAGATAGTTTAAGACGGGCTAGTAACAATGAGGTGTTATGTTATATGAAAATAATACGTGTAAATTAGTAATACACGCCTAAATATTGACAAAATAGTCATTTCCATTTGGCGTGCATTTTGTAATGATTGGAGAATTTTTAATGACTTCACATTTCATTATTCTTTCGAATTTGATTTACTTTGTTTGTTGTTTAGAAGTATTTGGAATTATTAAATTCAAAGAAGTTACGTTTAAAAATTAGAGAGTAATAAAACGGCGAATTTCGTGGCAGTGGAGTGCGTACATCTAAGTAATATTGCTTCTACAGTTTAGCCGAGAATTTCTCAAACTATCTACAAATATGAATATTTTTCCCAAAAGTTAGATTTTAGCACGTTTACTGAGTTTAACCAGTTGGCGTGCGTTGACTAGAAAAATCCTTAAATTCTCCATCACTCGCTCTCCAAATCGATGAAATCACCAAAGAAGATTATCCATCATTGCTCATAAGTTTCCATCGACAAAAACATTTTATTTTGTTTATTTATTAAATAAACAAATCCTCTCATTCACAATCTTATCATTATTACTAATAGTTTGATTATATTTCAGGCAACATGCTCTCTCTCTCATTTTTTTGTTTAATTTTTAAATTCAATTTGTCTGATAAAATTAAAACTGTTTTCTGTTATCTTATCGATGTAATTTTTGTTCAAATATTAAGTTTGTTTTGTGCCTTATTTTAATTAGGTAAAATACCAATATTATGTTGTTTTGAGTAATAGTCCATCGGGATATAATAAGAAGTGGTATTAATCATTGCACTGCCACGAAGCCGCGCCGCATTGCAAAATACTTCGCACCATTTGCGCGAAATACAACTACATGAAGTTTTTTCGTCGTCACAAGTCTGGTCCATCTCCATTCAGTGGAGTGCTTAGTGATACTCACTGATAACGTCTGTTAGTGCCTCCTTCTGCACATATTCTAGCTCTTGCGCTACGGAAAAATACTCCAGTCTCCGTAATTTGTCCAGGAATTGTTTTTATGCACCGATATTGTCCTTTTCAGAGATCGGAGCCTAATGGAAGAGGAAAACAATTAGGATGGATTGAGGTTCTCGTTTGGACGGCCATCTTCTCATCTCTCATCAATGTGTGTTTTCTCAAAAAAATGGACAACATAGATTGAAGAGGAATAGACGAAAAAGTCGCCTGTGGCCGTGTGGCCGTGTAAACGAGTCATTCTTCTTTTTTTGCTCTTCCATTAGGCACCGATCTCTGAAATGTACAATTTGTAAATGAGATCGATTAGATCAATTAATATTCAAATTGTCATTGGTCGTGATCAGAGATGGGCGGAATGGCAGTTTTTTTAATTCCGGAATCCGGAACTCGGAATGAAAATTGGAATTTCGGAATGCGGTCATCTCAAATCGAAAAATGGACGGAATATGGAATCCGAAATTTCGAACGTATAAACGTTTTTGTGAAAAGTGAATTTTCGGAATCCGGAATTCCACCCACCTCTGATCGTGATATTACGACAAGATTTTGAACTTTTACACAATAACCAAAAAACGCAAATTTTTATTGATTTTTAACTACTTCCAATTGTTGATTCTACATTCCATAAACGACGCTCTATTGCAGATTCTCTTCCAGTATATTTTTCCTTCTATTGCAACATTTGAATGCACATCCGTTCTTCAATGTTGTTAATGAAGCACCGAATTTGACGAATTATTGCACATTTACCCAATTTCTAAAGGATATTGGGTAAACATCAGTGATGGGATGGACCCCGTTTTTTGAAATTCCTTAAAAATATTGCAAATTTGAAAACCCGGGGTTCCCTTTTTCAATACCCGGGACCGGGACCCGTTTTTTAAAGGACAATACACGGGTCGGGGGGGGGGGGGAGGGTGACCGAGGGGGAGTCCCTCCCATCATTGGAAATGCGAGCATACTAATTAAACCCTTTAATGCGAGCATACTAATTAAAATTCATTTTTAAATCGATTTTTAAAAAATAATTTTTAATTAATAAACGTTCAATATAAACAATAAAAATTAAAAAATGTCACAAAAATAAAATAAATAAAATAATCGATTTGAAAATTAATTTGAATTAGTATGCCGTATTTGCAGCGTGATTGCGTCGTCAACTATTTTGAAATATGCTATAGTAAATGTGACTTAAGATCAAAGATGGGAGGAATGACAATTTTGGAATTTGGGAATGGTAAAATGACCGGAACACGGAATTCCGTCAATCTCTGATGTAGATCATTTAACACGAAAATGAGCTCACATGTGGCTTTCACGTCACTCTTATAGTTTTGTATTAACACATTCTCAATTGCCAGAAATTTCAGTTTGAAGACTATTTTCGGACTGTATTCACTTATTCAATTTTAGTTGTTAATCCAAATTGTTGCGATTGACCCCTTACCGGCAAATGGAAATAACACTTTTGGAATTTTTAAACGTGTTTGGAAATTGTTACGTCTTTCTAAAAAAGCATAAGATAACTAGACTTGACTTAAACTATCTAAAAATATTAATATCTTCCTAAAAAATTAGATTTGAGCATGTTTACTGAGCCCATTTTATTACCATACAAGTTGGAGTGTAGCAAGACAATCACTCAAAGACATAGAAGAGAAGTTCATGGGCACATGCATGTGTTTATGGAATGTTTTTAATACCTTTTGATAGACGATATATTGATTCAACCATTCTCGTCTTTTATCTTGTGATTCTTATTGCGTAATTATTCATAAACTAAAATAAATGCAATATTTCAGTGAACCGCCAATTGCAATAGGAACCAAATAACATGAGAGTTCCTAACAATGGTGGAACGCCCAGAAAATTTAGCGAGAAGATTGCGATAATTGAAAGAAAGCAAAATGAAGAGAATACCACGTTCGAGGATATTATGCGACAAGTAAGTTTTCTATTGTCGTTTTCAAAGATTGGTGCCGAATGGAAGTGGAATCAATTATGGTCTCGTTGGGATTGAATAATGATGCTTGGTTATCAATGTCTTAATTGTGCCAGACGTTTTGGAATAATTTGTTTTCTCTTCCATCGGCATGAGTGAGATTAAACTTCTACGAATGAGGAGCGTAGACGTGACTGTGTTTACGTATTGTCGTAAAATAAAATGATTTTATATTGTTTCGAAATATTTTTTCTTATAGTCGTCGCCAAATGCGATTACCACCGCAAATTGTCGCGCACTTTTTTAAATATTATTTTTTAATTTAATTTTTACGATTATATTCTTGTTTATGCTCGTTATATACTGTTATAGCTTAAATAAATTGAAGAATATGTTATAGATGTTGTTTAAATAGTGGAATAATTGTGGAAAATAATTATAATCCTAAAAATTAAATAAAAAATAATATTTAAAAAAGTGCGCCACATTTTGCAGTGGTAATCGAATTTGGCGACGACTATATTTTTCTTAATATTTTTAAAATTCTATTTTTCTTATTTCCAATTTGTTGCGATTAATTGTCCAGTTGGTCTTCAAATATAGTCGTCGCCAAATGCGATTACCACAGCAAAATGTGGAGCCTTTTTTTAAATATTATTTTTTCATATATTTTTTATGATTATTTTCTTGCTTATGCTCGTTCTATACTGTTTTTGCTTAAATAAATTGAAGAATATGTTATAGACGTTGTTTCAATAGTAATAATCATAAAAATTGAAAAAAAAATAATATTTTTTAAATGAATTTCTTATGCTATCCAGTTCTCCTCGCAATCCACTGCGTGTTAAGGCTAAGCCTCTTGTTTCTACGTGTAATAATAACTTTTTTATCTCACATATGCCTCTATGGAATCGGGTATCCCAATATTTTCTTCATGTAAATTCACCCCCTACTAATCTAAATGCTATTGTTGAATCTATTCCTGTCAAACTCATTTAGTAATTATCATATTATGTGTTATTACTTGTGAACCAAATACTTATTGTTATTTATGTATATAATTATTGATATTTGAGCGACCGATTTCTGGCGGAGTCATATGTTCATCTGATTTTATTCCCTATCTTACCATTTACAATTTATATTGCTTAAATGTTATTTTGGTGAATAATAGATAAATAAATTTTAAAAAGTGCGCCACATTTTGCGGTGGTAATCGCATTTGGCGACGATTATAGATTAATTTTATCAATATTACGAGATATTTCATTAAAAATATTAAGAAAAAATATTAAATAAGTGAGTATTTTATTTTACGACAACAAGTAAACTTCTACGCCACAATTCGATTCTCGTCATTCATGTGAGTTTACTCTCACTCGATCTTTGAAAACGACGATAATACAATTCGAATTTTAAAGAAACTAGTAGTCATTGGTTCTAAAGAGAGAAGACTGATTAATTTGTTTCCAATTCTTTTTTAAATCATATTTTTGGATTCAAATTTAAACGTGAGCGAAGTGATTTGGTGCCTCCATCGTTTCACTAACCAATAATTCTTTCGTACAGATCCCCCTCGGCGGCAAGCTCCGCACGCCAATTGAAATCGGTTCAGTTTGAATGCTTACAATTGTAAGCTTACAATAAATGCATTCCAGAAGAATATTATACTTGAAAAATAATTTTGGACGTGACTTGGAAATTTAGATTATTTACGTAGAAATTAGCGAGACACGATTCAACATGAAACTATTGATATTTTCCATTGGCGTGGCTCCGTTTTTATTCAATTCATAGAGCTCATGAAGTTTTATGAGCGTAATCGATGGGAATTTTAAAATTGTTTTTATTTAAATTTTACAAAAATCGATGAAAATTTCTTTCTGTGCACGAATTTTGGAATTTTTCTCGACGTTATGGGTTAAATCATATTCTCAAATATTGCAAAACATCTAATATGGAGTCGGGTTTTTTTCTGAAAACAAACTGGGTCCGGCAAGGGGCGGGCAGGGACCCCTCCCATCTCTGATACTGATACATTGTAGAGTACTAGAAGCCGTCCTACTCGCCTTGACCTATCAAACATTTTTTCTACTGCCTCAAATTGGAGTGAAAATTCATTCGGGGAATACGTATAAATTATTTTTAATCGAATTAAGACACATGGGCAAATGAATATAACCAAAATATGCGGCAAAAATGGTTGAAGAAATGCCATTTCGTGAAATCGCAAACTAATGAAGATCATAACTGTGATCTTTCCTCAAAATTTAAGCCACAAATCACTTAAATAATTCAATAACTTTAAAACAATCGTCTATGTTAGGGAATGATATAATTTCTTTAATTTTTTAGGTTCGCTCGATCACCCACGAACCGAGCTCGTCAACAGCTTCCTCTTCGGGGCCTGTACAAATCCCACAAACCAACTCATCCAGCGGCGATTCGCTGCACCCGCCACAACAATGGCTCGGCGGTTCCCTACCAAATGTCCATCAAATGCCCTCCTATATACCTCCACAGTGGCCGCCAAACTGTCAGCGGAGAGTTGTAAGTGTCACCATCGTGCATTCTTTATGTAATGTTTTTATTTCAGCCTTACCCAAACTATCAAGAACAGTGTCATCCGCAAATGCAAGTGCCGCAGCAGAATGTGGCATGCTCATCGCATCGAAGTCGATCGCCGGAGGATTATCAACAGCCGCGTCATTATCATCCATATAGGAGTAATAGTACGAGGTCACCCGATCGGGTCCCGCCGCTGCATGGGAACTATGTCGCTTATAATCAATTAGCACCGCCGGATAATTGGAATCAGTAAGTGAATTCCTTTCAGAGTTATAATAAATCTTGTCTCAGAAGCATACTCTTGAAATGAACCCCAGTATACGCTACTGATAACTTTTTTGCCAAAAATCAAATATATTGCAGGATAAATCGGGCAAGATCTGATCCTGCAATTCACCACATGCCTAACAATCAAACAATGATGCTGCCGCCATATAATATGGTAGTATAATCCTTGCAAAAATAAATTTAATGATATACTTAAGCCGGAAACATCAATGAACAACGGCGGCCTAATGGGTGCCCCAATGTATCCCGAGAGCAATGGCGGCTCGCCATTAACGCAGTCGCCGATCGGCTCTCCGCACGGCTCATCGCTCGTATTGGACGGCACGCCGCTCATGGAGCTGAGCCCTCCGGCGGCAGATTGCCGCGACGCTGGCAGCTTGCCCAACATTGGCCCCAATGTTCCACAGATGCCGTATTATCAGCATGCGCCAGTAGGACCGCGACATAGCACGGGCACGTGTGGACCTCGCTTGGCTCCGTGTGCATCAATGCAGCTGCAAGCTGAATCTCAGTCGGCGCCGACGTCGCCGCACGATCATTACCCGTATAATCAATTGGATGCCAATCAGCAGATGGCGTGGCCCACTGCGCGAACATACTCGAATTCGCCGGAATCATTGGATATACCGAAGGTGGTGCTGACGAACGCAGAAGGCACGCCAGGCCAACACTTGGAATGTTTCAATGAGCTCGAGGTTTGTCATTTTATTAAAGGCTTTTTAAAAATTATTTTTAAGGATTTGAAAATAGACAACGATGCGCCGTTCAATGATGCGAGCTCATCGGCTTCAGTCACACCAACACCATCGATAATTCAAAATAATGGAATGCAAAATCCGAACTGCTTCTACGATCACAATCAATCATTCCCAACGATGCTTCAGAATTGAAATTGAAATACCAATTTAGCAGGTCCCGACTAGTCTTTCAGCCCATGTTATATATCTTGCCGTGTTTCTTTTTGGCGGTTTTTTTTGAAATTTATTTATTGAAACTTTAAAATATTGGTATCTTTTATCAGGGATATTATATTTGTTTTATTTTAGTGCACAGCCATTTGTTGGAAGCTCCAAAAAGGAAATATTGAATGGAATGCAGGTTTCTGTAAAATGATTGTATGGATGTTTGTCATGCGCACAAATTTGTTGGAAATTTTTTGAAGAAAAATTAAAATCAATAATTGTTTCGCAAATTCTTCATAAACGACAGTATCGCGATAGTATCGGTGTGATCAGTTAAAAGCGTGTGTTTAAACAAATTAATAGGATTATTAATATATAGTTAAGAATCATAATATATTCTATAGTGATCCTCGCTATTTTAGAATTTAGTTAAATATTTAGGTCTAATAAACGTTAGTTAAAAGAATTTAGTTAAATATTTAGATCAATAAAAATCTAAAATAAAATGCTTCTTTTCAGGATACTGTAGTTTAGTTTGTAATTATGTTGATTCAAGATCGAAAGGCTAATAGTTTAGAAATAAAATTTTATCTTTCAGTTATATTTAGAAATAGTTTAACGAATTTTCTGTTGATTCTTGTGAAACAAAGAATATGCTAATATTTTTTGGTGTTATAAAATCAGAAACATGAGATGCTTGATTAATATTCATGACATGAATTTTAAATTGCTCCGCGACCATGCATTGTTCTGCTCCTTAGTTTGCATCAATTGAATAAGATATTGCCGTCTTCAAGGAAATATGACGAATGGATGAAGTAAAAATTATTACAAAATGTGTGACATTGCCACAATTGAATAACATAAATTGATGAGATGAAAAGAAAAAATGTGCAACTGTCCAAACGAGACCATCATTTTTCCTCTTCCATTCAGAATATATCTATGAAAACATAATACAGTTATATTTATATTCTATAACTCTTCACACACGCGCTCTATAATAAGTTTGGTAAATGAACAAATATTCCAACTTCATTTTACAGTAATCCTCTTCATTTCATTCCTATAAAGATATATTTTGTCTTTTTTTTTAGTTTTGTACTATATATATATATATATATATACTCCATTGTGATAGCCTTATGCATATTGTTCCATAAAAATTAATAATATTTTATTAAAAGGATTGTATATTTCATAGTAACAAAAACAAGTCAACAATCATAACAATAAATGTAACAGTTACTCCATACAAATGATCAATAGTACCCGAGAGGATATTTTAATTCATATCAATATAGTTAATTCGTTTTCTCTGTTTCTACCAACGGTTTAATCCCTTCTAGTTCTGCTGGGATCACTTCAACGTCTCCAAATATGTCATCCGTTTCATCTTCAAATCCTACTACTCTCCTCTAAATATGAACCAATCATTTCATTTTAACTCATTCTTTGTATTTTACCGCGTTCACTTTGGCCGAAGACATAATAAAATCCATCGTTCCCATTAGAGACACCATCATTTTTTGTGTTTCGATCTCTCTAGTCAGGCTTGTTTTCAAAGTCTTTACGGCTCGAACAACTTCTGGAGCCAGTGGAACGTTAGCGTAAACTTCTATAAATAGTTTTTTTTCAATATTTCAAAATGTTAACAACGCTAAATGTTGATATACTCCAGAGATGAGCGGAATTCCGGATTCCGGCCATTTTTCGATTCCAACATTCAAAAATTCCCATTCCGCCCATCTCTGATATACTCGTTTAAAATAACATCTGGTTTCAATATATTCTATGAGCATTGGAAAATCAACAATATAGGTCATATATCATAGATAAAAGAGAGACAATGAATATTGTTTTTGTTGAGGCACCGTAGCTCCTAGAATAATTAATACCATTGATCAATAATACTGTGCATATCGATAATTTAATTAAAACTTACCAAAGAACGCCTCAGTAACAATTTTTAAGATCTCAAAGTATTCCGCTTTTACTAAATTTGCCTTCAGGAACCTTTAATAATTAAAATTAATGAGTTCTAATTCACCCATCGTTACCTTAATAAATTTTTCTGTACAATAGTTGTATGACCGGCCAAAGCTCTATGAATAGCGTCTCTTAGGACAATAACTCGAAGATAACTGACGACAATAGCATCCCTGGTCTGATGGAACTTATCTTAACTTTTTTCTTATCTCACATTAAAAGTTTTTACGTACTATTAAATAACCGCTGTATCACCGCCGAATGTTTAAAACCAGATAGCATAGCATCAATACGGGGAATTTTGAGCTTATCCGCTGTCTTTGCCACCACATCGACAGACTTCACCGCCTCATTCTTTTCCGTTGTTTTAACCGCCGGTGCTGCGGTGCGAATAATTGATCTCTTATCTTGTATTAAGGTATTAGCCGTAACCTCCTATCAAATACATTTTAAACTCGATATCCCTCGAAAATTTACCTTTTTTATCTCTGCACGTCTATAAAGGGCCATCAAATTTCCCATTCCAACCGCCATCGTCTGATCATCTTTGGATATATCAAGATCAAGAACCGGCGATGGCATTGACCATGAGTGTATCTAAATAAAATATTAATAAGTTTATTACAACAATCATTTGATACCAGCGAATAATTAGTGGTCCTAAACGCATTAATACGCCTGTCAATTCCAGCTGTCAGCAAACAAGTTGAGTTTGTTGCCAATCTCATACACGTAACTGTCTTATAATGCGCTTGTAGAGCGAGCAATTGTCTTCCACCACTTCCTCCACTGATATCCCATATTCTAAAATACATTTATTATATGTGGCTAACAACCATTTCCGATAAACTTGACAATAGGACCAGCTGCCGTTGCAATTAACTGTTCACCGGGCATGAACAGCACCGATTCTACTGGATATTCACAATCTAATTCCATCTTCTTTTCCTTGCTTCGAATATCCCAAATGCAAACTTTGTGATCATATCCTCCCGTCAATATTAAATTCTCGTCGATATTTGAAACCGCTCCACACCGAATGGCATCATTATGCGCTTGGAATTCAAGAATCGGCACCGCGTTCACACTAAAGTGTTTACATTTGTGCATATGCCCGACCTCTTCTCACCCATAATTCGTGTCAGCAACTCGATACTGCTTTACCATTCCATCATCAGCCATCGAGAAAATTGTATCTCCATTAGCCGAAAAGTGAACTGATTTAACGGGTGATTGCGACGCCTGCATTACACGAAGCGCAATCTTGGACGACGTGTTCTTTTCAATGTCAAATAATCGAACTTTGCCTTCATCACCACCAATGGCCAGTAATCTGCCATCATGCCTGAACGTGGCCGCATTTACAGCCTTTTTAAACCTTTAAAATAAGATAATTAACATTTGCTTCTATCTATTTGCATCATTACCTACTGAACAAATTAATCGGCTCGCAAATCACACTGTCATATAGAGTAAGTCTCACACTGCTTGTCGTTGCAACTTGAAATGGTTTTTTCGGTGAAATTCGAACACTGCTTACAACTGATGGCTCTTGAAACACTGATAATTGCTGAAACGCGAAGATCAACATAAATTCCACGTAACTTTATATTATGAACGTTTTTGGACTTGTGTGAATATCTCTATTTTAATCTTAACGCTCTAAAAAATCGCTATAAAATGAGAATTTTGAATTGTATCCTATTAGGTAATAGAAAAATACATAATTCGTTAATTTTAATTATCCACCCTTACCCCCATCCCACCTGCATTCTTTTCCAATAAATAACATCATCATCGTCTAATATCGTTTCTTGCTTCCTTGGTAAAAACTGTTCTGCTGGTAGATATGGTTGAGCCATCTAAAACTTTTGTTGAAAGAACGGGCAAAATAACAACTTAAAATATACATTTAGGTGCAATACTATTAAAAAATATTAAAACCATATATAAATTATTAAAACATTTATAACAAATAACAACAACTAAAACAAATATAACAATCAATCCATGTTCAACATTTCCAGTGCCTTCTGCTCCATAGATTTCAATGAATCGACATCCACGTTTCCATCCTCATCGTCATCTCCATCCATTGAATATCTCTTTCGCACCTCATCCGGATCAGGTAGCCATGAGAGATCCGGCTCGTCTCCTTCCGCCACCTCGTCTTCCGTGACTTTATTCTTTCGCCTGCAAAAATACAATAAAGATTCACCAAATATTTTAAATCTTACGATCTCTTCTTTTCCAACTTCTCCAGTTTCTTCTGCTTCCTCATTTCACGGAACCTCTTACGATCTTCCTGAAATATTTTCTTTAAAATTTAAAGTAAACATTTAAACCTTATCAGTCTCCTTCAATTGCTTCTTCGCCTCTTCAATATCCAATCCAAATGATTTTATGGACGTTGAAGCGTCAATAACTTCCTCATCATCTTCTCCAAACACCTTCTTAGTATTTACTCGAATCTTCTTGTTCAGTATCTTCTTCGCAGCTTTCACCTTCGTCAACGCCTTTCTAATAGGTTTTCCTTTTTTCAGGGTAACTTTATCGGTTTCTTCCTCATCACCCTCCATTGCCTGATCTTCCTTTCCATCATTTTTCTTAGTTATGAGATCTTCTTCCCCAATGTCGATATTAAACTTTCCAACTAGAGGCTCAGCAACATCACCATCTTCTTCTTCGTCTTCATCATCGTCCTCAACCCCATCCTCTTCATTCTTATCTTGTTTATTTCCTTTCTCTTCATTCTGAACTTCCTTTTCTTTATTTTTTGCTTCTTCGTTTTTCTTTTTCTGAAAATCGTTAAATATAAAATTACCTTATTTTCTTTTTAACAACCTTATCGAGAAACCGGATTCTAGGTACCGATACAAGACCATAAGAATCTGCCAAAGCCGCCGTGTCCACACTCGAAACATTGAATATCTTCTTATTTCGCATTGTGTGTAGCGCACGGATATACGAAACAACACTCTTTTGTGCATATTCTTTCAACTCCATCGATTCCGTAAGCATCGATCGCAATTTAACCCTCACGTCTTGAATTGCGCTCGGATCAATATTTAACTCTTCTATCGGTATCGAGTTCTGTTCCAATTTGGCCAACATCGCTTTCTTTTGATACTTTGTTAACATCAAAAGAGAATTACCCTTGTCATCCATTCTCGCACTCCTTCCTGCTCTAAACGGTGTCATTAAAAAGAAACTTATAAAGAAAATACCTATGAATATAATCATCAATTTCGGCGGGACAATCCATTTGTATCACCCAGTCAATATGTTCAAAATCCAATCCTCTAGAGGCAATATCAGTAGCAATCATCACCGCTGCTTTCGCCGAATCAAACTTTGTGAACACATCGATTCTTTTAGTTTGGTTCATAGTACCCCAAAGTCCCATCACTGGCAACCCTGGTCGCAGATGAGAGAAAGCATCGGTCAGGAATCGAGCCTGCTTGCAACTCGAAACGAAGACCAATGATTTCTTCTTTCTGTGTGCTACAATGAAAGACCAGAGAGTGTTGATTTTGTTATGCTCTTCAACAATCGTAAACGATTGCTTCAGGTTATCTGGAGTTGCGCTCGTAGCGTTCTCATGAACAGACACAAATATCGGATCCTGAAAATTTTTTTTAAACAAGCAGTTTTTATATCGTACCTTGGTACAGACACGGCAAAGATCCTTCACATTTCTAGTCTGTGTGGCGGAAAATAGTAAAGTCTGTCTTTCTCGAGGCAAATTTTGCACGATTGAATCAAGCTGAAAATGAGATTTAATCATATTTTAATATGTCAAATAATGTTAGGGAAAATACTTAACCATATAATTTAAAATTCAATCCCCTTCTAACTAGTAATTTACCTGTTTAGCGAAACCCATATCAAGCATTCTATCAGCTTCATCTAGTACCAAAAACTGCAATTGATCACATTGCATCATTTCATTCTCATCCATGTGTTGCAATAATCTTCCCGGTGTGCAAACAAGTATATTGATTCCAGAGAGACGATTCCTCTCAAAATCCACATTACTGCCTTAAAAAATCGTTTTCTAGTAAATTACTTTATCATTTACCTCCTATCAATAAGCCACAAGAGAAATTGTGATGAGCACCAACTGCATTAATGGCATTAAACGTTTGCAACGCAAGCTCCCTTGTAGGTGATATCACAAGCGCGCCGAGGCCATATGCCGGAGACCATCCAGCCCGCCACAATGATTCTAACAACTTGACTACGCCTTATTCATTGATTTCTCTCTAACAAAATCTTACCGGTATTACAAAAGCCAATGTCTTACCGCTTCCTGTCTTGGCGGCACCAACAAGATCACAACCATTCAGTGTATGAATTAGCGAATCTCTTTGTATTTCTGTTGGTTTTAAATAGTCATTTTCAATCAATCCCTCCATAGTTCTCCAGGACAATGGGAAATCTTCAAATTTGAGCATTGTTTTACTGCTTTTCTGAAAATGTTTATATTGAAGTTTCTTTGACTTATAAAATCGCATTTTCGGGTTTCACAAAAGATCGGTTATTAATTAAACAAAAATAAACGCGTATAAACAGAAAGTTCTTCATTTTGCGTGTTTCATAATTATTAACAAGATTGTTTGCTATTCTACGATTTCTTACCTTTAGAAGTTCGCTATATCTTTTATCAATAGATTTGAGCATTTCCTCTTCACTTGTTTTTTTCAGCGTTTTCAATCTCTTTTGATTCCTAAAAAATAATATATTTTTATACTTTCGTTAAAATCAAAGCAATTTTACCTTCGTATTTGTAAAATTGATTTGCCTTTGGATTCATATTCATCATCACGTTTCCTTTTCCTTGACGGTTTACCACCAAATCCCGCCTTCATGCGACTTTTAGTAAAATTTGTGTGTGGCATCTACAATTAGTGGATCTATGGAATATCATGACTCTTTTCCAAATATAATAGGTAGTTAACCTTTTTATTTAAAAAGAGAAAGCAATAAAAACATTTTTTATGAACAGAAACAAAGTAAACTCAGAAAAAAAAACAACAAGTATCCCCACTGGAAGGATTTATTAAACACCGATTCTTGAAGAAGAAATAAAAGACTAAATATAGGAACACATTTCGCATTTTCTCCACGAATTGAACAAAAAGGGAATAAATAATTATCCGTAACCAAAACGCGACAAGGGAAACAAATAACAAAATTAGAAGTCGTACTTGAACTCCGTATAATCTTCATCAAATTCTTGAATTCTAACATAACCGTCTTCTCCGCCAGTTGCAATAATATTTCCTTCCGGATGCCAAGCCATTGTGTTAATTGGACCGAAATGCCCCTTAAACCTAGCGAACTCTTCTTCGAAAACCATGTGATAGATTTTGGCTTCAAAATGTCCAGCAGATACTGATGTTTGTGTTACTTGCATAGCATCTTCTCCACCACCAAGACATATGTGGTCTCGGATTGGAGATATACAGGCTGAATTCACTGGTCTTTCAGACCTGCAAAATTATATTTTAGAATTGATTATTATTACAGAATGATAGTTACTTGTATTGTTTCAACTTCTTCAAGTCATTGATATCTAATAAAGCAGCAGTTTTATCTCTGGATGATGATATTAAGAAATCTCCGTTGGGTGAAATTTGCAAATCTTGGATCGAATACTACAATATTGATTTATAATTTTAGTAAAATCGAAATTATTATCTAATACCCGATGTACGGTTTCATTTGCGTTCTTTGCTTGTTCGCAATTTTTCAAATCGTATTGAAGGATAAGACCGGATTCAAAACCAATAGTAATCTTCAATATAAAGAATTTCCAATCATTGGCATTCAATTAAAAAAACCTCATCATCAAGTTTGCTGAACAAAGCTTTTCCAGCATTTACATCAAACTGAGCCATGAAAATAGGCTCAACTGCTTCTGTCATTTGTGCTCCATCTCTAATATCACGAACTTGAACGGTAGACAAATTCTTCGTCATTTTTTGTGTAGTGTAAACAACAAGGTTTCCAGAATAAGAGAATCCACAAGATTTCATTGGTGTCTGATGTGTAATTGTGGCCAAATTGGACCCATATTCACAATCCCAAAGCTAAAATCAATTAAAGACATTCAAGAATTCATGTAACCATGTATGAACCTTAACAGAATTGTCTCCAGAAGCAGTAACACATTTTGCTGTATCCCAGGTAACATCAATATCCCATACAGCTCCACCATGTTTATCATAAGTTCCTTAAAAGTGGCAGCTTCATAATTATACATTAATAAATACTGTAATTACCAATTCTTTCTCCATTTCCAGTATACCATACACAAGGTTTGTTATCTTTGGCACAAGTGAAGATCAAATCTCCCTCTCTGTTAAATCTGACTCGTGTTAAAGCACGTTCATGTCCTTTCAAAGAAAGTGGACGCATTTTTTACCTAAAACATCATTTAAAACAAAAACGTGAGTTCTACAAATTTCGAAGAAAGTATCACGATCATTTTTATTTGCACAATTACAAGAATTCGGAACAAAATAGGAAAAAAGTAATTTTTACTCTTAATGTGTCTTTAAAATAAAACGAAAAATTCACAAATCCTATTTTCATTGAGGAAATCATAAATTTAACAATTCACAATAGAATAAAACAGTAACTATATTCATTTTTCTGTGCTGAATTTAAATATTACAACGAAATCAATTAAAAATTCATTAAATAAGCTTAAAAACTTAAAAACCTTAAAATATAGGCCCTAGAATATATTGTGCGTTATATCGTATAAGTGTGCACACATATGTTGAAATTTATTGCAATAGTATTGATATTTGCGAGACGTTGGTGATATCTCTGTCATCTACAGTATCGAATATTATTTTTTATTTTTTGCCAAATAAAGTTTGCTTAATTCTAACAGTAAAAAGTTAAGATGAGTTATGATAACATTATCCTATCTGTTAACAATGACATTATGTTATATAAGTTAATATAAAACTGAAATTAGCTGTATTCAGATAACTTCCATATATTTGTCATTATTATTGATTTTTACTAATTTATTAACATTGACAAGGCAACAAGATTAAATCTTACATTACAGAAAATGAATCATTTTCGTTTAATATCATGTTTAAGGAATAATGCATCATTAAGAACACAGGTATGTTAACAATATTTTACAGAAAAATGTATATTGTTGCAGATAATTAAAAGAAATATATCAACAGTTTCCAGATCTCCAACATTATTAAGGAATGTTGCCCAAGTACTTAATAAAAATGTGAGAATTGAAAATTATTGAATAATTGAGAATTTGTTTTCAGAGAAGCTCTGTAGTTAAAGTATTCTCACGGAATTGTTTTCATCCTGGTGCTAGTAGTCAAGTTCCATTACAGGTATAGATCGAATTATGCAATTCGACATTTTAGAATTTGTTCTAGGCTTCTACAAAATTATCAGGATGGGATTTACTATCTAAACTTATTAAATATGTCTGGCCTAAAGACAAACCGGCAATAAAACGACGGGTGTTGGTTGCTCTTTCATTGTTATTAATAGCAAAGGTAATGATTTTGCAAATATGAGTTATCGCAAATAGAATGTTCTGATTTATCGGAAACGTTTACATTCCGCGAAACTTCGTATTTCTAGCATAGATCACTATAAACTCCACGAATGTTCAGGTTGCAAATGTATCTGTACCATATCTCCTTCGTGACGTTGTTAATTATTATAATGGAAAGGCTCCAGAGTTTTTGAAACTAACATTTGAAGAATCAACATCACAGACACTTTTCACTGCTGGAATTTGTGCAATTATTGCTTGTATGTTTTTTCTTTACGTTATTCCGCAATGAATCCGATTTAGATGGTATTGCAAGAGCAACTTCTGCTGGCTTCAACGAGCTTCGCAATGCTGTCTTCGCGAAGGTTGCCCAAAACTCAGTACGAAGTATTTCGCGATCAATCTTTCTTCATTTGCATTCTCTTGATCTCTCATTTCATTTGAATCGTCAAACTGGCGCGTTGTCGAAAGCAATTGGTATTAATTTGTATTATTTGCGGTCCAATATTCATAGAATTTGAGATCGTGGTACCCGCGGAATGAGCTTTGTTTTATCCTCGCTTATTTTTAATCTGATACCAACGGCAGTGGAGATCGGAATGGTGACGGCTTTATTTACCGGTACTCTTGGATCAGAGTTTGCTTATATGACAATGGGCAGCGTTGGAATGTATGCTGTTGCCACTCTCGGAATCACCAGGTAAATTTGTTAATTTATCATCGATGAAAATTAAAATAAGCTAAATGCACACCAACTTGAGGGGTAATCAAACGAGCTCAGAAGATGTGCTCAAATCTAACATTTTGTGAAATTTTTTATATTTTTTGAGAGTTTAAGAAAATGCTGACAGCATGGATTAGACAATAATTGTTAAAAATACACGTAAAAGTTATAATACAAGCGTAAAAATAAGAAAATCCTAGTTTCGATTTGGCGTGCTAAATGTTCTTTAATCATTGTTTTTTAAACTATATGCATAAGAATCAAGCGACAAGTATTAATGTACTGTTTGAGTTAGTTAAAGGTAATCAATCCAAGTATTCAAGTAATTCTCCAAAGCTTTTTATAAGTAATAATTTAACACGTCATCTATTAACGGTAAATTCAGGTCATGACTGAGTTTATATTGAAGGTAAAATTATAAGAACCGTTAAAGTCTTAAAATTATTCTGAAAAATTCTCTCAGGAGCATTATAAACTTGGACAAATTTATAAGGAAATAACTTAAAATAATTCACATTTACTAAAGCCACAATAATGAACATTTTCAGATGGCGTACGAAATTTCGTCATCAAATGAACCAAGCGGACAACGATGCGGGAAACAAAGCCGTTGACTCACTTATAAACTACGAGACTGTTAAATATTTCAACAACGAGAAATTCGAAGCAGACCGTTATGATATTTTCCTGAAAAAGTACGAAACTGCATCGCTCAAAACTACTTCTTCGTTGGCTTTGCTTAATTTCACACAAAATGCCATATTCTCGGCTGGTTTGATTGGGGTCATGTGTCTGGCTGGCAATCGAATCGCCTCTGGTTTGTCTGTTTTTACCAAACGTGGTTTAAAATTGCATTTTAAGGAGATCTAACTGTCGGTGATTTGATTTTGGCGAATACACTTCTTTTCCAGTTGTCGATTCCGTTGAATTTCTTGGGTTTGGTAGCAGAATGGATATTTATTTGTTTATGGTTTTGCAGGATCGGTTTATAGAGAAGTTCGACAAGGTTTAGTCGACATGAATCAAATGTTCTCGTTGCTCACGTTAAAACCGAGTATTGTGGAAGCGAAAGATGCCAGGGAATTGAAAGTATCGGGTAATGATATCAGTGTCAAGGTACTTTTTTTTTTAACTAAAGCAGTTTTATGAATATTTTGTTTTTATAGTTTGACAATGTTCACTTTGGATATTTGCCAGAGAAGCCAATTTTGAACGGTCTAACTCTTGAAATTCCCCATGGAAAGAAGGTGGCGATTGTTGGAGGTAGTGGATCAGGGTGAGTATTGGGAGCAAGTTTAATTTCATTAAATAACCTGTATAAAAGTCGATTTTATCGCGTTCAATAACCCTGCGAGACAAGATAATTATAATTAGAGAGAATTTGTTTCCGCATAGAGGTTCGCGATTGCAGCACCATCGTATTTTGTGCAGTTATATACTTTCCCAAGACAAGTGATTTCCAGTTTTTTTAAAAAAAATATCTAAGTGGAAAGCACTTCACTTATTATTAAATAATTGAAAAATGAATTCGTATAACAAGGTATCCGTTCCAATAAATAAATAACGATATCCGGTATAAACCATGTTTTGTTAATCTCCAATGTCTGATTATATTTTTAAAATCTTGAAGTTATTTAAAACATTCTAAATAATTTAATTTACAGAAAATCGACGATTGTGAGATTGCTATACCGTTTGTATGACTCGGAAAATGGAAAAATTAATATTAACGGAGAGGTTTTTATCGATTGTTAACGCGAATTAGACCCGATTTTCAGGAAATCCAAGGACTCACTTTTAACTCTCTTAGAAAGAACATAAGCATAGTGCCACAGGATTCCGTTCTCTTCCATGATACGATTTATTACAATTTGGCGTATGGTCGCCCTTCGGCTACGCATGAAGAAGTCATTGAGGCGGCGAAAATGGCCGACTTGCATGAATCGGTGCTTAGAATGCCGAATGGCTATGATACGGTTGTCGGTGAGCGCGGATTGAAATTGTCAGGCGGTGAGAAGCAGAGAGTGGCGATTGCCAGGGCTATTTTAAAGGTTTTGTTTGGAAAGAGTACCTCAAATTCAAGGATGATGAATGAATTTAAGAATGCGCCGCTTGTGGTGTATGATGAGGCAACGTCGTCGTTGGATGCTATCACGGAATCGAATATTATGAAATCGTTGAAGGAAGCGGTGGAGAAGAGGACGACGTTGTTTATTGCGCACAGACTTGCGACGATTGTCGACGCTGATATTATTTATGTATTAGAGGTTTCTTTATTCATTTTTTTTGTTGGAAAAAGTTGATGGAAATTTTTAAAGAACGGTAAAGTGGTGGAGAAAGGATCACATTTTGACTTATTGGCGATGGATGGATTGTATTCGCAGTTGTGGAGGTCGCAGAATATTCATGGAGTAGCGGTGAGTTTATTAAAGTTGAGATAATCGTTATAATGATATACTAATGTTGGTTTTCGAGTGAAGATATTTAAAAAATAATCGAAATTCCGGCTTTTAAATTTTTTATTATTGTCCTTTTTAGAGATTGGTGCCTAATGGAAGAGCAAAAAACTAAGAAAAAATGATATTCTCGTTTGGACGGCCATACGGCCACAAAGGACGTTTTCATCTATTTCTCTTCAATATGTGTTATCCATTTTTTGAGAAAACACACATTGATGATAGAGAAAAGAGTGGCCGTCTAAACGAGAATCTCATTTTTTCTACACATTGCTTTTCGCTACCATATAAATCTTAAAGAAACTGGATAATAGATTTCACTTTTATATTGTTTTATAAAATCGATTTTGTAGCCAAAGGCAGAGAAGAAGAAGGACGATGATTTATTGCTGGAACTTGATTTGGATAAATGTTGTGGAAGCTCGAGCTGCAATCGATAAGTTACAGGATTATAGTTTCTCAGTTATACCTAATTAAATAGAGATGTTTATGATATATTCTACTAATAGAATGAATAGTGAATAAATAGTTTTGAACAGCTTGCCATGTATTTTTTTGCCTTTTTTCCCTATTTTTATTTTTTCAATTAGGTTCTTATGATTAACATTTAGTCTTGTTAATGTTCATCCTGGTAGCCCCGACGGGTTTGAACCTGCTGTGTTGTTATTTGATTGTTGTTTTATCCATGTTTTGTTTCATTTTGGCATTTTCTAGTTAATAAATTGTATTTTTGTTTGGAATTGGTCGATAGGATTAAAGCATAGCCTTATTGTTTATTGGCTTGAATATTTTATATGGGATGGATTAGAATTTCGAAAGATTATAATTATTTAGAGATGTCTGGCTGCCTGGATCAGATCCGGTGCGACTGTACATTTGACTTGGAAGGACGGAGAAATGCAGTTGCATCCGTTTCAGCGGCGGTTTTATTCTTTTCAGCCTGGTGGCTCATGATCGACACGGCTGCTGTTTACGAGAAGGCTGATTGGACAAATGTTTATTTTATTATAACCGTAGCAAGCACGGTAGCGATGTTTATGGTTCGTTTTTCCTTAATTTTTGACAATATTTCTCTGAAATGAGTTAATTATGGTATTTCTTAATCGGAATACGTCATCTGCACCCCCCCCCTCTAATTTTGAAAAATACGTTTAAATTTGGTAAAATTGTCATTTTCATTTGGCGTGTTATAGTCAAATTTTATTATATCAGAAATATAAATGTAGATTAATACTTGAAAGGCTTCTCTCTAAAAATTAAGGGATTTGGTGGGACTTAATATTTTAATCAACTTAAATCGTTACTAGATTTGTATAATATTAATTTTTTAGGTAAATGCTATATCGAACAGCCAAGTTCGAGGAGAGAGCCTTCATGAGGGTGTCTTGGGAACGAAGGGAGCCCGCCTTTGGTTGATGACGGCATTCGTGGTGTCGTTTTCGTCGCTTGTCGCCGCTACGTGGGTGCTATTCTCCGACTATGTTCTCCGACAGGGGGATCATCCTGTGTGGCCTGGCGTTGCTCTTTTCTTGACCAACTTCATTATATTTGCGGCGTCTTGTGTTTATAAGTTTGGACGCACTGAGGAAATGTGGGGATGAGAATAAGTAAATGTGATGTTGTATGATTTTATTTTGTAAATATTTGAAGTGTAACGAATAAATATTTATATAAGATTCAGTTAAATTATTGCGATGAAGTAGAGGAGTAGTCATATTCTTCCTTTAATTTCATAAGAGCTTCGAGATCTTCACGAATTCTGTGATATTGTTTTTGTTTTTTTTTTTCGCAAATTTCGATGAACTCACCTAGCACTGCCGAATCTTGTTTGCGAGAACATTGCCCCGGTAAAGGTTTGACTTGAGTGTGGCTTGAAAATGAACTTTTTATTAAATATTGTGAAAGAATCGGCCTGATTGCACTCAGCCAAAGTTAAAGGTACATAGTAGCCATTTACGAGCTCAATAACACCTGAAATGTGCATTTGATTATGAATTGACATTGAATTAGCAAACCCTTGTCGATTATATTGGCGAATGGCGTGTTGGCGTTTATTTCACCGACACGCTTTTGGGCTTCCGTCGTAGCTACGGCAGCGATATATTCCGGAATTGGATGATAGCTGAAGAGAAAAGTTGATTAATTGGAATAGGAGGTGTCTTTGTAAGAGAACCTTCGGTCTGAGTTGACATCTCCAAACCAGATGGGGATTTTCTCCTTCTTGAATAGGAAGAATACATATCCCGGATTAGCACAGATACGGAGGTTTGCTGAAATTTTTAGTAATAAAATTTTGGTGTATTAACAAAACATGCTAGAATGAAAATATAGTGAATTTTCAGACATGGAGGAGCTCATCCGAATCGTGCTCAGACGACAAATGCTGTACCGGTTATTTTATCAGTACTCAACAATAGAAAATTGTATAAATAAATTATCCCTGATTCATTAATATTGAAATAAAGGATTTGTTAATGAAAATTATGTTTTTATTCCCAAATTGGAATACATCTTCGTTGCATCTTCAGTAAACGTTAACAAAGTGGAGAGAATAATGGCAGAGCTTGAAAGAAACTTATTCAGAGTTTGTAAACCTCGATAAAATCCTCAAATATTTCTCCCTTCAATATATTAATTTTCTGAATTTTGGAACTTATTCTAAAAGCAATCTATTGAAATTTGTATGCTCCGAAATATTTGAATTGGATAAATTAAAATGTATATTGAATTGGTTAAAGTTAATAAGGTAAAAAGGATTTGCGGAAGGAAAAAAGGAAAGAATCCGATAATTTTTCTTTATTTAAATAGATTTTAAATCTAAACCGAAGCGGATACATTTTAATTTTTAAACTGGGGCAAAACTAGACGAAATTCTGTGCTCTGAATTCTGAATTTTGGGGTCTTAATTAATGATTCTAACCTCCTCGTGGTGAAGAAGGGTAACTATTCTTCGACAAATCGAATGGAGTTTGCCACCATTCGTAGAACAGGCTAATAGAATCGTCCCCCACAGTAGCGGAAAATACTTGCCCAAGGCGTGGTCCTGGAAGGCCTGGTAAGCCACCTCCAAGGAATCCCAGGGAAAACTACTAAAACCCTCAAAAATAAAAAAGATAAAAAAACGTATTGGAGATAGTAACTCCGCTTCTCACTGCGAGAATGATTCGGACTCCAAAGTATCCAAAGTAAGTAAGTACCACCGATCTATTAAAAATCTATTAAAGACTGTTTTGAATAGTTGAATCGGATAATTAATAAGGTAATGTGTTTAGAATGCGTATTGAAGTCCATTAATACATCCTTTTTAATTTATTTCTTTTCAAGCTATGAGAAATAAAAAATATAACCAAATCGACGGGAACTAGAAATATTACAGAATTAATGAGATATTATTAAAATAAATGTAATATTTTGTTCACGTTTGAGGAACCTTTTTCTTGACATTATATTATAGATATTTTGGCGTAAGCGATATAGGTTATACTTTATATATTCCATTATTGATACCATTTGAAAATAATCCATCAATATTGAAAACTTATCGATTTGATAATAAATAGTTTTTAAAAAAACTGATACATTTTGAAACTGATGCATCTTATATTTTAACGCAATTTTAGGTGTCTCTGAATAAAAAATTATTAAAAAAATCTAATCTTTAACTAAATATAGAATTATTGTTAGAATTCTATCAAAAACTCACTGAAACTCTAAGAAAATAAGAAAATACCTTATACTTTCATGCATGTGTGGCCTGATAGAAAATTTAAGCTTTTTATAAAAAAAAATACTGATTAATTGTGTGTCTCCCTATTTAACTTAAAATCTTCCTTATCAATTTTTTGAACAAATATATTTTACCAAAACTTTGAAAATTCTACAGACCATTAGAGACTGGCCATCTTTATTTCTTTCATTATTCAACCAGAAAGATTAGTGCAGTTCCGGAAATTATTAACGGAAAATTTATGTAACTATTATCAAAATCTAAGAATATGAAAGGTTTGATTTCATCATTTTTGAATTATTCTCAATGGTCTCAAAGATAACATGAAACAAATATTCAATTTATGTTAATAATTTCTCTGTTTTTCATTATATTTCTTCAAAATTTCTAGATCAAATCAGATTTATACTTTTATTTTTTAGGAAAAGAAAATTGGAATTGTCAATTTCTTAGATTTTGATAATAACTATAAATTATACTTTAATAGAATATATATGAAGCAGGGTTGCACGGAATACCATCTTCCATTTTCCGTTTTCTGTTTTCCCTCGTTTTTTGAGTTCCATTTTCGTTTTCCGCCGTCCGTTTGAAAAATGTTCCATTTCCGTTTTCCGTTGTCTATTTGAAAAAAAATCGATTTCCATGCAACCCTGATATAAAGTATAACATCTATCGCCGAAATATCTATATATTTTTGTTAAATAAAGTTTAACATCAACCCTTAAGAAAAAGGTTAATATTTAAGACATTTATATCCTATTCATGATATTAATATTCTGCTCATGTTTGAATGAGGGCAATCGATTTTGTTTTAACTGAATATTATGGAATAGTAATATGCTTTTAATCCTTTAAAAAAAATATTGGTAAATTTTTTTTCGTTTTTCCGCAAAAAATTATTTCATCCAAAATTTCATAAAATCAATATCTTACTTGTTGGTGAGTAAGACCTTAATTTAATTTTTAAAAGGGAAATAGGCGATTTTATAATATCTAATTAACTGACGATTTTAGAATATCTTATAAACTTATTTTCTAAGTCAATTTAATAGAATTGTGCATCTAACAGTGCCTAGAACATCCAATTGACACAATAAAATATAATTTTTTCAAACGAATATGCAAGAGACATTTATACCACTGTGTATACCAGTTCTGGGAGGTATTCCACCACCAGTTCCACCGATGAGATATAAGGTGGGCTAACCTCCCCCCCCCCCTCAAGATTTCATTGCACAAGATGACAGGGTCATTGTATAATTGGCGCACATCAACAATTTTTTATCGATTATAGGATACCACGAGTTTTTTTTAAACATTTTTCTTTATTTTTTAAGCTGAATCAATTTTGGGGAAAATTACTATAGCCGTTAATCACTATACCAACTATAATAATAGGGAGACCAGTTTAATAAATTTTTCTTTATGATTATTTTTAAAACTGTGGCACGCTAATTGAAATATTACAAATTGAAGCTCGGTTGACATACTCACATTTCATATTTTAATATAATTATTGTGTTTCTAGTTATTTTAAGAAAAACCCATATACTTGACGGTAGACAAGCTTTTAGTCTTAAGCAGACATTTAAAATATACGTTTAAATATAGGTAAATCTTCATTTCAGATTAGCGTTCTTTGGAAAATTTATAAGCACGTCTAATAAAAATGGAAATTCTAGTTTTGTGCGGAAATATTTCAATAAGGATTTAATGTGAATGGAGCCGATTTGAAGAAAATTAACTTAAAAAAAACTAAACTTTAATGGAATATGAATATAGTGCATATCATTACTATAATAATAATAAACTATAATATAATTTATTTTTATTACTATCCGTTACCTATTTATCTTGTTTTAATTTATGGGTCAATTGTGTAGTGTTAATAAATAAATAATTGATAAGTGTGGAAATTCCTCTAGGCAATTGGTGTTATGTCCATCATTATGCCATCCTTTTCTTATCCTTATGCAACAATGAAAAATTATTGGCACATAATTACAAGGATATTTTCTGTCAAATAATCCCTACGAGATAATATTTCTGGATTTATTATTGATGGATCATTTTTTCAAATGGTCTCAATGGCCTCGGACGTGAAACAAATATTCAATTTATTTTTTAATAATTTCTCATTATTTCTCACGTCGTTATGGTTATTTTTATTTTTTAATGAATTAAAAATTAAATTATCACTTTATCATAACATTCTTAAAACTCTAATTCTTTATATCTGATTGATGAAGGTTAAAATTTGAAATCCCTCCATTCTTATAAAATAATTAATTCGATTGGAGATATCCAGCAAGATATATCACGGGAGATCCGATCCTATAATAATTGTTAAAATAAAAAATATATATACCCGGCAAGAAGCTGAGAATTTCCCCATAATCTAGATCGGATTCACGAGCAGCCGCCTCAATTAAATCAGTCGTTCCCTCGATATCACAATTAATGAATAATATCCTTGATTCTTCGTCTGTAAATCCATAGTCTGCACCACCCGCATTATAAATGTTTTACAAACCTAATGACGGGTTATTGGTGTTCCAGCCGGTTTGTGCATATTTCTTCACAATTAGATTTGCCAGCTCTGCCGTAAAGTTGCCCGTCTAAAAAATCAATAAAATATTAATAAGCACTAGACAATAAAAATTACCGCTCGACGAGGCTGCGAGCCACAAATATAGCGAGCAATGAAATTCACAATTTCGCGCACTTCCGAGTACATCGATTATCGATTGATTTTAGGCGAAGTTAAATGTGCGTTTCAAAAAAATTTTTCGATGTGCTCCTACAGTATCATAAGACCACCTTCAATTGCGGCGTTGGCGGCAATTTGAAAATTCAGCCATTGTTTAAAAATGGCATACAAATAAAGTTTTTAATCAATATTTATTAAATAATAAAGAGCACAAATCAATTAATGAAATAATTGAATTAACAAAAATCGGTATAAAATAGTGAACAATGCTTGGAATTGTTCATTACACCCAAAAATGAAATTAATATCAATTGTGGCTTTTACACTATTTGTATTATCTGCTGTAAGTGATTCGGGCGAATCCAATTCCCCTCATATTCGAAATAATTAAGAATACGGCGGAGGAAACCAGGAAGATGGCCATTGACGATGAAGTAGCGTTTCTTATTGAAGGAAGAATGGTCACAATGGTGGAAGTGTTGGTGAGGATTGGTGATAAGTATATTTCAAAGGTGTTTGACACCCACACAAGTCAGTTTATTGGGTAAAAACGTGTGGCAGAAATGTGTGGCAATTTTCAGAAGATATTGACTTGACTAATGCCACCCATGGCGCTATTTTCTTCATTTTTGATACGGACGAACCTACGAAGGGAAACATGTGAGTTCATTGAATCGGTTTTCAGATCAGACAATAGATGAGAATTGTGGCAAAGGGTTAATTGATGCTTTTTACTTACTTGATTACATGATTGTCCGTCGTCATTCCGAAAGCATCGAGATGCAGACCAACTCTCTAGATTGTTCGGCTTCGCCTTGCCAATGTTGACCAAGCCGTCTTCTCCTCGAGATTACCGATTCTTCTCCGTGTTGCCCGGGTGGTAGACTTCTCGTGGACAAATTTCGCGAACCAGAGCTTAACTGTGTGCGACCACCTTCCTTTGGCTCTCCCTCTTGCTCTTAACCAGCCTCGTGGATCCCATTCTGAAAGAATTCTGCTCCACCTCGTGTCCTGCAGCCTTGCGACATGTCCAGCTCAACTTGATCGAATGTATGTGGAACTTGCATTAATCAATCGGAAGCGGATACTCCTTCAACAAGACAATGCAAAACCGCACACCGCCAGACAAGGAAGGAAAAGATAAAACATCTCGACACCATTGAACTTCTTCAGCATCCAGCTTATAGTCCGGACCTTGAGAGACTTCTCGTGGACAAATTTCGCGACCCAGAGCTTAACTGTGTGCGACCACCTTCCTTTGGGTCTTCTCGGGGTTTTATTAAAATTGTTTCTTGCTCGCGCAAGATTCAAATCAGAAAACGTCTAACGCCAAGAGGGACGCTGATAAAAACGATCTCCCAAAACGTGTTAAAATCTAATATTTTATGAAGATTTTACTATTTTTATAGAGTTTAAGAAAATGTTGACAAACTGGGGTAGATACAATTTTTGTAAAATACACGTAAAAGTTTTAAGGCATTCTTAAACATAAGAAAATCATTGTTTTAATTTCGGCAAGATTTTGCGCATTTTTAATGGATTCAAACTTCCTTTAGCACTTCAAATTAAAGTTTATTTTCCCGTCCACGTATTAGTCCATAAATTTAAGCCCACGCGTTTATTAACAGCTCTTTCTAATGTATTTTATTTAAAAGGGAATTGCACCGGGGGCTTAGAAAATATGCTGAAATTGCAAATTTCTATAAGAAACGCGTATTGTTAATGTGGAATTATTATTTCTCTTCCCACATTTATTGTTTCTTTAAATATGTTTCTTTAATATTTTCCTGATTCCCGATCACCAGTTGACTGTAGAGCAATAAACGATATAAGAGAAAACAGTTAGATAGTTTAAGACGGGCTAGAAAAAATGAGGTGTCAAGTTATTGTCCTTTTCAGAGATCGGTGCCTAATGGAAGAGGAAAAAATTTAGGATGGAATAAGGTTCTCGTTTGGACGGCCACGAAATTATGGGCAACACACATTTAAGAGGAATTGACGAAAAAGTCGTTTGTGGCCGTGTGGCCGCCCATCATTTTCTCTTCTTTTATTGCTCTTCCATTAGGCACCAATCTCTGAAAAGGACAATAAATGAAATTTATACGTGTAAATTAATAAGACATGTTCACTCCAAATCGAAATAACATTTTTGCGATTTTTAAACGTATATGGAAGATTATAGGATAAATTTTTTGCGACAATTTAACTAGGCTTGTCTTAAACTATCTAAAAATAGCAATATCTTCCTAAAAACTTATACTTGAGCACGCTTATTGAGCTCATTTGCATGTTTAAATATTGAAAAATATTCATTTTTTCCATTTGGCATGGAAGTGTTTTACTAAGATTCAGATTTTTATAAAAAAAAAAGATTTTATATTGAGAAGAGATGTTATATACAGATTTTTATTTAAAACATTTACAGATAGTTTCCTTCTGGCTTAAATAGTGTACGGAAAATATATTAGAAGCCATAAAACGGTTTAAGTAGGAGTATCGGTTTAAGTATATTATTTGAAATTTTACCTTAATCCATTACCTAAATATTATAACTAACTAGCTAAGAAGAAACATATTCTCACGCAGAAGATTCGAAACAAAAACATGGACTGAAATTTACAAGGCCACGCCACAATTCGAATAATTGGGCATGCAATTATGGTCCTTTTCAGAGATCGGTGCCTAATGGAAGAGGAAAAAAATTAGGATGGAATGAGTTTCTCGTTTGGACGGCCACTCTTTTTTTCGAAATAATGGGCAGCACAGATTGAAGAGAAATTGACGAAAAAGTTGTTTGTGGCCGTGTGGCCGTCCATAATTTTCTCTTCTTTTATTGCTCTTCCATTAGGCACCGATCTCTGAAAAGGACAATATAATAATAGTTTTAGCACGCCAAATGAAATCTACATTTTTCGCAATTTTGTATTTCCACGTAGAAATAACAAACAAACTTCTACGTAATTTAAAAAAAAACCATCTTAAAATATTAAAAACCCTTAGAAAATCTTCTCAAAAACCTTCAAACGAGCTTGAATTTCTAAGAATTTAATTGGCGTGTTTTATAAATTAATTTCACTCCTGACAATTTTCAAAGTGACCACTATTTCAAATCCAATCATCTATCTTGTTCCAGGACTGAAATCCAATACCCAGTTGATTTGTTTGGCGACGGTTGTCAGGGAACCCGACCATATAACCACGACGTGTTCCGATTGGCATTCTATAGTATGAATGATAAAAAAAAATGCGTAGTTTTAATGAACAAAATTCAGATGAGAAAAAACAGGGAAAGAATGACACGATAAGAGTTGGAAATGTGAAACTCAATGTGATGTATTAAATGGTTTGATTGATGTAGTTTGATTGTGACTAAAGATTAATTTGAATAAAGTACATTGGTTTTGTTTTATTCGTTATATTTTACGACCTAACCTCTACTTTCCTTACATTAGAGCGACTCGAAGAGTATTGTTAGGAGTTGAGACGCAACTATTACGGTTAGCCAACATTTTTTTCCGATTTTGTATTAAAAATTTAAACATAATTTTACGACACATGAAAAACAATTAGATTTCAAAGTAAAGACCATTTGATTCTATGGCTTGAACCCATCTTGTTCGATCCCGCTGCGGTAGCACTCCTTGTTCTTAGAGGCGAAAAACTCGCGGCTGGCACCCGTTTTCGACATTGGCCAGGTCATTGAAGCTACGACCACGAAGAAAGTGTGCCATGGATGGGAAAAGGTGATAATCAAATGGCGCAAGGTCCGGACTATAAGCTGGATGTGGAAGAAGTTCAATGGCGTCGAGATTTTTGATCTTTTCCTTCGTTTGTCTGGCGGTGTGCGGTTTTGCATTGTCTTGTTGAAGGAGTATCCGCTTCCGATTGATCAATGCCGCATACATTCGATCAAGTTGGGCGCGGAGGAAGCTGCTCAGTTGGGCTGGACATGTCGCAAGGCTGCCGGACACGAGGTGGAGCAGAATTCTTTCAGAATGGGATCCACGAGGCTGGTCAAGAGCAAGAGGGAGACCCAAAGGAAGGTGGTCGGACACAGTCAAGCTCTGGGCCGCGAAATTTTTCCACAAGAAGTCTACCACCCGGGAACACGGAGAAGAATCGGTATTCTCGAGAAGAATACGGCTTGGTCAACATTGGCAAGGCGAAGCCGAACACTCTGGAGAGAGTTGGTACGCATCTCGACGAAGGCGGAATGACGTCGGACAATCAAGTAATCAAGTAAGTAAGTATTTCTCTCTAAGTGCCGCATACATTCGATCAAGTTGGACGCAATAGAGGTCTGCGTCAATGGTCCGGTAATCTTGTGGATTTTCGAGCAGTTTTCGGCAAGTCTCGACACGTTGTTGAGCTTGAATTTCAGTCAAGCATGAGGTACTTCTCGGCAGCGTCTATTGACTTTCCCAAGGGCGTGAAGATGCCGTACAACTGGAATATCGAGCTCGGCCGATAATCTGCCAGTACTTATTGATGGATTGGTCTCTACAGCTTCACGGATTGCTTCAGAATCCACTGTTATAGGTCGGCCTGAATGGGTCTTGCCCTCGAGATCAGTGTCGTCTTCGTTAAATCTTTTGAACCAATTTCGCGCAGTACGATCCGAGACCATATTGTCGCCTTCAACTTCGCATATCTTTTTTGATGCTGCAGTTGCGTTGAAGCCTTGTTTCCAGTAATGGCGTAAAAACTCCGAATTTCGGATTTTTTCATGTTAAAAAATTTTAAATAAAAGACCAATTAAACATTTTAATATATAGTCGTCGCCAAATGCGATTACCGCCGCAAAGTGTGGCGCACTTTTTCTAAATATTATTTTTTCATTTAATTTTCATGATTACTTTCTTGTTTAGGCTCGTTATATACTGTTTTTGCTTAAATAAATTAAAGAATATGTTTTAGATGTTGTTTCAATCGTGGAATAAACGTGGAAAATAATAAAAATCATAAAAATTAGATGAAAAAATAATATTTAAAAAAGTGCGCCACACTTTGCGGCGGTAATCGCATTTGGCGACGACTATATATTCTTTGTGTTGTGGAGCGGTATCTGTTGAAGATCTTTAAAAATATATAACACATGTATATAAAAATCTTTATTTGGTAAAAAAAAAGCAATTAGACAAACAGATAAAGGAAATCGGAAAAATTTTGGTTCACCCTAATATTACAAATTCTAGATTATAAATTTTAAAATTATAATTCCGCAATTTTTCGTTTATTGACTCACGATAACTGAAATGTTCAATTTTATGAAATTCTCTAAGCCCCTATATCAAAAGTTATAACTTAAAAAAATAATTTTCTACGGTTAAAATTGCGTCATTAATAAACAATTACAGTCAAACCAAGCACGCCAAATGGAAATGACTATTTTGTCAATATTTAGACGTGTATTACTAATTTACACTTATTATTTTCATAAAACTTGAACCGTCATTGTTATTAGAACCTCTTAAACTATCTAAAAAAAATTAAAATCTTCACGAAATGTTAAATTTGAGAACGTTTTCTGAGCTCATTTGATTCTCGTTACAATTGGATGCACGCCAAGTCGAAATGAATATTTTGTCTATATTTAAACGTGTCTTATTAATTTACACGTACTATTTTCATAAAACTTGACACGTCATTGTTATTAGCCCCTCTTAAACTATCTAAAAACATGGGCTTCTTGCCGAAATTTGTAAAATGAGCATCATTTCTGAGCCCCCAAATTAATCATTCAATTTGGTGTGACCCAACAATTTCTTACGTCAATTTGACTAATTTCCTTGAAATAACACAATCTCTTTGCATTTTTGGATTTAAGCGTCTTTTCTAGCTCCTGATAAATTCTAATTTACAATTTGTTTACCAATATATTATTATGGAAACAGCAATAACGTTAAAGAAAATGAGCTTCTTCTAATCATTCCACCGCAAACAATGCAATACCAATGATCAAATGAATATTCGCGAAACTGATTGATAATAAATATCAATAGTAATCATCATCATCATCAGCATCAGCATATCTATATCCATATTTAATAACAATCCGCCTGTTTATTGTCATTGTCAAATTCCGGATGACAATTTCTCTCTTCTCTATATTCAATTCTATTTTATTCATCAATTGATGATGACGATGATAATAATAATAATTCATATTTAATATTCATCCCAACACTTTTCCTTAAATGAGATTATTGCGTTTTCAATTTATCTTCGCCACCATTCCGGATCCATTGTTTCCCTCAGCTGATTCTTCATCCAAAAAACGTGTTTTCATTATTATTCTCATTATTATTGAGAATAATGAAGCGATTGCCATTTATTCGTCTTATTTATTTTTTCGTTTTTAATTTTTTATTCTGCGGTAAAGGCACTTTTAGAGAACTGAAAGGGTTTCTAGTAATTTTATAGTTTTTATATATTTTAAGACAGAAGTGTTCATTAAAATTTCTTAAAAGGTTGGAAATTCTCTTAAACATGTGTTCACACGCCAACAGGAAAATAATTAATTTCACACTTGTCATACAACTTTCACGTGTACTTTCCGCAAATATAGTCTATGCCAGTTTGTTAGCTTTTACTTAAACTATCTAAAAATATGAATATATTTCCAAAAAGTTAGGTTTAAGAGCGTTTATTGAGCTCATTTTGTGATCCTACCAGTTGGCGTGAGTTCACTTTATTATATCTTACTGCACTAATAAAATTTCCTCAGCTATCCTGCAAAGTTTCAGCCCGAAACCTTTTGGATCCAAAAATGACCTCCCTAGTTAGGTAATTTAAGCGTTGATTTAAAGGCACAGTTGACTTGTTGTGGATCTCCTCAAACAGTAAAATCAAATGTTAAATTAGAATTTACAAAATAACTTAAATATTCATCCGAGCATTTAATTTAAGAACCTTAAATTTAACTATTTTAACGACAAGTTTTTTGTTGAATACCACATTATGTTAATGATTATAGCGTAAATCTTTATAAACAATTTCATTTTACACTGAGAGCTCAGAGATATAGAGAGCTTAGAGAGATAGCTTAGATAGAGAGAGAGAGAGAGAGAGAGAGAGAGAGAGAGAGAGAGAGCTCAGAGATATAGAGAGCTCAGAGATATAGAGAGCTTAGAGAGATAGCTTAGATAGAGAGAGAGAGAGAGAGAGCTCAGAGATATAGAGAGCTTAGAGAGATAGCTTAGATAGAGAGAGAGCTCAGAGATATAGAGAGCTCAGAGATATAGAGAGCTTAGAGAGATAGCTTAGATAGAGAGAGAGAGCTCAGAGATATAGAGAGCTTAGAGAGATAGCTTAGATAGAGAGAGAGAGAGAGAGAGAGAGAGAGCTCAGAGAGCTCAGAGATATAGAGAGCTTAGAGAGATAGCTTAGATAGAGAGAGAGCTCAGAGATATAGAGAGCTCAGAGATATAGAGAGCTTAGAGAGATAGCTTAGATAGAGAGAGAGAGAGAGCTCAGAGAGATAGAGAGCTTAGAGAGAGATCAGAGGGAGAGAGAGCTCAGAGAGAGATAGCTTAGAGAGAGAGAGGGAGAGGGTTCAGAGAGAGAGAGAGAGAGAAAGAGAGGGCTCAGAGAGTTAAGAGAGAGAGAGAGAGAGCTCAGAGAGAGAGAGAGAAAGCTCAGAAGAAGTGATTAAACATGCTGTTTTTGAGAATTCATTTGGCGTGCCGCCACGCAGTGCGCGCAAATTGCAAAAGACTTCGCACCAATTGCGCATAAGACTCCCTTTCAATTAATTACTAAAACTTTTATTTATGAATTACTGTTTAACAGAAACATTAGTTTGAATGTTGTATAGTATTATAATGCTTTGGAGAGTTCGTCGACACGTTCTAAATGACAAACAAAACGACGGGATATGAGCTAAACCAAAGATTTCGAAAGAAATATAACAATGATGATTTCTGGAAAATGTATTGACTTAATTTTACGAAGTCCTCATTTACTGCTCTGTCTATTTGCAGTTCTTCAAATAGAATAAATAATTTTTTGAATAAGCTACACGCTTTTTTGAAACGTGCAATTGGTGCGCGATTGTTTGCAATCTACGCGTACTTCATGGCAGTGGAGGAATATCTACGCGTACTTCATGGCAGTGGAAATATTATTATAATAGAGAAACCAAATATAATTTTTACGCTTTTCTATATATTTAATATCAACTTTCTCAATAATATTAATGATTATTTGTTTGGGTATCTTGAGTTTTAAAGACTACCAGTTCTGTCGAGGTTGTGATGAACAACAAGAGTAAAAAAACAGTTTATTTCAATAGTATTAAAATTAACTAATTAACGATTAAATCCTTGGTCACGATGGTCGCTGGAAGCGACAATGATCATTCTGAAAACGTCCAAAATGAATTCGCCCCAGCACAAATTACAACAACTCATTAACCTCTTCCACTTTAGACGTTCATTTGACTATGCAAACAACCCGAATCTACTTAATACCCATTTCTATTTATTCATTCGATTAATTTGTTTGTTTACTACCATCCATATCCATCAACCGAGACATTCATTTCAGCCGCAACACATCATCATCAACTCGGTGCTGTCAATTTGTATGCGTCATCTTAAATGACAACAGCGTGTGGTGTCGAATGGCCATCAGGGTTCTCATCGATACCATTGAGCATCTAATCAATTCGAATCGTTCAGATATGGCCCGCCGCCCGAACCGCCACCCGCCGATAATCGATTGCGCAATCGTTTCGAAGCGTGTCGCAATGGAATGCAAGAGCTGCAAGCGTTGCGCCAGAAGCACGCGCAGATGATTCAGAACTTGCGCTCGCGACTGCCGATTATTCCGGGAAGTTTGGATGACGTGCAGACGCGCGAGAAGAAGCGCCAGCAGCCCATGCTTAATGAGCGCTTCTCGGTGCAATCCGTCGATTCTGGTGTGTCGTCTGTTGGAGCAAATGTTAGTTTTATTTTATTTTAATATAAATAATAGTAACGTAATAAATAAATAGGAAATAATAATAATAATAGCGTTTTTGCAATTTTTAAACGTGTGTGGATATTTTTACGTCTTCATAGCAATAGTTCTTACTATTATTTAATTAAGCTTGTCTAAAACTATCTAGGATCCGAGAATTTTTGGGGATTCCATGTAGGGGGGGGGGGGCTTAAAATATTGAAAATTTCAAATCCTGGGTCTCGGAACCGGAGCACTTTTTTTTTTTAGGAAAATACCCCTGGGAGTGGGCTGGTCCGCTTCTCTATCGGAGAATGATAATGGACTCCTAAGTAAGTTTGGAGTCCATTCGAACCAGTCCCTTTATTTTTTTTTTAGAAAAATACCCCTGTCCGGGGGAATTGCTCCCATCCCTGATTCGCACGTCAATTGAAAGTGATAGTTCTTGAATATTTAGACGCACTGCACGCCAAATCGAAATTGCAACGTAGATGCAAGCCAAATGGAAATGATTATTTTGCAATGTTTAAACATGTATTATTAACTTACACGTATTATTTTCATATAACATGGAACACCATTTTGACGAGCTCGTCTTAAACTATCTAAAAACATGCGATTCTTACCGAAATTTGCAAAATTAGCACCTTTTCTGAGAACCCAATTTAACCATTCAATTTGGGGTAGCTATAGCTATTTTTAAACGCATCACAACTTTATAAAAACAAAGTTCTTACTATAATTTAATTAAGCTTGTCTGAAACTATCTAGGCTCCGAGAATTTTTGGGAATTCCATGTAGGGAGGGGGCTTAAAATATTGAAAATTTCAAATCCTGGGTATCGGAACCGGAGCCCTTTTTTTTAGGAAAATACCACTGGGAGGGGGCTGGTCCGTTTTTCAATCGGAGAATGATAATGGAATCCTAAGTAAGTTAGGAGTACATTCGAACCGGTCCTTTTATTTTTTTTTAGAAAAATACCCCTGGCATGGGGAATTGCTCCCATCCCTGATTTGCACGTCAATTTCAAGTGATAGTTTTTGAATATTTAGACGCACTGCACGCCAAATCGAAATTGCAATTTAGCTATTTTTAAACGTATAACAACTTTATAACAACAAAGTTCTTACTATTATTTAATTAAGCTTGTCTTAAACTATCTAAAAATACTAATATCTTTCTTAAAAGTTATATTTGAGCATGCTTACTGAGCGCATTCGATTAACATACAAGTTGGGGTGTAATAGTACTCATTAAATTAATATAAAATAATATAGTTTAGTTACATTAATATAAATAGGTTAGATCAAACCCATATTCTGTTTCTGTTGTAATCCAAGAGGAAAGATCTCGGCGGAAGCAATTAAAAATCAAACTTTGCGTAAAATAAAATGCAAAAGTTCAAAATCTTGTCCTAATATCACGACAAATGAACTAATTTGAATAGTAATTGATCTCATCTAATCACCAATATAATTTACGTATTTAAATGTGGTTTGATGGCCGAGTGGTAGTGTTGTGGAATCTTTATTCTCTGCACTTTGCGCTTGACGGTGGCGTGACTGTGTTTTGCACGAAAAGTGCTCCTGTTAGGACGCGAAGTGCTTTTTGCATGAAAACAGACTCATCCCGTTATATAGCGTAAACACGTAATCAATCTTTGTTAAAATTTGATGTTGTGTTTGGAGTGAGGACGCTTCGTGTAATTTTGATGAAACTTTGCTTACTTCTTCGGTTTGAATTGAATGATCTGGCGGCAGTTTTGCACGCGTTTTGATAACAATTTCGTGCAAAACACAATCACGCCACCGTCAAGCGGAAAGTGCAGAGTTGATGGCATGAAGGTTCTAACCCCGGGTGAGTTTATAAATTCGTTTTTTTTTTAAATTATTTGCCTCATTTAAAAAATTTGATTTAAATTAAATTGCTAAAATCTATAACCACTACTTATGTTGTAGAGTTAGCTTGATTGATTAATAAAGTTATTTAACCATTTTAAAATAATATTGTCGTGGTGTAGGTTGATGAAAAATTAGGGGTAAAGGAGCATACCCCAAAAAAAGATGGTCTCGCTTGGGCTGGTGTAGATTTAATTTGCAATTTGTTTATTATTTCGCTTTTTTTCATCACAATTTTGTTTCATTTTGTTTTCTCTTGCTAAATTAGTTGTTAAATCAACATAATAATTATTATAATAAAAATTTTAGGTATAATTTATTATATTTAGGATCAAAATAATAAACAAATTGCTAATTAAATCTACACCTATCCAAGCGAGACCATCTTTTTTTTCGGTATGCTCCTTTAATCCTAATTTTTCATTAACCTACACCACGACAATACATTTAATAATCCGCATATATGCAGAAAGTACGCAGATAACAACTACCAAACTGATTTTACGCAATAACCAAAATCCGCAAAGTTTGATTTTTAACTGCTTCCGACTCGGCTAACTATTTATTGGCTCGAATATCAGAATGAAAATAGGAATGAAATATAAAATCACAACTAGATATGATAACAAAACTAGGGTATGACTAGTGACGTAACACTAATATTCATAAATATATAGAATTAAATATATAATTAACGTTAACGGGACTTTCAAGAGTGACTAGTAAAGTATGCGCTCTGGCTCTCAGCAGATATCATCCATAAAAATAATGTGGAGTTTAAACGCGCTAAATGACACGTACGCCAACTGTAACAGTTTAAAGCGTTGTTAATTTTAGACCACCCAGATAAATTATGGAATGGTTAATTGTATTTATAGCAATCTTTTAGGATCTATCAATAATCTGAGCAAAAAATGCAATCGGTGTTATCATGTGGAATACTGTAATATGATCTGAAACTTTCAAAAATCGAACTTTTCAGTTGGCGTGTGAAACGTTTAAAATTGCAAAACCATAGTTTCCACAAAGCTCTTTCACTTTCCCTCATTTCACTAATATCGCTTTTACAAAACTCTAAAATGTTAAATTGCAGACAACAACAAGATGCTCATCACCTGAAGGAGACGATGAAGGATACAAGGGAGGCAGTAAAAGACTATCGAATATTTATGAGTAAGATTATTTTTAAAAACTTTATTATAGTTATTAGCGGAAAACTTTTGAATCTCCGTTAAGCAGACAATTTGAATTAGCATTCCAGCTGAATGGGTGTTCATAAAATGTCTATAATCTAATATTGCGTAAAGATAGTAGCTTGGACGGAATTCCTGATTCCGGCCATTGTCAGAACATACAATTTACAGCTCAGCAACCACAATGAATTACTCAACGTTCCGCAAACTATCCCTGGAGCAGCCCGTTGCTCCTCCCGTTGTAAGAACCCAATCCCCTAATGCAACTCCCACAACAAAATTGTAGATAACTCCACGAAAGGTTCGCACTGGTGGTATCGACAGGCCTAAGAGCTTGTACGACGCAAAGGAGAGAAAGTCGGCGTTCCAGCCGTTCACCAAATCGAGCCTTCAGTCGGCTTCTAATATCAATTTAACACAATTGAGCCAGTTTGAGCATGTTATCAAGCCGATTGCGCATCGTCCGCAGGTTGTCAAACGGAATACAGTGGTCGAGGTTTCTATAAAAGTTTCACATTAGAATATTAATCTTGTTTTAATAGAAAGCGGATGCTCTGTTCCGAGCTAATGTAGTCTACGTGACAAATAGCGGTCATCCATCGCCGGAGCAGAAAAGAAACGGTCCTACATTGCAAGCGACGCCATGCAAGATTCGATCACCGATTCTGAAGGCAAAACCGATTGCAATCAGGTAATCATAGACTTGCGTGAAATCCACTGAAATAGTGAATATGGCTTAAGACCAATATCGCCGAGAATGAGCACAAGTCACTCCACATGGCATCAGTCACAACCATTGTAATCAAAACTTGCCATTGTACAATTTCCGTATAATTAAATCAATGACTGATAAAATTATTTTATAACTGGATCATTTGTTTCTCTGATGATAAATTATTATCAATATCAATGTTTCATTTGTCGACTCTTTTTTTAATTTAATTATTTTATTGTTTATTAATGGAATTTTTGTTTATAATAAATCATTCGATTGAGAAAAATGAAATTCTATCTTCCGTTTGGAAAAAATCGATTGAAGCAAACCCTGAAGCAAACCATTTGAATTCCTAACAGGAGGATCTCGAAAGTCATTCAAATCTAAATGCTACAAATTTAAAGCGCCAGACGGAAGTCTTGTATTAGGGTGAAAAATTGTTTTCCGATGTTTAATTAAAAATTTAATTAAAAAACAATTAGGTTTCAATGTAAAGACCATTTGACTCTATGGATTGAAGCCATCTTGTTCGATCCCGCTGCGGTAGCACTCCTTGTTCTTGGAGGCGAAAAACTCGCGGCACCGCTTATCGACATCGGCCAGGTCATTCAAGCTACGAAGAAAGTGTGCCATGGATCGGAAATGGTGATAATCAGATGGCACAAGGTCCGGACTATAAGCTGGATGTGGAAGAAGTTCAATGGCGTCGAGAGTTTTGATATTTTTCTTCGTTTGTCTGCATCTTTGCATTGTCTTGTTGAAGGAGTATCCGCTTCCGATTGATCAATGCTGAATATTTCTCTCCAAGTGCCGCATACATTCGATCAAATTGGGCTGGACATGTCGCAAGGCTGCCGGACACGAGGTGGAGCAGAATTCTTTCAGAATGGGATCCACGAGGCTGGTCAAGACCAAGAGGGAGACCCAAAGGAAGGTTGTCGGACACAGACAAGATCTGGGTCGTGAAATTTGTCCACAAGAAGTCTACCACCCGGGCAACACGGAAAAGAATCGGTATTCTCGAGGAGAAGACGACTTGGTCAACATTGGCAAGGCAAAGCCGCACACTCTAGAGAGTTGGCCCGCATCTCGACGCAGTCGGAACGACGTCGGACAATCAAGTAATCAAGTAAGTAAGTATTTCTCTCCAAGTTCCGCATAGATTCGATCAAGTTGGGCGCAATAGAGGTATGCGTCAATGGTCCGGTAATCTTATGGATTTCCGAGCAGTTTTGGACAAGTCTCGGCACGTTTTTGAGCTTGAATATCAGTCAATGCATGAGGTACTTCTCGGCAACGTCTATCGACTTTCCCCCAAGGGCGTGAATATGTCGTACAACTGGAATATCGAACTCGGCCGGTAATTTGCGCGTACTTATTGATGGATTAGTTTCCGCAGCTTCACGGATTGCTTCAGAATCCACTGTCGTAGGTCGGCCTGAATGTGTCTTGTCCTCGAGATCAGTGTCGCCGTCGTTAAATCTTGAAAATGTAATATATTTTAACATTTATGTGATTATTATAAGCACTCGGGGTCAGAACAATAGAAAAATGATGTATTGTCGTGGTATAGGTTGATGAAAAATTAGGGGTAAAGGAGCATACCGAAAAAAAAGATGGTCTCGCTTGGGCTGGTAAGAGAAAACAAAATGAAACAAAATTGTGATGAAAAAAAGCGAAATAATAAACAAATTGCAAATTAAATCTACACCAGCCCAAGCGAGACCATCTTTTTTTTTTGGTATGCTCCTTTACCCCTAATTTTTCATCAGCCTACACCACGACAATATTTATTTTAAAAAAGTAAAAACCATCGCACGCCAACTGGAAATTACGATTTCCCGATATTTAAGCGTGTCTGACAAAATTTACACCTTTTTAACAAAACACCTCCTAAACTATATAAAACTCTTTTTATCTTTCCAAAAAGATAAGATTGAGCATGTTTACTGAGCTCATTTTATTATCATACCAGTTGGCGTGCCATCGCATATTTCAATTGAATCGGATATTCAATTTGGCATGCAACTTTTAAACTTTTCCATCAAACTTGTGGTGTTTCTGTTTGCTTCAAACTAAAAACAACCCAAGATACCTCCCACCTACCCGATTTCTGCCAAATAAGACGCACACTTCCTGCTTTCACTTAACTTTAAACTCATTCATCAAGCTTCATCAATGAATGAAACAATAATAAATGATGATGATTATTATTATTTATTGTTTGTCCTCCATACGCCGATTCAAGTGTGCGCCATGTTTTGAAAAGCTCTGTACACAAAAGAGAGTATAGACGTAAGAGAAAGCACTAAAAAAAACGTTAAAGGGAGGGGAACGGTCAGATGAAGTTGGACGATCGCTCGCTCGCTCGCTCGCTCGCTCGTCAATCATGGGTTTTTCGCTTATTATTCCCGCACATACACACATTTGTTGTTGTTGTTGTTATTATTTTTTATACCTACCTAGTTACTATTTATTGTGATGTTTGTTTTTATTATTAATGTGAGGTACATGCCTAAATTGTTTCAAAGCTCACTGATGTTGTTTTAACCTTTTTATTAAAACTGTCTTCTCTTATTTGCTCATTTGTTAACATTATTGTGCTCAATTCTCTTTTTTTACTCATTTTTATTGTTGATGAAGCTAAATGCAGTGAAAACGCGCTCTGAATTCATCAATTTCTTTGAAATGTTGAATCAGGATTTTAGAATTCACAAACAAAATTTTTCGTCAATTCCTCTTAAATATATGCTGCCCATAATTTCGTAAAAAAGAATGGCCGTCTAAAAAGAGAGGCCGTCCAAACGAGAACCTCATTCCATCCTCACTCTACTGCCACGAAGTAGGCCTCATATTGTAAAAGACCGTGCTGCAATTGAAGGAAAAAACGCTCTTCTCTTTTTATTATTCTTTATTTAAAATTTTTATTAAAGCGTAACTTTATTGAATTGGAACAACTGATTGAACTTTAATTAAAGAATTTGAACTAAATAACAAAGTAAATCAAATTCGATGAAGATGCGGTTTAATAAAAAAGTTTAAAAAACTATTTAATTAAAAATTGAAGGGCGTGTTTGTCGTTCAATTGGTGCGCGGTCTTTTGCAATATGCGACATACTTCGTGACAGTGGAGTGCATCCTTTCTTCCTCTTCCATTTGGCGCACGGTCTTTTGCACTTTGCACCATTTAAAAAAGAAAATTTCGCGCTTCTTGTGTTCTCGCTGTTTTTCTTCTCTGATTCTCTTTAATACCATTGTCTTGAAGATCTCTTGTGTCCCTTCTATCATCTATTGATTGTTTACTTTTTAAAAATCCAAATAAAAGTTTTCTTAAATTTATTACTAGGTTATAAAATTTCAAATTTAAATTTCGCAACTTTTCGTTTATCGATTCACGCCGACTGAAATATTCGATTTAATGAAATTCTGATATCACATTTTTGTCCTATTAGAGTATTTCACATGAATGAACCAATTTGTATGACCACAAAACTTAAATTTATGTCAGAAGCTATCCCAATCTGCAAAACCTCGTTCTACGGTATATTTAATCTGGGTGGTCTAGGTGAAACTTATTAGTTTCTTTTTTTTCTCAATGTTATTCCATAATCCATCTATGCCCATCACTGATCTCTACATAGACGAAACAGTTCAAATTGGGTACCACCCGGTCTAGTAAAATGACAGACTCGTTTTTATTCGTTTTTGTATTCGAAAAAATTTAAATAAATTTGGAAATTTGCTTCACGTTCTCATTGATACCATTTTCAATTAACTCAAAAATATTGAATATGAATTGCCAATTTCTTACACTTTGGCACTGCACTGCCACGAAACCATTGCAAGAGACTTCGCACCAATTGGTAGTATTTGCACTTGGTGCAAAGTCTTTTGCAATGCTGCGCGGTTTCTTGGCAGTGGAGTGCTTTGGCAGTAAAAAATGCCTATTAGAAGAGGAATAGAGAAAACACGGCACCCCGCCAAATGGAAATTCATAAACTACCTGACAAAAGTTTTGTCACAAATTTTTTTTCGGGTTTAACTTTTTTGTGACTTGACCAAATTGACTGATTTTTTGATATTTTATGTGAATCAGTGTTTAAAATGTTATAGTGGCAAATTTTGGTTTTAATTACCATGGCAATTTCGGTACCACGCATTCCGTTTTCCCTCATATTGATAACAGCTTGCCGGGTGGCAATTGGAGTTTCTTTACGTGGAGTCATCTCTAAAATGTTGCCAATTACTGATATTTTCAATAAATTATTTAAAAAGTATAATTGAACTTTAAAAATTATTAAAAAATGCAGTGCAAGAATATCTTTGAGCTACGCGTTTTACCATAAACGCTTGTCACTGTAAAACGGATCATCGTAATCACAAGCAATAATCTACAACCATATGACTCTATCATATCAAAAAATCAGCCAATTTGATCAATTCACAAAAAAGTTGAACCCGAAGAAACATTTGTGACAAAACTTTTGTCAGCTAGTGTATGTGGGATTTTTTACGTCTTGATAACAACAAAGTTCGTACTACACTTTAATTAAGCTTGTCTTAAATTATCTAAAAATGTTAATATCTTTCTAAAAAGTGATATTTGAGCATGCTTACTGAGCTCAATCTATTACCATACAAGTTGGAATATAATAGAGACTTTTTCAGTCAATTCGGGGAAGTCTCGAAATTTCATCTAATTAATATATTATTAAGTACCTAATTTTATTTTTTCGTAGCTCCTATATGTAAATTCTATGTATCTCGTTTTTATTCAAAATTTTCCTTCCTCTAGCGTATTTATTATAATTTCTTTGGGTTCCCACTTAATCGGGTAATTGATTGTTTTAAATATTTCCCTATCCCCTTTCTTATTCCCATCTGTTTTCCCTTCTGTGAACTATTTAATTTAACTTTATCTATAGTCGTCGCCAAATGCGATTACCACCGCAAAATGTGGCGCACTTTTCAAATATTATTTTTTCTTTAAATTTTTAAGATTATTTCCTTGTTTATGCTCGTTCTATACTGTTTTTGCTTAAATAAATTGAAGAATATGTTATAGATGCTGTTTAAATAGTGGAATAATTGTGGAAAATAATAAAAATCATAAAAATTAAATGAAAAAATAATATTTAAAAAAGTGCGCCACATTTTGCGGCGGTAATCGAATTTGGCGACGACTATACATAATTAAAATTTTGCCAAGCTTTTTTTCTTTTTTAATTGTCTGGTTTTTGTTAGTTTTTTTTAACAAACCCCTACGGTTTCTTTTTTTGTATGTTTTTTGTGGTATTTTGACAAGGGAAGTCACTTTAGCGTCCCTTTGAGAATTTGATGAAACTTAGACCATTGATAGATTCGGATGCGCTGATTCCAAATCTGTTTTCAAAATCGGCGCAATTTTTCTCTGAACCGAGATATGAGCCGCCAAAGCTTTTTTGATAGGCTTTGATAGGCGACATAAGGAATTATTTACTTAAATAAGAAAATATAATAGCGTGGGAAATGTGGCAGCAGCGAGTGGACGAATCAATTGGAATAGAATAGTCTCTGCACTTTGCGCTTGACGGTGGCGTGACTGTGTTTTGCACGAAAAGTGCTCCTGTTAGGACGCGATGTGCTTTTTGCATGAAAACAGACTCATCCTGTTATATAGCGTAAACAAGTCATCAATCTTTGTTATAATTTGATGTTGTTTTTTGGAGTGAGGACGCTTCGTGTAATTTTGATCAAACTTTGGTTGCTTTTTCGGTTTGAATTGAATGTTCTGGCGGCAGTTTTGCACGTGTTTTGATAACAATTTCGTGCAAAACACAGTCAAGCCACCGCCGAGCACAAAGTGCAGAGTCTATTTATATTATTCAATGTTAATTATTATATGCTATGAAAAGTAATGTTATCTGCAATCCACTTTGCTTAATTATTGCAATTAAAACACGTGTCTAGTACGCGTGTTTTAAATAAATAAATATTCACGTAGAATATTCGAATATGATCTCCACACCAAATGAAATGAAAGCAACAGTTAAACATTCAGTTAAATTGCTTGAGCCTTGAGGTGCTTGAGGCAAAATTTTTGGTCAAATTTTGGATGTTTACCCTGGCCTCGTTCAAAAAAAATTAACATGGAAGTTGGTTGTTCGCGATTGAACAGGCGTGATCTCAATTATCAAATACCTCCGTATATGTATCAGTGGTGGGAGGGACCCCGTTTTTTGGAATTCCGGGCGGGCGGGACCTTAAAAAATTGTAAATTTCAAAACCCGGGGCCCGTGACTTTCCTTCCCTCTTCCCTTCCTTTCCTTCCTTTTCCCTCTCGACTTCCCTTTTCAATACCCAGGAGCCGGGACTCTTTGCGGCTTGGAGATGAACAAGGGCAAAACCGTCATTCTCCAAAACGACTACGCCCCTTCGACTCCAATCAAGGGCCACATTTGCACTTCAGCCAAGGGGCTTCGATATCTAGGCAGCTGGATCTGCACGAAATAAAACGCAGGATCAAGTCTGCTTGGGCAGAGTTCTCAAAATGAAAACCACTGCTCCCGATGCTCGACAGCGCCAAGAAAAAGAAGCTAATTTTTCAGCTGCCCGCCATGCTATTTGGCTCCGAAAGGAGTCCCTCCCATTACTGATATGTATGTATTTCCTAATTTATAGATTTGAACTTGGATCTCTTGCGGTATCAGTTGTTCATCTTAATTATTTGTTCTCCTGTTTTCGTATTATATATGGTGAATGAATCAAGTATTATATTCAAAAATTTAACATTTTTGTTGATGTAAAATGATAGTCTCGGTACACGGTCACACGCCAACTGTACTATAAAAAACAGTGAATCGGATAAGCGCATCTGATGAAGAATTTTCGAATAATTTAAATATATTCTGAGCATAAGCCTGTCAAACTGACAAGGAAAGTTTTTTAGGATTGATTAGCATTAACTATATAAAATTTGCATTTGAAAATCGCGATTTTTTGGGTTTCAGACCCATTTTTTACTCTCTTAAACCATTTTGTGAGTCCTAATTTTTTGTCAGTATGCTATTTGGATCATAAGGAATCTATCTGCAAAGTTTTATTATAATCTGAGATGGAGACCTAAAACACCTCCCTTGTGAGGGCAAAAAATTTTCAAATTATTACGTGAGAGCTTATAAGACGCGTTTAAATTTGTTCAAAATGCAATTTTCATTTGGCGTGAGGCCACAAACGAATTTTCCATCTATTCCTCTTCAATGTGTCTTATCAATTTTTTGAGACAACACACATTGAAGAGATACAAAAGAGAAACCGTCCAAACGAGAATCTAATTTTGTTCTAATATTTTCCTCTTCCACCTATCTCTAAAAGGGACAATATAATATCTATCCCTTCTAGGAGATTGCTCTCCAATTCTTCTAGGATTGAGGGATATAAAGAAATCTGCCATCTGCAGAGACATTTCAATTGATAGTAAGTTCCCTTTTTCATTAAAAAAATTAGTTTTGATTAATTTGATTGATATCAAATTAACTGTTACTATTCTTGATAATCAATAGAGATGTGAAACAAAAATCGAATTGTTAACTTGCACTCTTGAATCAAAATTTGGGTTTCTTTTTAATTTGTTTAACATTATTGTTTATTTGTTCTCTATCTTACTTTACAGACAAGCTCGCCACATGGAAATTAAAATTTTACAATCCACTTAAAATGACATTTTCACACCTTTAGAATTTTTTCTTTAAAATATCTAGTAACCTTCAAATCTTTACAATTTTTGATCTTTACAATGTGGTCCCATTTTCATTACTCAAATTGGTGTGGTCAAATTTTGACTTATTGATAATTTTGGTTTAAAGGCGCGCGCACGCACAAATGAAATTAGAATATTTTTGGGCACTCCAAATTGAATGATAAATTTGAGTGTCTAGAAGAGATGTTCAAATTACATGTTTTGATAAGAAGCGCATATTTTTAAGAAATTTAAGGTTGGCTTGAAAAAATGACGTTTCACGTTATCTGAAAATAATACGTGTAAATTAGTAAGACACGTTTAAATATTGAAAAATATTAATTTCAATTTGGTGTGTTTGGGTGTCATTTAAATTGTGTTTTACTTAGCTCAGTGTAGTATTATTTTTATAAGTATTAAGTGACTTTGAGATATTTAAAGTCAAAACATCAATAAGTCCAAAAATGTCCAAATAAAATAGTGGGAGCAGGACCGTTAGAACAGGACCTCACTTAAATATAACATTTTATAAAAATTGAAAGGGATAGAGTTATTTCAAGAAAACATTGTTACAATTTACAGTTTATAACTTGCACGTGATAAAATACAATATTTATTGCCCTTTTCAGAGATCGGTAAACATTAGAATAAAATGAAGTTCTCGTTTAGACGGCCAAACTCTTCTATTTCATCAATATGTGTTGTCTCGAAAAAATAGATAACACGCATTTAAGAGGAAAAGATGGAAAGAGGAATAGATTGTGGCCGTGTACCCGAGACTATCATCTTATTTTTTGCTCTTCCATTATGCACCGGTCTCTGAAAAGGACAATAATAATTATGATTTAACTATACATTATTTAATGATAATGATTTAACGGTAAAATATTTAATGATAAATTCCAAATTTTTACGTGGAATTTGGAATATTCTTTGTTTCCTACGCAGACCACCCGCACGCCAAATTAATTACCCAAAACAAAACCTCGGAACAGTCACTTAACATTAAATTTACGTTTATATTCGATTCCGAGACACGTCAACTGGTAGGATAACAAAACGAACCCAGTTAACATGCTCAGATTTAACTTTTTGGGAAGATATTAATATTTTAGATAGTTTAAGAAACACCTAGTTAAATTGTATTAAAACATTTTTTGTTTAACAGACGAAAAGATTTTCAGGCATGCTTAAAAATCTGAAAACCGTTATTTCCAGTTCGCGTGCCGAGATATTTTAAGGAAATCCTGTAAAATTTACATAAAAATTAGTTTTTAAAAATTACGTAGAAATAAACTAAATTCTTTTAAAAATTGCAAACTCCTCGTTTAAATTTGGCGTGAAACCGCTATCGGAAATGACTGTCTCATTTAATATTCGAGTCCGTTATTTATTTATAGAATTTGATTATAAATAGGTTGTTTGACTTGAAATAGTCACGATTGTGTTGAACATTATCTTGCAAGTTCACGCAGAATTCAATTTATTCTCGTAAAATCGACTTGCGCGCACGTGAAATGATCACTTCTTATGACGAATGCATTTGGTGCGGATATTCAGAAGATCGGCCAATCAATACAATGTCATCGTCAATATTTTAACTTTTATTTTGAAGTTACTCTAATTTTCTCGAAGGTAATTTTAAAGAATAAATTGTCAGTGAGCATAAAATTTTGTTTTAAAACCTGTAAGCATTAAGATTATTAAAATCAAATTATGCACAAGCGTAGCTCTACGCTATTACGTTTTTGAGTAACATGAAATCTCTCTTTGACCTGATTACGGTACCCATATTCATTTTTGTAAAATTTTTCCTCTCCGGGCCACCAGGTATGATTTTTTCCTGAAAATTGAGCCATGGCATCCTCAATCTTTTATTTTTAACGATATAATATTTCTGAGCAAATTGATTATTTTTACGGATGTCAATTTTCGCATTATTAAATGTACATTATAAGCTTCCACGTGTACTTTTATGTTTAAAAATTAATTTAGAATACATGTCTTCAATCTATAAACCCGTTATGGGGGGGGGGGGGGCTCCGCACGTCAACTGGTATGGTAATAAAAGGAGCACAGTAGACTTACTCAAATATCTAATTCTTTGGAAAGATATTGATATTTTTAGATAGTTTAAGACAAGCCTAGTAAAATTTCAGGGAAAAATGTTTTGTTGAAAACAGGCAAACGTTTTCAGGAACGCTTAAATATTGGAAAATCGTTATTTCCAGTTGGCGTGCCCCCATAAAGGGGAGTCCCGGTCCCAGGTAGAGAAAAAGGGGAGTCCCGGCCCCGGGTTTTGAAATTTTCAATTTTTTAGGTCCCGCCCGCCTGGAATTCCAAGAAACAGGTCCCTCCCATCACTGTTACCCACCAATGCCAGGAAACCGCGCCGCATTGCAAAAGACCTTGCGCGTACACTTCCTTCAAATTTAAGGATTCTTTTTAATATTTGAAGGAAACGTGTACGTTTAAGAATGTGCAGAGTATATACAAAATTATTATATCTACTATCCCACTTCCACGAAGTGCGAGCAAATTGCAAATGATTGCGCACCAATTGCGCAAATTCACTTAATTATCAAAAAAACTTATTTTTAAATTAAACTTTTCATTTCTTGTCATCAAATAATAAACAAAAAATAGATAACAAACATTGATGAGAAACAAAAGAGGAAGAGATTCGATGGCCTTAGTGGCCGTGTGGCTGTCTAAACAAGACCTTTTCTCCGCCCCTAATTTTTTGCTCTTCCATTAGGCATCGATCTCTGAAAAGGACAATAACTTATTAATATTGTAAGAAGAAGGTTCTAATGTCACGTGAAAACATAATGCAATTTTTACGTAGAATTTTGAAAGACAAGCTTAAATATTTTGGCGTGCACATTTCTAAACTCCCAATGTAAAACTATACCATAATAGCAAACGTCAAGGTTGTATCTTTAACCGTTCAGGAATGACGGTTTTGGCAATATTCCCATTAATACTCATTCGAAGAATCTTCTTTTCCATACATTTTGGGTTACTTTTTTAACTTTAATTTTACTAGATCTTGTGGCGTGCGAGCGTGACCTATCCAGAAACTCATATTCTTCCTTTTTTCAATTTTGCGGATGTCTATGTGAGTTGAGCAAGCTTTTCCTGACAAGATGACGTTGATAATTCTTCTGTAATCGATTGGCATGTTCCGAAAAAAACTTTCTATGTTTCAGCAGGGCTGGAAGTTCTATATAATGAGCACTTTAATCGTTCAGGAATGGTAAACCGGAACTTAGCGGTTTTGGCAAAAATGCGTCTTCTTTTCCATACATTTTGGTTACTATAATTACAACCTCATTTATTTTTGCTGTCTCTATTCGTATTTTATATAAAATTATTATTTTGCCTCCAACTTTTTTTCCTTTTGAATAATTGATTTATTTTTAAGCAAATTCCGAATTCAAAAGTAAATTTCAGATCCATACATTATTACAAAACAAATAAACAAAGCAAATATTCAAAATCGAGTTGTCGCAATTTAATGGCATCTTCATTATGCTGCACATCGGGATCTTCAAAATTATCGGTCAGTTGAATTCGATCATCATGAAACACACATTTGTTTGTCTACTCGTGCGCCGCGCATCTTTTTGCTTCAATTCTTATTATTGACATTGGGCGATTTTGGATAAACAGTGAGCACAAATAGATGCCTGGGCAAATTTGATGGCGAATGATTGTTGTTGTCAAGTTTGTCGTGGATGAGGATATTCAGTGCGAGGATTATTTTAGAGATTTTAATTGAATAAAAAATGCACGATAGATATATAATTTAATTAATGCAAGTAGGCTACCTGAGCGTATTTACCCGTAAAACGGTGATGGAAGAGCATTGATAAACCTACTATTTAAGTAAATTACATAAAGTTTTTATTAATATTGTGATTATCATAATAATTATTTGAAAAATTTATTTAGTTTATTAATGAATGTCCATCTCCATTTAACGGATAAATAATTTCTTGCACAGGGCCCCTGAAAAGAAAATTTTTAAATCATCTTGCACGAAATTCAACAAGGATAGTTTTAGGTGAATTTCTGGTACTTTAAGTTAAATAATACATATGGAAATCATAGTCTACGTGTAAATGAAGATATTGTTGTACTAGAGCGGATACACGCCAACTGGAAACCTAATAAAATGAGCTCAGAAAACGTGTTCAAATCTAATATTTTTGTGAAGATTTTAATATTTTTAGAGAGTTCAAGACGGGCTAGTAAAATAGAGGTATCAACTTCTATCAAATTAATATGTGGAGATTAGTAAGACACATCTAAAAATTGACAAAATGTTAATGTACTTTTTTTGGCGTTCATCCAATTGTAAGGAGAATAAAATGAGCTCAAAAACCGTGCTCAAATCTAATATTTTTGTGAAGAAAAAAGTGATCCTTATTGGGAGTGCATATCTCCGCGCCCAGTCGATTAAATGCAAAAGTACTTACACCATAATAATCACCACTATTCGATCTATCGAACCATGCCAGTCTTGCTTCCGAATTGTCATTTTGCAATTTTTTTTGGGAAATCTTTAAGCACGCCAACGAGAACGCTCAGAAAACGTGCTCAAATGTAATATTTTGTTAGGAATTTAATAATTTTAGAGAGTTTAAGAAATAGGTGACAAATTGGTGTAGACAATGTTTGAGTAAAGTACACGTGAAAGTTGTAAAAACAAGCGTAAAAACAAGAAAAGCATTGTTTCCGTTTGATGAGCGGGTTAAACAATTCTTAAAATTTCTAAACTCGCTAGATTCTTGCAAGAAGTGCTGTAACTGATTCCCAGAAAACAATTCTATCTATAGTAATAGACTTTATCAAAATTCTTGACGCCGCCAACCGCTGGGAATCATGAACAGAGACGACTTAAAAAAATCTTATCCGGAAACGAGGAATTCTGGAAATTTCATCCAAAAGGCACCCGGAAAAGTAGAAATTCTGGAAAACCCATCCGGAAACTAGAAATTCTGGAAAACTCATCCAATAGGCATCCGGAAAAGTAGAAATTCTGGAAAACCCATCCGGAAACTAGAAATTCTGGAAAACTCATCCAATAGGCATCCGGAAAAGTAGAAATTCTGAAAAACTAATCCGGAAAGGTTGCGAAAAGCATCCGGAAAAGTAGAAATTCTGAAAAATTCATCCGAAAGTCATGCGGAAAGCATCCGGAAAAGTAGAAATTCTGAAAAATTCATCCGGAAAAGTAGGAATTCTGTAAAATTCATCCGGAAATTATCCGGAAAAGTAGAAATTCTAAAAAACTAATCCGGAAAGGTTCCGGAAAGCATCCGGAAAAGTAGAAATTCTGAAAAATTCATCCGGAAAAGTAGAAATTCTGAAAAACTAATCCGGAAAGGTTCCGGAAAGCATCCGGAAAAGTAGAAATTCTGAAAAATTCATCCGAAAGTCATGCGGAAAGCATCCGGAAAAGTAGAAATTCTGAAAAATTCATCCGAAAGTCATGCGGAAAGCATCCGGAAAAGTAGAAATTCTGGAAAACCCATCCGGAAACTAGAAATTCTGGAAAACTCATCCAATAGGCATCCGGAAAAGTAGAAATTCTGAAAAACTAATCCGGAAAGGTTGCGAAAAGCATCCGGAAAAGTAGAAATTCTGAAAAATTCATCCGGAAAAGTAGAAATTCTGGAAAATCCATCCGGAAAAGAAGGAATTCTGAAAAATTCATCCGGAAATCATCCGGAAAAGTAGAAATTCTGAAAAACTCATCCGCAAAGGGTCCGGAAAGCATCCGGAAAAGTAGAAATTTTGGAAAATTAAACCGGAAAGTATCAGGAAAAGTAGAAATTCTGTAAAACTGTTGTGGCAGCGCCACATAAAAATTTAAATTCGCGCTTACAATTAGATGTGCAGGCACAGCGCGAAGGCGCGTTCCCTGTGTTTTGGCCTAAAATAATATTTGGTATTTCACTTCCGGTTTTCGTTTTATTTATTGTTACTATTATATTGATTTTAATTGTTTTGTATATTATGTAAATCTCAATAAAGTGGTTTAATTACCCAAGTTTGAGGTTTCTTCGACAACGCTCATCATCCGCTACTACCAACAGCTCCACCACCTCAAGGCCACAACAAAAACTAATCCGGGTGTTTCGCTATAAAGACGTAAAAGTTTCCATACTAATTAAAAGAACTATATTTCCGTGTTCCGACTTTACTAAAATTGTATATAACATGATATTGGGAACATATTTGAGCAGATAATACCAGAAATCATCCAATAAATGAATTTCCTAATTAGAAGACAAGATGTTTAAACAAAAAGACACATTGAAACGCAATTAGATCAAATTATAATGTCTCATTTCGTCTCAAACCGGAATCATTCACTAGAATAGAAATTCCAATCCAATTAAGGATAAATTAGTTTTCGCTCAACTAAATTCAAAATATTGTTGGTATTTTGCAGTGAAAATGGTAAACGAGACATTTTTTTAATGTCGATGGTCATTCGAATTGGAATGATGGTTTTTTCTTTTGCTTCGAGAGTTACGCACGATTTGATTAATGACTCGTGTCAAAGGGCGAATGAATGGAATACAAATTGATTATTTGTTGTTGTTGTTATTATGATTATTATTATTATTATTATTAGTACGATTACTATTAAATAAGAAAAGCAATGAAAGCGGAACACAAACATTTTAGGGAAAAATAGTAGAGGGAATATTATTCTACTTATTAATATTGCTAATAGGTATTATTATGTTTCAATTAGAATACAAGAAAGGAAAACGTCTAATAAAGAAAAGGGGGAAATGAAAATTAATGTTTGATATTAGAACCAACGGCTGCTTATTTACTCAGACAGTACGATTTGCTGGAAACGCAAAGTAAAACATCCGGAAAAGTAGAAATTCTAAAATATTCATCCAGAAAGCATCAAGAAAAGTTGAAATTCTGGAAAACTCATCCGGAAAACTTCCGGAAAAGTAGAAATTCTGGAATGTTAATCCGGAAAACATCCGGAAATGTAGAAATTCTGGAAAGTTAATCCGGGAAACATCCGGAAAGTAGAAATTCTGTAAAATTCCTCCGGAAAGCATCCGGAAAAGTTGAAATTCTGGAAAACTCATCCGGAAATCATCCGGAAAATATGAAATTTTGGAAATTCTTCCGGAAAGCATACGGAAAAGTAGAAATTCCGAAAAATTCATCCGGAAAGCATCCGGAAACTTGGAATTCTGGAAAATTCATCCGGAAAGCATCCGGAAAATATGAAATTTTGGAAATTTCATCCGGAAAGCATCAGGAAAAGTAGATATTCTGGAAAGTTAATCCGGAAAACATCCGGAAAGTAGAAATTCTGTAAAATTCCTCCGGAAAGCATCCGGAAAAGTTGAAATTCTGGAAAACTCATCCGGAAATCATCCGGAAAATATGAAATTTTGGAAATTCTTCCGGAAAGCATACGGAAAAGTAGAAATTCCGAAAAATTCATCCGGAAAGCATCCGGAAACTTGGAATTCTGGAAAATTCATCCGGAAAGCATCCGGAAAATATGAAATTTTGGAAATTTCATCCGGAAAGCATCAGGAAAAGTAGATATTCTGGAAAGTTAATCCGGAAAACATCCGGAAAGTAGAAATTCTGTAAAATTCCTCCGGAAAGCATCCGGAAAAGTTGAAATTCTGGAAAACTCATCCGGAAATCATCCGGAAATTTAAAAATTATGGAAATTCTTCCGGAAAGCATACGGAAAAGTAGAAATTCCGAAAAATTCATCCGGAAAGCATCCGGAAACTTGGAATTCTGGAAAATTCATCCGGAAAGCATCCGGAAAATATGAAATTTTGGAAATTCTTCCGGAAAGCATACGGAAAAGTAGAAATTCCGAAAAATTCATCCGGAAAGCATCCGGAAACTTGGAATTCTGGAAAATTCATCCGGAAAGCATCCGGAAAATATGAAATTTTGGAAATTCTTCCGGAAAGCATACGGAAAAGTAGAAATTCCGAAAAATTCATCCGGAAAGCATCCGGAAAATATGAAATTTTGGAAATTCTTCCGGAAAGCATACGGAAAAGTAGAAATTCCGAAAAATTCATCCGGAAAGCATCCGGAAACTTGGAATTCTGGAAAATTCATCCGGAAAGCATCCGGAAAATATGAAATTTTGGAAATTTCATCCGGAAAGCATCAGGAAAAGTAGAAATTCTGGAAAGTTAATCCGGAAAACATCCGGAAAGTAGAAATTCTGTAAAATTCCTCCGGAAAGCATCCGGAAAAGTTGAAATTCTGGAAAACTCATCCGGAAATCATCCGGAAATTTAAAAATTATGGAAATTCTTCCGGAAAGCATACGGAAAAGTAGAAATTCCGAAAAATTCATTCGGAAAGCATCCGGAAAATATGAAATTTTGGAAATTCTTCCGGAAAGCATACGGAAAAGTAGAAATTCCGAAAAATTCATCCGGAAAGCATCCGGAAACTTGGAATTCTGGAAAATTCATCCGGAAAGCATCCGGAAAATATGAAATTTTGGAAATTCTTCCGGAAAGCATACGGAAAAGTAGAAATTCCGAAAAATTCATCCGGAAAGCATCCGGAAACTAGGATTTCTGGAAAACTCATCCGAAATGTAGGAATCCTGAAAACTCTTCCGGAAATCATCCGGAAAAGTAGAAATTCTGGAAAACCCATCCGGAAAGCATCCGGAAAAGTAGAAATTCTGGAAAATTCTTCCGGAAATCATCCGAAAATGTAAAAATTGTGGAAATTTCATCCGGAAAGCATCCGGAAAAGTAGAAGTTGTGAAAAACTCATCCGGAAAGCATCAGGAAAAGTAGAAGTTGTGAAAAACTCATCCGGAAAGCATCAGGAAAAGTAGAAATCCTGGAAAGCTCAATAATATAAAACACAATACAGAAGGCCATTTGAACTAGCCCGTCTCTAAAAATATCTAAAAAGTCACGTTTCTTACCGAAATTTGCAAAATGAGTATTTTTTCTGAGCCCTCAACTTAACATTTGGTCGTGAAATTTGTGAGCCGGACGCTAGACGGACGAATGATGTGATCCGAGGCAAAATCGAGTTTAGTGTCCGCGCCTGGGTTCATCTTTTGTGAGCACTCAACTTAATCATATCGTCTGGAGTGCATAAGCAAATTTGGTGGTTTGAAAACAACGTGTGTAAGCTAGCCGTAAGCTAGGCGGACACTAGCGAGTTTAGTGTCCGCGCCAATTCCAGAAGAATGTGCAATTAATGGAAATATTGTTGAATGCCAAATAAAACAAAATTCCCGAGCACAATGACTTCCCGAGCTTAAATAATAATTCATCTAATAAAATCAATATACACTAGCTGACAAAAGTTTTGTCACAAATGTTTTTTCGGGTTCAACTTTTTTGTGACTTGAACAAATTGGCTGATTTTTTGATATTTTATGTGAATCAGTGTTTAAAATGTTATAGTAGCAAAATTTGGTTTAAATTACCATGGCAATTTCGGTACCACGCATTCCGTTTTCCCTCATATTGATAACAGCTTGCCGGGTGGCAATTGGAGTTTCTTTACGTGGAGTCATCTCTAAAATGTTGCCAATTACTGCTATTTTCAATAAATTATGAAAAAAATATAATTGAACTTTAAAATTATTAAAAAATGCAGTGCCAGAAAAGTGCGTAATATCTTTGAGCTACGCGTTTTACGATAAACGCTTGTCACTGTAAAACGGATCATCGTAATCACAAGCGGGAATTTGTAAAATAATCTACCACCATATGAATCTATCATATCAAAAAATCAGCCAATTTGGTCAAGTCACAAAAAAGTTAAATCCGAAAAAACATTTGTGACAAAACTTTTGTCAGCTAGTGTATTTAATTGACCCAATTGCTCAATTAGTTCAATTCTTCCCGGAAGTATAGACTTTCCTAAATAGAAACACAAAAAAAATAAACAAAACAATGTTATTCATTTTTTTCTTCACAAATATTCCGTCGTGTCTATTTCTGATCCCATGGGGGACCAAATTCCACGCCAGTCTCTGTCAAGAATTGAGTTCAATTACTATTATTCCTCTTTTTTAAATAAATTCATAATTATTGATATCTTTTCCTTATCTTCACGTTTATAAACTATATAAAGATTGTTTATTTATTTCCACAACTGTTGGCTCGTAATTTTAAAGTGTTAGGTCTTTATTTAGCAATTGAACTTGATAATTGTCTGAATTCTATAAGAAAAGTCAGTAATATCTTAGCATTTGCCACGCACTTGGTGTATTATTATAATAATATATAATTATATAAATCTTAACTGACAAAATATATTATAAACCTGTCAATTTTCAGAAATCCAAATACGCGAATGAAGCCGGATACGAAGTGTACACGATTAGCGATGAAGCGCTGAAAATGGTTGGTTGATAAGATGATATTAATTCGGCAAGGTCATTTAGGTTATTTTGACATAATAAAATCATGTATAGGATAGTTTTATTTATCGATTGATATGCTGCTTTATTTGGAATCTTGTCTTGATTTGCACCATGTAATTATAGCTTGTTTATTGATTATACTTGTCGAGCAAATTTGTTTTGCTCTTTTTTGTGGTTTCGATGAACTTGTCAATCATTTTAAGTTCCTTTTGCCTTTATATAATTTTTTTCTGGAAGAAATATTGATTATTTACTATTAATATGAATTTATCTTATTGTTTATGGGAAACAACTGATTTTGAATAATTCGCAATGAGATCAAGCGAAATTTGCCGATAGCTCATTTTTAGTATAAATTCGCATTAATTGGAAAAGGGTTCGATAAGTTAAGAACTAGTAGCTATGCGTTAAATAATCAGGATGAGAAGAAACGGAAAGAGAGCCCAGAAACTCTTAGAACGGTCCAATTTATTGCTGAATCATCATGGTGTAGAGTGACAACGTGAAACTTATTTTAATATTTTCTCTTTATTTCATTGTTTCCTTTATATTTCTTTAAAATTTAGAGTTCACTTCCTATTGGTTATTTTTATTTTTTATGAAATTAAAATTGAAATTATCATTTCCTCACAACTTCAATATACTCGATCACACGCCAAATGTGACGGTTGAATTTGGAGCTGAGAAAATATTCACGTATATAATTTTTCAATCAGAAAATCATAACAGTTTCTTATATAATTCAGAACCTTATTCACGGTCACGCGCCAAATTCTTCTGAAAAATTTGGAGCTGAGAAAAATATACTTTTTCAGTTTCTTATATAATTCAGGACCTTGTTATCAAAATTACAAGTAAATTTTTCTTTAATTAAAACGTGTAAAATTGTTTTGACTGATTTGAATATTAGAATTTTTTAGAACTGTAATTTTCATCTGGCGTGTGATCAAGTGAGTATTTTTCTATACAATTTTTAAAAGAAAATTGAGATAAGCAAGTTATGACGCAAAAATGCACGGAATTTATATTTTTGATTAAATAATAATGAAGAATCATTTTTTGCATTCTTGTAAAAAGGTTATTAAAAATCAAAAAAAAAACTCGAACCTGAACAGCTTTTTTGGTATACAATTTAGCACCGTTAGCCGGACATTAGCCGCAATCTATACGGACTCTAGTTGCGCGCTAGTCGAACGCTAGACAATGGCTAGGCCGGACTATAATCGGATACCATCCGGAAACTAAGCGAAGGCTAGCCGAGCTCTAACCGTGTGCTAGCCGGAATCTTATCGGAAGCTATACGGACTCTAATCGGGCGCTAGTCGGAGGCTAGATGGAGGCTAGTCTGAATCTAGCCGGACTATAATCGGATACCATGCGGAAACTAATCGAACGCTAGCCGGGCTCTAGCTGGACGCTAGCCAGGCGCAAGTCGAGGACTAGTTGGACTATAATAGAATCCCATCGGGAATCTAAGCGAAGGCTAGCCGGGCTCTAGCTGGACGCTAGCCGGGCTCTAGCCGGACTCTAGACGGGCTCCAGCCGGACGATAGCCGTGCTCTAGCCGGACGCTAGCCGGGCTCCAGCCGGACGATAGCCGTGCTCTAGCCGGACGCTAGCCGGGCTCTAGCCAGACGCTAGCCGTGCTCTAGCCGGACGCTAGCTTAGCACTCGCCGGACGCTAGCCAGGCGCCAGTAGAGATCTAGTTGGACTATAATCGGATACCATCCGGAATCTAACCGAAGGCTAGCCGGGCTCTAACCGTGTGCTAGCCAGAATCTTATCGGAAGCTATACTGACTCTAATCGGGCGCTAGTCGGACGCTAGATGGAGGCTAGTCTGAATCTAGCCGGACTATAATCGGACAACATCCGGAATCTAAGCGAACGCTAGAAGGGCTCTAGCCGGGCTCTAACCAGGCGCTAGTCGGATGTTGAAAGGGTCTATGTATTCCCACCCAAATGGAAATGAATTTTTTTTATATTTAACTTAATATTATAACCCTACCCGTGCTATATCGAGATTTATAAATATTTTTTTCAATACTTTTTCCCGTTATTTCGACTTTTGTGGTTCAGAGGATATGTTTAAGATATGGTAAAGGTGTAAATTAATGAGAAAAATGGCTTAAAACAGCTTATAAGGAAGGAAAAAATGTGGTCTCACCTAGCGAAGCAGAGGTTTTCGATTTAATTTTCAATTTGCACGCCAACAACGGTATGGTAATATAATTTGAGCTCAAATCTAACTTTTTTGAAATATATTTATATTTTTAGATAGATTAAGACAAGCCTATTCAAATGGTCATAATCAATGTTTTATTGAAAATACGTGTTAATTTTCAGACACGCTTAAAAATCGGTGAATTGTTATTTCGGGATGGCGTGAATTGATTTGTTATTGCGCTTGACACGTCATATCTTATTTTGTTTTGTTTTTTTCTTGATGAAACTATTGTTAAATCTATAATAATGATAATAATATAATTTGTTCGATAATAGACGGCGAAACAATTAAAAAATGAACATTAAATCGACATCTTCGTCTTTTTTCCCCAGACGAGACCATAATTTATTACTTTATGCTCCTTTAAACCATTTTTCATCTCAATTTCACACCTTGACAATAATTATAATTAAACAAATGATTCATTTCTGCGAATAAATTACCTCCATTTAAAAACAAAAAAAAAGAATCATAATAATAAATTAAATATATAATTATTAAAATTTAAAAAAATACGAACACACGACCAATTTTGGCGTTATAATTGATGCTGAATTATTTATTTCACTCTTGTCCATAACAATTGTTTATTTATATGTTTAAAAAAAATAAAGAAAACCAGTAAACGATGGGGGGAAACGGATTGTTGTCTTTTTTGGCAACAAAGAAGACATTTATTATGACGAGAAGAAGCCGAGAATGTCCAAGAATTTTTGTCGGATGAGGATAGAGAAGGAGTACGAAACAAATTTTAAAATCCTATTATTATCTTTTTTGAAATAAGGTTTTTAAAGATATTTAATTCTTGAAATGGTTTTTGTTGAAAAGTTTAAGGTTTTATTATAGTAATTTGCTATTTTTTCTTATATTATATCTATTGTTCAAAGAAGTTATTATGATATTATTGAATTTTCTGCGAACATTGCGGATTTGAAATATTCAGTATTCAAGTTTCTGAAAAAATTTAAATCGTAATTTAGATTATTTTTAGGTGCATTATTGAATTTCTTTTGTTATTCTGAGTCGATTGACATACATAACTTCATATCTCTTATGCTTTTGAGAATATAAACCCGATTTGTCTGATTTTCTGAAATTTGTCTGAAAATTCAAAATAATTCTCAAATTCGAGAAATATAGGGCTTGTTGTATATCATTCAAATTGATTCAATAAGCTCTTTGCAAAAATATAGATTTTATAACTATTTTCCAAAAATTTTAAAAATCTGAAATTTTCAGTTTTGTCTTAAAACTGTTAGGATATTTGCTAGAAAATTTTTATGTAAAAAATTGAACTTGTTTTGTTATTCTGAGTCGATTGACATACATAACGTCATATCTCTTATGCATTTGGGATGATAAACCCGACGATCTAAAATTTCTGAAATTTATCTGAAAATTAACAATAAGTCTCAAATTCGAGAAATATAGGACTTGTTGTATGTCATTCAAATCGGTTCAATGAGCTCTTTGCGATAATGTACATTTTATAGCTATTTTCTGAGAATTTTACGAATCTGAAATTTTCAGTTTTGTCTGAAAATTGTTATAGTTTTAGCTAGAACATTTTCATTTACATAATTAAATTCGTTTTGTTATTCTGAGTCAATTGATATACATAACTTCATATCTCTTATGCGTTTGAGAATATAAACCCGATAATTCAGATTTTCTGAAATTTGTCTGAAATTGCATAATAATGCTCAAACTGCAGGAATATATGGTTTGTTGTATATAATTCAAATTGATTCAAGGAGCTCTTTGCAAAAATATAGATTTTAGAACTATTTTCTAAAAATTTTAAAAATCTGAAATTTTCAAATTTGCCTGAAAATTTTTAAAGTTTTAGCTAGAACATTTTAATCTACACAATTGAACTTGTTTTGTTATTTTGAGTCGTTTGGTATACATAACTTCATATCTCTTATGCTTTTGTGTAAATAAACCAGATGAATCAGATTATCTGAAATTTGTCTGAAAATTCACAATAATTCTCAAATTGCAGAAATATAGGGCTTGTTGTATATCATTCAACTGAGCTCAAAAAACTCTACACAAAAATATAAAATTTGTCATAATTTTCTGAGAATTTCTCGAATCTATTAGTCCACGTTGTTGCTACGAATTTATTCGCCACAATGCTCGCTGTCGAGGTTGTGATGAACAGCAAGATGAAATAAGCACTTTATTTAAATAGTAATAAATTTCACTAATTATTGTTTTTCTTCTTCTCGCCGTTGACTCTGTATTGGTTGGCTGATGATTGTTACCAAATCTGCTCCTTTTAGGCAACTTTGATGTTGTCGAATCTTCCAGAATTCCAGATAGAATTCTGGAAGTAGACATCGTGACATGGTTGTATCCTTGGTCACGATAGTCGCAGGAAGTCGCAGAGCTCGCCAATATTGAACTGACTGAAATAAATTAGCAAGAGCTTTAAATAAAATAACGCCAAATTTAATGGTTATAAAATGAGCTCAGTAAATGTGCTCATATATAACTTTTTGGCAAGATATTAATATTTTTGGGTAGTTTATGAATAATTTGTCCAAATAGTCGATAACAGAGTTTTCTAGAAGAGCCGTAAAATCTTTAAAACACTCTTAAAATTCGGAAAATCACGATTTAAATTTGGCGTGCTTTAATTCTTTAATTACTTTAATTTATGGACTAACAACTTGAACCTGGTGTGCACCAGAGATGGGAATTTTTCAACTTTTCCGGAATTCCGGCCATCTCTGGCGTGCTCACGTAAAAATCAAAATAGCGAATTTTCGAGATTTTTAAACGTATGTGGATATTTTTTCGTGTTTATAAGATAAAAGTTTATGCTATAATTTAATTAATCTTGTCTTAAACTATCTGAAAATATTAATATCTTTCTGAGAAGTTATATTTGACCATGCTTTCTGAGCCCATTCTATTACCATACAATTTGGGGTGCACATTTTGTTAATTCTATTTGGCGTGCAAACCAAGGGTCACAAAAGATTTTAGAGACAACGGGAAATAGGAGAAACAGAGAAGTAGAAAAAGTGGGAAATTGGATACAAAAATAACATTTTGTTTTCTTTGAAACGTGAGCCATTTTGCGTGACTGGAACCGACCCCTTACCCTCCCAGGGAGAACAAAAAACGTTTTTTAACTTTTAAATTGCCGAAATGCTACATTTCTAATCCATAAAAGGTCAACATTTCATTTCAGAAGCAGAAGATGAAAGAGAAGCACGATGGATTACATGAGGATTACGTAACATCAAGAATAATCGGTAGCAACATTCCCCAGTTTTACAATATTCAGCAATATATTCCAGTTGTCTCCTGCTCGATGGATATAAGCGAGAAGAAGTTTGCTGACACTTTGCTCCGAACATCTCAACAATTGCACAAAGCTCATGGCAACCATTTCAAGGTTGATCTAATCCACCGACCAGACGCGATCTCTTCCTTCAGGTTTGGAACGTTTCTCAAAAACGGCACGACGTGGATGCCACGCTGAACTGCATCAACATTGGCTGGCCGATGGAAACCGCGCCACCATTGGAGCTCTTGTGCACAATGTGCAAGACGATTGACAATTATTTGGTGGAGCACCCATTGAACGTCATCGTCTTCTTCTGCAAAGTACGCGCCGCATTTTGATGAATCAGTTCATTTAGGGTTTAGGGTGGAATCGAACGAGCAGCGATATTGATTGGAGCACTGGTGCGATTCAATGCAATTTCAGCGACGTTTGAATGAATGTGAATAGAGATTAGTTTGAAATGAATTCAGGGATGACTCGTTAGAGGATCGGTTTGGAATGCAAAGATATGTGGATAGGTATATTGGGGCGAGCAGCGCGATGGCTCCGACGTATCGCAGATATTTGGAATATTTTGCATCATTGTTATGTGGAAGGACCACCGTGAGCACGCGACCCGTATGGATTAAGCAGATTGTTATTCGGTTTTTTGATCGGAAGACAGCTCCCGTTTATTTCAAGATTTATGAGAGATTGTTGCCGGTTTATCAGACGGAGAATTTGTACGTTTTTATTATTATTTTTTTTTAATTCCCCAGGTTACTCGATGTGTGTTCTCTTTTAATTTAACATGGAAAAATAGTCTCAACTAGGTAATAAAGTAGAAAAGTAGAATGTTGGTCAATAAATGCCAGAGGCCGATTTCAAGAAACATTAACGAAAGGTTTTATTGGGGTTCTTTCCCTATTAAATTTACTTTTATCGTGTTACAATTTCCTTGCAATTGACTGATGCTTTCCCCAATACATTTTTAACGGGGATTTTTATTTCCCCAATAGATTTTTTTGAACCTTTTCCCATCGTTCATACAATCGGCCTCACATGTTCCGTTCTAATGGAATACCTTAAGAGTGAGTCCATAAATTGTACGTTTTAACTATAAAATTTTCATTTACATAATTGAACTTGTTTTGCTATTCTGAGTCGATTGATATACATAACTTTATATCTCTTATTCTTTTGAGAAGTTAAACCCGATTTTTCTGGTTTTCTGAAATTTGTCTGAAAATTCAAAATAATTCTCAAATTCAAGAAATATAGAGCTTGTTGTATATCATTGAACTCAGCTCAAAGAGCTCTACACAACAATATAAACTTTATAACTATTTTCGGAGAATTCGACGAATCTGAAATTTTCAGTTTTGTCTGAAAATTGTTATAGTTTTAGCTAGAACATTTTCAATAACATAATTGAAATTTTTGCTATTCTGTGTCGATTGATATACATAACTTCATATCTCTTATGCTCTTGGGATGATAAACCCGATGATTCTGATTTTCTGAAATTTGTCTGAAAATTCAAAATAATTCTCAAATTGGAGAAATATACGACTTGTTGTATATCATTCAAATCAGCTCAATGAGTTCTTTGCAAAAATATACATTTCAGAGCTATTTTCTGAAAAATTTTTAAATCTAAAATTTTCAGTTTTGTCTTAAAACAGTTAAGATATTGGCTACAAAATTTTAATGTGCATAATTGAACTTGTTTTGTTATTCTGAGTCGATTCGTATACATAACTTCATATCTCCTATTCTCTTGGGATGATAAACCCAATGATTCTCATTTTCTGAAATTTGTCTGAAAATTCACAATAGTTCTTAAATTGCAGAAACATATGGTTTACTCTATATCATTCAAATCAGTTCAATGAGCTCTACACAAAAATATACATTTTATAGCTATTTTCTGAAAATTTTTTAAATCTGAAATTTTCAGTTTTGTCTTAAAACAGTTAAGATATTGGCTACAAAATTTTAATGTGCATAATTGAACTTGTTTTGCTATTCTGAATCGATTGATATACATAACATCATATCTCTTATGCTTTTGAGAATATAAACCCGATTTGTCTGATTTTCTGAATTTTGTCTGAAAATTCAAAATAATTCTCAAATTCGAGAAATATAGAGCTTGTTGTATATCATTGAACTCAGCTCAAAGAGCTCTACACAACAATATAAACTTTATCACTATTTTCGAAGAATATGACGAATCTGAAATTTTCAGTTTTAGGGTATTTTCTAGAACGCCAAGAATTTGACCTTTCTAAGACATTTGATGCACATAACTCTTTAATTTTTGTGAATTTAGGAATGTAGTTTCATGTTCGCTACAAAAGTTGTCTTTAATTTCAACATGTAGAACGTGGCTTCCATTCGTTCTTTATCTAGTTTTAGGCTTCCAGATAGGTTTTACCTGCCATGAGTGTAAATCTGCACATAAGATACATTTCTCTGTCATTTCTAATATTAATAATATATTTATTTATCCATCAGATACATAATTTAAAGGTAGACTTCTCCAAAAGGTCTCTCAAAAAGGATCTATTAAAATTTCAAAACTCTCCGCGTCTGAATCATTTCATCCTTTTCGAAGCTTCACTTTCTAAATGGTTTTGTTAGCGTGTGTTTTATTGTTCCTGAAATAATTAACTGTATGGAACGGATGTTTACTTCTTGGACAATGTTTTGATCCATGTTCATTCAAACAATTTGCACGTCTACTTGTATGAGCTTCGTAAAGGAGCTCAAATTTAACTTTGCTGCAAGATACTAATATTTCTAGATAGTTTAAGAAAAACTTGTCAAAAACACAATTTTCTAAAAAAGTCGTAATAACTTTAAGCAACGGTTGAATATCAGAAAATTGATCGTGCAATTGAATTGGCTTGATGAACTACAAAACAATGCGATTTTTGGTTATCGAAAATTTCAGATTTTTCAGCAACTTTGATGGGAACAATTAATTTTTAATAATTTAATTTGCACATAAAGACCAAAGATAAATTTAATGGTTTTTCCTTTAAAAGAGAATCATTTAGAAAATATAGAAAAATATTCTGCAAATATCTTTGAGAAAAAAAACTTTTTCAGCAATATCAAAGATGCAACAATCATAAACATGGAGAAATGTTGTCGTTTACGTGGAGATATATTCATCAAGTGCATTTCATCAACATCATCGTGAGTTTTGAAATGTTTCATGGAAATAATTTTGAAGAAAACAATGCTGCTCATTGAATGCACTTTTCTTACTTGGGGTTGAAGATAGACGAAGCGATTATAACTAGAAAAAAAAACAACCATGCAATTTTGTTTTTTCGAGGCGAATGAGCTGAAAATTGCGATGAATTATTGAAAATTGAATTGGATATTAATATTCGGATGCTTGACATTTATTGATTCGAATTTATTAGATTTGTTTTCTCTTCTTCTTTGTTAATATTCAATCTTCTTCACAATTGCAGACCGGGCTCGTCATCGAGAAGTTTGTTTACGTTCCAAGTTAACACGTGTGCACTGGATATGGCAAATTATCCAACCGATCCTGATGGATTTAATGTTTTGAGCTTTCATAAGGAGGATTTGGACTTGATATGCATTGGTTTGTTTCATTGTTTTCTTATTTATTCTTGTTTATTTTTAATGGAATGAGAATTAGGCATCAAATCACTCGATAATTAAAAGGCTTAAATTCTGAGCCTATAGATTGATTAATTCATAAGCATGGCCTAGGAAAGCCCTGTTAGGCCAAGGACATTAGCTTTCTTTAATTTTCTAAGGGAATAATATTGTTTTTATTAAATTTATATGAAATTATTAGAGTTTATGAATAATAAATGATTATAGTAGAAACTATGAGTGTCAGATAGCTTAATTATGAATATATATGGCGCAGTTTACAACTATTAGTTATGTCACGACCGCGAATTAATAGAAAACCTAGGCCAGATGGATTTTTCAATGTTTCTAATGTATATTTTACAAAGAAATAGTTAAAATGATTATTATTTTAATGCTTAAATACTGAGTCTATAGACAAACAGTTTATTAATACATGGGCGTGGCCTAGAAATCCCCTGTTAGGCCAAGGCCATAGTTGGTAGATTTCTTTAATTTTATAAGGGAATAATATTGTTTTGATTCAATTTATATGAAATTATTAGAGTTTGTGAATAATAAATCAATATGGTAGAAACTATGAGTGCCTGATAGCTTAATTATGAATATATATGGCGCAGCTTACAACTATTAGCTATGTCACGACCGCGAATTAATAGAAAACCTAGGCCAGATGGATGTTTCAATGTTTCTAATGTATATTTTACAAAGAAATAGTTAAAATGGTGTTTATTTAAATTCTGAACTTCTGATTCTATAGATAAAGAATTTATTAATGCATAAGAGCAACCCAGGAAATCCCTGTTAGGCTAATTCCCTGGTGTTTTTCCTATCACTAAAACCTAGACCAGATTCGCGCCACATGAAAATAGCAATTTAGACGTGTTTTTCTATCTTTTACGTGTAAGTTACAAACTTATTTTTTAATGAATTTTATCGCGTTTCTCTTAAAATATCTAAATATCGCTTTATGTTCTTTAAATATTAGATTTTAGAGGTTTTAATCATATGTTATTTTGATATTTGCATTTGGCGCTTCAGATGGATTTCAATATATATTTTAAACTGAAATGGCTATTATTTAAATACTAGATTTCTGATTCAATAGATAAAGGGCTAATAAAGAGCGTCATATGAAGATGACAATTTTATCAATTTTTAAACGGATTTTATTAAAATCTACGTGTTCGTTAAAAACTAATTAAAACTAATTTATTAATGCATTAGCGTGGCCTAGGAAAGCCCTGTTAGGCCAAAGACATTAGCTTTCTTTAATTTTCTAAGGGAATACTATTGTTTTGATGAAATTTATAGGAAATTATTAGAGTTTATGAATAATAAACGATTATAGTAGAAACTATGAGTGTCAGATAGCTTAATTATAAATATATATGGCGCAGCTTACAACTATTAGTTATGTCACGACCGCGAATTAATAGAAAACCTAGGCCAGATGGATTTTTCAATGTTTCTAATGTACATTTTACAAAGAAATAGTTAAAATGGTTATTATTTAAATGCTTAAATACTGATTCTATAGACTAACAGTTTATTAATACATGAGCGTGGCCTAGGAAAGGCCTGTTAGGCCAAAGACATTAGCTTTCTTTAATTTTCTAAGGGAATTGTTTTGATTAAATTTATATGATATTATTAGTGTTTATGAATAATAAATGATTATAGTAGAAACTATGAGTGTCAGATAGCTTAATTATGAATATATATTTCGCAGCTTACAACTATTAGTTATGTCACGACCGCGAATTAATAGAAAACCTAGGCCAGATAGATGTTTCAATGTTTCTAATGTATATTTTTCTTCTGCGATCGTTAGTTTTCATTCTAATGTATTCAGATTTCAAACCCATTTTTCAGTACCTTAAAAATTTTTTTGGCGAGTTGCGTGTTTGGTGCATAGTCTGATTGGCAAAACAATAATTTTCACGTCTGGGTAAACCTGCTCAAATCTAAATTTTTCGGATGATAGCACGCCAAGTGAAAATTAAGATTTATCGATATTTAAGTGTGCCTGAAACTTGTTAAGTCTCTTCAATAAAACATTTATTAGGATAATTTAACGATGCTTTCCTTAAAATATCTAAAAATGCTAGTACCTTTCCAAAAAGTTAGATTTGAGCAGGTTTCCTGAGCCTATTTTTTTATCACACCAGTTGGCGTGTGATAGTAATATTTTATAATAGTTTAAGAAAAGCTTAGTTAAATAGTCTTGAAAAATGTTTTTTTTTAATAAAGAATCCCAGTTTGAGCTGTTACAGTTGGCACGCCAACGGAATATAAATATTTTCCGATTTTTAAGGGTGTCTGGAAATTTTTAAGCCTTTTCAATAAAACATTGTTTACGATAAATTAACTAGGCGTTCCTTAAACTATATAAAAATATGATTACATTTTCAAAAATTGTGATTTTTAATCCGTTTACTGAGCTCATTTTATAAACATTACATTTGGCGTGAAGTTGGCGTGTAATATGACTATCTAGAATATCAGCGCTTTAATTGCTTTAGCCGAATCTTTAAATGTATCTCAGACTTCCAGTTGGCGTGTTTGATTCATATTCTAATTGGCAAAACTTTGATTAAGCCCACAAAATTGTCCCGCAAAATTTGTTAAACTTACAAGTATGCTTGTGAGCTTGTGAGCACGCCAACTGGTATGCTTATAAAATGAGCTCAGGAAACGTGCTCAAATCTAACTTTATATATTTTTAGATAGTTCAAGAAACACATAGTTAACTTGTAGTGAAAAATATCTTACTGAAGCACGCCAAATCGAAATAACGATTTTGCGATTTTTAAACGTGTGTCGAAATTTTTACCTCTTTGTAACAAAAACGTTTTTACTGCAATTTGATTAAGCTTGTCTTAAACTATTTGAAAAGAACCAATACCTTTCTAAAAAGTTAAATTTTACCATGCTTACTGAGCTAATTTTATTACCATACAAGTTGGGGTGCTGAAGAGACGGAACAATTTTCCAGACACGCTTAAAAATCGCAAAAAAGCGTTATTTCCAGTTGGCGTGTGCTCAGTAGAGTAGCCAGTAATATTAAATCGATACAAAGTACCCGTGTACTGTCTTCAAACAAGGCTTTACAAGAAAACAATTTATTTGACGACAGTACGTAAACATCGTGGTGCTATGTGATATCCTTCTTTAGCCAAGTATATCGTCTATAAATATATCCATTTTTCAGACAAGAAAATAGACGATCGGGTATGCGTGGAAGTGCACGTGAGCAACATTCCACCAACGGCATCGTCGAACGGATCGACGACGTCGACGGCGGCCGCACAGACGATCATCTCGCTGCTGCCGCGGAACAACAGCTACGAGGCGTTCGAGCGAGCACAAGGTAAGAGCCGAGCAGCCAAATGGTTGGCAACTAAACAACAGTTGTGTTGGCGTCTGCCCGCGTGAAACATATGTTTGATGGTGATAGAGGAACGACTGGTTGTAAAAAGAGGTGGATAATGTGCATTCTTTGGCGGGTTGTGGTGATTTTTGTGAAGAAAGGGATGGAGACAAGAAGAAGAAGAAGAAGAAGCATCGTTGTATTGGTAGCAAAGTCAAAACAAGTGTCTAGTGCATTTAACTCAACTGGCTTTAGTATTAAACTAATTGATGAGTTATCTTATAATTGTGCTCATATGGTTGGCAGCAAAGGAATTGGTGTTTTTTGGATTCGTTGACAGTGATTTATTGGTTTTTGTTTGATTTAGGATGCATTCACTAATATATTGTTTTGTTTATTTAGTTTCCTTTAATTTTTCTTTGAAACTTTTGTGGCTTTAAAATTCATTTTATTATTGGTTTTTCTTATTTATTCCAACAAACTTAATTGGACTTCTTGTCCTTTTCAGAGATCGGTGCCTAATGGAAGAGGAAAAAATGGACGGTCACTCTTTTTTACAAAATTATGGACAGCACACATTTAAGAGGAATTGACGAAAAAGTTGTTTTTCTTCTTTTATTGCTCTTCCATTAGGCACCGATATCTGAAAAGGACAATAGTTTACACGTAAATTCACGCCAACTGATATGGTTATAAAATGAACTCAGTTAACGTGCTCAAATATAACTTTTTAGAAAGATATTAATATTTTTAGATAGTTTAAGACAGGTAAAGTGTAGTAAAAACTTGTACATTACAAAGACGTAAAAATTTCCACACACGTTTAAAAATCGTAAAATAGATTCGATTTGGCGTGTAAATTGAGTTTATTCAAATATGTGTTAGTGAGCTAATATTTTAGAAGCTTGCTATAAATTTAAAAACAATTTTGGACAAATCTATTAATATTACCACAAAGAAGATCAGAAAATGAGCTTTGTAATACACTTTTAAATAAGAGAATTTTTTCATTTTCATTGGACGTGTTATTTGTGCATTTAATTAGAGCAATCTTTCACCGAAAATTTGTATTTTATCTTGTACTTTCTTACTCCTTAGTATCATAAGTAAGTTTTCTGAACAAAGTGCTTGTTTTATTCTTTAATGAAACTCTTAAATTCTTCAATTCCTTTTCCACGCCAAGTTCAAATGAACCTGAACACCTGAAATTAAATTAATCCATCTAAATAAAGCTTCTTGGTTTCAATATTATTTCAGCCTTCTCAATTCATTTATTTTCAGTTTCTATATTATAATTATTTTTTTTCATATTTTGAGATGCGTCATTATTTTGTTTTCATTTCTCTGACTAGAATTATAACATTTTTATTAAAGCTATGGATTTTTTTGAGCATTTATTGTGTATGCTGTTTTGATTTCTTTGAGAGTTTCGTGATTTTGAAATTCCTTTTATTTTAATTTGAAAAAATCTGTTTGGTTTGAGAGTAAGTTAAAGCGAACTATATTTTTTACAACGTTTGAATAAGGTATGATCCAGTAAAAAATCAATAAAATTTGTGTCGTTTTTGAATGGTCCCATTTCTTATAACTTGGGTGTTTCTACTATTAACCAAGTGTCATTAGGTAAAACGAATCTTTTAGAATATAATATAGTCTGAAATATTTTGTTAAAATAAAAAGGACCCTTATTTTTAAGGTTTGAATAAGGTATGGTCCAGTAAAAAATCAATAAAATTTGTGTCTTTTTTAAATGGTCACATTTCTTACAACTTGGGTGTTTCTACTATTAACCAAGTGTCATTTAGTAAAACGAGTCTTTTAGAATATTATTCACGTTGTTATACTATCTTAAATTCAAAAAGGATAATTATTTTCAAGGTTGGAATAGGGCACAGTCTAGAAAATATCCAATAAAATTTGTGTCTTTTTTGAATGGTCCTTTTTCTTTTAAGTTGTTAGTTTCTCCTACTATTCAGGTTGTATTTCGTAAAACAAGTCTTTTAGATTATACTAAAAGCTAGAAAATGGTTATAAATTTTTAATTTACTATTATTTTCATGGTTTGAATAGGGTACAGTCTAGAAAAAAATAGATAAAATTGGTGTCTTTTTTAAATGGTCCTATTTCTTATAACTTGAGGGTTTCCGATATTAATCGAATGTTATTAGGTAAAGCGTGTCTTTTAGAATATGATACAGTTTAGTATATTGTCTTAAAATAAAAACGGACCATTATTTTCATGGTTTCAATAGGGTACACTTTAGTAAAAAAAATCAATAAAATTGGGGTCTTTTTTAAATGGTCCTATTTCTTATAACTTGAGGGTTTCTGGTATTAACCAATTGTTTTTAGGTAAAACAAGTCTCTTAGAATATTATATAGTCTGGAATATTTTGTTAAAATGAAAACGGACCCTTATTTTTAAGGTTTGAATAAGGTATGGTCCAGTAAAAAATCGATAAAATTTGTGTCTTTTTTGAATGGTCCCATTTCTTATAACTTGAGGATTTCTGATATTAATCAAGTGTTATTAGGTAAAGCGAGTCTTTTAGAATATGATACAGTTTAGTATATTGTCTTAAAAGAAAAACAGACCCTTATTTTCTTGGTTTGAATAGGGTACAGTCTAGAAAAAAATCAATCAAGTTAGAGCGGTTTTTGAAAGGTCCCATTTCTTATAACTTGAGGGTTTCTGGTATTAACCAATTGTTTTTAGGTAAAACTAGTCTCTTATAATATAATATAGTCTGGAATATTTTGTTAAAATGAAAACGGACCCTTATTTTCATGGTTTGATTAGGGTACAGTATATAAAAGATTCAATTAAATTAGTGTCTTTTTTGAATGGTCCCATTTCTTATAACTTGAGGGTTTCTGATATTAATCAAGTGTTATTAGGTAAAATGAGTCTTTTAAAATATAATACAGTCTAGACAATTTCCTTATAATAAAAACGAACCATTATTTTCAAGGTTTGAATAGAGCACAGTCTAGAAAAAATCAATAAAATTTGTGTCATTTTTGAAAGGTCCTATTTCTTATAACTTGAGGGTTTCTGGTATTAACCAATTGTTTTTAGGTAAAACGAGTCTCTTAGAATATAATATAGTCTGGAATATCTTGTTAAAATGAAAACGGACCCTTATTTTCATGGTTTGATTAGGGTACAGTATATAAAAGATTCAATGAAATTAGTGTCTTTTTTGAATGGTCCCATTTCTTATAACTTGAGGGTTTCTGATATTAATCAAGTGTTATTAGGTAAAATTAGTCTTTTAAAATATAATACAGTCTAGACAATTTCCTTATAATAAAAACGAACCATTATTTTCAAGGTTTGAATAGAGCACAGTCTAGAAAAAATCAATAAAATTTGTGTCATTTTTGAAAGGTCCTATTTCTTATAACTTGAGGGTTTCTGGTATTAACCAATTGTTTTTAGGTAAAACGAGTCTCTTAGAATATAATATAGTCTGGAATATCTTGTTAAAATGAAAACGGACCCTTATTTTCATGGTTTGATTAGGGTACAGTATATAAAAGATTCAATGAAATTAGTGTCTTTTTTGAATGGTCCCATTTCTTATAACTTGAGGGTTTCTGATATTAATCAAGTGTTATTAGGTAAAATTAGTCTTTTAAAATATAATACAGTCTAGACAATTTCCTTATAATAAAAACGGACCCTTATTTTTAAGTTTTGAATAAGGTATGGTCCAGTAAAAAATTCAATGAAATTTGTGTCATTTTTGAATGGTCCCATTTGTTGTAAGCTGAGGGTTTCTGATAATAATCAAGTGTTATTAGGTAAAGCGAGTCTTTTAGAATATAATATAGTCTGGAATATTTTGTTAAAATAAAAAGGACCCTTATTTTTAAGGTTTGAATAAGGTATGGTCCAGTAAAAAATCAATAAAATTGGTGTCGTGTTTGAATGGTCCTGTTTCTTATAACTTGAGGGTTTCTGGTATTAACCAAGTGTCATTAGGTAAAGCAAGTCTTTTAGAATACAATACAGTCTAGTATATTTTCTTAAAATAAAAACGTACCCTTATTTTTAAGGTTTGAATAAGGTATGGTCCAGTAAAAAATCAATAAAATTTGTTTTTTTTTTTTGAATGGTCCCATTTCTTATAACGTGAGGGTTTCCGATATTAATCAAGTGTTATTAGGTAATAGTACTCCCATAAAATATTAATAACTTTGTTATACTATCTTAAATTCAAACGGATCATTATTTTCAAGTCTTGAATGATGTTGGGTTCTCAATAAAATATCAAAGTTTTTTTTAGTTTTTTTCTCAATGATCCCATTACTTCAAACAGCTACGATTTACATAATTTTATTTAGTTTAGAATAAAATTAATATAATTTATACTAATTATTATTGAAGAATAAGAAATTGTACTGCCGATACTTAAATTTGAGCCGAACCCGAATGTACCCAACAATTTCAGTGACCTTTCTATTAGAAGGAAACCAAGGTGGCAAAATGATTCTGTTGATTGATCCCTTGTATCCTCCATTCATTCTCTTCATCCATTGGATAGAATAAACTTTTATTGCACTTTTTTCAGCGGCAAATCATGCGCCATGCCATCTGAAGCCACGTTTTGTTATTGGTTATAGGGTGGGGGGCTCAACAGATGAGGTCAATTGAGAGATCACACAAATCCTAATTGGCAATTAACTAGATCACTATAATAAATTTCGAGTTGAGAGACGGAGAAGCGCAAACAATCGATTATTGTTACAACGGATGCTGGATAAAACCCGGGGGAGAGCTGGAAAAAAAAATGATTGTGAGAGCCGCCCACGCAAACAACAACAACAACAACAATAATAATATTATAATGATAATAAAAACAATAATGGACACTCATCGTCTTGTTCTTGGATTTATCTTGATCCGATGCGAATCGATCAATAATCGAGGCGAAATATTGATGAGCCACACTTTTTGAATTGGCGAATTTCGTTTATTTCTCTCGAGAGAATCGTCTCGTTTTCGAAACGAGTTTATAATATATGCGGGAAACTAAACGATCGCCTAAAAATACCTTATTTGTGCTGTAATTGAAGTGGTTGAATATTTTATGCTTGTTTTCTTTTACAATTGTTTTTATTTGTAAGCTTCTTTTATTTATTTCACGTACGCTTCTATTCTTATTAATCCACTGCCACAAAGTACGCGAAAATTGAAAACAATCGTGCACCAATTGCATGTTTTCTTTACAAATTACAACAAATATTTTTACTATTTGAGGTAATGATCTTTTTAATAATTAAATGAAGGGGCGTATTTTGCGCAATTGGTGCACGGTTTTTTGCAATTTGCTCGCCCTTCGTGGCAGTGGTGTGCTGTATGTATTCAATTCATCTACACACCAAATTAAAATGATTATTTTCTAATTTTTACGCATTTCTTAAAACTTTCCGGAATACTTTCTACTACTGTCAACGTCTATTTGCCAGATCTTCCTCAAAATCTCTAAAAATATTAAAATCTTCATAGAATATTAGATTTGAGCATGTTTTCTAAGCTCATTCTACTAGCGTTCAAGTTGGAGTGCATCTATAATATGAATCTACAAGCCAAAATTGAAATTGTTAATGTAATGTCTTGTATCTATTTAAATATTCATTACCAATGAATTAACATAAGGAATTTGGATGATACACTGGTCAATCCGAACGCGTCCGCCGCGAACTAAACACGCTTCGTTCACGAGAGAAAGCTTAAAAACATCGATTTTAAGTATTAAGAAGCAGTCTAAGAGAGAAGAAATATGTTTACTGTATACAAAATAGTTGAAACACTCAAGCCTACCGCGGTACATTGATTTCTTGGTCGTCATTGTTGATAAGAACGTGGCATAAGTTTCTACTTGTTACGAAACACTAAAACAATTCAATAAACGCAATATTTTATTATATACTTACCTTTAAGTCGTTTTATAGAATATAAAAAAATTATAAAAAATAAATAAATTGGCCGAGGACTAGGATTCATACCATGGCCGGACTTTGCTTTCTAAGGGTGGAAGGGTTTGCTACCGTAAATTGTTTTTTTTTTAATAATTCTAAAATTGATTTCAAAATCCGCTTACACCCCAACATCTGTGATAATAGAATGAGCTCAGTAAGCATTCTCAAATCTACTTTTTAGAAAGATATTAACATTTTTAGTTAGTTTAAGACAAGCTTAATTAAGTTTTAGTAAAGACTTTTTTGTTATGAAGACGTGAAAATTTCCACGCAAGCTTAAAAATCGCAAAATCGCTATTTCGATTTGGAGTGTTCTTATTTCAATTTTAATTTATTTTAATGACCTCGGCTCTAATTAGCTTAAATAAATTTAGTTTTTATATCATTAGACTTTAATTGAGCTCCATATTTTGTTTCAATTGTCGCGAGGTAACCTGGACTGGCCGGATTTGAATAATTCGCGTTTTCTTCCGTCGCCCAAACGCGTTTTGTTCGGATTCACCAGTGATTATTAGCTTCGAGTGACATTAAGAATGGCTTACGAACAAAGAAACAGATTAATTTTCCCGAAAATGTCATTGGAATTATTTTTGCTTTCTCGCCAGCCCGATCTTTAAGTCTGTGCGTCCTTTTTAACAAAAAATATACTCCCAATGGAAATGACAATTTTAAACCTGCCTCACTAATTTTTATGAAAACGCGCTCCAAATTCATCAGTTTCCTGATTATTTTACATTTTCAATAGCAAAATGGAAATAATGTCTTTCCAAATTTTACGCTTATCTTACATGTTTCACGTGTACTTTACACGGATATTATCTACCCCAATTTGTCAGCTATTTCTTAAACTCTCGAACTATATTAAAATCTTCAGAAAAATATTAGATTTGAGCGCGTTTTCTGAGCTCATTTGATTCTTCTTACAATTGGATGAACGCCAAATGTAAATGTACGCTTTGTCAATTTTTAAACGTGTATTACTAATTACCACGTATTAATTTCATAGAAGTGGACTCGCCATGTTTACTATTCCTTCTTAAAATATCTAAAAAGTCACGTTTCTTACCTTCTTATCCGAGTCCCCACCTATTTCATTCGAAAATCTTCTAGTTGTTAATATAAGAAAGTAATTTTTCTATAGCCCGTGTATTCGTGTAAATTTTAAAGCTTCCAATTTATATTTTTCTAGAAAAATCTAAATTAGAGCGTGGTGTGCTTGTAGAAAACAAAATGAAGCTAAATGAACGGCAAATTGAATATCACATTTTTCTATTTTTAAGCTCATTTTCTTAAATTCCACGTGAAAGTCAAAAACACTGGTTTTCCTAGAAATAAATGTATCGCTTGAAATTTTTACGAAATATTGGATTTTAGTGACTTTTCTGATCGCCTCATTTGGAGTGCAAATAACAAAATTTTCATTGTAGCATCTTCGGATCCACGCCAATTGAAATAAAGAAAAAAATTTTCAGTAAAGGTTCTGACAATTAAAATTTGAAACATTTATAGAGATCTCTTTAGAGATAATATTGAACATATCTAGTAACTTTATAGACATATAAGTTCAAATAAATACAGAAATAAATAAATATAAGTTTCGTATTAATTATTTTCCATAGAATGGATGTCCAAATCCGCCAAACCCGCAATGATATTATCATCATATACGATCTAACTATGGCTTCACCTCATTTTGATTCGGGTTGACAACTTGGGTTGATGGGCAACTTTCCATAGAAAGTTCCGAGAAAGAGTTTCATGGCTTTTAAGGTTTTTAGGCAGAGTTTCACGGCTTTTAAGGTTTTTAGGCAGAGTTTCACGGCTTTTAAGGTTTTTAGGCAGAGTTTCACGGCTTTTAAGGTTTTTAGGCAGAGCTTCACGGCTTTTAAGGTTTTTAGGCAGAGTTTCACGGCTTTTAAGGTTTTTAGGCAGAGCTTCACGGCTTTTAAGGTTTTTAGGCAGAGTTTCACGCCTTGTGGTGTTTTCAGGCGGTTTCACAGCTTGTGGGGTTTTCAGGCGCTTTCACGGCTTGTGGGGTTTTCGGGCGGTTTCACGGCTTGTATGGTTTTCAGGCAAATTGTTTACGAAACACCCAAATATCCATTTTTCTGGGTCATGGACCGAGGCGAAACCAAACCCACCTCCAATTTCTTCCACAAACGACCGTATAATCTACGTTAACCTTACCCCCATAAGGTCGGTATCCATATTCCCACTGGGCTTCCACATAAAACAGACAACAAGTAGGACCATCAAGGCAGGTGTGTTGATTCATCTGATCGGATCATTTAAATGTCGTTTTTTAGTGAGAATCGGATCTAAACCTTGGGTAATTAACCGTTTTTTCTTAATTAACAATTTTACGTCAGAAACAAATCTGAAAATATCACGTGGAGATTCACAATAGTTAGTATTCTCGATTGTTAAAGCTTAAGATTCTTTAACAGTTACCTTCCCGTCTTGCTGATCTCAGTCTTTCCTTTCTGAAAATCCTGTTAAAGCGACACTCTTATTAGTCCGTTGAAGAAGAGAGAGAGAGAAGTGCATAATATTTCCAGCCCAAAAACAGATTTCTGAATCGTAATCGATACGACAAGATGAAATATCAAATTTCAATTGCAACTATCTTTGTTGTTGTTTTTTGTGGCCTTTTTCCGTTTACTCCAAGGGTTGATTTTATTGTTTATAAATATTTAATTCGACATGATTTATATGTGCACTGACGTTTTTTTTTTGCAGACGAATTAACGAATCAGCGAACGAGTGAGCAGCCGAGCAGGCAAGACGCGGTTGAATACTCGGAGATTAGGAAGCCGAAGAAGGTCGACGACGGTGGCGCGCAGCAGCGGCGAAGAGAACGCGCTGACGACGGTTTTCGAGAAGGAGACGGGAACGATTTGAACAGCACGGTTAGTGGGTAGATAGCCATCGTTTAATTAACAATAACTGGTAGAGAATATAAGATATCAACGGAATAGATAAAAGATGACAGAATTGAGATACTTGTTCCAATTTCTTTTCACAAGGGAAGTCACTTTAGCGTCCGCTTGAGATTTTGATGAGACTTGCACCATTGATAGATTCGTATGCGCTGATTCCAAATCCGTTTTCAAAAACGGCGCAATTTTTCTCTGAGCCGAGATATGAGCCGCCAAAGTTTATTTTTGACAGCTTTATTGACGTGCATAAACCATAAAATGTCCGACATAAGGAATAACTTAATTAAATAAGAAAATTATTTTGCGTGAGAAATGTGGCAGCAGCGAGTGGATGGATCAAATGGAATGGAATAGTTATGGGTGGTTATTTCAATGGGTTTTAAATAATGATAATGTTTATTTCGATTTACTATGAAATTTGCAACTTTAATAACTTTAATCATTCCTTCAATTAATTATTGCAAGTAGTTGAAAAACATTCCATTCTTTTTTAAAAGTTAATGGTTAGTTGATAGAAAACAAAATTAACTTTCATTGGTAAAGTTAAATTATATTTTAGCCACATTTATGGAAATCAACTACATGTTTATATGCTTATAACTAAAAATGTCGCCAAATTCATGGAGAAATATTTCAAAAGTAATTTATGAAAAAATCTTGGTGATTATCGTCATGCAAACGCTTTCACAGGCACCATGGTCCCGGTTCAATGTACAACGACCAGAATAATTATTGTTTCTTCCTGATTTTGGCAACAAACATCTCACTCACAAACATCTTTTATTTCATGTCTGTATGGTAGAAGTTTTTAGTTATATGCATATAAGCATGTAGTTGATTTCCATAAATGTTGCTAAAATATAATTTAACTTTACCAATGAAAGTTAATTTTGTTTGCTGTTAAACCCTTAACTTTTAAAAAAGAAAGAAATGTTTTTCAACAACTTGCAATAATTAATTGAAGGAATGATTAAAGTTATTAAAGTTGCAAATTGCATAGTAAATCGAAATAAAGATTATCAATTTTTAAAACACGTCCAAATAACCACCCATAATAACTATTCCATTCCATTTGATCCATCCACTCGCTGCTGCCACATTTCTCACGCAAAATAATTTTCTTATTTAATTAAGTTATTCCTTATGTCGGACATTTTATGGTTTATGCACGTCAATAACGCTGTCAAAAATAAACTTTGGCGGCTCATATCTCGGCTCAGAGAAAAATTGCGCCGATTTTGAAAACGGATTTGGAATCAGCGCATACGAATCTATCAATGGTGCAAGTCTCATCAAAATCTCAAGCGGACGCTAAAGTGACTTCCCTTGTCAGATTTGGGTTCCTAATGGAAGAGGTAAAAGATTAGAAAAAAATGATAGTCTCTTCTATTCCTCTTAAATGTGTGTTATCCATTTTTTGAGAAAACACACATATGCACGCCAAATCGAAATGAGTATTTTGTCTATATTTCAGCGTGTATTACTAATTTACACGTATTATTTTCATATAACATAACACCTCATTGTTACTAGCCCGTCTTAAACTATTTAAAAACCTGCGCTTCTTACCGAAATTTACAATATGAGCATCGTTTCTGGGCCCCCAACTTAACTTTGGTGTGCATATGACAAGGGAAGTCACTTTAGCGTTCCTTTGAGAATTTAAACTTGGACCATTGGTAGATTCTGGTGCGCTGATTCCAAATCCGTTTTCAAAATAAGCGCAATGTTTCTCTGAGCGAGATATGAGCTTTTATTTTTATATGCTCATTGGTGTGCATTAACCACAAAATGTCCGACACAAGAAATAGCTTAATTATATAACATTTCATTTAGAAAAGAATGACCGTCCAAACGAGAAAATCATTTTTTTCTAATTTTTTTCTCTTTCCTCCATTTCTCGAAATGAACAATAAATAATAATGTAGGGTGTAGCAAGATTAGAAATAGATGCGCGTTATATTCGCAAACCGGGCACGCTTTGACAAAATTTAAATACACAAATACACACCAAATGAAAATGAACATTATCCATTATTTAAACGTGTCTTATTAATTTCTACGTGTAAATTACAATCCACTAGTTAAGTCAGTTTATTAGGTTTTAATTAAAGTATCAGGAAACATTATAATATTTACCAAATGATAGGTTTTTAGTGGATTTATGAGAACCTATGTTCAATATTTCAGTTGGAGTGCAAATATTAATTATACAAGGATAAATTAGACGAATACTTATTCTTCGATACCATTTTGACATTCTATGCAAGATCAATAAGAGTCGTGATGCTAAAAAAATGGAAAAATTCATACTTGGGATCATTTATTCAAACAAAATGTAATTTTTAACATAAAATATCAGAAAATAATTCAAGAAATTACAATGTAAGATCACGAAACTATAAGCTCCACATTTGCACCTCAAATGAATTCGTAAAAACAAGAGCCCAGAAAAGTTATTTAAATTTCGTATATTGTGAAAATCTGACGTCTAGGAGATACTTTAAGAGACCTGTAATGTTAACCTTCACGTAGATTATAATAAAACGCGTTTAAAGTTTACAAAATCGCTATTTTCATTCGGCAGCTTGCGTTAGTTATATTAAAAAATGAAATAAAACTTTGACGCAGTTCTGAAATAATTTTGATTCCCCAATTTTTGAATGAAAATTATTCTAATAAAGAATTACGCAAAAATGCACAAATTAAAATATTTCTACATAATATTGCTTATGTTCATAACAGAACTATACGCGCCACCCAATTATTTTTACGATTTTTGAAAGGGAATATTACTTCTAAATTTTCGATTCTGCTCAACTTACGGAATTGACGCAAAATTGCACAAAATTTACAGAATAAATTCAAGCGTTTTGATATCCACGCAAATGTTCTGTTATTAAATTTTAAAAACTATTCTTCGTTTATTTGTTTTTTACTTATTGAAATGAGACAGAAATTGAATAAAACCAGAATGACGCAAAATTGCAGACAATTGTCAAATTATAGAACTATGCGCGATAACCCAATTATTTTTACGATTTTGGAAAGAGAATTTTACCTCAAAGAAAACGAAATTCGAGCGAAAATGAGAATTACGCAAAAATGCACAACATGGCTTCATTTTTATTCTCATAACAGAACTCTTTCATTTAACCGTTTATTCAATTATTTTAACGATTTTGAACAACAATATTACTTAAACATCTTTGATTTTATGCAATTAATTGAATTGACGCAAAATTGCACAAAATATGCCTAATTTATATTTTTAGAATAAATTCAAAGTAAATGAATATAAGAGGAGGAGAGTAAAACCACTAGTATTCTAATTATGTATTACTGGGTGCTTTGAGGTTTTTTGGAGAAATTTGAGCGAAAATGAGAATTACGCAAAAATGCACAGAATGGTGTCATTTTTGTGTTCATATTAGAACTATTTTATTTAATCGATATTTCAATTATTTTATGAGTATTTGAAAAGAATATTGCAACAATATTTTCGATTTTAGACGATTAAGCGTATTGACGCAAAATTGCACAAAATATACATAGTTTATATTTTAAGAATAATTTCAAAGAATATGGTAATAAGAGAATAAGAGGAGAACAACTAATATGATAACTATTTATTAGTGCGTTTTTTTCAGATTTTTTTGGGGGCAACTTGACCGCAAAATCAGAATTACGCAAAAAATGCACAGAATCGCTTCATTTTTGTGTTGATAACAGAACTAGGCGATAATCCAATTATTTTTACGATTTTTGAAAAAGAATATTATCTCAAAATTACCGATTTTATTCAATTTTATGGAATTGACGCAAATTTGCACAAAATGTACAGAATAAATTCGAGCGTTTTAATTATCACGCAAATGTTCTGTTATTAAATTTTAAAAACTATTCTTCGTTTATTTGTTTTCTACTTATTGAAATGAGACAGATATGGAATAAAGCGAGAGTGACGCAAAAATGCAGACAATTGTCAAATTATCTAGAATATAGTTTATTTTTATTAAAAATGAAATAAAACTTTGACGCAGTTCTGAAATAATAAACTGATTTAATTATTTATTTAAAAATCAATTAAGTGTATGGTAATGATAATGGGAAGATGAAGAAATCAATTTCAGACGATGCCACCTCCACCAGTGCCGCCAAAGCCGGCGACACCAATATCCATGGACGTGGACAGTGTGCCGGAGCGGCGCGGCATCCTGCCGGCACAAATCCGCGAGAAGATCAATCAGAAAAAAGAGCTGGAGGGCAACGGACGGGCGACGCCGAGCATCGAGCCCGACCTGGTCGGCAAAGACCGGCAAGTGCGCTCACCCAAAAGCGTCGCTCAATCCACATTCTTGCAGGTACGACAAAGCGTCGCGATGCTTCTCCTACGTGCCGGCGAAATCGATTCAGGAGGCGATCGAGCGACCGCGCCGCTCGTCGCTCTCGCGCACAATCGAGCGACGCGAGGACAGCGTGGATCGCATCTCGCAGGACGAGATCGCCAAGGTTTGCCATTGTCTCATGTCAAAGAATGTGCATTTCTGTAGGCAGCGATTCCACGCAGCTACACGCCGTCGGTGGAAATGCCGCAAAAGTGGGATCAGCAGGTGGAAGACGCGAAGCAGGCGGCTCTGCTGGAAGAGCTTGCGCGCGCGCCGTCCGCCATGGAACAACCTCAGCAGCCGCAGGTGGTCGAGCAGGCGCAGAGAGCCGCCGTCACGCCGACGTCGACACTCCAACGGCGGCCACGTTCCGCCGCAAGACGCTATGGCAGCTATCGCACGCTGAATGACGAGAACTATTGGTATACTCTACGGTATTTAGGACTTATTTGATAGCTTTTTTCCAGCAGCGACATGGATGACCTCTGCGACCCCGAGTACTATCTGAACTTCAATCAGACGCAAGCGCCACCACCGCCGCCGCGACACGCCGGTGCTCGTAGCGTTCAATTGCCGCGCAAGAAGCTGAACCCGCCGGATCCGTTCAACGACCTGAACGACGTGCTCGAGAACACCAAGAAACTGTCGTCGGCATACAGTGTGGGCGACGTGCGCGAGCCGGAGACTCACCAACAGCGAATGGCGGAGAACGGCGACGAGGAATCGGACGCGTGGCTCAGCGGGAAATTGCGCAAAGTGCGCAGCAAACGCGACATCGATCCCGATGTGGCGAGACGGCGCACGCAGGAGCAGATGCTGCTCGCCGAGCTCAAAGACACGCGCCAGGAGAACAGCATGGTGGACCCGTTGGCCGAGTTCAAGCGAGAGGAGGAGCGGCTGCGCAACACGCGCAGTCCCTACAACGACGAGCGATGGCGCGGAAGAATGCGCGGGAAGCCGCCGACGCCGCCGCCGCGCGAGGCCAGCGCCAGCCCGGTGCAATATCAGAGAATGACGCCTAATTTGGAAGTGGTTAGTTTGTATGGATAATACTTGTGTGTGTGTTTGTTGTTCGAATAGCATGTTACGCAAAAATGCACAAATGAAAGCAAAAATTCATAGAATAATGAAAAATGATAATTTTTACGTGATTTTCAATGATTTCTGATGAAAATATTCAAGAATTTTCTGCAATTTTTATTAAAATATGGCGAAAACCTAAATGTGACGCAAAAATGCACACATTTTGTTATAAATCGCTCAATGCACTCCTTATGCGCTCCATAAAACTTACACATATTGAAAATATATTGAAATTGAGAACTATTTTTCGGCAATACATCGCTTTAAGTCATTTAGCCACCATGTGATCTACGCAAAAATGCACAGAAATTCGAAAACATAGCGGGAACTCTTAAAACATTCATTGTTGAACGATTTTAATCTACTCGATTATGTGGAGGATGATTTTAATTGAACTTTTTTGAGAGAAACTCATTGTGACGCAAAAATGCACAGAAATTATATTTTTAAGAATAAATTCAAAGTATATGGTAATGAGAGGAGGAGAGTAGAACAACAAGTATTCTAACTATGTATTACTGGGTGCTTTGAGGTATTTTGGAGCAATTTTAGTGCAAAATGAGAATTACGCAAAAATGCACAGAATCGCTTCATTTTTGTATTCATAACAGAACTCTTTCATTTAATCAATTATCCAATTATTTTTACGATTTTGCACAAAAACATGACTTAAAAATTGTTGATTTTATGCAATCAATTGAATTGACGCAAAATTGCACAAAATATGCCTAATTTATATTTTTAAGCATAAATTCAAAGTAATCAATGGTAATGAGAGAACGAGAGTCGACCCACTAGTTTTCTAACTATTTCTTATTAGGTTTTTTGTTAGGCTTTTTGGACAAATTTGAGCCAAAATGAGAATTACGCAAAAATGCACAGAATCGCTTCATTTTTGCATTGATAACAGAACTAGGCGATAATCCAATTATTTTTACGATTTTGAACAACAATATTACTTAAACATTTTGGATTTTATGCAATTAATTGAATTGACGCAAAATTGCACAAAATATGCCTAATTTATATTTTTAAGCATAAATTCAAAGTAATCAATGGTAATGAGAGAACGAGAGTCGACCCACTAGTTTTCTAACTATTTCTTATTAGGTTTTTTGTTAGGCTTTTTGGACAAATTTGAGCCAAAATGAGAATTACGCAAAAATGCACAGAATCGCTTCATTTTTGCATTGATAACAGAACTAGGCGATAATCCAATTATTTTTACGATTTTGAACAACAATATTACTTAAACATTTTGGATTTTATGCAATTAATTGAATTGACGCAAAATTGCACAAAATATGCCTAATTTATATTTTTAAGCATAAATTCAAAGTAATCAATGGTAATGAGAGAACGAGAGTCGACCCACTAGTTTTCTAACTATTTCTTATTAGGTTTTTTGTTAGGCTTTTTGGACAAATTTGAGCCAAAATGAGAATTACGCAAAAATGCACAGAATCGCTTCATTTTTGCATTGATAACAGAACTAGGCGATAATCCAATTATTTTTACGATTTTGAACAACAATATTACTTAAACATTTTGGATTTTATGCAATTAATTGAATTGACGCAAAATTGCACAAAATATGCCTAATTTATATTTTTAAGCATAAATTCAAAGTAATCAATGGTAATGAGAGAACGAGAGTCGACCCACTAGTTTTCTAACTATTTCTTATTAGGTTTTTTTTAGGCTTTTTGGACAAATTTGAGCCAAAATGAGAATTACGCAAAAATGCACAGAATCGCTTCATTTTTGCATTGATAACAGAACTAGGCGATAATCCAATTATTTTTACGATTTTGAACAACAATATTACTTAAACATTTTGGATTTTATGCAATTAATTGAATTGACGCAAAATTGCACAAAATATGCCTAATTTATATTTTTAAGCATAAATTCAAAGTAATCAATGGTAATGAGAGAACGAGAGTCGACCCACTAGTTTTCTAACTATTTCTTATTAGGTTTTTTGTTAGGCTTTTTGGACAAATTTGAGCCAAAATGAGAATTACGCAAAAATGCACAGAATCGCTTCATTTTTGCATTGATAACAGAACTAGGCGATAATCCAATTATTTTTACGATTTTGAACAACAATATTACTTAAACATTTTGGATTTTATGCAATTAATTGAATTGACGCAAAATTGCACAAAATATGCCTAATTTATATTTTTAAGCATAAATTCAAAGTAATCAATGGTAATGAGAGAACGAGAGTCGACCCACTAGTTTTCTAACTATTTCTTATTAGGTTTTTTTTAGGCTTTTTGGACAAATTTGAGCCAAAATGAGAATTACGCAAAAATGCACAGAATCGCTTCATTTTTGCATTGATAACAGAACTAGGCGATAATCCAATTATTTTTACGATTTTGAACAACAATATTACTTAAACATTTTGGATTTTATGCAATTAATTGAATTGACGCAAAATTGCACAAAATATGCCTAATTTATATTTTTAAGCATAAATTCAAAGTAATCAATGGTAATGAGAGAACGAGAGTCGACCCACTAGTTTTCTAACTATTTCTTATTAGGTTTTTTGTTAGGCTTTTTGGACAAATTTGAGCCAAAATGAGAATTACGCAAAAATGCACAGAATCGCTTCATTTTTGCATTGATAACAGAACTAGGCGATAATCCAATTATTTTTACGATTTTGAACAACAATATTACTTAAACATTTTGGATTTTATGCAATTAATTGAATTGACGCAAAATTGCACAAAATATGCCTAATTTATATTTTTAAGCATAAATTCAAAGTAATCAATGGTAATGAGAGAACGAGAGTCGACCCACTAGTTTTCTAACTATTTCTTATTAGGTTTTTTTTAGGCTTTTTGGACAAATTTGAGCCAAAATGAGAATTACGCAAAAATGCACAGAATCGCTTCATTTTTGCATTGATAACAGAACTAGGCGATAATCCAATTATTTTTACGATTTTGAACAACAATATTACTTAAACATTTTGGATTTTATGCAATTAATTGAATTGACGCAAAATTGCACAAAATATGCCTAATTTATATTTTTAAGCATAAATTCAAAGTAATCAATGGTAATGAGAGAACGAGAGTCGACCCACTAGTTTTCTAACTATTTCTTATTAGGTTTTTTGTTAGGCTTTTTGGACAAATTTGAGCCAAAATGAGAATTACCCAAAAATGCACAGAATCGCTTCATTTTTGCATTGATAACAGAACTAGGCGATAATCCAATTATTTTTACGATTTTGAACAACAATATTACTTAAACATTTTGGATTTTATGCAATTAATTGAATTGACGCAAAATTGCACAAAATATGCCTAATTTATATTTTTAAGCATAAATTCAAAGTAATCAATGGTAATGAGAGAACGAGAGTCGACCCACTAGTTTTCTAACTATTTCTTATTAGGTTTTTTTTAGGCTTTTTGGACAAATTTGAGCCAAAATGAGAATTACGCAAAAATGCACAGAATCGCTTCATTTTTGCATTGATAACAGAACTAGGCGATAATCCAATTATTTTTACGATTTTGAACAACAATATTACTTAAACATTTTGGATTTTATGCAATTAATTGAATTGACGCAAAATTGCACAAAATATGCCTAATTTATATTTTTAAGCATAAATTCAAAGTAATCAATGGTAATGAGAGAACGAGAGTCGACCCACTAGTTTTCTAACTATTTCTTATTAGGTTTTTTTTAGGCTTTTTGGACAAATTTGAGCCAAAATGAGAATTACGCAAAAATGCACAGAATCGCTTCATTTTTGCATTGATAACAGAACTAGGCGATAATCCAATTATTTTTACGATTTTGAACAACAATATTACTTAAACATTTTGGATTTTATGCAATCAATTGAATTGACGCAAAATTGCACAAAATATGCCTAATTTATATTTTTAAGCATAAATTCAAAGTAATCAATGGTAATGAGAGAACGAGAGTCGACCCACTAGTTTTCTAACTATTTCTTATTAGGTTTTTTGTTAGGCTTTTTGGACAAATTTGAGCCAAAATGAGAATTACGCAAAAATGCACAGAATCGCTTCATTTTTGCATTGATAACAGAACTAGGCGATAATCCAATTATTTTTACGATTTTGAACAACAATATTACTTAAACATTTTGGATTTTATGCAATTAATTGAATTGACGCAAAATTGCACAAAATATGCCTAATTTATATTTTTAAGCATAAATTCAAAGTAATCAATGGTAATGAGAGAACGAGAGTCGACCCACTAGTTTTCTAACTATTTCTTATTAGGTTTTTTGTTAGGCTTTTTGGACAAATTTGAGCCAAAATGAGAATTACCCAAAAATGCACAGAATCGCTTCATTTTTGCATTGATAACAGAACTAGGCGATAATCCAATTATTTTTACGATTTTGAACAACAATATTACTTAAACATTTTGGATTTTATGCAATTAATTGAATTGACGCAAAATTGCACAAAATATGCCTAATTTATATTTTTAAGCATAAATTCAAAGTAATCAATGGTAATGAGAGAACGAGAGTCGACCCACTAGTTTTCTAACTATTTCTTATTAGGTTTTTTTTAGGCTTTTTGGACAAATTTGAGCCAAAATGAGAATTACGCAAAAATGCACAGAATCGCTTCATTTTTGCATTGATAACAGAACTAGGCGATAATCCAATTATTTTTACGATTTTGAACAACAATATTACTTAAACATTTTGGATTTTATGCAATCAATTGAATTGACGCAAAATTGCACAAAATATGCCTAATTTATATTTTTAAGCATAAATTCAAAGTAATCAATGGTAATGAGAGAACGAGAGTCGACCCACTAGTTTTCTAACTATTTCTTATTAGGTTTTTTTTAGGCTTTTTGGACAAATTTGAGCCAAAATGAGAATTACGCAAAAATGCACAGAATCGCTTCATTTTTGCATTGATAACAGAACTAGGCGATAATCCAATTATTTTTACGATTTTGAACAACAATATTACTTAAACATTTTGGATTTTATGCAATCAATTGAATTGACGCAAAATTGCACAAAATATGCCTAATTTATATTTTTAAGCATAAATTCAAAGTAATCAATGGTAATGAGAGAACGAGAGTCGACCCACTAGTTTTCTAACTATTTCTTATTAGGTTTTTTGTTAGGCTTTTTGGACAAATTTGAGCCAAAATGAGAATTACCCAAAAATGCACAGAATCGCTTCATTTTTGCATTGATAACAGAACTAGGCGATAATCCAATTATTTTTACGATTTTGAACAACAATATTACTTAAACATTTTGGATTTTATGCAATTAATTGAATTGACGCAAAATTGCACAAAATATGCCTAATTTATATTTTTAAGCATAAATTCAAAGTAATCAATGGTAATGAGAGAACGAGAGTCGACCCACTAGTTTTCTAACTATTTCTTATTAGGTTTTTTTTAGGCTTTTTGGACAAATTTGAGCCAAAATGAGAATTACGCAAAAATGCACAGAATCGCTTCATTTTTGCATTGATAACAGAACTAGGCGATAATCCAATTATTTTTACGATTTTGAACAACAATATTACTTAAACATTTTGGATTTTATGCAATTAATTGAATTGACGCAAAATTGCACAAAATATGCCTAATTTATATTTTTAGAATAAATTCAAAGAATATGGTAATAAGATAATAAGAGGAGAATAACTAATATGCCAACTATTTATTAGTGGGTTTTTTTTTCAGATTTTTTGGGGGCAATTTGACCGCAAAATCAGAATTACGCAAAAATGCACAGAAAGGCTACATTTTTATGTTCACAACAGAACTAAGCGATAATCCAATTTTTTACGATTTTTGAAAAAGAATATTACCTCAAAAAATTTTTTTTATTGAACTTATGGAATTGACGCAAAATTGCACAAAATGTAAAGAATAAATTCGAGCGTTTTAATTATCACGCAAATGTTCTGTTATTAAATTTTAAAAACTATTCTTCGTTTATTTGTTTTTTACTTATTGAAATGAGACAGAAATTGAATAAAACCATAAGGACGCAAAATTGCAGACAATTGTCAAATTATCTAGAATATAGTTTATTTTTATTAAAAATGAAATAAAACTTTGAAGCAGTTCTGAAATAATTTCGGCTCCCCAATTTTTTTAATAAAAATGATTCTAATACAGAATTACGCAAAAATGCACAAATTACAATATTTCTGCATAATATGGCTTATGTTCATAGCAGAACTATACGCGATAACCCAATTATTTTTACGATGTTTGAAAGAGAATTTTACCTCAAAGAAAACAAAATTCGATCGAAAATGAGAATTACGCAAAATTGCACAGAATGACGTCATTTTTGTGTTCATATCAGAAATATTTTATTTAATCGATATTTCAATTATTTTATGATTATTGAAAAAGGATATTTCCTCAATATTTTCGATTTTAGACGATTAATTTAAATGACGCAAAATTGCACTAAATATGTCTAATTTATATTTTCAATAACAAATTCAATGTATAAGAGGAGAAAAGTAGCGCCACTAACTGTTTATTAGTAGTTTTTTCAGATTTTTTGTGGGCAATTTGAGCGAAAATAAGAATTACGAAAATGAGAATTTTAAAGTGCATTAAATTAGTGCATTTCAATTTTATATGAATCAAATGGCAGTATTTCTACATAATGTTTAATATAAAATTGTTGTTTTGCAATTTCTGATTGTTTTCTTTAAAAAATTAAATTAAGTCGCTCTTAAGTCACTCTCCTTCTCTGTTTCTCATTATTTGCGTGGTCTCTAGTCTTTGTTGCTTTTTGAAGATGCAGAGTGTAACAGTGATCATGTGCTCACCACAACAGTAAAAAGTATAGTATTGTCGTAGTGCAGTTTTTTGATACGCGAGACAAAATGATATTGCTCTCAAAGGGACACATCACTTATTCGAGACAACGCTAATAATGAGAATTAGAGAAGAGAGAGCACGAGAGGCGCGAAATTTTCTATTTTAAATGATTTTTCAATAGGTCCTTTACTTGGCGAGCAAGCGCTTGACTATAAGAAACCCACAATATTAAAGAAATAGATGAGTTGAACTCATTGTTTGCAGGTACGCCAACGTCACAACCAATCAGTTCCCATTTCTGTTCATCAACGGCACGCCGACGAAGATTTCGACGTCAACACATTCATGAACTATTCGGTAACTGCCTAACCGTCAAATTTCAACGAATCTCTGCATGTTCAGCACGACGACACATCGACGCTGAACCGTGGACGAAGTTTGTCGCGAGGAGCCGCCGGCATCCGCGACGCCTACTACGCCTCGCAAACCGATCTGAGCAACGGCCGATTCTATTCGGGACAGGAGCGCGTGGCGGCGGCGATCTGTCGCGCCGAAACACCGCACCGAGATATATACGCGAGTGGCGGCACGCTGAACCGAGCCGAGACGCCGGGACGCTATTTCCCGGAAAATGTAGGAGCCACTGAGTTTTGATGAAGAAGGCGCTTTTTGCAGAGCACGCTGCTGGAAAGAGCAGCGACGCCGTCGTTCCCCGTCGCCCGTCAAACACCACTGCCATTCCATCCATTGTTATACAATAATAATAATAATAATGGCGGCGCATCTACTCCAGTCAACGGTTACTCGACAATCAATCAAAGGTTGTAGCAATGGAGCACGATAGATGTTCCCTTTTTTCCAGATCATCTTCCCCTCAACAGTTTTACGGTCAGAATAACTCGACGCTTAGTAGAAGGTCGTCGGCCAATTCTGTTGGTTCGTTTTTGCCCCTTTTTTTTATAGTGAGAAATTTTCGGGGGGTAGAGCACTTGAGTTATGCTCGAAGAATTTTATTATTAATGTGTGAAACAGACGGCTCTCATCGGTTTTTATTTTCTTTTTGTTATAATTGCAAGTATGAGTTATGGATGGATTAGACGAATGTTTAAATATGCTATAGATGTTTTATTATTATTTGCTATGAGCATGGTTATGGGTATTTTAATAATTTGATGGAAAACCATTTGGTGGAATTTTCTAGGCCATACTGTGCAAAATTGGTTTCAATGGGATTTTTTAAGATGATCCATATTAATACTAGATTGTTTCATTGGTTACTATTTAGTTTGAATTGTAAATTATATAATAAAAATATCAAATACCTCAATTTCAATCAGCCTAGGCCACTAGGAGGAATATTCTAGGCCATAGTCTTGAAAATGTCAGGCTCATTTGAAATAGGGTTTTTCAAGATTTGCTTAAGGAAAATTGGTAGGTTCTAATCGTGGATACATAGTTTAAGTGTTCAAAATCATAACTTCGTTCTCAACTACCTCGAATTATATCATGCTAGGCCACTAGGAGGAATATTCTAGGCCACAGGGGTCAAAATGGCGGGTCGAATTGGTTTAAATAAGGTTTTTTGAAGATCTAAATAATGAAATTTGGTAGGTTCTAATTGCTAATAGATATTTTAAATACTGAAAATTATAAAATCATTATTAACTACCTCGATTTCAATCATCCTAGGCCACTAGGAGGAATATTCTAGGTCACAGTGCTCAAAATAGCGGGTCGAATTGGTTCCAATAAGGTTTTGAAGGGTTAAATTATTAAAAGTAAATAGTTAAACTAGTTAATGTCTAGTTTAACCGATGGAAATATAACATCATTATCAACTACCTCGATTTATATCATCCTAGGCCACTAGGAGGAATATTCTAGGCCACTGTTGTCAAAATGGTAGGTCGAATTATTTTCAATAGGGTTTGTAAATATTTAAATTATTAATATTAGATAGATTAACTTGTTAGAATCTAATTTAACAGATTGAAAATAAAAATTCGGAATCAACTACCTCGATTTCAAGAATCCTAGGCCATTAGGAGGAATATTCTAGGCCGCCTTGGTCGAATTGGTTTAAATGAGGTTTTTGGAGATTTAAATTATTAATACTATATAATTTAACTTGTTAGTATCTAGTTTAACCGATGGAAAATAAATATTCGGTATCAACTACATCGAATTCTATCATCCTAGACCACTAGGAGGAATATTCTAGGCCACAGTCTTGAAAATGTTAGGTTCATTTGATTTCAATGGGTTTTTTCAAGATTTACTCTATGAATATGAGAATTTTAAATTAATTTCTTTCTAGTTTAACTAATAAGGAATAAAATATCGATTTCGACTACCTCAATTCTAATCATCCTAGGCCACTAGGAAGAATATTCTAGGCCGTGTTCGAAATTACGTGTTGATTTAATTTCAATGATGGTTTTAAATAGTTACATTATCAATATTGGAAAGTGGATGTCGTTTATAAATAGTTTAAATATTAGAGAACATAATATTGATATCAACTAACTTGATTTCTATAATTATAGTTCAGTTTGACTAATATTCTAGGCCATAGTCTGGAAAATGTCAGGCTCATTTGAATCCAATGGGGTTTTTCAAGATTTTCTGAAGGAAAATTGGTAGGTTCTAATTGTGGATAGATAGTTTAAGTGCTGAAAATTATAAAATCGTTATCAATAACATCGAATTATATCATGATAGGCCACTAGGAGGAATATTCTAGGCCACAATGGTAGAATTAGCTGGACGAATTGGTGTCAATGGGGTTTTGAAGATTTAAATTATTAATATTACATAGTTCAACTGATTAGAATCTAGTTTAACCGATGGAAAACAAATTTTTGGTATCAACTACCTCGAATTCTATCATCCTAGGCCACTAGGAAGAATATTCTAGGCCACAGTGGTCAAAATGGCGGGTCGAATTGGTTTAAATAAGGTTTTTTGAAGATTTAAAGAAGGAAAATTGGTAGGTTCTGATTGCTAATAGATAGTTTAAGTATTGAAAATTATAAAATCGTCATCAACTACCTCGAATTCTGTCATCTTAGGTCACTAGGAGGAATATTCTAGGCCATAGTGATACAAAAGTCGAATTGGTTTCAATAGGGTTTGTGAAGATTTAAATTATTAATATTATATAGTTTAAGTGGTTAGCAGTTAGTTTGTTTAACCAATTCAAAATTGTAAAAAAACGGTATCAACTACCTCGACGTCTATCATCCTAGGCCACTAGGAGGAATATTCTAGGCCACAGTAGTCAAAATGACGTATTGATTTAATTTCAGTGAGGGTTTTTTCAAGATATACTTTCGGAAAATTTGTATTTTCTAAAATGATTTGTCGAGTTTAAGAACTATTCGATATCAACTACCACAATTTTATAATTCTAGGCCACTAGGAAGAATATTATATGGATTAGTCTAGAAATTGTAATATCAGATTTTATTGGGCGATTAAAAATTTAATTTGCAAAAATTGGAAGGTTCTATTAACTTGTAAATAATTGTAATAGGGTATAATATCATGCCGCGTTTTCCTAGGCCACTAAGAATATTCTAGGCCAGCTTACTCCAAATATGCACCCTAACTTGTATGGTAAAAGTCTGGGCTCAGTAAGCATGCTCAAATAAAACTTTTTAGAAAGATATTAATATTTTTCTATAGTTTAAGACACGCTTAATTAAATTGTAGTAAGAACTGTTTTGTTATAAAGAGGTAAAATTTGCGTTTACATGCGTTTAAAATTCGCAAAATCGCTATTGTTATGTATGAAGAAGGTGCTCGAATATAACTTTGTCTAAATTATATTGAAAATGAAGATTGAAGGAGCTCAATAAATATTAAATGGATGTTAACATTGTCGAGGCACAAATTGAAACCAAATGTTTTCTATCGAACCCTGGCTCATCAGCATAAACACTCATGTCATAGTTCCAACAACGCAAAAAAATAACCAAATACGCATTGAAGCAGCAACCAAAGAAAGTAGTTTATTTGTTTGCGAGCCCGAACTCCCTCGAGAATTGTTTATTTTTTATTCACTCCAGAAAATGCGCAATTTCAAATTGGCTGTCGTCGTCGTTGGTTTGTTTGTTTGATTGTGTGTGTGTTTTTTTGGCAACTTGAGCGGACCCCTTGCATGGCGGACATTTAATGATAAAAGCTTCGATTGATAGCGAGTAGTCGTCAGCTGCCGCCCGGCTCCGCACGAGCATTTCAATTTTAATACGCAACCAAGTTGCCCAACCCGAGACTGCCCTCCACTTTGGTGCGGTGTCTGTTCGAAGTGGGGCGGAGCAAGTGTTCCACATATCGCCGCCGAATCGATTTACACGGTTTACACCACGAGCCGAGAGAGAAAGTGAATCGAACGAGCCGCGATTTCGTTTATTAATTCAATATTGATGGATAGTCAAGCGTCGACGTCATCATCGCAGCCATCGGCGGAAGCGACGACGCTCGTCGTGCACCTGCGCAACCGCCGCAATCAGGACGAGACCATTAGTGGATTCGTGTCGACGAAGCCCGTCTCATTGGCATCGTCCGAAAGCGACGACGACGATGAGAGCTCGGATTTGTCGTCGCAAGACGCCAAAGAGCAGCACCTCGCAGATGCCACGTCGTCGTCGAAGGAGATGACAAGCGAGGAGGACGAGGATGACCGCAGAAGGCTGATCATTGACAAGAAGCACCAAGTTGGCGAGAATGGCTTTGCCAGCATTTTGAAGAGCAAACTCTCGTTGAATCAAGGTTCGCCACTTTGTTGTAAATGTTGTTTGCCATGTCTTACACGAGTTTTTTTCGCAAAAAACATTGAAATAGGATTAAAGTATTACCTATGTTGACATAGTAATGTGATTCTAAATGGGCTCGTTATTATGTCTTGTATTGTATCGAATTGTCATCTTTTTTATTTGGTTAAAACTTGTTCTATTCTATTTCAAACTTTTAGAATTCTCGATATAGTTTACAAGAAGCGTAGGAATATAAGTTGTTTAATATTACGGAAATGAAATTGACTATTGCAACCTCTGTTGCAGTGTTTCCGTGACTTAATATCAATAATATTAAATAAAATATTGCCTGAAAAAATTAAAAAATCAAGGCACATTTGTTTTGTCAAATGGGAATGCGTTTTTTTGGCAAACTTCCAAATAATTTTTGGGACCAATCTTGAGCTGAAATGCGATTGTACAGAAGATCTCCTTCTAACGTCTAAATTTAATTAATAATTGGTTTATCCTTTAAAACCATGTAGAAGTTTCTATCATATTGTAACTTTAAATCTGTTAATTATAAGTTCGCGCTCACGTAAAAGTTTTAACTTTGCCTAAAAATATCACACAATCTGACTTTTTAGTTTGCAAAGGTTCTACAGGGCTTCTGCTTTAAGAATTGACGTGGGACTGCAAAGCCATCTGAAACTGTTTCACAAATCACGATTTTTCCGAAATTGAAGCTCTTCAGAAGCTCTTCAGTTATCATTTTTACTGGGATGGGTATGAGTATTAAATGGCGATTAGTCAGGTTTTTGACTTTAGACTATAAATTTACAGTGCATTTTCATAACTTGGTGTTGCTAGTAGTTTTATAAAATAGTGGAACATTTTCTCTTTAATATAATCTATATAAAATTATTGAAACTTAATTTTGCACGAAGATATGAGCGTCTAAAAGGGGGATGACTTAATGACTAGGAAAGGATGGTTCATGTTTTAGACTTTTATTTTACCGTGGATATATCAAACATGGTTTAGAGAGTATTTTTATAAAATAGTGGAACATTTTCTCTTTTATATAATCTATATAAAATTATTGAAACTAAACTTTGCACGAAGATATGAGCGTCTAAAGTGGGGATGACTCGATGACTAGGAAAGGATGGTTCATGTTTTAGACTTTAATTTTACCGTGGATATTAAATCTGTCATTTAGCTAGTATTTCTATAAAACAGTGGAACATTTTCTCTTTAATGTACTCTATATAAAATTATCGAAACTTATTTTTGCACGAAGATATGAGCAACCAAATGAGAAAACGCTAGAACGCAATTGATACAATTATTATTGTTTTTGCTGTAATTTTACCGTGGATCTTAAATCTGTCGTTTAGCTAGTATTTTTATATAATAGTGGCATAAGTTATCTTTAAAACAATCTATGTAATATTATTGAAACCCACTTTTGTAACAAGTTATGGGTATCTAAATTGAAGAATTCTAGATAACAATGATTCCAATTTTTAAATTATGACATTAATTTCACCGTGGATCTTAAATCCATTGTTTAGCTAGTATTTTTATAAAACAGTGGAACATTTTCTCTTTATTATCAGCTATGCAATAGTACCGAAACCTTATTTTGGGCGAAGTTACGAGCATCCAAATAAGGAAATGATGAAAGACAATGATTGCATTTTTTTTAATTTTGACATTAATTTCACCGTGGATCTTAAATCCATAAATTGGCTAGTACATTTTTAAAATAGTGGGAGATTTGTGCTTTAATATAATCTATGTAATATTATTGAAACTAAACTTTGCACGAAGATATGAGCGTCCAAAGGGGGGATGACTTGATTACTAGGAAATGATGGTTCAGGTTTTAAACATTAATTTTACAATGGATCTTAAATCTGTCGTTTAGATAGTATTTTTATAAAATAGTGATATACTTTCTCTTTATAATAATATATATAAAATTATCGAAACTTACTTTTGTATCAAGTTATGGGCATCCAAATAGGGGATTGATAGAAAACAATGATTCCAATTTTTAATTTTTTACTTTAATTTTTCCGTGGATCTTAAATCCATAAATTTGCTAGTACATTTTTAAAATAGTTGGATATTTGTGCTTTAATATAATCTATGTAATATTATCGAAACTTAATTTTGCACGGAGATATGAGCGTCCAAAGGGGTGATGACTTGATGACTAGGAAAGGATGGTTCATGTTTTAGACTTTAATTTTACCGTGAATCTTAAATCTGTTGTTCAGCTAGTATTTCTATAAAATAGTGAAACATTTGATCTTTTATATAATCTATAGAAAATTATTGATAGTAAACTTTGCACAAAGATATGAGCACCCAACTCGGGAAATGCCCTTATAACTAGGAAAGGATGGTTCATGTTTTAGGCATTAATTTTACTGTGAATCTTAAATCTGTAGTTTAGCTAGTATTTCTATAAAATAGTGGGATTTTTTCTCTTTAATACCATCTAGCTAATATTGTCGAAAACTTATTTTATACGAAGTTACGAGCGTCCAAAATAGAAAACGCTAGAAAGCAATGATTCCAATTTTTAATTTTTGGCTTTAATTTTACCGTGAATCTTAAATCTGTCAATTAGCTAGTATTTCTATAAAATAGTGTGATTTTTTCTCTTTAATATCATCTAAACAATACTACCGAAAAACTTATTTGGTGCGAAGTTACGAGCGTCCAAAAGAGTAAACGGTAGAAAGCAATGATTCCAATTATTATTGTTCTTGCTGTAATTTTACCGTGGATCTTAAATCTGTCAATTAGCTAGTATTTCTATAAAATAGGGGATTTTTTCTCTTTAATACCATCTAGCTAATATTGTCGAAAACGTATTTTATACGAAGTTACGAGCGTCCAAAAGAGAAAACGCTAGAAAGCGATGATTCCAATTTTTAATTTTTGGCTTTAATTTTACCGTGGATCTTAAATCTGTCGTTTAGCTAGTATTTCTATAAAATAGTGTGATTTTTTCTCTTTAATATCATCTAAACAATACTACCGAAAAACTTATTTGGTGCGAAGTTACGAGCGTCCAAAAGAGTAAACGGTAGAAAGCAATGAGTCCAATTTTTAATTTTTGGCTTTAATTTTACCGTGGATCTTAAATCCGTCGTTTAGCTAGTATTTCTATAAAACATTGAGATATTTTCTCTTTAATTTATTCTATATAAAATTATTGAAGCTAAACTTTGCACGAAGTTACCAGCTCTCAAAAGAGGGAATTCTAGAAACCAATGATTTCCATTTGTTAGCATTTGACTTTAATTTCATAAACAATATTTATTCGATTATTTCTCCAATAATTTTACAAAACAACGTTACACATTTTATTGAATATAAGCTTAATAATATTATCGAAATCATATTGCTCGTCAAGATATGAGCATTTGAATGTCATATGATGACATTCAGCTTTGTTTTTATTTCTATCGCTCGTAAAATCTTTATTTTTGAGTTCTTGTTTATTACTAGATTATCGCATAGTTTCACGTAGACGATCTTGATTCGATGCAAATATTGATTAATGGACTTGTTGGATTCTGAAGATAAAGTAACGTTAAAGTAGGAGTTTTGGGTATTTAAAGTCAAATTGGATAATGATGATTGAAAACGTATCATTTAAAAATGACCGCCAATGGAAATGGCAAACATGTTAAATCATTTTACATGGTCCTCTAGAATACTTCAGTTAAAAACAATGCTGAATATTAAATTCGAAACCGATTAGAATAAATAACGGGAAAGTCATATTGTTAATTTACACGTTAACATATAAAAATTCTATTGAAAATTAGAAAATCGATTATCTCATTTGTCGTGAAAATGTTCCTGTATTTTTTATAAACTAGTTGGTGTGTAATGTATTTGCTCTTCTGAGCCTATGAGCCTCTGAGATGTCCCAATTTCAATTACAGGGAAAACGTATAATGTGAAATGTTTGCCTTTCACGTGAATTATTAATTAGACTTTAAATTCCAGACATGTCATCACTCCCATGAAACTATGAGTCATCACTGAATTTCAAAATTTGATGTGAGATCGTTAATGAGTAGGTAATTTGATAGTCGGTACTATCTGCCTATATCTGCCTACACATTTGTGTATTATTAGTCAAAATAATTCATTAACGAGTCGCCCCGCTGGGTACTCAACCTTGTCAACAAAGGTATAATGCGCGAATTTTGGTAAATCCATTGTTATTGACATGTCGTTGTTGTTGTTGTTTATTATTAGGGACATTTTTGTTTATTATTCGCGCTTGAATGAAATCTAAAGGAGTGTGGAAATGAGCCCTTTCCTGTTGACATAGGAAATTGGCTGGAAGTGAACGTAGAATGGGGGGGTGACGACGATGACGATGATATGTTATCATTTTGGAAACATTTATCGATTGATTAGACAGACATGCTAGGCATGCTTTGTTTTTTTATTCTTAATAATAACAATAATAATAATATATTTGTTTCTTTTGTTCCGGAAGGAAGCAGCCTATTTAATTTGTTCCCAAATTTGTCAGATTTTAGCGAATCAGACACGTTTTTTAAATTGAATTCAAACCCAATTACCCTTTTGCCGACGACAAAATCGGTTTTTTTTTCATCTATTCTCCTTAATACTTTATTCATTCACCATATCATAATACATTAAGAGAACAGGAGAACAAATAATTAAGATGAACAACTGATCCCGCAAGAGATCCAAGTTCAAATCAAACAATTAGGAAATGCATACATATACAGAGGGTTAAAAAAAAATGCATATTAGTACAGTAGTGACTTCGGAATATCATCAATAACATTTACAATTTTATGAATAGGGACATTAACGTTCAGAAAATATTTTGAGACACGATTCCATAGAGGTAAGTTAGCTAAAAAGAAGTTATTGCAAAATTTATAGGATTTGTGTGCTTTAAGCAGTAGTGGGTTACGGGGAGAATTACACAAGAGGACATATTCTTTGAATGAAGGACAATGATAATGATTGATAATTATTTTATAATACGTTTTAATTATTAACTTAATACGCCTTATTTTAATAGATTCGCAGTCTAGTTTATTTAACCTATCGCTATATGAGTTATACTTAATGTTACATCTTTGACAAACTTTGCGAGTATAGAATCGGAGTGGTTTTTCAAGAATTTCAGAGATTTTCGGGGATTGTGGATGAAAAATTTCACATCCATATTCTAAAATGGGTCTGACATAACAATTAAACAATTTAACATATAAACGAGGGTTGGATGAATTAAAGCTATTTAATAATTGGCGACATTTAATGAGCGACGTATTACATACATAAGAAATATGTTTAGCAAATGTTAGTTTAGAATCAACATAGATACCGAGATCACGGGTAAAGGTGCTTTTATTAATAACAAGATCATTGATATAATATTTGGTACAAGGATTGGTTTTACCATAATGCATAACCGTGGTTTTGTTTTCAGCCAAGCATAGTTTCCATACATTACACCATTTATAAATAGAATTAATGCACGATTGAATGGCTTTGGGGTCATTACTATACAATTTAATATCATCAGCAAATACTGAGACATGTACATTAGAAGGAAATGAGTCTATTAAATCGTTAATATATATTAGAAATAGGAAAGGTCCTGATACAGTACCTTGACAAACACCTGAGGATATGTTAAATGAGTTATGAGATACATAAGAAGATACTTTAACGTTAGAATAACGATTGCTCAAAAAGGAAGAAAACCATAAACACATATTATCATCAAACCCGAATAAAGATAGTTTTAAAAGTAAAAGCGAGTGAGGCACAGTATCAAATGCTTTTTTGAAGTCAAAATACACACAATCAACAAATGAACCAGAGGATAAATAAGATTTAACTTTACATGTATACTCGATATTTGCGAGAGTGCATGAGCGGGAGGTGATAAATCCATACTGGAATTTGGAGAATAAGTGGTTAAATTGTCTGCGTAATTGTGCAACTACAATTCGCTCGAACAAACGGGATATTGGATGGGTTAGAGTTATGGGGCGATAGTTGTTGGCATCTGTGAGACTGCCCTTTTTGTGAATGGGGACAATAGTTGATTCCTTAAAGGCTTGTGGAAAAGTACATGAGTTAATAGATTCTTGGAATATGATAGACAGGGGAAGAGATATGGAATCAATACATTTTTTAATAATATAGAAATTAATATTATCACAAGAAAATCCTAATTTAGGAGGTAATTTTCTAATAGAATTAAATACTGTAATTGGAGATACACTTATAGATACTGATTGGGGTTTGTTAGCGGGGAGAGCTGGAAAAGCAGTGATGGGATCTGAGAGATTAGACGAGAAAACATTAATAAATACATTTGCAATTAAAGACGGATCAGTGAGTTGACAATTATCATTAACAAGAGAGGTAACAAATGACTGGGACTTAATCCTATTTTTTACAAAGGCATAAAAATTCTTTGAAGATCGGTTGAGAGCTCTGTTCTCAAGTTTACAATAACGCAATTTATAAGACTTAAGGACTCTTTTATAATTAATTTTGAATTCGTGTCGATTAGGATATTTATTGTTAAGTCGTCGCAGTATATTTTTATACTTTGGTTGGGAGAGGGATTTGGCATGGCTTACTCCAACTGGCGTAAATTGAACAATTAATTCGTTAAAAATTTTACAAAAATGGTACAATTTACTGTCGACATTTGAGAAGTAAGAAAACTGACGGTCCCAATTATAGTTAGATATACAACGATTAAGTTCATCAAAATTACATTTTTTATAGAGCAGTTTAGAACTGTTACAAATGGGTTTAGGTAGAGTGCTAGAAATGGGTAAAGACAGATTAAATATTATGGAACAGTGATCAGAATTAAGTAATGGAAAATTAGAATTAACATTAGACAGCGAGGAGCTATTTGATAGTATAAGATCAAGGTATGTTCCAGAATTCGTAACTGGGTTGATTCTTGTGGGAAAAGTTACATGTTGCACAAGATTGTGTGCTACAATAAAATTTACAACTGAAGAGGGAAGAGAATAAAGTGAACAATGGTTTTTGAACCATTTTGTTTGGGGAAAGTTAAAGTCGCCTAGAATTGTATGCGAGAAGGAGTCATCACAACAAAACTGGGATAAGAGGTTAAATAAAGCTGAAGTTTGGGGAACACTGGTCGATGGAGGTCTATATACAAGAAAGAAGCGATGTTTTGAGGTCTTATGATCAAAACATACAATATCACAATAGTGAAGATTATATGATTTAGGTATATTTAGGTTAACTTGAGTTAATGAAATGGTGGACCGAAAGTATACAATTACACCACCACCCTTCTTTTTATCAGGTGATGGGATTCTATCGAAACGATAAAATGAATATCCTTCAATTTTACAAAGGGAATCTGGGAAGGACGTAGAGAGAAATGATTCAGTTATGAACAACATATCAACATTATTGGATTGAAGGAAGTCTGCTATAATTTCAATTTTGGCCATACTGGCAATAGATCGGGCATTAGCAAGACAACAATAGAATTTGTTAACAAATGAACTATCAATCTTCAATCTGGGATTATTGGTGTTTATGTCGGTATTAGTTCATAATGATACCGGCAATGGCCGCGGCTTGCTTGACTCTACAAGTTCAAGATCCCTAACATAAAATTTGAGTAGATTGGATTCTTTATTCAATTCGTACGCTTTCTTTCTAAGATTCCTTAATGTAACTAACTCCTGCTGACTCATATCTCTACGGCATCTGATCGTTCGTGCTCCTACAGGCTTGTCGTTCATGTTTCTTACGCTTCCACTAAACTTCTTAATGAAATCTAATCTTTCCAATTCATTACTAAACTGAACTTTAAGCGGGCGTGAACTTATACTATTATTTTTACAATTGATTCTATACCAATTAGTTGGTTTTTTAATGTTACTAAAAGAACAAATGTTATCTATAAATTTTTGATCAATTAATATTTGACCATCCATTTTAGTATCTGGTAAATTCTCAATAATAGCAAAACAAAATGTAATATTTGTATTAATAGAACAATTGATTGGTTTATGAGGAGTATTAGATTGAACAACAGATGAGTAAGTAGAGCTAGAAGGAAAATGGTTATTTAACAGCTTATCGAGTTTTATATTAAGATCGCTTAGCGATTTGACCAATATCGAGAAGTTTTCACTTAACCTTCTGAAGTCGTCCTCCAAACGTTGGTTTTTAAGCAGCAAATCAGAGACCGTCTGCGTTAGGTTCTTCCGCTTTGTACATATATCCCTAGTCGCTGGACGCTTTGTTGTTGGTCTACCACGAGTTTTCTTTGCAGGCGGGGAGCTTGATACGGTTGAGATGAGCTCAATTTCTTCTCCACGGATAACTTCCTGTCGTTCCATAATAAAAAGTAGCCGGAGGGAGTTATGAATAAATTAGAAATATGTGTAACAGAATAAACAGACGAAGCGAATATATAGTTGGATCACAAGTCGGAAGATAAAGAAAAACCGACCGATCTCTATGAAAATTCAAGCGAGAATGATCTCTATGAAAATTCAAGCGAGAATGAAAAAAAAAAAGCGAGAAAAAAAAGATAATGATGATTGAAAACGTATCATTTAAAAATGACCGCCAATGGAAATGGCAAACATGTTAAATCATTTTACATGGTCCTCTAGAATACTTCAGTTAAAAACAATGCTGAATATTAAATTCGAAACCGATTAGAATAAATAACGGGAAAGTCATATTGTTAATTTACACGTTAACATATAAAAATTCTATTGAAAATTAGAAAATCGATTATCTCATTTGTCGTGAAAATGTTCCTGTATTTTTTATAAACTAGTTGGTGTGTAATGTATTTGCTCTTCTGAGCCTATGAGCCTCTGAGATGTCCCAATTTCAATTACAGGGAAAACGTATAATGTGAAATGTTTGCCTTTCACGTGAATTATTAATTAGACTTTAAATTCCAGACATGTCATCACTCCCATGAAACTATGAGTCATCACTGAATTTCAAAATTTGATGTGAGATCGTTAATGAGTAGGTAATTTGATAGTCGGTACTATCTGCCTATATCTGCCTACACATTTGTGTATTATTAGTCAAAATAATTCATTAACGAGTCGCCCCGCTGGGTACTCAACCTTGTCAACAAAGGTATAATGCGCGAATTTTGGTAAATCCATTGTTATTGACATGTCGTTGTTGTTGTTGTTTATTATTAGGGACATTTTTGTTTATTATTCGCGCTTGAATGAAATCTAAAGGAGTGTGGAAATGAGCCCTTTCCTGTTGACATAGGAAATTGGCTGGAAGTGAACGTAGAATGGGGGGGTGACGACGATGACGATGATATGTTATCATTTTGGAAACATTTATCGATTGATTAGACAGACATGCTAGGCATGCTTTGTTTTTTTATTCTTAATAATAACAATAATAATAATATATTTGTTTCTTTTGTTCCGGAAGGAAGCAGCCTATTTAATTTGTTCCCAAATTTGTCAGATTTTAGCGAATCAGACACGTTTTTTAAATTGAATTCAAACCCAATTACCCTTTTGCCGACGACAAAATCGGTTTTTTTTTCATCTATTCTCCTATTCTACTTTTATCTATCTTTTTATGACAACTGAAATCTTGTTGGATTTTCAGATGAGGAAGCATGTCGAGAGGGTTTGAAGAGAAAAGTGAATAGTGATTTGAGACGATTCATAATGATTGGCTAATGATGACAGTTTGTTTTCAGATTTGAACAAGATTATACACCATCATCCGTTGTTTGTCAAGGATACGTCCAAGTATTGGTATAAGCCGACAATATCGAGGGAGCAAGGTGAGTTAGGAAGCGGGAGGGAAAAGGAATAGAGTCATGGGTGGAATGGACAATTTACAGAAAAAGGAATCAGGAATGAAAGAAGTTGGTTCTAAAATGTTAAGGTTTTAACCGAGAAATTTGACCGACGCACGCCAACTGGGAACTACGATTTTCCGATTTACATGGTTTCGTCTTTTCAATAAAAAATTGATTACGCCAAATTATCCAGGCTTCCTTTAAACTATCTAAAAATATTAATATATTTCCAAAAAGATAATTTTGAGCACGTTTACAGAGCTCATAATATTACAATCTCAGTTGGCGTGCCGACTATCAAGTTAACATCAGAAACTCTTGGTCGGAAATGATAATTGCGTACCCAGTGATGGGAGGGACCCCGTTATTTGAAATTCCGGGCGGGCGGGACCTTAAAAATTGAAATGTTCAAAATCACGACGTCCCCTTTTCCCTATCCGCGGCTCGGGACCGGGACTTCCCTTTTTCTTTATCCGGGACCGAGACTTTACTTTTTATATGCACGGGACCGGGACTCCAATTTTTATGTTACATTGTTAATTTTTCAGAAAACGACCTTTCCGCATTCCTACCCGTTGTAACGTTTATAGTAAAAACTTCTATTTTCAATACGCGGGACCCCTTTTTTTTTTAGGAAAATACCCGGGCCGGTGGGGGAGTCCCTCCCATCATTGTTGCGTACCATACTCAAGCAGAGAGCATACGTGATATATTTCAATATAGACAGCAATATTCGTCAAAATAGGAAATGGAACTGAACGAGATAATTATCGACCTAAAACGGTTATAGGTATCCCCTAAATTACCAAGAAAAGTTTTTGTGGACGAGTGCATCTCCTCGGCCACTGTATAATACTATTGCCTAAACTGTCTGGTTGGAAGTTGGTGTTGTAAGGGTAGAAGATATTGTATGTATTTTATTCGTACTAGAAAGTTATCGAAAAAAGCGAAAAAACCAAAAAAAAAAAGTTGCAAAAATTACAAAGAACAGTGGCCGCAGAAGAGTCGCGTATTAAACTCGTCCACGACCTTCAACTTTTTCTGGGAAAAATGAGTCTCGAAAGAATCACTAGTCAAATACCAAATATGTCAATTGTAGCTCTCTCCGCTACTTGGCTTAAAGTTGATTTTACTGTCGAGGTTTTAGACAATAAATTTAAGGCCACACTTTAATTTTAAAATTATTTTATGGGCGGGAAATCTATAGTGACGAATATTTTCTTGTTACATTAATTTATGAACTAATCAATATTATTAAATCAAGAAAACGGATATGAGCTCTCAGTAAAATCAAACCGAATAGATGGACTAACTAACAAGACTATCTAGGTGGTAGGTGGACTTGTAAGGTTTTCGAGGCCACCACACTATTCAGAATCATTTGGGGTGTCAGTCCATCATAAATTATTTATCAAAAACTTTTAAGTAGGGCATTGTTGATGCTTTTGAAGTCTTTTAAAAGGAAAAAAGAGAAGGAAATGTCTCAAATTGTCTTACTAAATAGATCGGACCTACTTAGCTTAAGATATAGCTTCCCCTAAAATCCTTCGCCTTCCGCTATAACTTCCACTAAAATATATCCAAAGAAGGAGCTGGGTATCACTCGATGGAGCTATGGAGTGATTTGTGTAGAAAAATTACATGTTATATATTTCTTCTCGTTTTATAAATAACATAACATTCCCTGCTACCTTTATATAAGCGAAAAGTAAAATCTTAAGTACCTTAACATAATTTATTTTTAATTAAACGGCTAAACCATGAGCAACCGTTGTTAAATAAAATTTTTGTAATTAGTGTGCATTCAAGGTGCACGCCAACAATTCTGCTAAAATAGGGGCTCTGTTTAGGTAAAACATCCTAGTGACATATTTATGGTTTTTTTAAACAAATCTTGTCAAAGTTACGTTGAAAAAGTGATGGAAAGCATACGTTGAAACTAATAAAACACTTTCAAATATAGAAAGGTCTGGTGTGCATCTGAAAAAGTCGATAATACATAATTCAAGAATATCTTTACAATGTTCCGCGTGGAATATTTTTGTATATTAGAGTATTTTTGCAATTTTAAGTCAAAATTACGGCACATATTGCACATTATTTACCCTCTGGATTATAACCCCAAGATCTTAGTCTTTACGGTATGAAGGGTAAAATTGTTTTGTTCAGCTGACTTGAGAAAACTAATAAGAATTGAGCAATATAAAAACAAATAATTTCAGCAATTAACATGCTCCGAGACAAGCCACCGGGCACATTCGTGGTTCGCGATTCCAACTCGTTCCCAGGAGCATTTGGATTGGCGTTGAAAGTGGCCACACCACCGCCTGGTGTGAATCCTGGTAGTGTCGAACCACATAGCAAAAAATATCGAATTATTTACAGGAGATGGTACCGAATTGGTCCGTCACTTTTTAATTGAGCCGTCACCGAAGGGCGTCAAACTGAAGGGTTGTAATAATGAGGTGATAATTGTAGAGCGATTTAAAAAGAATTTTTAATTTCAGCCCGTGTTTGGCTCGCTCTCCGCGTTGGTTTATCAGCACTCGATAACGGCGCTCGCGTTGCCGACAAAACTCGTGTTACCGGACAATGATCCAGCGGCGACGCCGGAGCACATTTCCGCCACGCAGGCTTTGCTTGAACAGGGAGCTGGTAGGAGTTGCGGCGATTACGCACGGGAATTTTCATACTAATTTGCAGCTTGCAATGTTGTGTATATTGGTAGTGTAGATGTCGAGTCGCTAACAGGGCCCGAGTGTGTGAAGAGGAGCATTGCCACGTGCTCACAGCGAGCCGTCAATCATGAGAATCGGGCAGTATCGGTTCATTTTAAGGTTGCCATATGAGGCATGATTCAATGAGTTTGTATTGATTAAGGTGTCATCGCAAGGCGTCACATTAACGGACAACACGAGGAAAGTGTTCTTCCGTCGGCATTTTAATGTGCAATCGGTGATATTTGCGGGAATGGACCCGATTGATAGAAGGTACGGTGTAGTATAGTAAATAGCCACAATTTCAAGGCAACATTTCTAATCAAAATAAGTAAAACCCAATGTTAAAGATTTTGTAAAAATCTAAACTGTAGAAATATCAATTTTCTAGGATCCAAATAAATATTTCAACTCTAATTTCACGTAAATTCGGAAGCATTATTTCCTTTGTATTAACAAACTTATAGAATATTAATTTAAAACGCTTCATGTGAGTTAATGAAAAATATTCATGAAAATTAACATGGCCTTGGTTTCTTGGACGAACTTTTTAAACGTTTACTAGTCCATTATTTGTATTATAATCGATCAAATATTTTATTTTTGTTCTTATTGTCTACTTGTTTAGGATACTTAGGATTCCGTATCATTATAGACACACGGACCACCTCTATCTTATACTTAATTACTTAGGATACTTAGGAGTCCGTTGTCATTCTCGTACCAGGCGAGCCTGCATACTCAAAGATTAGTCCAATCACCTCTGGCGATGACCGACTATCCGAGTCAGGAGAGAATGATGAGGAAAGGGAATTGAGTTTGTGCTCACAAAAGAGCTGCTTACACTCTGCTGATAGGTCAGCCCCCGGGCGCAGTCAATCATCGATATCTCCAATCTTCGCTGCTGCGCCTAAAAAAAGTAAGCCAGGAAATCTTCTTCTCGATTCGCCTTCTTGAGTTTCTGGAGGTGGACTTTTCGTGTACATCAGTTGAGACTCATAGTTTAATTGGGTCTTGCCATCTTGCTTTAGGTCTTTTTTTTTTTTTTGTCGTGTTCAACCCATTCCGTCAATCGTTTCGCCCACCGGTCACTTGGCAATCGAGCACAGTGGCCAGCCCACTTCAGTATCCTTCATATTATTTGTCGATGGACGTCTATTCGAACGCTTCCTGCGTGGTGACAAATTGTGCCGCTGCAGTCGGCTAGAATTTTCTGTCGTCAACGTCCACAGTAGAGCCGGGAGCACATTCTGGAAGAGAACGTCCTTAGATTTCTCTTTGTCAAGATGGCTACCTTATTGCCGGGATTCCTATTCGTCGACTTCTCGTGCGCATATTTTTTTAATCCACAATTTGATTGGGTTTTTTGTCTCGACGAATTTTTAGATATTTTTTTTAGAATTTAGAGGAATTTAGAAATCAAGGACAACATACTTCCCACTTCAAAACTAAACTAAGAATTTTATATTATGTAAATGAACACGTCCCCTTCTTATTGACCGAATTTCCGTCCGATATATGGTTACATTATCGAAATATTATAGAAGAGAACCTTTTCTAGAATCTGATTGCCCTATTTTATTATTATTTTACTTAAAATTTATTTACTTGCTTACTTATTTACCTATTTTAAATTATTAAAATCCTAATTGTTTGTTAAATATTATTCATTTCAGAGATCGGTGCCTAATGGAAGAGCAAAAAATTAGGAGCGGAGAAAAGGTCTTGTTTAGACAGCCACACGGCCACGAAGGCCATCACGTCTCTTCCTCTTTTGTTTTTCATCAATATTTTATTTCATCCATTTTCATTTTTAAATTAAACTTTTCGTTTCTTGTCATCAAATAATAAACAAAAAATAGATAACAAAAATTGTTGAGAAACAAAAGAGGAAGAGACGTGATGGCCTTAATAGCCGTGTGGCTGCCTAAACAAGACCTTTTCTCCGCCCCTAATTTTTTGCTCTTCCATTAGGCATCGATCTCTGAAATGAATAATAGCTGCACACAATTTTTTCAATAACGATTTTTCCATTTTTAACATGAATTTTCACTTAAAAATGAAATATCGGTGGTAAAAGATAAATAATTCTTCTTTAATTCAATTATATTATTGTTTTTTGCTTATCAGGAAAAACAAGCTTAGAGTTAGCGCAATTTTACCACTAAGGGTTCTTCTTGCGCTATGTCCAGTATCCTGAGGAATGCAATATGCAATAATTAACTAACTCAAGGTCCCCAACAAGTTGTTGAGATATCGATTAATTGATTAACATTTTAAATATATTTTTAACATAGTTCTGGTAAAATTCAAACATAAATTAGTAAAACCTTATCAAATATAGTATAACCAGAAGGCGTTCTTATATTAAATAGGAAAAAACGTTTAATTCTAAACAAACATTTAAAATGGTTGAATCAAATTATATTCTTATAGATTCGAAAATCAGCGAGCACTAGGATATCACAATGGATGCATAGACTCGGCACGAATGTTCGCATTCGTCGCCAGAATCCCGTCATCGTCGGAAAACGCATGTCACGTGTTCGCTGAATTGGAACCCGAGCAGCCGGCAACAGCCGTCGTCAATTTTATCAACAAGGTGATGTTGGCACAGAAGAACCGATGATGATATGATGAATGTGCATTTACCGTTTATAATTATTGGATTATTTGTTTATTGCGCCTTTGACTTGAATATGGTGTCATTGTTATCAGTTGACAAATTGACTTAAATTGCCTTTTAGATTCATAATTGTTTAGACATAATTAGATGAAAACATTAATTATTATAAATACGATAATCAAATATTAAATCAAATGCATTTTTACTTTAAATTATGTACTTTTATTTTACTACTTTACGGTTTTAACTTGTCTTTTCTGTTTATTCTTGTTTGATTGTTTTTTTTTTAAAGATTTTTATGCTTTTCAATAAGAAGGTGTGTCTTATTTTCCCTGTCTATTATTATTGTATATTACTAACACTGTATTTCATTTAATTAATAATAAAAATATGAACAATAAATATTATTGGTATCGCAAATATTTATAAACAAGCAATACTTTAGCTATGATGTAAAAATGGAAAATGTTAACAATGAAAACCAATCCAGGGGACCGTTTTATTACATTAAATCCATGAGAACCATACTAGATTTTTTAAAAATATTGTTAGAGCCACATCATCGTCACCCACAAAATATCAAAATTCAAAGTTTTGGGAGAATTCGGTGGTTGCAGTGTAAGTGAGTGAATTTTTATAACTTTTTTCTGTAGGACGGGACCAACATTTTTTCATTTTCTACCCTAAATAGGTACTTAAGCCAAAATATTCCAATAAAAATAAAAGTATAAAAAAGATTCTGCAAACATCCCAACATCGTTACGAAATCGCGTACTGTCGTCAAATAAAATGTTGTATTTTTTATTTGTTATAAAAAGTAAATCTTAAAAATAGAAAAGTTCGTGAATATAGAGTCGAAAATAATTTTAAAAAGCGTTTCCATTCAAATCGAATTCCTATTTTCAATGTGAGCTCAACTGTTGCAAGAGCTCTGCATAGAGTGTCCGTAAATAACAATAAATGCGCTGAGTCGAACTGTGGCGGTGTTTACGTACTGTCGTAAAATAAAATGATTGCTTGTTTAAAATGTTCGCTTGTTTATGTCAATAATAAACAAGCGAACATTTTATTTTACGACAATACATAAACACCGCCACTGTTCGACTCAGCGCATTTATTGTTATTTACGGACACTCCTCTGCATACGCCGTATGGCCGTGTTCGAGGAATTAATGGAATCCACTATTTGTCTTACACGGTCGTTATTAAGGCATTTTAAAGTTATTTTAACGAATTTAGGCAGTTTTAAGGCTAGTCATTGTTTTATTGATGTAAAATATTGGAAATCCTGGCGAAGATTTGGTTTTTAAAGGTAACTCATGAAGCTCGAATGGATAGATTAGTGAGGCGGGTAATTTTAGTGCGCTTTTTCTTTATTTAACGTTTTTATAGACATGAAGGCGACAGAAAACCTCATATTTTAGATAGAGGAAATTAAAATTTAAATGAAATATTTCATATTTTGTAAGTTTACTATGTAACGCATCATTCGCGGTTTAGAAATATTATAAAATGTATGAAGTCAGTCAGAAATATTTTAATCATTATTAGTTTATGCGTTTTTTGTTAACAAATTTCTATATTTGATTGAAGCAGGAGAATTGGGAATTTCGTTCGTTGGAGTTCTATTTTGAAACTCGTATTATTTTAGGCCGACATAGTCCCGCTTCATTAAATTTTGTTTCTTTTTTATTCGTATTTTCTGAATATGAAATATTTATTTAAAAACCTAATTTTAATTCTAGTTTCGATATAGAAGATGGCTACAATAGACGTTACAGAAATATTAAACAACACCTCCACATCGTTCCAGGTATTGTTTGCTCATATTTTCACTGATATATGGTATAATTTTATCTGAAGCCGGCAAAAAAGAAAACAAAGTTCGACGAAAACGGAAGTTCGTCACATTCACAAGCTGCCTCGTCATCTTCCACGCAACCAACCAATCCGGAAGATATTCTAGCCGCTCTGGAAAATGACGAATCTGCAAACTTTGTAGCATTAGATGAGAATCAGGTCAAGAAACTCGTGCAGCAACTCGATAAGAAAATGCTCAAGAATCAGGAGATGCGTGTCAAGAATCCAGACGATCCCAAAAAGTTTATGGATTCTGAAATTGAGCTCGATGTTGCGATTCAGGTGAATTCAACAGGTCCATTTAGATTTTAAATGGTTTCAATGCAGGAAATGCACGCTCTCGCCACCCAACCGGACCTTTATGAAGTGTTTGTGGAATCGAATGGAGTTGTCATGTTATTGCAATTATTAGGTCATGAAAATACGGATATAGTTTGTGCAACTCTAAATTTATTGCAAGTAAGATAACTTTTATGGGAAAATGTTAATATTCTGCGATATAAAGGAGCTCACAGATGTCGACATTTTGAATGAAGGGGAAGAAGGTGCCACAAAACTCATTGATTCGCTATCGGCCGGCTCGATTATAACAACATTTGTGTCTTGTTTCGAGCGTCTTAATGAAACGGAAAAGGATGAAGCGGATGGAGTGCATAACGCATTAAGCGTTGTTGAAAATGTGCGACATTTTAGTATAAATCTTAAATTTTATTATTATTTTTATATAATTTTAGATGATCGAATTCAAACAAGAAATTGTTGAGGAATGTGTGCAACAGGGTCTTTTATTATGGATGCTCAAACGATGCTACCAGAAAGGACCATTTGATGCAAATAAACTCTACGCCTCGGAATTGTTGTCGGTTATTTTGCAGCAATCAGATACGGCGAAGAGCAAGATAACGGAAAAAATTGATGGAATTGATTTGTTATTGAGGGTTTTAGTATTTTTTTAAAAGTTTGATTGGCTTTCTGTTTTAGGCGATTGCGGTTTATAAGAAGAATGACCCCTCGAGCATTGATGAGAGGGAATATATGGAAAACTTGTTCAACTCACTTTGCGCGGCTTTGATGTTACCAGAAAATCGAAGTATGTTTGAAACAAATCCAAATGAATAGTTTTCAATATTTAAACGTTTATTACTAATTTACACGTATTATTTTCATATAACGTGACAGGTCATTGTTACTAGCCAGTCTTAAACTATCTAAAAATAAGCGCTTCTTGCCGAACTTTGCAAAATGAGAAATTTTTCTGAGCCTTTACACTTAACCATTCGATTTTTCTCTGAGTCCTCTTAAGTTTTTCGAAAAATCGCTAATAAATATATTGAATAATTCCGGATTTCTTGCGATTTCATGCCAGTTGAAGCGTTACCCTTAAAGGTTACCCTCCTTTAATTATTATAAAGATTGTGGTATGCCCGAATTTTTGCTTTTGCAATGATTTATTTATTTCGGCTAAAATCTTGCCAATATGTGATTAAATTATACCATTTCAATATGAAATTATCACAAACTAAGCGTTTTTACTCTTAAAAATATATAAGAAACTCCTAATAGCATTAATTAATATTTGCTTAGAATCCAAATTATCACAAACCAATATGCAATTCATTAAAGAAACCTTTTCAGAAAAGTTCCTAGATGGCGAAGGTCTTCAACTAATGAACCTAATGTTGCGTGAAAAGAAGCAGTCGAGACAAAGCGCGCTCAAAGTGCTTGATCATGCCACCAGCGGTGTAGATGGAATCGAAAATTGTAATAAACTTGTGGAAATGCTTGGATTGAGGACCATCTTCCCGCTGTTCATGCGTACGCCGTCGAAAGGGAAGCGCAAGGGCACCACACTGGATGAACACGAAGAGCATGTGTGCACAATATTGTCATCGCTACTCGCCTCTTGCAATGATAAGCATCGTGAGAGAATCGTGCAAAAGTTTGTCGAGCATGAACATGAAAAGGTTGACCGAGCCATTGAATTGTTTTTGAAATACAAGTAAAGAGCAGTTTCAAATATAGCTGAAATTGTTTTTCTTTAGGGAGAAAGTTCAGCGACACGAATTGCAGAAACGGAAAAAGATAGCAGAGGAAGGAAGCTCAGAAGAAGATGATCCGGACGTGTTGTATTTGGACAAATTGGATCATGGATTGTACACGTTGCAGAGATTGTCACTGATAATTGCAGACGTTGCGGCTTGCGTGCCATCAGCGAGGAAAAGAGCCCAAAAGTTGTTTAGGATGAAGATGAACGCGAGTCGATTGGATGAAATGCTTTCGCCGGTAGGAATGTATAATGGATAAATGTAGCTCATTTTTAATTTCATAATAGATTCTGGAGGAATATTGCGACAACCTGGGAGAAGATGCAGATAATGAAAGAACCCGCGTAACATATATGATTGGCTTGTTAGAAAAACTTGAAGAATCGACTTAATAGTTTTTTTTGTTAAACATATAAAAATTATTTTTTAACCGTTGCTTAAAATGTTTTCTATTGTTATTATCAAGAAACGTTTACCTTTGTTGTATATGACTGATTTATTATAGAAAGAAATGTAGGAGATGTCGCTCCGGAAGCAGCTCCAAGTCGACCACGAGCTGCGTTCAGTTCTCGCGTTCTTCGGAATTACTTGCTGCGTTGTCTTCCTAGCGAACTTGATCACAGATGCATTGGTGTCATTGATAGTTCTGATTGTAGCACCAGCCATTGGACATCTGGTCGGCAAGTATGGGAGCTATAACCTACAGAGCACATCCCAAGCATCACTGATTGGATCGGTGGGAAGAAAGAAAATAAATGGATGGTCATAATTGTGTTTAGGTATTTGGTTATGCCGTATCTTATACGCTAATGTATGGAGAGGCGAGATCGACGTGCATGTCGCGGTATTTTGCGCTTCTGGCAATGTTCCATTTTAGCGAGTTTGTGTTCACGGCTATATCGAATAGACGATCTCTGCAGCCAGACTCGTTTCTCCTGAATCATTCGGTTGGGTATTGGGTGGCGGCAATGATGAGTTGGGTAGAGTTCGGAATAGAGGTTTCGCATTAAAGAATATCCTGGAAAATTTGCAATTTAGGCTTTAATCATCCCTTCGATGAAGTCTTACCGGATGAGCTTGATTGGACTTTTACTTTGCGTGATCGGAGAGATAATACGCAAGATGGCTATGATGCACGCGGGAACTGGCTTCACGCACCGATTGGCGATGACGAAGAGATGTGATCATCATCTTGTTACCAGTGGGATCTACGGCTGGATGAGACATCCTGGATATTGTGGATGGTTCGTATGGGCGATATCGACGCAGATTGTACTCTGCAATCCGCTGTGCACGATCGCGTACGCTGTTGTTACTTGGCATTTCTTCTCACAAAGGATTTATGACGAGGAACGAGATCTTATTAGGTTCTTCAATAGAGAGTATATTGTAAGATTAAATTATTTTAATTATAATCAATTGTTTTCTTTCAGATGTATCAAGAGAAGGTTTGGTCGGGAGTTCCTTTTGTAACGGGTTTTCAACTTCAATAATTATTAATAATGCAATTAAATGAATTTAGTCCTTTTTGATCTCAGTGGATTTATAAAACTATTCATACTTAAATTTTTCTCGCATTCAACTACAATAATAAATGATAACAGTTTTAATTTAACTAGAAATCGACGCCCATAGTTGGCGAGAACATTCCTGAACCGCCAGTAGTCAATGTGCGAGCTTGCTGGCGATCCCACCAAAGAACCTCACCATCAAGACAAGCTTCATTCGATTTATCCTGAAGAGTGGTTAATAATAAGAAAAAATAAATATCATATACGTACTGTTGGAAGGAACATGAGTCGTGTGTATATGTAGAATAAAGCGAATACGGTTCCGACGTAAAGGAAGACCGATCGCGGTGTGAATCGGAAGAACTCAGCTTGAGTCATGTCAGCAGAGTACCATCTGAACATGGCGGGATCCATGTTGACGCCCTCCTTGTACTTGAAAGTATGTGGGTCGTACTCACGTCTCAAGTATTCTTTCTTAAGAATTTCCTTAACTCGATATCTGGAAGAATAGTTAATATATCAACCATGTTTTTAATTAGTACCTCCATAAAACTGCCTTCTTCTCATCATCAGTGAGATTGTATTCATGGCCAGGCAAGAATTCGGTTTTTCCTTCAAATTCAAATATCTTAACTTTAAGAGAAAAAATGTATACCGTGAGTCTCGAAATATCCGAGAACGGGATCTTGCCAAAGTTTTGGATTGCGCACGTTTTGATTAGCGGCTGGTCTAAGAGCTCTGAGCGCCAACTTCATGGTTCAATCTACAATTTTAGATATAAGTTACTCGGACCATTAGTACTACATAATTTTAAAAAAATTAAGAATTGAAAAATAAAAAATAAAATAAAAATGGGCAGGATAACAAAGATTCAGCTTACGCATAACTCAACCCTCTGTTTAGTGAAATAAGAGAAAAAGTTAGTCCATTCATTGTTCTTCCAGATCTCGTGCTGTGTGCTGAATTTAAAATTTCGAGCAAAAATTATGTATTTTAGCTAGAGAAACAAGCTATTATCATATTAAAATGTTATTTATTTTTTACGAATAAAAACAATTTTTGACTAGAAGCTTTATTATTTATCATTCAAAATCAATTAGTATTACTAACAACAATCCTCAATTTATCATCCTTCGCGACACAGTCAACTCTTCCAATAATTGACCAGGCTAGATAATCGGGTTGTAAGAATTTCAACAATCCATCCTTTGTTTTATAGATACAACCTGAAAAATAAATTAAGAATCTGGAATATGTGGTACAATTACCAATTGGCGCGAAAGATATATAATTCTTCTGTCCTCCTTTCATTTCACATTTATAACGGAATCCCAGATTGCCATCGTTGTACATTCTATTAGATGTTCCATTGATTTGAATGAACCGGTTTTGCTCCTTTTCCTCCCATTCTGCATAACAGCCTAAATATTATTTTTGAAATGTCATTAAAAATAATCGAGATTCTCTACCCGAAGGTTGGAAATATTGAGTGCATTCCTCGTAATATAAAGTATTGCGAATTCTCCGCATTTCTCCCGACTTGCAGTTATCCGCGGAATATGATCCGATAATTAAAATTGAAAGGAATATTAATATATTTTCCATGGCGTTTCTTTGGAACAATTGCTATTTGAATGTAACAATGGTAACTATTAGCCTGCTTTTATATACACAATTTTTAATATGATCAATTTATTTCCGTACGATTATTCATAATTAAATGTGAGCATGGGAAATTTTAGAAAATTGGGAATGTTTCATTGTAAATCTATGTTGGTGTGATTCGTAAATTTCTTCAACTTTATAATCAAATATCCAAAAGTCTCGGAACATACAGTAATAAATCAAAGGGACAATATCATCTGTACAAATAGTTTAGAACAAAATACAGTAACTCCCAAAATAATTTTTTTGCATAATCGATATTTTTATTTTCAATATTTTTCAATGTAATTTTCGAATTAGGTGACCATGTTCACTTTTAATTTCACTGTATCGTGGTACGATGACATAACGAAGGCCATCGCGAAGCAAAGTGCAAACATGTCAAAATTCACTCTACGTGCATATTTGAATAATAAGTTCTAAAGTTCCGTAGATATATTTATGGATTTATCTGTAAAAAACCGTGGCATTTTATGCTTAAAAATTATTTTAAAATAAATTTGAGCTTAATTACTTAATTAAGGGCTTAGTAACTTATAAATTATTTGGGTATAATTGGAAAACATTTCTGACTCCCATTTGTTTGTTTATTTGTTGCTTCGTTGTTGTTGTTTTGTCAAAACGTTCCATTTCTATTCCCCTACTCTCCATTCACAACACATAAACGAATCAATTTTTTCTGCTGTAATCCTTCTTTAAGTTGTCAGCTTATACGGTTTCGAATCAATCAATAGCGATGATTCGATGAAATCCAATTTTATTGTTGTCACATCGTGTTCCTGATAAAATGTTTGTGTTGTTTTTGTTTATTGATAAAAAAGATATTTGTGGATCCACTGGAGGCACCCACAAAACATCAACGAATAACAATTTATTAAGGATCTTTTTTTTCAATAATATCACAATTTACTATTGATTTTCCAACTATTTAAAATGGTTTGATACATTGATAAAGTGTTCCATTTGAACAGTACTATCAATATACGTTTTGTTGTTTTTCTAGTACGTGCCGAATTGAGCATTTTGCTATCGCATCACCGCGTAAACAAAATTTCCAACCGGATTGACTATTTATTTTGGAAAATTTTTGTTTTTTCATATTTTCACAAATTTCAGGAATGCTTCGTGCATCTCGTTCGATCGTCTGCTCTCCAAAAGTTACAACTCACATTATTGCTCGGGACGCTTCAACAAAACATGTTTTTGCATGTGTTCTCGGTTCCGGAATCGCTGGAAGTTCCGTCGCCTACCATCTAACAAAGAGGAATATTAAGGATATTTTGTTACTGGAAAGAGCTAGTGGTACGTTGATTAGATTTTTTCCAGATATAATTGGGTAAATAAAAAAGATTTCAGGCCCACAACCTGGTGATGGTAAATAAATTTATTATTGTGTGATTAGAGTTATTAACCATTTTTTCTAAGTTTTGCATGAGAATGAATAAAAATCTTGTTACAACGTAATTTAATAGATACTTTTTCAGGTGTTGCCTCGCCAACAGGTACCTCGTTCCACTCGCCTGGTTTGGTTTCAGCTAGTCATCCAGCTCATCGCTATAAGCCAATTCTAGCTCATTCAGTCGACTTGTACTCAAAATTGGAAGCTGAAACCGGAGTGGTATGGTCGATCAAAAATTATTAATTTCATAGCGTTTTTTTTAGAAAATTGACTTCAAACAAACGGGCACAATTAGATTAGCCACTAATGAAACACGATTGAATGAGTTTAAAAAATACGTATCTCGTGATTACTATAAAGTTGAATTAGTGATTATATTTTTTCCAATTCACTTCATTTAGGAAGGTGATGCTTGCAAGACCACACTCATCACTCCAGATGAGGTTAAGGAACTTGCCCCTGCAGTTGATTGTTCCAAGGTTTTCTAATAAATGAATAATTGTGATCATTTTGAATTTAAAGATTCTTGGAGCTCTTCATACCACCAATGACGGTTCAATATCTGCACGAGGTCTCACACAAGCACTTGTAGCTGGAGCCAAGACTGGTGGCGCTCAAGTGATTGACGGGGCCATTCCGAAGGAGATTTACTATGACAAGGAAAAGGGTAATTGGATTGTATCTCTTGCCGATGGAACTGTGGTGCATACAAGAAACCTTATCAATGCTGGTGGTATCTGGGCTAATGATATTGCACGCCTGTCTGGACATAACTTGCCGGTTGTGGTTGTCGAACATCAATATGCTGTGTTAACGGTTGATAGGAATTTTTAATATTATTAATTTATCAATATTTGTAGCCGAATAATGCACCGGTGGACATTCCATCGGTCGTTGACCATGATAGTACTTTTTATGTAAGAAAAAGTGGCGACCATTACCTATTTGGAGGATTTGAGAATCTCGAAAAGACGGTCATTCGAGAAGATTGGTATAAGAAGGGCGTTCCCACGGGTTTTCATTCAATATATCTCAACCGAATTTCGAATTTTCATTATAGAAGGATCGAAGAGCATCAAACCGGACTTCTCGCGAATTGAAGAATCATACAAACGAGCATGTGAATTGATTCCAGATTTGCAAGGAGCCAAAGTGGACGCGCGAGCTGCTGTATTCAGCATGACCCCAGATGGATATCCGTTGGTCGGACCATTTGAGAAAAACTATTGGATGTCTACTGGATATCTGGATGGTGTTACTAGCGGTGGAGGCATTGGAAAATACTTGGCAGATTGGATTGTTGACGGCGAACCGCCGGCGGAATTGTTTGATACGGATGCGAGCCGATATGAACGTTGGGGTGATCGCAAGTCATTCATTGAGAGATGCCGCGAGACATATTCATTCTATTATAACTGGTCTTACACGGATCGTTATGCCGGTCGACCAACTGATCGCATTTCGGGTATTTATGGAAGATTGAAGAAGGATGGTGGTTCGTTTACTTTCCGCAATGGTTGGGAAGTCGCCAACTCGTTCAATATTCAAGGACAGGATGAAGGATATTTGCCAACGCTTATTAGGTAAATAATTCTTCCTGTCCACCAATTGAAATGAGAAAATATTTATAGGCTATTTCAAATTTTTTGACGGCGCGTTGCGAACCGCAGCGCGACTATTATAAATTGAGAGACACAAAATACAACTCTCTATTTTTATAATTATCGCAACGCACAGATTTTTGCAACGCGTCGTCAAAAAATTTGAAATAGTCTGTATTGTATATTATTCCAGAAATGTACTTAACATATAATTTTGTAGATATGTAGGAAATTTAATGGAAAAATAATTCTCGATTATTCACTTTGAAATTAGGGATACACGATTAAACATGATAATATTGTTTTTTTTCATTTGGCGTGCTTCCTGAAAGCAAGTACTCCCCTAAAGAAATTGAAAAAGTCTATATTTTTAAATTAAAATCATATTTTGTTTTTTATTAATATCTTTGATATTCTTATGAAATTCCGAATTGTCGACTAGAAATTATTTCGAGCGAAACGTAGAAATTTCTCAAATCATTTTTTCTTTATTATGACTTATTTTGATAGCGTAAATATAACATTGATCACTTCGCACTGGAAAATTATTTTTATTTTACAATTAAATTGCGGTTTGCTAAAATATGGGACACACCGAATTTCGAATTTTTAAATGAATTCCGGGATTTTTTATAATGAAATTGTAAATTTTTCAATGCTCCGAACAAATTTTGCAAAATTTCTCGCTTAAATCTCAAAAATAACGTTTTAGATCCTAGAATGGTTTTTATTGATTCCTAATTCTAAATGTGTAGAACTAATTTCGTATTCCATCTAATTTTTTATATTATTTGATTACGCACGCCAAATGGAAATGACTATTTTTCAATATTTTAACGTGTATTACTAATCTATACGTATTATTTTCATATAAAATGGCACGTCATTGTTACTAGCCCGTCTTAAACTATCTAAAAACCTGCGCCTCTTACCGAAATTTGCAACATGTGCATCTTTTCTGAGCCCCCAACTTAACCATTCGATTTGGGGTGCACAAGTGTTTAAAAATCGCAAAATCGCTATTTCGAATTGGCGTGCTTTAAATGTTAATCGATTACGGTTCCTTTTTGATGTTAATTTTTATATCAAATTCCGGATTGTCTTTATGAAAATTAAAATGAGGTCATCTTTATTTTTTAGAGAGTATGAAATGGTTACAAACAAATGCGGCCTTATCGACCTTTCTTGGAAGGGTAAGATCGAGGTAAAGGGAAAAGACGCGGAAAAATTGATGGACTATGTCATTGCTAGCCAAGTTAGTTTAAAGTTAAAATATCACCGACTATTTTTTCTTCTCTACAGGTTCCAAAACTCGGCAAAATCTCGTCCGGATTGATGTTGACAAGAAATGGAAACATTCTTGGACCATTAATGATCTTCCATCACGATCAGCATAGATCGGCATTCATTTTGTTGACGGAGCCCGAAAGAGAGTCGAGAGATTTGTATTGGTTGCGTCGCGCTGCTGCTGAATGTAAAATGGATGTGCAGATATCAATTGTTTCGGAATATTTGGCTTCCTTGGCTATTGTTGGTCCGGAAAGTCGCGCGGTAACTAATTTGAAATTTTCGAAAGAATTTAGACAAATTTTAGGTTCTCTCATCATTGACCAAGTCTGATATCTCTGATGAAGGATTCCCGCAGAAGTCGACTAAGATGATTCGATTGGGACCTGTCGGTGTTGTTTGTGCTCGCTCTTCTACTTCTACTGGCCAATTATCGTTTGAATTGTTCCACAACCGCGCGGAAACGCATAAACTTTACAATGTGAGACCATTTTTAAAAACGAAACAGAGAATATTTTAGGCCTTGATGTCGGCTGGAAAGGAATACGGAATTGTCAATTTTGGACAAGCCGCTTTGAATATGATGCGATTGGAGCATGGATATAGAATTTGGGGCCGCGAGTTGACTCTTGACACAAATCCATTCGAATGTGGTCTCGCTAATCTTGTCGACTTTGACAAAAAGGACTTCATCGGAAGATCGTCGGCTCTCGAATTGAGCAAGAAGCAATTCGAGTGAGTGTGATATTAAATTTCAATATATTTATTTTTGGTTGAAATCTGATCATTCTCTCACTTTGAAGATTATTATTATTATCTATTATTTTAATTCTATTTGCCGAATTTCAGCCGACGCCTTGCTCTTATTACATTTGATGTGGAACAAGGACAAGGAATGCAATTGAAATACATACCAGTCGGTAATGAAGTTATCCGACGCGATGGACAAGAGAAGGTTATTATACTAATTGAGTGGTTGCAAGTAAACAAGATTTTGTAGAGAGTCGGACAGATCACATCTGGTGCTTATAATGTGCGACTCCAGAAACCGATCGCATTCGCTTGGCTTGACAGCTCCGTCGGACCAAACGATAAGGTAGGATAGTGTTGGGGTAAAGGCAAAAATAATATTTGCAGTTGGTTGTCGACGTCGGAGATCAGAGATTGATTGCAACCAGTCTTGAGACACCAACAATCCCACCAATTCAATAAACAATGCCCCCCAGTTTCACTGTTGTAAATTGAGCACATTTTGTTATATTTTCTCATGTCGGTTAGAATAATTAATAGATTACCTGATAACACACTGCCTCTGTATATCTTGGAATCGTTTTTTGTATATTTTTATTTATTTCACAATGAAATGTTTCCTAGGACAGCTGAAAAGAAGGGAGAATTTATGAAATATGCGCACAATTATAATTGGATTAGAGTAATTTGCAATCGAGTGAGTGCACAATGGAATCAAGTGTGTTTATATCCAAAAATTGCGCAATGCGCCGAAATCTGGTTATTAATATAATTACGACTATTTTAATAATTCTATATGTTGGTAATTTGACACAATCGCTTATAGAAAATGCACAAATTTTATTTGCTCATGTTTTTTTTTTATCTTCCGACTTTATGGAAATCGGAACCATTTTAGTTTCAATTCACGACACGCCAATTGGAAAGAAACTGCTGTAAACAAATATTTCTGAAATTGTTTAGGAGAAACCTTATGAAATTAAGCAACACGTTATGTGTAATTTAAACGTGGAAAACTGCTAAATACGTTTTAATTAGAAATTTGGACTGCTTAAACTGCTTAAGATTGAAATTGGCGTCAGAAACTAAGTTTTACTTAAACTGTTAAGAAATTAACTGCGGCTAATTCTATAAGTGCGAGTGAGCAAAAATTAAGTGCGAGTGAGCAAACCATTCGGTTAATGAGTATTTTCCTAGAAACTTTCAACTTTAAAAAATGAAAATAATTTTTGAAACTATTTTAAAAGTCCGCGAACATTTAATATTACGCAATAATAAAGACGCGATACTGTATTTTTATTCCATAATTGCACTAAAAATATAAACTGACATAATCGATTATAATTGATAGGTTGTCATAAATGGGTATATAAATATAATTGCAGCCGCATTAAAACTGGCAATTAAATTGTACGACCAATCAATTCTCTGTAATGCTTTAAAATTATCATGTTAAAAAACTAACATTCTCAAAAATTATGCAAATCCATTATTTCCATCCTTCAACACTTGCCTCCCCCCTTCTCCCAAAAACCATTGAAAGGGATTTCGGCGAGTTTAGTGGAGGGGGAGGAGCTCCGCCTCTGGCTCATTTCACTTATCCATGGACGAGCCTTGTTCTATTCATTTCTCCCGATTTGTCATTATTATTATTATTGTTCATCATCATCATTCCATATGCAACATTAGAATAAAAGGGGCCTAAAGTGGGAATTGGATTCCATTGTCTTTTTATGCTTATTGCTTCATTTGATTTGAAAAGAAAACTATTTACAGGAGGCACCAATGCTTGGCGGCTGAGCGAGTATGCAGATCATTTTAATCGTCGCCACCATCGTTCAATTAGCGGCTGGCTCTAATCGCAGCAATGTCTGTAAGAGCTTCTGGTTCTCGAATCGACCGTCGCTTGATTGCTCATCATTACACCTGACAGAGTTGCCTCCATTGCTACCCGACGTGGTGACGCTTAGTGTTGCCAACAACTCCTTTGTGCACATCGCATCATTGCCTAGAGGATATTCTAGTCTTCAATCGATCCGCATGGATGAATGTCATATAAAGCGGTTCGATTACGAGGTGAAACAACAACATGGTCGGCTCTTTTGATAATCCTGCCCCGCTACAGGCGTTCGCTCAATTCGACCAGCTCAAAGAGCTCGATTTATCACGAAACCAGCTGTCCAAATTGATATTTCCACGCAACTTGGCTACCCTCAGGGTGCTCAATCTCGCATTCAACGCGCTCATGTGAGTTGCCTTCACACATTAATTAAGCGCAACACAAGTGGTTTATAGTTATGTACCTGACATGTCGCATCTACAGCACTTGCGACTCGTCGACTTGTCACATAATCGCATCATAACCGTACGACCGCGTCTCCTGCCGTTTAACCTAGAAATCGTGCGGCTCGCGGCGAATCGCTTCACTCATCTGACGCCATGGAATTTTCTCAATCGTTTGCAGGTTCGTTTGCTCAACTAGCTAACAATGGGCTATTCAAATTCAAATGAGCTGCTCCATCAACACCAAAAACCCGGGCAAGGGGGGGTTAAACCAGGGGGGATCAATTCCAATACACTTGGGATTAATTAGTCGAAATTAAGTGCAGTGCGCATCAAATATTGCCATCTGGCCGTCACATTGTCAATTTTCAGGAGCTCGACATCTCCTTCAACTCACTTCAATGCGACTGCGCACTTTGGCACTTTGTCAGCTGGGCCGAGTCGCGCTCACTTATAGACAGGTAATTGGAATAGATTGTCCGGAATATTATCACTGAAATATTTACACGTATATTTATTAAATAAATAATGTTGAATATAATAATAGTTAGATGTAACTGCTTTTAGGATCTTATTAGGTAAATATTGGTAAAGAAAACGAAATCCAAACGTTTGAGGAATAATTTTGAACTCGACGGTGTAATATTTCGTGATTTTTTTTTGCAGAAAGGGCATTTTATTTTTCCACCCAGGGGAATTTTCTCCCGAACACAAACAGTAGATTAATCTTCCCTTTCCTGTTAAAAAATTTTTGAAGAATTCCATACAAAGATCACATTGATTACCTTTTTAAATCATTCACACTTCAAGTAAACTTCTAAAATCCACGATAGCAATTAGAGTTGACATGTTAACAATAAAAATAGAGATAACAATTTAGTTTAGAAAAATACGGGTAATTTAACTGAACAGGGCCAAAAATTGAAAAAATAGTTCAACTGACATGCATTTAATCTTACATTACATTTAAATAATTTTTTAACTAAACTCACAATTAAGGCTCGAAATTACGACTATTTCACTACCAATAATTTTTTTACAACATATTCTAGGATTTATCGAAGATGATATTCCGAGAATTTATTATAAAATTTTTTAAAACTTCCTATTCAACTTAAAAACTATTTAATATAAAAATTAAATTTCGGAAATATTCTGCTACTGTAGTTTAACCGATACGCAAATGCAACAAATTATACGAAACATTGCGGTTTTTAATTGTAAATTCAAATTTTTTGTTTTGTGCTAATATTTTCTAAAATATTGATAATTCCAGCTCGAGTTTGGCATGTGATCAACCAACCGCATTGCGAAAAAGTCCTATCGATGGAAGAGTGAGTTTGTTAATCATTTATTTCACTAGCACACAACAAAATTAAATTGGCAAATTGTATTGACCGTTTCAATGAGAGCCCTTGTCTTCCTCCGTTGTCGATCTTAATCACTATTTCACAACGATATTAAAAATTTTAATAAATATCACTTATTCGTTCCCGCATCGATCGAATCTTTATTGGTGTCTGTGTGTTCGTCATTTTCTTCATTCGCGGCTGGGTCCTGAAAGAGTGAGTTATCTTCCTCTACCTTTATGAATATTAATGTTCAAAAGCCATAAATAGCAATTAATTACCAGTGCTCTCTCTACTCCATTGAGCTTGTTAACGGTAAACTTGTCTTTCTTCGGCGGCGCCACCTTCTTCATCATCTTCCACACCTTTCCGCAAATCTCGCGGAACGTTGGTCGATCCACCGGCGACAGTGACCACATTTTGCCTATTAGGTCTTTCAAATCTGGTGGCGTTTTTGCTGGAATCGTTGGCATCGACGCTTTTCGAATAAATGTGGCGATCTTTTTTGGCGGCCAATCTGGCCATGGCTTTTCACCATCATTGAAAATCTCGTACAATAGGACACCAAAGGACCAGACGTCGGACGCCTTTGAGTATTTTCTTGGCTTTTTCAGCGATTCCGGTGCCATCCATCGCAGCGGAATCTGTGGCGATGACTCGTCGATCGTCTCTTCCTCTTTATTATTATCAATCAGTTTAGAAAGTCCGAAATCGGAGATTTTGATTGTGCCATGAGATGAAATTAGACAATTTCGGGCTGCCAAGTCGCGATGCACACAGTTCCGCGAGTGAAGATACCTCATTCCGCGTGCCGCTTCCATTACATACACCAAACGCTCGCCAACTTCGATTCCATCTTTTTGGTTTAGCAAGTGTTTGTCAAGACTTCCTCCTGGGCAGAATTCCATGACGATGAGTACTGGCGGGTGGTCGCAAGCTACACCAAACAACTGAATGACATAGTTGTGCACAAAGTGGCTCATGGCTTTGGCCTCGCCGAGCATCATCTCTCTGGCTTCACGTAGTTCTTCGGGGGTTTTGCCATCTTCGATCTGAGCATGACACACTTTTACAGCGACATCGGCCACCTGGTCATCGCCCTTGTCATACTTGCCTTTGAATACATCACAGAAGTTACCAGAACCGAGATGATCCTGAAATCAGCCGATTAAGATTTGAAGAATCGATGCGACATGCCTTTGACTTATCAAACACCACTTTCTCATGTTTAATGAGCCAGTCAGGTCTATGTACTCCTCTTTTAAGTATTAACGAATTTGAAAGCTTGTGATTCTAAATTTTCTAGGATAGTCATCACAGAGTATAGTAAAAAATTAACCTTATAATATTCCACTAATTGTGGTACCGTTGGGAACCTCTGCACTTTTTTGCCACTTTTTGTTAAACCCAACTGCCATTTTCCATCGTGACAACTGAGGCAATTTTTATTATTTAATGTGAAAGAAATACTAACGCTAGGGTAAGATGAACGACACCTTTTGATTCACTTCGCACTGATAATATAATCTCGACATTATTCGTACGTCCATCAGATGCGCGCACAAGAAAATCACCATCGTGTACCAGGAGATGTCTAAATAACCATATTAGTAACTTCCAAAACAACTAGTATCATACTCAATATCCCGTCTCGGTCTCATTCCGTGATACCATTTTTGCTCCTCGACGCCTCCGTTCTTATCGGTCTTAATTCATCGCCATTATATTATACACCAAAACATCAGTTTACCATTGCTATTTAAAAAACGGTATTTTGTTGAAATTTTTGGTACAAATTCCCCAAGTTTTTTCCTATTTTGTTTGGATCAAGATGTGATTAGATTGAGAATAATAGTAATCGAAAAAATACGATACTTCTGCTAAATTTTTCAGAAATGATTCGAAAGAGTGGATGGTTTTTTCTTATTAATTCCTATTTTGTGTCACGCAAAGAAATTGATTTATTAATCATTTGATTGTAGGTGATATGCGGACCCATTGTCGAGACGCTCTCCCCGACTACCTCCGTGGTTTCCATAGACGAACGTCATGTTATGTGCTGCTCGGCGCTCGCTGCGCCAACTCCCACGCTGTTTTGGCAGCACAATGGTCGGAACGTGTCATCGGTATATTAAATATCATACTTTTCTTGAGAAGGGACACTTTTTTGCAGGGAATCGCCGCAACACATCTCACTGATCGTGGGCGGGTCGAATTCTGTATTGAACTTCGCCGCATTACCAAGAACGATATGGGAAATTACACGTGCATTGCGAGTCTTGCAGGGGTCGACGATCGGCGTCAATTTAGCGTAGAACAAGACAAGATACCGATTATGCTCAATGCCACAGAAGGCTTGCTCATCTACTGTCAATTTACTATATGTACATTCATTGCTGTTTGTTGTATCATTTCGTGTTGCGTCATTCGAACCGAAACACGTAAACCGACTTCATCACCAAAATTCGCCTCGGTCAAATTGCCATCAGTTAAAAGCGAAGTGGATGACGATTGGATGCAAGTGAGCACCGCTGCCATTAGATATTGGGGAACTGCCAGCAGGAGTTCAGGTTACGATAACAATGAGGACAGTTTTTACTAACAACCTTTTTGCAGAGTCTAGTCACGAAACTCTCTGTCGCTATCATCAGGAATATGATCATAAACGAATGGCACCACTTGCGTACTTTGACGACTCTAGCACTTATATGGAATTCACCTCAATATGATTATGAACGGGACTATTATTGAAGCTATTATTATCTTTTTTATTTGAAAAATACATCAACATTAGAAAACATATGCATAAATAAATACAAACTCTAACTATCTGCTCTTAGAGCGATAAGTGTTAATTAAATCCACAAAGCAATAATTGTACAAGAGTTTAGTAATATAAAGCTTTTGTGAGTGATACATGACTAGCTGGATGATGCAAATCCTTAAAATTCTAGTGTAGTGTTTTCGCCACTTCGGCTTCTTTCTTCTCCTTCTTCTTGTTCCTCGTCTCATACTCAAGTCTTAAATGATTTATCTAGTTGACGTTATTATCCGAAAGCTCAACAAACCGATTCTTGATTATTCTCTCAATTATAAGGTCGGTCGTCATGTCGCTTCCTGAGTCCACAACATGGTATATTCCACGACGTTTTGCTTCCGCAAAAGGATCATCCCTTTCAGGAGAAGAACAACGCTGATCGTGGGCAACATCTCGGAACCCGTTCACAACGGCCTAAATGATTCCCATTTTATGTTCGTTTCAAAGTACAAAATGTCGTCATTCAAAAAACACAAACGTGTTATTAAAAAGTAAATTTAAAGGCGGTGGCTCAGACGTCCAAGGAAGTTAGACTTCATACGTTATCAGGCGAAATTGCGTAGGGAAAACAATCAATCATCGCCCGCCTTTACCTAGCTGTTGTCATTCGCTAGAGACTGCCCTTTCAAACAGAGGGGGCGCGTTTATACAATTGCTGTGTCGGACATTTGCTGGTTTATGCATTGCTTGAACACAGTTTTTCAAAAGGGTTGAAATCTAACCTGTACGTTAAATTGATCGAGAATATCAGCAGAAATTACGAATGGTGCTCCAATTACAACCTCATTTACTGGCTTTAAGATATACACTATAATTTTTTAAATAAAAATATCACATCAAACCTTATAAGCTAAAACGGATAAAACCCTCTCATGCAACGTCATAATTGGATGATTACTTCCTTTATACTGGTTTACAGTCTATTAAATATTTGTACAATAAAAATTACGAAAAAATAAAAAACACCTGATCTGATAATATACCGACAATCAAATAATCACCATATTCCTTCGCTTTCTCGAGAAATGATAAATGTCCAATATGGAATAAATCGAACGATCCTGTTACGTATACAACCTTAAATAAAAACCTTTTTACAATTCCAATAAAATAAAAAACTATTATGTACTTTATCATTCGGCCTGGGTGGCCTGCCTTGTGCAAACTCGAGTATTGTTGTTGTGGTCGGCACAAATCGGGATACTCTTGTCCATGGTGATACAGCTACATTGTCCTGAGATCGTATATTCTCTTTTTCACTTGAACTCTTTAACAATCTTATTACAATTATCAATTTGATATTATCACCATCCTAGACTATGAAACTACGAGAAAAATAAATAAACTCACGGTACTCAAAGAACGTGCTCTTTCCTTATGTTCTTCAATATGTTCATCATCATGTCTATGATGATTTTTGGTTAATAATAGCATCCTGCCAACGAGATCCTGAATTATATCAATTCATCGGGTTCGAAGCTTGATTCACACCGTTGTCGAAACTCCGCAAGTTCGTTTACATTCTCGATATCTTTTATTTTGCTTCACTTCGGCATATGTGTCATTTCCGTCGGCGGTTAGAGTAATGTCATCGCCGTGAATGCAAAAGTCACAGTTATACTTATCTAAAGTCTCTACCGTGGTGACATATGGGGCATTTTTAACCACCTAAATAGATTTAAAAAAAACAGTCACACCGACAATTATTCCAAAAACCTCGTCTACCCATTTGATACCAGCTACCATTCGATAACGCTCTTCTTCGCTGAAAACCGGAGGTCCTTTATGTAACCGGATCTACATGGAATTTAAATTATTTGATATGATCATCGATAAAACCTCTTCATCACTATGTACTCCAACAACTAATTTATTTCCAAACTGTTTCGACTGCCGTAACTGATTAGCATGTCCAAAGTGGACCATATCATAGCTAACAATTCAATATTATACAAGATTTGAACAAATTCAAACTGACCATCCATCTGCCCATACCCGATTTCCTTTCGGTTTTCCATCCGGCGCTAAATCTGACATCCTACAAAACCAATTTATTTTTCGGCTGATTAAAAATTGAACTCTAACAACTAATCACACTATAAGTGACATATAAAATGAAATGATTTTCCAACCAACAAAATATACACAACTATCAGTTTCATTATCATTATCGTCGGAAAAATAAGAACCATTGATAAATATTGCCTTATTTTTATTATTGTTACTATTCTTGTATATTTATTTATAACAAAAACCTTGTTTTCTGTTTTTTTGTAATTTACAAAGCAAACATTTAATAAATGAAACTATTTCCCAAAACAATCACAGAACCTTCTTTTAAATAATGGTTAAAAGATCAAAATTCGAAAATAACTGGAACTCTAATAATTTTTAGAAAAACGATGAGTTATGCCATTGGAATTGATGTTTTATAAAATGATTTTATTGTAATATAATACCGTTCTTGGATAACCGCAGCCCTCAAATGTTCGAACCTATATGTAAAATAAAGAAATGGAAGGAACGACTGTAAATTTAACTAATTTAATAAACTCTAGCTTGAGCTATAGCGCTCTAGTTTATTCCTCTATGAGAGCAACAACTGCGCAATACTTTACATCATTAGTTTCGTTTTTATCCAATAAAACAGAATTCATTGTAAACTTTAAGCAGAAGCTCGTTCATACGAACATTTTTCAATCTTTTTGTTCATCTCCGTTTTCACGAATTTTTTGCGTTCGAATAAAATAAAACAAAAATTTTCTTTAAAACTGCATTGACCGCATCCATGATCGTTCCAATCAAAATTTCCATGGTGAAAACTTGTCTAGCCACCAACACAATATGTCAAGTGACAAAACAAAAAAATCAATTTACGACAACAAAAGCATTCCATTCCAGCACAATATATGGTCGCCCTGGAATGCCATGTGGAATACCATTGTATAAAAATGCTGACGATATTCCTTTTTCAGAAAAGAAAATTTATATTAACCGGAAAAAGCAACAGAAACATGATGTGTGCAGGTAAAATCCCATTCAAAACAAGTCAAATAAATAAAAATTGGAACAAAAATGAAAAAACAAAACAAAACAACGCATTTACGAAAGAGAGTTCGCCATTTAAGACCCAGAAGAAAAACGTTTCAAAAACAAGAAATTATTAAATAGTCATCATATAAATAGGGCTAGAGCATTAAAAATACTACCAAGGTAATTGACTTATATTTTAACCGTGAAAACAATTTAATAAGAAACGATACTATCTTCGTAAAACATAGATAACTTATTTTTTTCTTCGGGCATCTTTACTAGCTTCCTCAGCATCAATTTGTTGATCCAAACCTTTTGGAGCCACAAGACCATCCTAAAAATAAGTTTAAATTGGGAACTATTAGATTAAAGAAACATCGTCTTCGTCATCCTCTTCCTCTTCTTCGTCTTCATCCTCCTCAGAGTCGGAATATTCTTCTTCGTCTTCGTCATCGTCGCCCTTCTTCTTTTTCTCGTCATCCAAAGTGACAATTTGTGGCTATAAATAATGTACTATATTTTAACACTATTTAAGTTAAACCTCTTTTTTAATATTAAAGTTTCCTTTTCGCTTCTCGATGTTCTCCTTTATTACATCTAACGCATGCCTCACAGCATCCAAACCACCTTCTCTGTCCAAAGTTTGTGTAGTAACAACAAAATGCGGTGCAGCGATGAGATGAATCTTAATCAGAAAAATTATAAATAATTACAATAACCATATTTCCTACCTTAATTGGATACACATCTGTCGAACAATTCTTTCCAGCAATCAATGATTCTTTTACAGCATCAATTCCATCATAAGCAAAGCAAGACACCTCGATATCAGCACGGATCTACACAATTTCATTCAGTCTAAATTTTATGAAATCTATTTTACCTTAACAGCTTGAGGAGTGAGTTTCTTACGAATATCTTCTAATAGCTTTTCTCTAACATCAGGCGTAATATCACATTCGTCGAGGACTGTTGGATCCCTTAAAACATGTTGCAAAATAACGAATATTATTTTTTTTTAAATACGTTATAGCTTTTTTAAAAGCATCATAAGAAGCTGCCTTTTTCTTCTCCTTTCGGTCAAAATGCCATGCTGTTCTCTGATAAAGGTCTTCTAATTGTTCATCTGTATTATAACCCAATTGTTCAGCAACATGACGAAGTATACTTTAAAAAATTTATATTTACCGCAAATTGATTTTAAGATACCTGTTAACCATTTTAGCGTTTGCGTAGCGCTCTTCGCATTGCCTCAAATCGCGGTGGTAAACTCTGCGTTTTGAGAGATCAATGTAACCTTTAAAAATAAAATAACCTTACTACTGAAATTTAACTAAACCTTTATCTTTATCAACTCTGATAACAACGACACATTCCGACCTTCCAACACGGATAAGTTTATTAACTGACCGAATACGACGACGAGACAATTCAGAAAGAAGGATCATACCCTCTAAGAAAAAATTAAAACAAACATATGTTCATTTTACCTTTGTCGTTATACTCCGCAAGACGAACATAAGCTCCCATGTCAGCAATCATCGTAACATTAGCCACGACGGTTTCGTCAACATCTGGAAATTGATTCTCATAGAACCGGCATTTCATTAACGCCATCTGTAAGATAAAATTTAACTCTCTTATACAATGATGAAAATAATGTGAAATGGATTCTTTAAACCAAAACAATTCAGAGAGAATAAATCGGCATATTCTTAATTTATTTCTAAAATTAATTATGAAACATAACAATAAAAATATCCTAACAAAAAAACTAAGTCTAAAACGAAATTAACATAAATTAACAGATCGAAGACCTCGAAGATGCATACATGTAAATTATCATAAAAAGAAAAACAATGAGTGATAACAAACGAAATATGAAATCATATTATTTAATTTTTAACAATAACGATCATATGAATTAATGATTCTTATTGAATGTTAAGAAGAGTTTGTTGATTTCCCGGAAGATAAACGACATTCTTGTTCTTGGACATTCTTTCAGCAATTTCCTCAGCAGCCTCAATCTTTCTAAGCTCAACAAGTCCATCCCCAACCGACGCGAAAGCCTGTGATAAAAAGCTCAAGTGCACCATGTAAACCCGTACAAACCTTAGCAAGAAGTTTGGCGGCTTGAGCGTCTCCTTCCGCTGTAGTGACAGCAGCAACCTTCATTTGTTCAGCTTTCTCAACCAAGTAGCGAGCCTTTTCTGCTTCTTGTTGTGCAACCTGTTTCAATTCTACAGCTTCTGTGAATTCTCTTCCGAAATTCAAATGAGTCTATAGAAAAAAATATGAAAAAAAAATCGGCAATATTATTACGATTGAAATGTCATCTAACAGAAGTCCGAATTGGGCTGCTCTTTGAGCAAGTGCAACTGAAACCCGTTGTGATACCATTTCTCTTTGAGTGATCATTTCATGTGCGTCGAATTGTGCCTAGAATTATAAAACATAACAGAATAAATTAATGAAACCTACAACAACGGCCTTAAGAACTTCATTGGTAATTGAAGGCAAAACTCTCTCAGCGTAATCCATACCAATATTCAAATAAATACTTGGAAGCTTGCTGGGATCCGGTCGATGAAGGATACGAAGAGTTATATTCACATTTTGGAGATCTTTGCTTCCAGTGATTGTAGAGACAGCTCTTGGAGTTGAGCGAATATCAAAAATAATTGGCTTCTGGACCCATGGGACAAGGAAATGAGTTCCTTCTCCTTTTACATCATCCTTTACTCCAGAAAACCGATCGAAAATGACAGCTCTTTGTCCACCATCAACTAAAATGATCTTACATTAAGAAGCAATATATTCATAAGAATACCATTGTACAAAGCAGTCTGCGCGATTCCTCCTGCAATGGAAAGTCCTACTCCGATGGTACCCAAGCGACCAAGTAATTTTTGTGCAGCTGCAGCCATTAATCTGTAGGTAAATTTATTTAGATACTTAATGTATTTTATTTCATTACAAAAAATAAGGCAAAAATTATATTTAAAAAAAATGATGTAACAATAACGGACATCAACTTTTGAAGGCATTCTTTACAATAATTCCCACAGAAAACTACACATATCAGTTCCAGTATTTTTTATCAACAATATTTAATACTTTATCCGGCTATAATTACAGTAAATTTTATAAAATCCAAAGAAAATTAGAGAAATTAGAAATTCAGCCCGTTTCAAGGGAGGTAAGTAAGTTGGGTTTGGGTCTCAACACAGCTCAACTGTTGCTACCGTACTCCTTTCTTTAGGATAGATTTGAGTTTTTGTTCAGTATTTTTCCTTTTCAACAATTTTCTTTGCGTTTCATATTCCTAAATTATTTTAAGTTTTTTTTTAAATGTTTTAGCATAGTTTGGTTGTTTCAAGTGAATAATCTTATGTCACAAATCTGTTTCCATTTTAATTTTTTGAAAAATAGTTTTTTAGGGTATGGCTCACGCAAAGAGGAAGACCAGAAAGCTTCGTGGTCACGTTTCCCATGGACACGGACGTATTGGAAAGCATAGAAAGCACCCTGGAGGTCGCGGTAACGCCGGTGGACAACATCATCACCGCATCAACCGTGACAAGTACCATCCAGGATACTTCGGAAAGGTGTGTTGTATTGAACCCAAGAGTGATATTTCTCTTATCTTGGCGCTTTCATTGGTGAATATGGACGTGTATGTAATAAGAGGGAAAGTAGTGCCTTTAAGCTGTCGGGTCTCCTTCGGTGTTTATCTAGGTTTCGATAAATGTCATCCTCTGGGCTCGAAACAATTGTAATAATTAAATTATAATTTTTAGGTTGGTATGAGAGTATTCCACCTTAACAAGAATGATCACTACTGCCCAACCGTCAATGTTGAACGTTTGTGGTCTCTTGTTCCACAAGAACATCGCGAGAAATGCAACGACAAGAAGGCTCCAGTTGTTGATTGTGTCAAGCTTGGATACTTCAAGGTATGAATGGGTGTATAATGGAATATTTCCTCTTATCTTGGCGCATCCAATGGTGAACTTGGACGTGTATGTAATAGGAGGAAAAGTGGGGCTTTTAGCTGTCGGGTCTCCTTCGGTGTTTGTCTAGTACTTCGACAAATATCATCCTCTGGGCTCGAAACAATACAATTAATTGTATTTTAACTTATTTATTAATTTTAGGTCCTCGGAAAGGGACTTCTCCCAAAACAACCTCTCATTGTCAAGGCCAGATACTTCTCCCATGAAGCCGAAGAAAAAATCAAGGCTGCCGGAGGAGCATGCGTTTTGGTGGCTTAAGCCATGTTGTTACATTGTATTAATAAATCAATGATTATTGTTATTAATTTACAATTTCAATATTTGGTTTTGTGCCAATTTATACCATATTTATGTTCTTTTGAATAATCGTTTATTATAATACCTTTCAGCGTTCTTGCAAACGTTTGTTCTCTGTTGAGCTAAGGTTACCACAACTTACGATTCAAGAATGGCTTCGAATCAAGAACTGGCTTGCGTTTACGCTGCTTTGATCCTCCAAGACGACGAGGTCGCCATCACTGGTGAGAAGATCGGTCTTCTCCTTAAGGCCGCCAACGTTGAAGTCGAGCCATACTGGCCAGGACTTTTCGCCAAGGCTTTGGAGGGAGTTGATGTCAAGGTAATTAATGTTTAAGCAAATTATATATTTTTCTAACGTTTTAGAATCTCATCACTTCCGTTTCATCGGGAGCTGGATCAGGACCAGCCCCAGCTGCCGCCGCTGCTGCTGCTCCAGCTGCTGAAGCCCCAGCCGCTGAAGGAAAGAAGAAGAAGGAAGAGCCAAAGGAGGAATCAGATGATGACATGGGATTCGGTCTTTTCGACTAAATTCATTGTTTTTTGTTGATGGAATAAATTGTTATTATTTATTTTATGTTGAAGATGGCACAACACGATTACTTAATGCATTTTGAATCCGTTGTATGCGTGAGATATGGCGACCTGAAAAGATAAAATTTTCGAGTTTCGTAGATGAGAAATACCCGGAGATTTTGGAGGTATAAAATAGTCATCGTTCTTTTCTTTCGAGATGCTGGTTACTTCGTTGTAAGAACCAGGAGAAACTGGTTTGGTGCTTGATTGTGAAATTCTATTCAGGCTAAATTTATCATGTTGAAATGCTTTATGTCTTCATACTTTATAGGCTCTGGTGGTGGTGTATCATTTGGAGATTTGTGGATCATATCCGAAGGTATAGTCGAACTAGCCAAAGACATCGGTGGACTTTGGTTTTGGACGTAAGTTTGATCGTCAATTATATTTGGCGGATGTGAAGGTCCTGGATTGACTTCCACTATACTTCTCCGACTAAAATAAACAATTTGAGTAAATCTGATTTTGAGAGAAAACCCTTCAAGCGCAGCAATATCAGCTTTCCGTTGTTCGTGTTCTTCTTTCATTAAAACCATTCTTCTTTTGTCTTTATCGGCCTGTTGTTTTATTTTAAGTGCAATTTCAGCTGTCCGAACTCCTTCTGATAAATATACATAATGCTCTATTATCTATGACATAATTTTTTAATGATAAAACAGTGAGAAGCGATACCAAGCTCATAAACGCAACAAATTGATCTTGGAATGCGCTTCGATCCTTTTTCGCTCGTTGTGAAACATTCATATTACTTGTTTTTACATTATCTAACTAAAAAAAATTAGAGAAAATAGTGACGTTAGTTTGAATCGCAATCTTACATATCCATTATACCGATTGACATGAGTAATCATAACCATTTGTTGCTGACTATCTGATGTCGCCTGGATATTAGCCTAATTACTAATTAAAAAAACAATTAATATTATGATTTACCGCATTAGTTATTTCGACATCGTCGATTTCGAGGTTATTTTTATTATTTACTATAAATAATATCGGTTTTCTTGAACATTGTGGGTGCTGAGTAACCAATTGCATAGCTTCTATTGATTCACGGAACGTTTCTTCATTTGAATAATCAATGACGTATATTATACCGTAAACCTGTAATTCAAATAATTGGAAAAATACAATGAAAACTGAGTTTACTTCTCCATAGTAATTGGGCCATATATCCCGAATTCCTTTATCACCACCAATGTCAAATATTCTCAATCGAAATTGGTCATTATATATCATTTCGAGAACAGAGAATCCATTAGTGGTTAGTACATTTCTTGGATCCTCTATAAAACATGATTTATGTTAAATAATAAATACCTTACCTCCTTTCAACATCTTCAGGATAGTTGTCTTTCCAGCTCCATCTATGCCAAAGCACCCAAGAGTTATAGTCCTTAATGTAAATCTAATTTTAAACATATTGTAACGAATACCTATTAATGACTGGAACAGATGTATTACACCATTTCGGGCAACATGAGCAACATCCACAACAGCAGCAAATCTTCCATACCATTTTCTAATAATACCATTCAAGCCACCATTATAATAATATTAATTGCGAGCAACTTTGCGAGTATAACGATTTCGCAACTAATGTGCAAGGACCGGCCTAAGTCTGCCTTGTCCGTGCATAGGCGCCTTGTAACCAAGGTAACCAAAATAAATTATTTGACGATTGTCGAGTTATATCAAACATAATAGTGGAAGTAGTAGAATAATCACGTTTTCAAGTGCTGGAGAATAAATAACCATTTAATCCCAATTTAATATTCACTTATTGTATCCAATGATACAATCATAAGAAATAATTAAAAATGAAAATACAATTGTTCATTTATAAAATTGTGAAAGAATGTACAACTATTATAAACAAGGATAACAATATACTTTAAATAATAAATTATCAAGGAGAAGTGCTTTTCAGAACATACGTGAACTTCTGTCGCGGAGGTGACTTTATCTAAATATTGGACATAGTTTGTAATAATAAAAACAAGCTAAAGTCTTACGCAGGCGTGTACATGAACCCAAACGATAAATATCCCGAAAAGAGATAGAAACGAAAAATAAACATAACGACATACATGATTCTCTAAATCCTGGGACGTGACGAACAATTCTGTCAGATTAACGCATTCCTGAATCAGTGGTAAGTGTCTTCTTAAACTTTACGTTCACTTGGGGAATTACCGCCACGTTAATGATTGATAAAACATTTATGACATTCATTTTGTAGAGATATTCGACTGGAAATAGTTTGCCGAAAGCTTCGATCCCATTTTTAAAGAAATCAATTAAATCAAACATTATTTTGTTTTTTTTTGTAAAGGGGAACACGTTTTTAATTGGTTTAAATAAAAGCTAGTATCAAAATATATTTTTTAGATAATTTTATTTTGATAATATTTAAATGAAACCCATTTTTGTTGAAAATCCAATTGATCAAAAACTGTTTTCTTCTCATTTAATTTATTCTGATATTAAGTAAACAAAATTATTTTCAAGTGTTTTAGCCATTCGAATTCGTACTTTAACAATTTTATTAAACAAAGCATCAATAACCACTAGATACTAGTAATCATAATAAGTGAATCAATAAATATCTATAAAATGTCACAGTTGAGTTGACTTGATCACATGTTGATTCGATTGCTCCATCTGATAAATTAAAAATCAATACATCATTCCCTATTAGATATTACCAAATCCGTTCTGCATGGCACTCTTGACAAAAAATCCAATAATTCATTATTATCGACAAAGTTCGGGTCCCTAAGCTTCTTCGAGAACTTGTTGATGCCCCATATAAGAATGATCCATCTCAATGGTACGAAGTATAATAGTATGAATGCGATACACAATATAATAACTGCCAGAAATGAAAGCCAACTGTTTGTAAAATTAAAAGTGCTGGAAAAATTGTTGATAAATCGCAATCTTCTATGAATATCAACTTCTCGACTCTTTCAATTAACTGCTTCACAAATACCAACGAGTTCTGCACCACTACCAATGTTTCCTGCACCGAGAACAGTGCATCTCGAATACTGCTCGACGTCTAAATCAAATAATTATTCTAAATTATATTATCGATATCAAGTATATTGATGCTAGTGAGCCAAATTTAATTGCTAATATTCTAAAAAGTATTGTCAAGATTGGAATTAATGAGAAAAATGGCGGAATCTGTTTTGGTCTCGTTTGGGGTTTTTTTTTTCACGCAATTTCTAGTTTTATTCAGTTTTTTATAATAAATTGGTTGTTAAAATTATAATAATTATATTGCTCTTATATTTTGCGTAATTGAATTGTTATTAATTTCGATAATACACAAAAGGAAATGATATAATTATATATAAAAGAAAATTAAAGCAACACCGCTGTTTCTTTATTCAATCGATACCAAAACAGCTTCACTTTATGTTCATTTAAGCAAAAAATTATAGATTTTGTCGTTAAGTTGATTTTCTTAAATCTAATATCTAAAAGACTACTACTAGAAGAATAATTTATCACCAAATGAAAATTAAAATTTTTTATTTATTCAAACAAGCTTTAACGTGCTTGTTTTAAATTATTCTCTACATAATTGCCTTAAACTTTATAAAAAATCTTAATTTTACGCATATCTTCTGGGCGTTCTGTTAAATTATTTTCGGAATCTGAAATGGCCGGAATTCCCGCGGATTCTGTGTTAACGTCTATATGAAATGTGAATTTTCGAAATTCGGAATGTAAAAAATTCCGGAATCCGGCCATCTCTGGTGGGTAGTTCTTTTCATTTCAGAGATGGGCGGAATGGCAATTTTTGAACTTTGGAATCTGGAAAATGGCCGGAATCCGGAATTCCGCCCATCTCTGGTAGCCATCATGTAGCCGACATTTCCAAGAGCTCTTGGCCAAGAGAAAAAGTTGAAGGCCACGCGACTAATCTGCGGCCACTGTTTCCAATTTCTAATTTTCCATCTTTTTTTGCTTTTTTCGTATTTAAATGAGTATTCGTTTTTTTAATAAAATTTTTGTAGGAATAAAATAAACATAATTTCTCCGACCATAACAACCCCAACCAGAAAGATTAGAAAATAGTTTTATTTCGAAACACTGGCCGAGGAAGAGCCGTGTATTGCGCTCGTCCACGGTCCTAAATTTTTTTCTTGGAAATTTGGAGTGTCAGTAAATAACAATAAATGCGCTGAGTCGAACTGTGGCGGTGTTTACGTACTGTCGTAAAATAAAATGATTGCTTGTTTAAAATGTTCGCTTGTTTATGTCAATAATAAACAAGCGAACATTTTATTTTACGACAATACATAAACACCGCCACTGTTCGACTCAGCGCATTTATTGTTATTTACGGACACTCGGAAATTTGTTGCACAGCGGAAATGGCGGCTAAAGGAAGGCTATAGAACATGATCTTATAATTTTTCTAGTTCAGTTTGCATGTAATACATTATGATCTTCTTTTCTGACACAAATTATGTTCCAGAGAGATAGAGAGAGACCTAACAAGAAAATTTGAAAAATTGTAAGATAAGTGGAAGTTAACATTATTAAATCTAGAAAAAGCGGAAGTTGCTCCCGTCGGAAAGTAAAATGCATTTCTGCGAAAAAATCACGGATTATTCCACTATCTCATTTTAAATTTCGATTCTTTTCATTTTTATTAAAAAAACAAAAAATATCAAACACTGGTGAATCCCAACGCGTCGGTTGAGAACAAAACGCGCTTCGGCGACGAACGAAAAACTTTTAATAGGAATTATTCGAATCTTGGCAGCCCAGGCTTTCTCGCGACAATTGAAATAAAATATAGAACTAAATTAAAGTCTAATGATATAAAAACGAAACTATTTTCATGCTCACTAGAGCCAAGGTCATTAAAATAAATAAAACTGAAATAATAGGATTTTTAAATTAATTTTGGTATTTTTAAAAAATATTTTCGGTAGGCTTAAATGTTTCAACTATTTTGTATACAGTAAACATATTTCTTCTCTCTTAGCCTTCTTCTGAATACTTAAAATCGATGTTTTTAAGATTTCACTCGTGGCCGAAGCGCGTTTTGTTCTCAACCGACGCGTTGGGATTCACCAGTGAAAAGAATTGAACCAGCACGGTGAAATCAAATTCTTTTTTTTTTTGAATCAAATTCTCTGCCAGGTATGCTACGCATATTCTTATTGAAGTTTGATGAAGAATTTTAAATTAAATGATGTAGTATTTTTGCGGAAATGCATTTTATTTTACGTCGGGAGCAATTTCCGCTTTTCCTAGATTTAATAGAACCCAGGTAATCGAGAGCGCGCTAATTGGTATATTCGATATTCTACCTACTGCAGAACTTCACTTCAAACTATAGAGAATCATTATTTTTTGTCACCAATACGTTCAGATAATTATTCTAATTACTATAACACAAATTAAAACTTAAGCTTGTATACATCAAGAAATCAAAATATTTTATTGCCCTTTTCAGAGATCGGTGCTTAATGGAAGAGGAAAAAAATTAGGATGGAATGAGATTCTTGTTTGGACGGCCTCTCTTTTTAGACGGCCATTCTTTTTTACGAAATTATGGGCAGCACATATTTAAGAGGAATTGAGAAAAATGTTTTTTGTGGCCGCCCATCATTTTCTCTTCTTTTATTATTCTTCCATTAGGCACCGATCTTTGAAAAGGACAATACAAAATAAAAAAAGATGACAACAATTGCGCCTGCATTGAAAAAAAAGCGTCAGTACTTATGATGTTGACGCCGGGTTCGAAGCGGTCCCGTCTTCGGTTCGAAGCGGTCCCGTCTTCGGTTCGGGTGTTCTTCGCGTGAAAAATCTTACATTTTAAATCAATAGGGTGTAACGTTAGCGCGTAGAATAAAAATTAAAAAACACAACAAACCTTCTCATCATCCTCGCAACTTTTTTTGCTGATGAAACCGTGCTGGCGTTTCTTCTAGTTTCGACTGCTTGCGAATATAATTCAAACCAAATACCGATAATATTATAATCGGGATGAAGTAGATTTCAAAGTTGTACACAAATAAAACAAAAACCTTAAAACTTGTCATATCATTTCATTTTCTGTATCCATTAACCAACACAAAGCGCCGCAAACGATTTCGGCTTCGACTGCCAAGAAAGAAGAAAGCTGATATTATCCGCATACGATAACACATTCACAGCGACGTCTTTCAGTTCCAATACAGTCGTTCGGAATAAAGACGCCTTTGAAATGATTCTAATCAAATTCGCCGAAATATTCTATTCTCTACCTTAAACTTTTGCTCATGTGCTATATATTTCTTTTCCTTCGGTCGAAATGTGCGAATAGCAGCTCTTATTGGATTCCAGTTTAGTTCAAACTCAAGCAATATTTCTCCCTTTACCCTTTTTCGCATTTTTTCATCCTTTAGTGCGTACCATCGTCGTTCTCCATTGTTTATCTGTAAATTCATTGTTCAATATATTGCCGCCATTTTACCGTAATCAAAGGTATCGATATTCTACCCAAGAACTCATAGCGGTTATTCGCATCTTCATCATTCACCGTTATTACCAAGCACGTGTGAATGTCTTTAACATTGCTGTAAATCAAACCAAATTCCACTTTCAAAACAATCAAGAGCAAACAATATAAATATGCGATTCCAGCGTGGCTGCAAAGTCCGGTAAACCGTGTGTGTTTGTGCTCTCGTATTAACCAGCTCAACCACCGCAAAAGGATCGCTTTTGCCTCCAAAATCTTTCGCTTGAAGCCCATCTGCTCCAAAAACCTTCACCACTAATGTGCCGATATTCGACAAGTCGCTCAAAGTGCGCCCAATGTCCTTCAATTCAAACCTTCTTCTCGTTCCATTTCTACCTAGTTTTGCTTACATAACTCGACTCGGCTGCCAGCACCTTCGAGCTCTTCGTCAACCTTTTCGCCTCCGTCACCGTTATCAATAAGAGCAATCGCTTCTCACAAATGTCGCCTTCGATTTGCTCACTTTCCAGCTCGTACCATCGCTCAACCGTCTTATCCTTATTCAAAGACTCGACGTCAATATCAATCTGGCCAAGAAGAATGCAATCATTTCGATCGAAGCATGCGATTTTCAGCAAATGACTCTCAGAATCAATTGTGTCCCCGTATATTCTCATGTCGAATTGTTCGAGCCATTTCGGCTGGCTTGTCGTCGAGCATACCTGAATTATCATTAATTATCACGTCAGATGAACAAGGAGCTCAAAACAGTCATAAAATCCGAATTTTTTTCGTAAAAGTTTTGTCTGGAAAACGCCAATTGAAATGAGAAAAAGTGGAACTCATTAATGCTACTGTCGCTTCCTGCGACCATCGTGACCAAGGATGCCACCATGCCACAATGTGATCTACACCATCACCGGTCTACTTCCAGAATTCTATCTGGAATTCTGGAACATTCAATGAACAATGATCAGCCAACAACATCAAGCCACGCTTTGGTCACAATCAGAACCACCTGAGGAAAAGTCGAGCAGAAGACGAATAATAAGTATAAGTAAGGACCATTGCAATAAATTACTTGGTTATTCCTTCTTAATTACTCACAACCTCAACAGATACTGAAAACTATTATCCATGAATCGCTCTTGGAAAATGAGGTGACCCAAGGAGCGTTGGGCAGACTCGATTCGCAAATGGGTATCCGACTATGTGACCGAAACCTCCACCAGCCGAATTAATGGAAGAAGAAGAATAGGAATCCTTGAGAAGAAAGTGACTTGGTCGACAATGGCGAGGCAGAGCCGCGACGTCTGGAGAGAGATGGTCCGCAACCTTCACAGTTGATACGGGCTAATCAAGTAATCAAGTAAAAAAAGTAAGTAAGGACCATTGCAATAAATTACTTGGTTATTCCTTCTTAATTACTCACAACCTCAACAGATACTGAAAACTATTATCCATGAATCGCTCTTGGAAAATGAGGTGAAAATCAATCGGGACTTACGTGGAAAGAAATGAGGAAAGATTAAACAAGATAATATATCCATTTTCAATTGGCATGCGTGGAAATGACTACAATGCATGCACACCAGTGATGAGGGGGTCCCGGGTCCCGGGTTGGGAGAAAGGTTAGTCTGTGTATATTGACATAGTGGTGTTTTTTGATACATATGGTTACATAATTTAAAAGGGAAAGGTTCGCTCGTCTCTTGTTCTCACTCTTCTTCCTTTTTAATTGTCACTATTTCCGTTCAGTGATGGGGAAGACCTCCCCTCGGTCGCCCCGGTTCCGAGTCACGGTCGCGGTCCCGGTACCGGGTTTTGAAATGCTCAATTTTTTTAAGGTCCCGTCCGCCCGGAATTCCAAAAAAACGGGGTCTCTCCCATCACAGATGCACACCAAAAGAAGAGTTTAAGTTGGGAAGCTCAGAAAAGGTTCTTTCGAAGATTCAGTGAATATACAGTACCAGTCAAAAGGTTGTAAGCATTGGGTTTTACAAGAATAACGGTTTCGAGAGCCGCTATTGAACCGAAATTTTAATCGATTGTTTCTAAAAGCGTTAGAAAGTTTGTGGACAAGTGCCATACGAAAATATGAAAAATTGAAATTTCGAAAAAATCAAACTTTGACCTTAATTTTTCAAAAAATGATAATTTCCAAAAGACAAGTTTATTCAACACATAACATATAAAAACTAACAAGTTGGGTCTTATACTTTGTTACGAAGACACGAGAGTCAATGACAGCCTGGCATCTGCGCTTCATGGAGTCGATCAAACTGTCGATTACTGACAGTGCGATCTTCTTCCATTCGTCTACCAGTTGCTGGTACTTCTCTTCCACATTTTTCGTTTTTTTTTCGGTCAATCGTCTCTCCAACTTTTCCCACAAATTCTCAATTGGATTCAAGCCAGGGGACTGGCTAGGCCAGTGCACGAAACAATCCCAGGCTGACGGAGACGTTTTCATGAATTTTCCGGGGATAATTTCCAAAAAACAAATTTATTCAACACATAACATATAAAAATAATAAATTGGGTCTAATACTTTGTTGCGAAGCCACGAAAGTCAATGACAGCCTGGCATCTGCGCTTCATGGAGTCGATCAAACTGTCGATTACTGACAGTGGGATTTTCTTCCATTAAACCCAACCTTTTGACCGGTGTATGCAAGTTTTTATTTAAATGCATGCAAGTTTTTATTTAAACATTTGGTTTGCTCTTATAGACTCGAACTGTTTAGAAATTCGAGAAACTATATAATATATTTACACGCCAACGGCAAACAGCCTCCACATAGAAAGAATGATCAACGAATTTGACCACGCGTTTCTATGTGAAGACGATTTTTCTATTGGATGCCCTCGGCGTGTATTTATAGAAAATTCAAGGCAACTAATATGTTGAACGGCTCTTTAATATACCCCGACCTTCTCGAATGTTACTAACGCACGCCAACTGGTATGATAATATAATCAGCTCAGTAAACGTGCTCAAATTAAACTTTTTAGAAATATATTAATATTTTTAGATAGTTTAAGGAAGCCTGGTTAAATAGCAGTGAAAAAGTTTTTGTTAGAAAGTTGCAAAAATGTTTCAGATACGCTTAAAATCGGAAAATCTTTATTTCCAGTTGGCGTGCTAACGAATGGATTTGACTGATTGATGAGATCTCAAAGTTATCTTATTTAACCGCTGGACATATTTCAACCAAATTTTTTTTGGTTCTTTTTTTCATTTTTCTATGTTTCATGTTATTTTTCGGTGACTTAATTTTGAAATTTGAAAATTATTTATATGCAAACAAAAAAATTGAAATTATTTAAAGAATCAGAGCTGGATGGGCTGCGTTTACGAAATGCAAAGATCTGTGTCCTCTTCTCGATCAAGAAGGGAGACACAAGCTCATCATGCAGAACATTATTCCAGCACTGCTATACTCCGTAGAAACCTGGACTCTCCTCTTGGAGCACGGCAATCGACTACAAAGAATGATCAACGCCATCTTATCACGAACAGCTTGCTCAACACACATCGACATCCGCGTAATTGCGAAAATGAAGAAGCTGAGATGGGCAGGTCATGTCGCTCGTTTATCACCCACAAGATGGACAAGGATCGTGACAGAATGGGATCCAAGGTGCTTTAGACGACGAAGAGGACGGTCAACAGCAGTCAAGGAGGCGGTGGTTAAATTCGTAGACCTGGAATCCGGAAGAAGGCGCATCGGAATCTTGCGGAAGAAGACGGTCTGGTCAACAATGGCGCAGGCTTGTCGACTCAAATGACGAGAGATAGTTCGCGTTGGCTGCTGCTGACGATACGGACTCCAAAGTATCCAAAGTAAGTAAGTCATAGAACGTGGACATCAAAACGGTCTTGGTGCTCCAATTTAACGGCACTATTTTATTCGAATTTAATGACACTGTAAAGTGTATGGATAATATAGCAACAGTTATAATGCGGGTAAACTAATTGCACGCCAAATGAAAATAGAAATTAATTTTTCTAATAAAGTTTGATTACCCAAGTTTGAGGTAATATCGGAAAGCCCTAAACCTATACTACACAACGATATCACGCAATTGCACATCATCAACAGCCAACACTACAATCAACCACTAAAACCCGGGAGAGAAGTCCCTCCCATCACTGGTTTATACGTTCTTACACACGGCCTCAGTTGTGCCTCTCTTGTGAAAAAATATAATTTCTTTCGTCTATTAAAAACCAAAAACTTGACTATATTTTCAAATAACTATTTCACCTTGCTTTTGTACTTCTCCGCTCCTAATCGAAACTTTACAAATGCATCCGCGTCGGAATTGCCATCACTTCCATATCTACAAATATTCCTTCCTTCCACGAGCACCACGTTAACATTCTTCACCCAATCTGAAAAAATAAACTTTCTATCAAGAATCTGCTCAAATCATTGTTAAATAGGTGCCTCTATTCCTTAGTTTGTCTTCTTTGCGTACCTTTAGAATGAAATGTTAAAAACCTTATAATTTTATTATTCAAGATTATACATAAAAGTAATGAGCGGAATTCTGACCTTTTTTTAAATGATTATTTCAATAATTAAGAAAAACCTTATTTACAATATTGTAGAAAATGCTAGTGTTAAACACTCTATTACTAATTTTTCTTAAATTTTACTAAAAATACATCACACGAATACAGTGTTATTTTATAAATGTTACGCCTTATTTGAGCTTCCATTTTAATGTAAATTCGGTTTTTTAAATTGTAGTCCGCGTTCACGTGTTGCATCTTGATTTAATATTGTCAGAATACTCGCCACTGCATGTCAACTGGTGTTAGTTGAAAAAGATTCTTTTTCTCAAACTTCAATAGAATTTATCATTATTTGTTATCTAATTCGCGATTATATAGTGGCCAATGCCTGAATATCTATAATTAATAAATGACTTATTTTGTCTCAATTTATTGTTTAACATGAGGAATAAGTTCGTAGAGTTTTTATATTAGGTATAGAAATTAATTTCCGCGTTTTTTACGCATATTAAACTATAAAGAACTGGACAGACTTAAACAAAACTTTTATTGAAAATAATTTCCGTCATTAATAACATTTTCCCAGAGTTTGGCCAACTTATGGATTCCATCATAATTTGGCCGCAGTCCATTCATCTAGCCATTTTTTGACGTCTTGATGATCTCGAAAGCGCTGAGCCATTGACCGGAAAAGATGATATGTCCGGAAAAGTACGGCGGGTGCGGTAAGACTTCCCATTTGAACTCTTTCAGCGTATCCTTCACCGCTTGAGCAACATGCGGCCTTGCGTTGTCATGACCGCGATTTCATGCCGCATGATGTTGATAGCAATTCGTAGTGATTGTTTCGCCAGGTTGGAGCAGTTCAGAGTACAGAATTCCTTGTTGGTCCCACCATATGCACAGTAAGACCTTCTCACCGTGGATGTTGGGTTTTGTAGTCCAAGTTATCGGTTCACCGGTACTAACCCACGATTTTCTTCGCTTTGGATTGTCGTAGTACACGCACTTTTCATCGCCAGTTATGATGCGGTGTAAAAAATACTTTCTTTGAAATCTGTCCAACAAGATTTGTGAAGTTTTTTTCTTTGCTCCTTGTTACGTTCTCTTTTCCTTCCTTTTGAATCTTCCCCATTGCTTTCAATCGATGAGAAATTGCTTTTTGCGTGACGCCGAAAGATGCCGCGAGTTGCTCCTGTGTTTGAGCCGAATCGTCATCCAACAAAACCTGAAGTTCTTCGTCTTCAATCTTTGTCGTTGACATCAAAATCTCCCGATGTGAAACGCTGAAGCCATTCTCGGCAGGTTCTTTTGGATCGCCGTAAGCTTGGGGAAGCATTTGATGCACGTCAGTGGCTTTCTTCTTGAGTTGGAAAAGGAAAAGAAGAGCTTCCCGCAAATGACGTTTTCCTGGCACAAAGGTGGACATATTCTGAACCCAAAATAATGATGTTTTATAAAGTACGTGAAGAAAATAATACAGAGAACATTAAAACATAAAATTCGTTATATAAAAATAATTTAATTTTGACAAAATATCAAAAAAAAAACGCGGAATTTAATTTCTAGACCCAATTTAATCTGTCGTTTGGCAAAGCGTACAAATTTATCTGATAGCGCTTTTTCTGCTCTACAAAACTGTGTTTTTAGTTTGTTCTCAAATTTTAAATTTTCATCATTTTTCTATCCAGGAGGCAAAAGTCAGCATTTACAACATTTCGACAGCTCCGCGCCGCGTAAATGAGGCTATTCGACCGAAAAGATCCAAGTCATCTTGCTTCACGACAACGCCAGATGGCATGTCGCACAAGTCGTCAAAAAGCTCGAATGGGAGGTTATTCAGCATCCACCGTACTCTCCAGACTTTGCCCTATCCAATTATCCCTTTTTTCTGTCAAACCAAATTCGACCTCAAAAACTGGCTCAACAACTTCTTCGACACCAGACCGGGCGATTTTTGGCGGAACGGCATTAACAAATTGATCGAGATGTGTGAGGAAGTCGTACACAGTAACGACGAATACATAATTGATTAATTGATTATTATAATTATTATTTTTTGTTAAAATAAATCTTTGTGAAAACACTCTACGAACCTATTCCTCAACACAAAAAATTATATTTCAAAAAGTGTTCCTCAATCGACTATAAATAATGTATTAAATTGCTCGTAAATCTACATCGTGACCGACCTAGGTGTTTCTTCTTACATTTTTTATACTGTTTTTATACTTTTTTTAAACTATCTAAAAATATAAATATCATATATATCTTTCCAAAAAGTTCAATTTGAGCACGTTTACTCAGCTCGTTACAAATTACAATATCCACTCCAAGAAACCGCGCCGCATTGCAAAAGACTTTGCACCAATTGCAAACACTACACTTTAATGTATTATTTTTATATAGTGTATTTCAAAATAGTTGACGACGCAATCACGCTGCAAATACGGCATACTAATTCAAAATCATTTTCAAATCGATTATTTTAATAATTTTTATGACATTTTATTGTTATTGCTTATATTTCACGTTTATTAATTAAAAATTGTTAAAATAATCGATTTGAAAATGAATTTGAATTAGTATGCCGCATTTGCAGCGTGATTGCGTCGTCAACTATTTTGAAATGGACTATATTCAATATTATATTGATCACATAACGTTTCATTCTGCAGAAATCCTGATGAATTAATGAAAATAAATTCTTAGTACCTGAATTCACGTACCAGAAGAGTCTTCATCTTCAATATAAGTGACTTGTAAATATTGAAAATAAAAATAAGAAATTAAAATATTGAGTTTGCAATGCGGCGCGGTTTCGTGGCAGTGACGTGCGCACGCCAACTGGAAATTACGATTTTCGGATTTTTCAGCTTGTCTGAAAAATTTTTCGTCTTTTTAGCAAATAAGCTTTTACTCAAATTTTATTTAGCTTGTCTTAAACTATCTAAAAAAGATTATTACCTTTCTAGAAAGTTAAATTTGAGCACGTTTACTTAGCTCATTTTATTATCATACCAGTTGGCGTGCGTGCGTATCCCTTCCTTCTTGGCGACCCGAAGATTAGTAGTTGTTGTGAGGATCCGAATATATGGCTTACCTGGCGGACACTACCATAAACACAGAACACTTAGCTCTTTATAAAACTTATTTTTTAGTTATTTAATAAAATCTTTAATTACCTAAGTTTGAGGTAATTCACGAAAGGCACAGTCCTTTTCATTCGGTTTATAAAATAACTTTCTGACATACTGCTACTACATGACAACCAATAATACATTAAAAAGAGCTGTAAATAAATTTGTTTCCTAAAATTTAGAGACTTTAACCAGTGGTCGTGGTCGATTGCAAGAAAATCTATCGGGGGTTTTTTTAGGGTTCATTCGCTATTAAAAATATTTGAGTTTTTATCAGGTAACAGTTTTCTTGCAATCGAGTTATGCTAGAGTTTTTAATGGGGAATGCTTTCTGATGGGTTTTTCTCTATTGTAGCTTGCAAAACACCGAATTATGGTATTTTGAGAGACTACGCAAATCGGATATATGACACATTGAATTTAATAAAATTTCCTACCTCGTTCTCTTTTCGATCTTCTATTGACAAACTCATCGGCTTCGCTTTTCGTCATCGGCGTCACCGTAATCGTCAATGAAATCCTGCCAGCCGACTTTTGATGCTCATCACACAATTCTACCACACAATCCGTTGGCCTGGAAGTAAAACCAAATCCTTCACGATCATCAATGTCCGCCTACGTGCACCACTTGATGGTCCGCAATTCGACGCTAGCCGTGCCCATGAAGTCATCCACACTAAACCTGTCATAATCGAACACGTCGATGACCAATGGCGTCGATACATCATCAATGAGCAACGAGAATCGCTCGTCCCAATTCGGGTTCAAGCTCTTGAAAACTGTGGCCGTCTTGTAAATGAGGTGCTCATTCCGGCGGATTTTCACGTAAGGATCGCTTGTGCCGCACGCGTCCTTTATTGGCAGTTGTTCGCCGTGATTGATGCGCACATCCAGCTGAAGGCTCACAATGTCTTCCGCGTCGTTGATTTCCTTTGATTGCGTTTTGCTGGTGGCGAAATCGAATTCAAACTCATCCGACGGGGGCGGCGGCGAGATTTGCTCATCCAGTGCCTGAAACTGTGCAAAATCATACAAGGTTCGTGTCGGTTGTTTCGTGAAAATCAACTTGCCGACAAGCAACGATACTTGGCACGATTCGTGGTTCGTCTTACAATATTCCGTAAATTCAAGTTGACCATAATTGGCCAGATTGGTTTACAGACACAAAAAATACAAACACATAAACAATGATGTGCCCGGAAACATGATGCTTTTTATTGATTATTTTTATTATATTTATTGTTATTCTAATGTGTTTTCCAATTTGCTTGGAAAGAAACCATCAAACGAACCTTGTGTGTCGTCTTCGGAGATCTACAATGAATTTATATTATTGAAATGATTCTTAATGCAAACCTGCTGAAAATAAGAGCATCGAGCACTTTTCTCAACCTGAACGTCTTTGGCGACTGCTTCGGCGACGGCTTATCGAGCACAACTAAAAATTATAACAAATTCTCACTAAATCACATGCACTGCAAAATCGAATCAAATCTTCACCTCTTCGCTTAAAATAACATTCGGCTCGACGCCGTCTCCCAAATAAACTTCCTGTCCACCCCATAACAATTCAAGAGAAACAAATTATTCCATGTTCCAGGCGTTGCGATGATGAATTCAACACAAACAATATTCATCATCATTGTCAGTCATCAAATAAACAAAACCAAACCAAAAGGATACATCACTTTAAAAGCACCTATAATTAACTTTGCCTCGCCAGCTCACTTCCTCGCACGTTCCAAACAATATTTAACTCAATTACCAGATCTCTTGCGGCGTCTTGTCAAAGGCGAGCATCCAATCGATGTCGATTGCCGAGCCGAGTCATCACTATCATCCAGCCCCACATCTATTTCGCGGTTCATTCCATTTCTATCTGGAACGCCTTTAAATGTTTATACATGTGCACTCCGGAAACAACAACAAAAAGCCTTCCCAAATAAACGAAGAAACACAATGTTCAACAAAATGCTCCAAACTTATTTCATCCATAAACGCTTATGAGAATAGTGGGTGGGGCTTTCGGCTCTTTAAAATCGAAGCCAATATAACAACACTTGGCTCAACTCACTAGAGAATTACGCTTATATATATATATAAGCATGTATGAGCTCAAAGATATATGTGGCTGTTTGTTATTTCATCAGTGAATTGTGCGAAAATGAATGTATAATTACTTACTTATTCTTCCGCCTATTTTCTTATCGAACACAAAATTACATAAATAATTTATATCTAATAACATTATTCGATAATAATATCCTTGGAGCGCTCGCTGTCAGCTGATTAAAGCCTTGTCAGCTGAAAATAAAGAGTCTGGTGAATGATGCACACCAAATTGAGTGTCAGTAAATAACAACTAATGCGCTGAGTCGAACTGTGGCGGTGTTTACGTACTGTCGTCAAATAAAATGTTCGCTTGTTTATTATTAATATAAACAAGCGAACATTTTAAACAAGCGAACATTTTATTTTACGACAGTACGTAAACACCGCCACAGTTCGACTCAGCGCATTAGTTGTTATTTACTGACACTCCACCAAATTAAGGTTGTTTTAACCGTTAGGCCACGTGTTTATTCATAGTTTTTTCTAATGTTTCTTGATTAGTTCACGCCAACTGGTACGGTAATAAAGTCAGCTCAGTAAACGTGGTAAAAATGAAATTTTTTGAAAGATATTAATGTTTTTTAATATTTTAAGACAAGCCTAGTTAAATTATCGTAAAGACTTTTTTTAGTAAAAAGACGTAAAAATTTTCGGACAGACTTGAAAGTTCAAAAGCATTAGTTCCAGGAATATTGGCGATCATTTATACGTCAATACCTGACATAATAAATATAATTTTGAGATGGTGATTCTCAGTTTATACACTAGCTGACAAAAGTTTTGTCACAAATGTTTTTTCGGGTTTACCTAACTTTTTTCTGACTTGACCAAATTGGCTGATTTTTTGATATAACAGATTCATATGGTTGTAGATTATTTTACAAATTCCCGCTTGTGATTACGATGATCCGTTTTACAGTGACAAGCGTTTATCGTAAAACGCGTAGCTCAAAGATATTACGCACTTTTCTTGCACTGCATTTTTTAATAATTTTTAAAGTTCAATTATATTTTTTTCATAATTTATTGAAAATAGCAGTAATTGGCAACATTTTAGAGATGACTCCACGCAAAGAAACTTCAATTGCCACCCGGCAAGCTGTTATCAATATGAGGGAAAACGAAATGCGTGGTACCGAAACTGCCATGGTAATTTAAACCAAAATTTGCTACTCTAACATTTTAAACACTGATTCACATAAAATATCAAAAAATCAGCCAATTTGGTCAAGTGACAAAAAAGTTAAACCCGAAAAAACATTTGTGACAAAACTTTTGTCAAAATGAACGATTAGTAAAATAGAATATCCAATACTTCTGGATCTGAATACTTAAAATCGATGTTTTTAAGATTTCTCTCGTTAACAAAGCGTGTTCGGATTGGTCACGAGTGATATTAAACTCACACGAAAGACGAGGATCCAACTATGGCGAAGAAGTGACTGTGTTTACGAATTGTCGTCAAATAAAATGCTCACATATTTATTATATTGTCTTTTTCAGAGATCGGTGCCTAATGGAAGAGCAATAAGGGAAGAGCGGCCACCCGGCCACAAACAACTTTTTCGTCAGTTCCTCTTCAATGTGTGCTGCCCATAATTTCTTAAAAAAGAATGGCCGTCCAAACGAGAACCTCATTCCATCCTAATCTATTTTCCTCCTCCATCAGGCACCGATCCCTGAAAAGGACAAAGATGGTTTAGAAATATGTTTTTTAATTTTTAAATGAGATATCTCGTAATATTGATAAAATTAATGGATTTGATGATCAACTATGATCAAAATCTAAGAAATTGACAATTCCAATTTTCTTTTCATAAAAAATAAAAGCAATAAATCTGATTTGATCTAGAAATTTTGAAGAAATATAATGAAAAACAGAGAAATTATTAACATAAATTGAATATTTGTTTCATGTTATCTTTGAGACCATTGAAAATAATTCAAAAATGATTAAATAGACCTTTCAATTTCTTAGATTTTGATAATATACACTGGTGTCCAAAAGTTTGCGACATCCCCACTAATAAGTTGTTTCGCATATAACTGTAGGAAAACTGTTGAAATGAGTGGTACCAGTGGATTCCCCGTCATGAAAAACCTATTTCCATACAGTTACATTAAAATCGGTTTTATTACCGCTACGCTACAGTACATTTTCCACAAACAGTGGTGGTCACACCGCACCGCAGACATATGGCTAAGCCGCTACGCCGATGTCATGGAAAGAGATGGTCAACAATTGGGAGCAGAGACCTTGCTAACCGAGAAGCTGTAACAGACCGAATATGCTCATTTCACGAACTTGATACTACCGAAGAAGCCGAGCGAGTTGCAGTATGAAGAGCTAGTCGAGCGACTATAAGAAGTGTTCGGACCAACCACAAGCATTTTTCGCCGTCGATTCGAATTCCTTCAAACAAGCCTCGATGGAAGAACAGTCGACGAATACACTGGAATCGTAAAAAGAAGATTCACTAAAGCCAAATGGAACGAGATGTCGGACGAGCAGATACAGATCCTTGTATGGATTGGTGGGTTGAACGACCCCACCGTCGCGGATATAAGGACTCGAGCACTACACATTATCGAGTCAAGCCCTGATATTACATTGTTGGAACTTCAAGCAGATATTAAGAAGATTTTGGGCACGAAGGACCATTCAAAAGAGAAGCGACGTGATGGCTATGACAAGCAAAACGGATCAGATGATGAAGGGAGCTGAATCCCCTTGCCCATGTAGAGGAAGTGTGCCGCTTGCAACCGAAAAGGGCCAAATTCTGCAGGAAATCTCGGAACAAGAGAGATCGACCAAGAAGAAGCAGACACAGCATGAACGCAGTAATTATCAGAAGAGCCAGAGCAACTAGATCGCGGAAGAAATATCGCAAAGTGATTATCAACGGACACCATGTGAAGATGCTACAAGACTCAGGTGCAGAAGTAACACTACTAAGCGCTCACTACTACGGCACGCAAACACTACTAACGCACGCATGAACGGCCCACAACTAAAGAAGTCGAGTTTGGAGCTGCGACCGATAACGAATCAGAAAATCGTTGTCAAGGAGAGTTGGATTGCAAGTTTACTCTCAATGGCCTATGGCACGCAGGTAGCTGTCAAGGTGCGGAAACATCAGGGCATGAACTGGATTGCCAAGGACGAATCCCTTATCGATATTATGTGGCATTAACAATTTTGCCACAACACCTTAACTTTATAGTAACTTTTTTCTTAAAATTATTTTATTGTCACATCTTATTTACAGAATATCAAACTCCTTTAAAATAAGCATTGTTTTAAATTTTTCTCCACCTTACTATATAATTAAATTATAAAAAAACATCACAAAATATACATAAATAAAACAAATTTAATTATCTTTTAATAGACATTCCTTCTAATTCAATCAATAACAAACTGCACTTTATTTAATCCAACATGCTTAAAATTAAAATTTATTTGACAAGTCTTAACTCCTAAGCCTCATAGACGCTTCTCTTTGCACAATTGAATGTATTTCATCTTATCATCCGGTTTCAATAAATTCGCACATCCTGAACAAATAAACTGATTATATCCAAAACAAAAAGCACATTCTCATACCAATAAAACAATCAACATTTGTTGGTAGAAAGATTGATGTGAATTTGTCAAAAACCTGCCAAAAAAGAGTGCTTACAAATTAATTATTAATTTATTGGCTCCAAAAATGCCAATCATTCTCACTAACATCATTCACACTCGTCTCGCCAGTTTTATATGATTTCAATGCAATCGCAAATGACTTCCTGTCCTCGTCCTTCTTCAGCTTTCCAATTATTTGCGCGGTTGTCAATTTCAGGCCATTCTCAAAACGATCTTCTTTTTTCTGCAACCAGTCGTTAATAAAACTCCAAGTGAGCCTCAATACCACTAGCACCATCTTCTTTTTCATTGGAGGGCGTTTAATAGCACTTAAATTCTCCGGGCTTTGCACTGGCGCTGCTCTTTTATTGCTTCGTGGCATCAATTCATGTCGGTCTCTTTCCATTTTAAGATTAATTTCCACCTCGTCGGTTGGCAAAAAGAAACCGCTGGTCGATGACGAGCAGCACTGCTCGCCAATTTCTTCTATTTTCGTCTCGCTGTCATCTGTCGCAAATAGTTCATCAAGGCTAATCTTTGTCAAGTTTTGAGTGCCGCTAAAAACACCAAATATCAAATGATTATGAATATAATCCCGAACCTGCTTGATGATGCACTCTTTACTTTTGAGCATTTTATAGTCTTCTTATCGATGTATTTTTTCCGAGACACCTATAAAATCAAAATTCATCAAAATAATAAACTACAAAATTACTCTTTTGGGTTTTAACATATTTATTCTACAGAATTAAAGTTTTGATTTAGTCTATAATTCAAAATAAAGCACAGTGGCTAAATACAAACCCTGAAAACCTTAATAATTTTAGGCGGCTGAGCGGGCGTTAATAGAATTATAAACACAGTACATATTTCCCTTGGATAATTTAGAGTCCGAATCATTCTCGCAGTGACGCGCTATACTTGATTCCGATTTATTTTGCTAGTTAGGAGGAAGCTGCGCATTTGGATTGGATATGTCGCAAGACCGAGGTGGAGCAAAATTCATTCAGAATAGGGTCCACGAGGCTGGTCAAGGGAGACCAAAAGGGAAGGTGGTCGTGTCTCCAAAATTCGCCCACGAGAAGAAGAAGACGGCTTGGCCAACATTGGCAAGGCAAAGCCTAACACACGCCAACTGGTATGATAGGAAAATAACATCAGTAAACGTGCTTCAAACTAACTTTTCGGCAAGATATTAATTATTTCAGATAGTTTAAGAAAAGCCTAGCTAAATTGACGTAAAAAAGATTTTGTCAAACATACGTAAACCTTTTCAGGCACGCTTAAAATTGCGAAAATCGTTATTTCCAATTGGCGTGCGAACAGTCTGGAGAGAGTTGGACCGCATCTCGACGCACTCGTAATGACGACTGACAATCAAGTAATCAATAAAGATAATATATTCCTTAAAATATAAACGGGATTGATTAACATTAACTATATAAAATTTGTGATTGAAAATCGGGGGTTTTTATTTTTTAGGTTTTAGACCCACTTAAACCATTTTGTGGCTCCAAATATTTTACCTGTATACTATTTGGATCATAAGGAATCTATCTGCAATTTTTTAATCAAAATCTTTGAGTCCAACCTAAAACACTTTCCCTTACAATTGATAACAAACAAAAGAGGAAGAGATTCGATGCCCTTAGTGACCGCACGCCAAATCGAAAAAGCGGTTTTGCGATTTTTAAACGTGCGCGGAAATTTTCACGTCATTATAACAAAAAAGTGTGTGCTACTATTTAATTAAGCGTGTCTTAAACTATCTAAAAATATAAAAATCTTTCTAAAAAGTTATATTTGAGCATGTCTACCGAGCTCATTTTTTACCATACCAGTTGGCGTGGCTGTCTAAACAAGACCATTTCTCCGCCCCTAATTTTTTGCTCTTCCATTAGGCATCGAATTAAAACATTAAATTAATAACGTACGCATAGTCACATCCACGCCACAGTTCGATCCTCGTGTAAGTTTAATCTCACTCAAAAGCGTGGCCTAAAATTTACAAGGCCACCAACCACAAAACAATTCTGATTTACTAATTTACTTTTCTGGAGAAAAGGTAATTTATTCCCCCAATATTAAACTTATCTACTAAATTGGTACCTGCACTAAATGACTCCTTTCTCCAAAAAACCGTTGAATCTTTGCCGCGCAATCATTGGCATCTCCTCTCTGAATCGTATTTCTCAGCCATTTTGGAAACATTTCCAGCTTAGCCGTGCCATACCTAAAAACATGATTGATTCCTCTTGTTTTATCCCAAGGAACAACCTTGAATCGAGTAGCACAACCACCCCAAAATCATCTTTATGTCTTAAAACTCGTCCTATGGCCTGATTGACGGCCCGAAACGCTTCCATCTGGTACCAATCATTCGACGATTGTGCTTGAGAGCCTTTCTTCAAGACTTGCCGCCAAATATTACCAAAATTAGCCTATATATCCCAACCTTATTCAATCGAATGCCATCCAGAAACATCCTCTTCAGCACTACTCTCTCGTCATTCACTGGCGGATAAGGCACCCCGATCACCACCACTGCTCGCGATTCCGCGTCACAAAAGTCGATTCCCTCGCTCACCTGAAGAACATTTGAGGCTATTCTGTATGAATCTATTCCCAACCTTTCCTCGACAGACCGCAAACAGCGCCGCTCCGTTCGCTTCACGCACACCAGCCACATATTTCGTCCGACAGATGACGAGCTCTTCCTTCGCTTTCGGCTCAATTACAATCTCTTTCGCCTTTTGCATTCGACTCCAAAGTGTTTCTGTATTATTCGATCTTTTTACCATTTTCCACGAACTAATTAAATCGTTCATTTGAGTGTAAGAGGCAAAAAACACGAGAACACCTAAAAAATTACATTTTGCAAATACAAATCTTGAATTAATCATTAACCTTGTGGAGTTTCATCAAGAACCCTCACCAATGCCTCACCAACATCAATAACATAATTGGTGTTCGAGCTTTAAAAAAAACAAACAACGTTTTGTCTTAGCTTTATATCAAATACCGATTCGCATATGATCCAGTTATAACCCCTCTGTATCCCTTGGTGACAACCGACGTCAACACTGGAACCGATTTGAGAGCATGCTCATTCTCCAAAACAGCGCCAAAGTTTCTTCAAAATTCTTACAATTCTTAATTTTTAATCAAGAAGGTTTTTGACACAGTAATGAGTGGAAGTAAGCTTTGGAATTGTGAAGTCTTAAATTTACAGGAGCACTCCAAATGAAAAACGTTAACAATGAGGTATAGAAATTGTGTTTGGGTTTAATTTTAGTTCTGTGGATGGTATACGGCGATTTTGATCAATTGACTATTTAAAGCTGATTTACACGTAGAAATAACCAAAAGACATTAGAAAATCAAAAAATGTCCATTTCCATGTGAGGTGCAGGAATAATAGATCCAATCATCAGTCAAAAGACTGTGCACTAGTTTTTTTCGCCAACTATAGTTTATGTTAAATCAAGGAGGTCAATCTCAAACCGAGGACGACCGGTTAACCAACTTTGTACCGATTTTCATTAGAAACCGACGAAGAGAGACAACTTTGGACAACCGGTCGTTTTACTTATTTTTTAGGTTTTCTTCGTTCCAATCAATATATCATTACATTTAAAGTTGTCATAATTCATGTTCTACATGTCGATTGCATATAAATTCAATTTTTGATCACCAAACCGGTAAACCGACAAACGATAAAAATTAGTTTTTCAATTGTACGTGGAAATTGATAACATGCGCTTAAATATTGAAAAAATCGTAGCTTTCAATTGGCGTGTAGACGGTGTCAATTTTTTGACAAACCTCTTCGCGTCGAGAAAATTATAAAAAGAGACAATTGCAATTGTCTTATGTGTCTCTCTATTTATAATAATCTTGCTGCGCAGCGTTTCGCAATGCGTCGACCAAAAATTTGAAATAGCCTATATCACTGATCAATCCGAACGCGTACGCCACGAACTAAAAACGCTTCGTTCACGAGAGAAATTTTAAAAACATGAATAAAAATAGTTGAAATAAGTGAAACACTAAAACGTACCATATTTTTTTAAGAACGCTAAATGCAATTAGAAGAAGGAGCTCATAAAACAACTGTAAAAAATATTTAGTAAAGATAGTTCCCGTTTAGAGAAAATCTGATAAAGTTACGTGAAAAATGATTCCTAATTGACAAAATGTGGCGCAGTTTTTTAAATATTATTTTTTCATTAAATTTTTATGAATATTATTATTTTATACGTTTTTTCCACGATTCAAACAACATAGTAAAAATATTCTTCAATTTATTTCAGCAAAAACAATATAGAACGAGCATAAACAAGAAAATAATCATAAAAATTGAATGAAAAAATAATATTTAAAAAGTGCGCCACATTTTGCGGTGGTAACCGCATTTGGCGACGACTATATCATTTTATATTTTGATTTATTTCCATATTAATATAAATATATTTATATTCATTTTAATTGTCGCAGGACTGCCTAAATTTGAGTGGCTCTCACACTCCAATTGAAAATGTCGATTTTCCTATGTTTAAAAGCGTATTTTATATTTCCGCGTATCATTAATAAAACCTGTATAATATAAAGTGTATCGGATTTTCTTAAAATATTTGAAAATACAAAAAATATATTAAAATATTACATTAGAATATGTACACGGTGGTCTAATTTTGAAAGTTCAATTTCCGTGCTGCCATCATATTTTTTTTCGTCGGTGACCGAAGGGTTCGCATTCACCAGTTTATATTTAATAACATCCCACATCCGGCATTTCAAACCACTTCTGCTTCCCAATAAAAATCGCAATTAAATCCTTGACTATTCCAAATTCTTTCTCAATTCTTTCCTCCACTAATCCCTGATTCTTACATACAATCCCATATTTAGTGTGAAACTCTGAATCGGCGATAATGTTCCACTAGCCAAGAGGACATTCCGAACACCTCTCATTTTCAGCATTCGCATTGATATGGATGCTTGAAAGCAAAAATATTTAATATGAAGCTGAAATATTATCATTCGGTCTGTTTTTAACATCTTATAAGGGTTTTGCAAAGAATTTTCGCACGGTTTTTGTTTTTGTTTTAACATAAGAGCCTATATTAGTTGCATAGAAAATTTTAAATATCTATATTAAATTTTGGTCGTTAGAAAATGCATTTAATTAAAGGTGACAATTTAATTTTCCAAAATTATGGGTCTCATATAAATAAAAATTGAAAATATTATCATTTAGTCAAGTTCAATTGTTAATCGCGAACAGCTCCGCGGCAAAACAAATAAAATTCTATGTTTATAATTGTATACCGCGCAGCAGTTCGCGCTTTCGGCAACTCTTGGTACATTCTATAATAATAATAATTATTATTTCAAATTTCTTTTAAATTCGTAAAATCTTTAAAAAACCGCAAAGCTTTCTTTACAAAATATTCCATTTAAAACACCATAAGGTAATGTGCCTTGTAACATTAGGGTATAACTAAAATCACAGTGCTGCTGAACTAAAAATAAATCTCTTCAAGTTAAAAAGTGTTTTAAATGAACTAAAATGAACATAAAATATTTGAATGTTTACCGTTCCTTTTTCTTCTCGTTTCATGAACAGCTTACAATTTTTGGCGACTATCTTAGGATCCACTTTGTCGACAAGCTGCAAATTAAATTATAATTCACAAAATTTCAAAATAACACTAAAAACACCAAATAAAAATGTATGTACCCGGATTTTGAAACAAATTCACGCCAACTTAAATATTAAAAATGGGTACTCATAAATCCTCTATAATCTAACATTCCGTAAAGTGTTAAATGTTTATTAATCGTTTAATTATAACCTGCTAAAATGAGGTAAAATGTGGGCTCTAATTTACACGTAAAAATTAATAAGATACGTCTAAATATTGGAAAATTTCCATTTACATTTGGCGTGCACATGAATACTTTAATACGAAATATTAGATTATTGAATGTATGGTTCGGTATTTGATCGTTTAATCACAAGATCAAGCGGCCAGGGACAATTCCGTCCCATTACACTTAACTATGATGAAACTATAATTTTTTAAAGTTTTTTACCAATCCACTAATTATTTCATTGGAAGTCTGAGGTACATGAGAACGTAGATATATTCACAGTTTAAATTATTTCTGATATTTTCCCAATACCGACATAAAGATGTGTTCATTTTGTTGATCTTTGTCCCGCTTGGGAACCATTTTAGGCGGTTTATTTTTAAACAGTTTTATGATTATATAGTATTTAGTCATCTGTTGCGTATATGATGAAAAAATGTTAAATACTATTTCATTCGATCCGTTAATAATGCTTAAAGCTTTGTCAAAAACGACAATGGGCTGGCAAACTGCCGCATGACGTTATGCAATTTAACTGGATGCGAAATGAAATAAAATAATTTGGTGTGCCGACAAATAACATCATCCCTTTCTAGAGTTTCACGTAAATTCTCAACTGATCACATTCCATACGAGAAAAGATTTAACTTGCCTTCATATCAGCTTCACCAACATTTGCAGCAACTTCTTGCGCATGCGTGGAAAATATAGAGAGCAGAAAATCGCAAACATTCTCCATCGCGTCACCTTTCTCAATCAGCGGCATTTCTTCACCTTTTTGCAAAAGGTACGAGGTGGCATCTCGCAATAAATCAACCACACGATCGATTGTGGTACTATTAAAGCCAACTTTATCAAATATTTCCAGTAAGACTTCGCCATTTGCTGTTTTCCCTTTTATGATATCGATATTAGCCATGTTTTCCGATTTCCAAAGCGTTTCAAACTCTTCCTCCATTTTGAACATTTTTTCTGAAATTAATCATAATAAATAAATGGTTTATTGCTGTTTCCCCACCAAGTACTGCCATTACTTCTTCAGTTTTTATATTATCAATCAGCTTCTTTGTTAAATCGACTTTATTCGATCCAAAAGCCTCCGTGGTTGTGTCTCCTTCGAGACGAGCTTGTTCATGCTCTTCTACAACCAACGCTAAAACCTTTTTAAGTTCCTCTATACATGTTGCTATAATTGTTGATGTAATTTCGGCAGACGCATTCGATTCACAAATGGATTCCTACAGAAAATCGCCAATTGATTAATAAATATTCATGAATTAACCAAATTATGCGCCTCATCAAATATGACAATGGAATTTTTAAGTTCAAGCTTGTATCTCCTCCGCATCTTCGGGTCGATAACATAGTTATATGGAAGAAGAACAAGTTCGGCTGATTCAGATCTCTTTCTGCTCATAAAATAAGGACACATTCTAAATATAAAAGTAAATGTATTTGTGAATGAACGACTAACGAATGAGTTTGGCCTGCTTTCACAATATCCTCGATATCCATTGCCTCACCTTTATCCATTACTTCAGCTATCTTTTCATCACTGGCACGATCGAAAGTATTGAAATAATGACAACTTCGTTTTGAAACCATTCCACGACAAACATGAGACTGTTTATTTGATTGCTGAATCTTTTTCACCTTCGGGTTTATGCAAAAGTGCTCTCGCGAACCCAAAATTGTCGTCTTTACCCTTTAACAACCCATCATTTTATGATGCATATGTTTAAGAGGAACAACCATTTATATTCGGTGCGATTCAATTCACTAACAACTTGCTCCAATTGTGAATGTGTTCGAGATGCATAATATATTGTAGGGATAAATGAGTTTTTCAGCTTTTCTAAGCCTTCAGATGATCGAGGGTCGCCAATCGCTTAACAATGATATTTTGGAATTATACCGAAACTTATTTGAAAAACATTGAATCATTGATAAATCGATAGTTTTTGTTTCCTTCTGCTTCTGAACCCAGGCTAGCGTGGCACACAACAATGACAACGTTTTTCCAGTTCCGGTAGGACTCTCGAGAGCTGCGTCCATTTTCCGAAAAATATTCACAATTATTGCAGAATAATAAAACTCTTTACCGAGTCTAGAGCACTGATCACATTTTTCATAAAAACTTTTTGACATTCGTATGGCTCGAAAGGGAATTTTACCGAAGTTCGAGAGTTTACCCACACTTCTGTTGAAGTCATCTGACACAGGTTTATATTGCTAGGCTTTAAATATAAGAAAAAAATGTTGAAGAATGTTTGAATAATGGTCGTGGACTAAGAAGCGGAAAACAGAAACATTTGAAAAAATTGAGGGGGCATAAATTGTCCTTATATGTTGTACCAAGCTTAAGGTTAATCAGATTCTTACGATCAAGAGTGCTGTTAGAAGTAACTTGATTACTTGAAGCACAATATATACACAAACTTTTGTTAAATAACTAAAATATGCATTTAATCCACATTATTCAGAAATTTCAGAATAAGCGATTAATTTAATGCGTATAATTGTCATGATTATTCAAGCCGTTTAAAGATTATGCTCAAAGCTTTATGCGTAAAGTTTTCTAACTGTAGTGATAAATCTTACTATTTTTTGGAAGCCAGATAATAAGTAAGTATTTAATTTTTCCTCATTTTATATTATTTTGATGGCTTCCGGTTCCTTTACGTCTCAACTTATTCATATTGATATTTATCAACGATATGAAAATTCATCATATCTTGAAAAATTAACTTTGCACGTTTCCAAGAAAACTTAAATCCTTAATAGCCGTGTAAGAGGGAAATACTTTTCATAACACGGCCATTATTATTTTTTAATTTATATTGTCCTTTTCAGAGATCGATGCCTAATGGAAGAGCAAAAAATTAGGGGCGGAGAAAAGGTCTTGTTTAGGCATCCACGCGGCCATTAAGGCCATCACGTCTCTTCCTCTTTTGTTTCTCATCAATTTTTGTTATCTATTTTTTGATGACAAGAAATGAAAAGTTTAATTTAAAAATGAAAACGGATGAAATAAAAATATTGATGAAAAACAAAAGAGGAAGAGACGTGATGGCCTTAATGGCCGCGTGGATGCCTAAACAAGACCTTTTCTCCGCCCCTAATTTTTTGCTCTTCCATTAGGCATCGATCTCTGAAATGAATAATAAAACTAATTTCAGGCAACCTTCTTCTCCACATAAATTTTGCTGAAATACATGGTATACAATGAATTGTACAGTTAATTTTAATTGTATAAGTTTGGTAAATATCTTGCAACTCGTAATAAATTTTCGTCCATTAATTAATGGATGATAAAAGTTATGGGTGGAATGTAGGTTTTTGAATTTCGTTTTCCGGAATTCGAAATCGAAAAATTGCCAGAATTCCGCCCGTATCTGGTGTTAACGTTTATATGAAAAGTGAGTTCGGAATACGGAATTTAAAAAATGACCGGAATCCCGCCCATCTCTGATGGATAAGATGTCTTCAATGCTGAATAGTTGTGATAACATTATCCATTAATCGTTTTCAAACTTGATTTATTCATTGATAAAAAATGTTAAGAACAACCATGTCCATACATACCTTTAAATCTAAATCTGATAATTTTTATTGGGTAAAAACTCAGAGAATTACTAGCTGATAGCTAAACAAATTCAGTATTAAAATATTCATTTATTAGCAAATATTGCGAGATTTCTAGGTGAAATTTTAGGATCAAATAAGGGTATAACGTTGACATTATATCCACTCTCCTTCAAATATTCCACACGATCATCAATTATGCATGATTCAATCAAAGGTGCAAATATCATTCGAATGATATCCATTTTATCAAAATTTTGACGGTCCAATGTAGATACTGGTCTCTCTAACAGCCCTGGTGATAATTGATTCATTTTCTAAAGTGTTTATTTTTATCATTACAACAGGTTCTAATACCATCAATATAGTTTCAATTAGATGTGACCCTCGTTTTGCCATAGACTTTTGTATGTATTCTCGGAATGTTGTCTTGCCCGGTATGCAGTTTACCTAAATACATATCTTGCGCATTGTTTTTTATGATCGAACTTACGGGACACAATCCAATGTTTCGATCAGATTCAGCTTCACTTATTGTTGATATCCAATATTCCAAATGAGCACGTGCATATCTCGATATATTCTGAAACGTTCTAAAATAATAATTGTTTTATTTCATATTACTGGTTCATTTTCGTGTAATTTGGCAAGATTTTCATTCATGTGACAAGCCATTTCTCTTGAAATATAACCTAGATCCAATCCTTTCCATTTATTACTCAATAAGAATAGTCCCTCGCTTGATTCCTAGAATTTCATAATTTTTTAAATTTCCTGTATAGATTTTCAGACCGTAATTGATTCAGAATTATTCGGATTATAAAAATGAAAGCATTGAAATTGCTTATGATAACAACAACCAATTAAAATCAATGTACGTGCTTTTTGGCTTTTCTTGAACACGTTTAATATCGTTGATGCAAAGTCCCCACACGTATGTAATCCAACCATAATGGACTCCCCTATATAAGATATTAAATGCCGATTTTAAACAGAGTTCAACCATTTTCGCAAAATTTATCAATATTCTCAGATAAATCATCTGTAACGAATGTTGTGAATCTCTTTGGACAATTACCTAAAAATCATTTATAAATAGTTTAAATATATATATTTCGAATACCGGTGAATGTTTCCGGCTTCTTCATAATTTCTTCATCTAGACTGTGTGCCGAAATGGTGAACTATCATAAGTTTCTTTTATTTAAAAAAATTATGAGTTTACCTGTTCATCACCTTCCACAGCCATTACGGATAACCCCAGATTTAAGGAGACCATCCTTGATAAATGTCCAACACCAGCACCAATATCAATAAGATATTTTACATTGTCTAACATCTTTTAATTTTTATTGAATTGTTTGTAAAGTTTACCGTTTATTTCTACAATTTGTCTTATAAACTCCACTAAACGGTCAATTTCATGTTGCTTCTTTAGTTTAATTCTTTTTCTTAATAAACCATTTGACGTTATTTTCGTGAAAGTCTATAATCAAATTAATCGTTTCTTTTATGTGTGAGGGTTGCTAACGCTTTCTTCTGTGACACAATAATTGCCAATAAACGTTTTAAGTTCGGTCGGAGATTTCACATGATCCCGTGAATAGGTGTTATCCAATATTAAGGTTTTTAAGCATAACAGCGACAATGGTTGTATAATATTCGACTTTTTATAATTGACAATATCAATGAGTTCCAAAACCTGGAAGTTAATGTTGTGTGAAATCGTCGAAATTCGAAATTATCATGTGCACGTGCACGTGTATTTGTGATTTTCTAGATCATGTTCGTATTAAAAAATTACCGAAATGGTTTCTATAAAATGTTTCCACGACGTAGGAAGACGTTCCCAGGTACATCTCGAAAAGTATTCCACACTCCGTGAATCAATTATTGGTTTATATAATAGTAGTAGTCTTTCGATTAAATCCCGTTTCATATGACTTAATGCTTAAAATCAAATCTCTATGCAATATATTGATAACTTTGGTATTAAAATTGCCCCAAGCATCTGGCTAATTTTCGAATATAAAATTTCGGAATCCAGAAAGAAAAAAGGAATTCTGCGCATCTCTGGTGTCCCCGAATTAGAAAATCAGTATTTTTTAGATGTCATTTACTTCATACGTTCTCTTAAAGGTTTTGTTAAGATTATTAAATCGGTAAATACATATTCATTATCTCAGGTCATCTTCCAAATCAAAAATATTATTTTCATTCTTCCAAGATTTCATTGCAATAAAGATATGTTCAAAATATCAATTCATTATCAAACAATTAAAACAAGTGAGCTTAGATCTTCTCTGAAACAATAGCTTCCTTAACAAGCATAAGTGTTGGGACTTCGGTTCCATCGACATCTCTGTATTCGATAATGGCAACTTGTCCTTCGCCACTTCCTTCAGCGTGCTTCTCACCAACGAAGAAAGCAAGGTTCTTGAAACGAGACTTGTCCAAAAGTGACTTCACCCAGTTTTGAATCTTTCCCTTGAATGCGTCAATGTCTTCCTTTGATTTTCCTTCTTTCTCCATGTGTCCAATAACTTTCTTCATGAAGTCCTTAATGTAGGATTTGAAGAGGGAAGCATCTTCGTAGCAGTTCATTTCCTTAAAATATTATATGAAAAATAAATTTTTAAAACTGACTTACGACAAGCTTGTGATTAAGAACAATGTCAATTCCGCGTTCGACATGCTCGTCGGAACCGTCATCCATATCTTCTCCTTCAGCTGATGGGTTAGCACCATCAAGAACAACGTCACCTTCCTTGCGGACGACATGTTTTCCCTTGAATTCGTAGATGAGATCGTCCACGAGTTTCATTGGGAACGAATCCGAGGAGAGTTCGTCATCTGAAATTTTTGACATTAAGGTATCATCATTAAAACATTAGCAAACGGCCAGCTATTCTAATGACTAACTATGCCACATAATGTACCACACGTAACTCGTCACTCGTTTATCCACTATTTAATATTTAGGACACCAAAACTTTAAAAATGCAAGACGCATTCTTAAAACCTAATGCCGAAAACATTAAACAGCAAAACGAATAACTTAAGTTGTGTGGAAAATATTTAATTAAACAATCATACCAGTGAAAGCGTCCTTGAAGATGAGCATTTCAGGAGAACGGGCCAGATACTAAACACCACATTCAAAAAAAAAAATAAACTATCTAGAAGTAAAATGAGGTTAAAAAACCCACAAACATAATGGCATCGTAATCTACATACAACAAATTGATTTATTAACAACAAAATCATATAGAATTAATCGAAAAGACCGAAGCCCATGTCATCGTCAGATTCCTCCTTTGGCTCTTCCTTCTTAGCAGCTGGGGCTTCAGCGGCTGGTGCAGCGGCGGCAGCTGGAGCAGCAGCAGCAAATGCACTTGGATCAGCAATGAAAGCCTTAATGGTCTCAGCCTCCTTGAATGAAACGTCGGTAACAGCAGCAATTCCCAACATGTTTTGAAGTCCACCAGCCAAAGAGTGGGCAACAGAAGCAAGAGTTGGGTATTTGGCAGCCAACGAAACGGCGGCAACGTTGCGAACTCCAGAGAGGAAACGCTTGCGGAGCTCGTCGGTGGTCATGTCCAAAACTTCCGGTGAGTACATGGTTCCATCATCATAAACTTGACGAACAACCAAACCATATGAGAATGGAGTAACTCCAAGCATGTTAAGGAGAGCAGCTTCGGAAGCTCCGACCTTCTCTCCTTCGTGGATAAGGTGAACCTAAACATATATTTAAATATATCTCTACTCAATTTTTAAACCTCATTCAAGATTTCAATGGTACCACGAGCAATCTTGGTTGGGATTTGAAGAGCTTGGAAGAAAGAAGTCTTTTCTGGTCCCATACCGGTGTTTTGTGGTGGAAGCTTGACATCACATGGAGCGATGGCTCCAGCCTTAGCTGGGGCTCCCTTTCTGTTCTCAAGAAGTTTTGAGCGGATTTCTCCGAGATCTTCCTTGGTGAAAACGAATCCGACATTTTCGACAATGTGTGGCAAGAGTTTCTCAAGCGATGGGTTGTTTCCGAGATGTCCACGGATAGCCTTACGGATCATGGTGTTCTTACCCATAAGGATTTCAGCATGTCCTAAAAAACCTATTGATTACGTACAATCCAATAACTAACCTCTCATGGCTTGACGGATCTCTTGCATTTGTTTTGAGCCGACATTGTCAACTCCGACGATGAGGCACTTCGGGTACTCATCGAAAAGCTCAACGAGCCTGGTGAAGTAATTTGCTTTCCAAGTAGCTCTGTCTTCCCTAACCATCGTGGTGAATTAAGGATCGTTTGAATCACGTTTTAAAGACTGAAAAACTCAATTTAAATTACTAAACCGGCAACAAACTATAACTACGCCTTTTCAATTATTTTAGAATAATTTGAAAAAATTTTAAGCAAATTTCTTTAAAAAAAAGAGTTTAACGCATCGGGAGAAAAACTACAAAAATTTTTAGGACAACCGAAATAATTCTCCACTATTACGACAAATGATGTATCTCTTTGAGACCCGACGAGCGATGTACTCTATGTGCCTTTAATTTCTGTTTGTCTTCTTCTTCATATTTAATAATCTTTTGTACATTTTTTTCGAAAATGAATATTTGTAATCTTCCATTCAAATCTTAAAACGGATTTCAGCTATTTCATTTTTAGATAATTCATAACATGGTCATATACATATGACCATTGTCACGTGAAAAACTGTTTATAGATTAAGTAATTTGAGACGAATATACACAATAGAATTATTTAACAATAAAATGTAACAAAAATATTATAAACGTCCGATTTTTAAGCGTATATTAAAATTTTACGCCTTTTCAATAAAATTTGTTTAGGACAATTTAACTAGGTTTTGAGCTCATTCCATTATCATTCCAATTTGCGTGATATGGTCATTGTCATGTGAAAAACTGTTTAAAGATTAAGTAACTTAAGACGAACATAAGTATTATAAACGCTCTAAATTTAGGTTGCCATATTTGCCTTTTTTATTGGCTTAATTCCCCATATAATTTATTTTTTGTGGTCTGTCCAAACGAGACCATCATTTTTTCCTTATTTTTCCTGTTCCAATAGGCGCCGATCTCTCATAAAGGTACAATATCTCGATATTGTACAATAATTTAATATTTTCTTATTTTTAATTTATTATTTATTCCTTAACTCAAATATCAATTAATAATAATAACGAAATTCATTTAAACGATTGTGGACGATGTTGATGATGGGGCGGATGTTGATGGAGTTAGCGTTGTATCGGATTCCTTTTTCGAAATTACATTGTTCCTTTTTAATATTTCCTCATCTTTCTAAAGAAAATAGGATTTAATAACTTGAATATTTTTTTAAAACCCACGTTTTCATTTGATTTGACCTCCTCTTCACTCGCTGCATCATCCATATAAGCCATATCCCTGTTATGATCCTTTGCGGTTATCTGTAGAAATTCTTGCAATTCTTTTTTAATGGGATCTTTGGGCTCAACATATTCCGGTAATTTGGATCCATTCTTCTCTTTCTTCTCTTCATTCCTTTTACTCAGCTCCTTTTTCAACAAACTTGTAAGCGAATCTTCTCTAGCTAGTCGAAGAGCATTTAATCGTTGTTCAACTTTCCGAATCTTCTCCGAAGTATCGAACGGCTGTTCACTTTTCATATCAAGAGTTGGCGTGGCGTTTTCTTGTCTTTTTACATATTTTGGGAGCTCTTCTTTAAATTCTTCAATTGTTGTTTCCTGTTTCTGCTTCTTATTGGTTTTCTTCTTTTTTGGTGTTGCATAAACAGCATCACAGTTTTTCGCAAGCTTTTTATCAACTAATCTTCGTGCCCCCTTTCTGGAAATTGAGTCTACTTCTGTTCTATCTTCGTTTTTGCGGTATTTGGGCAACCTGAATAAAGTATTCAATATTTTTTACAAAATATTTTTTTATTTTCTTTATATTTCATTTATCAAAGTTGTTGCATACGCAGACGCGAACCCCTGCGCGGTAAGATAACTATAAAACAAGGACATGATAAAATCCATTAACAATGATCTTACAGCGGAGCGGTTCGCGGTTTCAGCAGAAAAATTTTGATATAGATGTAGTTAACCATTTTGAACAACTGTTTTAACGTATATTTTAGATTTAATTGTAAAATGATTATATTAAATGCTATACTACATAAGATCATGTTTGTTTAACCTGCCCCGTGTTTTAATGCCTCGAATACATGATAAATTTGTAAAAAAAAAGTTGATCGTTATTTACGGTATATTGAATACGACTGATAATTTATTTCGAACCTTGTATAATCCTTGACTGGTGGTCTTGGTGGTCTCGCATATATCTCGTCTATTTCGTCATCTTCCCTGTTCCCACACGCAAATGATAATTGTCTCGCGAGTTTTCCAACATCAACTCGATTGGGTTTCATTTCCAGCATCGATGAACGAGCTACATCATGTCTATTGGATGTCTCTGATATAAGAGAGTCTTCCGATTCGACTAGAGGCGTGCACATCATTTCAAACTCATCCATTAGGCAATTCATCTCGTCGCTGAAATACACGCAAACTTGGTTCGAATCGTCACATCGCATCCATTGTAAACACCATCCACTTGACAATCATGCGAATCTGTTTAGCATGCTGTTTTGCTTCTACGCGCTTGTTATTTCGAAATAAGTTGAAAGATTCGCTCTAATAAGTTGATTTTGAATAAATTATGATTGTTTGTTAGAGCGTATTTCGTCCTTATTTAGAAATAACTCGTGTCAACACAATATCTACATTTATTCTATGAAATCAGACACAATATCATAATATTTATTAGTATTCATCAAGCAGTTTGATATCGAGAATAAATGATATGTAAGATATAATATGATCATTCTTGTGCATAACAAACTCAATCTAGCGTGCAGTACAACATATATAAAGTAATATCAATATCTATCAACGACACGGTTCAGGGCATCACGAGTTTGATAGAGAGCGAATATCTCGTTTGTCTTGGCGCTAGCCGGACGACCGGGTAATTCATTCGGATCGGGACTGGCGAGCATCAACGTGCTGCCGATTGGCGACGGAGCGCCTAGTACGAACTCTTGACTTCCTCCATTGCTCGATCGTTGCATCGGCGATATGCTTCGATAGCGCATGCCATTGGTGGACCGTTGTCGATCGTCATTGTCAGTGCTTCTTGACCGTCTTCCACGCGATCTTCAATATTTTAATCATAATTTGAATATTATTTTAGCCTGCACCAAAATTGTTACCGAAGATAACAAGGAGTCACAGAAAACAATTGCAATTGTGTTTTAAATTTGAACAGAAACAATTTTGGCAAAGACTTTACTCATAGAAACCTGGAAGGCATCTCGTAACGATCTGGATTTGAATCATGTGTTGTTCTAGCATATCTATCTGGTATAATGTATAAAGGACTAGTTGCTCCTTTGGGAGTCTCGGAATAATATGAAGGATATGGTGGTGGTCTGAAATATAAACTATTCATTTTAAATATTTTTCTTCTAATTTCAATTTCAATAGCAACGCTGTATCCACTATTGTCCAATATTTATAAATAATAAAGGAAAATAGCAAAACTATTGAGAGTTATTAAATGCCGGATGGCAGACATGGAAGCGACTCGTCCCACGCTGCAGAGATTCAGCAGTGAAAGATACAAGTCCCGGGATTTGAAATTTTCAATTTTTTAAGGTCCCTCCACCTGAAATTTCAATAAAGGGGTCCCTCCCATTACTGATGCAGGTGATGGGTAGTTTGTCTCACCGTATTATTGCGTCGCATGTATGAACGACGAACATTTACGTACCGAATAATCATTATTTTCCTTTCACACAATCAAATGAGAAAATGATTGATAAACCAGGCTCAAATCATATTTTATTCAACTATCACCTTTTATTTTCCAACAAAAAAAACTCTGCGGCTCATTTCATCAAGTTAGGAACCAATAATATCACATGAAATATTCGAAACAAACCTAGATAAATCATCCCTAGAATTTGATAATATTGGATGCGACATTGGCGTGAACTGTCGCTGGTTTGAAGCCGGATAGTTTTGGATTTCCGCATAGCCATCATTGGCGAATCGACTGTCAACAAGCCCATCCTTCCACTGAACGCTTTTCGGACCATCATCAACACTTGTTTGCGTTCTTTGATTCGACCATTGCTCATAACCAGGGCCATGCGTTCTGATGAGAAGCGGCTGATTTCCATATGGGGAAGGTGGTAGAGCTACCACTGGAGTATCCATCTAGAAGATGTGATATATGTGAAGAAAATATATCGGAAATTAAAGAAAAATAATGGTCTCGTTTGGACGGCCACTCTTTTGTATCTCATCAATGTGTGTTGTCTCAAAAAAAAATGGGCGGCTCACATTGATGAGGAATAGACGACGTCCATCTGAGGCTATCATTTTTTCTTATTTTTTTGCTCTTCCATTAGGAGTGAGAGTAAACTCACACGAATGACGAGGATCGAACAGTAGAATATACACTAGCTGACAAAAGTTTTGTCACAAATGTTTTTTTCGGGTTTAACTTTTTTGTGACTTGACCAAATTGGCTGATTTTTTGATATGATAGATTCATATGGTTGTAGATTATTTTACAAATTCCCGCTTGTGATTACGATGATCCGTTTTACAGTGACAAGCGTTTATCGTAAAACGCGTAGCTCAAAGATATTACGCACTTTCCTTGCACTGCATTTTTTAAATAATTTTTAAAGTTCAATTATATTTTTTTCATAATTTATTGAAAATAGCAGTAATTGGCGACATTTTAGAGATGACTCCACGTAAAGAAACTCCAATTGCCACCCGGTAAGCTGACGTCTCTTTAATTCGACCAAAATGGAACTTTGTCTAATCGCGGGCATTCAAAAATTGTCATTGGAGCGCACTATCAAATTCGCTATTTTTTTTAATTAATTTTTTTTTCTTTAAAATATAATGAATTTACAGAGGATATTGACATTTTTTATAGCATTGTAACTGCCGTGAGCACAGATTATACTATTTCCGAGGTTAAGTTTATCCGGAAATGATGTGAATGGGATGAATTCATACTTAATGGTAAGAATTGTTTCGTTATGTTTCAAATTTGATATTTTTAGATCTATGGCGATCGTCGTTATAACAGAAACAACATTATATGATATCAAAGCATGGACTTTGCTTAATAGAGAAGATTTAATATCTGAAGGTATATGTTTTTAGCGCTTGTTATTATTTTTATACCAATTGGCTCATTAGACAATATTTAAACTAAAAATAACCTAAAGTTAAAATAAGTGGTTTTTTTTCTAGATATTATCTTTGTGAGTCTAACATTAAAGAAAAATTGTTTGTATAAAAATATAAAATATTTGTCTTGTTAAAAGAATTTGTTCATATAGATGAATTATACCAATACTTAAAAAATTTTATGGCTTAAGAAAGGCTGTTAGCCTGTTGAAGATAATAAACTTAAATTATTTTTGCGATTAAGGAGTTTGTCCAGCATGTAAGGAAAATTATTTTTCTTTAGCTATTTTAGTCTTTTCCATTCCACCGACCGGTTTTATATATCAAAATGTTTTTTAATGAGCCAACAATGTGTTTTCTTTCAGAATATTATGTAAGGTTGCAAGTTTATGGAATATTTTTAATCTTGATTTTTGAATTCACAACGGGCTTCTAAAGGTGACAAATAAATTAGATAACTAGATAAAGGTAAATGTATATTTTTATCAAATATTAAATACCTTATTTCAGCATTATTATCAAACATATTTTCAAACAAGTAACTGTCAGTGTGGATACGAAAATGGATGGGTCTAATTGTTCATTATAAAACATAATTTTTTTAATTTTTAAATAAAGAATATTATATATATATATATATATAATTTATTAAAAAATATATTATATTAATCAAATGTCATTTGTGAGGTAACTATCAGGGTTGCGCAGAATTACATCTTCCATCTTCCGTTTTCCGTCGTCCGTTTGAAAAAATCATTTCCATTCCATTGAGTAAAACTTCAGATTTTTTTCTTAATAACGAGAACGAAAGTTTCCATCTTGTAAAAATTTGATTATACACATTATTTTCAAGTAAAGTCTTTATTATAAGTTTATAATAAATAATTTCAATTTAATTTAGTCTCCTTCTTTTTATAACTTGGGACTTCTGAAAGTAAATAAAACATTACATGCGCGCATGCATAGGCATATTTCCTAACCGATAACAATTTTTGGACGCCATATTCTCGAGCAGGTGCGTGAGTGGAATTTCTTGTGACAAGCATTCGCGGTGCCAGTGAACATACATTACGAGATAAGTGATTTTGTGCATAGTGTTGAAGCGGCATGCTTGCATTAATAAATTCATTTCTAAAGGTTGCATCTACCAGAGATCTTTCAAAGCCTGCATCCACTATCTAGAATACAAGACATCACAACTTCTATTGAAATAATATAACAAACAGCTCTTAAATTATTAAACTCTTCGTATATTGTTTCCCTCTCTGATGATATTCCGCCATTCGAAGAACCTTGTTCCGAAAAACCTAAACAATCGTCATGAGAACTATTATCAATGTTTGTACGGTCATCATCAACTCTATGTTTCGAAATATTTTTGGATAATATAAATTCATCTGGAGGTTGAGTTGATGACGATCGCACAGATATATCGCAATTGTTGCTATCGTCATCGTCATTTTCAATGTTCAATATCGATTCTTCGACATTATTATTTGGGTCCAAATCTGTAAAACATAATTATAAAATCAAATATTTATCTGTAAGAACCTCCATATAGCGATATTAAATGCATATGTATACAACAAACTCCAGATCGTTGGTCCAAGCATGTGCATTTGAATCGATATGGACAACTTTGGCAAATTTGGCAATGCACATTGTTCTAAAAACACTAAAACACTCTAAATAAACTTCATATACTCACATTTTCATCGCATCTGCATGGTCCGTTATCCGTAATTGTATGGTGAATATCACGATTGGACGTCGATGGAACGAACCACTCGTTATCAATTTTCGATATTGGTGGCGGACTGTCTCCGGCAAATTCTACTGCAGAGCGATGGGTCTGATGAGTCTTTGATCGTCGACTGCTACCTGCTGCGAGCTTCCGTTTCCTCTGTAATGAAAAAAAATTCTCGCAGTAAAGTATTTCACTTACGTAAACTAAATTAGACGTAGCAATGTCGCTTATCGCGGTATACAGTGTGTGCAAAAGCGTATCTATTCGGATATTTTCCTTCTTTGCCAGCATTCGAATCTGAAAATATAGAACAAAACTATGGACCACGAAATAATATATTTAGCATATATTGTACATATGCAATGATATCACATGGTACCTTAAGTCTGCAGTGCCATGATTCCGCCAACATACTCGTATGTACTGGCGAATACCTATGATCCTGGGAGTTGCTCCATTGCTGCATTTTGGCTATAAATTATAATCTACAGAGTAATTAAAAAATAATTACTTAAATAATATGTCTCCATATACTCCATGAATTTGCCGGCATCCTCATTGTTTTCTACCATGAGCATTCTTTTAACAAGACAAATATTTTATATTTTTATACAAACAATTTTTCTTTAATGTTAGACTCACAAAGATAATATCTAGAAAAAAAACCACTTATTTTAACTCTAGGTTATTTTTAGTTTAAATATTGTCTAATGAGCCAATTGGTATAAAAATAATAACAAGCGCTAAAAACATATACCTTCAGATATTAAATCTTCTCTATTAAGCAAAGTCCATGCTTTGATATCATATAATGTTGTTTCTGTTATAACGACGATCGCCATAGATCTAAAAATATCAAATTTGAAACATAACGAAACAATTCTTACCATTAAGTATGAATTCATCCCATTCACATCATTTCCGGATAAACTTAACCTCGGAAATAGTATAATCTGTGCTCACGGCAGTTACAATGCTATAAAAACTGTCAATATCCTCTGTAAATTCATTATATTTTAAAGAAAAAAAAATTAATTAAAAAAAAATAGCGAATTTGATAGTGCGCTCCAATGACAATTTTTGAATGCCCGCGATTAGACAAAGTTCCATTTTGGTCGAATTAAAGAGACGTGGTAAGCTGTTATCAATACGAGGGAAAACGGAATGCGTGGTACCGAAATTGCCATGGCAATTTAAACCAAATTTTGCTACTATAACATTTTAAACACTGATTCACATAAAATATCAAAAAATCAGCCAATTTGGTCAAGTCACAAAAAAGTTAAACCCGAAAAAACATTTGTGACAAAACTTTTGTCAGCTAGTGTATATATCTGTTAAACGGTAATGGAAAATCGTTGATAAATTATGTTTCTAAGTTTATGTAAATAAGTGTATGTAAGAAATAATATTTAAATTACAAAATTGATTGAATAATATATTTAACATACAAGAAAAAGTAATTTATCAATGATTATCCACCACCGTTTAACGGATAAATAAATTCTTGCAATTTTTTTTCTTCTTGCATATGGCCTCTGGTTTGTTTTACATTTAAATTGACAGAACGATTTGTTTGCATAATAATTAACGATAAATTGATTTTTGTTGCATACGACATTTTTAATTTTAATTTAACTGTTAATCATTTAACTGTTAAATCCGAGCCCATATACAAGAATGCATTTATCTGTTAAATAGTGACGGAAAATTATTATTAAACTACTTTCATAAGAAAATTTAAATAAGGGTATGTAAAAAATATTATTTTAATACAAAATAGATTGTAAAATACCTAAAATTTACTGTAAAGGGGAATTAACCAAGGATTTTCCATCACCATTTAACGGATAAATACGTTCTTGCATGCAGCCTCCGATTTTATTTTACATTTAACATAAGCATACGGCCTCAAAAATAACCAATGATTGCTGAGAAGAGCAGAAAAAGAGCAAACTCTTTAAAAATAACGACACCAATATTATTTACCGGTGCACGAAAGACTTCGACAGTAGTTGACGTTGTGACGGCATCATTCCGCGGAGCATTGTTCCTCTGAACCAAAGAAATACCTTCATTGGCTTGGAAGCTCCTCTCATCGCGTTTCTAAATAAATCCAATAAACATTTAACATATTCAATAGGATTTGCCAACATTTGGTGAATGATTCTCAATGCATTGATAAAGATACCGTTGTTCACTTGTGAATCGCATTACGGGAGAGCAATAGATGTGTTTTTTTTCGCAAAAAAACGAAAACGATTTTATTTTGGCAAAAGTATTGAATTACAAGTAGTTGGTTTCTATTTGTTGACATTTCTCGCCGGTAAATTGTAACAAGCAAACAAACAAAAAATGACTTTCACTCACTGGCGTCCGAAATACATTGAGCACGAGTTTTGTGGGTTGAATGAACTCGTCTGGCGGGGAGTTTCGTCCATTGAAGGAGTATATTGGGGAGGAAGGTGGAGATGGATCGCGATGGCCGATGCTCCGACGTTCTGAACAATGACACATAGATAACTCTAAGGTCCTCTTTTACCGGAATAAATTGACTCGCGGCTGGTGCTCGGAACCATGTTTATCGGCAGTGGAACGGGACTCGTCGATCGATCGCGATAATACGAAGACGGGTAATGATCCCATCTAATGCGACTTGAACGATCTTCATAATTACCTTGTTTCATATCCTTAAAATGTCTATTATTCCTCAAGAGCTCACATCTTCAAATGATGTTTGTTCAACTAATTGTGTAATATTCTAATTGGACGCCGCATTTTCTCACCGACAATATTACTACAATTCATTGTTTATCTTTTTTGTTGTAAACAATAGAGTATCGTTTCAATTGTAATACTGTCTTGACATTGTAATTGTTAAGAGGATGATCATTATGGTTAAAATATCTTGTGAGGCGAGTTTTATCAAGTGGCAAACAAATCGACGAACCTGTAGTGATTTTGCCGGCCGTAGCATGTCTTGTTCCTGCTCGCGCGGGTAATATGAGGTTGATGGGGATTCGATGAAAGACTTCCATTGGTTTGGTTGACCGTCTATAACGTTTAATGTGAAAATGTTCTTAATTTGAAAGTATCAATTTAAAGGATACAATTTTTTCGTAAACGCTGTACGTGCTCTTAGAGCCAACAAACTCCCCAAAACATAATAAATAATAGTTTTTAATGTGCATTTTCGATGCTAATTTTTAACGTAATGAGCTCATTTTGTAAAAAATTATTTTATTATTTTATTGAGAAAATTTAGATGTATAACATATCAAGAGCACAACATTGTACGTGCTCTTTGAGCCGAGAAACTCGCCAAAAACATAATTTCGCATATTTTAATCAGCATTTGCGATGCTCATTTTTAGAGCAATGAGCTCATTTTGAAAAATATTATTTTTATTACTGTATTAAGCAAATTTAGATGTATAACCTATCAATAACACAACGTTGTACGTGCTCTTTGAGCCAAGAATCTCCAAAACCCTAATTAATATTATTTTAAATGTGAATTTTTGATGCTCATTTTTAGAGCAATAAGCTCATTTTGAAAAATATTATTTTTCTTACTGTTTTAAGCAAATTAATGTGTATAACCTATCAAAAACACAACGTTGTATGTGCTCTTAGAGCCGAGAAACTCCCCAAAACATAATAAATAATTGTTTTTAATGAGTTTCTATGCTCATTTTTAGCGCAAGGAGCTCATTTTGAAAAATATTATTTTTATTACTGTATTAAGCAAATTTAGATGTATAACATATCAAGTGCACAACGTTGTTCGTGCTCTTTGAGCCGAGAAACTCTCAAAAACCCTAATTGATAATTTTTTTTAATGTGCATTTTCGATGCTCATTTTTAGCGCAATGAACTCATTTTGTAAAACCTTATTTTTATTACTGTATTAAGCAAATTAACCTATATAACATATCAAGAGCACTACGTAGTACCTGCAAATACACATTCCCACTCCACCGTCACAAAAATTGAAATTTTTTTTTTGAAAAATTGAAAAATACCGTGCACAAATCGCAAAAAACAAAGAGCTTAAATATTGTATGGTATTATAATGCTTTGGAGAGTTCCTCCGCATTCTGCAAAGAAAGAAAACCACGGAATTTGCGCTAACACCGAAGATTTCGAAAGAAAATGATGATTTATCGAAAATGGATTGGCTTATTGTTACAAAAGAAGTACTAAAAATTTCTCATTTTTTGTTCTGTCTATTCGCCATATTTAAAATAGTACAAATATTTTTTTTGAAAGAGCTATAAGTAATTTTTGAAAAAAAAAGTGCAATTGGTACTCGATTGTTTGCAATTTGCACATACTTTGGGGCAAAGGAGTGCCAGATATACCCAGCTTTATGTGAAGAACAAACAAAAATTTTTTCCTATGTACCCAAATGAAAATGATCATTTATCTATATTAAAATGTGCACTACGAGTTTACAATTTTTACCGCCACAATATTTTTCACGTAACCTTAACACGCATGTTTTCAACATAACACGCATGTTTTCAACATATTTTCAACAAAAAAGAACCATATGCTATACCTGCTACTGGGACATGGCCGTTTTAGGCCACTCATGATTTTAGTTTAGTTTTTTGTATATTTGTTCTTATATGATGATATAATCTTATTTAAATTGATACAAGATACAGTATTCTTATTTGGAGCGGAATAAAGTGTTATAAAGAGTTAAGTGTTGTGTAGTGTCCGCCAGGTAAGTCATATATTCGGATCCTCACAACAACTACTAATCTTCGGGTCGCCAAGAAGAAAGGGATACGCACTCCACTGCCAGGAAACCGCGCCGCATTGCAAACTCAATCTTTTCACTTCTTATTTTTATTTTAAATATTTACAAGTCACTTATATTGAAGATGACGACTGTTCTGGTCCATTAATTGAGGTACTAAGAATTTATTTTCATTAATTCATCAGGATTTCAGCAGAATGAAACGCTAACTGATAAAGAAAATATTGAATATAAAAATAATACATTAAAATGTAGTGTTTGCAATTGGTGCGAAGTCTTTTGCAATGCGGCGCGGTTTCTTGGCAGTGGAGTGGATATTGTAATTTGTAAAGAGCTGAGTAAACGTGCTCAAATTGAACTTTTTGGAAAGATATTTATATTTTTAGATAGTTTAAGACAAGCTTAATTAAATTTCAGTGAACAATGTTTTATTGGCAACAGTTAACAAACTTCGGAATTTCGTAAAAATCGAAAAATCGTATTTTCCAGTTGGATTGCTAGCGCAAAGAAATTGATGAATTCGGAGCCTTGTTAAATTGACATTTTTGAAGCATTTTTTTGTTAAAATGACGCAAACGCACTCCACTGTCACGAAGTACGCGCAAATTGCAAACCATCGCGTACCAATTGCACGTTTTCTTCAAAAACTACAAAAAAGCATTATAGCTCTTTCAAAAAATTATTTGTTCCATTTTCAGTAATGCATATAGCCTTAACGCCAAATGGGTAACTTTTCGATGCCTGTTTCGGAAAAATAAACCAATACATTTTCGATAAATCATCAGTTTTCTGTTTTATCGGTTATAGCTCAATATATTCTAAGTATTGTAGAATATTTAAGAGTTGCAGAACGTAGAGGAACTCTTCAAAGCATTATAATGCAACATTTAAGCTTATGTTTATCTTAATAGTAATTAATAAATAAAAGTATATTTTATTAATTGAAAGAGCGTGTTTTCGCAATTGATGCGCGGTCTTTTGCAATTTGCGGCTTATTTCGTGGCAGTGGAGTGCAAACGCTTAAAGATCGGAAAATCCTAAAAAAAAAAACAGCAAGAAAATTTAAAATAACAAAAATGAATTTTTACACCATTGCAATAAAATATATAAAGAGCAATAAAAAAAACTCACTTGAATGACTCGTAGATGGCGAATGAATGGCACTTTTCACAACGAGACCATTGTGCTTGGATGAGCTTGTGGTGACCGTCGTTTTCAAATTAATAACCATTTGGCCGTGCGGCCGGTAATCGTCGTCTGTGGAGCCGCGTCGGCGCGATGATCTCATGTCGTGGCGACGACGGCAGCCCGAAGGCCTTAGCAAACGACTATTAATGTTGATATAATTACAGACGGATGGTCGGTGGAATCAATTAGCGAACAGAAAAGAGAACGGACAAAAGCGGGAAGAACGAAAATACAAAGCGAGACGGTTAAAACCTGCACGATTTCCGGCGCTCCAGCGTGAACTCGTCTCCAAGACCTGCAATGATTCTTTTATGTATTTCTATGTGCCAATAATCGATATTGTTACGGAAATCGATAAAAACACATTTTGTATAATGAGAAAAAATTCAATAAAATGCGTATTTGAGATGATTGAGTTTTGATTTGAACTGATAACAAAGTTGGAGAAGAATAGATAATTATAGATGCATGTTTTATATTATTTTCTTTATTTAAATATACGTTTTAAGATAGTCTTGCAATGGAAATTTACTTAATACTACTATGAACAAGCTATTGACAAAGAGACAAATAAATATAATAGAATGTTTCATGTCAGAACCTCACTGTTTTCCAACAAGTTCACAAACTTCCACGTACCTTTATATATCTACACTAGCTGACAAAAGTTTTGTCACAAATGTTTATTCGGGTTTAACTTTTTTTGTGACTTGACCAAATTGGCTGATTTTTTGATATTTTATGTGAATCAGTTTTTAAAATGTTATAGTAGCAAAATTTGGTTCAAATTACCATGGCAATTTCGGTACCACGCATTCCGTTTTCCCTCATATTGATAACAGATTGCCGGGTGGTAATTGGAGTTTCTTTACGTGGAGTCATCTCTAAAATGTTGCCAATTACTGCTATTTTGAATAAATTATGAAAAAAATATAATTGAACTTCAAAAATTATTAAAAAATGCAGTGCAAGAAAAGTGCGTAATATCTTTGAGCTACGCGTTTTAGAATAAACGCTTGTAACTGTAAAACGTATCATCGTAATCACAAGCGGGCATTTGTAAAATAATCTACAACCATATGAATCTATAATATCAAAGAATCAGCCAATTTGGTCAAGTCACAAAAAAGTTAAACAAACATTTGTGACAAAACTTTTGTCAGCTAGTTGGAACACTAATAAAACGTGCTTAAATCTAAAATTTTGTGAAGATTTTCATATTTTTAGAGAGTTTTAGGAATAACTGACCAACTGGTAAAGACAATATTTGGGTAAAGTACACGTAAAAGTTTTAAGACAAGCCTAAACATAAGAAAAACATCATTTCCAGTTGGCGTTTAGCTAAAAAGGGACTCCTGATAATGGTAAGATAAACGCACGCCAATTGAAGATGTCGATTTTACAATATTTTTTGTCTTCTTTTTCTTTGTCTTCGACCCAGACGGACTGTTGTCATTATTATCTTGTCTATCCCCCTCATCTCCTATCCCCGTTGACGCAATCTCCCCCCACATATTCTATTGTAATAAATTATTGTCCGTTTCAGAGATCGGTGCCTAATGGACGAGGAAAAAATAAGAATAAAATGATATTCTCGTTTCGACGGCCACATGGCCACAATGGACTTTTTCATCTATTCATCTTAAATACGTGTTATCTATTTTTCGAGACAACAAACATTGATATGGCTGTCCAAACGAGAACCACATTTTTTCTAATTTGTTTCCTCTTCCATTAGGCACCGATTTCTGAAAAGGACAATACGTTATTTAAACTGCTCGTTTTATAACTTAAATTGTAGTGAAAAATATTTTAAATAAAATAGAAATAAAATATTTTGGAGTCCCAAAGTTTACAAAACAAATTGTTTCTGTAAAATGGTGAGAAACAGAAATGGACGGAATGACACTTTTTAAATTTCGGAATGCGGAAACCGGAATTCGGAATTTCTAATGTATCCGAGGTTAACGTTTATATGAAAAGCGTCAATATCTGAGGCCGTATGCAAGAACATTTTTACCCGTTAAATGGTGATGGAAAATCATTGATAAATTACCTTTTCTAGTAAATTAAATATATCTTTCAACCAATGTGTTTAAATATTATTTCTTGCATACACTTATTTATAAGAACTTAAAAACGTAATTAATCAAGGATTGTCCATTTGCGTTTAACAGATAAATACGTCCTTGCATATCCCCTCTGGTGAGAAGTCAAGTAGAAATAGTGAAATATGTTTTTAACAATAAACAAATAAGTTTCAGAGTTTCAGTTTGCATTCAATTAGATTAAATTAACCTAATTCCAAATTAAAAATCAATTGAAAGCATTAGCACAATAAAAGAGCACATGTATGTACGTATATAATGTCAATAATAATAATAATCTCATATTACCAGCCGCATGTTTGCGGTGTCTTATGAATTACAAATGAAATAAGAATTACTCCAAGTTACTCGCGGATAAGAGAGATAACACCAACAAAAAAAAAATAGTCTGGGCCAAGTTTGAAGGAAGGGATTCGTTGAAAAACCAGCAGAAAGTGCAAACAAAACGAAGCAAACAAAACGCGCACATCGTATTTGTTTCTTATTATTATTAAATACACATTTTTGAAACATTCGTTCCGCGAGCTGGTATGAGCCATTGAGTTGTTATGCAATCCCAAGGCTTGATGTTGTATTTGTCTTGTGACGGGCCCAAATTCTGACCCAATTTTTACAGAATAGTACAGCTCACAAAGTAGATGTGAAAAGCGTAATGGAGAAGAGGAAATAAATGAGAATATGGCACCGAGTTCACCGATTTCGGTGCATTTTAGAAAAGTGTGCCTGCTGGCGGCTAATAGCACTCGTTTTAGCAGAGACGTAAAGGATTCCGATGCAAAGAGGATTTAAATAAACAACAATAACAATGTATTGTTACCTTGACAACACCAAGTTTGACAACAACGAAGAACGACAATAGTAGTAATCAGAGATGATGAAGATGATGGATGGCTGGGATTCCTCATCACATTCAGACAACCAATTCAAGCCGACTGATCCATGCCATTAAACACCTTGTAAGGTTGACGCGCTCTGCTTATATTTCGTTTGTTTGTTTGTTCATTTTGTTGACATCGAACATTGAATCATGTTGAATCATGGAAATGCCCTGAATATATATAGAAAATACGACGCTACACTTCATTATTAGCTTTTGTATTATAATCGTAATTGGACTGCAAATTTAAAATACGATTTATCAATATTTAACCTAGTCAAAAACTAATTTTTACTCAACCCAAGTATAGCGCAGGCGGAATACGCCTCCGCATAACCTCACTTTTTCAGGCTTTTCTAAATATATCAAAACCACTTTAAACTTTAACGAAATTTAAGATTTAAATATCACAACTGAAGTAGTCTGGCCTCTGGAGTCTGGCTGGCGATTTGAAATGCCGCGTAAAAATGTGTGATACACCGATTACCCTCACAATCCGATATAGATATTGTCGGGGTGTAGGTTATTGAAAAAGCAGGTTTAAAGGAGCATTCCAAGTAATAAAAAGGTCTCGCTTGGGGTCACGTCGATTTAATTTCGCTTTTCCTATTTTTTATGACATTTTTTGGTTTGTCTTAATAAATTGGTTGTTACATTAATATAATTATTATAATAATATGAAAAAAGAAAAGCGTAATAATAAACAAATTGGAAATTAAATCGACATGACTCCAACCGGGACATTTCTATTATTCGGAATACTCCTTTAAACCTCCTCTTTCAATAACCTACACCACGACAATATAAATATCATATATAAATAACGTACGTGACGGCACCTGGGGTTTTCTTTCGTCATTTTTAACACCTTAAACCGTTTTTATTTTTCTAAAAATTTGTGTGCATACTATTTTCGACATGAGGAATCTACCTGCAAAGTTTAAAAAATTCTGAGAGTTCGACTAAAAACACTTCCCTTGTCAGAATGTCCAAGATGTGCTACTGTGGTTCTTTTATTATTAATTCATTTGGCGTGAAATAGTTTTTTTTTTTTGGATTTTATCAGTTAAACGGTGATGGAAAAGAGTGAAATTAAAACTAAAATTTGGATTTAAAAAATGTCAGGCCGTGGAAGTGCGGTCGGTGTACAAGCGCATTATCCAACATATATATAATATATTATTGCGGACTGATACTCATCATTTCAATTCTTGTTTGGGATTAACAGTTAATGAAATAAAATAATGCGAATATCATAAGTATATATCACACTCCAGGACAAAACAATAGAAAACTCTCTCGGAAATTTGAAAAACGGAATTTTCAGGCGGAGCCAAGAAGGCTTGCGTTTTGGCAAAATAGGTGCCTTGATTTTATCAATTGTATGCTTCCAGTATCCTTCTTGGCTCCACCTCCAAATTGCTATTTGGACACGTTTTGTCCTGGGGTGTATATCACATCATATCATATGCGGCGTCCCGTTTCATTCAATAGGGTTGAGGAATATGTTCGTAGAGCTTTTTCACAAAGATTTATTTGAACAAAAAAACAATAATTATAATAATCAATTAATCAATTATGTATTCGCCGTTATTGTTTACGATTTCCTCCGAGCTCTCGATCAATTTTTTGATGCCGTTACGCCAAAAATGACCAGGTCTGGTGTCGAAGAAGTTGTTGAGCTTTTGAGGTCTCATTTGATTTGGCAAAGAGTGGAAAAGGTGATAATCGGATGGAGAGTACGGTGGATGCTGAAGAACCCTCCATTCGAGCTCTTGGAGGGCGGTTTTGACGACTTGTGCAGCGGTTTTTTACTACTTGTGCAACATGGCCTGGAGTGAAATAAAAATTCGGATGTAAAGATGTTAGACCGTGGAAGTTAAGATGTTGTTTAAATCGTGGAATAAATGCGGAAAATAATAATAATCATTAAAATCAAATTTAAAAACTTAATTTTAAAAAGTGCGTTTGAGAAAAATCAATGTGCGTCCAGAAAAAACGAAATCAGAAAAAAAGTGCGTCCCATTTGGCATCGACTATAAAACAATTCACGTTCTGTTAAACTTTTTCCGAAATTAATTAAAGACATTTTTTATGGAAGCAATTAAAAATAAAATTATAAATTCTAATCAGTTAGAACTTCAGTATGCAATTTGTGATGTCTTAACGGAAGCGAATAAACTTCCATTAAATTGCTCCAAGAATAAAATGATATCTTTGCATAAAAAACCAGTCCTATATGATTAATTTGCTGGTGATATTAAGATTAATAGCGTATCAGAGATTCGAGACTTGGGTTTCATCGTTTCTGAGAAACTTGACTTTTCTTCACACTGGAAAAGCTTCATTAATCGTGCAAACCGTATGGTTTACATGATTTTAACTCCGATGCGAACTGAAATTGCCGCATATCTCAGAGAGAAGCGATTGAGTCTGCCAGGCCCGTCTGCTGACAACAGTGAAGCTGTTCTGCAATATTGGGCGGCAAAGGACAACGACGGCGGCTTTCCTCTGCTGGCTCGTGAAGCTAAGAAGTTCCTCTCTGTTCCTACGAGCTCATCCGAACCGGAGAGAGGTTTCAGCAATTTGCACCATCTGCTTTCGAATGAGAAACGTGCGAACCTTGTCATATCCACCGTGCAGGACCTGGTGACCGTTCGCCAACACTTAGCGACGAAGAAGATGGACTTTGCGCGTGATGAAAGTGCGGAAGACAAGGAGTCGGATGAAGATTGCGAAGAAAACGGAAACTTCGACGAAGTAGAAGACCTTTTTTGATTATGTTGTTGATTCATTGTTGTTTAAAATTGTTAGGTGTTAGTCGCAATTAAGTCAACGTGTTATAAACAAAAAAAATCGTTTTCGTTTTCGTTTTTGTCGTTTCGTTTCGCGTTTCGTTTAAACGAAGATTTCGTTCGTTTCCCATCTTTGCTGGTTACCGCGATCGCACCCCACATTTATATTGTCGTGGTGTAGGTTAATGAAAATTAGGGGTAAAGGAGCATACCCCAAAAAAAGATGGTCTCGCTTGGGCTGGTGTAGATTTAATTTGCAATTTGTTTATTATTTCGCTTTTTATCATCACAATTTTGTTTCATTTTGTTTTCTCTTACTAAATTGGTTGTTAAATCAACATAATAATTATTATAATAAAAATTTTAAGTATAATTTATTATATTTAGGATCGAAATAATAAACAAATTGCAAATTAAATCTACACCAGCCCAAGCGAGACCATCTTTTTTTGGGGTATGCTCCTTTACCCCTAATTTTTCATTAACCTACACCACGACAATATTGTAATTATATTCATTTGTTATTATTAATAAATAACAGTTATTTAAACTCCCCGCTCCCGCAGGTTGTCATCTATTCGCAATATGTTTCCATTCATTCCGGAATGGAATAATAATTAAATGATCGTCGCATAACGCATAAAAAATAATTGCGGAACAATTAAAACCAAATGAATATTCTGTGTAATGTGACACAACACGCAACAATAATGGTTTAAACAAAGCATATTTATTAAACTCGCTCATGATTGCGCAGGCGTCGTAGAAGCGGCCGACGTACACTATACCCAAACTGCCTTTCTTTCTCAATTAGTTGAAATTGATTATGTCATCGGCACGACAGTTAGATTTTATTGCTGACATCTGGTTCAATAAAATTAGGATTTTCTTGATAATTGATTGTTCTAATAGGATTCGTCTCGATTTATGGCAAATTCTGCAAACACTGATGCACTACAGATCCAAGAGACAACGACAATAATTCATTTGAAGCAGAGTTTATTCTTCGCATCAGTGGTTATCCTTGGAGCTCATTTTGTTGGCGGAACAGCGATATGCCTCAATAGACGCTATATTTGCACGTCACATGAACATAGCGATTTAACAATATTTAATCAATTTTTTCTAAATCTCACGTGTAAATTTAAAACTAATTTTTTCGCCAATATTAAAGACTTCTCTTAATATATCCCTTTCACTTTAAATTTTTATAAAATATTAGGTTTAAGATACTTTTCTGAACGCCTTCGTCGCACGCCAAATTGAGTGTTCAGACTGTAAAATCAGAAAACATACTCAAATACAGTTATTCGTGCAGAGAAACAGTATTCTATATAGTTTAGAATGTGCATGACTAGTTTACGTGAAAAGTATTCTCAAGTTATTTCGTGAAATCTTATAATATACATTTTAATATTAGAAAATGCTCATTTCCATTTGGCGTGTTTGGCGTGTATTTGGTTTTACAAAATGACTATTCTAACAACGTTATTAATATCAAAACCATCCGTGGCAAGAACTTTCACAGATTCGATTCATGAATCCTCTGCACGCCAAAACTGGAAATAACGGAAAATTTTTTCGATTTTTAAGAGTGTTCTGAAACTTTTCGCGTCTTTTTAACAAAAATTTTCTCTATAATTTAACTAAGCTTGCCTTGAACTATCTAAAAATATTAATATCTTTCCAAGAAGTTGAATTTAAGCACGTTTACTGAGCTGATTATATTATGATACCAGTTAGAGCGCCTTTGTAGACGAAAGACACAACCAGATTTTGATATGAAAAATTAGATTGATGTAATATTCAATTTTGCCTGCGGCCGGTGCCTGACTTGTCAGCAGAGTGTAAGAAGCTCTTTTGTGAGCACAAAATCAATTCCCTTTCCTAATCATTCTCTCCTAACTCGGATAGTCGGTCATCGTCAGAAGTGATTGGACTAATCTTTGAGTATGCAGGCTCGCCACAGAAAACTAGTTGAACGCTAGCCGGACACTAGCTGTACGATAGTCTGAAAATAGACGTAGGATATCATGAAGCTAGCCGGACACTGGTGCTACGATAGCCTCGAAGAATCTCGATTTATCGCCTCGAAAGAATAAAAGATGTTCGATTTCTTCGAGAAATCAAAACTTAACCAGTATTCTACTCAGTACTCGTGGACCGGACACTAGGAGAAAGTAATAGGGAGCTAGTCGAAAGCTAGCCGGACGCTAGCTGTACGATAGCCTCGAAGAAGCTTTCATTCGAGAAATCAACAATCAAAACGAGGTTGGACATCTCAAAAAGGGACGCCGGAAGCAATACCAAGTTCCTGAAGGTAGACACTCTCTGGGCATGTTTCGAAAAGCACTTAAAATTGTATGGTTATAGAATAAGCTCGTTAAACGTGCTAAAATCTAAATTTACAAATAGCTTGTCTAAATCTTTAGCTAAAGAGAATAGTGTTTTCTGGAAAGGCCATAAAACTTTAACATGGTCTCTTACGATATCAATTTGGCGTGAGAAAAGTAGTAGGAAGCTAGCCGCTAGCTCTACGATAGTCTGAAAATTGACGTACGATATCCTGAAGCTAGCCGGACACTAGTCGTAGGATAGCCTCGAAGAAGCTCGATTTTTAGTGTCGAAAGAATAAAAGAGGTTCGATTTCGATAGTCTCGAAGAATCTCGATTTCTTCGAGAGACAAAACTTAAAACTTAAACTACTCAGTGCTCGTGGGCCTGACACTAGAAGGAAAGTACCCTATTTTACCGTTTCATTGGATTCCTCGACGCAGACGGTTATGTTTCGATCATTTCGATCAAAAGAGAAAATATAACAGAAGTTGTTATGCACAAAAGTAGTGAAGAATTTCTCCCTCTCCGATGGGAGAAGGGGGGGGGGGGGGGGGGAGGGAATGGCCGGAGGTTATCCTGAAGGTAACCGGACACTCGCTGGAAAGGCAGTAGGAAACTAGTATGACACTAGCCATACGATAGCCTCAACGAAGCTCGTTTCTTCGAGAAATCTAAGGTTGTACATGCCAAAAAGGAAGACCTGGCAAGGCCCAATTAAACATTAGCTCTCATTAGGTCTCATGCTCGAGAATTGCACCCCCAGACACTCAAATCGGAATCGTTGGGGAACAAGGTTGCCTGGCCCACTATTGCGAGACACAGCCTATCCTGAAGGTAGCCAGACACATGCTGGGCACGTTTCGAAATGTAGTAGGAAGCTAGACGGACACTAGTCGTTGCCTGGCCCACTATTGCGAGGTAGAGAGCTGGTGAGAGAATGAAAACGGACTCCTAAGTATGCTAAGTAAGTAAGTATCTTACTAGAGAAGTCATTTTTGGATCCAAAAGGTTTCTGGCTGAAACTTTGCATGGTGATAGCTGAGGAAATTTTATTGGTGAACACAAAAAATTGTATAAAACCATCAAATTGTTATAACACAGGAAACTTGAGGTTGGTAACTTTGAACCCTTTTTTAACCCAATTAAATCCCCCAGTGCAGGACAATTTTTTGTGTGCACTAATAAAATTTCCGCAGCTATCACCCGGCAAAGTTTCAGCCCGAAACCTTTTGGATCCAAAAATGACCTCCCTAGTTAGTCGCAATCTCTGGGTTTTCCCACAAACCACAGAACAATTGTAGCGGTTCTATTTAAACAATTTGGACAAGGTCTTCAGCAGACCAGCCTGTTGTGAAAATTAAGAAAAAGACAGAAGATTCTGCACTTGCTTGTACCAAATAGAATTTAAGCTTGAACGCCGGCACTCATCGGTAATTTAAATTAGCTTAATTTACTTAAATTGTTGATTACTTACTTGGTTACTTGGTTAGTCCATGGCAATCGTGAGGATTGCGGACCATCTCTCTCCAGACGCTGCGACTTTGTCTTGCCATTGTTGGGCCAAATACAAAGTACGGAAACGTTGGTACGGAAACGAATATTTTGATGCCGTCAGCGTTGCGTTCGCGTTGCGGTCGTCAAATGCCGGGTACACCTTGATTAGCTGTCTGTGTCTCTACATACACTAAAGGAAGGACAAAAAGCTAGGCCGTATTTTTAGAAGGGTTATTTTGAAATATTCCGATATTTTATGGAGATGTGGATGAGGTTATCTTAGACTGTTTCGAATGATATGCAGGGAAAGGTTGAAATATTTTTTAGAATAATTAAATAACAAAGATATTGTAGTATAAAGCTGAAAAAACAGCTACCACAGCAAATAAGGCTTAGGTACCTAAGCCTAAGCCTTTCATCTGAAAATGAACTTCCATCCAAATACTATTATATTATTATCATATTTATTTGTATTGTATTTATAATTATCTCAATATAAATAGTTTCCCACAATAATGGCCTAATATTCAAATGATTCACTATTCGCGTCCACTCTCTCGCTTTCGTGTACCCGGCATTTGACGACCGCAACGCGAACGCAACGCTGACGGCATCAAAACATTCGCCACACTGGGTCACAGAGTTGTACACCAAAAATGAGACGACCAAGACGCATATCATGAGACAAGACGCTAATGTGCGAATGCAGTTATTTTTTATTTATTTTTTAAAGTAGGATAACTTGATTTTTATTTCATTTTAATGTTATGGGGATAATATACAAATTGCATGAATTCTGTGTGTAAAATTTTTTAGCGATCCGACAACTTTTTTTTCTTAATCTCATCTTTGGATGGATATAGGATATTATTGTTATAAAATTTTTGGTATAATAATGGGCTCATATTAAAGAGCATCCAATTTTGTACTAATTGTGAAATTGTTATTGATGGTTACAATAGTTTTAGCGAGTTATCAATGTTTTTGTATATCGCACTTAATGGAGTGTCCATTATAAATTGTTCATTTTCAATTGAATATTAATTTAGATTGGAAGAGAAGAGATGACAACGTCCCTGATAGTCGATGATCACCGGAATACTCAAGTCTAAGCTGTGACATAGTCAAGGAAGTGATATAATGATCAGTAATAAAGGAAAAAGTATGTGATCATTAAGACTTAATATATATTGATTAAATATTAATTTAGATTGGAAAAGAATAGATGGCAGCATCCCGGCTAGTGATTGATTTCCGGAATAGTCGGAAATATAAGACTTTTTAAATTATTTTTGTTAATAAACTTTTTTACGTTTCTCTGTGGTTTCTTTTCAGTTACATGATCATGTGTTATGTGATCATTATGGTAGAACCCTTTTCATCAATGGATCTTCCAAGGCTCATCATAAATTATTGTTTTTGATAAGCCGTCGTTGGGCGAACAGCTTCGTTGAATATATTAAAACATAATTACCAACGAATTATGATTACTAGCCTTATCTTTAAAAACATTCACAAATCTTCCTTTGTATGATTCATAAAATTCTTCCATTTTGCTTTCGTTGACACAAAAATTTAGGGATACTCTAGTTGCATTAAATATTTAATCTTTTCTAGAATTCGGATGCAAAGCTTATGTGTTATGATTATATTATTTCAACTAATTAAAATAATAGCATTTAAAATTAGTTTATTTACAATACGATAAAAATGAATTTAGCTTATATATTTCCGACAATTCCAGTGATCATCGACTATAAGGGACGTTGCCATCTATTCTTTTCCAATCTAAATTAATATTTAATCAATATATATTAAGTCTTAATGATCACATACTTTTTCCTTTATTACTGATCATTATATCACTTCCTTGACAATCTATCCGTTTATATTTCCGACTATTCCGGAAATCGATCACTAGCCGGGATGCTGCCATCTATTCTTTTCCAATCTAAATTAATATTTAATCAATATATATATAAAGTCTTAATGATCACATACTTTTTCCTTTATTACTGATCATTATATCACTTCCTTGACTATGTCACAGCTTAGACTTGAGTATTCCGGTGATCATCGACTATCAGGGACGTTGTCATCTCTTCTCTTCCAATCTAAATTAATATTCAATTAAAAATAAACAATTTATAATGGACACTCCATTAAGTGCGATATACAAAAACATTGATAACTCGCTAAAACTATTGTAACCATCAATAAAAATTTCACAATTAGTACAAAATTGGATGCTCTTTAATATGAGCCCATTATGATACCAAAAATTTTACAACCAAAATATCCTATATCCATCCAAAGATGAGATTAAGAAAAAAAAGTTGTCGGATCGCTAAAAAATTTTACACACAGAATTCATGCATTTTTTATATTAACCCTATAATATTAAAATGAAATAAAAATCATGTTATCATACTTTAAAAAATTAACTAATTTAACGCGTTTCCGAGTGGTTCGTCAAATGTGCTCTAGTGACATGTGTGTTATTTGAAAAAAGTGTAACATGATTCTCTGTTGTTCTAACCCAGTGTGCATTCGTTTCCGTACCAACGTTTTCGTACTTTGTCTTTGGCCCATTGTTGACCAAGTCGTTTTCCTCTCAAGGATTCCAATCCTTCTTCTTCCTTTGGTGGAGACCTTATGCACGTAATCAGACGTCCACTTACGGATGACGTCGGCCCACCGCTCTTTCGGTCTGCCTTTACTTCGTGTGCTGCAACGGGGGTCCCATTCTGAAAGTATTTTGCACCAACGGTCGGGTGGCATTCGAGAAATGTGACCGGACAATTTCAACTTATTTTTATCCGCAATGATCCCTACATCAATTTCGTTGCAACCGGAATAGAAACATATGGCATTTGCACATCGTTGTAATCGCTCCAACTTTCACTACCGCACTCCACTGCCACGATCAATGCGTATGTTGCAAAAAAGTGTGGACAAATTGCCAAACCACGCCATTCACCTTTTATTTAAATTCTTTGTTTTTTTAAGGATTTTAAAATCGTTTTGAACCTTAAAACAAATTAATAAATCATTAATCAATAATTCTAAACGATTTCTAAAACAAATTAAATCAAATTCGAAGAAGTTATGATTCTAAAAATAAAAAGAATTTAAATAATAAGTGAAGGTTGTGGTTTTGCAATTTGTCCACACTTTTTTGCAATATACGCATTGTTCGTGGCAGCGAAGTGCTACCGTATAAGAGAGCTGGTATTATGTTTTGCATGATGAGCTCCTTGATGCGTTTCTTGTCTAAGTGCGGCAATAGTATTTTACACTTAGAGAAAGATGATTTGCAGCGCCTGGATATTTCTTCGTCAAGAGAGCCATCAATGTTTATCCAGCTTCCCAAATATAATATGGAATAAAAGCAAAAAAAAACTTTCGCTTATTTCAAATGAGCCATGGATTCCTTGTGTCGAAAAAATAAATAAACAAACTACAAATATAAATAAATGATAATATCGAATAAATAAGCGTCAAGGTCATGCAATTGAGGATAAAATAAATGAAAAAGTTGATTTTTCATTTATTTCCGTGAAATTGTGATAAATTCGCCGTTATTTTGTGCGATTCAAATAATTTTGGACGCTGTACAATGACCGAATCAATATCTTTTGCACTGGTCCACTCATTGCCTCTTAAAGCTCGTTTTGATTATAACATTTGTGCACGTTTCAGGTCGAATGTCTAAGTTGTGTTCTGTATTCATGGATAACACTGTTTCTAATTTGCTTGCCGGTAGCAACAGGCTGTGGTGGAAAGAAGAAAGATGTCGGCTGGCTCGTTTTGCGATCATTCGTTGATGGTTTTCATTTCAGGGTGCTTCGCAAAAATCAAATAGCGTGGATAAAAATGCGGCGCCGAATGGGCAGCCGGGAGCGGCTCCGGCGAATGCAGCGCCTGCTGCTGGTGGAGCTGCCGGAGGTGCTGCTGCTGGAGGTGGCGATAATAAGGAAGGCGAGAAGAAGGATCAGGTGAATTGGCTGGTTTTAGAGCATAAAGTGTTTGGTTGTAGTCGAAGAAGGAAAAGAGCAATAAATCGAAGAAGGACTCGAAGAAGGACGATGCAAAGGGCAAGGATAACTTCAAGAAACCAGAGGATGAAGCTGCAGTGGCCGGTAAAAAGGATCCCAACTATCAGACACTAGCTGGACTTGATAACGACGGAGTCTTCGGTGCTGACAAGAATCCAAAGAAGAAGTTCAAGGCTCCGGAGAAGGTTGAGAAGGCTGATGCGAAGGATCCACAGTACGAGGTATGTCCCTTCCCTCCAAGCTAGAAAAAAGGCAAAACAATTGAAGACACTGGTGGGTCTTGGCGAGGAAGTCTTCAAGGATGGTGAGAATAAGGACGGCGAGAAGAAGAAGAAGGAGTTTAAGGCACCAGACAAGGTTTGATCTTATAATTGTGGCGATTTGACGATTTATTATTAGGTGACGAAGGCGGATGCGAAGGATCCACAATATGAGACGTTGAATGAAGTTGATAAGGAGATATTTAATAATGATGAGAAGAAGGATGACAAGAAGGGTGATAAGAAGGATGATAAGAAGGCGGATAAGAAGGATGAGAAGAAGGACGATAAGAAGGCTGATAAGAAGGATGAAAAGAAGGATGACAAGAAGGATAAGAAGGAAGAGAAGAAAGAAGAGAAAAAAGAAGAGAAGAAGGAGGAAAAGAAAGACGATAAGAAGGAAGAGAAGAAGGACGATAAGAAGGATGACAAGGAGGATAAAAAGGATGATAAAGAAGACGATAAGGAGGATAAGAAGGAATAGATTCTGCGAAATTTATAAAATTTTGAGTTTTTATAATCTTCTAGAATAAACTAGAATCGTTTTTGATTTGTTGATAAATGTGAACAAGCCAATTGAATTATAAAAGAACCGATTTTTTAAATTTGCACGCGGAATTGGAAGGAAGTGGAAGTATACATATTAATATGCTAGTATTGCTGGAATATATTATATAATCAGCCGATTTTTACGAGTGCGAACATTTCTCGAGGGACGGATCCATTCAGTCGAATGGTTATTGGTTCAGTTCATTTCTGAAGAAATTTATGAGCAATACTCTTATCTAGTTTTTAATACTAACTTAACTATCTAATCAATTCATTTACCAATTTATGGAAAGAAAACCGATCCAACATTGTTTTTAAAAATTTTTATTTTAAATTGGCGGTAAATGCAGGTTTCCAGCCGTATTATTGCGTCGAGTGTTGAGGTGACGAGAAATTGCATACTTGTTTTTTTATTTTTATTTTTACCTTTTACCTAAAATATTCTCTGCGTTAAGCTAACAAGCCTCTTTGAAAAGTACAAATTATTCCAAACATTTTGGTCTCGTTTTGCCATATGTTGTCAAGTTTTTCTTCCTTCTCCTAAATAAACTTTAATAAATTAAATAATAACAATTATAGACTATTTCATATTTTTTGACGACCCATCGCATAAATCTACGCGTTGCGACAGTTCGTTATAAATAGAGAGTTGTCTTTTGTGTCTATTTATAATGGTCTTGCTGCGCAGCGGTTCGCAATGCGCCGTCAAAAATTGAAATAGCCTATAGTAAAATGAATTTAGGAGGGAAAAAATTGGCTATAAACTATAAAAATTTTTGAAGACGCAGTTGCGAACCATATTTTTGCTGCCTAGAAAGGCATCTCTGCCTAATGACGATAATAATACCTAAATGTTTTGATAATTGGGTTGTAAGGGTCATATTAAAGCAAAGCCTACTTGATGTTAGAATTCACCATTACTTACTTGATTACTTGATTAGCCCGTATCAACCGTGAAGGTTGCGGACCTCCAGACGTCGAGGCTCTATCTCGCCAATGTCGACCAAGCCACTTTCTTCTTCTTCCATTGATTCTACTAGTGGAGGTTTCGTGCACATAATCGGACACCCATTTACGAATCGGGTCCGCCCAGAGCTCCTTCGGCCTTCCTTTGCTTCTACCGCCACATCGAGGGTCCCATTCTGTAATGATTTTACACCATCTTTGAGGTGGCATCCGTGCAATATGGTCAGCCCTTTTCATCATCTTCTTCTTATCCACGTTAGAAAGACATATCTGCCTAATGACGATAATAATAAAAAATGTTTTGATAATTGGGTTATAAGAGTCATATTAAACCAAAGCCTACTTGATGTTAGAATTCACCATCTGCCATACAACTATGAGCCCTAGAAATTAATTTCCGTATTTTTTTGTTGATATTTTCTCAAAAAACGGATTTGGTCAATGACTGATGGTCCGGCGAGGAAGAGCTTTAGGGAATTCAAAAAATTCTAGATGAATGAGACGGCCTTTCAAACAGTTAAATGATTGTATGATGAAATCCAGATGTTAACATTGACGTAATTATTTTTGATAATAATTTTTCGTGATTTTTTAATCGTAAAACCCACTTTGTGAAGATTCTGTAAAATCTTTTTATGATTTCTCGAAATTATATATAGAAGCTCATAAACCCGCCGTAAGTGAATATTTAGTGTAGATATTAATGTTCTCGGATAGTTGAGAGTAAGTTCTCGCATAGTTGAGAGTAATTCTGATAAAGTTTTGTGAAAATTAGCATTTAATTTAGACGTTCAGTATAATAAGGCACGGTTAAATAATGCAAAATGTTTATTTCCATTTGTCGTGCATAAGTTCTGAAAAATGTATTTTTTGTGATTGCTTAAATTTCAGTAAAATATTCTCTTTATTTCTTAACACTTGTAAAATGTCCGTATAGTTTGTGGATACAACCTATGCAGGAAATTAACGCGGAAATTAATTTTTATTTTTTTAATATTTTGGGTATACATTTTAAGTTTCCTCTGGTAGAAAGAATGAATTTGTAGGAGAAATTAATTCATTTATAGAACTTTGAACCTCAACTGCATTCCTTAATTATTAATTTTTTAAAATGTTTATTTGTCTTGATTTTTCGCGTGTTTGTTGAAGCTCCCAATTAACGTCGTTGAGGTAATTATTCGTCATCTTAAAACGCGACTGAATAATGAAGTTGACCAAGCGTTTTAAGAAATAAAAATCTGTTAAATTGTTGAAGACTAAGTACATATGATTTAAAAGCACACGCTGCTTGAATACCTTTAACATTGCACAATTTTATCCTGAAGAAGCGGAACAATCCCCATTGCATTCAATCATCATTTAGTTTATCATTATTTGTTATCGATCACATGCCCATCGCCGTCAACGGGACGAATCGATCAGTCATAAGTTGTTTGTTTGACTCTTTAATTGTCGTCATAGAGTACACTTGGATCCATCATGTGGAAGAGGTTTTTGAAGGTGGTTTTTACAGCTGAGCTTTTGAATCCGTCGTTTTCATGTTGGAAATGAATGGGAGGGAATCATATAATCTAACCTCATGAGATCATTGAATAGATAAAGTAGGTTATAATTAAAAGTTATGCTCGCAGAACGGGTCATTTAGAAATTGTCGGTAAGATAAGGCGTTCTAATTAACTCATAGAAACACATTGAGCATACCAACTGAGCTTGTGAAAATGTGAGCTCTAAAAATTATTGGCAATTTTGGCAATGTTTGTTGGCAATCTGAATTTTGATGTTTATAATAGTTATAGTCGTCGCCAAATTCGATTACCACCGCAAAATGTGGCGCACTTTTTTAAATAATATTTTTTCATTTAATTTTTATGATTATTATTATTTTCCACATTTATTACACGATGCAAACAACATCTAAAACATATTCTTCAATTTATTTATGCAAAAACAGTATAGAACGAGTATAAACAAGAAAATAATCATAAAAATTAAATGAAAAAATAATATTTAAAAAAGTGCGCCACATTTTGCGGTGGTAATCGCATTTGGCGACGACTATAAATTATTTTAATAACTTTTCGTGATTATTGGTTATTCTGACATGACTAATCGATTAAGCTAAATTTATGTAGGGACATTCCGTCCCCTTTAAGAGAGAATTTACAGGGATAAATAATGATCCCCTCATAAGGATAAAGTAAGACGTTGAATATTTCAAAACCCCTGCAAAAGGTTGTGCTATCTAATCCGCACTTAATATTTCCCACCACTTTTTTCAAATTTCGTAAATAAAATGTAATATTTCCGTGTTGTTATACAATTATAGCATCCCACACGAAAGTCATATTAATTTCGAGAATTTCAGCAAAAATTAAAACTGCTATGTTTCAATATGACTTATTTTTGGTGACAAAATTAGACGTCAATGAAAACATAAAAGCGGATTAATTTCTCTCAAAACAGAGGCTATAGCTATAGTTATTATCATAATCGTAATCTGAAATAGTTATCTCTCATTCTAATGAAAGTATTTCATCATATTACGAATAATTGACGTAACGTGCGAAAATCTTGTGTTTGTTGGGAATTGGTGTCAGCGTTTAAAAGTGAGTAAATCAAACTTTATCATTTTTATATTTATATAAATCAAAAACCGATTCTAGGACGCTTTTTTAACATTCACATAGTAAACATAACTAAAGGATTACTAATTAATGAATTTGGTTTATGTGTGCAGCAATTTTAGAATTTCAAATTTATTATATTACGTTTCTGTTATCTTTTCACCGAAAAAATAAGTCAAAATTATACAATGACGGTCATGAATTATATAATGCTTATTCGTATATCTCCACTGACGCGCAGAAGACTCTGAGAGGAATGCACAAATCGCAGAGCAATTGTGTTCTATCTTTAATGACATCCTAAAAAGCGGAAAATTGATTGGACTTTAAAAGTGGTTATTATAATAGAGCAGTAGGTATTTATTAGCTGACCAATAATCGGCATGGTGACGTGCTCCTTTTTTATAAACAAGTTGTCGTCGTTTTAGTCGGATCTTGTGCATTCACTCCTCCGCATTAATGAATATTTCGAAATGTTTCTTCAAGAAATTTCTGTTTGTTTTTATATTGTTTGTTGTTCCCTGTTGTTTGTGAGAGAATATCATCTTCAGTTTTATTATCAATGTTCAAATTATTTTCAATATGATCGCTTATGAAAAATATCAGTGTTTGAGATGTTTTTTCTAATGTTATTGAAGGACATTCGAAGATGTAAGTATTTTTTAAAATAGCTTTATCTGAATATTGTTTAGTACCGTTTTTGGAGGACAATCGAGATTGATTTCGCAAGCGATGAGTAGATTAGTTGAAATGATCACGGTGAAATTATTATCTCATCGATTTTTATCATCACGAGACGCCGATACCGTGTTTTGTGACATTTAATTGTTTTATTTAAGTACTTTACCCAATAGTGGTTGTTCTTTTGAAATCGTAAAAATTACAGCGCGTTTTTAACCCCTTGATGAGGGGTTGTGGCGAGTAGGAGAAAGAACTTATACACGTCATAGGATAAGAAGCTTGCGCCCTTGTCTTGTTCTTGTTTTCTTTTGCCTGACTGCTCTCGAAACTTTTCGCTCTTCGCCGTTTAGTGTTCGTTCTGCCGTCAACAACAATAATAATAATAAGCTGAACGACTATTCCGGGAAGACTGAAAACATTCCTACTATTCTCTATCACATATTTATTAAGCTATAATGGAAAACAGAATAATAATTATTTCTTGTTTTATTTTTTTGAAATAACCGTTTTGTCCTTATTAGATTTTTAGGAAATAGAATAGAATATAATTTATTCAGTCAATACAGCCTCGGTGTAAACAAGAATGCGATAGATAATTGTTGAAATCATTTTGTGTAAAAAAGTACAGGTTATATTTGTTATTTCTGTCAATATAGAAGTTGTGACCCAACCCAAGTTTGATTAAAACAGCAAAGGTTAGTGCTATGTTGCTTGAATGTGTTTTATAGTATTTTATAACATAATAGGGAATGAGTTATTATCATCGTGGAGCATTTTAATCATTTATAGTACTTTGCATAATATAAAATATAGGGACGTGATGTTAAAGTGCAGGGATCCGGAATGTATAATGAGTTCATTGTCCGTAGTCATTGAATTGAATTGATTTCGTTGCATTCTATTATATGACCAATTTGATTGATTATATACATGAGATTTGGCGAAGACGGATTTTTTCGGGTCCTCTACATTTTTTTGTTTATTTGCGATCATCGTTATTTTCTGCGCCAGGATCACCAATTGTTTAGGTTATTTGTTATGAAATATAAACATTTTAATTTGAAATGAAGTAAATATGTTTTTTATTTAAATTTTTTACTAGCGAATGATTCCATAAACAAAGTCTTATCTTTCACAATTTTGCAATAGTACGATTTTATAAATATTGACAGTTTTCAATAATAGTTTTTTGGTAAATTATTGAGTAACTGTTTGCTAACGTTATGGGCTTGTAAATAACGTAGACTCAGTATGATTTTAAAGAATCACGTCGGTAATGAAGATAATTATATAATAAACTAACAAATTCATAAATATTTTATTCATGAACATTATCATTCACCTGTATTTTCTTATGGCGAATAGAAGAGGGAAAAATTAAGGATCTTGTCTAAAAAAATTTTAATTTTTTATGAATTGTCCTTTTCAGAGTTAAAAATAAGAAAAATTGGGTTCTCGTTTAGACAGTCTCTTTTGTATCTCATCAATGTGTGTTGTCTCAGAAAATCGAATAATATACATTGAAGAGGAATAGATGCCGAAGTCCATTGTGGCCTTCCAAACGAGACTATCATTTTTATTTAGTTTTTATGCTCGTCCATTAGGAAACGACCTTTGAAGAGTACAATAGAATATATTAGTTTTCCGACTTGGACTAACGCAAATAAGAAAAAAATTATGCTCTCGTTTGGACGGCCACAAATGTGTCGTCAATTTTTATGAAACAACACGACTTGATGAAATACAAAATAGTGGCAGTCAAAATGAGAACATCAATTTTTCTTTTTTTTTTTCCTCTCCAGGCATAGACTTCTGAAAATGACAATAAAACGACTAGATTTTCTCATCTTCGATAATAATAATAATAATTTGAAATATAAAACTTGAAGCTTCACAATGACAAAGAAAAATGTTAAATATTTGGCCTTGTGCAAACTATTAAATGCCATTTTACTAGTTTTTTTTTCATAAGTTCTCATCTCGTAGTGTGCCGCGATAACAAACAAACAGACTGTTTGTATATATTTATTTTTAGTAGTCAACTCATTTTTCGTTCTCATGTATTTGTTGGTAAAATAATTTAAAAAAAAAACTAGTAGATGTTCGAGAATACCGGTAATAATCTTCGTAAGTGATTATGCTGGTATAAATATTATACGGCTAATAATTGTTTGGGCAAGGTTGCCTAGCGATAAGAAGAATATAATTGATACGGGTAGTTGATCCGCTTGGTCGATAACCGGGCCAATATGACGAAGGCGGAACAAATTGAAATTTGAAATCGTCTGGATGATTTAAACCGGGGACTCTGCTGCAGCTCGTGTTTCCATGCCAATTAACGGCGTGGACAAATAACTAGTATTTGCGGACGGACCCACTTGGTTCACCGACGAGCGGACGGGCGGGACCTGTCACTGAATGGATGTGAATGCGAATGAACCTCTTCAAAGGTCGACGTTTTGTTGTGTGTCTATTGCCAGCAAACATACCTTTGCTGGAGTTTTTTTATAATGGATATCGATTTTCCTTACTTTTAATTGTGTGCGATGTTTGATGACTTTGTTCCCATTATTGAACAATTTGATAAGATTGTACATTGCTTCTTGGTTTTAATTCACGACGTCATCATTTCTGAAATCTTGTGAGTAATTATTTGTTCGTTTGAACTTTGTCTCTGAGGATTAAATCAATATCAGCTGACTAAAAACGATGACGAGATGACGAATAAAAAATAGTGCTCAACTCCTTTTCTTTGCCCAGTAGTGTCTTTTTTTGTTATGCTCCGACATTCCAGTGAACCCTGAGAGTAGTGCTGCTGCGGCTGCTTCGTATATGTGTGCTCTTGTGGTGGTGGCTGTGTGGTGCTTATGGTGTTGGCGGGTGGGGAAAGAGAAGGACAAGAGACAATATCGAGCTTTTCCACTGCGGCGCATGCTATTTCGTGGCAACGGGTTCGCTAGAGCGACACGATGCGTGCGCGTCGCGGTTGCGAATTGTCATCGTGTGATGTTGGTCGATAGGAGAAGGCAAGGCCCCTGTTGGGGCTGCCTACGGGTAGTCGATGTTCAGTTTTCATCTCAAACAACCGCTGAGACTGCTGATTTTAGATTTTTTTTTAATTTTTAAATCAATTTATTAGTGGATATTTTTATTGTCACTGTCATTATTATTAGGATTTGTTATTGTTTTCCAAATTAAGAAATAATTGATGTTTACATCATATTTTCATTCTTTTCTATTGATCGAGAATGTTCGAAACGTTTCTTATATCAAATGAAAGTCGATTAAAACCTAGAATCTTACTATTGGTTTGTACTTGAGTTCTATTTGGTTTTTGCTTCGGCAATAGAATCTCCAAAGTGCACTGCTAGTACAAACCTCTGGGATCATGTGCACTTTTCAAGTTAGTCATTCATTGCCCGCCTTTTCAGATTTTCATGTGTTTTAATGATTACTTTCCTGATTTTTATTATTTCAGAGACTAGGTTCCTGTGTTGTGTATAGTTTTCGAATTTTTCGTAAAACTCTCAGCTCAACTTAATTTTTAAGGCGTTTTAAGAAAATTTCATAATTTTGCTTTAATTCATCTGATTAAAATGTATTTCTTTTGTGTTTGTATGCCTATACCGATATAATATGCACCTCTTAACAAACAAAATAGAGTGGTGTAAATGTGTATATTGAAATTCGTTTGAATAGAGGCGCGATCATGCGGGCGAATCATCGTATATTCGCATACACACACACGCACACCAACACACATATACACGGCAGCGAGGCAGCTGTCTGTTCTTCAGACGGGGCGCTCTCGTTGCCAACCAGCCAGTCAGTCAACTAAGCAGGCCAACAGCCATTGAATTTCTCGTTTAGACAGCGAAGAGTTTGTCATTTGAATAGGTCGTAAGATGATGGCAAAAAGTGAAATTAGAATCAGACGTATTGTCACATGATGTGTCATATGTACTAGTGAAAATAGTTTTTTTTTAACTATTATATCTTTATTGTATAATATTTACGTGAAACTGATGTTATCGATTTTAGCGTGAGATTTTCTATTAGTCTGATAATTTTATTAGAGTTATTACTGCAATCTACTCGTTAACTACTAGCCCTAATGTTCAGAAGTAAGAATCTTGTATTCGATGTGGTTTCGTTGTTATATCGATTTATTGATTGTTTTCTATATTGATATATGATATTGTAGGAAGTCGTAGAGGACAACAAATGGAGAACGAACAGCAACAAGCTTCAACTAATTCTGTCTGCCGTGCCGGTTGTGGATTCTTCGGATCATCCGCCACTGAGGGATATTGTTCAAAATGTTTTAAAGATACTTTGAAACGGACACAGGAGGCTGTTAGACTTTCGTCACCGGGTAGGTACAATTGGGGGAAAGTATAAAGTTGGTATGAGAAAAGATTGTTTGGCAATCTGTCATTGGTTGTTATGTTTTTGTCTGGCATTGGGGAATTGATTTTCTTAGTTTTGGTTATTTCGCGCAATTTTGATTAGTTGTAAATTATATTATTTTTGCTTGTTTAGAAATGTCTGGAGTATTTCATAAATATTTTCTTTTCAGTTGTTTCTTCGATGGCTGCGACGTCTTCCAATGTTCCATCAGAATCCGTGGAAACTTGTGGGAAAGCATCATTAGCAGCAGCCGAAGTTACAGCAAAGTTAGAATCTGAAGAAGCGCTCAATCTTTCTAATTCAATTAGCTCTGAAGCTTCGTATGTTTTATTGTACCGCAAATTGTTTCATTTTTATGATTTTAGTACCGAAAACCCAGCTGTTGCGGTTGTTGTCGAAGCTCCAGCTCCGGTGAAAAAAGCCAATAGATGTCAAATGTGTAGAAAACGGGTTGGATTGACGGGTAATAAATTAAGGCTTATTTTTATTGAGGGCAATGTTGAATTTAGGTTTCACTTGCCGTTGCGGTGGATTATATTGTGGCGAGCATAGATATGATAAAGCTCACAATTGTGATTTCGATTACAAGACGATGGAACGTGAGGCGATTCGCAAAGCAAACCCGGTGGTGGTTTCGGATAAAGTGCAACGAATCTAAACGAATTCTAATCTCGTTTCGTCTTCTGAATACATGTATCGTGATGGTTGTGTTGTCTATTTCTGTCCTCCCACAAAGCAAACACGTACATAAAAATTGTCGAAATTTGTCAATCATAAGAACAATAGCAATTTCAGCTTCAACAATAAAACCAATTTTGCCTTGAACACAATTTAAATGTTTTTTCTTTTGAAATGTTTCACAACTAGTCTCGATGCGCTGTGTTTTTGTCACATCCGAAAACCTCATTTGAAACTCGAGGATTTATGTTTAATCTATTGTGTTTTATTTCTTGCGTTCCTGCTCTTTGTTTTGTTCCTGAAGAAATGGTCTTCAGGACATTCTTGTATACACTTTCTTTTATATGTGAACTGAAATGTAACATATTTCTTAGCTTTTTTAAAAAAAAGATCATTGTTTCGAACAATATATTGTTCGGCTATTATATATATTATATATACATATATCTGGCGTATATATTGTTTGTTAATATCTTTGGCCCCACCTCGCCTTTATTTGGTTTTCTAGTGTATATTTGATTTTCTTTCCTATGTTTTCTTCCACTTACTAGATCTTAATCTTAAGATTTAAGCATTGTCAAGGATTACTTTTCTTTATAGTTATAATATTGAGCTCGGGTTTTGTCTTCGTGTTTTTCTTTTAATAGTTAAAATAGTTTAGGTAATGAGAAGGAATTACCGAGCTGAATTTGAAGAGACTGTATTATTTTGAGAATGAAAATAAACATTTTGTGACATATTTCCTTGACATTGTTTGAATGCTGCTTTCATTGTTGGATTTAATATTTTCTTTGCCCACGATTCGGAGCATGATGAGCGAAAATGGTTTGTTTTAAACCATATTAAGCTTGTTTTGTTTTGCTCATTATTTAATTGAGCTAAATCCCGGAAATTATGATCATTATTATTCTCTACGTTTTTATTCTTCTTTTTACATTTAATTGTGTCCTTTTTAGTTTATTCAAATATATAAATGGTTAAACCTAAAATTATAATTCAAAGGATTTGGAAGAGATTTTTATAGGATTTTTTTGAAATTTTGGTTATCAAATAAAGGTAATTTTGTATATATTAGGTGTACAAGTTTCACTCGGCTTTGATTTATTATTCATTATCATGGTGTTTGTAATTGAATAAATAATATTTATGAATAATTGTTTGCTTTTTCTCATTTCGTTATTTAAGGTCAGGTGGGTGATTAGAGAAATATTTGATTAAGAATTTCTTAAGGCAAAGTTTTTGATGTTATAAATGTTCCAATTCATATTCTAGGAGATTTATCAGAATTTTATGCTTTTCCGTAGAGTATCTCACTCGACATCTGAAGCAGATTTTATTACAGCTATTCTGTATTAAAGTTAGATGAAGCCTGTTCGGAAACGTCATTTTTGTTGATACGTGATTCCGTCCAAACAAAAAATACAAGTTTAGTGTACGTCAATGGTAAAAATTAAAGCTCCATGTATTTCTTCAGATGTTTGATGTTTTAAGCGACTAGTTTACCAAGAAATTAGTGGAATTTTTGATGATATGAGTGTTCCTTACCAATTAACTTTTGGAAATTAGAATCCACGTCAAGGTCATATTAGAATTAAACTATATGATCTCGCCTAAGCTTCACTTGATCCGTCAATCAGCTAAAGATAATCATTTCTGTTGCCTACTCGTCTAAAAATATTCATTTTTCAGTGATATAATAATAAGTATGGCACGATTTACAGCATCCCGATGTTTCCTCCAGCATTTTTCTCCAACACGATTCTGAATACATTTGATCCTTGGCAATTTTCCCTAAAATTAAATATACATTTTTAAAATATGCACAATGCTAATGATAGCCTTATCAAATTTGTTTCTTTTTGATAAATTTGGTTGAGGCTATTGCTATAGTTAAACAAATAACAATGGGTTAAAAAGATGTTAACGAAAAAATAATAAAATTTTGGTCCGCAATAGCTCGTCATAAGAACACCGAACGCAATTTAACAGTATTTTATTGAACCTGAATGAACCTGAACCTGAACTTGTCAAGATAAGTGCAGTAGCAATGATAAGATAAATTTATTATTCACAAACTATCAATAAATAAAATGAAGCTCACGTTGATTTAAAATGATCTAACTTTGAAAACCATTTCAATTTTTTTGTTAAATGTTGTCTTGTTAAAATTATCACTCGAATTGTATTATCACTTGGTTAGCACTAGATTAAGAAAAAAATAAATAACACTGTAAGTGGCTCAAAAGTTAGCGCGATCGGTGAATTGACGTTGTCTAGAATGTCGGATAGCAGTGGTACGAAATCAACAGACAGCACAAATGAGTCGGCGTTATCGCCAAAGTGCGCCTATTTCCACGGAGTCATTCAGCGACAAGATGCCGAGGAGATTCTGCTCAAGAGCGGCGACTATCTGTTACGAATGTCGGATGTGAATGGCGAAGCGGTGCTTGTACTATCGGTCAAAAGTGATGTGGACAACTCGTCCAAGGTGATGCATTATTGCGTTCATGCGGATGGCCAGAATTCGCGGTTTTGGCTCAACGATGATCATAAGGAAACGTCGATAACAAAACTCATCGAGTGGCACGCGGCGACGAAAACGCCGCCGGCGCGTGGATCGCCAGCGCATTTGGTGAATGCGGTGCCGAGAGCCGCTTGGCAACTCGACCATGACTCGATAGTGCTGAGTAAGAAACTTGGCGAAGGCGCGTTTGGTGAGGTGTATCTTGCCGAGTGCAAAACGGCAGATGGCAATGACAAGAAGGTGATTGAATGCGCGGTGAAGACGGTCAAAACCGAGCTGACGAGAGCCACAAGGACCGCGTTTTTGAAAGAAGCGCGTCTGATGCGGAAGTTTCGCCACCCGCACATTGTTCAGATTATTGGTGATATTGGTGGTAGTTGATGGTTGTTTCATTTCGCTTTTTTATAGGACTGGCGGTTCATGCAGCGCCCGTGATGATTTTGATGGAAATGTGCCCACGTAAGTGGTTTCTTTCTAATCTTGTATAACATCTGCTCTTGGCGCGCCGTCCCTGCGAAGAAATAAATTTTGTTACCTGAAATTCTGGAAATTGTTTTAAAAACGAGATTTATGGGGAAATTTTTTTTTATATTTTCATTCGGAATTGTAACAAGACAAATAAAACTGATTATTGTATAGGTATATATTAAAATGCGTGTACTTATACGTGTACATGGCTACTGAAATGCTGTTTGATGTTTGAGAACAAATATTCACCTGAATGTATTGATTGGTTTTGTTTTGCAAATCACAGGAATACAAACCATGGAAAAATGATCTTAAAACAAGGAAATATGGGAGCTGGGAGCAATAAATAAAATCCATGGTAAAGATATTAAAAATCAAACTTTGCGTTTCTTGGTTATTGCGTAAAATAAAATGCGAAAGTTCAAAATCTTGTCCCAATATCACGACCAATGATTTAATTCGAATATTAATTGTTATCAAAGCACATGCAAAAAGCACCTCGCGTCCTAACAGGAGCACTTTTCTTGCAAAACACAGTCAAGGAAGCTCCCAGTAGGAAGTGCAGAGGGTCTCGTAATATTGATAAAATTAATTCTCTTTAAAGGACAATAACTAGAAGTGGTTAGGTCACATTAGCGCAAAGTATTAGGTCTAGAAATAAATTTACGAATTTTGTTACACATATTAAACTATTGTCGTTTTCAGAGATCGGTGCCTAATGGAAGAGAAATAAAAGAAGAGAAAATGATAGGCGGACACACGGCCACAAACATTTTTCTCAATTCCTCTTAAATATGTGCTGTCCATAATTTCGTAAAAAAGAATGGCCGTCTAAAAAGAGAGGCCGTCCGAACGAGAACCTCATTCCATCCTAATTTTTTGCTCTTCCATTAGGCACCGATCTCTGAAAACGACAATAGAAAACTGGACAAACTTAATGACGATGTTTTGAATGTTTTAAACTTAAACAACGGACAATCCCTCAAATAATGTTTTCCCGGCGGAATGGTGGACATATTCTGAAACTAAAATAATTATTCTTGTAAGGTACCTGAAGAAGTTTATATATATATATAAGTAGAAAGGTGATAATATAGAGAACCTTGCAACATAAAATTAGTTATATAAATATTTCTATTTTGCCCACCAAATTAAAGTTGTTTTTAGCGTCGTGGTGTTAGTCCATAAAATTGGAGTTTATTTGCAGCTCTTTCTAATGTATTATTGTTACAGAAATATTGGCGAGTATATTGACGTTAATTCATTAGAGGATAAATATACTTAAATCAAGAAAAGAAACCATGATCACGCATGATCAAATTCGAAACCAAAACGTGGACTAATATTTAAAAGGCCACGAGTCAATTCACAATAATTTAGTGTTACTTTGACAATATATTTATAAAAACGAATTAACGATTTAAATTAATTTCTAGACCTAATAGAAATATATTGTTCTTTTCAGAGATCGTTACATAATGTAAGAGGAAAAAAATTAAGATTGATTGAGGTTCTCGCTTGGACGGCCTCTCTTTTTAGACGGCCATTAATTTTTACGACAGCACATATTTAAGGGGAATTGACGAAAAAGTTGTTTGTGGCCGTGTGGCCGGAAAAAAAAAATAATAAAAAAACAATATTTTATAAATTTTAATCCCAATTAAAAAAATGATATTTTCGTTTGGACGGCCACACGGCCACAAACTACTTTTCCATCTATTCCTCTTCAATATGTTCTGTCTATTTTTTGAGACAACACACATTGATGAGAGAGAAAATAGTGGCTGTCTAAACACGATCCTTTTTTGGTTCAAATTTTTCCTCTTCCATTAGGAACCGATGTCTGAAAAGGACAATACATCCGATAATTAATCGTGCTTCTTTCTCTATTTGTTTGATGTAATTCAATACGTTTAAATTATAATTTTCCACGTAACTTTTCTTTTTAATTCCCTGAAATTTTCCGGAATAGCTGGTTGCTGATGAACAAAACTAACACTCGGCAAATGCTCAGAAAGCCGCTGTAAGAGAATGTTTAGTGAAGATATTAATGTTATCGGATAGTTTAGAAGAAATCTGTTAAACGTACATGAAAATTGACTTCTAATTTAGACGTGCAGTATAATAAGAAGCAGTTGAATAACGTGAAATTCTCGCCGGAGGTCGAACAAGTTGAACATCCCGGTTGCAAACCAAATCATTCTGAATGGTGTTCGGGCCTCGTAAATTTTAGTCCACGCTTTTGTTTGGAATTTACTGCGTGATCGTGTGTTGTTTCTTGATTTAATGAAATTGATTCTCACTATTTAACCAACAAAAATACATTAGAAGGAGCTGTAAATAAACGCGTGGTCTTAAATTTGTGGGCTAACACCATCACGGGAATATCAACTTTAATTTGGTGTGCGGTTGCCGCGGTTGAAAATGGAATTCTTGGTGACAACAATCTTTTTCGTATTGAAATGAGCTATAGTAGGGAGCAGACATTTATCACTACCCGTGGTATACTGTACTCAAAAAGGGAATAGATAATACGTGCTCATGGCCGTTGGCGCTAATTTGAATTTAGGAATTTGCTCCCGTCGGAAAATGAAATGAACAATTTTAAGGGCGGTACCCGGGTGTCCTTAAAATGAAATTCTATTTTTTTCCTATATTTTGTTGCTTTTGATGTTTTTATTTTTATATTATGGCTACTTAAGCAGGTTAGAATTTTATTTGTTTTATATAGCACATAAGGCTACAATTTCACGTGTTCGGATAGAAAATTTAGTTTTAAAGAATCCCCCGACGATAGTTTAAGATGTTTATAAAAATAAGCGAAACGGTTCACAGAGGACGTTGAAAGCTATCGGATGAGAAGATAAGAAGAATATCATAACCTATTTCAATTGGAGAAAAAAATTATTCAGACATTTCTTCCTAGCTCCAATGCGAAACCATGTTGTCGAGAATGACTTTTAAGTGCTCACGTGGAAGATATTGTTTTCTCCTCTCAAATTCGAAATAAAATGAAAAGGTTTTCGATTTTTCCTACTATTGCGGGTCAATAGATTTTCCTGGTATGTTTTCCGGACAGAGAACCTCGCCAAACTTGAGTAGCGCAATACCAATTGCATTCTCAGAAATGCAAGCTCATTTGTGGGTAGCTAAGAAAATGGTCTAGTGCAATTTCATAGTTTTTAGATATTTTAAGACATATGCACCAGTGATGGGAGGGACTCCCCCCGATCCCCCCCCCCGACCCGGGTATTTTTCTAAAAAAAGGGTATCCCGGTCCCGGTCCCGGGTGCCGGGTAGGGAAAAAGGGTAGTCCCGGGTTGGGAGAAAGGGAAGTCTGTGTATATTGACAAAGTGGTGTTTTTTGATACATATTGTTATATAATTTAAAAGATATAGGTTCGCTCGTCGGTTGTTCTCGCTCTTCCTCCTCTTTAATTGTCACTATTACCGTTAAGTGATGGGGGACTACCCGGGTTTTGAAGTTTCAAGTTTTTCAATTTTTTGAAGTCCCGCCCGCCCGGAATTCCAAAAAACGGGGCCCCTCACATCACTGATATGCACTCCACTTCCACAAAACCGCACCGCATTGCAAAAGACTTCGCACCAATTGCACGAACACTTTCTTTTAATTTATTATTTTTTTCTCAATATTTTATTAATTAATTATAGTTTAACAAAAGAGTTTGTCTAAATTTTATGTTCTGATAATTATTATATATTGTCCTTTTCAGAGATCGGTGCCTAATGGAAGAGGAAAAAATTAGGATGGAATGAGGTTCTCGTTTGGACGGCCATTCTTTTTTACGAAATCATGGGCAGCACATATTTAAGAGGAATTGAGAAAAATGTTTTTAATTTTATCTTCTTTTATTACTCTTCCATTAGGCACCGATCTCTGAAAAGGACAATATATATATATATATAGTAATTAGTTTTCGTTTAGTATTAATAAATAAAATATTGAAAATATTAATAAATTAAAAGAAAAAGTGCTCGTGTACTAGAGCCGGAATATCGCCGGTATAATTCGCTAGGAGGTATATAACGAATCACAGTTAATTAACTGTTAAAGCTCTTACAGTGCGCCCTGTAGACTGTTTCGTTTAACCTACTTAAAGGGTAGGATAGTAATAGGCTGTTTATTTATGCGTTCAATTTTAATATTATTACTTCGAAAAATAATAAATTTCCTGAAATAATTTTGATCAAACAATATTTTGCAAGGATTTTATTATCGACTATTTCAAATTTTTTTTGTAATTTTAATTTCCGCTTTATGAAGTTAGATTTTCCTCAGTTTTCCGAAAGACAAAATTTTTTAGTAACACGTTTATACCTGCGTGGAATGCTGTGGTCATAATCTTTCTCTCTTCATGTATTCCCACGCCAACTTTAGCGTTTAAATAAAGACCTAAGAAAACATACTAAACCATAGTTTTTCGGTAAAAGAAGCGGTATCCTATATAGTTTAGACTATTCCAGATAAATTTGTGTACAAAATATTCCGAAATTAATACACGCATGCTTATGATACTAATTTAAATATAGTCGTCGCCAAATGCGATTACCGCCGCAAAGTGTGGCGCACTTTTTTAAATATTATTTTTTCATTTAATTTTTATGATTATAATTATTTTCCACGATTGAAACAACATCTAAAACATATTCTTCAATTTATTTAAACAAAAACAGTATAGAACGAGCCTAAACAAGAAAATAATCATGAAAATTAAATGAAAAAATAATATTTAGAAAAAGTGCGCCACACTTTGCGACGGTAATCGCATTTGGCGACGACTATATTTAAAAATTTCCATTTCGAATTGACGTGTATTCCAATTATAATATGATTTTTATTTAGATGGATCCTTATTGTCACATCTACGCAAGAACAAATCAAAAATAACGGCACAAGAGAGGCTTCGATTCTGCGTGGAATCGTCCGATGGATTGGCATATTTGGCGAAGCGCAACTGCCTTCATCGCGACATTGCTGCTCGCAATTGCTTGTTGTCTTCAACGAATGTTGGCGGCATTTGCAGTTTTCTATTAATTTGTTCACGTTTTCAGCAAATTAAAATATCCGACTTTGGATTATCTGACGACAAAGTCACCCGGATGCACGATGATACGCTGGGAAAGGTTCCGATCAAATGGCTCGCTCCGGAAGTATTACAAGACAAGTTGTATTCGTTAAAAAGCGACGTTTGGGCATTTGGTAAGAGGCGATTTTACTTCTAAAGATTAGGTGATTGAAAGGTGTTCTTATGTGGGAGATTTACAATGATGGCCAGGACCCATACCCGGGTATGAATAATATTCAAACGAGAGCGAACATTGTGGTCAAGAAGTATCGGATGCCATTTCCGGCGGTTTTGAGCAAAACGAAAGTTGCGAGAGCTAAAATGTGAGAACTTGCAGAATTGCGCTGAATGTGTGGCAGAAGTGGCACTGAAAATGTGCTGGGGAACGGAGCCGAACGATCGCGCTGAAATGGTGGAGATTCATCGAAAGCTGGAAGAACTCTCCGTGTTGATTGTTTAACTGAATAAACACACTGTGTAATTGAAACTCATAAATCATGATAGTAGTGTAATAAGATTTGATATGGAACCGGTGTTTTTTGTTCGAACAACAAGAAATTTGTAAAAGTAAGACGAGAGGAAACGCCACGGTGGCCAAAAATTGTTTTGTGTTTGAAGCGAAAAGGTAAAGTTTTTTTTAAACGGAACTGGATGGTGAGCTGCGAAAAGGAAGACCCAGAGACGATCCCGCCCAGCATGGAAGAATCGTCTTGAAAAGCGTGTTGTTTTTGACTGCCTAGTATCATTTATTTATTTATTATTAATACAATAATAATCATAATGATCAAGTACACTGCTAACAAGAAGCAAAAAACGAAAACTGCGTGTGTATATCATGGTCGTCTTCAATGGCAGAGATAAGCATATCAGTTCTTTTTTTGTTATTCGTAGTAGGAGGAGGAGTGTGGCACGGAGTGCGCGGACAACCCTCTACGCACGCCTTCTATCGTCGTTCGTTCGATGACAGTTGGACTTAATGCTTCGTTTTGTTGTTGTTGTTGTTGTTGTTTATTTAATTGTTGTGGATTATTATGCAATCAATCCTCAAAAGGGCCATTAGATATTAGATCTATAGTTGTTGTTCACTTTCAGGCCGTCATGCTGATCCGCCAGGGTTTAATATTGTTCATAATAATTGAATTGTAAGTTTGCTTCTGATACAAATGATTACAATCGAATTGTTACACACTCATCGTTTTTTTATTGTTGCGATTGTTGTTACACTGCGGCTCCCTGGTCAAGTTTTTGTTCGAGTTGATCAAGGACAGCCAAACGAGGAAGAAACACACTTTAAAACACGTACTACTTCCGCGAGTTGAGTGGATACATGCCAATTGTTTTCATTTGTTTCTGTTCAAGTGGCTTATCGTGGACCTGTTTTTGTTTAGATGCGGGGCACGGACGCCGTTCTTCGATCTGACCGTCTACAATGATTGGCCGCAGTTTGAGGAGTACGTGAAGCAGGTGGCCGCCGAGAACCCGTCGTTTGTGCAGCTGCGCCAGATTGGCAAGTCGCGCGAGAACCGGCCGCTGGTGGGCGTCAAGATTGGCAGGCCGCCGCGTGCCGGCGAGCGCAAGATTGCCGTTTGGCTCGATGGCGGCAATCACGCGCGCGAATGGCCCGCATTCCACGTGGCCGTGTATTTCATCGAGAAGCTCGTGAATGGCTACAAAGTCGATGACAAGATCACGTCGTTTGTGGACACGCTTGACATCTACGTGTTCCCGGTGCTCAATCCCGACGGGTTTGTCTACTCGAGGACATCGACGAGAGCAACGGTTTGTTTGGCATAAAGCGTTGGTGATTAAACTGCCTTGGAGTGATGTTTAGATAAGACAGTGGCGGAAGAATAGAGCACCGGAGAACTGCACAGGGACGGGAGTTTTCCAGACGGATTTGTGCTGCGCTGGAGTTGATTTGAATAGAAATTATGATATCGGGTAAATTATTTGAATTTTTTCTATTGTTCTCGGTCGGTGTTGATTTTGTCTGAGTATTGAAATGGTGACAAGATTTTTACACTAGCTGACAAAAGTTTTGTCACAAATGTTTATTCGGGTTTAACTTTTCTGTGACTTGACCAAATTGGCTGATTTTTTGATATTTTATGTGAATCAGTGTTTAAAATGTTATAGTAGCAAAATTTGGTTTAAATTACCATGGCAATTTCGGTACCACGCATTCCGTTTTCCCTCATATTGATAACAGCTTTCCGGGTGGCAATTGGAGTTTCTTTACGTGGAGTCATCTCTAAAATGTTGCCAATTACTGCTATTTTCAATAAATTATGAAAAATATATAATTGAACTTTAGAAATTATTAAAAAATGAAGTGCAAGAAAAGTGCGTAATATCTTTGAGCTACGCGTTTTACGATAAACGCTTGTCACTGTAAAACGGATCATCGTACTCACAAGCGGGAATTTGTAAAATAATCTACAATCATATGAATCTATCATATCAAAAAATCAGCCAATTTGGTCGAGTCACAAAAAAGTTAAACCCGAAAAAACAGTTGTGACAAAACTTTTGTCAGCTAGTGTTATATTCTAGTAATAATTCTCCATATTGTTATTAAATATTGATCCTGGTTTCTATTTTAAGTATCTATTTCGCTTTTCTATTTTCGTTAACGAACGCACACCAAATGAAATTCTAAAACTTACGCCAATTGAAATGAAATTAATGAATACTCTTGTAAAATAGAAGCTCTTAGATTTCAGCGAAAATTTTAGACCATTGTTGTCATTTCGCATGAACAGAAATTATACATATTCACGTGGAGCTTCATTATACACTTTTAGATATTAAAAACAGATAATTTTCATTAGTCGTGGGAAAGTTCTCCCAATTTTGTCAATAGTATGATAATTAATGACAACTATGTTTTAATTACGTGAGGCCAGTATACAAGAAATATCCGTAAAACGGAAATGGAAAATCATTGATAAACTACGTTTATAAGAAGTTTTAAATAATTGTATGTAAGAATTCGTATTGAAATCACACAATTAAGAAAGAAATTTGTATAATTTACTGGAAAATTTAATTTATCAATGATTTTCCATCACCGGTTTACGGATAAACCGGCCACTGATTAGAACCTTTCATTTCATACGTGTTGTTGTTGTTGTAATAATATCCATTGAAATGTTGGATAATTCACATTCACACCAATGGTCTAGTTAAGTAACTAGAAGCTAAAAAAGTTTGATATAATTTGGACAAATCTTGTCAGTTTTTCATTAAACTCGCTGAAAATATTAAAAGTTTCACGAAATATTAGAAGTGTTTTCAACTTCATTTATAAAATTATAAAAAAAACATAAAATTATATTATTATATTGTTCGTTTCAGAGGTCGGTTCCTAATGGAAGAATTATAGTCTTGTTTGGACGGCCACACGGCCACAAAGCACTTTTCCATCTATTCTTCTTCAATGTCTTCTTCAATTTCACACATTGTTATGATAAAACAGAGTGGCCGTCCAAACGAGACGATTATTTTTTCTAGGAAGCAATTAAAACTCAAACTTTGCGTTTTTTGGTTATTGCGTAAAATAAAATCCATTAGACCACCACCGCAAAATGTGGCGCACTTTTTTAAATATTATTTTTTCATTTAATTTTTATGATTATAATTATTTTCCACAATTATTCCGCTATTTAAACAACATCTAAAACATATTCTTCAATTTATTTAAGCAAACACTATATAGAACGAGCATAAACAAGAAAATAATCATGAAAATTAAATGAAAAAATAATATTTAAAAAGTGCGCCACATTTTGCGGTGGTAATCGCATTTGTCGACGACTATATCAATTATAATATCACTTTACAAAATAAGTAATTTTAATAGATTTTAAGAACATAATTTAAAGCTTAAATTTGTAATCAGGAAAATAATTAGAAAAAAAAATACAAAATATGAACAAAACTGATGAACGCTGCCGAGGCTAGAACTTTTATAGATTCTATTCAAACACCGCATAACTACCACTCGGCCATTAGGACAAGATTTCTTTTACAGATTCAGTCAAGGCAGTTATCCATTCAACAACCCGTGCTCAGATGAGTTCCAAGGACCTTATCCATTTTCTGAGCCAGAGTCGCGAGCAGTCAGAGATTTCATAATGTCGCCGGAGATTTATGGAAGACTGTATGCTCTCGTTTCCATGCACACGCACGGTCAATTATGGATTCTTCCGTACAATTACCACAAACACACTTACCCGCAGGATTACGATGATCTCAAGGCGTTGGCGGTGAAAGCTGCTGATAAGGTGTATGGATACCGAGAGACCAAATACCGCGTGGGCACCGCTGCTGACATGCTCGGAACGGCGACCGGTGGGGCAACCGACTGGATCAAGAAGAACACGCCGACAAAATATGTTTATGTGCTCGAATTACCGCCAGACATGAAGACGTGGTTCGCGTTTCAAGTGAAGCCGCATTGGCTTATTCCGATTGCCAAGGAGACTTGGATTGGAGTCGAGGTGATTGTGGATATTATTGGGAACAAATTATTTATCTATTTTTTAGGTGATACTAGACCAAGTGATCGAAGAAACAAAGAATTTTAAACCGACGGAGACGACAGCCGACTCAACAGCAGATCTCAGATCGCCACGATTTAGGCAGCTTAGGCTCTGATTTTTCTCATTTTTTATTCAATTTCAATCGCATTTCGTTTTACCATTTATTAATGTTATTGTAAGCAGCACAATACGGGTGATTAATAGCGTTTGTTTGAAGAAATATTATTAATAATATTTAGAGAATAAATGTTAAATATTAAAATTTGCACAGAAACGCTAATTCTTGTAAAAACTCTATAATCTAATATTTACTGTAGACCTTCAAGTAATTTATGTATATAATACCTGGAATTATTTTATTTTGGACATTTGTAAAATGCTGAAATACTTTAGGGATACATAGTGGACTAGTGTAGATTCCAAAAGCGCCTTTGTTTATTAGCATCTAGTAGAAAAATATATTCTAGTTAACAGACAAATGTATTATCTGTCTCAAGTGGAATAATTGTGTGTACAAAACTTTCACGTCTATTACAAACATCAAAATGTTGAAGAGACATGTGCGCATTATATTAAAAAGTAAAACTACATTCAAGTGGGAGTAGGTGAGATTCTATTGACACATTTTTAGATACATAATCTATGAAATTACTTATTTTATTATTATTAATAATAATTACCGACATAAACTAAATATTAGTTAAAGAATTTAAACTAATCAATATCAATGTCAATATCAGAATCACTATCTGCACTATCGTCACTGTCGTCTTCATCATCAATCTCGTCATTCGTATCATTTTCAACAATTTCCGGCTCGGCGCCAGCTACCGGAATATTATGCAGTCTTGTCCGCAAAGGATCAACAGCCGCTTGCACCGACGACTCTAAGTTGCACGGCGTCTCTGGTTCAAAGTTTCGAAAATCCCTCATATGAATGTCACTTAACAACCCCCATAAGATTGATTTCTCCTGGTCGCTAATCTAAATAAAACACAAAATATTCTCCAAACGATTACTCCAATCAAATACCATGTCAGCCTCGCTTTCAATCGAGTACATCGTGTTCAGCACAATCGCCGCCTCTAAAATAATACAATTAATTGGCTTGTTACTGAATATGCCCAACCAAGCTCATTCAACTTTGGCAAGTCCTCCCTCAATTGTATACATTTCCTCATGTAACGGTAAATCTTGATCCAACTAACTTTCTGTTTAACCTTACTGCTAACTCTTGCGAACTTAGAGTCGGTTACGTGTGCCCTACATGTACTCTTCGCATTTCTACCATACTTTGCCATATTCTTCTGCAACAATCAATTACGTTAATATTATTAACAGTTTAGCACAAATTACGTCGATATTTACTCTTGTAGGCGTTATAAATCTCGTGAAACTTAAGTGATTATCTTTGTTAACCTCTTGAATCGCACTGTACCAGGGCTGAAAAATCGTCTTCTAACTCTTTACATTTTACATTTTAACATAGGTATTTTTGAATATAACTATGAAAATTAATACAGTTTACGACAAGGATTTGGTCTATCTGGGTTAGAAGATGTTGTTACGATGTCGCTACAATTGAATTATTTTTTTACAAAAGTAATACGGAAAACTTCTCATAAAAATAATACAAATTCCCATACCAATGGCCCATATTTCCTCAGAGTTTCTTCCCTTAACGAATTGTAACCTCTTTGCGTCCACAAATTACGATAGAATATTTGACACTCTTCCCTATGCTCATTCGAAATCTCTCTCAATTCATGAAACTTCAGTCTGGAATGAAACAAAATATAACCTCGACTCATTAAAAAAAATCCTCCAACTTAATTTCATCTTCCGACTTTGGCAACAATTTATTCGAAAAGTATTTCGCCGGCTTCGCGCCAGACCCATATTTCATTACGGCGTCGTATAGAAACTTGAGTGTGGTACTGCTCCAGTCACCATCATTGAAGCTTCTGCCCTCGATTAATCTCTTCAACACACATTATAATTATCAATGAATTAAGCACGCTGCTTCCCACTTTCTCAATCGGACTCGGCTCTTCAATGATATTATCCTAAAGCAAACAATTCGGTGCTATTATTTTAATCCAAAACATACCAGCGCATCCACAGACGTTGACGGTTCCGTCGACATTCTATCGAATAATAAAACATTATATTGCCGTGATTTTCCATAAGAGATAGAGCACAGACATCAACTGATATTCAGTAACCTTCTTATTCAACAACAATACAATCACTTCTATTCAACAATAAAAACAACAATCAAATAAATAAAATAATTAGTAAATATTTATATTCCAAGAGAGGCCTGCAATTGTAGCAACTTTGACGTGATGTGCATTGGAAATTTGTAAGGCACCGTTGCCGCATACAACAATATCGCTTTCACCTGAAAACACAAATACGTGCTAAATCTTAAACTTGGTTATCTTTTTTTTAAAGTACAGTCACTATCGATATTGATACTACTATCGAACTAACAAAAAATTAGTATTTTCTTATCAATTTCTGCGCTCTGAGCATACACAAAAATCTCCCACAGAAAACCAACAATATAAAATCGATTCTCTCCACGTTTCCAAACCCCATTACCATGCTCCCAACACGTCACGGTCAAAGTTAACATGTTCAACTCTCAAAGTTCATAATTGTGCACAAACTGAAGCAATCAATCATTCAAATATTCAGTAGGCAACTAGCGCCATCCTTATCACCTAGTTCCATTCAATTGGCTCATTTTATATTTCATTTGCAGTCGTCTTTTTTTGGCTGCCTCTCCGTATTTCAGAAAACAAAAAACAAAAACCGTTTCGATTGTTTATTTTCTTTTGAATTTGTCATACACCCAAGGTGTGGCCTCTACAAATCAACAAATAATATTCATTCTAGAGCCGACATGCCCGCCAACATTAAACAACTGGCTCAACGCAAGACATTCCGTCTAAATGCTGCATATCTTCTCACAACTTTGGTAAATCCTACTGTAATTGACTCAAAAACTAGTTATTTTCCAAACAGGGAGATCGAATGTGGATGTTCGCCATCGGTATATTCATGCACCAGCTTGGTGGCATGACTTGGGTGGCGGTTCAGCAATTCTTTGACGCTCTTATCAAACTATCTGCGCTTCCCATAGTGGGGCCCATAATGGATAAATTAAACCGAAATAAGAGTAAGTTATTAGAGCATGTATCCTAAAAATCCTACAAAATTAACAATTTGTAGTAATTCAATATTCGCTGGCACTAAATAATCTTTGCGTATGTGCCTCTGCAGCTGCTTTCTGCGCTTGCTTTTACACTATGCAAAATTCCGTGGAAAAGGACCTTGGTAACAGCATGGTAAACGGGCACTATTCGAATAATTTTAAAAAATCAAATCACACAGATCCTCTTTATCACCGCCATTCTCTTCGCGTCCGTTTCACGCCTCGCCAGTGAAGTTCAGCGAATCTGCTTCACTAAGGACTGGATCGTTGTAATCACAAATTCGTTTCCCGAAGAAGGCGTCACACTCTCACGTAATTTATTTATTTTTATTACAATTTTTAAGTAATACAAATTTAAGAACAAAACTCAATAATGTCAGTCATCGACCAGTCGTCTTCAGTCGTTCTTCCCGTTCTCACGGGTCTCCTTTTTCAATACTTCGGATGGTAAATCTCTTTATCAATTATTTAGGATAGTATTGCATGATAATTTAGGACTGTTTCCTGTATAACCATCATTGGCTACAACTTATGTTCATGGTACGTTGAGAGCAACATTCTTCTAAAGCTTTACAACGTTGCCACAGCATTGCACAACAGAGAATCTATAGGTTGAAAAAAGAATTACAATATATCAATTACAACCATTTTAGAAAAAGAAAGCCAAGACGATGTTCCGGCTGAATCGTGGATGCATTCATTTAAGCTGTATTTCAAGCAATCTACATGGCCAGCTGGTTTTGGATTGGCACTTCTTTACATGACAGTTCTTGGATTTGATAACGTATAACACCAGCCCATCAACAAGACGACGCAAAATAAATTTCAGCTAGCGGGATCCTATGGCCAGAAGCATGGAATGTCGTTAGCCACTCTCGGCTTGTTCCGCACTTTTGGAAGCCTTCTCGGAGTACTTGGAGCCATCTCTTTCGGTCGCATAGAACCAAAAATTGGCCTCCTATGGACCGCTTTCCTTGGATTGACGGTGAGAAATCATTGATTTTGTCATAAATTAATAGTTTCAGTGGCAAAACATCTTCATCAATTTAAGCGGAATTTCAACAGTTCTTCCCGGCAGTCCAATGAATATTAGTGGCTACGTAGAAAACTTTGATACAAAGGTAATTCGAGTACATATTCTATTACAATAACATCCCTGCAGAAATGGGCAAACGAGATGCTCTACAATGTTCAAAACCCAGAAAATCACGATCAATCTACAATGGCATTTTGGGATCTTCCGATCTCCATCAAACTCTTTTTTATCGGTATCACATTCGCTCGATTCGGTTTATGGATGGCCGATCCCGCCATCACACAAATACAACAGGAATCTATTCACGAGTCACAACGATATTCCGTGTTCGCTATGCAGACAGTCTTTTGTGAAGCATTTTCCCTCCTCAAGGATACTATCGTATGAAATATTGCATATATCGTAATTTTTCCATTTTATCTCTATAGGTTATCATGTTTCCCAATACTGAATTGTTCGGAGGTTTGGCTATAGCATCGTGCATGTTCGTCTTCTGTGGTTACCTCTTCTACAGTTACTATTTTGCACAGGTTATTTCCTATTTTACAAATTATCTAATTTTCTGTCGCATTTTAGGAGAGTTGTTCTCGCAAAAAACCTAGAAAAGACGAAAACGCTACGGAAATGATTCAACGCCCGGAAACGAATACACTTCTCAACAACAAAAATCAAGCATAGACACTATAAATCATTATTTCGTATGTCTGTATATCAATCGAAATCGCTGTTCAACATTCATTTAAATACCGGTGCCGCTCTTACTCTCATTCATCAAATAAATAATTACTATACCTGTTTCACATAGCGATTCGACGGCGAGAACATTGACTCGTTTTGTCTTCGAGAGGAAGTCGAATCCATCGACTCACGGATGCAATGATCGACCAAGCATCGCATCAGGTTCAGGCACGTGTCTGGCAGCACTTCTCGCACCTTCTGCGGGACCATGTGGAACTCGTTCACAATAACCGTCACTTGCTCGGCTTCTGTCGGGATTATTCGCAACGATTTCGATATTTGGTACGCTTTGGCCGCGGAGTCATTGCGACAACATTCAAACAGTGAGCATAAGTCAACCAACAGCGAAAGCGTTGCATATTCCGATGGCTTGCATCCTTTCTGATCTTAAAAATAAGAACATGCACTGGGATAGAAAACGTAAAACATACACAATTTAAACTGCTCTGCGACTGAAACAAGCTCACTCAATCGTTGTGTATTTTCAGTCCTGATAAACCAATATCATTGCGTTTAATCACATACAATCCAAAACCTCAATGTCTCGCTGATCTCCGACGACAACAATACCGCCGCATTCGTTGGCTTCGAAGCCAACAAATACAAAGCCACCGCGTGTTCCCATTGTCCAGATAATTCCGTATCTGTGGCGACACGTAAAATAACTTCCGATGGATTATCCAGATATCTAAAATCATTTCATTATTTCAAACATCCCAGTTGTGTTCAAAATTATTTTAATTCAATTATATCGCAATTCTATAAAAATAAATAAATAGTTAAGCTAAAATTTGTCAACTTAATAGAGTATGATCATTTCAATTGTCATCACATTCATCTATATCATCTTCACGTGTACAAAAACAGTAAGGGTTTCTCTAGACAATTAGAACTTTGATTCAATTCAGAAGAAACAAGTCGACATGGATGACGAAGAGAGTCAAAACCGCGGTAAAGCCGGGTGTAATGTTGAAGAAGATTCCACAAGAAGGACTTTACCAATCCGCACCGTCTTGAAAATGCAAAAGAAGGAAGTTTGTCCAATTCATCAGAAAAATTCGTTTGAAATAACAGGTAAAGATATAAAAATATGGTTAATGTAGCGTTCGTTTTAAAATTACATGCCAAGATTAATATAAGGACCACCATGAGATATGTAGTGTAACGTGAGGACAGAGACCCCTCCCAATTAAGAGGGTGCACAAGAAAATAGAAATTACCCAACATTTAATGTAAAATGAAATACGTTGTCACGGTGAAAAATAAGATTTAGCTTAATTATTCACCAATTTTCTGTTTTTTTTATAAAATTCAACATTAGCCGGAAAAGTTTCTCATACTTCATAGGCAAGTTAAAATAACGAAGAGACTAATCATGAGTAACCAGTAGATTTTCTCAAAATTTCTCAACAATATTTTTAAAAATTTGAAGGTAAAGGGATAATTAAAAACCAAGAGAAAATATACGAATAACACTTAAATTGGAATATTACGTCAATACTCAAAGACGTAAAACTGATCTAGGAAAATTAGCAATGATACATTCATGTAACCAAATTTTCAGAATCGACCGAACTAATATCAACAATTAACGAAGATGAAGAAATCGAGTTCGACGCCACTCAATCGCTCTCAACCACCACACTCCTAAGCTGTAAATGTCAAAAAGTTGCTAAACGCGTTCATTTCGCTCTTCCCAGTTTAACGTCAACGCTGTCTGGACGGTATTAATCCCATCATTATTACCAATATTGTTTGATTTTTGGTTAATTAATAAATAAAAACTTACTCATCAATCAAACCAGGCACTCTTTTTCCGGAGGACGTCAATTTTCCCAAAATAGCATCAGTTTCGCTTGTCAGATAAACCGAGCGGCTTACCGCCATCTCGAACACGTCCGACCCGGTTGGAGTGGTAACACCCTTAATAAATGCATTGCAAGCGTTCATTATTTATTTTATCACCTTTAATAGGAACCAATAGTCTAGTGATCGTGGAACATCGACTAGTTCAAAGTTCTTGGTATAAGCAACGATTAATCTGGCCAAGTTGAGATAACACTTTGTTGGTTCCGTTGGATCAACAACAACTGAAATCGAATTAGATTAGCCTGAAACACATTATATACTTATACTCACGCATGTCATCCGTCGATTTTGGCGACATTCGAAGATAGCCAAGTTTGTTGGCCAAAATAGCTACATGCACACTGTCCACTATTTGATTACACTCGTGAAGAAGCTACAACAACCACATAGGGAAAATAAAAATTGCAAAACTAGAACTTACATAGATGGCTCTCTCAAATTGACCAGACAACCACAATGCGGTGAAGTAATATTGAAAGTCGGACGGGCCGTTGCTCATGAAGTATTGTTCGCCATAATCAATAGACACCGCTTTCTGTACTTCTTGGAATAAGAGGGGTGTTAATTGCGGATCAACGAGTAGCGGGTGTAGTTTGAACCAAATCCAGTTCTCCAACGTGTCAGCAAGAGCCGCCGATTCAAGACCTCCAATTAGAGCCGCGTACAAAGCACGCTTGTATTTATCTTTCATGTGTCCTGCGTTATGACGCCATTCAACTTTCAGCTTCTTCTTCAGGTCTGTATCCAACCTAGAATTATATTCTTAATTTTAGAAGAAAATCCATAATCACAAACTTTTTATGCTTGGCAATATGATTCAAAGCAGCAACAAGTGTCGCACAATGAGGGAATGACTTTAGTCTATTGAGTGCTTCAGCGGCAGCCTTTGTATCTCCAGCACGTACGCAATGATAGGTAACCTGCCATGTTGGAAGACCATCAATGCTATCATCCTCGGCAACAAATGGGTCCTCCGTTCCGACCTACACACAAATTTAAACATTCTCATTTCCTTATTGTCACCTTTAAAAACGCATTGACAAGTCCCCTAGTTCCTGGAACGCCTCCACGCTCGGCCATCTCCAAATTCCTTTCTACTACCGTTTGCATGTGGTCGGAAAAAACTTTCTGCAGGTAGCAACAACCATCGTCAATCAGGTTTGCCGTTGTTATTACGTCGTCTCTCTCAGAGCCTGCCTAAGATGATTAATAATTTTTTAAAACCATACTAAAAAAAAAGCATTACCTGTTTATTCATTACCGATATGACGTCATTCCAAACATCCGACAATGCCCCATCAGTGGCGCTTTCTTCAACGGCTTCTCTCATCAATTCTACGAGATTTTTCTAAAATATTTCCTGCACCATTACTCTGACATACATGCTTTCTCTCCCACCTTTCCTCCACTTTTCAGATATTTGTGCAACTTGTCGCCAAAAATCAACTCACGTCGGTCTGAAACGGCCGGGTTCACAAATGTGCCGTTTGTAGTAGTGGTCAGTGCATCCTTTTCAAATGGTTGTGCTGGGGTTATTGGAACGGCCGCTGGCCTCGAGAGCAACATGTGGTTGAAGAAAGCACGATTTGCTTCCATTTTCACCCTTTCTACGTCTTCCTCCAGCTATTCATTCAAAAATAAATATTTATTGTAAGAACTTCCTCTAACCTCTTCCAAATCAATATCATCCACTATTGCTGGAGTTTGTACATTAATCATACCATCTTCTTGAATTGTTTCCTCATTCTTTACTGGTTTCACCTCCCGTGATGGTATCTCAATACCACGTTCACCAAATACCAAATGCGATTGCACTGGCGTAGTACCACGGGTCCACAAATTTTCACTAGAGCTTAAAATCCCGAAAAGCTCTTGTTCAACTCCAGCCCGTACGGTAAAGTTTTGCACTGTCTGAAAACCGACGCTAAAACTAATTAAAGAAGTCAAACACATACAGGTGTCTGCTGACTACTGAAAGATGATGATGGTACGGAAGTAAAATTTTTCGGTAATGATTGTTTGTCAACTCTTCCGAGAATTTCGTCAAAATTCAACATCTGAAATTCGGTTTTTTTTTACTATTTTCAAGTGTTAAAGTTGATATTTCATGATTGATACAATAACAATGGTAATAAATATATTTAATAGGATGCTTTATATGGACTCAATATTTACAGCTAAATTTAATGAAAAAAATAATATTTCAAATTAATGTGCGTCAAATTCAATGCAATTCCCGTATGAACCACGACGTATAGAATCCATATCCGAATTTTTCCCCACATCAAACAATTTTTCAATTCATAAGTATAGAATATACAAATACACAAATTTTTACAAATAATTAATTCGGAATTGATGAATGAGGTCCGATATCAATGGCATTTTGGCACTCAAGCTTTCATCAATTTGATGGAATATATGTTTCGTTGCTTGCTCGTCCGACAACTCCAATCGTAGTCTTTGTTCAATCTAAAATTATTTTCCAACTATCTAATAAAAACACAATCTTGTACCGACCTTAAAAACCGCCTTATCCGGTTCCGATGCAATATCCGGTATGCCTGCATCTAACATCAACGAGAACAAATTTAGCAGCACGTTCGCGTGTCTTCTCAAAATTCTATACGCCGCGTCGCAATATTGGAAAAATTTCATGAAATGATCACTCTTAAGTCCACCCATTGCATTCACCATCTCGTTTGTCAATTTCATCGGAGGAGGCATTGGTTTGGGATCCCTTCCCAATATGTAACCAAAGTCCACATGAAATAGCTTTCCATTCTCACATAAAAGCAAGTTGTCCAAATGACGATCACCGATTCCCAACACATAGCTAATTATCGTATATCCGGCCAGAGATCTCACGTAGTTATCAATGACATCTCCTTCAATTCCCATTGGCCCATTTGCATCAGGCCTCAGCTCCTTCATCGCTTCTCGAATCGAATCCACCTTCAATTGTGAGTTCGTATTGTTCATAACAACACGCAGGGCTCGTGCTTTGACAAATTGCACAAATCCTTCATCGACACCCGTTGCCAGAACCTAAAATTTACCTCTAATTTTAAAGTGAATAAAATATTCTACCGCATATGGCGTTAATCGCAAATCAAGTTGATCCTTCTTGAACAGCGAATCCATTAGTCGTATCATTTGAATAATCAACTGATCTTGTCTGGATACAACTTCTATTAAATTCTTATATAACAACCGTCATACCGTAAATCGTCTCCCTGTTTAAATATAAATGTATATTCATCGGAATAATTCTGCAAAATAGTATTCATGAATTCTTCAATCACTCTATTCCTTACACTATCGGCTCTTTCCCCCGCTGCCGGTGGCATCACTTTAAACGTGAGTTTCACTGGCATCAATTGTGAGTTGAAAATGTGAGCCGTGTCGGCGATAACGCTGCTCAGCTTAACACTCGGATCCAATGGCAAACTGACACCTTTCATATCATTCATTGACTTGGCTTTCGATAGCAACGTCCTCAGTGCAACTTCTTTGCTGTCAATTCGACCACCCTTCATTTTTGCTTCAGATGTCAAGCTTTTCAAATCATTCACGAACGCCTGTAAATTCATATCCCACAGTTAAATTCAGAATATATATAGCTCACAATTTGTGCATTCAATGATTCATAAATTGGCATTGTATCCGGGCGACTTTTCAGAGCTGTGAACAACTTTTCCAACAAATTCGTATACATCTGAACTATGTGACAACATTATACCCATAAAATCATTACTAAACCTTGCAAACATTTTCATCAGTATTCCTGGTTGCTTCTATTTCAACCTTCAAATACCAAAACAAAAAGTTCGATAGTTTCGACGAAGTGAGCGCGTATCTAAAAGAAATAAGTTTAAGTAAGTTAATAAAATTAAAATAAAACTCGATTAAGAAGGTTGCCAGGTCTTCGTGAGATTTTGACGAACTCGAAACGACATCATCGCTGTCGCTGGGCTAAAAATATCAGAAAATTATTACCATTTTGAAAAGAGCAAACCTGTCCAACGAGAAATGACGTATCAAACTGCATCACAGGCTCATATTTGAGCGCCTGAACCAATTGCGGCAAGTACAACTGCACTTGCTCCGGGCTAGCGGCGACGATTAACCGCGATACCGCATACGATCTCACCTCCGGGTGAGTAAAAGTTGGCGATAATAATTCCAACGCATCTTCTGCTTGAATCGGGGCCCAATCCCTACACAATACATTTACAATGACAGTATCAAAACCATTCCGTCTTACTTCATCAATGCCAACGCCGCTTGTTCTTCCTGTGAGAGTTCCCAATTCACTGAACGCAAAAATTTGTTGAGAGCCCTTGGATCTTCTCGCAAGTAGAACCGAAACTTCCAAACAAGGTCCCTTTGCTCCCTTGTGAGGCCTTGCGACGACGGAAGCTGAACATAAAAACCATTTCCAAAATAAAAATTGAAATAAAAATTATTCTACAACGTGAGATAAAATATCGAGTCTATAAATCAAGCTCTTTTTCGTTTTCAAATCAATTTTAATATTGGCAACATCAATAAGCGGTCAGTAAATCAAACTCAGAAATGTTTGAGCAAATGGCAAAGACTATTGCAAAAGCTACCAATACGTGAGTTTCCTATCATCTTGCGCTCGATGCGTTCCTAACTTTCAGCACCTTTGACGAGGCTTCTCGAATGAGCGCCGGTGTCGCCATGTTCGACGGGCTCGTGGGTAAAAAGAGCAAAGATACGAAAAAAGATAAGAAGAAAAAGAAATCGAATTTGAATACTGAGGGCAGTGTTCGCACTACATCCACACGGAAGAAGAAGGAAAAGAGGAAGGTTGACAACGGCGAGACGACGACAACCATGGCCGCCGCACCGACGGCGACATCCAATCCGGCGGTGCAAAAATGGGTCGAGCGCGCTCTCACCATGGGTGTGCAGCAATTGCGCGACGAATATCGCGGTCTCGCCAAATACACAATGGAAGGCATGACACAGGAGGCTTTCAACACCAATCAGCCACTAAATCGTAACCGTTACCAAGATGTGCCATGCCAAGACGCAAAGCGTGTAGTGCTGAAGTCGCCGCCAGCCGCTTGCGACTACGTTCATGCCAATTACGTCGGTACACCAATGTCCGATAAACGGTTCATTTGCACACAAGGACCTCTTGATAACACGATCGACGAGTTCTGGTGGCTCGTGTGGCAGGAAAAGGCCGAGCAGATCATCATGCTCTGCAATGTCATTGAAACCGGCAAGTACAAATGTGCACAATATTGGCCGTTGGAAGCGAGCGAGAAGCGCCAGGTCACCGGCGGTCAGATGATCGTAGAGAAGGTCGATTGCAAGCCAATGGACCGAGAACCAAGTATCATGGTCACGAATCTCAAACTCACCTACTCTGGCGAAACACGCCAAGTCCGCCATATGCAATGGCTCGACTGGCCTGATCGTGGTGTTCCGCCGTGCCGTCTCACTAGCATGGAGTTACTATCATCGGTTCGCGGTTCAAAAGCACCAATCGTCGTCCATTGTTCCGCAGGAATCGGGCGTACTGGAACAATTGTGGCCATCGAATATATTCTAGGTGACTTGCTTCCCAACAACATTAGGTCAACAAAAATTTTGCAGAAAAGATTTGCGCCGGTCTTGATTGTATGGCTATGGGCGAGCTGATGAAGGAGCTCAGGAATCAACGCGCTTATTCAATTCAGAATGATCTACAGTATCTGTACATTCATCGTGTCATGCTCTGCTACTTCCTCGAGAAGTACAAGGATAAGTATGCGTCGCTTTTAACGGAAGATAACACGGCCAAGTATAAGAAGTGAGTAGCGAAAATCTCTAATATTCCTATTATGCCTATTATATTTTTAGGTTCGTTGAAGAATACAATGCTGCTGTTGGTCAGTAGAAGTTGATATTGTTTTTAGTGCATCATATCTTGATTGATTATTTTCCACAATTATAAATCGAAAACAGCAAACCTTTATGATCGCTTCCAATCTTTCTTTCCACTGTTTATTCGGTTTTAATTGAATATCACCTGATCCATGACGGTTCATTCTCGTCATTAGGCTATGTTTGACCTCAGCCAATGACTCAAAACCGAGTTCCGGATCTGCTACACAAATCTTGGCGAATGGCATTGTCACCCCTCCCAATGACGTGCTCAATTGAATCTTTAAAAACGTGAACTTGTCACTACTATACAGTTTAATACTATACGTTTTTTTCCTCTTCATAGTAGACAACCTCGTAAATGGTTGTGCCAAACCGAACCGACGCCACTTCGACAACCATGAATAGGTTTCTATCGACGCTCGCGTACTTCTGCTTGGCGCGAATATTTTCAATCTTAGTGGACGTGAACGGATTCAACCATGGTACGTCCTCTACTAATCCTCTTGATTGTCTTTTGACTTGTTTGAAGAGCACATCAATGTTATCGTCCCAGCCGTCGGAGTACTTCCATGTGGGGGGCACTTTCTGGAAAGGCGCCAACTTCTCGCCAAGGCTCATTTGCACGTCAATGGTTCCCGATTTGAGAATTCCACGCTTGCTAAACAATGACATGCGCGACTGTGCTACTAGTTTTCTGAATATTGTAATCCATCGTTTCTTTATAATTAATTACTCACTTTGGGAACGTCATGGTTGGGTCATCTTGCATCATATCAAAATCAAGCTCGTATACAGCAATATGGACAAAGGCATCTCGAGATAAATCGCAATATCTGACTGGAAGCGTCAGCCACTCGTTCCATGAGTGAATGAGACGATGCTGCGCTAATTGGGGTCCCTCTGGAGGTGTTCGATATGAAGTTGACACGGGATAACCAATTTGAATGTCATTGCAATAAACCTGAAGCTCTGTTTTAATTTTACAACAATTTAATGTATCATTATTACCGTTATTTCGGCGAATAGTTGTGATAAACGCCGTGTTGGTTGTTGAGGATCGCGAAAGTTGCCCTCAAACTCGCTGATTTTTATTTGTAAGTTTGACTGCAAATCGCAGCTGTACACGTAGTAAAATGCGTCAGATGGATTGGCTCTCATCTGTAACTTTGTCTGCTCAATGAAGTATAAATTGTTTATTATGCTTTCTACAAAATATGAATTGAATTAAGGAATAAATAAAAAGTATTTGGTTATCAGTATAATTATAAAGTCAATAGTACACTTAAAATCGCTCTAAAGGCACGTTTTATTCCACTATTTAATTTTATAAAGTAATTCATTTAGGTCACCCCAAGTTATTTGTGTTTAACGGATTAGTTTCTTATTCCAAAGTAAGGCAGCGTCTAAAATCTTTGCAAAATTCGCTTAAAGTACGGGAATTTGTTCTCAAACTTTGCAAAATTAATATTTCAATTTTAATCAGATTGCGCAATCAGCGAACCAGTTTTTAGAAATTAGTTCTGTAAGCTGTAAGTAAGTAAATACACCCATTCATTCATTTTCGCTAAGCTTAGTGCCCTAAGTGAAACCAAATACTAATTATGTAATTAATTGATTTATCCTCAAGCTTGAGGTCAATCCATGTACTATACTTATTATTATTAAAGCTATAATATATTAAAAAACGTAAAGATTGCATATAATCATGGTAATCAACCATTACTCCATCCATGTAAAGCATTTAGAGATAAAGTATATTCATTAAAAGATCATTTGAAAATCATTGGCTTGAGATTAATATTTTCTTTATACATTGATTATATAACAGGAAAAATGAACATTTATTGATATTTCTTTTTCTTCGGTGTTTTGGAATCCCGACTTGATATTGACGTCTAAAAGCTCACATAGATTAATTTAAACTCGGATAATAGATCATACCACGTCGTCATCTTTCTCTGACTGATCATCCTTTACGAATATATCCTTATTCGACATCCCATTTACCATCGGCTGCTGGTTGTTCAGCCTCAACGAATAGGGCGACGTTATAGAGCTCTTCGAAAATAATCGATCCTCATCCCTTCATCAATTTAACTTTAACAATTGATTTGACAACGAAACTATACCTTGCTGCCCTCTTCGGTTTCTTTTCCATTCTCTGCTTCGACGGTGGTAGTGCACTTGAAAAAGATCCCCATCCTTTTACAACATTTCCATAATCAGCTGTGTCTTCAAGATAAGAACCTTCAAAATTGTATATCTGCGTTTCGAGAGCTTCTAGTGTCTCCTAAATTAAACTATAATCTATTACTAACAAACATAAATTATTACCGCTAATTCTTTACGCTTTTTAATATATTCTAGAAGATCGTGTTTAAGTTCCTGTTGATCTTTGGCCATTCTATCAATATCGTTTTAGCTTTTTAATTATATTTATATAAATAGAGATATTTTTTAAAGAAATCCACATTCCACAAAGAAAATAAACAAAGTTAGCAAAAATATATTTATAAAACAATAAACAATAATATGTTCATTTCATCCTGGATCCAATCAGATTCTGCAATTCATTGATATTCTGCGCCCAGGTTAACACCGATTTCAACAACATCTCATTATTCTTCTCTTTGGAAAATAACGAGTCTGACGTTTTTTCCAACTCTTCACCCTTCGGCTCAGTGGCGGCAGGAGTTTTTCCATCGGTTTCCACCTTCCGCGACATTTCTAATATTCCCGTTTCTTCGTTTATTTTTGCATTAATCCCTAAAATAAGCTCACAATTTAGTGGATATTTATCTATTAAACAACCATCATCCAATATTGACTCCACTAGCAACTGAATCACCTCCCTTTCTGTTATTTTCAACTGCTTCGCAAGCCAGCTCAATCGCACTTTCGTGTATGGTCGAATTAATCGTTTTAGAACTTGTGTTCGTATATTGTTCATCAATTCTTCTGTGTGCTCTCGAATAAACGGATCCTTCATTATACTATCACTATAAGACAAAAAATTCCAATTTTATTCATTCATTACGTATTACTGATGCTCAGCCAATATCTCTTCAAACGCTTTAATGTCATTGTCCTGATATGCTTGAACCATCTTTGTCATCGCCACAATTTCGGGTTCATTCTTAAACGGCTTCGCTTCCTGACTATCGAACGGGTTAATATCGGACTTTATGAGCATATTGGCGAGAACCAGGTACTTTAAGCACGTCGTTCTTCTCGGCGATCCAGATTCATCATAATTCTAAAACCATTTTTTAACAAACAAATCTGTCCAACACAACCTTGAACGCTTCAAAGAAATCCGTGTGAGCATCAGCAAATCTCCCTTCTCGCAAATGCATTTTTCCACCGCATTCTAAACCAATTACACAGTATCTGAAGCAATCCTCTTTTGACGAACCTCTTATGACTCCCAATATCAATGGATGTGGAATTGCTGATTTCGTCTTTATCGCCTGCTTTGCCAATTCATACACACATTTCAACGCCTTCAATTAACGAATCTTTAAAATACCACCCTCCGATAAAACCTTATTATTCTTTTGCTCCGTGTACATTTGAATTTCGAGCGCATAAATTTCCAACAACTGTGTTCCTTTCCTCTGATCTTCCTCACCTTGCTCATCTTTGCACGAGCCTTTCAGCTGTTTCACAATCTTTTCAAGTTTTCCAAATTCACGCAAATCGAAAAACAATTTTCCCAGTTTCGTGTTCGTCTTAAACCACAGCCTCTCATTCTTTGCATCCTTTAATGCTTCTAATGTTGTTTCATAAAAGTGCTGAAGGAGCTCCATTTGCCTCGAAGTGGAGATATAATCGAGAATGGCGTTGATTGACTTTTCCGAATAGTTTTTTGTGACTAAAAAGGGTTTCAAATATCTTTTGTTTTCTATATGATGTGATAACCTGCAGACTTAATATAAGTTAAGAGTTGGCGATAGTATTCCAGCATTTTTTCCAAATTATTCTATAAAAATTGATTAATTTAAAGGAAGAATTATGACTAATCAAGGTTAGAGTTACAGAAATTGTAAATCAACCGGCTATGACTTGACTTTAACGATTTATAGAATCACTAATTCAAATTTTAAACTAAAAAGTTCAGAGATGGATATTATAGATTATGAATTTACACTAAATAAGATTTTAGTTTGTTTTTTACATTTGTATGTAAGATATTTAGGATATAAAAAAGAGCTTGTCTACATCAAATATTAATTTCGCCAAACTGAACTTGGCAATATTCAAGAATATTAAAAAAAAGTAGGGCTAAACTTTAATTGAGAATAGACAGTGAATTCAAGTTCCGTGGGCACAAACATTATTTTTATATTTTTTCTAGTTATAAGACTGATCAGTTGGTTGGAATCATACCGATAGGCGCAATTCGAAAACCATCAATACCTTATATGAATAAAATTCTTGCGATTCAGTTCATTATTTGTTTGAACTTTTTCACCACAATCGAAAATTATAATAAGACATTCTACTGTCTCAATTCTACGAGCCCATCCTTATAATAATTACAAACCTGTCCAAATGTAATCTTAATCATTTGCTTCAATGCCTTGAATCCCCATTCTCCTTTCTCTTCTTCCAACTCTAACACCTTCTCAAAAGCTTTTATCGCCTCGTCCAATTTACCATCTGATCTGAGCCCTTTTGCCGTATAATACTGATTCTCCATATCCACATCCGGCTCGGATCCGCTATCATCTTCATATTCCTATACGATAACCATTAAACATTCACAGGTTTAAAAGAAACATTCGTACAAATCCATAATCCTCGTCATCATCCATATAATCGTCGCTCATTTTACTTCAAAAGATACATTAGGAAGGGAATCAAGTTTATCACAGATATTCAAATCATGGTTAAATTAAACTCATTAATAATTTGAAGCAAAACAATACAATTATCAGTTCAATCTTTATTCAATAATCAACGTGAACCATTAAATCCATTTAAATCCACTCATGTTTTCAAAAAACAGTTTAGTTTGGAATTTTTATCATCCTTGTTATTGTTAATGGAAGTACTTAATAAACTTTCGAGATTAGACGCCGCCGGAGAATCGGAAGGTGAGAGTACGAAGGAGAGCACACACACGGAGAAGAAGAAGAAGAAGAAGACCGCCCATTTCAAGTGAGCTAATCTTTTACTCGAACCCAATTTTGCTTCTTTCAGGAAACGTGGTCATCCGGCTTGTAAAATTCTTTGCTTGGTTTTCTCCATGTTAGCCTTCATTTCAATATTGATGGTCATTGGATCAAGTAAGTTTTATCAAAAAAACGTTCGAATCATTTCGACATCTTTCAGCCGCCATGATGTTCCTACAAACGGATGATTAATCGCTGTTATTAACTTTAATAACCAAATAAATAAGATATTTAATTGTTTTCATTTTCACAACTCGAACTGCTAAAGTAAAAGTAAAAAATATGAAATAATTTATTCACATTGATATTTCTAACCTGAGGCCGTATGCAAGAACGTATTTAACTGTTAAACGGTGATGGTAAATCATTGATAAATTATCATTTCTAGTAAATTAAATATATTTTTCAATCAATTTTGCAATTTAAATAGTATTTCTTGCACAAACTTATTTACACATTTTTAGAAAACCATTAAATCACTGATTTACCATCACCGTTTAACAGTTAAATACGTTCTTGCATATGGCCTCCGAATTGATCAACACATAATATTGTACTTCATTCCCTTTAATGCCAACGTATCCTTAATGCGTTCAACGTCCTTACTCTTCTGATTCTGACATCTTTGACATATTCGTGACATGACCGCCCGGTTTGAAGAGATCAGTACAATAGCCTGGAAATTTTGGCTCACATGCTCGATGTTTTTTTTTTCAAATTTGACTCACATCCTTATTATTGGAGTGTAAATATTTAACACAGGCTCTAACCATAAGTTCACTAAACGATATTTGCTCCTTAATGTGCACCAATCCTTCCTCGATGTGTTTCTCGTAGAATTCGAAACAATTGTTTAGTACTGTTTCTATTGCACCAAATTCACCACTTGACAATTTATCGCACAACTTGATGGCTGCTCTCAGGACGAAAAACACTTTCTTTATCCTGTTCTCTTCCTTAAAATCACAAAGTTTGCAAAATAAATGAACATGTTTTTTCCCACAGTCTGGTAACATATCTGTGATTAATCGAAGAATAAAGAAAACTGTCTAATGACTGAAACTTAAAACTGTGTTTTAGAAAAATTCAAGAATTAACTACCAAAGACCAAAGTAACACTTCTAGTTTCTACCTGCGTTAGCAAACACGCACACCAACTGGTATGATAACAAATTGAGCTCATTAAACATGCTCAAATATAACTATTTTACATAGTTTAACATATACTTACAATTTTTGTTAGTTAAACTGTCTCTTCATGTTTCCACCTCCACGTGGTGAAGAGTGGTAACTGCACCTTATTCTTACTACATCAGGCCGGACGTCAAGGATCAGGCTAACAGAACCAAACCCCAAAACTGCATGCATCATCGGCCATAGCAACGGATTGGTCCTCGACGAGCCAACCCGAGAAATATCAGGGGACTCTACTATAGCTACAAAGTAGTCAATGTTTTATTGAAAAGACGTAAAAATTTTCAGACACGCTTAAAAATCGTAATTTAAAGTTAGCGTGCACACGTAACTCGATCAATCCATGGATGCATTCTTAAGGTGTCAGAATTACAGGGCATATACGATTACTCCAAAATCAAAAGTAAACTAGATGAAGCGCGGGACCACTCCTTGTGCTCTTTAAGGCGGCACAATGAAGTCATTCTAAATCACGCCAAATCGAAATAACGATTTGGCGATTTTTAAGCCTGTTTGGAAGTTTTTACGTCTTTATAACAAAAAAGTTTCTACTACAATTTAATTAGGCGTTTCTTAAACTATCTGGAAATATAAAAATCTTCCCAAAAAGTTATATTTGAGAATGCTTACTGAGCATATTCTATTACCATACCAGTTGGCGTGCTAAATTAATGGAAATAGGTCGCAACTCGGACTATTACTAAGTATAGTACCCCTTAATTTTAACAAATTTAAAGTGACTTGAACTAAATTACAAGGTTCATTTATTTTTACGTGGAACTCTCCCTCTCTCTCTCTCTCTATAAAGCAAACCTTGAGCTCTGATCTATTCATTGAATTCAATTGACTAATGTAGTTCGCTATGACTGGGAACTTTCTGCAAATTATCCCAACTTTTTAAAAACATTATTTCTATCTTCTCTTACGCCTTAGCAATTGACGCATGATCCACTATCATAGAATCAAACTGTAACAATGCAATGTCCACCAAAGCCAACGATCCATCGTCTTTGCTGTCTTCTATCGTTTGCACATTTCCTTTTTCATATTTTCCTTTCTTTGCATTTGGTCCGCCGCGCTTAAAATCGGGCATCCTCTTTGATCCAATCTGTTGATATTGTTCTTCCTTGGCTTGTTTCAACAGCGATTTCTCCTCTTCGCACATGTCCTCCACCTAATAAATCAACTATTGAGCGCGAATATTCTAATAAATCCACCGACCATCATATTATCAGTTCCAATTTCAATTATTCGATCCACTATCCTTTCACACCTCTTTATGCATGCTTCTCTCGTTTCCACATTTGGTATTATCCTCATTGTCGATGATATTCCTCGTCTGTATGACAAATCTAGGATCGAGTAATTTTAGAAAGAAATAACAACAACAATCAGTTAATTACATGCACAACGATCAGTGAGAGCGTCTAGGAGCAATTGGGCAGAATTTCTCACACATTTTGACTCATGGTAGCACGACATATCCAACAAATGCTCTCCCATCATTTTCATAGCATGAATGCCTTCTTGTTCTTCCATTATGGCAAATAATCCGCTAATGTTCACTTCATATGCATTGTCGTGGCTTGCCATTTCAGCGAAATACATGGCAGCTGATTCTAATGCCGTTTCATTTAGACTATAACCCAATCCATCCCTTTTTCTGAATAAAAATCGGATGGATTCTATAGGATGCGCTCGACAGTATGATTCAATCAATCGTCCTACCAAAATTACGGGGACTCTAAACACAATTTTCAATGATTATTCTAAATTGTAGCTGCAAACTCTTCTTGGTAGTTCTGCAACAATAATTGACACATCCGCTTTTTCCACGAAACGCTCCAGTTCATTGACAAGCACTTATTCGCTAATACATCGTTCTCCTTTTCCCCAAAAGAGTTCCACATTGCTGTCAACTAAATCAAATTACTTTTATATACAATAACACGTCTTACCAGTGCTGCAACATCTTCCGGTTTCACTTCCTTCTCTTTTATTCCATTCTTCAAAAACCGATTAATCAATCTGCAAATCATACAAAAATCATTCCAACTCTGTTCAATTTCACACCAACTCTTGCTTCTTCTCATTCGATGACTCATTCTTCAAAATTTCAACCAATTTGCTCATCTCTTCAATCACCGGCTCATCCGGCTTTTTCTCTGCCACTTTATTGGCATTACTTCTCGACGCAAACTTGTTGAGGATTCCGAGAACGCAAGCTGGGGGGTCTACGCTTTTCAGCAATCTAACAGCGAGCGTCTCAATCTTCTTTTGGAGCATGATGAACTGAAATTTGTGCATTGGAAGCTCGTATTTCTAATTTTGAAATTATTTATTCCAGCGTAATGGACATAAAATTGTCATGGAATCTGCACGGAACATTTCAGATTTAAATTGATATGAATAGTAGAAATCAACCTCAATCTAGCCAAAATCAAGTGGCCGATTGCTGAAAAATCCCTCGGTGTATTGCACGCCAAATGCAAGTGATACGTTTTCTGATATTGAAATGAATCTAACAGCTTTATACGATTTCATTACAGACAACTTTAATAAACAAGTTGACAAGCAGATCTTACATGGGAAGTGTTTTAGGTCGGGCTCTCAGATTTTGATAAAACTTTGCAGATAGATTCCTTATGGCTTTATTAGTATACTGACAAAATATTAGGACCCACAAAACGGTTTAAGTAGGTAAAAATTTCAAAATTAATTGTTAATTTAAAAAAGAGATATTGAACACCTTTTATGTGCCGTCCATTTGAGTGTTAAATTTGGCGTGTGTATCCTAATGGGGATTATTAGGGATCATTCTCTATAAATTCACGTTATATTTTATCAGTTTTCTTGTAATCGAGTTATGCTTTCCCCAATAGATTTTTAATGGGGAATGTTTTCTTGCAATCGGTCTCATATCCCGTAATTAACTGAAAAACCCATATATTCAAATAAAAACCTTCTGAGATGCCGTATCAACAACTGTCATCAACAATCTGAACGCATTCTCGTTGCTCAAAAAGAACTTGAGATTGGCTTCAATATGCTGAACGCAGTTCATCGCCGCCTTCTCATCATCAATCACCGTTTGAATGAATTCCGGTGGTAGACTAAAACTGTCAATCTTATTTTGAACACCCTAAAAACCGGTTCATTATTCCACCCTGAAAAATGAGACATACAAGTACTGACGAACAATTCTTCTTTAAGAACGCCATCGTCTCAGCCACGCTCATTTTAATTGTAGCGATTTTCATCAACGATTCATTCGTGTTTAACGCAGAACTAACAACGCTTGAAGGCTTCGGCATTTCAAACACTTGAGATACAACAACCGGCTCATCCTTTACCAGCGATTTCAGATGATCCAGCCGCTGTTTCGCTTTCTCCGCCAGTTGTTGTGCGTTCTTAACACCTTTCAGCTCATAGCCCTTCATCACAATATATATAATTGAGAGTTGTTCCGTTCCAATCCCATCCATATCAACCTTCAATCACCAATTTCAACAAGTCACATTAACACTATTCTCACATTCTTCGCCTTTTCTAGCACAATCTCAGCTGTTTCCTTCGTCATTTGCGAGACGAGCAAAAAATCCTTGGCATCTTTCATCGATATCCCTTCAAGAGCCGCTTTTATAACCATCTTCTGCTTCGACCTTAGCATTTTCTTGCGAATCTCCGTCGTTAATATAGTTTCGGATTCGTTCGTCGCTCGGTTCACGCGCTTCGGGACGACTCCCGGTGTCAGCCAGACCTCCGCCAGCTGGTCATAAAACTTGTGATCGGATTGCGCCAAATCACACGGGTAAGTCGCTAACAAGTGAATGATGGCATTCGGGATATGCGTGCACACGAAAATCTTCTCTGATGCTATCTCGAACATGTCTACGTTCGGGGATTCTGCGCTCATCGCTTGCTGCTCAACGGCACGGTCAATATATTTGACAAAGAACTCGGCGAGATGATTTCTCAGCTCGAATCGATTCGACACACATACGTCGCAGATTACCTCCGCGATGTCGTGCATCACAGAACTGGCGAGATTATTTGACAAATACTTCATATAGGTGCTCGCCGTGTGCACATCCATATCCTGCCGTGCAGCTTCCGCAAGCATAATCATCGACTCTTTCTCCCGCGACTTGAACGCTTTCAGGTTAGCCACGGTGTTCACATCAATCCCATGCTGATCGCTACCAAAAATCCTCGCCAATGTCTTCTTCGACACATTCCGCTCCTCTATTGACACCGATGACAATCCTTTCAAAAGTTTCGATAACAATTGGCTATCATCATTCTCCATCTCATTCTGAGCCCGTTGCAAAAGCTGGAATCATAAATTTCTTCCAATTCATTTCGACAAAGTCATCTTTACTTACCGTTTCCTGAATCATTCGAAACTGAGCCTCGTCTTCTCCCTTATTCTCACCCATGTAGTGTTTTATCGCATGGAACAAACAATCAGTCGACAGCAAGCCGACACACATCGCATCATTATTCAACAACTCGCAGATGGCTGCCAGCGAGTTCTCGGCTCCCACGTTTCTAACGAGCTCATCGAGCAGTGGCGGATCCGCGCATCTTGCTAGCCTGGATGTTGGATGACATTTTGCTACAAACTGCTTCAACTCTTTAAAAGCTGGCGTGGTTAGGGATTCGGTTGGATTGAATATACAACAATGCGTGGCAGGCACATTCAAACCCTTCTCAATCATAGCAGATACCTAAAAAGATTTCATTAAAACAGCGTCTGAAACACATTCTACCTTTATATTCGTTTCCAAATCTTCATCAATCCTAATTTTTGCAGATTTTCCTTCAAAATCCATCGGATATTCGTATTTTCTAAAGACCGTAATAATGAATATGAGCAATAAGTCTTCTTCCTACTTTTGCATTATACATAGTGTAAGATAACGAACCATCGGATAAGATTGGTAAATTTTCTTAAAATCATCGGGTAATTCTCCTAAAAAAGTTATTTTTAACATTTAAAATCGGAATATTAAATATTTAGGGAACATTTGACGTGATCCCATCAATCCAAATGAATATACTATGTCAATCCTTGTATAAACCAAAAAAAAACAACTATATGAGCTCAGAAAAAATATTAAATATTAAAAAATAAAAAATAAAACTTTTAAAAATGAAAAGACAAGACAATTTTTGTGCGGAAATCATATTAGCCACCCGCATTTGTATAGCGACAGGCTCATTTAATTGCTTATATCTTCAGCTGCCAAATGAACTTAATGTTATATGAATAATTTGACTTAAAATATATAATTGCTTTAAGATCCTTCTTCAAATCCTACGTAGAAACGTGAATAAACTCGTCATTTGCAGGTGGCGTGCATATAGATTTCAAAAAAGTTCATTTTCATGTGGCCATGCCTCCCATGCCTTGTGACTACATCATCTATTGATGTGCTTTAGCTATCATGTGTCATACACCCCCGAAAACAACAGTTTCTTTAGAATTCTTCAAAATCCAGTTTAAGGATTTCAGAAAATATACCGTTTAACAAAATATGACCGGTATAATTTAGCTGGGTGGTCTAACATTAATGTCGTTTATAGAAGCGTTGAGGGGAGTTCCGGATTTTATATTTTCAATATTTCAATCAAATTCTGCTTCATTTTTCAAAAATAGCGATTTTAGAATTTGAAAATTGTCGACGAATTTTTTTGAATTCGATTCCGGATTCCTTTTTTTTTAATATTGAGTATACCAAATGCAAAGATCTGTTGCCTCTTCTCGAAAAAGGGAGACAAAAGCTCATCATGCAGAACGTTATTCCAGCACTGCTATACGCCGCAGAAACCTGGACTCTCCTCTCGGAGCACGGCAATCGACTACAAAGAAGGATCAATGCCATCTTGTCATGAACAGCATGTTCAACACACATCGACATCCGCGTAGTTGCGAAAATGAAGAAGCTGAGATGGGCAGGTCATGTCGCTCGTTTCGTGACAGAATGGTATCCAAGGTACTGTTACAACCATGGATACGACATGCGCAAAGAAGACACAGACCGGAGACACGCGAGCATACATTATGGAACAGGACCTCTTGTGGTCCCGCCTCCTTCCCTTGATGCTTTAGTCAGTCGTCTACTCAGCAGGGTTACGGGCTACCCTCGATGGCCACCGAGCCGAGTCAAGATGTGAGCAATTCCTATTCCCCTAGTTCATCTATTCTCGTGTATTCTATATTATGTATTCTAACATATTTCACGAATAAATATTATTAATAGATTGAGTGCTGTCGAGCCAGTCATAGTAAGCCCTCTTGCTGGTTCCAAGTAGTTTACATGCATCTTATCTCCTAACGTACACTCCTCGGGTCGCTCTAACATAAGGAGAGTAGGGGGTAAGTCGTAAAATGTAACGGTGCTTTAGAAGACGAAGAGGACGGCCGAGATAAAGATGGTCAACAGCAGTCAAGGAGGCGGTGGTGAAATTCGTAGACTTGAAATCAAGAAACTCCGAAACCTGAAGAAGGCGCATCGGAATCTTGCGGAAGAAGACGGTCTGGTCAACAATGGCGTGGGCTTGTCGACTCAAATGGCGAGAGATAGTTCGTGTTGGCTCCTAACGACAATACGAACTCCAAAGTATTCAAAGTAAAATAGCCTATCACTAGTTTAAGCTAATACAATTGGAGTGTCACAGAAAAACAGGTCCCTGAAGTACACATTTACACGAATCTTAGCACGGTCAAATGAATTCATAAAGACAGAACCTCAGAAAAGTCACTTAAATTTAAATATTTGTAAAAATTAAAGCACCACAGATAATTTAAGCGGGACTGTAAAATTGTCGTAAAAATTATTTTTTCAAATGCACGCTTAAATATTGAAACATCGTTGTTTCTAATAGACGTGGATTAGTACTTGAATCCAAGAACTACACCCTACGTGCAATTTTTAATTTACTCAATTTATTGACCTACATAAAACTCTAAAATTAGATTTACCTATCCGTGATGGGACGGACTACCCCCGATCCACACCGGCCCGGGTATTTTTCTTTAAAAAAAGGGTTCCCGGTTCGGGGTTTTGAAATTTTAAATTTTTTTGAAGTCCCCCCGGCCCAAATTCCAAAAAAACAGGGCCCCTCCCATGCATTATGATTCCATTGAAACTTTGTCGATTGTATGTTTTAGAGCTCTTTAAGTCGCATGCCGGGCACGCAAGTAAAATATGATAATCCTTAAACTTTTACCACTGATCAACTAATGGTTTTTGCATCTGACATCTTACTATCACCTATACAAAGTATTTTTAAACCGTCTAAAACTTGAATACGCTTATGCACACACCTCGCAACTGCCGATTATTTACTTTTCTATAATTTACCCATGAACTTTTTTGAATATGTTTAAGTTAAAGAGTTAAGGAACGCTTTCAGTCAAACAATCCATACATCATTAAAACATTATGAGTTAGTTTTTACCAACACGTTTGACAAACAACAAGAAAATTGTTGTGAAACAAGATATAATATAAAAACCCTGCGAACTTATTCCTCAGCGCAATAAAAATTCCTCCAATAAAATTCGCCTTACCTCCACTCAACCACATAACAATCGTATTCCAAGCGATTCCATAAAACAGCTTTGATGATAAATTCGGCACTTCTGGAAACCTGAAAAACCATTCATTTTAACATCCCAAAATCCACCCAAACTTTGTTATCGCAAGTAATCGTTCCACAATCGATTCCAAGTCATCAAATTCTAATAATGGCTTCCCTATAATTCAAAAAAAAAACTAACAAACACATCAAACAGACAAACTCATAAATCTGGGCCAATTCTGCGCTGCACGATCCGTTAACACCGCTACCAAATCAATCACATGTTTCTGCGTAATCTCGCACTTTTCTCGTCCCAATAACTAAATTTAAGAAAACATTTCAAGACCTCACAACTAGCCAGAGAGGTGTTCTCGATAGCCATCTCAAATTTTGATTTAAAAAATTGTCGAAAGCTTCCTTATGAAAAGAATTGTATAAAACAATAAGGACCCTACCCTACAAATTGTTTAAGTAGGTGAAATAATTATTTAGAAACCCAAAAACTATAATTTTAAGAAATTAAAAATAGTTAATGTTAATAAATCCGCTTATACTCTAAGGGCTATACTATCATATCAAGCAATATCGTTTAATTATGTAATATTTACGTATCGTTTTAAAACCGTAATATTTAATTTACTTGATTAGCCCGTATCAACTGTGAAGGTTGCGGACCATCTCTCTCCAGAAGTCGCGGCTCTGCCTCGCCATTGTCGACCAAGCCACTTTCTTCTCAAGGATTCCTATTCTTCTTCTTCCATTAATTCGGCTGGTTTCGTGCACATAGTCGGATACCCATTTGCGAATCGAGTCTGCCCAACGCTCCTTGGGCCTTCCTTTGCTTCTAACGCCACATCGAGGGTCCCATTATGTAATGATTTTACACCATCTTTGTGGTGGCATCCGTGCGATATGGCCAGCCCATTTCATCTTCTTCTTCTTATCCACAATGACAGCCACGTCAAAATCGTCGCACCCGGCATAGAAACAAATCGAATCTGCACAACGTTGTAGTCGACCTCTGTCCTTCTTCAAAATGCACCAACTTTCGCACCCATACAGGAGAGCCGGAACGACATTCTGTAGGATGAGTTCTTTGATTCTTCTTCTGTCCAAATGAGCCAGAAGTGGTCTACATTTGGAGAATGACGTCCATGCAGCTTTGCAACGTCTCGTTATTTCTTCATCGAGTGAGCCATCGGTACTTATCCAGCTTCCCAAATATCGGGTTCCGTGGGAGTTGGGACACTTTGTGCCGTTAGAGTAGATATCCCCTTTATCTGCATAGCTATTGCGCATAATAACCGTTTTGCTCGTGTTTATCTCTAAGCCGTGTCGAGTGCTTGTCTTCCTAATAGCTTCGAGCCTGTTTTCAATTTCATCGGATGAGCTGCCGATAATGAGAACATCGTCGGCAAATTCAAGTCGTCTTAAATAATTACCATCAACCGGTATTCCAGTTTCATCAGGCAGTTGGCTCTCAAATAATTATTTAGAAACCCAAAAACTATAATTTTAAGAAATTAAAAATAGTTAATGTTAATAAATCCGCTTATACTCTAAGGGCTATACTATCATATCAAGCAATATCGTTTAATTATGTAATATTTACGTATCGTTTTAAAACCGCGATATTTTTGGATTTCAAACCAATTTCTTACCCACTTCAACAATTTTTTAGTCCTAATTGTTTGTAAGTATACTATTCGATCCATAAGATACCTAGATGTTATCTTTGGCGACCGAAACACCTTCCTTGTAAGATTCATCATACCAGCCAGAGCATATTCTCCGAAATGCTGGATTCAGCGAACAATCGAACGCAAAGTTGAAAATCGTTTTCATTATTCACTGCTGATGCTTCCATGCTTATGTAGTAATCTCTATTCTTCAATAATCCTTCTTTTCAATATCAATGAAACAACAATACCTCCAAATACAAAAAGATATAAATGAGCCTTGTGAACCGTTCTTCATCAATAAATTTACTCTTGTTGATCACCAGCCATTTCAAAATCGTTTCGCAATATAACTGATATTCTTTGTGGAATTTCTCACGTATTGATACCGCTTCAGGAGTTATCTAAATAAGCTTTTTTAACCAAATTTCATAATTCTTCCCAACCAGGTTTAACTTCAGCGAAAATGCATTCTCATTCTTGGCCAATTGCGCAATCAATGCTGCCAATGGCACCTGTGTGATAATCTCAAACGCTATTTTCGTCATTTGTTCCTGTGAAAAATAACGTTTAGATAACCTTCATCCACCCATATACCAACATTGTGCTGATTCTTGATCTTCTTCCCGTAATAGTCGAGAAACTCTTCTACAAACAAAGAAAACCTGAAATCTGTTCCTTTCGGCAGTCCCCTCGTCTAAATTTGATGCATAATTACCATGTTCCGCAGTTTAACACCAACCAATTCTTTAATAAAGTTCCTTACTTTGACGCAATTCACATCAAAGTCTGTTAACACTTCATTCGCCATGTATTGCGCGAGACATCGAATCGCAAACTCTGGTTTCGCTGATATAACCGACACAAGCATGTTCAAATTCGATGCCGTTCTATAAAAATTTTTCAAAACCTTTAAATTTCAATAAAACCATTTTATACTTGTTCTGAACCGGGCCGAACTCTGTTACCATTAACGCTTCGATGAAATACTTGGTATTATTTTCATTTTCATATGCGCACTTTAATGAAAAATGATACGGTTGTGCAATCTTTAAATAAAATCATAAATATTTAAAAATAATCATATTGTTATCATTCCTCACCACTCTTGACTTCATATTCTTATTATTTAATTTTAGCAACATTTCTATGACTTCTCTGTCCGTTTGATATTCGTTGCCATTCAAGTTCGAGCACATGATCAGTAATAATTCACTTATCTCCCGATTATACTAAACAATCCAATGAAGTATTCTCTCTGGTACAAGTTTACCTTCTGTGCATTCATCCATATTTCCATTCTCGTCGCTATAAAATGTCTCACTAGCTCGCTACCGCATAAGATCGACAACGCTCGGAATAACGATTTTGGTACAAATTCAAGCTTGAGGTGTTCGAACCAAGATCTTAAGAATTCATTGTTTATTATCAGTTGTTCTGCCGATTTAATTCCAGGTTTCTGCAAAAATGTCTAATTTTCATGTAAATATATTGGTTGAAAAATTGTTGGATAGTTGCTCATTGAAATACGTCAAATTAAAAAAGTTGCAAACATGAATTTAACAAGGGAAGTCACTTTAGCGTCCGCTTGAGATTTTGATGAGACTTGCACAATTGATAGATTCGGATGCACTGATTCCAAATCCGTTTTCAAAAACGGCGCAAGTTTTCTTTGGTACTTTGGTAAATAAACTTTGTCGGCTCATATCTCGGCTCAGAGAAAAATTGTGCCGTTTTTGAAAACGGATTTGGTATCAGCGCATCCGAATCTATCAATGGTGCAAGTCTCATCAAAATCTCAAGCGGACGCTAAAGTGACTACCCTTGTAAGATATTCAAAAGCGAATTTTAGACAAATCTGGTCATTCCTTCATAATATACGTTTAAATATTCAAAAATCATCATTTTCAATAGGCGTGTCTTAGGATAAATTCGTGTCCGTATCAATCTTCTCTAACGAAGACTACCAGCTCTTTGCGGCTAAGTCTGATTATAGCCGGCGAGGACTCCTTGTTCTCCAGGATTCGGATTCTCCTTCTTAGGTTTCTGGAGGTGGACTTGTCGTGCGCATAACTTGAGAGCCTACGTTTGATTTTTTCATCGTGTCCACGTGGCCGGGCGCAGAACTCAGATTATCCCCCTTGGACTCTTTGAACCATGGGGATTGTCTGAGATTACATGACCAGACAGAAACCCGCTCTTTAATATTTACAGGGCATCCACTCCCACAACTCAAAAATAGGGCCAGACACGGTTTGCATTAAAAATGAACGGAACGCCAAGTACAAAGTTGATTGTAAGGGGCAATATTTTTAAATATTTGGATAGTTTTTTTTTGAATATTTGGATAGTTTCCCATTTTATATCTAACAAAAAAGCGAGTTTGGCAAAAAAAACCAAACCTTAATATCTATGGGTAAGTCAAAATTTATACCCCCGCACTCATAGAAGAAAGATCACTGGTGAATCCCAACGCGTCGGTTGAGAACAAAACGCGCTTCGGCGACGGACGAAAAACTTTAAATAAGAATTATTCGAATCTTGGCAGCCCAGGCTTTCTCGCGACAATTGAAATAAAATATAGAACAAAATTAAAGTCTAATGATATAAAAACGAAACTATTTTCATGCTCACTAGAGCCAGGGCCATTAAAATAAATAAAACTGAAATAATAGGATTTGCAAATTAATTTTGGTATTTTTAAAAAATATTTTCGGTAGGCTTAAATGTTTCAACTATGTTGTATACAGTAAACATATTTATTCTCTCTTAACCTGCTTCTGAATACTTAAAATCGATGTTTTTAAAATTTCTCTCGTTGCCGAAGCGCGTTTTGTTCTCAACCGACGCGTTGGGATTTACCAGTGGATGGGACCGGCTTGACCCTCGGAGTTAGTCCGCTTCTCCACTGGAGAATGAGTCGACCTCCAAAGTATCCAAAGAATAAGTAAGCTGATAGTAAAAAATAGATCAGTTTAGAAGTAAAATAAAATCATCACAGTGGTGCCTGTCAAACACGTTATTAGTTTTTTCTCTTTAACGTTACAATTGCAATTCTTTGATAATTAATGAATTAATTTTTAAAAAATAGATTGGTCATATGGAGCTCTATTCAACAATTCTTAATATACCGATTATCATTTACCATTTCTGGAAAATATTCAGGAGGTGCTAGCTTTTCTGTCCCACTTAGCAAACAATTCGAAAACACTTCGACTGACGGCAAAATTGTCGCAAAAGGTCGCATTATCAATTGAACCAACTCTTGTGCATATGGCTTCTCTATCCAGATGCACCTATTCGATATTCCCAATCCACTGTTAACACCAACTGAGTCGTTCAAAAGTGCGATTAGGTAACATTTATCAAGAGACGTTTGTTTAGAAGCCAAGCATGTTGTGATTGAAATAAAAAGCCGTTGAACATTGTCTGGCAATTGTTTGGAATTGCAAATGATGTATAATAATCCACGATGAACATTAACATTCTGAACAATAATAACTATTCTCTGTTTATTCTTGTCTAGTCACTTTTATCTTTGCTCCATGCTCTTTAAAAATTTCAGCGATAGTTCCAAGTAATCGTAAATCCACGGTAATTTTATCAGCATTAACGGTTAGAAAATTCCGAAGAACAGCTACAATCATTCTCTCAACCTGAACTTCAAATCTTGCAAAACTTGTGCAAAACCGTTCACACTTTGTTCAGCTTTTCCTGTTCCAATGCCTCTTTCACACTCGTACGGAACGTATCCGCATTTAAATTAATCGTTTCACCAAATTCTTTCCATTTGTCATCAATCAAAGGTCTCAATGAGCCGCCACTATTACCATTATTACCTAAATCTCCCTCTGTTTCCATATATTTTGGGTTCGACTAACCCGAGTAAACCGGCGATTTTCCCTTCGAAGAGAAATCGGAAAAATCCAATTTACTTTTAATGGAACCCGTTGATGCAGAGGATGTCGATGGACCTTGACCAACTCGTTGTAAACGAGATTTTTTGATATCTGACGGTTTCATAATATCCTCCACATTTCTTTTGTGTTTTTTCCTGTCCATGTGTGCGACTAAATATTTATTTGAGTAAATTCAGGAAAATCACAAAAAAATAAATAAAATATTAGAATTAAATTAAACAGTTGGCTGTGTAAAATTGGAACAACGTACACTCCCCCTCAATTATTTTATAATCAATCCATATTTATTAAAACGAAAACAATATAAATTTTATTATAACAACAATCTTATCCACCGGATTTATAATTAGGAAGCAAAAAAAAATCATAAAAAACAAATTTATGGAGCGCATCGGCCGACGAATCGTGGGTATAAGCAAACATCACGAATGTGGAAGGTGTTAGTCAGCCAGCATACAAATCTCTCCAATCCCAATCCATAACCACCATGCGGTACTGATCCGTATTTTCGTTGATCTATGTACCAGAAATAGTTCTTAGGGTCAATTCCAGCTTTTCCAAAAGCAGCCAGCATTTCTTCTTCTTTCCATATACGCATCGATCCGCCAACAATTTCACCAACTCCTAAACATTACACAAATAATTTTTCATAATAATGCACTGTTAGTGAATTCAAAAGAATTCCAGAAAATTTCTCATTCTTGAAATCGTAAAAATTGAAATGTTTCAAAGCAAATTTCAAAATTTTCCTTTTCAGCTTTTACATTCAATTTCAATAGTGGCTTGAATGCTTGAACTAATTGGTAGTATAGCAATCAGTTAGTAATTTAATTTAAAATCATTTCTAAATATATAATTACAGTTGCAAGCACGCGCATCATGTGCAAACTATAGTTTAAGAAACCTAAATGCAACATAAAAATCAAATAACCTCCTCATGATTTAAAACTAAAGCTGCACCGTAGCAATTTCTTGAAAAATTAGATTTTAGAAGGTTTATATTATAAGAAATTATTTTTCATTTTTTTAATCAGGCTACAAAATTATTGCTATAAAACCATAGATTTTATACTGTTATAAACATTAATTTTAATTTTAGGATGGAAGAATATGTTTCTTTTCTAGGGTTTAATTAATATTGAATACTGAATCAATTTTACGTTTTAATCTAGAATGTGATAAATTAATTTTGTCATAACCGCGAACCGATAAGACAATTATAAGCACAGAGACTTATAATAGGATTCGCCATGTTCGTAAAGTTTTAAATACTCTCAGAAAAATAAATATTCCATTTATACGTCTATTTAAAAAAGTACCTGGCATGAGAAGATCGACTGATTCCGTTAGTGTGTTATCCTCAGCACATCTTGGCATGTAGAATGCTTTAATTCCAGCTGGAAATTTATTCAACAGAATTGGCTGCAAATCGAAAATTCAATATAATCTATCTCAAATAGATAATTTTCCTACTTCTCCAATAGTATCTGTCATCTTGCGTTCAGCAGCTTCTGCAATATCTTCACCGTACACAAACTTTTCGCCATGCTCGTTGCGGACATCATGCTCTTGAAGCCATTCAATAGCTTCTTTGTATGTCATCCTACGGAAAGGTCTCTTTGGAGCCTTGTATTCCTATAAAAGAATTTATCTATGCTCAAAGCCAATTTTATTTTACCGGATTCACATGTTCTATTAAGGATTTCGCAACTGGATCAGCAAGAACTCGATCAACGGTATCGCAGACGAGTTCCTCTATTCTATCCATTAATTGGTCGAATGTAATAAAAGCACATTCAGCTTCAACATGTTGATACTCGGACAAATGACGACGTGTCTTCGACTTTTCCGCTCTGTATGATTGAGCAATACAATATACGTCGCCCAAAGCGGCGTTACAAGTTTCGAGATACAATTGTGAAGATTGTGTCAAATAAGCCGGTTCACCATAATAATCCAGAGAAAATAATGTGGATCCACCTTCGACTTGGGTTTGAACAAGTGTTGGTGGCGCGATCTCAGTATAACCCGCATGGTAGAAGTGCTCCCGCATGGCCCTTGTCACAGCGGCGCGAATTCTTAATACCCTAGACGCGTTCTCTCCACGAATTACAAGATGACGGTTGTCAAGCATGACATCAACGCCAGCTTCTTCATTGAGAACGTTGTCAATTCCTCCAGCTGGTGCTTTTGAAATAACCTCCCAGTAATCAACTACCAACTCATGACCGTCTGGAGCCGACTTTCCATCAGGAAGTTCCTTGATGACTCCAAAAACTTGCACTGATGTTTCAGTCGAAAGAGTAACTGCATCATAACTTTGACACTGCAAAAATAATATATTCCATATTAAAATGTATTATTCATTACCAGTTTATCATTGAGGACGCATTGAAGGAATCCATAACCATCTCTTAGCACTAAGAACATCAATGACTTTCCTTGTCTTCTCATACGATGAACCCAAGCCTTGACAGAAACTCGAGTGTTTCTATTCTCCTTTGCTTCACCAATCTTAATCATTTTAGCTTCTGGCAAAGATTTGTCCATTTCAAAAGTGATCTTCTTTGCTTCTTCAAGAGCCGCGTGAGCCGATTCTTCAGCAGCCTTAGTCCGTTCGGCTTGTTTCTCAATTTTCTTCATCTCCGCCTCATATCTTTAAAAAAATTTTTAATTGTCGGCTTAAATATGTACCTACTTCTTCATAGCCTTTTTGATGGCAGCTTTAGCAGCAGGCTCCCACGAAATTACGCCCTCGTCGCTTTTTTTCTTCATCAAGAACTCACCACTGTTTTTGGAGATAATCATGGCCTAAAATTTATAAATCTGCATGCCCAGTTATGAATCTATATAATTACCTGAACCAAAGAAGCTAATGGTTGCTCTTCTGTGCCTTTGTTTTCATCACTTCCGGTTTCGGTATCGATGAATAGTTTCGACATATTGTACCCTGCAATATAGCAGTAATCAAATAGAACCTTCAATTATATATAGGGAAAATTAACGCAAGATTGTGCAATAATGTAATGAGAAATTTGTCGTAAATTAAAATGTATTTAGGTATTCTGAGCTTCAAAATTAAAACAGGCAATAAATTCCCTCATGCAAAATTATAAACTACATTAGTATACTAAATTTCCATTAAAAAGTTTATGGTGTTTGTTAGAAAACCTTTAAACCTGACAAACCTATAAATTTTAATTGAAAAATTATAAAGTTTAACAACAATTCTGCAAATACTGTACTATTTGTGAACTTAATGCAATTGACGATTTATCGCGTACCAATTTTATTTTTCGCCCATTTTATATTTTTATTTTATTCAATTTAATTGTTTTTATATTGATTGATTGTTTATTTGATTGTGACCACAGAAATTCTTACGGGTCATTTCATACATTATTAAATAAAATAGATCATACCTGTGAATTTTAAAATTTATATAAAAACTTACTAGGGAGGGAATTTATAGATCCAGAAGGTTTACGGCTGAAAAATGGCCATGGTGGTAGCTTAGGACATTTTAATAGTGGACACAAAAGTCTAAAATATATATAGTCGTCGCCAAATGCGATTACCGCCGCAAAGTGTGGCGCACTTTTTAAATATTATTTTTTCATTTAATTTTTATGATTTTTTTCTTGTTTAGGCTCGTTCTATACTGTTTTTGCTTAAATAAATTGAAGAATATGTTTTAGATGTTGTTTCAATCGTGGAATAAATGTGGAAAATAATAATAATCATAAAAATTAAATGAAAAAATAATATTTAAAAAAGTGCGCCACACTTTGCGGCGGTAATCGCATTTGGCGACGACTATACGTTATATTCGTTAAAACCGCAAAATATGATGGTTCAATCGGGTTTGCAACTTGAATCACCACCGCAAACTTGAATTCGACAATTTTGAATAGTTTTTTAGTCCAGTTAAACCCCCACAATTTTTGTCTACTAATAAAATATCTTCAAATATAACCATGCAAAGTCTCACGACCTTTTGGATATAAAAATGACCTCTCTAGTTGGAGACAATTCTTGAGGTTTAGTTTGTAATCTTTCCCGTGTTCAGTTTTTTTTAGCGTAGATTTTAAAAGAAAACGAATTGAAATAAGGAATAATATAAAACGTTAATTATATTTTTAAATGTGCGAACAAAATTCTGCGTCATAGCTCTACTATAGAAGAGCGTGCATCTGAAGTACGTAAACCGTATATTTTAACTTTATATTTACACCGCATGATATCAACGGGTACAATTGCAACCAATATCTACACTGCTTATATTTATAATAGAAGTAACACTAAATATTAAAAATACTATTCTTTTACTTTTATGCACATATTCCCTTATATAACATGTAATTTGTAACTTTTTTCAGGTATGAATCGACTCTTCGTCCACTCCATTCCACGAACAACCATTGCTATTCGCTCAACTTCGAGTGTTACAGTCAAGCCTCCATCGCCAAACGAGATAACCAAGAACAATGCCAAATTCGACAAAGTCACCCATACCGGGCAGGTTGGTTTTTGCCACCGTACGAATAACGTCAAGCAAACGTATACAGGCTTGGGATCAAGCAGATTATCGTCTTCAAAGATTCGATATCTCTGAGAAGCAGGTACATATATTTATTAAAATAAGTAACGCGTAATTAACTTTGCAGGTGAATCCAAATGTTGCCATGCATTTGATTGCTCAGAGACCTCCAAAGGATTGCGGCAACGAACGTGTTGTTTATTGCGATGGTGGTCACGCAGCCCTCGGTCATCCAAAAGTCTTCATTAATTTGGTTTCAACTATTCTACTTGATCATTATCAATGCATTTTTTAGGACAAACCAGGCACACATGCTTGTGGATATTGCGGTAACCAATTCTACAATTCTCACGTTACCAAGGGCGAAGATCTTAAAATCCACCATTTGAACTGCTGAGCTGTTATTTCATAGATTTTATTTTAAAGTATAAACAGACCCAATTAGTGAGGATTCATTTATTTCAAATAAAAACAAACAAACTAATAAATACAGTCGTCTCTAAGATAAAAGCATAAGTTAATATGTTCGAGATCATATCACAGTAGAATGAAACGAAGAAAACAACATCAATTATTAGTTTATAAAATTATTTAATTGGTAGTTGAAAGAATGGATGTTTCAAGGCTTCATTACACGTCATCCTTTTGCCTGGATCCAAAACAAGCATACCATCGAGCAATGATCGAAATGAATTGACCTATATATTTAAATTTATCAATAAAAATGTAGTCAAATCCCAATCAGCCATTATCTGAACTTTCAAGATAGATGAGCCACGCACATGACATTCACTATTAGCTCTCATAAAATCTCCACATTTATACAATCTCAATGCAGCGAGGAACAGAGAGCGAACCTGTCTCCCACGAGAGGTCTCTGTGGGACTGTTCTGGGATGTTTACCACTACGCCACCGACCCACACTGTGAAATAACACAATTACCTGTTCATGCTGTTCACGATTTAGCCTTTGTCCACCTATCAACTCTTCTTCTAAACTTCTCGTTGGTTTCACGTTCGCCAGCGTTGTAATCTACACGAATAAACTGAATTGAAATGTTTTATTCGACCAAACCTTATCTCTCTGCGTAACTTTATCCACCTCGTGATACAACAGATTGCAATTGGCATCAAAGTGTTGATCTTTAAATTGTGCCTTCCGTACCAATTTATTTGGATATTTCCCTTTTATTTCCGTAAACCTCTGCAAACTCAAACATTCACACTATTTCCCATTCAATTTTACCTTTAGCATATCATTATTCGACCGTCCAGCAAACATGACACGTCCAGTATAGACTTCGTACAATGTTACCGCCACCGACCACAAATCGATTCCATAATCGTGGGGAATTCCAAGCACTGAAAGAGCAATATGAAGCATTAAATCATAGTAATGTCAGCTTACTAATTTCCGGAGCTCTGTAAAACCGGGAAACTAAATACGGCGCCAACTCCTGCTCATTTACAAGTCCAGCCGAACCGAAATCACACAGTTTTAGTGTCAATTTCGAATCATTCACCTGAATTCGGTTTCTAAATACGAATATAGCAGGTAATATTCACCAATATATTATCGGGTTTGATATCCGCATGAACGAGTCCACATTTTTTGAGCAATCTGAGAGCCAACAACAATTGCTGAGCATAACTTCGAACTGCTTTTAAGTGCAAACCGTCCTTCTGGCCATACTTTTTAATCAACTCTCTCAAGTTCATACTAAAGAAAACGAATTAGCTTGTTCTTCCTACAAATACAGAGCTGCCGACGGATATATGATTCTGTCTATGAGAATTTATTGATAATAAACAACTTCAGCTTTCCATATACTTCGAATAATAAAAAAAAAGCCTATTCATATACTCCGTCCATCTCTGCACAAAAACCAAACCTCAGATTCTCAAACACAAGACAAAGATGATTATGGTGATTGAACGTTCTATACAACTGAAGGCAATGATATCGATCCTCCTTATCCGCTTCATTCAATTTCCTCAGTATCTCAAGTTCTCTCAAACCCGACTTCTTCCTGAAAGGCAACTATAATTTCAATATACACTATTATTTGTAATTTACATAATTTCATTATTTCTGATAATCTTCACCGCCACCGTGTTCTTTCTGGTCTGATCGGTACAGCGGCAAACATTTCCAAACACTCCAGCTCCAGTGAACCCAATAACTCGATATCGCGAATCGAGTACTTCACCAATTCGAACACCTATACACTTAAAAATTATTTTGTTTAACTAAAATGTTCGTACGGTAATATCCTTCAGTGTCATCCCAGTTATCTTTAAGCGCTTCAATTTTCGAGCCCTGATGAGCATCAATTGTGGGTATGTCTTGCGGCAATTCCTCATTATCAGCAAACATGTCAAATTCAACGTCTTCTTTCTTTTCCGCCTTTTGTGCCGTTTTCTTTTCAGCTTCTTTCAGCAATTTTCCTTCGTTCAACTCTTTATCGCGTTGCTCTTTAATTTGCTCCTTTTTTATTTCTTCCTCGACGTTTCTGGCATCGGCATCTCTTCAAATAATACCAATATTCGTTAATCATTGACTAAAACTCACTCCATATGTGTCTTCTTTTCCCTGAGACCATCAAAAAAGTCCCCTGTGCTTGTCTCATCAAAATTCGCTGGAGTTGATATCCCACTGGACGGCGAATTGCTTCTAATTGTTGACTGAAACCATTTAAAAATGACATTAATTGGTTAAAAAATGTTCTCAAACCCTTCCAACCATCATTTTAGCCTCTCTTATCAACGCTTCCGTCTCATCTTCCGAGTCCGAACTGCTATCTTCACTATTGTTGACTGTTCCTGCTTTACTAGACGATACAGTGGATTTATTCTCATCTTGCATCGGCGTCTAGAACCCAATTATTTAGTTTTACGTCAATGAATTAGCCAACAACCAACATTTTCTCGCGTTCCTTCAATTTTCTGCAATATTTGGTGTCTTCTCTTTCGTGCCTCTTCAATCTTCTTCTGCTCATCGTCCGAATCCGATTCCAAGCTCCATTGTAGGGTAGATTCCTCCTTCTCATCCCGACCATCCTTTCTGTGCGACCTCTCCTTTGAGCGTCTCCTTTCATCTCTATGATCTCGTCTTCCATGTTCATGACGGTTACGATCTCTATATCGTTCTGCTGATTTGTCTCTAAATATGTTAAATTTTAAAGAATAGTTTTAACTTTTCCAATTTCAAATACAACAGCCCAATTTGCATTGCTTATATATGTACATATACACAAATTTAAATAACTTTAAAATATGTTATTGAACTATAAAATGTGATACAGAAGCAAGCGACTGCGAAAAATACAACATTTAATAACTTTTTTCTTATTTTAATTTGTTAAAATTTTCGAATATTAAAATTGAAGAGCTATTGTAATAATGATAAATGAAAAGTATATTTTCAATAACCTCCTTCTATCTTGATCTCTTCGGTCTTGTCTTCTACGATCGATATCTCGCCGATCTCTGCTTCTTGAACGTTCCCTTCGTCCATTTCTATGCAATTCATATTCCCGCCTTTCACGGCTCCTTGATCGTCGATCTGAATCCCTTCTTCCCCTACTAACGGATCTCTCCCTTCGCTCATTATGTCTTCGGGGACTTTTTTCCTTAGTCTCTTCAATATTCTTTTTCTTAACAGGAGGCTCGTCACTTATTGAATCCCGATCCCTTTTATGTTTCTTCTCTTTTTTATTCTTTTTCTCTTTCTTATGTTTTTTACTCTTTTTGTGCTTCTTTTTCTTCTTATCACCGTCAGAATGCTCAGAATGCTTTCTACTTCTATTACCATCATCCACATCCGATGTTGAATCTGAACAATAATATCCTTGTACAAAAATTCTTCCAACAAAATCACCATTCGACAATTCATCATCAGTGTCTCGAACTTCACCTTCTTCCGGTTTCGAATCAATCGTGTTGTCAGTCAATTCGACATCCGACATGATTGCCTACAACAAAATCAAAATGACTATAAAGTTCTCTTCAGCTTGCTGCTTTTTGCAAATTATAGAATCTAAAATCCTAAAATTCGCATATAGCAACAAGGATTTCAATCAATTACACTAAGTACCAGGCGGGTGATAATTACAATGTGCTCTTCATCCAAGCTTCTATCCGACAGCTATCTGGGTGACGAGAGAAGCGCACAGAGGAAAGGTGAGAAGGCAAAATTTATCTTAAACAATCTTCTTTCAGAACAAGTTTACTATTTCGTGTGTTTTTGTCTTGTATTGTGTTAATTAAGGACGAAACAATTTACCCATTCAAAATTAGTTTTTTTTCTAAATAATAATTGTTGAGTTGCGCCCTTCAGCCACCATTTACTTAAAACATGAAATCTGAACTAGTAACACATTCAAAATAAAACGATGAGACATAAAAACCTTTCAAAATAAAAATAAAATAAAAATAAATTTGCGGCAGTGACGAAGAGTGCGCCAAGCTCATTGAGAACATTCTTTGCGTCAATCGATCTCATCTTTGCGTCTTTTTTTCGCGTTTATTTTCTTTCCTTTTCTCACTTATTTCCAACATAACTGCCACCAATTGTTTATAGGTGGCAATTTCTTCCATTTCATGAACAACCTGACTGTCAACAAAGGATTATCCACAGTTTGTAAATGTTTCCCCATTTATCCACATAATAATTACAGAAGTTGAATGGAAGAAGTGAAATCGGTCGCGTCAAAGTTGCTCTTGGTCCCGGGAAAGGATTCCTTGATTGGCTTCGATTGTCGTCTAGCAAGGTTTTATATATATATATATATACGCACAACCTACATAACAAATTAAAGAATTGAGCAATTATTTTTTATTCAATTCCCTATTCGTATTCCAATTAAATTGTCCAAGAAAATCTCTCACATTTGTCTTTCTGCGTCTCCTATTTTTTTCTTCCAGCTTTTGCTCATTTCTAACCTTTTTGCCTTTTCTGGTGTCACCCATTCTATTATGTACCTAAAGCTGTCATAAATGTTTAGACTATTCAAAAAGGTTGCGCACGTAATGTTCATAATAAATCCATTAACTTTTTAGGTATTGGTGAAAAGGAAGCAAACAGTCGACACGGAAGAATTATCAAAACATGATAAAGTTAGCGATTGTTGGGTTCACTTATTCGGAAACGTCTATGACGTCACATCGTATCTCGAATTTCACCCCGGCGGCATACCCGAGTTAATGAGAGCCGCAGGAAGAGGTGGTTATTGATTGGTCAATGTTGATGGAGTTTGATTATTTATAGATGCAACGGCACTTTTTAATGAAACACACGCTTGGGTTAATTATGAATCAATGCTAAAATCGTGTCTTGTTGGGCCATTCGTTGGAGATGTTAATAAATGTCCGGAAAATTTTTCTTTACGTAAATAATTTATTTTTATTTTAGTAAGGCCTTGTTTAAAATCGACAATTGGCTTGAATCTTCCCTCGCCATCTTCCAATCTGTCGACCGGAATAGTCGAGGCGAACAATAACTTATATGGAAGTAAAATTATGAAGATTCTAAATGGTGTCCAGATCTCGCATGATGATTGGGATAATATTGGAAACGATAATTTAATAATTGGCTTTGTTCCAAAGACTATAAAGGTACGAATCTTTCATTTAATATTTTGCGAATTTCTGAAGAATTTGATATTTAATTAAATCATTTATTATAGTGTTTATTATATTTCAAAATAGTTGACGACGCAATCACGCTGCAAATGCGGCATATTAATTAAAATTCATTTTCAAATCGATTATTTTAATAATTTTTAATTAATAAACGTGAAATATAAGCAATAACAATTAAAAAATGTCAAAAATAAAATAAAATAATCGATTTGTAAATTAATTTTAATTATAGTGTATTTCAAAATAGTTGACGACGCAATCACGCTGCAAATACGGCATACTAATTCAAAATCATTTTCAAATCGATTATTTTATTTTATTTTTGTGACATTTTTAATTGTTATTGCTTATATTTCACGTTTATTAATTAAAAATTATTAAAATAATCGATTTGAAAATGAATTTTAATTAGTATGCCGCATTTGCAGCGTGATTGCGTCGTCAACTATTTTGACATACACTATAGTATGCCGTATTTGCAGCGTGATTGCGTCGTCAACTATTTTGACATACACTATAAAAATTTTAACATATTGAATCTAGAATCCGTAATTAATTTTTAGGTTGTCATACATTATTTTTTGTTTTTAGCTAGAATATTAAAAAATGTGATTAACGGAAAATTATAATTTCATAATGCAAAGGCTATAATAAAGACTATAATAACTTGTATGATAATAGAATGAGCTCAGTAAGCATGCTCAAATATAACTTTTTAGTATTTAAGATATTAATATTTTTAGATAGTTTAAGACAAGCTTAATTAAATTGTAGTAAAAACTTTTTTTGTTATGAATTTCCACACACGTTTAAATATCGCAAAAATCGCTATTTCGATTTGGCGTGCTATAACTTCGAATCAAATTGCAAAACTAAATTCCGTTCATAACTGGTGTGCACGCAAATACTGGATTATTTAATAAAATTCTGAAATTAAAAATCTACATTTGAAATCGATTTTCAATAATTATTACTTCTCAGTGATCGATGTCTAATGAAAGAGGAAAAAATCAAAAGAAAATAAGGTTCTCGTTTCGACGGCCACTTTTTTTGTATCTTACCACTGTGTGTTGTCTCAAAAAATAGAGATGAAAACTCAATTGTGGCCGTCCAAACGAGAATCTTTTTTTTTCTAATGTTTTTCCTCTTCCTTTACCTCTGAAAAGTACAATATATTAAAAACGCACAAATAAATGTAATTTTTTAGAAAGGAATAACAACATCTGGAGAAGAATTAGAAGAAAAATGTTATTCATTTCGAGTTCTCGTTCGGCCATTTTCAAAACCATCGATGGAATATATTTTTGGTACTTATAACTCGTTTTTAATTAGTATTTGCATTTATTCGTATTAAAGAAGCAACCGAGATTCCCAATAATTCTCTATTCAATGTGGATATTAAAGAAAACTCCTTGTCTATTACATTTCCAGAGGTTTAGTAAATTATTGCAGTAATTAAATTACTCCATTTTAAGATCAATTTTGACTCAAACACGGTGTTCGATGAATCAAAGTGTCAAGTAATGCGTCGTCCGGGTGTCACGTATCACAAATGCACAATAGCATCAATATCACAGTTAACACACAATGTGATTTTGTTCGATATTGATTTGCCAAAAAATACGTGCTTCGGTATTCCTCCTGGCCATCACGTTTCCGTTAAGATCAAGAAAGGAAGTTGGTGTTTCCCTATTGTTTTTATTTTTAAATGAATTTTTGAGGTTCTGCTATATTCCGCCCATATACTCCGATCAGATCAACAGTTGAAAGGTTGGAGTCGAGAATTCAACTCATGATTAAAGTGTATCATGATGGAATCGGGTCCCCAGTGTTCGGAACATTAAAAATAGGTTCGTTTTCGATGGAAATTATAGAATAAGCGAAATATTTCGAATATTTAGAAGTTTTATTTAACAAGAATATTATTATTTTAAATTATAGCTTGGGTTATTTTCTTATATTTTCTTTACTTACGCAATTAATATTCTTACCAATGAATCAGATGATATAGTTTAAGTACGCCATAATTATTCGCACCAATGTCATATTACATATCAAAATTTTGCATCACTTGGAATTTTATTGCAATATAAAGCTAACAAGGAAATTGTTTTTACCCTATTTTTTGAAGTTTAACAAGAGTGGGAAGGTTTAATCTACATATAAAATAAAGTGGCTGCGCAAAGGCTCAGTCTGCTTTTGGGATTAAGTGGGTTTTTTTAAGCTGCTTGATTTTGGGTTTAATGTTGAAAAACGAGAATTTCCAAATTCAAATCTCGAGATGGTTAAATTTATGTTTTTTTTGTAAATCTTATAGTTGGGATTCGAACCAGAAGATAGGATATGTATTTGAAGACACTGAGAAGAGCCAAAGAGACAAAATGTATGTTGTATTCTATTTTATCCCATTTTCTTTGAGGCCATCTGAATGAGATCGAATGAAGGACATCATCCCAGTTCATGGTCCACCATATTAAATTTATAACCCTAGTTTGTCCTTTTCAGATATCGATGGCTAATGGAAGAGCAAAAAAATAAGAACAACATTAGGTTCTCGTTTGGACGTCCAGTTTTTTCTATCTTATCAATTTTTTTAATGGATAACACACTTTGAATAGGAATAGATGGAAAAGTCCTTTGTGGCCTTGTGGTCGTCAAAACGAGATTATCATTTCGTTCTTATTTTTTTTTGCACTTCCGTTAGGCACCGATCTCTGAAACGTACAATATTAGAAAATTAAAATTGATATTGACGTTTATTTTTAATGAAATATCGTCTTTGTACAATTCCAAATTAATTTTGGATGAATTATAGGTGATACGTTGGAGATTAGCGATCCCATTGGTGACAAAAATTTTGAGGATTGGGTCCAAAATTCGCAAGAATTAATATTGTTAGCGGCTGGTACTGGTATTACACCAATGATCGACTTGTTGGACATGAGGCTGAAAATGATGGACAATATCGCTTACAAACCATCCAAAACATATTTATTAATGTTCATTAATTCTGAAAAGGACAGCTTATTGGTTACTGATGTGGACGGGTGGATTTTGCCGACATGGATATCTGAAAATGGTTCTGATGTTGTTGTTAGGAATATTGTGAGTGAGAAAGAAGGACGAATCAGCGCAGATTTGCTGGATAGCGTTATCGGCTCTTCTATGGTTTCAAAAAGAAGGAAAGCTTTCATTTGTGGTCCGGACGGATTCTTAATAGCAGCGAAGAGGTAATATTGTATTATTAACGTAGAAAATTATATTTTTGCAGCGCATTGGAGTCGATTGGAATACCTGAAAGTGATTGTCATATATTCCAAGGATAATAAATACGAGTGCTAGAAAATAATTTCATTATTGATAACAAATACACATTTTTAATAGAATCGTCGTCATTAACAATTATAAATACCTTATTGCTCACTGCTATTTTTATTAAAATATATAGTCGTTTTATTTGTATGAGAAAATGTGTTACGTATATATTTCGATTTTCCGTGTTTATAATTAGCTTTGAATTAGTTTTTACATCGAAATGAAGTTATACGTTAGCGACACTATCTCATATAAATAAACTACAATTTATAAAAATGTGTTAGAATTGGATATAAGGTGGACAAGAAATGCTCATTATCAACCGCGTGTAAGTTTTGTTCGTAGAAATGAATTGAATATTATTAATTTGTTTCTATCCTAGGTGTTGTCGCGCTTCCACGCCTCCAATTGCGGAATTTAGCGAATAGACTTGTCGGCGACAGCGCTGCGCATTTACCTTGAAAATTAAATATTGAGAATTGATTAGTTATACATTCAAACCTCCTTCGAGATCATGTGGAAGTGCCTTCTTCTTCCTTTGGGAATATCGTCGAATGGCACTGTGAAAATCATCAACTTGACTTCGTGGCGTTGGCTATTTAATGATTAGTTTAGTTTTGTTTAGGATAACAATAAGGTTTATTGAGGCACATGGAAAGTTCATGTCCAATTGAAATGAAGGGATTCTAAGTTATGATGATGCAAGAAGCTTGAATTTCAGAAATATTTTAGACGTATCTTGTCATTTTGCGTCAACAGAAAAAAGTTCTCGTGAAGCATACGTTTAAACATTTTCAATTGGCATGCGGATGTCAATAAATCTTTCAAATACCTTTTGCATAATAGTCTCTGGTGAGAAAGCTTCCTGAATTTCAGCGACCAAGCCAATCAATAAGTCATCAACGTCGTGATCGAGCGCCACTGATATCTCAAAGCTCTCGAATCCGATGGCAGCCTTTGCCGCGCGAACTTCTTGCTTCATGACAGCACGCTTTCTCTCCAGATCGACTTTATTGCCAGCAACAATAATTGGAATATTTCTACATTGGCTAGAACCTCTAATCATCTAAAATTGAATGGTTTGAAGATTAAAATAGACTTGAATTTAATACCTCCAAGGCGCTATGCGCCTGTTTCCAGCTCGATTTTGAATCAATGCTATAAACAACAACAAAAGCATGAACTTCATTTGTTAGCCACTGCGCATCCGACTGAAAGTTGAAATTGTTTGTGCTATTGTATGACTACATTCTTACGAAATCCGATTCGAAGAAGACAAGATCACATTCGACGCCGCCAATGCAAACAGAAACTGTGCTTTCGTAATCTTCTGAAATGCAAACATATATTTGATTATAAATAAGTTCTTACGGATTTCGTCAGCGAATGCATTTTTATATTCAGATGTAATCAATTGAGATATTAGTGAGCTTTTTCCAGTTCCAGTGTCTCCAATAACAAAAATCTGAAAAAGAAAACACGGTGAATTTGGTGTAAATTCGCGGAAGATGTTCAACTACGGACTTGGTTAAACTACAGTATCTATTTTATTTTTGTTTTTATTTCATTTATTATTTTTGAGAATTAACAAGGGAAGTGTTTTAGGTCGGGCTCTCAGATTTTAATAAAGCTTTTCAGGTAGATTCCTTATGATCCAAATAGTATACTGACAAAATATTAGGACCCACAAAACGGTTTAAGTAGGTAAAAAATGGACTTGGTTAAACTACAGTATCTATTTTATTTTTGTTTTTATTTCATTTATTATTTTTGAGAATTAACAAGGGAAGTGTTTTAGGTCGGGCTCTCAGATTTTGATAAAGCTTTTCAGGTAGATTCCTTATGATCCAAATAGTATACTGACAAAATATTAGGACCCACAAAACGGTTTAAGTAGGTAAAAAATGGACTTGTTTAAACTACAGTATCCATTTTGTTTTTGTTTTTATTTCATTTATTATTTTTGAGAATTAAAGCTTATTATGTCACGCCAATTGTGATGGTTAAACTGGGAGCTCAGAAAAGGTTCTCATCTATATTTCTTCGGGTTTTTATATTATTTAAGATCTGCTTATCAAAATAACAAGTAAAGCTTTGTTTATTTAAGACGTGGAAAGTTGTGTGTCTGATATAAATTTTGAAATTTGCCATTTTCATTCGGCGTGTTATACATAGCTATGTTAATGTTGTAAAATACACAATATTTTAAAATAAGCTTTACATCGACATTTGTCTAGATTAAATTAATCCATTGAAGTTTTGTGGAAAATTGTTTGTTAATTCCACGGCGCAATATTCCGCGATGTTTTGCGGACAGGGCATTTTATTTTCCGACGGGAGCACTTTGCTTTTTCCTATATTTGATATGCGGGATTCGCGACAGAATCCTTAGATTTAAAAATCAAACAGATTTCACATAACTACCGTATCGCACCCACACACAAAAAACCAATTAAGAGAATTAATTACAAACAACTTGAATGTTGTCGTAAAACTTGTCAGTGAGCTATTAAATCAAAAGAAACATCGTCTTTAATATATAAAAGATTTTAAAATGCAATAAAATTGAGCAAAATGGCTCCACCCATCGCGTATAAAATGCGGATAGCCAAAACTACGCATAATACTAATTTACTTTAATTGATTCATTTGAACACGTCAATGAATAGCTTCTGCATAGAAGATTTACTATTCAAACAGCCGGATGCTAGGAGCGGCGGACAGCAGAAACAGCAGAAAAATGGTATATTACTTGGCTTAAACTGAAATTTTGAGAATTTAGGTAATGAAGCAAATAGCAAACGTTATCGCACAGCTTTCACTTATGAGCAATTAATCATTCTTGAGAGCAAGTTCAAGGTACTTCCGTCAAATTTCAGTGAATTTTTTTATTAACAATTTAGTCATCGCGATATCTAACCGTACAAGAGCGCATTTTACTCGCAATGCAATTGAAATTAACTGAAAATCAGGTATATCACCAGGTAATCAATCATATATCGGAAATTGCGGTTTAGGTTAAAATCTGGTTCCAAAATAGACGCACCAAGTGGAAGAAGACAAATATACCATCAGCTGATAAACCAGCTGTCACTCAGGATGTTCAACAATTGCTTATCAATCAATTTGTAATACTTACTCGCAAAATGATAGTGATTTTATAATTGCAGTTATTTAATTCACCAAATGCACTCGACATGGAAAGATCATCAGAAGGACACTAATTTTGTTTATTTTTGAAAAGCTAATTGGACTCATATTGTCAATAAATGTTATTTGTTGCATTTTAGTATCACCAGATGTTTCAATTGACACTCATTATTGGGGATTAAACTTTTTTTTCTTTCTTCGCGTATTTCAACGAAAATATGGCTTATTCTATAGGAAGCAATTAAAAATCAAACTTTGGGTTTTTGGTTATTGCGTAAAATAAAATGCATAACAGTTCAAAATCTTGTCCCAATATCACGACCAATGAGAAATTTGAATATTAACTGATCTCATCTAATCATCAATCTAATTAACATACTTAAATGTGTTTTGATGGCCGAGTGGTAGTGACGTGGAATCGGAAGTGAATCTATGGAAGTTCTACCCTCGCCAGCGTTCATCAGTTTTATACAATTTTGATTTTTTCTAATTATTTTCCTGATTAAAAAATTTTAGATTTAAATTAAACTCTTATAATCTATACTCTTTAATTATGCTGTAGATTTATCTCAATTGATCAATTAAGTTATTTTTACCATATTAAATTTAAAAGTAATACAATTGATAATCCGCATATACACTAGCTGACAAAAGTTTTGTCACAAATGTTTTTTCGGGTTTAACTTTTTTGTGACTTGACCAAATTGGCTGATTTTTTGATATGATAGATTTATATGGTTGTAGATTATTTTAAAAATTCCCGCTTGTGATTACGTTGATCCGTTTTACAGTGACAAGCGTTTATCTTAAAACGCGTAGCTCAAAGATATTACGCACTTTTCTTGCACTGCATTTTTTCATAATTTTTAAAGTTTAATTATATTTTTTTCATAATTTATTGAAAATAGCAGTAATTGGCAACATTTTAGAGATGACTCCACGTAAAGAAACTCCAATTGCCACCCGGCAAGCTGTTATCAATATGAGGGAAAACGGAATGCGTGGTACCGAAATTGCCATGGTAATTTAAACCAAATTTTGCTACTATAACATTTTAAACACTGATTCACATAAAATATCAAAAAATCAGCCAATTTGGTCAAGTCACAAAAAAGTTGAACCCGAAAAAACATTTGTGACAAAACTTTTGTCAGCTAGTGTATGCACAAAGTACGCAGATAACATCTAATGGATTTTAATTTACGCAATCAAAACCAAAAGTTTGATTTTTTTTTACTAATTGCTTCCATTCTATTTATAAAACTGTGATCTGATAAGTTGTATAAAGAGGCTCGAAATGTGAGACATCTTCAATTTACCGGCGACTTCATATTCAAAGAATATTTCACCGTCTAATTCATAATTTTTACTCATACTATTGTCCTTTTCAGAGATCGGTGCCTACTGGAAGAGTAATAAAAGAAGAGAAAATGATGGGGTCACAAAAAACATTTTTCTCAAATCCTCTTAAATATGTACTGCCCATAGTTTCGTAAAAAAGAATGGCCGTCTAAAAAGAGAGGCCGTCCAAACGAGAAACTCTTTTTTCCTCTTCCATTAGGCACCGATCTCTGAAAAGGACAATACAATGGATTAATAGTTTATTTACCACGTAATAACAGTAAAACACATATAACGAGGGAAATAAATGTTAAGATGAACATTTAACCATCGGATGAGGTCGGTAGCTCAAATGCATAGTAATAATTTAAGCATAATTAAATAATGGTTAGTACAATAAATTGTTAGGGATAGATTCAATAATATAATTAATATTATGCACATTACAATCAACAAAATATTTACAAACTCTATTCCATAATGACAAATTATTTACAAAAAAAAGTTGTTATGACTAGTTACACCGGGTTTTACTTTGAGCATTAATGGAGAAAATTGTTGTTCTTTATTTGTTGTTCTTTAGAGAAAATTGTTGTTTTTTAGAGAAAATTGTTCTTTACTATTTTTCCGTTGAATGTAAAAATCGATAATTTTCACGTAAATGATATTTTTCCTCTTTACAGGAAAATTTTCAAGACTCGCGTAAAGCTTCTCTTTATAATTTTTACGTGAAAATCAAATATAGTGAACTAAACCGTCTCTTTTACGCACGTGAAAATCGAATTGTTTTACGTAAATCTGCTATTTTGTGTGCTTTACGTGAAGAGAAATAGAGACCCATAAAGCTACTAGACTCAAAAATCGATAATTTTAACGTCAACGATTTTTCAAGAGTGAAATTAATATTTGGATGTAAAAAAACGTCAGGCCGTGAAAGTGCGGTCGGTGTACAAGAACATCCAACATACTACTGCGGCCTGATATGCCTAATTGAACTTGAACTTAATTGAAATCGACCATTTCTCCATATTTAAAGGTGAATTATTATTCATTTCAGAGATCGATGCCTAATGGAAGAATAATAAAAGAAGAGAAAATGATGGGGCCATAAAAAACATTTTTCTCAATTCCTCTTAAATATGTATTGCCCATAATTTCGTAAAAAAGAATGGCCGTCTAAAAAGAGAGCTCATCCAAACGAGATCATCAGTCCATTCTAATATTTTTCCTCTTCCATTAGGCATCGATCTCTGAAAAGGACAATACAATGTTTTCCTTGTTAATTATAGAATAATTTTAATGTAATATAGCTTTTTTTAAAGTTTCATAATTCATTTGGCATACATGGTATCTACAGCAGCTATCTTTCGCCTTTAGGTAGTAGGAAATTACATAAGGTTTCCTTATTATTTGACATGCTTTCACAATTATTGTGCACACAATTATAAGCGGCATTGGAAAACCTAGATCAAGCATTATTAACGTGCCCGTTTCCTCCGATCTTCTAAAAAGATGCAAGTTCTATTAAACTTTTAATTGAGGGCATTAAAGAAAAATACAATATATTCCATCTGCAATAGAGTGTTGCTTTGAACACCGGCCGCATTTTCACGGCCTGACATTTTTTTTAAATTTCACTCATTTTTCAATATTCAAACGCATTTTATTTATTTACACGAGAAAGTTAAATATGCACACTTCATTCTTAAAATAACATTTTTGGATTTGAGTGAAATGGACAAACCTTATACGTTTTATGGCTCGTTGACGTATTCGGCAACTCATTAATCGGCACTGGCGGCAAATCGTCACTCGTCGGCTCGCTGGCCTCACTCTCGCTTCTCGAACCTCGTGCCGAGTCTGTCGACACTGACACCGGGAACGGCGACGGCGATTTATCACCTGAACATGTGCAAATCACGTTCGCCACGTCAAAACACGCCAAACTCTTATTCGTCGGCATTCGCTTGCGTCGAAAACTGTCGCCCCTCGACACTACCGCACCCTTCTCATCAATTTTGAACTGCCGCACGCGCGTGTAATCGTCAGAGTCGGGCAGCTTGAGGAACTTCTCGTCGAGTGTCGTGCGCGCTTCGGGCCACACGTCGGTGCGCGGCTCCATCAGTCGCTGCCTGAAAACCCAATCATTTCGTCGCTGGTTTTTGTTTATTTCTTAAATCGATCATAATTAATGCCATTCATTGTTTTCTCAAATATGTAATTGAATATTCAATTGTTTGTCAAATGGATTAAAAGCGTCTCATTGAAGAAGGAAATGGTGGAAAAATACAATATTTTTTGCAATGATCACTCCTAAATTGTTGAAATTTGAATTTTGAAAACTGTCAAAAGTAATTTGTTTTGCTTTTGTTTACTCAACTATCATTTACTATCCGTTGACGCTATAAACATGCCCACGCAACTCATATGATATTCGCAAATAATCACAATTGGATGAATGCCAAAAGTGAATGACAATTTGGATCTTGAATAACTTGTCAATTTCCACGTAGTTATTTTATAACTCCTTTCACATCCATTAAATGGGCCTGCAGGCAGCCCAATCTGCATGTTATTAAAATGAGCTCAGTAAACGTGGTAAAATCTAACTTTTTGAAAAGAGATTAGTATTTTAGATAGTCTAAGACAAGCTGAATTAAATTATAGTAAGAACTTTGTTGTTATAAAAACGTAAAAATTTCCACACACGTTTAAAAATCAGAAAAGTAATACTTCCAAAGTAATACTTCAAAAAGCTTTTTTTTGTTATAAACACGTAAAAATATCCACATAGGCGTAAGAATCGCAAAATATGATGTTATCAAAATTCAAATTTTCGGTAATTCTCGTCAAGAGCTGTCTGCATTCTGTGGTTGGATTCTCGCGGTTCAACGAGAAATAGTAGTCGATTTAATATTTGAATTTGTTTCTTCTTCTTTTGGCCCAACACGAGGTACACCAATTTTTCCAAGACACGAACGGTGTCTGCGTTGCGGTTGTGTCGTTGTGGACATAGTGGACCCGAATAGTGAATCATTTAAATACTATTAGGCCATTATTGTTGGAAACTATTCATTGAGACGCTAAAGACAAAGTACAGCAAAGTTGGGACACGAACGGTGTCCGCGTCGCGGTTAGTGTCGCGGTTTTATAATTTCGGGCACACGTTGCCAACACACATTGAAGTTAGAACGCAAAGCTAGGCCCTATAAAGCGTTATTTTAAAATAATCTGATATTATAATTTATTATTTTGGAGATGGGAATGAGGTAATCTTACAAGAATCTTTCCAATAATATAAAGAAAAAGGGTGAAACATTTATATAGAATAATTTAATAACAAGGACACTCCAAATGAATTCTTAAAAACAGGTCTATTTAAAAGATCCATTTTAAGACAAAATTTCGTAAAAATGTAAGCTTTCCGAGATACTTTAAGACAAGCCTGAAAAATTGGCGTAAAATTTGTATACACAACTTTCACGTGGAAATTAATAAATCGTGTTTAAATCTAGAAAAATGGTAATGTTCATTTAGTGTGCAAGGGCATTGCAGTATGTAGCTGAAAAAAACAGCTACCACAGCAAAATTAGGCTTAGGTACCACAGCCTAAGCCTTTCATCTGAAGAAAAAAAACTTCCATCCAAATACTATTATATTATTATCATATTTATTTGTATTGCTCTACGCTTCCGAAACGTGGCCACTATTCGCGGATCAAACGAGACGGCTACAGAGGGCGATGGATGCAATAAGTTTCCATGCCAACTGTGGAACGAGTCATGAAGAAGAAGTTGATTAAATAGGCAGGACATGGTGCCCGGATGAAAGGTGGTGCCGAAGTCTAACGGAATGGGATCCGAGGGGGTGGTCAAGAGCGAAGGGAAGACCGAAAGCGCGCTGGTCAGATCAAGTCAAAGACATGGTTGCCCGTTACACTCACCATTGCTCAACTACGCGGACCCTAAGAAGAAGAATCGGAATCCTTGAAGGAAAAACGGCTTGGTCTACGTTGGCAAGGAAGATCCGTTCGCAATGGAAGGAGTTAGTCCGCTTCTCCGCTGGAGAATGAGTCGGGCTCCAAAGTATCCAAAGTAAGTAAATATTTATAATTATCTCAATAAATAGTTTCTAGTAATAATGACCTAATATTTATTTAAATAGTTCACTATTCGTGTCCACTCTCTCGTTTTTGTGTTAAACGAAATTATACAACCGCAACACGAACCGCAACGCGGACACCGTTCGTGTCCCAACGTTGTTGTACTTTGTCTTTGGCCCTCAATAAATATTGTCTTTTTCAGAGATCGATGCCTAATGGAAGAGCAATAAAAGAAGAGAAAATGATGGACGGCAACACGACTTTTTCGTCTATTCCTCTTCAATGTGTGCTGTCCATTATTTCGAAAAAAAGAGTGGCCGTCTAAAAAGAGAGACCGTCCAAACGAGAACCTCATTCCATCTTAATTTTTTCCTCTTCCATTAGGCACCGATCTTTGAAAAGGACAATAGTTTACAACAGTAATGGCCTAATATTTAAATGATTCAATATTTGCTTCCACTATCTCGTTGTCGACGATACAACCGCAACACGAACCGCAACGCATACACCGTTCGTGTCCTGGAAAAATTGGTTCGTGTACCTCGTGTTTGTAGCTTTTTTTTTTTAATAAAATTGAAAAGCTTCGAATTTTCTAATATTTTTCAACAAATTGAGCTTTCATTATATATATATATATATATATAAATACTGTTTCAATTCCTGGGGTCCACAACAGGCTTCTCCACATCATTATTTATGAAAAAAACAGTTTTTTCGGCATTCACAATTTAACGTATCATTTATTGCCACTTTGTTTAATAAAAACCCATTTTAAACAAGACTAATTAATCACCTTTGTAAACTCTGCCGCCTGGAGACAGTCGGCGTGCTTCGGCGCCTTTCATGTGCTCCAACATCATCGACGGCCATTCGCCTGATCTGAAATAGTTTCATCATTCCATGCCGCAAAACGAAAAAAAGAAACAAAGCAATAAACAAGTTTTTAGAGCGAAACGAGATTCTAAACTCGGTTAGCCGTCAATTTTCATCGCCAAAAAAGACAACAAAAACAATAACAAAAATATTGTTTTTCAGCTTCTTCTTCTACATAAACTTGCACCAAATGTTTGCAAGACTGTAAAATCTAATCAAGAGCATATCTTCTTTTCCTTCCTTCTATTCCTTTTTTATCCATTAAAGATCTCAAGTGCGATTGGTTTTGGAGATGTAAATAAGAAGAGGAAGAAGAAAAACAATAACAATAAATAGAAGAAGGAAACGAACCTCGACCATCGGTTTGGCACGATGCTTGAATGACTGCGATCGCAGTGGCTGATTCTGCTTCATCATTGGGCTCAATAAATGGCCAGTGCTGCTTGTGTGTGCACCGTGATATTTGCTGAAATTTCCACATCTCTCTTAATTAATCAACAACAACAAGGCAGCAGCGGGTCATTGTGAAGTATTGAATGAGTCATTAATAGCGGAGCCAATATGGCGCGCCAACACTCGACAATTTGACATCAATTGGGTAAATAAAATTTATCGCCAAAGGGTCCTTGAGATCAAATTGAAACACGAGATATTCAAATGTTGCGTTGAAATTCGTTCTGAAACTAATCGATTCCGGAAATTGTGCTCTAATCTTGTCATATTTCATTCCTTCTATTTGCTCCAATAAACATTATTTGCGTGTTTTTTTATTTGGCCTTGAAATTTAGATTTGAATTGATATTGGTAATTTGATACTTTGTTTTACTTTTAGCTTAAAATAGCATTTGGGCTTCAATACGTTTTATTGATTTTCAATTCAAAATGGTAAATAAATAATGAAGAATAAATAATGTCAATTTAAATCGTTCGATAATTTGATTTAAAAAAAAGATTCATTGAAAATATCGGGAATTACCTAATGCGAGTCAATTGAAAATTGTATTTATTTAAAAGGTACCGAAACTGGTAATAGCACGTGAGCGTTTATTTATTTCTTCAATTTAAAACTATCTTAATATTGTCCTTTTCAGAGAGTGCCTAATGGAAGAGCAAAAAAAAGAAGAGAAAATGATGGGCGGACACACGGCCACAAACGACTTTTTCGTCAATTTCTCTTCATGCCCATTATTTCGTAAAAAAGAGTGGCCGTCCAAACGAGAATTCTCTTCCATTAGGCACCGATCTCCGAAAAGGACAATAATTAATTATTATTTAACAAAACATTAGTTTAAGGGTTGTACGGCTTTTGCAAAAATATAATAGCACACCAAATTATTTTATTTCATTCCTCCTGCAGTTCGACAGTTTGCTAGCCCCTTGTCGTATTTTTTAAGCATTTTTAACGGCTCGAATGAAATTATTTATTAAATTTTCCCATCCATGAAGTACTCAAGCTGTAGCTTATTATAATAAGCTACATAGTTCTTCTATCCGTTGTTAAAATAATTTCATTCGAGCCGTTAAAAATGCTTAAAGTTTTGCCAAATACGACAATGGGCTGGCAAACTGCCGCATGCAGTTTTGCAATTTAACTGCATGGGAAATGAAATAAAATAATTTGGTGTGTAATAGTTTTTATATTGTTTTGATTTTAAACGTAAACATTTCCTTCAAAAATAAAAAAAAAATCCATAAACAGTACCGGTCAAAAGGTTTTAAACCTTAGGTTTTTCGAGCGTAACTCTTCGAATAATTTATTTTATTTATTTATTTATTTATTATTTATCAAATCCTCTACCAGGTATACTACGCATCCTCTTTTGTTTTAATTAATTAATCCGTTGAAGTTTGAGGAAGTATTTTAAATTCTATGGTGTAATAATCCGTGATTTCTTTTGCGGAAATGGATTTTATTTTCCGACGGGAGCAATTTCCGTTTTTCCTAGATTTAATAACATCCGAAAAACTTAAACATAAATTATAACTAAATAAAAATCTAAAGAAAGAACAACATAAACTAGGTAACAGGTAACAAAACAATAAGTAATAGCAACATAAAAAAATAACATAAACAAATGGTGGGGATGATAACTAATATGCCAGAGTTTTCCTTTTTTTGTAAAAAATAAATGTTTTCAAATAAACATGAAACTACTAAATAAGGCTAACAGTTGTATTTGTCTATTTGATAAATTACATTAATTAGGGGAAACTTGAAGACTCCCCAGAATCTCCAAATGTAGCTTACGTTTCAAATTCTCCGACAAACTCTTACATCTTTCATTGAATAATTGCACAGAACGTGCCACAAAAAACTTTCTACGAATTGATTTCAATGGAGGCTTAAACGTTAAATTAATACCACTACGATTTGTAGAAGCATTAATAGAGAAAAGTTTTCTCCAATTAACTTGAGCCCTACCCATCAGGATTTTTGACAGGAACTTGTAATCCAAATCTTCTTTTGTTCTTATTTTTCTATGACACTTGTCCACAAATTTTCTAACGCTTTCAGAAACAACTGGTCGATACCGGCTCTCGAAAACCAGTTATGCTCGAAAAACCCAGCGTTTGACCGGTACTGTAGCTCTTTCAAAATATTTTGTAAACCAAATTGAAATAGCGATTTTCGCATTTTTCAGAGTGTTCTAAAGTATTTTACGGTCTTTCTAGAAAACTCTGTTAATGACAATTTAAATAAATTATTCTTAAACTACCCAAAAATATTAATATCTAGCCACAAACTTTGATTTGAGCATGTTTAGCGAGCTCATTTTATAATCATACAATTTGGCGTGCTGTTTTAAGTAATTTGAATAGAAAAAGTAGAAAAGGAGGAATTGTTTGATATTTGTTTCGTAAAAATAAATTAATACATTTTCGAGAAATCATCATTTTAATGTTTTCTTTCGCACGCAATTGGTGCGAAGTATTTTGCAATATAAATGCGGCCGTTTTTTTTGAAATAACAAAAGAATATACACTAGCTGACAAAAGTTTTGTCACAAATGTTTTTTCGGGTTTAACTTTTTTGTGACTTGACCAAATTGGCTGATTTTTTGATATGATAGATTCATATGCTTGTAGATTATTTTACAATTTCCCCCTTGTGATTACGATGATCCGTTTTACAGTGACAAGCGTTTATCGTAAAACGCATAGCTCAAAGATATTACGCACTTTTCTTGCACTGCATTTTTTAATAATTTTTAAAGTTCAATTATATTTTTATCATAATTTATTGAAAATAGCAGTAATTAGCAACATTTTAGAGATGACTCCACGTAAAGAAACTCCAATTGCCACCCGGCAAGCTGTTATCAATATGAGGGAAAACGGAATGCGTGGTACCGAAATTGCCATGGTAATTTAAACCAAATTTTGCTACTATAACATTTCAAACACTGATTCACATAAAATATCAAAAAATCAGCCAATTTGGTCAAGTCACAAAAAAGTTAAACCCGAATAAACATTTGTGACAAAACTTTTGTCAGCTAGTGTATTAAATAAAAGGTCTAAAGCCTTATTATTATTATTATTAATATTGCGACTAAAAATGAATAATAAAACCTTATATAAATTAAAATTACAATCTAGACAAGTCCATTAAAAAATATTTCCCCATATAATAAAAAAAACACGAACAAATAAAAGAAGCGAGCGAGTGCTACTCTAAAGCTTCGCTTCTAAAAACAATAGCACAATTATCATCGGACCACTAGACATTCAAAGCTTTCTGAACTTTCATGCCTCAAATAATATTTATTCGAATCAATAAAAAAGGCTAACAGGTACCATGGGGACCCATTTGGCATCAAATTAAGAGCAATGACCAATTCTTCAAAGAAAATCGATGACGTCAAACGTCGGAAGAGCTTAGTATCCAATGAGCGGTCATTTCGTGCAAGAAACGCAATAAAATAGCAAATTCAAATGTGCACGAATAAAGGACCACCCATTGAATATTCAACAATAATTTTTTTTCGAGAATAAATTGTGCTGGAACAGTCATTTCTAGTGGGCGCACATCGTTTGCCAAACAAAAATGCGAAGAGTCGACAGCTCATCTCAACTGTTCAAATAATTATCGAGTAGTTTATATATAATGCTTTCGCTTTTTGTGTGTGTGTGCTTTGCTCCATTAAATAAAGATTAATTCGAGTCGCGTGTCAAATTCGGTAAACATTCATTTAAATAATAACCAAAAGATGAAAGACATGAAATTGCCAAGACAAGATGGTACAATTTGATTTAAAAAAAAATGAAAGACTTTGACTGATTGGGTTGATCCAATTGAACATCTTGATCTTGTTCAGCTCGGCAAACACAACTTTTATGATCTATACACATTGTTGAGCAAGATGAATGTCGATAAAATACGTCTAGTTGAAAAAAGTGGAATTTGCACAAACAAAAAACAAATAAAAATCGAAAATCCCCCCCCCCCTCCTTCATCCTCTTTTCTTTAAGATTCTTTCGGTTTGTATCTTCTATTAGGCTCATTTATGGGATGTTTTGTGGTCCGTCGTTGAAGTTTTCAATTAAGAGAACTGATTTTTGGTGTCAAAACTTGTTCGAGCTATCTGGCTCGCATGCTTATTCTTCTTTAATCCTATTTTTTACTTCGAAATATTTATCTTCATGCACGCCAAATTAAATCTACATTTTTCGCATTTTAAGCGTATTTTTCAATGTGGTGGCACTCCACTGCCACGACTACTGCACAATTTGCAAAAAATATGTGGACATATTGCAAAACCACGCCCTTCACTTTTTATTTAAATTCATTATATTTTTACAATCGTAAATTCCTCGAACTTGATTTAATTTGTTTTAGAATCTTTTAGAATTATTGATTATTGGTGTTTAATTTGTTTGAAGGTTTAAAATCGATTTTAGTATTCTTAGAAAAACAAATAATTCGAATAAAAATTGAAGGGCGTGGTTTGGCAATTTGTCCACACTTTTTTGCAAGATACGCAGTGTTCGTGGCAGTGGAGTGTGGTGGTATCAAATTATTAGGGTGGACCAAAATTTGTTTCCGATTTTTTAATAATTTTACTATACATGAAAAACAATTAGGTTTCAAAGTAAATACCATTTGACTCTATGGCTTGAACCCATCTATCGGAAAGTTTTTCGATCCCGCTGCGGTAGCACTCCTTGTTCTTAGAGGCGAAAAACTCGCGGCACCGGTTTTCGACATCGGCCAGGTGATTGAAGCTACGACCCCGAAGAAAGTGTGCCATGGATCGGAAAAGGTGATAATTAGATGGCGCAAGGCCTGGACTATAAGCTGGATGCGGAAGAAGTTCAATGGATTCGACATTTTTGATCTTTTCCTTCGTTTGTCTGGTGGTTTTGAATTGTCTTGTTGAAGGAGTATCCGCTTCCGATTGATCAATGCCGCATACATTCGATCAAGTTGGGCGCGGAGGAAGCTGCTCAGTTGGGCTGGACATTTCGCAATGGCTGCCGGACACGAGGTGGAGCAGAATGGGATCCACGAGGCTGGTCAAGAGCAAGAGGGAGACCCAAAGGAAGGTTGTCGGACACAGTCAAGATCTGTGTCGCGAAATTTGTCCACGAGAAGTCTACCACCCGGGCAACACGGAGAAGAATCGGTATTCTCGAGGAGCATCTCGACGAAGTCGGAATGACGTCGGACAATCAAGTAATCAAGTAAGTAAGTATTTCTCTCCAAGTGCGGCATACATTTGATCAAGTTGGACGCAATAGAGGTCTGCTTCGATGGTCCGACCATTTGGAACTAGCTCGAAGTAAATTACGCCTTCGAAGTTCCACCAAACACACCGAAGTGCCTTCTTTGAGAAACAATCACATTTTGCTACCGATTCCGTCGTTTGAACGGGTTCCAACCATTGATTTTGTCTGTCCGGATTACTGAAGTAGACCCACAAGTTACAATTCTACGAATAAAACGGTAAGCTTGTGGATTTTCAAGCAGTTTTCGGCAAGTCTCGACACGTTTTTGAGCTTGAATTTCAGTCAATGCATGAGGTACTTCTCGGCAGCGTCTATTGACCTTCCCAAGGGCGTGAAGATGTCGTACAACTGATGTTTGAGGAATATCGAGCTCGGCCGACAACCTGCGAGTACTTATTGATGGATTGGTCTCCACAGCTTCATTGGATTGCTTCAGAATCCACTGTGTCTTGTCCTCGAGATCCATATCGCTGTCGTTAAATCTTCGCGCAGTACTATCCGAGACCATATTGTCGCCTTCAACTTCTCGAGAAACTCAACAAAATCTTTATGGGAAACTATTTTCAATGTGACATTTCGATGCACCATTTTAGAGGAATGTGCTCATTTTGAAAAATTCCCTTTAGACTATTGTATACAGAATTTTTAGCTCTACAACATATCATGAGCACAGCCTAGTGGATGCTCACAGAGCTGAGAAACTCTTCAAAAACTAAATGAAAAAATTTTAGCGAAACCAGTTTAGCGAAATGAGCTCATTTCGTAAAATTTCTTTTGCACTAACTTATTGAGCAATGTTAATTGTCTAAAATACCCGGAGCACAACGTTCTACGTGCTCATAGAGCCGAGAAACACGTCATGGAAAATTTGGTAGTTTTTTGTACATGGTCGATGCTCCAGTTTGGGCGTAATGAGCTCTACTTTTCTTGAAAACTTTTTTGCACTACTGTGTTTAGCAAAACAAGCTGTATAACATATAACACATGTATATTAAAATTTTCAAAAAAAAACAATTCGACAAAAAGATATAGGAAATCGGAAAAAAATTTTGGTTCACCCTAATAGTTTCTCAGTTTTTCATTATATTTCTACAAAATTTCTAGATCAAATCAGATTTATTACTTTTATTTTTTATGAAAGGAAAATTGGAATTGTCAATTTCTTATATTTTGTCATTTTCAGAGATCGGTGCCTAATGGAAGAGGAAAACATTATAATGGAATGAAGTTCTCGTTTGGACGGCCATTCTTTTTTACAAAATTATGGGAAGCACAAATTTAAGAGGAATTGATGAAAAAGTTGTTTGTGGCCGTGTGGCCGCCTATCATTTTCTCTTCTTTTTTTGCTCTTCCATTAGGCGTTGATCTCTGAAAACGACAATATTTTGATAATAATATTTTAATATCAGGAAATAAATCAAGAATTTGAAAGCACAAAACTATATGTTCCACATTTTAACTTAATCGAGTTCTGCTTTTATGCAACATATAAGACATTTTCGATAACGTGGTTCTCAGAAGAAATGCACGATCGTGCACCCGGACCAAAAACGGGACCGCTTCGAAACCGGCGTCAACAGCATAAGTATTGACGCTTTTTTTTTCAATGCAGGCACAATTGTTGTCATCTTTTTTTATTTTGTATTGCCCTTTTCAGAGATCGGTGCCTAATGGAAGAGTAATAAAAGAAGAGAAAATGATGGGGCCACAAAAAACATTTTTCTCAATTCCTCTTAAATATGTGCTGCTCATAATTTCGTAAAAAAGAATGGCCGTCTAAAAAGAGAGGCCGTCCAAACGAGAAACTCTTTTTTCCTCTTTCATTAGGCACCGATCTCTGAAAAGGACAATAAAATATTTTGATTTTTTTATGTATTGAAGTTTAATTAAGTTTTAATTTGTGTTAGAATAATTAGAATAATTAATACATTCAGATAATTTTCCCAGTTGTTTTATATACAAATAATTAACTTAACTTATTTAGAATCCGAATACTAAAGCTTCGAAAAATAGCTAAAAATAAAAGACGAACTTTTAGTGGTCAACATTTTTCTCGTCCCCCCCTCTTTTGGCAAATAGCCAACAAAAAATGTGTTTCCTCTATTTCAATGTTATTGTCCGGGTGCATGCACGATAAAATTTTATGAGCCAATTTAAATAGGTAGGGATATTCTTCAATTTTTGAGGTTCATATTTAAGTGTTGGTTCTCAAAAAAGTGTAAGGTTCTATCAAATTCGTGAAAACTAGTGTCTAACTTCCACGTGCAAAATTAATCAAAGGGTACATTTAAACCTCGAAAAATCAGAATTTTGGCATAAAATAAAGATAAACAAAGAAGAAGCAAGAATGAAAAAAACCAACAATCCGAAAATGAGAGCAATATTACTGTAACTTCTACGAATTCATCAACAAATAGGTCAAACAACATGCTGTCATTTACAAAACTGATAAAATGGCTAATATCATGGCATTTGATGTGTTTATTACCAAAAAGAGAACACAAATCGCAAAGAAGAAGCACATACATGTATGTATCTCATCTCAAACGAGGAATTTAATTATTTATTCCGTCCGTAGAAGCTCACAAAAAATGGAAACAAACAAACACATGCTTACTCGGCAATCAAATGAGCCAAAAAAAGTCAAATTCTTGGTTTTTTTGTTGTTGAAATAACATGATATAATATAAAATAGTGCATGTGGCTCTTCATGAGCTATGAATTATGAAAAGAATTATTTTAAATAGGGCATTAAGCATATTCGACGATCGACGTTAATTTAGTTCATCCTTACAATTGTTTTTAAATAAAAGAATGGACGGACTGAAATCATAATCATGTGGCCATACCATTACTGAGTGCAGAATCTTCTGTCTTTTTCTTAATTTTCACAACACGCTGGTCTGAAGACCTTGTCCAATTTGTTTAAACAGAAGCACCACAATTATTCTGTGGTTTGTGGGAAAACACAGAGATTGCGACTAAAATTGCGACTAGAGCTTAAAATTTTTTATTTCAATTTTATTGTGCTAATGTGGTGTGATAATCAATAAAACCGTTGAAAACAGTCTGTAATCTACACGTGGAAATTAGATTTATAAAATCCGTCATTTTGTCTTCTTGACATAACTTTTATTACAATCTTCCAACTTCTAACCTACGGAGCGACAAATTGCCAAGACCTCTGAGCCAATCTGCGGCCGCGGCCGTTAATTTGCGAAGCAGCGCTCGGCCACTGTTTTTCAATAATTTTATTTAAAATTTTCGCATTTAAAGGTGTTTTTGCGCTATAAAATAATTGTGCAAGTAGAATAAACGATTTTTTTAATGCGAAAAGAGAAAAAAAGTTATTTTACAATTTCGAAGAATTCTGCTCAATTTAACGCCTGATTTTGATAATCTAGACCTGTTCTTATCTTTAGAATTTGATGATAAATGGATTATTTGTCTTCAAATAATCACAAAAAGCTTTAATTTTATCTTAAAAGTTAGTGAAAAATTCTATAAAACGTAATTGAATCTCTCATATAATCAATACGCTAAATTGACTGAAAGGACTGGATTAAGTGGAATATATCATTCGAATACACGTCGTTTTGTCTTGTTTTGTCTTCTTGACATATCTTGTATTAAAATCTTCCAAACTCTAACCACGGAGCGACAAATTTCCGAGTGTCCGTAAATAACAATAAATGCGCTGAGTCGAACTGTGGCGGTGTTTACGTACTGTCGTAAAATAAAATGATTGCTTGTTTAAAATGTTCGCTTGTTTATGTCAACAATAAACAAGCGAACATTTTATTTTACGACAATACATAAACACCGCCACTGTTCGACTCAGCGCATTTATTGTTATTTACGGACACTCCAAATTTCCAAGACCTCTGCGGCCGCGGCCGTCAATTTGCAAACCAGCGCTCGGCCACTGTTTTTTCAATAATTTTATTTACAATTTTTTCGCATTTAAAGGGGCTTTTGCGCTATAAAATAATGGTACAAGTAGAATAAACGATATTTTGAAATGCGAAAAGAGCAAAAATTATTTTACAATTTCGAATATTTTAATCTGAGTCCGTATGCAAGAAAAAATTTATCAGTTAAATGGTGGTGGAAAGTTATTTTCAAACTACTTTTATAAGAAAATTTTAATAAGTGTACGTAAGAAATATTATTTAAATGCAAAATTTATTGTAAAATATATTTAATTTACTGGAAAACGTAATTTATCAATGATTTTCCATCACCGTTCAACGGATAAATACATTCTTGCATATGGCCTCTGAATGCTGCTCAATTTAACGCCTGATTTTGATAATCTAGACCTTTACTTATCTTTCGAATTTGATGATAAATGGATTGTTTTTCTTCAAATAATCACAAACAGCTTTAAATTTATCTTAAAAGTCCTTTAAATCTCTCATATAATGGATGGCGTGGCCGTGTATTGCACTCGTCCATGGAGGACAGTGAAATCGTCCAAAATTGCAAATTAAATCGACATGACCCCAAGCGAGACCACCGAATTTTTCAATAACCAGCACCACGCCAATATTATAACATTCTAACACTGAATAAAGCATCTCATATATTACTAAGCTTCTACAAGATTTTAAGGATAAAAGAAACAATGTATTATAACAAAAAAAAGATACATATGAGAATTACAAAAAAAAACTAAAATAACATTTTTATATTAATTGTAAGAAAAAAGCAAAAACAACTGTGCAAAAAAGATTTTTGCAATAAAAGAAAACAAACAACAAGAAAACAAAAAAGTAATATCATTTCAAAAGAAGAAAAGGACCCAAATCAGGTAAAATCACAAATAAATAAACAAGCAACTGAATGGGTCAGCTGGCTCTAACTTTCACTATTATCGTGATTGCTTCTGCTGCTGTTGCTGCTGCAGCAACTATACAACAACAACAATATAATAAACACTCATTCACATAACGAAGAGCCAAAGTGTAATCGTAAAGTTGGATGGTGAACTTCGGAACACCGGGCGCGATCCGATCAAATAACACATTTTCGCCTACCTCGATGAGTGCGCGAACGACGGCTCACAACTGCGCACCTCGTGCAATCTCGTGTGCTGATTGAGGACGCGCGGATGGCGGCGCACCGGCGATTGGCTCGCGGATGCCACTCGCCGGCTTGATGATACCGGCGATAGTTGGTCGGGCGTCGCCGGCAAGCACCGTCGTCGATAGAGGCTCATTCTGGAAATAAATGAATATGGAGGCGTGCTTGCGAAACATGAAGAATGCATAACGAACAATACGCGAATAAATAATAAATTGGTTGCAAATATTTCATTTGTTTTTCATGGCTATGTACTCTTGGTGAAATTGAGTTAAGACAGCAGTCAAAGGTCTTTTGACATTCTAAATGGGCTTTATTTTATTCGCGGTTTTTAATGAAATATGTCGATTCGCACTTTATAATTTATTATCTTTTTTTTAATTTGTCTTCTTTTGGAGAGAATGTTAAACAGTATACGGTAATCGAGCATCCAAATAGCGGGAAAATTATATTTAAAGAAAACTAATCACACTCACTCCAGGACAAAACAATAGAAAATTATGCCCAAAATTTGAAAATAGTTTTTTTTCAGGTGGAGAGGAGGCTTGCGTTTTGGCAAAAAAAATGCCTTGATTTTTAAATTTTATCCTTCTAGTATCCTTCTTGGATCCACCTCCAAGTTGAAATTTGGATACGTTTTGTCCTGGGGTGCACACGCCAACTGGCATGGTTATAAAATGAGCTCAGTTTACGTGCTTAAATCTAACTTCTTGAGAAGATATTAACAGTTTTATGTAGTTTAAGAAAAACTTGTTGAAATTGTCAAAAAACTCATTTTCTAGAAAGTCCGTAAAAATGTTAAAAATCACTCTTAAAAATGTGAAAATCACTATTTCCATTTGCTAAACAAAACCTGAAGACTATTAGGCTCCGATTTTTAAAATTAAAAATTGAAACATAATTTTACAATACATAAAAAACAATTAGGTTTCAAAGTAAAGACCATTTGACTCTATGGCTTGAACCCATCTTGTTCGATCCCGCTGCGGTACCACCCCTTGTTCTTTGAGGCGAAAAACTCGCGGCACCCGTTTCGGCCAGGTCATTGAAGCTACGACCACGAAGAAAGTGAGCCGTGGATCGGAAAAGGTGATAATCAGATTACTCAAGGTCCGGACTATAAGCTGGATGTGGAAGAAGTTCAATGGCGTCGAGATTTTTGATCTTTTCCTTCGTTTGTCTGTCGGTTTTGCATTGTTGACGGAGTGTCCGCTTCCGATTGATCAAGGCTGGATATTTTCGATCAAGCTGGACGCAATAGAAGTCTGCGTCGATGGTCCGACCATTTGGAACTAGCTCGAAGTAAATTACGCCTTCGAAATTCCACCAAACAGTGGCTTCTTTGAGAAAAGATCAACTGGAAGCCTAAAAGCACGAGCTCAGAAAATGTGTTTAAGTCTAATATTTTTTTAAAGATTTTAACATTTTTGGAGAGTTTAGTGAAAAGATAAGAATATGGCGTAGGTAATATTAACCTAAAGTACACGTGAAAGTTGTAATATCAACGTAAAAATAGGAAAATCGTAATTGGCGTGCTTATTGATTGATTGGTCTCCACAGCTTCACGGATTGCTTCAGAATGTGTCTTGTCCCCGGGATCAGTGTCGCTGTCGTTAAATCTTCGCGAAGAACAGTCCGAGACCATATTGTCGCCTTCAACTTGACATATATTTTTTTCTGCTGCAGCTGCGTTGAAGCCTTATTTCCAGTAATGACGTAAAAGAACACGAATTTCGGATTTTTCCATGTTTCTTCTACAAGTTAAAAAACATTTTAAATAAAAGACAAATTAAAAATCTTAATATATATTATGTTAGAGCTGTTCAAGAGCTTTAAAAACATATAACACATATACACTAGCTGATAAAAGTTTTGTCACAAATATTTTTTCGGGTTTAACTTTTTTGTGACTTGACCAAATTGGATGATTTTTTGATATTTTATGTGAATCAGTGTTTAAAATGTTATAGTAGCAAAATTTGGTTTAAATTACCATGGCAATTTCGGTACCACGCATTCCGTTTTCCCTCATATTGATAACAGCTTGCCGGGTGGCAATTGAAGTTTCTTTGCGTGGAGTCATCTCTAAAATGTTGCCAATTACTGCTATTTTCAATAAATTATGAAAAAAATATAATTGAACTTTAAAAATTATTAAAAAATGCAGTGCAAGAAAAGTGCGTAATATCTTTGAGCTACGATAAACGCTTGTCACTGTAAAACGGATCATCGTAATCACAAGCGGGAATTTGTAAAATAATCTACAACCATATGAATCTATCATATCAAAAACTCAGCCAATTTGGTCAAGTCACAAAAAAGTTAAACCCGAATAAACATTTGTGACAAAACTTTTGTCAGCTAGTGTAGGTGTAAAATGTATTTTAAAGAACATCAAGTTTAATTTAAAAAAAAATGTACCACAAAAACGTATCAAATGAATTGTAGTATTGTTCAAAAACTTTTAAAATAATTCGTGAGCACAAACAAAACCATAAAATGCGTATATCTTTAATTCGATATCCTTCTCGTTTTTTTATTATTAAAATTGCCTTTTTTATCCTTACTTTGTTGTTGTTGTTTTTTTGTTTTAATCTTGTTTCCTATATACCATAATAATTAACTTCATTCCGGAACAGCTCGAGGCTAAATGTCAACGAAACAGAAAAGAAAAGAAAAATGAGAAAAAAGAAAATAAAGTAAACAATAAAATTGGCAATAAGTGATGGTTGTTTGTGTTGTTTTAAGCAAAAATCAAACTTATTTGCATATCATTATTATTCGAGGAAAATTAGAAACATTTCTCATTAATAATTAATCAGAAAAGTTGATGAATAATCAATATTTGTTTTAGAACGATGCTCACTATTAATTACGCTTCAATAGATTAAACCAAATTAAATTCAACAAGAATACGAACGAACTCATTCGGATTCAAGTTTATCTGAATATTAAATTGTAAATAAGAAGTTCTCTCCAGATGCTCTAGCCATCATTCATTTAGTATTCAATCTGACTATAATTTTTCATTCTTTCTTACATTATAAATTACTTGGAAAGAAACACAAAACATATGCGAGAGCCAATAAAAAATACAAATTGTTTTATTTTTTATTTATTTAATTATCCTAATCTCAATTTATTTTTCTATAAAGTTTTTTTTATTCACAAAATCGAATTAGACAAAAAGAAATTATAATAGTAAATAAATATAGACATCGTGCACTATTCTAGAGAAATATTTATAATCTATTCCGCTTTTAGGTATCCTTTCAATATTTTCAACAACAAAAAATACTTTAAAATTCAGTACATTGTCTCATAAAGGTTTCGATTCAATTTAACCTAAACATTTTTAATTTAAACGTTCAAAGAACTTTTCATTTTTTATTTATTTTTCAATTAGGGGTACAATGAGCCAAAGAATCAGCTGATTAATCAAAATTGAAAAAGATAATTTCTTTTTGCATGAAACTAAAAAAAACTATATTTACTATATATATATATACAGTGGTGTCCAAAAGTTTGCGACACCCCCACTAACTAGCTGTTTCGTATACTACTACAGGACTACAGTTGAAATGAGTGGGACCAGTGGATTCCCCGTCATGAAAAACTTATTTCCAGAAAATTTCATTAAAATCTGTTTTATTACCGCTGCGCTACAGTACATTTTCCACAAACAGTGGTGGTCACAGTGATGAGTGATCCTTCTATTTCTGATCATTAAATCTTCATTTGGCGCACAAAATGAAAGTTCTTTCAAATAATAAGAGTATAACAGGTCTGAAAACATGTCTTGAACATGATATCACGAAATGGGCAGCCGATGTCGTTTTTCTCCTCAGGAATGTGCAAAAATTGAAGCCTCGGATTATCTAACGTGAAAATCGCTGCGCATCTGAACCGATCACGTTGCGTTGTGAGTAATTAATTGAAGGACCCTTTTGGCTACAGAAAGACACCAATTCCGGGACGTCCAAGGATTCTATCGAGCAGATATGATCGAACAATTGCGCGGAGAGCTTAAAATTCGATGAAGTCGGCTAGACAAATTGGCCGTGAAGCTGGAGTTCCGACCTCGAGACAAACAATTTATCGATTTCTACGTCGGAGCAGATTTATTGTTTGTCAAAAACTAAAAAATAATCCACGTCTGACCCCTGATCACGATTTGAGATGTGTTGACTTTGCTCGCCGAAACTTGGTCACACATTGGAAAACAGTGAGTCCATTTACGGATTTAATTATCAATTCAAACATGCTCAGATAATTTTTTCTGACGAAATGAAGTTTCATCTTCACGGACCGGACGGCTGGAATTCTTATTTGCGTGATATGAGGAAGGATCCATTGACATTTTCCAAGAGAAACTTTGGAGGTGGAACGTGCATGGTTTGGGGAGCCTGTAACTCTTGATTTGGAATTCATTTCACCTCGAATGAAATCTGCGGACTATCAAGATGTCCTGGAGAAACGTTTAGTTCCATTTCTGGCATATTTCCTTCACATTTCAACAAGACAACGCCGCCATTCATGCTAATGCTTCAACGACGACGTTCTTCAGGTCAAAGAATATCACTGTTATGGACTGACCAGCATGTTCTCCCGATCTCAATTTGATCGAGAATCTCTGGTCCGTCCTTGCTAGAAGATTTTACCCTCAGAAACGTCAATTTAACACTGTAGTGAATCTGAAAGCCGCAATTCTTCGTCAATGGTCGCTGATCGATACAAATCTGATTGGCAGCCTGATTGCAAGCATGCCTAACCGAATTAATTAGGTTATTCGGATCAATGGATCAGCCACAAAGTATTAAATAATGAAATTAATCATTAAATGTCGCTAATTTTAGTGTTATTTCCTAGTTTAAAAATGATGTCTCATCACTGTGACCACCACTGTTTGTGGAAAATGTACTGTAGCGTAGCGGTAATAAAACCGATTTTAATTAAATTTTCTGGAAATAGGTTTTTCATGACGGGGAATCCACTGGTACCACTCGTTTCAACTGTTGTCCTACAGTAATATGCGAAACAGCTTATTAATGGGGGTGTCGCAAACTTTTGGACACCACTGTATATATAGCAGGTATATATAAGTGATGGGAGGGACCCCGTTTTTTGGAATTCCGGGCGGGCGGGACTTTTGCAAGACTTTGTAGAATCACTAAGCGTTAATAATCTTATTACTTTTATTTAATATTTGTTTTATTATTCTAATCAACAATCAATATTCTAAAGCTAGGAAAATCAAAGCTTTAAATAAATTTTAACAAATAATATAGGCAATTTCAAATTTTTTGACAGCGCATTGGGAACCGATGCGCAGAAAGACAATTATAAATTTAGAGACACAAAAGACAACTCTCTCTTTCTATAACGCGCAGATTTTTGCAATGCGTCGTCAAAACATTTTAAATAAATATTTTTAAAATTAATATAAACGGCTTCTGCCGATACTGTACTTTATAAAATAAACGAACTTTTCATTTTAATTTTTTTTCAATTAGGGGTACAATGAGTCAAAGATTGCACTGATTAATCAAAATTGAAAAATATAATTTTTTGCATGAAACTAAAAAAAAACTATATTTACTATAAATAGCAGGGTTTTCCATGTTCCGTTTTCCGTCTTCCGTTAAAAAAAATCGATTTATGTGCAAACCTGGAAAAACCAAACCTATATATTAAGCCCCTAATTAGGGTGAACCAAAAATTTTTTTCCGATTTCCCATACATTTTTGTCTAACTGTTTTTTTTTTACCAAATTATACATGTGTTATATATATTTTTAAAGCTCTTAAACAGCTCTATCATAATATATACACTAGCTGACAAAAGTTTTGTCACAAATGTTTTTTCGGGTTTAACTTTTTTGTGACTCGACCAAATTGGCTGATTTTTTGATATGATAGATTCATATGGTTGTAGATTATTTTACAAATTCCCGCTTGTGATTACGATGATCCGTTTTACAGTGACAAGCGTTTATCGTAAAACGCGTAGCTCAAAAATATTACGCACTTTTCTTGCACTGCATTTTTTAATAATTTTAAAGTTCAATTATATTTTTTTCATAATTTATTGAAAATAGCAGTAATTGGCAACATTTTAGAGATGACTCCACGTAAAGAAACTCCAATTGCCACCCGACAAACTGTTAACAATATGAGGGAAAACGGAATGCGTGGTACCGAAATTGCCATGGTAATTTAAACCAAATTTTTCTACTATAACATGTTAAACACTGATTCACATAAAATATCAAAAAATCAGCCAATTTGGTCAAGTCACAAAAAAGTTAAACCCGAATAAACATTTGTGACAAAACTTTTGTCAGCTAGTGTAGATATTCTCCTTTTGGAATATGCTTGGCACTCCAAGACTATATAAACCAGAGTTGGGATTTTTTCCATTTCGGAATTAAAAATTGAAAATCCGGCCCGCCCATCTTTGATATAAACTTAAAATACAGTATCCTACATAACTATTAAATACATTTTAACAATTTGTGATGATACTGTTCTTTATGACATAAGTTTTAAATTTTATTTTCTTCCAAAATTGTAGAAACGACAAATTACAAAAATTATATATTTAATTCTTAATAACAGAATAAGGAAAATTACGGTTAAAAAACTAAAAAGAACGCATAATCTCCTGAATGCCAATTAAATTGGTAGAATCCACTATTTTAAAATGGAAAACACACTGAATATCACAAGAACAATCATTGTTTATTGTATAAACAAAGTCTTTGCATGCTAAACAAAAATTAATTAATAACATAAACGAGCTCGAACGAGTTTTATCGAAAAAAAATTTTGAAATAAATAACAAGCGATTAAATGTCTGAGCAAAATAAAGAAATAGATCACCAATTACCTGTTGTTGATTATTGAGCATTCATTCCAATTATAGTAATTATATAAAGAGGGTTTTGCTGGCATTTCTCATCAGCCCATTCTATTTCTTTCTCGTTTCAACATAAATAATTCACTTGTTCTTATTTACCATAATATTATTTTTATCGATTCTTCATGCTCCAGAATGTAAATAACATTTGTTTATTTCTGTGCCAATAAATATCCCCCCGCCCGTTTCATTAAAATTGAGCTACAATGATTAGTCCAGCGGATCATCAATCACATCATTATCCAATTCTTCAATCCGCGATACGGCCGCCGCCGCACAATCCGCGTCTGCGAATGAAATATGCGACATCTTCTTCCTACGATCATTGCCGATGACGTCGACCGATGCTCCAATGCAGCTCGACGCTCGCACTGACGATGGCACGTCGCCCCACGACTCAGTGCGGCCTGAAACCTTTTTTAATTGATGTTGTACGTTAAATGGGAACAGACCATGCCCAAACAGATGAAATGCGACTCCGGTTAGGATTAAAATCACAGCGAGCACGAGGAAAGCTGTCGTCCAGAGACCGCGCGCAACAAACGCTCCGATTATTAAAGGTGCAAGGGTGCTGGCGCCATTAGCGTATAGTTGAGCATACGCTGATACGAATGCAGTGTACTGGAAATGAGTAATAAGATGGGAAGGGAATTGTGAGGTTTTTGTTAAATGATTCAAATATTCAAACGAAAATAACTATTCTAAAATCTGCAACAATAAGCGATTAGAACACCAATTTGAGACATTAGAAAAACGTTTGATAGGTCAGACGAACTACAGTGCTGGCCATAAAGATATGAACAAATGGTTTTTTGAGTATAACATTTTCATATTCATCGGATCAGTCATCATCATTATTTTTTTGAATTTTTGAACTTTTTTGTTTTTTTTTTCAAAAATTAAGTTTTTGACCATTTTTGACCATTAATTTTATTCCACCATTTTTCATAGTTCCCAGAATAGTTAGAAATTGATTTTTAGACATGGGTAAAGCCATAGGAGCCATAAACGTGTCTCTTGACATCAAAAAAGCCATCGTAAGAGTCTATAAACGAGACCTAAAAATTAGAGCTCTTTCGGTGCAGTTTCAGATCACTAAATCCACGGTTTCCTCAATTATCAGAAAATTAAACGAGCAGATAAGTTTAAAAGTGTTTATTTGTTAGAATGAATTATTTAAAAAAAACCTGTGTTGGCTCTAAACCGCCTGGGGGGCCTCGTGGAACCACCCACAGCATGGATCGCATTACAATAAAATCATCCAGAGAGGACCCTAGGACAAACTCAATGGACATCCAACTGGTCAATGATTATCCCACAGATCCAGCACCATCTAGAAAAACCATCAGAAGATGTCTCCAAGCAGAAAGACTCCAGTTCATTAGTGAGAAATACCGGAAAGCTAGAGTTGCATGGGCACGAGATCATCTCAACTGGAGTCGTCAGGATTGGTACAAAAACATCTGGTCCGACGAATCTAAGTTCAACTTGTTCGGTAGTGACGGAAATGAATGGATTCGACGCCCGGTTGGGATCAGGTACTCCCCTCAGTATCAGCTTCAAACCTGCTTGGTGTGGGGATGCTTCTCAGCGAATGCTATGGAACCGCTGAGAATGATTCATGGGATAATGGATCGATTCCAATACGGAGACATTCTGGAGAACACAATGAGACCATGGGCACTGGCAAATGTGGGTCGTGCTTACGTCTTTCAACAAGACAACGACCCAAAACATGCATCTCTCCATGTGAGCAATTGGTTCCAACGTCGTCGTGTGGATGTTCTCGATGAACCCAGTCAGTCTCCCGTCCTGAATCCGATTGAGAACATGTGGGAGAAAACGGAAAGACATTCCAAAGGTCTCCGGGCTTCGAACGCCGACCAGAAATTCGCTCAATTGGAAGCTGCATTGAAGTCGATTCCACTCTTGGTTTTGCGGAACCTTCTTGATTCGATGCCGAGAAGATGTCAGTCGGTTATTGATGCAAAAGGCTTCGCAACTAAGTATTGAACTTGTTTTCCATTCTCTCACCAATTTCATTTAAGAATGTGGAATGTTTCCTTCGGTTCATTATAATGACCTGTTTTTGCGATTTTCGCGTTTTTCGAAAAAACTGTTATTTTTTCATCAATTTTTGAATAGATTGTTTAATTTTTTGTCAGAACAGTCACAATTACCGTTAAAATAATGTGACAAAATTTCAGACTGATCCGATGAATATGAAAAAAGTTATGCTCAAAAAACCATTTGTTCATATCTTTATGGCCAGCACTGTATCTGCGTTTTTTTGAACATCGCGATCAGTCATTTTTTCTGACCCCAAGCCATGAATCAACTTCTAGCCGTCTCTAACAAGTACGGAACATAAAGACACGACTCCGCCTCCACGGATCATAAGGACAGTCAGTTGCTCACTCGACAGGGCTACGGGAAGGTCGCTTCTATTTTGGGAGAAGCGCCCCGACCGTGGGTGAGATTTTAGCTCCTATTCTAGCTCCCTATTAACTATATTCATCTATTGTATTCTATATGTGGAGTCGAATAAAGTTATATTAAATAGCTAGGTGTTCTGTGTTCTCGGTAGTGTCCGCCAGGTAAGCCATTTACTGGGCGTTTATTATTAAGTTTACATCGGATCCTCACACCAACTACTACTCTTCGGGTCGCTAAGAAGAAGCTTCTTCTAGAAGGCGAGTATGTGGGGGAGCCGTATTGTAACGAGTTATTCTATTCTATTCCATTCTTGTTTGACCAATAAACACATATTCTAAATCTACAACAATAGACCAGCTCGAATTCACAAAAACCCCGATGATTTAAATAAAAACAAACCTGTGGAGCAATTGTGACGATAGCCGTATTATAACCAGGCACATATGCCGACATTAACGCCATTGATACGATGATCGAAAACTGGACCAAGTTCTGCACCAGTGCACTCTGATGGTCCGCATACTTCATAGCAATCGCGACTATAATGAGCATTCCGGCGCAGCCAAAACTCGCCACCCCGTTGGCGGCTCTGGTGATCATCGACGCGTCCTTCTTCTTGTGCTTCAAGTGATCGGCAAACAATGCGAAGGCAATCTTGGTGACCATTTGAGTGATGAATGGAATCGATGACCATACGGCGTTCTGAAATATTCCGATTGTGATTCCAAATAAGGCGCGATGAGCACTCTAAACATTCGTCAAGTTCATTCGCATGGCCGATTGATTGTAAACTGGCAAGTAGGTGAGGATGGCCACCAAGACGAAGCTCTGCGCGAACGAGCACGCACAGATCGCGCACACGCAAGCGTTCTTCACGATTTTCGCGTAAGGCGTACGCGTGACGACCGTCTCGGCGCGGCGTCGTCGCTGTCGCCGTCGGTCGCCATGTATGTGCTCGAGTTCAGTGGCGGTGATCCTGGATGAGTTGCGCGGCTTGTCAACAATTCGATAATGCCAAATGATAAGGAAGAGCAATGAGATGAAGCCTAGGGAACATTCTCGTATTATTTTCTAACAATTTTGATATTGAAACAGTGAAAATAGAAAGCACGCCGATGGAAAATGACAACACACCTCTGCCAAGAAACCGCGCCGCATTGCAAAAGACTTCGCACCAATTGCAAATATATTTTAATGAATTATTGTTATTTTCAATATTTTATTTACCAGTTTACGTTTCATCCTGATGAATTAATGAAAATAAATTCTTAGTACCTCAATTAATGGACCAGAAGAGTCTTCGTCTTTAATATAAGTGACTTGTAAATATTGAAAATAAAAATAGTTACAAGGTTGAGTTTGCAAATGCTGCGCAGTCTTTTGCAATGCGGCGCGGTTTCGTGGCAGTGGAGTGTGACAACTTTTCATTATTTCATTATTTTCATTAAATAATGATTTTCGCATTTTTACGCTTGTCTTACAAATTTCACGTGCACTTTACACAAATATTATCCTCACCATTTTGTTGTCGTTTTCTAAATCTCTCTATAAAATATTAAAATTCTTCACAAAATATTAGATTTGAGCACATTTTTGGAGCTCGTTTTATTCGCCATCCAATTAACGTGCCCACTATGCACAAGTCACATACCATTGCCAAAAAGTGTGCCGCATATTGCAACAAACCGTGCACCAAAGGAAAGAAAAACACGCTCTTCACATTTATTATTGTTACAACCAGAGATGGGAAACGAACGAAATCTTCGTGTAAACGAAACGAAAAACGAAAACGAAAACGAAAGTTTCGTTTAAACGAAACGAAAAACGAAACGACAAAAACGAAAACGAAAACGAAATTTTTTGTTTATTATACTATGACATAACTAATAACACGTAACGTTAGGAAAACAGAAGATGACAAATATGGAGCATGCTTATTTGACAACACTCTACTTTGCCTATGGGATGGGATCGATAACATTTGGAGACCAATTTTTTCTAAAAATCCTGATCTTAAAAAGGGATTCGGCGTTGTCATCTAGAACCTAGAGGAGCTTAATCAGCTGTGCACATTAGCAGTTATACCGGGTGGACTGACTAAGTATCTTCAACCATTGGACGTTGCTGTGAACAAACCATTTAAGGATAGATTAAGGAGCTGCTGGGAATCTTGGATGACCGATTTGAGCCAAGCAACTTTCACTAGAAATGGGAACCGAAATAGACCGTCGTACGCAACAACAAATTGGGTATCCAACAGGTTTTATAGCATTTCGGATGATGTTATTTTTAACGGATTTATAGGAGCTTTAAGTCAAGATTATGATAGTGTTATGGAATTTTTATTTCATAGATTCCAATGGCTTTAATGTGCTAACCTTGTTAGATATATATGCTTTTTATTGTTATAGATTTTGATTGATTTGATAGTTAATGTATCCAAAAACTTGTTATCGATTAGTCAATAAACAATTTCAATTTTTATGTTGAGTAGAACAGTTTTCATTAAATATTCTGATGACAGACGAGTGTGTCACATTAGACGCGAAATGAGAGAAACCTATCTCCCGCACCATATTCGAAATAGTGTACGAACGAAATCCAATGAAACGGTAAAATAGGGTAAAACGGCAAAACAACGAAGAAAATTTCGCGGGAAAACTGCGGTGACAGAAGAGGCTACCGTATCTTTAGGACACTTTAAAGGTCATTCCGTTTTTCGTTTCGTTTTCGTTTTCTGCTTTCGTGTAAACGAAAACGAAAACGAAATTTTCGTGTAAACGAAACGAAAAAACGAAAACGGTATCGAAAAAACGAAAACGAGGGGTCCAAAAACGAAAACGAAAAACGAAAACGACATCTCTGGTTACAACCATGGATAGGACATGCGCAAAGAAGACACAGACCGGAGCATACATTATGGAACAGGATCTCTTGTGGTCCCGCCTCCTTCCCTTGATGCTTTAGTCAGTCGTCTACTCAGCAGGGTTACGGGTCGGTGGCTACCCTCTGTGGTCACCGAGCCGAGTCAAGATGTGAGCAATTCCTATTCTCATATATTCTCGTGTATTCTGTATTCTGTATTCTTATATTTTACTAATAAATATTACTATTCGATTGAGTGCTGTCGAACCAGTCATAGTAAGCCCTCTTGCTGGTTCCAAGTAGTTTACATGCGTCTTATCTCCTAACGTACACTCTTCGGGTCGCTCAAGTATAAGGAGAGTAGGGGGTAAGCTGTAAATTGTAACGATTCATTATTCAAACTTTTTTTTTGTTAGGGCGTATCTTCATGGAATCTCTGGACCATTTGTTATAAATTATATAGCAAAATGATCCTCTCAAAAGAAACCGCCCTCCAAGGTCTCGAATGGTACTTTCTTCAGCATCCACCGTACTCTCCAGACCATGCGCCACCTTTTGCGCTCTCTGTCAAACCAAATGAGACCTTATAAATTGGCTCAGCAACTTTTTGGACATCAGACGGGCGACTTTTGGCGCAACGGCATCAACAAATTGATCGAGAGATGGGATCAAGTCGTAAACAGTAACGGCGAATAAATAATTGATTAATTGCTTATTATAATTATTGTTTTTTGGTCAAATAAATCTTTGTGCAAAAAACTCTTCGAACTTATTCCTCATCCCAATGCATAGCTTAAAGAAAAGAAAAATGTTTAATGCGAATTTTACAAATAGATCACAAGCGGTAGAGCTAAGCTCACTGATCGCTCTAGTGTTTATAAACAAAATTATTTTTCCCAGTGAGCCGAGAAAAGTCTATCTAACAGTGTTCATTTGCGTATAAATGAACAAATGTAAAGGGAGGGTCGCGATAATCAGTCATTATTTATTATTTAAATATATTTAATGCACTTGTTTTGTCGTTTTAATATAGCCTATTTCAAAATAGTTGACGACGCAATCACGCTGCAAATGCGGCATACTAATTCAAATTCATTTTCAAAACGATTATTTTATTCCATATAAGCAATAAAAACTAAAAAAATGTCACAGAAATAAAATAAAATAATCGTTTTGAAAATGAACGCATTATTTCACGACGACACGGCATTCGCGTAATAACTTTTTTACTTTCCTTTAAAAGTCAAAACAGAATTTATTTAAACGTGTTAAATCTCTTGAAAACGACATTTCCGAGCGGCGTGGTCTAGAAATAATTGCAATTCTTAGTACACGCCAATTGAAATGATAAAAACAATGAAGGCTGAGTTATGATGTTAACAGCTTAAATTTCAGAGACTTTTTATTAGATTGATTTTACGTCAATATTCATATGAAGATTTAATATACACGTATATCACACTCCAACGGGAACTCAGAAAACTTTCTGAAATATAATTTTTTTGTTAAGATTTATTTTACTAATCATTATTTATTTATGTTTAAATTATTACGCAAAATGAAATAAGTTATAAGAAATATAAGTTCGTTAATGAATTTTAGGTTCATGGAAATTATAAGAAAATTCCCTTGTAATGAGGGTACAAATCGCGATTCGTCTTTAATTTCAACGTGCGAGAGTCATTTAAATATTGGAAAGATGTTGTTCATTTGGCGTGCCTAATTAATTATTCTTATAACCAAAGTATCCGAATTAAGAAAAATTTATTGTCGTGGTGTAGGTTGATGAAAAATTAGGGGTAAAGGAGCATACCGAAAAAAAAAAGATGGTCTCGCCTGGGCTGGTGTAGATTTAATTTGCAATTTGTTTATTATTTCGATCCTAAATATAATAAATTATACCTAAAATTTTTATTATAATATATATTATGTTGATTTAACAACCAATTTAGTAAGAAGAAACAAAATGAAACAAAATTGTGATGAAAAAAAGCGAAATAACAAACAAATTGCAAATTAAATCTACACCAGCCCAAGCGAGACCATCTTTTTTTTCGGTATGCTCCTTTACCCCTAATTTTTCATCAACCTACACCACGACAATAAAAATAAACAAGCTTTTTTAAAATAACAATAATATTAAGTTGTTAGTTCTTAATACGGATATACAATATAAAATTTTGGTATTCGGATCCGAAAAATTTTCAGAATTCCACCCATCTCTGATAGATACCAGCGGACACTATTATTCCCCACAAAGTTCCCATGTAAGAATTGCACCAAAGTTTAAAAAAAAATATTTTTCTATTCCGGATTTTGAATTCCGGGGACACATCAAATTATTGTATTTCATTTCGCATGCTGTTAAATTTCTTTAAAAAACATTGTCGTATTTGGCAAAACTTTAAGCATTTTTAACGGCTCCAATGAAATGGTATTTAACATTTTTCCATCATAACTAGAAAGAACATATGTTTAAATACTATATAATCATAAACTTGTTTAAAAAACAACTCTTTCGAGGATTAAATGTTCATCTTATTTCCCTCGTTATATACAATAGCTGACAAAAGTTTTGTCACAAATGTTTTTTCGGGTTTAACTTTTTTGTGACTTGACCAAATTGGCTGATTTTTTGATATGATAGATTCATATGGTTGTAGATTATTTTACAAATTCTCGCTTGTGATTACGATGATCCGTTTTACAGTGACAAGCGTTTATCGTAAAACGCGTAGCTCAAAGATATTACGCACTTTTCTTGCACTGCATTTTTTAATAATTTCTAAAGTTCAATTATATATTTTTCATAATTTATTGAAAATAGCAGTAATTGACAACATTTTAGAGATGACTCCACGTAAAGAAACTCCAATTGCCACCCGGCAAGCTGTTATCAATATGAGGGAAAACGGAATGCGTGGTACCGAAATTTCCATGGTAATTTAAATTAAACTTTGCTACTATAACATTTTAAACACTGTTTCACATAAAATAACAAAAAATCAGCCAATTTGGTCAAGTCACAAAAAAGTTAAACCCGAAAAAACATTTGTGACAAAACTTTTGTCAGCTAGTGTATATCTGAATGAATAACATTTTAAATTAAAATACAGTATCCTACATAACTATTAAATACATTTTAACAATTTGTGATGATACTGTTGTTTATGACATAAGTTTTAAATTTTATTTTCTTCCAAGTGTATGTTTTACTGTTATTACGTGGTAAATAAACATTTAGTATAATATTTTAATATTTTTCAGAGAGTTTAAGAAAATGCTGACAAACGGGCGCACACTAAATTAAATGGTTAAGTTGGGGGATCAGAAAAGATGCTCATATTGTCAATTTCGGCAGGAAGAGCATGTTTTTAGATAATTGAAGACGGGCTAGTAACAATGACGTGTCAAATTATATGAAAATATCACGTGTAAATTAGTAATACACGTCTAAATATAGACAAAATAGTCATATCAATTTGGCGTGCGGGCGTAGAGAAAATTTAAGTAAAGTACACGTGAAAGTTTGTCAGACAAGTGTAAAAATAAAAAAATCATTATACTCCTTCCCGCCAACTTGTATGGTTACAAAATGAGCTCAGTGAACGTGAACAAATCTAGCTTTGCGGCAAGATATTTATATTTGTGGGTATTTTAAGAAAACCTAGTTAAATTGCCGTAAACAGTCTTTTCTAGAAAAGCCGTGAAAAATTTTACACACTCTAAACACGCCAAATCGAAATGAATGTTTTTCAATATTTAAGCGTGTATTATTAATTTACACGTATTATTTTTATATCATTTGACACGCCATTGTTACTAGCCCGTCTTAAACTATCTAAAAACATGCGCTTCTTGTCGAATTTTGCAACAAGAGCATCTTTTCTGAGCTTCCAACTTCATCACTCAATTTGGTGTGCTCTAAAAAATCGGAAAATAACTATTTCAATTCGGAGTGCTCATTTGGCGTGCTTTCTGAAATAATTTAGCAGAACATCTATTTTCTGAGCTCCCAGTTTTCAAAGTAATTCATTACTAGCAATTTTAAATACCAGGAAGAAACATCTCGAATTGGACTTTGTTTTTATTTCGAATTTTCCATTCAAAAATAAATTTCCTTATCATCATCAATTATCAAGACTTTTTACATAATTTACTGCTCCCATATTTTTAGTCAACAATTGAGATAACAATTGATTGGAATTCTCCAATCACTCTAAAGTGCAAGATAAAACCAGCGCCTCACCATAAACAAAAAACGCGATTGGCCAGCCGTCGAACAGCTCAATCTGGCACAGCTTGGCCGTCAGGAACATTGCTATGGCGATGCCCAGCTGGTTGCCTGTTGTAAATATCGCCATCGCTGTGCTTTTCTCATCAATCGGGAACCATTTGGCGATGAGTAGTGCTCCGGCAGGCACCAAGAAGCCTTTACTAATATATTTAATCGTTAAACTGTTGGGACAACCAACCATAGCCAAAGCCCATTATGAGGCGAATGAGCGCAACGAGCAGATAATTGTGCCACTCGATGGCTACCAGCGGGGTCAATATGGCTCCGATGGCATTCACGCCGACGCTCATCTCGATTAGCTTCTTGGCGCCATTGCTAAATAATTGGGCTAAGAGGTTTATCGAGCACCACTGGCTTTACCGTTTCGTGAGCAACTCGGCAACGAAGATCGAGGCGAATGCGCCAATGTAGAACGAGGTGTGGATGGTCGCCTGCTCATCGCCACTCCAGTGCATTTTATAGCGCGAGGTCGTGTTTCTGTCTCGAAAATTCTTTGATCAGATAGTGCTGCACCCAGCGGGACACCAACTCGCTAACAATATCCACCATCGCCATGCCGATCGACGAGCGCATTATGCCGAGCACAATCGACGCCATGGAAATGAACAGAGCCGTCTCGAATCGTACCGACGCCTTCGACCATAATTCTGACCATTAATTGTTTGTGCACCGAAAAAAAAGAAACCAAAACTCACTGGATGTGACGTGCGGCTCCTCGGCGACGTCGAGCATCTGATTCGACGCCTCTTCATGGTAGGTTGGCGTCAACAGCGTCGACATGAGTATTAAGAAGGCAATTGGGAGTATGTCAGCCAAAATGTGTATAATTCGAGCCGCGGTGGTGAACAAGACGGGTTTGTGCCCCAATATTCCTCCCATTCATAATGATGATAAGCTTATTATTGTCTTGTTTCGCCATAATGATAAGAATACATGATGTGTTGTGTTTGCATTTCGGATCATTGCTTCGGTTCAGCTATTTTTTCAGTGTTTAATTAGTTAATCAATCGAATTAACATGAAATGTTATCAAATGAGAAGGAGACAATTATGACAATGGTCTTGTGTTAATCATGAGATTTTCCTGGATTCCACTTTTACCATAATTGCGTAATAATACATTACTACGGCACGCCAAATGAAATTATAAAAATAGGTGCTCAGAAAGCCGCTGTAAGAGAGTATTTCGTGAAGATATTTAGTTCCATGGATAGATTAGAAAAACTCTGATAAAGTTACGTAAAAATTGTCTTCTAATTCCGACGTGCAATTTAATTAGAGACGGTTAAATAAGGTAAAATGTTCATTTCCATTTGACGTGCTACGGAACTGTTAAAAACTGTGCTTCAATTTGTCCAAAATGATGTTGTGGAGGCAGAGAGACATCACTCCGCTTAAAAATCATTATTTATTTAGAAATACGTGTACGTGAGGAAAAGAATAGGGAAATTATCAAACACGACTGCACTCCACTGCCGCGAAACCGTGCCGCATTGCAAAAGACTTCGCACCAATTGCAACTCAACCTTGTAACTATTTTTATTTTTCAATATTTACAAGTCACTTATATTGAAGATGAAAACTCTTCTGAGGCCGTATTCAAGAAATTATTTATCCGGTAAAAGATGATGGAAAATCATTGATAAACAACGTTTCTAGGAAAGTGTAAATATTGTCGTGGTGTAGGTTGATGAAAAATTAGGGGTAAAGGAACATACCGAAAAAAAAGATGGTCTCGCTTGGACAGGTGTAGATTTAATTTGCAATTTGTTTATTATTTCGCTTTTTTTTCATCACAATTTTGTTTTCTCTTACTAAATTGGTTGTTAAATCAACATAATAATAATTATTATAAATATTTTAGGTATAATTTATTATATTTAGGATCGAAATAATAAACAAATTGCAAATTAAATCTACACCAGCCCAAGCGAGACCATCTTTTTTTTCGGTATGCTCCTTTACCCCTAATTTTTCATCAACCTACACCACGACAATAAGTGTATGTAAGAATTCGTATTGAAATCACAAAATTAGTTAAACACGCATAAAGGTTATTGGTAAAGTTAATTTATCAATTAACACATTAAAGTACCCGTTTAATTGGGGAACCTAAGGGACTTATCATAATAAATATGGCAGAGGAAGGAAAATTTTGAGCTAAAACTAGTAAACATAGAAATTACATATAAGAGACACCAGACAAAATAAAATTAGGTTCCTCAAAATATATTAATTAGAGGAAATTTCGAGACTTCCTCGAATTGACTGAAAAAGCCTCTCTTTCATGGTGGAAGAAAGTTTCTTACACTTGTCTCGGAATACTGGAATTGTTCTTGAGATTTACTTTTTTACACTTTTGCCCTTTACTATCAATATATGTCACTATGTAACAGTGATGGGAGGGACCACGTTTTTTGGAATTCCGGGCGTGCGGGACCGGGGGGATAACATCGCTGAACGGTATTGACAATTAAAGAAAAGGAAGAGCCGGCGAGAACAAGAGACGAGCACACCTTTCTATTTCAAATTACGTAACAATATGTATCAAAAAACACCACTATGTCAATATACACAGACTTCCCTTTTTCAATACCCGGGACCGGGGATCTCATTTTTTTAGAAAAATACCCGGGTCGGGGGTCCCTCCCATCACTGCTATGGAAAGTATAAAAAACACAATCCTGCATTCCTTTTGCAAAACTTGGGCTCAATATAGGCCAAACAGACATTGAATTATGTAGCTGAAAAATGAGCTACCACAGCATGCCAAATGTAAATTACGATTTCACCCCAACTTGTATGGCAATAGAATGAGCTCAGTAAACATAACTTTGAACCTTTTTTTAACCCACTTAAACCCCCCAGTGCAGGACAATTTTTTGTGTGCACTAATAAAATTTTCTCAGCTATCACCCTGCAAAATTTCAGCCCGAAACCTTTTGGATCCAAAAATGACCTCCCTAGTAAAATATAAGTTTTTAGAAATATGTTAATATTTTTAGATAGTTTAAGACATAATTATTTAAATTATAGTAAGAAATTTGTTGTTATAAAGACGTAAAACTTTCCACACACGTTTAAAAATCCAAAAATCGCTATTTCGATTTGGCGTGCTATTTTCCGATTTTTAAACATGTCTGAATATTTCTGTCTTTTTAAAAAAAATAAGTATTTACTAGGTACAATTTAATTGTAAGATTTGCGATAAACTACCTAAAATTATTAATATCTTTCCAAAAAGTTAAATTTGATCACGTTTCCTGAGCTCCTTTTGTTAGCATACTTGCTGGCGTGCCATAGCAAATATAAGTATAGGATCCTAAGTCTCCTTTCAAATGGAAATGTGTTTCATGTACCAAAGTTCGTGTAAATCGTGTTTGTACTCAAAATGTGCCTTAGTTGTATACTTTACCAGAAAGTTAGGTACGAAAAGGGCTGGCAAAGTAGAGAGATTTTTCAATTCGCCACGGCGTCACATTTTCCCGTGTTTGTTGCACTTTCCCACAACTCCTCCTAAAAACAATTTTTGAAGCAAAATTTCGAAACAATGAGACGCGCGTCTCATTCTCTTTGTTCTCGTATCATTTTTATTTTACCGAGATGTTTACCACAAACTCACATCAATTTCTACAACTTTTTTCTTGCTTATATAGTGTATGTCAAAATAGTTGACGACGCAATCACGCTGCAAATACGGCATACTAATTAAAATTCATTTTCAAATCGATTATTTTATTTTATTTTTGACATTTTTTAATTGTTATTGCTTATATTTCACGTTTATTAATTAAAAATTATTAAAATAATCGATTTGAAAATGAATTTTAATTAATATGCCGCATTTGCAGCGTGATTGCGTCGTCAACTATTTTGAAATGGACTATAGATTCCTGGTTCTGTTTAGAAATTACCTAACGATCAAAAGTGATTGTTTTATTAATAGCTCATTTAGTGGATTTGCAATTTAGTTTCCTATGGTTTTTATTTTCTCCTGACTTAAATTTTCTTTACGTGCGAACTGGAAATGCGTGAGTAATTATAATTATAGTAAAAAGTTGTCTTATGGTGTCAGTAGTTAATCATTATTGGTTTTTTGTCTTTAGCGAATGAATAAATTATTTTATAGAGAGTTTAAAACCCAAAATTCTATTTTTGTGAAACTTAAAAAAATAAATTTTATTTTTAATAATTAAAACTTTAAATCTTCATATATTGTTTTTGTTTTTCATATTTTAATTTACAAGTTGTTTGTTTTTTATACTCATATCATATATTTCTACAGTTAAAGTTTAAAACAATAAATTTCTGGTCATTTTCCTTTTATATGGAATTTAATTAACTTTTCACTAATTTCCACCTGCGGCGGTATGCAAGAATGTATTTATCGCTAATGGAAAATCCTTGTTTAATTAAGTTTCTCAGTTCATGCAAATAAGTGTATGCAAGAAATAATATTTAAATTATCAAATTGATTGAAAAATATATTTAATTTGCTAGAAAAGGTAATTTATCAATGATTTTCCATCACCGTTTAACGGATAAATACGTTCTTGCATACGTCCTCTGGATTGGCTTCATGCATACTTCCTCTGGAAAACTATCTCTAGTTTAACTAAATATTGTCGTGGTGCAGGTTATTTTTAAAAAATTTTAAAGGAGAATTCCGAATAATAAAATGGTCTCGCTTGGGGTCATGTCGATTTAATTTCCAATTTGTTTGTTATTTCGCTTTTCTTTTTTTCATGGCATTTTTTGTTTTAAAAAATTGGTCGTTACATCAATATTTAATTTAAGAAATAATAAACAAATTGCAAATTAAATCCACACCAGTCCCATGCGAGACCATTTTATTATTCGGAATTTTAAACCTGCATCACGACAATACTAGATACGTGATTGTAGATCGCATGAAATTGTATTTCTATCCATGGATATATCCAAATTTCCACACCAAAACGAAAATGATCTTGTAAACTTTCGCGTATAAATTTTAAACTAGTGTGTCCCATCATTTTGACATTTTTGTCTGAAAATATCTTGAAATCCGATTATATTCTTAAAATTATGGATTTGAACGCTTTTTTCTAAAATAAGCACAAATTGCAAATTAGAGAATTTCAATTTTCGTGCGCGCACGCGTGCGTTTCTTGTCATCAGATTCAATCGTAAGACGTGTCTAATTGATCTCATCTCATAATCAATTTAATTTAAATATTCAAAGGTTATTTTGTGGCCGAGTGGAACTGCTCTTACCTATTTAATATTTTGCTTATAAATGGAATATTTGACAGAAACTCTTGGTTTTTATTCATAATTTTTTTTGGGTATTATTTATCCTAATTAAAATATTGTAGATTTTATTTAAGATTCTAAAATCTGCAGACCAATTTTAGCCTTTTCTAATCTGACCTATCAAACGTTTCAAATTGGTGTGAAATCTGTATATATACATATACCTTAACTTATTAATAAAGTTCTAAAAATAATACAATTAATAATCCGCACATATGCACCAGTGATGGGAGGGGTCCCGGGACCGGGACTTCAATTTTTCTCTACCCGGGTCCCGGGACAGAGAATTCCCTTTTTCAATACCCGGGACCCGGGACCGGGACTTGCCCGGTTCCCTACCCGGGTCGTCGGGGGGGGGGGGGGGGGGGGGAGTCCCTCCCATCACTGATATGCACAAAGTACGCAAATAACATCTGATGGATTTTATTTTACGAAATCAGCGAAAATCTGAAAGTGTTATCTTTAATTTCTTCCAAATATTTTATTAGAGTCGTCGCCAAATGCGATTACCACCGCAAAATGTGACGCACTCATTTAAATCTTATTTTTTCATTTAATTTTCATGATTATTATTATTTTCCACGTTTATTACACGATTGAAACAACATGTAAAACATATTCTTCAATTTATTTAAGCAAAAACAAAAAAATAATCATAAAAATTAAATGTAAAAATATTTTTTAAAAATGGTGCGCCACATTTTGCAGTGGTAATCGCATTTGGCGAGGGCTATAAATAAAATGAAACCGGCTATATGGAATTTAATTATAATTAAAAATATTTAAATATCAAGTTCTAAATTTTCTCGAATATTTTGGAAGAATTCCAAGATTTAAGACAGAAATACGTGAACATTTTGAATGCACTTCTATGTATTGCAAAATCATTTTCATTCCACGTGGATCATAGGCTGAACACTCAAATTAAATTCGTCTGCAGACGGTAAAACAAATTTCGTCTGACGGCCGTCTGTAAATTTAATTTATTTACAAATGTGTGGTTCTAAACTGAAATCACCAGGATCGAAGTGTGCAAAAAATGAATATCAGAGATGGGCGGAATGACAGTTTCTGAATTTCGGAATAAAACTTTAAATTCCGGAATCCGGAATCGAAAGATGTGTTAAAGTTTTTATGAAAAGGTAATCCGGAATAACATGGGAAAATATATGAAAAATGGACGGAATCCGGAATTTCTCCCATCTCCGATAAATACTGTCGTCAATTAAGGTACTGTGTTGCTTGTTTATCTGATCAAAAGAATAGTTAAATCAAGATGAAGCATATGAGCATACAGTAAGTTCGAAACAAAAGCGAAATTAAATAGGCCCAATGAAAATTACAATTTTACAAATTTTAAACGAATTTTTTCAAAATCCATATGAAAGTTGTGCACTAGTTTTACAGAAAAATTACAAGCTTCACTTGAAATATCTCCTGAACTTCAGAATATTACGATATGCTAGGTTTAAATGAATTCTCTGAGCTTCTGGTTTTACGAATTTTTTGGTCGACGAGAAATAAAAATATCTGATGTGCAAAAATAACGAATATTACACAATCTTTTTAAACTTGGGTAAATGGTTCGTTTCACGTAGAAGAAGAGTAGGTTCGATTCCTGTCATTTATATTCAAAAAACATCATTTTTGAAAGAATCCACGCCTCTTCCAGAACTCATCCAGTTGCTGACACTTAGCTGCTACTCTATTTAATATCTTATTACAGAGTTTTTGTCAGTTTTTGATAAATTAAGAGCATAAAGCTGATTAAGGATATTATCAGTATTTGGCACATATTTCTGATAGATTATTAAATTAGCTAGTTGATGCTTTTAAAATAATTGTTTTTTTTTCTCATAAGAATTAACAGAATACCACCCGAACCCTTCCCGCACAAGTTTTCCATAATTTCAACAACAACAACAACAAAACAATGTCAGCATCAGCACTTTTGCAAACATTCCGAGTACCTTGCCGTGAAATTGGCAACCTCCCTTCTTCTCCCCTCGCGCGAGTCGACAGCTGATCACAGAGTTTCAGCGAACTAAACCAATCGTCGTGTCGCCTCGTGCCTGGCACCAACTCAGCCGTTTCTCCACGTGCATTTAGGCGCCCGTGTGTTCGCACCGGCGGCGCACGTCAGTTGACGCGCAAATTGGCCAGCGAGCGCGACAATCTTGTCGCCAACAACAACGCGCAGAAATAAACAATTGGACGCCGTGCCGTTTATATTTCCCTCTCCCCTCTTCATCTGTTCCAATGGTGTTTATTCATCTCGCGCATCGTGTTATTATTCGTTTTTTCTGTCTGTTTGCACTTCTGGCATTTATTTTTTTTCAAAACAGCATTATAAATGACATTATTTCAATCTTCTTATGATAGGCGTATTATTGTTATTTATTCCTTATTAGCTAATTCATTTCCATTTATGCTCTTGCACTACGCACGCATAGGCATTCAAAAAAATGAGAATTTCAACTAGACCACATGACACTTGCTCGCTGCTCATTTTCCATCTTCTTGTTTTCACATACAATTGCAATTGCCAGTAGATATATTCCAATAATATTTATTTAAGATGGACGTTGCCTTTGATGAATTGGCGACAGAATGCCTTATTGCTACTGGAAAATCACAGGAAAGGCTCTTGCCGACGCCAGTTGAAGCTCCACTTCGAGCGGAAGAAGATGATGATTATGAGTACGATATTCTAAAGATAAAAAACTACAAGGCTGCATTTGATAAGGTAAAGTTTTTCAACATATATTTTATGGCTTAATTTTACAGTACGTGAACAAGACAAACAACCTGTACCCGAGTCGGGAAGAAAAGCAACGTCTTGCTTCAAGCCTTTCCGTCACTTATCAACAGGTCAACAGGTGGTATGCCAATCGTAGACGCAAGCATAGAAGTGATACTCGACGAGCTGCGCAGACACCCGAGTCTGCGATACCCCGCTCAACCTCCGCCGAATGTAAGTCAAATTTCAAAGACGGCTCCTGTTAATGAAGGGAGGCGTCCTCGATTTTCTATTGTTCGACATGCCAGATCCAGTTTTTTTTCGTTATCTAATTATTGTTATTATGTACGCACGCCTTCGTTTACGCATGTAATGTCGTTCATCAATCGATTCGAATCTTTATAATATTCTTTAAAACATTATATAACCACTTACTTCGTTTATTTTCGGTTTTTTACTAGTCTAGACATAAACAAAGCTATTTGATTTCACATGTTCTCTCATCCTTTATTATTGATCGTTTTTTTTTTCAGAAATGCTAAAAAATCTTGTTTTTCTTTAAGTCATCGAAGAGAAAATAATTGTAATCATCCGCAAAAGTCCGTGAAATTGATCAGTGTGCAAACATCGATGTTTAATCTTTTTATTTTTATGTTTAAACTATCATGAATATCAGATTACCTTCTTTACAAAGTAAGAAATTATACAGTTAATTATACCGAAAAATGCGGGTCACGTTGTTTACAAATAATCCTCTATTATCATTTCATTTTGTTTTAATTTTTTACTTTGTCTGTTGTTCTGTCTGAAATCTGTTGCTTAGGTTCTAATGAAAGTCGATAAATTATTGGTCATTGGTTGCAACTTGACAAGATATTTGTACTTATCCATTGTAGACTTACCATTGTAAAAGCGAGACCAATTGTTATAATTCCAGTTGCCCTTTTAATTTCTCATTTTTCTATTGGAGATAGTTTTAAAGGTTGATATGGGTTATGTCAAAAATTTTGAAACCTTGATTGTTTTAAGCCATTCAAACGTATTAAATTTTCTTATTTTTATTGTTCTGGATAGATTCTTATAAATTCATTGATTTAAATAAGAATAATATTCAAGAAAAAAACTTCTCTACCGTCAATCATTGGTCAATTCAACGGGATGTTATAAAATACAAGAAAAAGTGAAAATTGCTTCCGTCGTTAAATAAAATAAATTCCACCAAAACTATGGAATACACTTACACTATCTAACTTGAAACTCTTTCTCCAACTTCAATGGATAATTAAGTTGGATAAATATGGATATTCTACCTGGTAAAGAATTTAATTCCGGAAAAATGGATGCGGGAAAAACATTCCTTGTTCGATATCCTCGAGATATCAATTCTTAATCAGCTATGCCACGATTTTTCCATTTTAATTAATTCATTGAAGTTGAGGAAGAATTCTACATGAGATAATGTAATATTTGTGATTTTTTTCCGGAAAGGGAATTTTTTTTACGATGGGAGTAATTTTTGCTGTTTATTTACGAACACTCATTCATCGATTCTTTAGGCTTTAATCATTATTATTATTTATCTGAAATTATATATTTTTTCCTAAGTTTTTTTATTGTTTATTCTCATATCGATGAGAACGTAATAATTACCCAAAGTCTGATTTTTGCTCATACGTTTACATACAAAATGAAACGGTTTAAAGTTTGATTTGCTTAAGATAAACAAAGCAATAAAATTGTAGTTTTTATCGTCTAGAACAGTTTTATACATTTTAACGCCGCTGAAAATTTTGCCAGCGAATATTCACGTACTATATTTTGTAACGTGTCATTTGTTATGCTTTTCTGATATTTTAATTATTACTTACTTTTTTATTTCTACATCTTACACAATTTCAGATTTTAAAAAAGTTTTATATTGAGCTGGCCGTAATAGAATATTATTATATTTTTATCAGGAATATTTTTAGTTATTCCCGTGTAAGAAAAAAACTATTTTTGATAGTTTAAGATAAGTTTTACTAAATAGTAGTAAAAACTTTTTTGTTATGAAGACGTACAAATTTCCACACACGTCTAAAAACTGTTATTTCCATTTGGCGTGCATAATGTCTTGAATTTTAAAATCCGGTGACTTTTTTGCATACAGTCGAACTCTGAAACGAGTTTCTATTATTTGAAAAATCATGCCTATTATTTATGGATATGGAGTATCTGCATGAAGAGAACGAATTTGCATTTGCATTCGGTTTGTCCGGAAATTCCATCTCTATTGTATGAGATTATTAGGCTTTTTGATTAAAATCCCAATAGTTTGTTTTTACTGATTTTAAATATGATTTTCTATTTTATTTGTGTTTGAATATTCGCTCTTCGAAGATTGTTTAACGGTCATGAAGTAATGATTAAATAAGTCAATTCATTAATTAAATTTGGCAAATATTCCAAGGTTAATTAGTTTTCATTATTCACAACGATTTCAATCGCCCAGATTTTTCTAACATTTGGTTTTAGTTTTTTCGCTATTTTTCCCAATTTTTATTATTATTCTGATGAAGTCATATTTTTTATGAAACATCTAGATAAGTTATATATATATACTAAATCTAGATTTATATTAAAAACTGATAACGAGGTACACGTTCGTGATATAGTCATAGCACTTATTTAAAATGAATCCGACAAGCGACTAACTAATCTAGTCTAGATGCATTAATTTTCGCTCACCAACACCTGCCACTGCTTCTTGCTCATCCGACTTAATTAGCTCGACATTGTCCAGGACCACTTATCTTTGGACATTACTCATTAATTGACATATACAACATTCGATTTTTATCTCATTTTCACAGCTATTTATTATTTGGATGCGTTGATGTGTCATGCTGTTGACCCTGACTAATAATTATAATAATAATCGCCCCATTCTCTATCTATCTTCTATCATCTGTTGCTATTGTTAATTCTCTCTATCATTGCTCGACACATGTATATGATGATTATCACTAGTTTTGTTTAGACGTTTCTAGAAACACTTTAATAATACAATTTGTAGGCATATAATGTTATTATTATTTTCGCGTCATTGTCTTTTTAATAGATGTGTTCTGGTTCTCGTTATAAATACTATTCCCTTGCCGCGTTCTGGTTCTCATCGTATAACAAACAGGACCACATGATTCATAACACTGATGGAAAAAAATAATAGGCTTTTTTCCTGCTGTTATCAATGCTCACATGATGTTCAACCTAAATCTACTATCGTCATTTATTTATTTGTTGTTGTTGTATCCGTAAAAGTTGTCGGTTTGTCTCGCGTTGACCTCGGTAGAAGGACAAATCGGCCCCAAGCTGAGGAGGCATATGTCGATGCGATATTCGCATATTTATTTGTTGGTCATTGTTATGGATATGCATATATGTTTATAAATTGTGCTCTTTGAACGCCGTCATCCATTGGTGATGATTACCAATCACCAATTGGAGTAAGTGTTTATCGAATCATTATAATTTGCTTGTGGTGATATTATTCCAAGTGTATGAGAGACTCAGAAATTTTATATATTCTAGCCGAGGCCGGCATTCATTGTTTGTTGTGTTACGGGGCGGCGCAAAATGCAGATTGAGAGCGAGCGAACAAGATGTGTTATTGCTGTGTGTGTGTTTGTGGAGAGAGGAATCGAGCGGACAGCGCGGCCCGGAGGGGGCCTTCGACTGGCCGGCCGGCCGGTTCACAATTGCTCCACTCTCTCATTGCTTGTCGTCCATATACAAATATAGATAGTGGCCAAAAGCAGGACACAAATCGAATATTATTGTCTGTGGCCTGTCTGTAAAATGATTATACAAACTGTATTATTTTTTCTCTACAATTTTTTTATATTGATTGATTGAAAAAAGTTTTTTTTCGAATTATAACTATTGCAAATGACCTTGGAGACGCTTTCTTCTCACTCTTCTCACTTTTTATAATAATTTTGATTTTTTTGTGTCGAATCGGAGTGCTGACTGGGCCTTATCTTGATCGATTTCGCAATATTACAACCTTGCTTTAGACAACTGCGCCCCGAGTCGGCTTGTTTCATAACATGCTTCTTCTCAATTTTGCTTGTTGCGATAATTTTCGAAAATGAAATATTTGACCAAAAGTTTTATTGCGAAAAAATACTCATCATATTTATTATAAAAGCTCTCTCTCTCTTTCTGACAGGTTTTTTTTATTGTTGTTATTGCGCGCTCGTTCATCTATGTTCATTCATTCTTTCAAAACCCTGCTTGCCTAGAGATTCTCCCTCGTCGATTTTTTGCCCCCCGAAGAAAAAATTTGTTTCGGTTTGGTGTATATTATAAGTTGTCCGTTTCTATAGAGATTTGAATTAAGTTCTTTGTTTATTTTTAGAATTCATTTATTGATTGCTGACCATAGATTGGGATTATTTCCTTGTTTTTTTTGTCTAGCTTATTGATTTTTGAAAGCTAGTGACACAGGTTTTTATGATGTTAAGGCTTCTTTAATTTGCTTTTTCTTCCTGCAAATTATATAAGAACATTATAGTCCCTTCAGATAAAATCCAAATTAACAGTTTTTGAAAAGGAAACATTTCAGCTGACGTAAGATCTTACCCGAAACACATGTTTTTCGTTCTCTTATGATCCAGAACCATCTGATAACATCAAACTAGTCAAAGCGGCACTCTTACGTAACACTCATTAATATATGTCGAATTTCAAGGTCTATCTTGAAGGACCATTATTTTTTCTAGGTTTAATAATTTTATATTTCATAATTTACTTGTTGATTAGCTGAACGCGTGCATATTGCGAAAATAGTTCGCAGAATGATAAGCATACTAAATTTCGAAATAACTCGTATCAACCCCAATGATTAATTATCAGTTTTTCTGACAAAAAAATGTACAATTGATCAATAAAATCAAATTCATTTATTGAAATTTGCAGATATTTAACAATTAAGGTTGAATATATAGTTTAAAATGAGAAATTAATGACGAAATTTTATTGAAAACGTTTTTTTCTGTTTTATTTCAAAATAATTAGCATTATCAGAGCGGTTCAAGATTTATTTGATTTAAGTGATGCATTAGTACAGTATTATGTTATTGAAAGGTTTCGAATATTGGAATTCAAAGTTATAAACGTCTATTATGCGCCGTGAGTATTGAATTGCGGTTAATGTACAAAAATGGATACTATTATTTAATTGAATAGAATTTATGTCAGGAAATTAAACAGTACGATATGAATGTAGAGTCAATATTCCAAAAGATTTCAACGTGTTTGTGGAACGAAGAGAATTCTGAATTGGGTCCATTATGGAACTTTTACTGTAGGGCTATTTTGGAATATCCGAGTGAAATAATTAAAAACATTTTCCTTCTTTTTTATTATTTGAACTAATTAATATAAATGTTTAAATAACCAACTTAACAAGATTAATAACCCCATCAATTTCTGTTTTTTTTTTGCGATATTGCTTTGAGACAAAATTACGATGAAGCAAAAGTAAACATGAATTTGTTGGTTTTTCTACGTTCTAATATGCATTAAAAATTCGCAATTTAAAATCTTTTAATCGAATTTAAAATCTAAAATGTTGCTTTATACTTAACGACACCAAAAATTTATCTCTATTTCTCATTTTAAATTTTAAATTATAGTAGATTAATGTTATTGTACAAAAATATACTTTAGTGGATTACAATATTAAACTTTACCCAGCTGAAATATTTACTTTCAACTATTTTAGTTGATTTTAGAAAGTAGTTGTTCTTATTTTCATAATAAAGATTGAAATTCAGCTGTCGTGTTATTAGAAGCTATTTACAACTGTTGTTTATTATTTTCTGGGATACCTAACTATTCAGAATTTAATCATTGAAATGTTCGTATTGGCAAGTTTCCAAGTATTATCATCGAAACAGTACCAAAACTAGTATTCATCATTTACATTTATTAAAACAAAATTGATAACGTAGACAGTTGTCTCGCTGTCTCCTCTATTTCGTGTTTGTGAATGAGAAGAAAAACCGTCGATTTGGTCTTTTTTTGTTTGATTTCATCATAAAAAGTGCAATCGTACTGTTGTTATTTGACAATCGAAGATTGACTATTCCCCTTCCCAGCCAGATGGCAGGTGCAAAAAAAAACGCCGCGCGAAACATTTCAGATGGTCAAATTTTATAGGCCTTTGTCTTCTCCACATCTAGGTTAAATGCGATTATATATTATCTTGCGCGCGCAGATGTTGCACCCAAACACCACACACCCTTCCCCTCCTCCCTTCATTAATAATAATAATAATAATAAATGTTGCATTATACTTGTTATCTAATCAATTTGTGATGTTGCCTATTCTCATATGACCATTTTTTTTTAGCTACCACTGCTCAATCGGGAGGCAATCTGAATTCAGTGCCTCTTTCATCGTCTACGCCAAGTGTTGCTGAAGTTTTGAAGTGCATTCTCAATATGGTTGCTTTGGGAACTGCTAATAATCAAGATGTGGGTGCGATTCTTGCCAGTATTCTTCCAAACGCTGCAAACATGGTGAGATTTTATAAACAATTAATTAATATAATACATTTCTGTTGAAGGATGTTCAAACATGCTTGAATAAATTGTTGGGATTGCAAAATCCACAGCTGATTCATCAGTTTCAACAACAGCAGCAGCAACAGCAACAGCAACAACAACATCAGCAACCAAATGTTGCCTTGTTTTTGACATTGTTGCAACAGCACCAATTGCAGCAACAGCAGCAGCAAATTCAGCAGAATGCTCAAGCGGTTGCAGCCGCAGCAGCTTTTCCGCAATTCCAACAATATCAACAGATGCCGCTGAACCCGATGTTGCAGGTAATCGATTGATTTGATAACTTGCCTATTGCAAAGTTCCCAGAATCAAGTGTCGAATGTGTTACCAACACATTTTCCCCACCCCATTGTCACTTCAACACCCATTAAACCACCAATGGATAGTGGTGTTACGAATCAGTGGGGTGGATCGAGCATCTCGGCCAGTCCAATTGTCAATTCTGATTCGGAAGCGTCCGATCATTCTGAGCTATCGCCGAAGATTGACCAACAGCCACAGAATATAATGGATTTCCCGTCTGTGTTGAATCAAAGCGGCGAACGACCGAGTTCTCCGCCATTCAAGGTTAGTTTTTAGTTTTTGATTTCCTCGTTTATTTCGATTTCTCTAGGACCCTCACCAAATTGCTGATCCGGAAACACTGATGCTCTTGAATGGCGAGAAGCCTTTATCGGCGGACGAAAAAATGAAAAACGATCCCAAATACCAATTGTTATCCGAGCAGGAGAAAGAAGCAGTAATGGGATTGGTCTCATTTTCGGTGGTTATTCGCTAGATTGGCGCAATTCAACCATATGCCGTTTATGGCTCTTCAGCCTACGCTTTTTATGAATTTTGTAAACATATTCTTCTTTTCTATATTTACCTCTTCAATTTTTATTGGAAAAATAAATAAACCTCCAAAAAAATTCTAATTTATACATTATCGAAATGTTTTTAACATGTTTTTTTCGTTTTTAATATTTTTCCGTTTTGTTTTCTTTAATCATACCCACGGGTAAATTTTCATTGGACGACCCCCCCCCCCTCCTTCCATTAAGATAAACATTTTTCGAATTTATTAAAATCATAAAATCCGTTTTTCTTCTGAAAATACTTTGTTACGAGTAATTTTATTAAATTTGTTTTCACTGATGTTTTATCATTTTCTTTGGAATTTATTACTTATTACTACATAATAATGTATATCCACTTTTAATCATTTTAAGCTCTTATTGTTATTCTCCTTTTCCTTCTACAAGATTTTTGCTGGGTTCTGAAATTTTCTCCTGTAAAACGTGTTGCTTTTTCATTTTCCTTAATTTTGTTTCCATGAGCAGTTACAATTATATTAATAATGATTATCATAATATTGTTATCAATGATAATGATGATTGATAATAATCATAGTAATATCACTTTGTAACTGTTATATTCATTTGAATAATATTTGTGTTAACTTACATTTTATAATGATGCTTTTGTTATTTTGTTTAAATCTAAAAAATAAAAGAATAAAAAATTTGTATATTTGTTTTAAATACTCTTCGTGCTACAATATCACGCTTTCGGTCAAATCCAATACAACCTAATTCGTTCATCCATCTGCTGGCATTCAATGAGATTTGCATAATAATGCGCGTTCATTAAGGGTTCTCTATCCAATTTGATTCTGTCGGCTCTTTTAATAAAACTAATTATTTCCTCGTGTGCTTTTGAGGGTTAATTTTCTAGTCATAGATGTCATCATCCCGATTCGACGGTGAGGCTTCCGAAACCGATGATGAATCAATCAATGAAACTCCAATTGAGCCGAAAAATGTTGCGACGAGGTTTCTTTGTGTTTGTTTGTTTGTTCTCTAAAAGTGTATGTCAACAAACACAAACAAATAATATCAAAGAAGCTTTCAAAATCGCGCTCCATTTAGAGCCGAAGACAACAATCCCGTCAACAAATTACTCGTGAACAAATGGTCTCAAATGGCGACTAATGTGATCCGCTACGACGAAAAGAGGATGAATAACGTCAAAAAAACTATGAACAAAATTCTAGAAAGTTCAACGATCCAGTTTGAGGGATTACAGGTATTTTTGAAAAGAAATCTTCCAACAATAACGCAAAAAAACTATGCTTAGAAGACAACAACCAGTTTGAATGCAATCAATCGCAACGTAGTTCAATTAGAAGATTCCATGGCGGATCTAATAGACGCGTTGAAAGCCATTCCCGACAATATCCAAATTAAGCCTTTGAATATACCAAAAATAAACTAGTCATTTTCTTTTCAATTTGTATCAATGTTCACAATAAATTATAACATAAATAAATAAATAAATCCTATTTGTTAGTAACTTAGTTTTTGCAAAAACAATTTTTTCTAAAAAACTCCCTTGCATCGGTCGTGTACCGCTTTCTTTGTTCTCTCGGCAACAATATCTTCAACGGTTTGTTCATTTTTCAGAAATCGAATCTTTAATATGAACGATTTAAATCGTAGCAAATAAGCGAATTGAATACTTACAGCTTGCCTAACAGGTCGAATCTCACCACCTTGTGAATCCACAAGCCTCAGCTTCTTTTCGTTCTCTACCAGACAGTCTCTGATTATTCGACTTCTTTCCTCTTTTAGTTGGCCAAGCTTAAAAATGATAATAATTTGGTTTTATCTGTAACTCTTACAGCTATGTCAAATTGCTCGCACCTTTGGCGACAAATCTTGTTATTTGCATCAAAAGACCTCGTTGGAAGCGAATCGTTCAATTCGAGAATCACTCGATCGTCAGATTTTCGCAGTTCTGTCAATCGATCAATAATTAAGCTCAAATCAAAGCAGTCGATTTTTGTGGAGCTCATACTGAAAGTTGGAATATAAATATATGGAATATATACGTACTGTCCCCACACAAGCATTAGAGCGTCTTTTTTAGAAAGAAAAATATGATTTTTTAATCGTAATTTTTGTTTAAAATTTCAGTAGTTTAAATATTCCATGCGGATTTTCACCATTTACATTTTATTTGAATTTCGAAACAACCATGATGTCGTCAAAAAATGAACAAAGGTTTATATCAAATGTTCTGACACATGTCTACTTTAAATTTATTATCATCATCTTACAGAATATTGATGACTTTAAAATAATTATGATTTCATTTTTATAATTTGTAACACTTTTCTCATCTTGTATATTTTCAATAAAATTGGTTACAAACATAATGATTTCTTGTATGTTTAATAGCCTAAAAAGTTTACTTTAAAATGTAAAAAAATTGAAATATAGAATATCAACTAACAGTACAAAAACTGGGATAATTTTTTCCTAAATGTACTATAATCACTATACTTTTTAAATCCTTGATCAAGGCCTAGATTCCCAAATTAAAAATTTGCAATTCAGTCAATTCAGCGTTGTTATATATATCATTACCCATTAAATCACGCCGCTTTAAGGCTCTGAAATAATATTTAGGTTTGTTTAAAACATTCCGATCAGTGATAGATGGAATTCCGCGGTTGTTTCTCTTCCAAGTTACACGTTCTTCTATGGCAAATTTCATTCCGTATCACGCGTTCCGTCTCCCGGAAGTTGAAATATTGTTTCACCTGTTCTGATATTGAAAATTTCCATTCCGTCTATCACTGATTCAGATTTTGATATTAAATTGATTAAAATATACGCACCCCAAATATAACGGTTAAATTGATATCGAAGAAAAGGCGCTGTTTCAGAATAATTTGATGTGACCGGATAAACTTTAAACACTCATTCCAATATTAGAAAATGTTAACTTTCATCGTATTAAACATATTATGTTAAATTAGACAATCATTGTATTATTCGGGGTGACGAGGATGCGGGAAACAAATGTGGAGCAGTGATGAGGGACTCCCCCCGGTCCGGGTATTTTTCTAAAAAAGGGACCCGGGTTTTGACTTTTTTAAAGTCCCACCCGCCCGGAATTCCAAAAAACGGGGTCCCTCCAGTCACTGAAGCATATGTATACGAGCAAACGACGATTTGACTTCGAATTTCTAACAATTTTTCTAGTTTTACTACAACTTTTCCAAATAAGAGTTCCAGAATTAATGTTCTGAATAAAATAATAGAGTAAGTTTAATTGTTAATACTATTCGTGTGTTTAATGATTTAAATGAATTAAATGAACCTAACTTTTCCTCTGTAATTTTCATCAGAGAAAAAGAAATATTTTAATTGTTAAAAAACATCAAAAACATTCAATATTAATATTTACATTTAAAGTTGAATCCAAATTTGTTATCGAAGCAGAACACTTATACTTCTTCCCAAATCATTCAATATTCTAATAAGATGAATCAACATAATTTGAAACACCAAATAATATAAAATATAAATATAATAAAGAATTATTTACTTACAAATCAATCAAAACAAAATAGCAAAATTAGAACATTTATATGAGATGATGATAAAAAATAAATCAATAAATGTATATAAAAAAAAAAACGTTAGAGATCTTATAACACAAACATTAGTACGAACAAGAACATTAATTTTCAGCAGTTAAATATCGAATCCTTTCTCCAGTCCTTACAATTGTTTCCTTTTTAGACAATTCATTCAACGCTTCATCAATCAATTCCTTGGTGAAAGTCTGCAACTTATCTCCGTTTATAAACCACCAGTCAACAACCGAACCTTGTCAGTATTCCTGAGCGCTTGATACAAAGTCTTGCTAGTTGTCGTCGAGCCCTTCGACTGTTGCAATTGTTTGATAATTTCTTCTGAAATCTGTTCTACAGCCTTCCTTCCAGTTGTGCTCATTCCACTGGCCAGAATGGCAACATCGACTCTTCCAGTAGCCGGATCAACTGCCGACTGTCTTAGTGCTTCTCTCCACAAGCTGAAAAGCAATTATTAACATTAATAATTCAAAATGTCTAACTTGTAAGCATTCTCAACATCTTGAACAGTGACTTCCTGACTTAATCTAATCTTCGCGTGAGCTTCCGATAAACGAATAAGTGATTCAAGCTGTCTTGGATACGCAGAAATTTGTCCATGTTGAGCACCAGCCTAGAACCAAATATTTTATTATAAAAATACTTTAACTTCATCATATCAATGAAATTTTGAAGAAGAATCGTTACCTTTCTCATAAACAAATATTTGTCAATGAGGAATTGCGTAGCATCCCCATTCAATTTAGGATGGATATTTGCTTTTGCATATGCTGAAAATGGAAAATTATTGAATGCGAATTAATTTCGAATTACCAATATAATCCCGGAGCAATCCCATATCCAACTTCTCTGATTCCTTCTCCTTTCCATCGTTTTCAAAGTAAAGGGAAACTAAGTGATTTCCAAGTCGACGATCATGCATCTCATCTTGTGGGTCCACGATCAAGAAAATCAAATCAAATCTGGAGAGGAGCGTATGTGGCAATTGAATGTTGTCCACAATAGTTTTATTCCTGTTCCATTTCGAATCTACCGGATTAGCAGCAGCCAGAATCGAAGCTCTCGCATTCAACTGACATATAATTCCTGCTTTGGCGATAGACAACGTTTGCTGTTCCATAACCTGCGAATAAATTCAATTTGAAATTGGCGTTATCAATCACAAACCTCGTGCAAAACACTTCGCGCACTTTCGTTCATTTTATCAAACTCATCAATACAGCAAACACCATTATCTGCGAGCACGAGTGCTCCAGTTTGCAGCACCAATTGCTTCGTATCAGCATCTCGCGAAACCGATGCCGTCAATCCGACCGCCGATGATCCTTTTCCACTCGTGTATTGACTTCTCGGCATTAAACGGTAAACATATTGCAAAAGCTGTGATTTAGAGGTTCCAGGGTCACCACAAAGCAAAATATTAATCTGAAAATTTCATTTTTATAGGAAATGTAGCTTGTATCAAAGTAGTTGCGCGGTTAGCGGCGACGAGAGCAACAATTTTGCTTATACAAATTAGTGAATACCTCAGATCTGAGTTTAGTCTTGTTAGTAGTTTCGTCATCTTTACGAGTACCACCAAATAATAAGCAGAGAAGCCCTTTTTTCACATCCTCATGTTCATAAATAGAAGGAGCTATAATGCATACTTTTAATGAAATTTAATAAAAAATAAACCTATGGCTTGTGATAGCGCATCCATCAGATCTGGCCTCTTGGAGATTTCAATTATCTGATCAATCCTTTCCTGCGTTAATGTATCTCTTAAAAATCAAAATCTTATAAATTTAATATTAAATTACGAACACCCTTCCTGATGCAATCTAGACGTATCGATTTTCCTAAAATGAAGCGCATCGATTGATGTTCGATAAACAGACGCCAGAGCTCGCTGTTTTGGATTAACCTTAATCCCATTGGCTCGGAAAATTCCGGTGACCGTGATTCGATCGCCCGGCTGTACCGATTCCACAAGGCTTCCGTGTGCGTACACGGAAACTGTGTGAGGTGTTTCACCAGTTGGCATATCATCAGGCGATTCTTGCAATTTGATAACCTGTTTGTCGAGGAATATCGCCCGATTGTGAATTAATTGGAAGCAGTGCGTATTAGAGCAGTTCGAGCAAACCACTGGCTCCTCAATCCTTAAAAAAATTTGACTGAAGCCAACCCAAGGCTCAACTAACCTTCCCTTGTCCACTTCGCTCTCAACGCTAAAGTTACACACAGAACATTGGAAAAATCCGCTACGCATTTCTGGAACAAGCGAAGATGTTCTTGTGACCATTCCACTAATAGTTATCAATTGATCAACATCTTTAACAAAATAATTTTCATTAAATTCCATTTTTTTCAAACCGTTCGGATTTAATCCACGCATATTTCTTGTCTTCTCCGCATTAAACGGACGCAGTTCAATTGGCTGTGGTAGTGTTCGATTGAATCTCTCCGTAAATATTTCATTTATAGTCATATCCAAGTATGGAATAACATCCTGAACGTTAATTTCAGCTTATATGTCTGTTTATTTTATCTCACGGCGGGATAGGCAATCAATTTTCTATAAAACGCTTCGGAGAACGATTTCAAGTGAGCTAGATTCATATTAATATATGGGATTTCAGCAACGTCACATTCGAGGAGTCGCTCCAAGTAATATGGTTGATCAGTATCAACGACACGACGAGAATTACCTCCTTCGATCATGTTCTCGTCTTCATCTAGTTGAGTAACTTTGAAAGTTGTAATAAAATTACGGAAAGTTCTATAAAGCGCAAAATTTTCTCCGATTTTGCAAATCTACTAACCTTTGCACATCAGCAACACAAATTCTAGTTCCCCAAATATAGAGACGCGGTTGGCCATCATCTACAGCCATGTCATCCGCCATTCCCTGAATCTGCACAGTTCGATGATCACTTGGAGCTACTCCAATGTCACGCCTTCCGCCTTTGCGGAATGTTGATACCGACGACATTTGCGACGTCGAACCGATTTCCGACCCATAGTTTAATACAGAGCTCGATGACATTGAGACTGGTGATTTGGGTCCATTTTCTTGTAATGCTTCATCATCTGGAATTGAGCGAAGGTTTGGCGTTCTTGTTACATCCGACGCTTAAAACAAAATTATCAGAGCTGTTGTATAGTTGGGAGTACCTGCGGAAGCTGGCTCAGCGAAAACATCGGCACTTTCCGACTGTGGTTCAGTAATTTCATTATCCTTATTAGATGTTGAGCGAGGCATGGTTAGTTAAAACAAAATAAACTTGAGTAAACACTGAAAATAATAGAATCGATAGTGAACTGTTTTCGAATCAATTTCGCGGATTACGAATTTGGCGCCAACCCCTACACACACAGTCGCGGTAAAATGCACAACGGGAGAAGCGCGAAATTGAACGAATAGATATTTTAGGTATTCTACTAACAATAGCACACAATTAAAATTAATATTATTATTTATTAAAACAGGTAGAATTGATTGTTTATGAAAATTGTAAAATATATCATGACTATAGCTATAGCAATAAAGGAAAACAAATTAAATAATATAAGTAGAATTTAATAGATACCTTAATCGTTACTTTAGACAACAATAATTGAAAAAATTAAACAAAATATAATAAAAATATAATTATTTAACACTAATTCACATGAAATCAAATTAAAAAATTAAGGAAAGTTAATTATTAAACAGTTTATTCATCATCAGTTTCGTCATCGGTTTCTTGCTTTCTTGATGAAAACCTTTTTTTGTACTCCTCAATGAATTTTCGTAAGTCACACTGCAAATTTTTCTTTTAATTCATAGCTAATACCTTCAAGCAAAATAACCAACCCTCTTCTGATAGCTCATTTTAATACGATTTTCTTCCTCTTCTATGTCTTCCGAATACTCGCCAGAAGATGAACATTCCGAAGAATAGCTGAATTGCTCATCCTTGCTCTCTTCCTTTGGCAAAGGTTCGAATCGTGGAGGAATTGGTGGAACCCTTGTAGGGGGATTCTAAAATTTCTCATAACAATTTCATCTTGTACCATACAATATTCACCAATCCAACGTCGATATATCCACCAGCTGTTAGTTGATAGCAATATTCGACAAATAAATGTGGTTCCATGCATTTTGCATTCGCCATAAATTCATGTGGCGCAGGAAGTGGAAGCTCATGCGGTACTAATTTCTGTGGCCGTTTAACGCCCATCCTTTCATTCATGGTAAACATTGTTTCCTAAAATTGCAATAATAAGTGTTTATCTTATCCCATATAAAACTAAAACAAATGGATGAACTCCATCAAAACGCAAAAATGGATTTATTCGCTGCGCTCGACTGGCACCAATCAAAGTCACTGTAAGTGGAGGTGGCGGGCACCTAGGCGGACCGAAACACCTAAAATACTTTCAATGATCAGAAATACTCAATCTTAAAAAAACTTTTTCTTAAGTACGTCGTGCCTCCATTGAATCAAATCATTATACCAGCGGAGCATTTCTTTCTTTTCTTCATCTTCGTTACAACAGTCGCCATTTCGAAAAACCTCGCAATGGTATTTATCAGAACATGTATGCAACTTCTCATTCTCGTCCTCCCTCTCCATTTCATCTTCATCTTCAATGTCTCCATCACATGGATCATCCAATTCTTTCGACGAACAGGAAGAATATGCATTATTCGCTTCTTCGTCAGACTAAACATGTTTAATTTAACTCTAATTTCAAAACTAAGAATACAACTTTTACCAAAATATCCGAAGAACACGAAGATGGTGGAGTTATCCCTATATCTCGCGCCATCGAACTACATTTCAAACTACATGTATCATCTCCTACTAACAATGTTGAATAAGTATCCGATGGTGTTAGAGTTGCAGCATCTTCAACCAATTCAATTTTTTCCGGAAACAGATGGGTTAGAACCTGATAAAATGTGTCTCGCCGTTCTTTTTTCAAACTCTGGATTTAATTGAAGAATTGTTACATCATTCGAAACGGGTGATATAACGGAAGAAGATGACGACATTGAACGATCCGGTGTGAACGAGTTTAGCGAACATGAACTGATAGCTAACTTATCGAAAACTCTTTTCACGTTGAGTTGATCGTCTATCTCTTTACTTTCTACAATGAAATATAAAACATTTCTCATTCAAAGCATCCAATCGTACTTTTATCTAGTATATGGTTACGCCCACCACCGGTTAATGAATAATTTGCGTTCTTAGTTGTAGGTGCAACCTTTGTTTCTCCACATTGATGATGAAAATGAGCATATGATGGCCATGATGAATCTAAACCCTTTTAAGATTTATTATTCAATTAGAAATACCATCATATCGATTTTGAGGTCTTTCCACTGATTTGTTCTTTAAGACATCATTCCGAACAACAACAATAGGCTTCCCTCGCAGGCAGTTCAACTTGAAAACAGTGTTCCGGTTAGCTATGTTTATATATCAAACCTGGACTTTTTTATTCTTATCGAATCCAAATAATGATGTTTGTACAGAATCGGGTATATCGAAATATTTGAACAGCGGCATGAACGATAATTTAATAACAAAAATTTATAAAATAGTTTCTAACTAGTTATTAATAGAGCCTTCTCGAATTCAGAAGAAATGCAAATTTTAAAATTTTTACCTAAATTCGCGCACATCAAATTCGCGGCACATCGAAAAAAGAAATTACGATAATCGTCTCAGAATATTATTTTCCAAGATTCTGTTGAGCCTTTAAAATTTTCAAACTACAGTAACACAACTTGTCACGACTATCTTTTATTTATTTCAACAACTTTTTAACAAAACCACAAACTAAATTAAATTCAATAATTTATAGAAACAGATGTAAATTGAACAACAATAAACAGAGTCATCAGAATTGATGAAGAGCAAAATATTATTTAATTACTGTCTAAAAAATATAGAAAAAACAACTCGAATTGACGCATTCCCATTTTCATAATAAAAATAACAAAAGCTAAAAACCAGAATATATCTTTAAAAGTGCAGGAAACAATATAACGGGTATGTAAACCAGTAGTGAAACACCGATATTTTAAAATATTAATCCACAGTTGGCTGAATTGTCGCTCCTTTCCGGATTGTTCCCCAACCAATCAGTCTCCAACTCTTTTCGAACCGCCTTGACATTGCTACCTTCTCACCAACCTGAAAATCAAATAAATTGATATCAATTGAAAGAATATTGGAAAGTTTGAAATTGAAAGGGATTTAAAAGTTTGAAATTCTTGGAAAATTCAATTCTGTTTTCTAAAGCCAATTTTTATAATGCAATTAACCTATAAACTAATCGTATCAACAATACTTTTTTTAATAAATACATTTTAAATCTTAAGGTCACTGTAAATTGAACAGCAATGTGTTTCAAATGTGTAATTCAAATATGAAATAAGGTAATTTTTATACCTATCACCCTTGCCAAGAAAAATTAAAAATTTCCCTAGGCTCTTCATATTATTACTTCTTCTGCACACCAATTAAAAATCCACTTGCAGTCGTGACTCTGATTCCGCTCGTTACGACAGCCCTGTGTTTAGCAGACGAGTTTTCTGCTTTTTAAAAAAATATTTTTTTTATGAATATTTCATACTTTTCGTGTCTAATTTAATTTGCAAACGATAGAATATGATGGATCAATTAATAATATAGGTTGATTTCATTGATTTTAATTAAACTCTATTTTTTATAGCCATTTTTAGTTTTGTTGATTTTATAAAAATCACCATCATTCAAAAAAAATATTTGAAATCATCCTTCATAAAATTATATGTTATGTACCAATACCATCTCATCATTTTAAACCTAATTTCACTATATGGTTTGGGACCCAGTTTTTTGTTATGATCAGTTTTATGTTCGTATTAATCTGTTAATTTTATATTTCATTTTTAAACTCTTTTTCAATATTAAATCTTTATGATCTTTTCATATTCTATCAATTTAATAAAATTATCAAAAGTTATATTCATTCAGAAAGTTTGGTTTAATGAAAATATTTATTTTGGATCGACTTTCAAGTAATTATAAAATTACATGTTATATTTGTCCATTTTATAATTTTATCTTTAAACATGAAGAGTTATACAAATAAATGGATTAAATAATTAAATAAATCGAAAAATAAAAATTAAGGGTTAAAGAATAAAGGAATATTAAAAAGAAGGGACTTGGATTGATGAAAAGAATGAAAATGGGAACAAGGAGATTGAGAATGGAATTGGAATTTGAATGCTTAAAGGAACTGGGAATGGTAAAGAAGCATATCGTATATTGAAAATTATAGAATCATCATAATTAATATAATAACACGAGATTGGAAAAACTCTAAACATTATTACGTGGGCCACTATACGTTTAGTTGAGTGAAGGTGGCGGATTCCCTCATAGAAAAAGCTCATGGAACAACTAGAATTGGTTGACTTCATCGAATGTCTTCATATTTGATGAAGAACGGTTCTTCTTTATATATAACTCAATAAATTATTTGTAAAAATATATTTTTCGAAGAACGTTCCAATATTGTTTAGAAAACTTATACCACAATGGTTGTCGTTCATCTATTAAATATTTTTTTACAACCTCAGCTTAAACATATTGTCATGGGTTTTTATGAGGATATATTAAATTTTTAATATGATTGCATATTAGCAAAACTCAAAAATGTCTGCATAAATTAAGATCCTTTGTGCTAAAGCTTTAACTAAAGCTAAAGCCTATGTGGTTGAATCAGATAATCAGTTTTCTGAGCAAATCAGCGATATTCCAAGACGGATCACAATATTATTTGTTCCGCGTGACTTCCTGATTTTAAAATAAAAATAGATTTCATTGAAGATTTTCTTTTCCAATTCCCATTTACATTCCTTCATTACATTCATAATCTCCTTGTTCCCATGTCCATTCTTTTCATCAATCCAAGTCCCTTCTTTTTAATATTCCTTTATTCTTTAACCCTTAATTTGTATTTTTCGATTTATTTGATTGTTTAATCCATTTATTTGTACAACTCTTCATGTTTAAAGATAAAATTATAAAATGGAAAAAATATAACATGTAATTTTATAATTACTTGAAAATCGATCCAAAATAAATATTTTCATTAAACCAAGCATTCTGAATGAATATAACATTTGATAATTTTATTAAATTGATAGAATATGAAAAGATCATAAAGATTTAATATTGAAAAAGAGTTTAAAAATGAAATATAAAATTAACAGATTAATACGAACATAAAACTGATCATAACAAAAAACTGGGTCCCAAACCATATAGTGAAATTAGGTTTAAAATGATGAGATGGTATTGGTACATAACATATAATTTTATGAAGGATGATTTCAAATATTTTTTTTGAATGACGATGATTTTTATAAAATCAACAAAACTAAAAATGGGTATAAAAAATAGAGTTTAATTAAAATCAATGAAATCAACCTATATTATTAATTGATCCATCATATTCTATCGTTTGCAAATTAAATTAGACACGAAAAGTATGAAATATTCATAAAAAAAATATTTTTTTAAAAAGCAGAAAACTCGTCTGCTAAACACAGGGCTGTCGTAACGAGCGGAATCAGAGTCACGACTGCGCTCCTATGTTTTACACATGAGACAAATTGGTGTGCTTCTGTTAAATTTCATTGTTACAAGCTTAAATATCTACGTGTCACTTTGATAAAACGGGATTTTTCTTATTTTTTAATTAAAAACTTTTTACCTCAGTGCAAATTGGATCACTCAATCTGATTTTAGCGGCTTCGTTTTTAACAGCAAGTACTCTACCACCAGTAGATAATGAGCCAATATTAATTAGAAGAGTTTCGTCCTTTACCAATTTTTGAACCTAAAAAATAAGTTGAGAAAACAAAAAAAAATTTAGAAAACCTTAGCTCCACGTTTATTTCCCTCAGTGCGGACACCAAGCAAAATTCTAAGCAAGTAGAAGGAAATTTCGATTTCAATGAAAATATCGGGCAACGTTCCAACTGCTCCAATTATATGTCCTACTAATCTGTCAGCACGGCATAAGGTTGGGTCAATCTTTGTTCCGACTCCGATAAGACCTTTAAATGGTTTAATAAGGACAACTTGAAATGAGCAAAGCACATACCACCAGGAACAGCGTACTCAAGTTGATTCTTCTCTGCATATAAGGAGTCAATTTTTGAAAAGATAGGCCTGCACTGAATTTGACCACTAGCTGTCTTTGATACGATTCCTGGTCTGACTTCAATTTCCTGTCCGACCCTCAAGATACCTAAAAAATATTAATCAGATTAATTTTCCAATCGTTGAGAAAATATTACCTTTTGTGAGTGTTCCTCCAGCAACTCCACCCTTCAAACTTTCAACTTCTGATCCTGGCTTATTAACATCGAATGATCGAATAATAATCAATCGAGCCGGGGACTTGAAGTCACGAACTGGTATTGGGACCTTCTTGCACAAATACTCACAAATAAGCTAAAAAGATGAAGATAATATAAGATAAAAGTCAAAATCCTTTACGTCGACGTTATACTTCAGTTGAGCAGAAATTGGAATAACCGGAGCATTCTCGGCAACGGTTCCTTGCACGAACTGCGTGATTTGATCATAATTTTCGCGAGCTTGCGTCTCCTTGATGATATCAACTTTATTTTGCAAGATCATCAAATGTCGAAGTTGCATGATTTCAACGGCAGCCAAATGTTCAGATGTTTGTGGCTGAGGACATGGTTCGTTTCCAGCGACCAAGAGGAATGCAGCGTCCATAACTGCGGCTCCGTTCAACATAGTAGCCATAAGAATGTCGTGACCAGGACAATCCACAAAAGAAACATGACGAACACACGTGAATTGTCCACCACATCCCGGTCTTTCACATGGAAATTTGTCTGGGGTTGATGAACCGGCAGATCTAAAATAATTTTCACTTATCATTATTTTCAGCGATTTAATTATAATATCTTTGAAATTTAATAATAAACTATATTTCAATTGTTTCAATTATATATAGAGCATACGAAAATACTTGTAACTTACACAATTTTATGTGTGCTAGTCGTGCCTATTTGGAAAGAATGATGAAAATTGTTTGTATAGATTTTCCATAATTGGAAACGTTTCCAACAAAAATGTTCTTTATTCATTTATCTTATCCAATTAGGCACGTTAGTCGGGATTTTCCTGTAGTTCTTATAGGATTCGTTGAAATTCAAACCATCCTAATATTCCTTTAATTTTCCAAAATTTGAGGTTGGTGAGACTCCAAAGCAATTTAAAGAGGTTGTATAGTAACATTTGACTATTTTAGTTTCTCTCGATAGAAAATAAAAAAACATGATATTAAAATTTAGGTGGCGAGATATTGGAAAATATTTTTTATTTGAGAATTAAAATTTTTGCTAAATATTCTAAATCATACCTATAGCATCCTGGTCGAGGACAATCTGGGTTAGAACAGCGGTAGATTTTGGCATTGGCATAACCTAATTTGATGGTAATGTTACGTTCCAATTCTTTCTTGAATTTGACAGTGTGAACTCCAGAAAATGCTTTCACTAGAGTTGATTTTCCATGTGCTACATGACCGATTGTACCAATATTAATAGTAGCTTGTCTTGAAACAACCTTTAAATATAACTCAACTTTTTTAAAATATTTCATAACACATACTTCCTCTGTCAATGGTGTTAAATTATCAATGCCAACTTTATCTAAATCTTGCTTGGCTAGCCAGCTTTGGCACTCGTCTTTCTCAACTTCTGAAAAAAAAAACAATTTTTATAATTTTTTCTCAACAATTACCAGTTGCCATATTTTTTGCCCAGTGAGTTTAGCTCTAACTGAAATTTTACAAATTTGTATTTTACAATAGTTTTCAAAAAGTTAACAATAAATTACATAAAACATTAACAAATTTAATAAAATTTGTAAAAAATAAAAAAAATGTTTAAAGGCACAGGATGGGAAGAAATTATGGCCTTGGTCTCAAAGCGACAAACCAGTGTAAATTTACGTGCTTGTGAAATTTTATTTTTTAAAGGCCCGTATTTTTATTTCTTGATATCCTGAAACTTTAAAGAAAGCTTAATTAACTTAGAAATTATAGTCTCACAATTAGCGTTAATTTTATTTTTAAAAAGTTTTCTTGTTTTAATGTTACAGCTAAAGTTGGATTTTTTATAATGTATTAGTCCGTTCAACATGGAATAAAATTAATATTAAATAATTTCAACAATGAGAGATCAGTCATATTTCTAATTATTTATCGGAACTAATAAAAAAAATTTTAGACGAATATATTTTTTTATTATCAAAATATAAGAAATTGAAAATTAAATTTCAACATTTTTGAAATATTTCCATGGTCTCAAAGAGATCATGAAACAAATATTCAATTTATGTTAATAATTTCTCTGTGGTTCATTATATTTCTTCAAAATTTCTAGACCAAATCAGATTTATTACTTTTATTTTTTATGAAAATAAAATTGGAATTGTCAATTTCTCAGATTTTGATAATATATGTTCTTAATGTTATTCTTATTTTTTGAAAAAATATTGATAATAATCACTTTTAGAAAAATAAAACTCAATTCATGACATCTTACTAATCCATTAATACAAATGAATGGGAAAATAGGATCAACCATGTCAATAGAAGACCCCGCAGTATTATTATCTTCAACAACCGCTGAGACATATCAATCTAGGATGGATGAGTTATTCAACGATCTTGAAAATCCAAAACCGGATCGAAAACCCGCATCTCCTATTCCTCCAATTTTCACAGCCACAATACAATTCTCATACAATTCCACTAACAGAAAACATGGACTCGTCTTAACCGCTCGAAGTTCTTTATTAAATATGATTATTTATGATTCATCTAAAAAAGTTATATTTTGTCATCCTGTCAACAATATAAAATTTGAGTTCGATGAAGTCAAACGAATCGTGGAAGTTGGAGATGACAATATGTTAATTACATTTCAAAGCCAATTAGACTTTCTAAAGTTTTCAATTTTGGTTCGTTGATTTAAATATAGTCAAAATGCCGAAATCAATTCTTCGAAGGTTCTCAATTCACATCAACAGAGTCATTTCATCTTGTCGTGCATTGAGAATCAGAGAATAACTGAAGGAAGCTCAGTACTATATGAAAGTACTCAGCACGTAATAAATGGGTCTGGCACAATAGAAGAATCAATATTGCAACAATCAACTAAATGCAAATTATATGAGTATCATCCTATTCAATCTTTATTCATAGGATTAACAAAATCATCCAGGTTACTGGTCAAATCGAATAATTCAATATTAGAGGTATTTATTCCCTAGAGAGCTTTTATTATTCTCATTCTTTAAGATAACAATAAAAAAGGTTAAAATAAATGAAGATGATCGAAGTAGCTCATCAAAACCTAACCACGACTCGCAGTCTTCTTCGGCAGATGAGGTCAAAGAAGTGCATGCAGAAATTCAACAAAACACAGAGGACATTCAAAAGGACCGAGTGGATTCCCCGAAACTTGAAAATCCTCGTAAATTTTTACATCCCATTCTAATTAATTGTATAAAATTCAGAATCAAATTTAAGCGACGATTTATATGAAACGCTTCACAGAGTAGTTGGTATTGAACTAGACCGCATTGAGAATAGATTAACCGCTAAGTTCGACGCATTTCGATACGAGGTTCACAATAATAATTATCACTCATGTAGCCTTTATCGAAATACTTGTTGCCACAGTCGCAAATCGCAGCGCGATGAGAAATTTATAAACAAGACGATTTTTGTCACTTGCGGCAGCAAATATTTTGATACAAGTTATATTTAGATATAATTTTTAAAAGTTATATTACAGGTATTGACACGATTGGATAAACAAAACGAGCTACTTAATAATTTATTGAAATCAAAAGATATGAGTTAATAAATAATGCAAATATATCAAAGCATCACATTCTTTAAAATAAGAACACAAAACAATTATGCTGCAATAATTTGATTAGCGCTTTCTAAATTCTCATTCGCTTCTTTCAATTCTCCGCATTCTTCAGAGAATTGTGTGCTTTCTAAAACTGTTTGCAAGTCGCCAACTGCTTTCGTCAACCGGCATTTTGCATCCCTGACCATATTGATAGTTTCCTAGAACATAAAGATATTAAGAAGACCTAAATTAAACACAAAAATTTTAGAAATGTTATATACCAGGCACGCCAATTTCACTTTCAAAAATGGGAGCTCCGTTCAGGTTCATTATTTTTAAACAATTTTCGGGTTTTTAGATATTTAAAGAATTTTTTCGCAACTTTGAAATATAGAGTTATTTAGTACATGAAAAATTAAACGATATGTTTAAAAATAGGAAAAGAAAACAACAATTTTGTCACAGGTTATTTTTGGTTTTTAAGCCTTTCCTATTTAGAAGTAGTCTTCTATTTACCGAAGAACTTTTTGAATATTTAATAATTTAAACTGTATTGTCAAATTGTAAGAAATTTATATATTTTTTTTTAAATTATTTTCAAATGATCTCGATGAGAACGTGAAAGAAATATTAATTATTTTAATAATTTCTCTTTATTCCATTATCTATGTTATATTTCTTCAAAATTTCTAGTTCACGTTGGATTGGTTATTTTTTTACGAATTTAAAATGGAAGTTATAAATTCAAAAATAAAAAATCCGACGTGAACTAGAACTCTTAAAGAAATATAACAGAAATAATGAAATAAAGAGGTCTTCACTGATACATTTTGAAAATAAATTATCAATTTCTTATAATTTGATAAATAATACCATATAAATTTCTTAATTAATAAAACCTTTGCCACTTCCTCAGCTTTCTTCGCCAAATATTCGTCATCTTCCGTTTTTGCTTCTGCTTTAAGCGTTGCTGCTTTTTCTTCGTCCTTTTTTACTTGCTTCTGGTATGATTGATATTCCTGAAACTATTATACAATTAAGCGATATGAATTAAGATTCTCAACCTTTATCATTCGCTTAACCACACCGGTTTTAATCTTCAGCTGTTTTAATTGTGCAGCATCAGCCATCTACAATTAAAAAAAACGTTGATGAACATGGAATCAACGATAAATATGAAACTTCAATTAAGTAGTTTCATAAAAGAAAGAAGTAATTGTGAAGTATCAAAAGAATTGAATTGCATAATTGAATATTTGGAAACAAATATTAAAGTTTGAACTTTATATATAGTCGTCGCCAAATGCGATTACCGCCGCAAAGTGTGGCGCACTTTTTCTAAATATTATTTTTTCATTTAATTTTCATGATTACTTTCTTGTTTAGGCTCGTTATATACTTTTTTGCTTAAATAAATTGAAGAATATGTTTTAGATGTTGTTTCAATCGTGAAATAAACGTGAAAAATAATAAAAATCATAAAAATTAGATGAAAAAATAATATTTAAAAAACTGCGCCACACTTTGCGGCGGTAATCGCATTTGGCGACGACTATAAATATAATCAATGACTCATAAAGGAAGGGATACAATAGTTGGGCATATTTCGGCTTTTTCAACTAATAAAGTCGACAGAAAAATTTTTAATTGTGATGGCATCTGGAGTTATGTCAGTTGGATGTTCCGTTTGGATATAATATATAGTCATCGCCAAATGCGATTACCACCGCAAAGTGTGGCGCACTTTTTAAATATTATTTTTCATTTAATTTTTATGATTATTTTCTTGTTTATGCTCGTTCTATACCGGTTTTGCTTAAATAAATAGAAGAATATGTTATAGATGTTGTTTAAATACTGGAATAATTGTGGAAAATAATTATAATCATAAAAATTAAATGAAAAAATAATATTTAAAAAAGTGCGCCACACTTTGCGGCGGTAATCGCATTTGGCGACGACTATATATGTTACGACATAAGTACGAACATCATGTTATGCCAAAAAATTAAAAAAAAAAAAACAAATTTGTAGCGGTTGCGGTTTGAACTAAAAAAACAAGGAAAAACTATTTTGGGTCAAATTCTTCCAAAAACTAATATTATACATAATATGATTAATTTTTAGATATAATGTGGACATAATACTAATCAATCTATATATTTTCCCGCAGTAGCATTAAATATCAAATTTAATATCTTCAAATATAACTGAATTTCATAATAATTAAAATCTGTCCAAAAAACTGTGCACAAATGAAAGGTGGTGCGCACTAATTTTTTTGCAAGACATCATTTTAAAAATAATATTGTCCTTTTCAGAGATCGGTGCCTAATGGAAGAGTTAAAAAATTAGGATGGACTGAAGTTCTCGTTTGGACGGCCTCTCTTTTTAGACGGCCATTCTTTTTTACGAAATCATGGGCAGCACATATTTAAGAGGAATTGAGAAAAATGTTTTTTGTGGCCCCATCATTTTCTCTTCTTTTATTACTCTTCCATTAGGCACCCATCTCTGAAAAGGGCAATATTTGAGCTATAAACTTTCAAAATTATCTGAAAACCATATATTATTCCCTATAATATTTATGTTGACACAAGAAACTTGAAAATTCGCAAGTTGTAAAAAAACGAATATATGCGCGCATAATATTGAAAAACGAACACCCAACTATTTCGTAATTCATTAAATAAATAAACATTTTCGCGAAAAAATACATTAAAAGATATTCGACTGCGATTAAAACGGATCTGTTCGCAAAATAGGCTAGCCATTCCATCTCAATGCATTATATATAAGGTCAAGAGAAACTTGCAACCGATTAATATTCAAATTACACATTTATAAACAATGAAACAATTATTATTCTAACAACAACAACAAAAACGATATCATAACAAAATAAAACATCTATTGTAATCTAGTCAATTTGCAAATATACATCGGTCCAAAATTCGATGGCAAAAATGGAACAACAAGTGCACCAATTGGTGTCTCATGAAATCGGTATAAACCAGATGCCGTCATATGCGAGACAATTTGTTGCAGTGACTCTTCGACGACCTTAATTCAATTAATTAACGCCATATTTCACTCAGAGAATGTTACCTGCACACCGAACCGTTCCTTCATAATTGCCACTGCGTTCTCGACCACCGCCTGATACAATCAAAACTCATTTTACCTATTTAATTATAACTACCTCATTCTGATTGGGCGATAAAGTACACGTTGAATAAACAACTGATCCGCCTATTTTAATACTCCTCAATGCGTTTCTGAAGGTTCAGCATGTAAATCTGGTTTCCTGGATTTTCACTGTGCTTACACCAATATCTTCGTTTGCAGAATGGGTAGATTTAATCTCAATTGTGTTGAGCCGGTGCTGAATATGTTTCCTTCGTCTGTTGACAATGACAATCGGTCTGTTAAGCAAGGGACGTCCGCAAGAACCTGAAGATTAAATTATTTAGTTAAATTAGTTATTGGTGATGTAGTTTCCACAAGACTTATATATATATATATATATATACATAAAGTTTGATATATCTATTTCTCTAAAAACGTTTTAAAATGTGTTCATTTAGATACGACGGCACTTCATCTTGCAATAATTCTGGCAGTCAATAAAAAATCGAAGCAAACCTTATCATATGCTTCGAGCTCATCCCAATTATTCAAATCACTAGCATCTTTGCGTTTTAATATAAATTTGTCAACTGTCTAAAACAATATGATGATATCCTTACATCCGATTTAAACCTACATCACTATCTTCTGGAACATAACTCATTAATGCTCTTTTTAACTGGCCAAGTCTCGACAATTTAAAGTCATTGCATGTGATTTTGCCTACAATTTTTTTTTACTTCATCTATCACCAACATGCAATTACTTGGAAGCTTTGATAGAGCCATTAGTAAACTTTTCCCACCGGGTGCTGCACACATGTCGAGAACTGAATCGTCCTTCTCGAGTCCTAATGCAAGAACTGGAAGAAGTGAACCACCATCTAATAGCCAATAACCTGGATCATGTTTTTATGTATATGACGTCATTTTAAATGGAATTATTTACTTGACACTCCAACCTCGTCCTTCATGGGAGCGGGAAAGTCTTGTAGTACTGCTCGGTCAAAGCAACGAATGTGCAAATCCCTTTAATAATTTTGATGTAGTTAGAATTTTCTATTTTTCAATCACTTTGGATAATATATGAAGTGATCTCTCTTTGGGATTCGAACGCCTTCGCCTTCATATCCGGTTATTCTACAAACTCCCAAACAACATTTAATTAAACTAATAAGATTATTTACTCTATTTCTTGCTCCTTGCTCCCCATTTGCAGCATGGATGTCTTCAATTCACCTCTACTCGCTCGGAATTCCGAAATCCCGGCTTCCGATCGCATTATCTTCTCTTCTACATCATACTCATCCTTCTCGTTATCTACACTTGTTGATTCTGCATATTCTTCCTTTGCTTTCATTGTGCCTTCCACTGCTTTTTTATCAACCTTTGTCTTCTTATTCTCAATCACATCATCGGAATTCCTTCCACGAATTGATGAGAGCAAATCTTTTGCTCCGATTTCTGCCAAAATTTCTTCATGTGCTTTCCAATTCCTATAAACGTGTTTCAGCAGGTATTGGAAATTAGAATATTTCACGATAAAAACCTGCACATAGTGTTCATTATTGCCACATATCTGTTGGGTGTTAATAATCCAAGTCGTATGCTTGGCCATTTTTTCCCGAACAATGGTCCATAGTAGAAATCGAAATGATCCAGTGCCAGAGCACTTGGAGATCTCAATGGCCTTGATTTTGCAATCTTTAATTTTTAGAAAAACAATTAGAATGTTATGATCAATCCTACTTTTGGTTTGAATTTAGCTGTCTTCCATCTAATCTGGTTGAAATATAAACTGTTTGAATTTCGAAGACACTGCATAATCCTAAACAATAGAAATAAAAAAAGGGTAACTTTAACTGTATAATATTTCAGATTGAAATTATGTATTTTTACGAAATAGCAGGTAAATGTATCTCAATTATCTCGACGAAAGAAAACTGTTTACGGGTTCGAACCGCTCGAATGAATTTTAGAATATTTGTTCAATAAATATATGATTACTGGATGCGCAAGAGTACAATAGAAGTTTCGTGTATCACTTTAGCAAAACTCTTAAAATCGAAAGCGCGAAAGAAGCTAAAGAACTAGTACACTAAACAATTTTAATATAACATTTAGAGGTTCTGAAAGAATTTAAGATAATTTTTTAAAATTAAGGGAAAAATAACTTAAAATTTTCACTTGGAATTTTATAATACGAGCGAGCGTTTAGTTATTAAACATCGTAAGATTGTAATTTTTTATTTGCACGTCAATTGAAATTATTAAAAAGGTCACACCAGAGATGGGCGGAATTCCGGTCATTCTTCCATTCAGAATTCCGGATTCTCAAATTTTATTCCGAAATTGTATATTTTAATTCCGCATTCCTAAAATTCTTTTTTCATGTAAACGATAAAAACCAAATACCGCCGCAATTGCGGATTCCGGATTTACAAATGTTATTCCGAAATTCAAAAACTGCCCTTTCGTCCATCTCTGGTGCACACCAAAATATTCTGAATTTTGTTGTGGCCTCATAAATTATAGTGCACGCTTTTGTTTGGAATTTGCTGCGTTATCATGTGTTGCTTCCTGATTTAATGGAATTGATTCGTTCATGAATTAAAGTCAAAATTCTCGCCAATATTTAACTAGCAAAAATACATTAGAAAGAGCTGTAAATAAACGCTAGGCCTGAATTTTATGGACCAACACCAACGAGGATATCAACTTTAATTTGGTGTGAAAAGTGTGCTCGGATAAGTTACGTTACGGAAAATTTAAAAAGCTTGTTATAATTAAGAGATATTTTGGAAAAAACTAGCAATTTTACGTAAAAGCAAATCTGAAAAATTAACGATGAGTATCGTAATACCCGCTTAAATATATGTCTTTAGAATCTTAATTTTCTCATATATTAGTTCTTACGATTTGGCGATAAATAGATTTCTTGACATAAATCATTCAAAATTCGCTTAAAATGATTCACGAAAAAAACCATAAAACTTGATTCTTCCCTTCCCAAAATCGAGATTTTTATGTGGCGTTTACTTGTAGCTACAATTATTAACTACAAGCTTGTAGCTCCCTATGTAGCTGCATATTACGTTTATCAATAAAATAAAATAAAATTTTAAGCTGCGTCAAAACAAGCACGATTGAATTCAATTTGGAACAAACTAATTACAATAATTTATTGAAAACCCGTTAAGAAAAATAAATATAATACATTTTTATTGAGTATTCCACAAAATCGAATACTTTCGGATAATTTTATCACGACAACACGTGTAGACATCTCTTCCATTAATTGTTAAATCATATATTGGATCGCAGTCGGCTCCTGTCAATTCAAATTCCGGAATCACATTTTGATTGAAATCTCCAGATTCCGTTAAATGTTGTTTAGAGAAATTTGTTAATTGATAAGCACCGATAACACCGTCATCTGAAAATGTGTCTCATCAAAATAATGTTTTTTGTTAGAGTATTGTATTGTCTTTTTCAGAGATCGGTGCCTAATGGAAGAGGAAAAAATTAGGATGGAATGAGATTCTCGTTTGGACGGCCATTCTTTTTTATGAAATTATGGGTAGCACACATTTAAGATGAATTGACGAAAAATTTGTTTGTCGCCGTGTGGACGCCCATCATTTTCTCTTCTTTTATTGCTCTTCCATTAGGAACAAATCTCTGAAAAGGACAATAGTTTTCAAACGACTTATTACGAAAATATTTTTCTGGTCGTTTGAAATCTTTGTCGTGTAGATGGTTCTTCCAGACACAAACAGACTAATAAGATTAACAACTTACTAAACGCGATCAAAAGACGGTCAAATTCATGCCTTATCAAATTGATCCTTCCGCGATTTGTCTTCATTTCAGCAACAACATTTCTAAAAAATAATTTAAAATATAATATTCAACCTTATTTCCAACTTATTCTCTATATTATAACATGATACCAAACCATTTTCAAATCCAATAAATACATTTTGTGCCTTTTCATCCATTTTCGACGAATTTTGTCCAAAGCAAACACAATTTGGATCTTTCGCTATTGATATTTCACTAACAATATCATTATTGACTAAATCAATAATGAATAATTTTCCACTGTCACATACGACAGCAACAGTTGTGTTATCGTTTGAAATCACCATGGATGTACATCTTCCCGCTCCCAGCATCCATTGCTTCACTATTGACGAGGTACTGCAGTTCCACTTTATGACACTGCCATCGTTCGAGCATGATAAAACTTCTTTGCCAATGTCGATGATTGCAAGATTTGTGACGCGATCTTTATGGCCTTTTAGAGTTCTAACGCATTTTCCCGAATCGGCTGCCCAAACGCGAACGGACATGTCCATTCCTCCGCTTAATATTACAAGATCGGACGGAAAGAAGCGGCAACAAGTGACGTCCATTAGATGTCCCTCTAATGTTCTCTATATAATGTAATACATTTTTAATTTAAAATTGTTTCAACCATACTAAAGTTGACCCATCCATTGAATTTGATAAAACAAAATTTCCGCTTAAATCCGTTGATAGCATCATTAATCCGGACTTTGATATACATAAAGATTGTGGTGCGCTTGATAATCCTGATATTTTCAACTATAAATGGCTAATAAAAAATATGAAAAGGTATAATTTACTTCTGCTACTGGTGGAACAAAGATTGTGGTTCTTCCATTGTACGTTATATGCAATGAATTCTAAAATAAAACTATTATATTCTTGGTAAATAATTTCGTAATATACCAACATATCCAATTTAATTGAAATGTCATCAGTATTTATAAAGTTACAGTTCTCATTCGATGGTAGCACAACAAAGCCTATATCATCAATGAGTTTAGTTGTTTTCACATCAAAAAAATAAGTCTTCGCCTCATTTAGGTTCTTAAAGCCAATAAAGAATGACGAGAAGTTGTCTCTAAAATTAAAATTTTAGAACAAAAGAATTGGTATATTACCAACTTTATACAAGCATGCCAATCATGTTGAATTACTAACGAATTGTCAATTAAATCAGTGTTTGATGTATCAACATCCATTTTATCATTATCCATCTTCAGCGCTTAAATAAGTTCTTAAACTTTAAGACACAAAATAAGCATTAAAACGATGGAAGAAGATTCCCAAGAAAACGTCCACGACCATCAAGGTTCCTAGTGCTCATAAGACAAGGACTAGCTTCAATACAAATATGGGATGGTTTTTCGTTATTAATTTCTTTCTGAAATTATAGAATAATTCAGTAATACAATGAAAGGAATGTTTTATTCAATAAAAAATTATTCAAGGACAGGACATTTTTTCCTCGTAAAGGAAGATCATTGTAGATGAGCATTACAAAATGTGGTTGATCATGAAAATAAACAATAAACGGTATGCACCGCGGTATGTCTTAATAAAGATAAGGTTGGTATGGCGCAAATAGTGCGATTGTCGTTCAGCCGTGCCCATGAGCTTATAAATCTTATACCTATTTTATTTAATCTTTCTGAGCTTTGAAATTTTTGACGTATTGTATAAATCTATTAAATAAATGAAACACGTATATTCCCAAATTATAAATATATATTAACGCCTTAAGATATTCCCGTATACATTTAAGGAGATTTTAGGCTCTATTCTATACTCAACCGCATTTTTTCGTGTAATGATGGCACAAACTATATAACGCAACTTTGCAGAATCATTTTCTCGTATATGGAAGAGGTTTTCCACTAATTTAAATTTAAATAAGAATTAATCGTCAGTTTAAGATCTAATGGTACAAAAATTGTTAGCCATATTATTTTTATTCTTGATTTAATATTAATTTAAATTTATTGTCGTTAATGAAGCTCAAGGATCACATTTCAATTACAAATTAATCACTCCGGAGTTTTCACGTCCACGGTCACTAATTCTTTATTTGATTTTTTAATTAATAATTTATAGGGCTAAAATGAGCAAACGGTATGAGACAATAAAACATCTTGGTGAAGGACAGGTTATTCTATATTCATTATTATTTCCGACTAAAATGTTTTATAGTTTGCTAACGTTTATTTGGCGAAGGACCTAGAAAGCGGAGAAGTTGTTGCAATAAAAAAAGTAATTATTATTTTACCAGAATTTTATCTTGATTTTGCGTGTGACCCAACCAATGGAATTAATTCTTTGTCATAAATGTTCCTATTTTTGCACGGTAGCTCTCTAAACGCATTCAATTTACGTGAAATTAAAAATTACTTATTTTTCTGAGATGTGTGCGTCATCTGCGACTCCAGTTAATATAGCTTCGATAGCTTATATATATATATATACGTAATTTCCAAATTGTTCTAGTGGTTTTCACGCAATGTATTTTCCGTTTGAGTATTAGAACTATTCAATGATAAAGAATATTCGCAGATTAAACTGGGATCACGCGTTGAAGCCAAAGATGGAATCCACCGCACAGCTTTACGCGAAATCAAACTGCTCAAAGAGATTCAGCACGAAAATATAATTGGTCTCCGCGATGTAGTTGGCCACAGGACGAACATTCAACTAGTAATGGACTTTATGGAGACGGATCTCGAGCAAGTCGTAAAAGACGAGTCGATCATTTTAATGCCAGCCCATATTAAAAACATTACCATGCAAACCTTGCTCGGACTCGAGTTCCTTCACGCACATTGGATATTACATCGGGATTTAAAGCCGAATAACTTGCTGATGAATAATATGGGAAGGGTGAAAGTTACCGATTTCGGTTTGGCTCGATTTTTCGGCTCCCCAAACAAAGTTTATACTCATCAGGTCGGGTTTGAATTTTAATATTTTATAATTATAATATTAATGAGTTTCAGGTTGTTACAAGGTGGTATCGGGCACCAGAATTGTTATATGGTGCGAGGTCGTATGGTGTAGGAATTGATATGTGGTCTGTTGGATGCATAGTGGCAGAATTGCTTCTCAGGGTATTCTTAATCATGTCGAGTATTATCGAACATTAGCCTTAAAGAATCCAATCTTCCCGGGCGAGAGTGATATTGATCAACTTGTCAAAATATTCAACGTTCTTGGAGAGCCCACAGAGGAATGTTGGCCCTTGATGCATGATCTCCCAAGTTATGTCAAGTTAAAAGCAGATAATCCACCAGTCGAAATGCAACTCATTTTCTCTGCCGCTGGTCCGGATTTGATTGAATTATTACAAGTTTGAATTAAATAGATTTTTAAATCCAAATGAATTGTATTTTAGTCAATGTTAACGTTCGATCCATGCAAACGATGTACTACAACACAAGCTCTGCAGATGGAATATTTCAAAACTCAACCATATTCGTGCCCGGATGAGGAATTACCTTTGCCGAACAAGCAGCCAAAGCGTAGACGAATGGATGATTTGGATGGTGGTCCAGGCGTCCGCAGATTAATATTTGATTAATTTATTTTTATTTTTCCTATTCGGGTGTCATTGTTTTTTAATTGAATAAAAGTGTTTGTTATTGGTAAATTATCAAGATGAGATCAACTGTATATCAATAGAAGATCAAATTCGATTGCTCCATCATCAATTTTAAATCCTATTAAATGGTTTGAAATTGTAGTTATAGATTGAATTAAGATTTATATTTCAAATAAATGCACGAGACATTTAAAATATCGTCACAGAGTATACATTGTTAGTAATACATTATATAATGCATTATACATTATACATAGTAATACATTATTTGAGAAGTACATTATTATTTGTTTCAATTGGCAAATTATGGAATAGTTTGTGATGTAAAAATTAGGATCTTTTCGAAGGCTTACAAGTTAAATTAAATCCACTACGATTAGCTGAATCCGAATGTCGTTCCCTGAAAAAACTTCTGAACCAATGCTTCAATACAATTTCTTTAAACTTTTTAATATAGAGCTTATTATTTCCTCCATTAAAACGAGATGACAAAAATCTATGGAAGAGAAAAGTTTACAACTTTCGTAATTATGACAACTTGATACCAACAATTCTGTCATAATTTTTAATGGACCCACACCCGGACAATAACATTGAAATAGTGGAAAAAACTATAGAGAATCATTATTTTTGTCACCAATACGTTCAGATAATTATTCTAATTATTCTAACACAAATTAAAACCTAAATAAACTTCAATACATCAAGAAATCACTATATTTTACAAAATAAAAAAAAGATGACAACAATTGTGCCCGCATTGAAAAAAAGCGTCAATACTTATGCTTTTGACGCCGGTTTCGAAGCGGTCCCGTTTTTGGTCCGGGTGTCCATATGGACCTTCTTGCTTTTCCTGGTCAAAAAATAATGACATTTAACATTTTTCAAAAATGAGAGGCCTAGGAATCGAAGAACGAAAAGAACTGATATTAAACTGAAAGTGAGCAAAATGTGACAATGTGTCCGTAATGTCCTCAAATAAAATTATATATTAGGTACCAGACAAATAAGCATAAGCTTTTGTATTCATAAGAGAATTTAAAATTCAATATTTTATGTGACGATAGCACATTGGAACAGTTTTTTTCACACATACATCCTTGCGAGGATCCTTGTGCATCGGGTCGGTTTAATATCACTGAAACAACCACACCCTCCCCCCCCCCCCCCTACACTAAATAGTGGCGTGTTTTACCGCGTCGCATTCCATTGTGCGTTGCGTATGTACACCAACAACATTTATAAATAAGTCTTAAGTCTTTATAATTGCATTTATTTTTATAACTATCACTACTATGCTTTAATTAATGTATATGTTCAAAATATATTTCAATACATTTTCTTTAAATTCACGTAAATATGGTCCTTCGACGTTGTTCTTGGTTTTTTGTGTATTCCATTATGAGTGCCTTGAATTACTCAAATGAGATTTTTATTCTTTATGAAATCATATATTCAAATGTCGAAAGTGTTTTCAATAATATCTAGAACGGATTCGATTCGCGACGCCTGCGCGTAAATTATGTGGACTAGTTGTTCTTATTTTTTCCTCTTCCATTAGTCACCGATCTCTGAAAAGGACAGTATTTCTAAATACAATTAAATGATAAGGAACCACACAGTTTACCGAGCGGGGCTAATATGATTCGATAGCATGACAATTGACGATCATTTGGGTGCAAGGATTTTTCATTTGGTCCAATACACCCAATGAAAATTCTCAGACGTATTATGAAATTCCACATTTGCAGTTAATATGCAAGATATCGATAAAGACCCTACTGATGACAGTTGCATTACGACGAAATTGTATGGAACAACAAAGAAAGATATATTGCAATTAATTAATCGTGCTAAGTTAGTGAAAGTACATGTTTTAAAAATATGAATATGTACAAATTTAGAACAAATCCATCGATTGTAAATAATAGAATTCCACAATCTCCTAATCTTGAGGAAAATGATATCTGTTACATTATAAACGAAAAGTTTCCCCTAATTCAACTGAAGAATGATTGTTACGGTCCTTGGTCTTCTAGAAGTAAGTTTTAAAATCAAGATGGCTGCTATATAACATTTACAATTTAGAATCGGCCATGCATAGTAGGGCACATCCTGTCCATATTGATGATAATGGCGAATTAGTTTTTTCGAATAAACTGCTTAAAGAATCCCAAATGGTTCTAATATCGCTGGAATATGTCCTTCCGAGAGACAAAAGACTCCAAAAGAAAGTGTGTTTCTAAATAAAATAACTATTATGATAAAATCACTTTTTAGATCTATAAAGTTTGCTATGTGGATGATCGCACAAAGCCGTCTGTCTATCCATCAGTAATTCGATATATTTTTAAGAGCGACGGTGGCGCGCCGCCACTGGCATTCAAAAAACCTATATTTCCTTTCCAAATAAACCAGTCTAAAAATCGCCCAGTGGTATATGATTATTCTCTAAATATTCTTATCAAATAACATTCCAGGCCAGCGCAGTTGAGCAAAAAGTTAAAAGTTGCGCACAAAGGTCCGCGTATTCAAGACCCCTTCTAATAAGGAATGCGTGTCAATCGAACTTTTCCTTCTACGACGAAACATCGATTGATGGGGTCAGCTAGTCTCCAACTGCTACTCTCACTTCATTTCTTGCAGACACTAGGCTCCTCGATCGTAACTAAGAATGTAATAATTCTATATAAATCCTGGGCACTTAATTATTTGGCTGTCAATTTGCCAACAGAAGAAGAATTCGTTAAGTGTCAAGAATTTTTTCAGGTCTCTTACGATAATAACATCCCAATTAAAGAAATAAGTAACAATTTAAAATTTTTAATCATTAATATAGAATTGTTACAGACCATCTAATGACAAAAAGGTTTGGTCTAAAATCGGTTCTAATGTTCGGTTGGATAAACAACATTAACAACTGGAATACAGGAGTGCTCTCGATGGCAAAAAGGGGGTACGAATATTATTCATTTTATAGGCAAAATTATGAGGAGCGAGTGACATTAAATCGACAAAAACCACCAGAATGATAGTGTTGGAAAATGTAACGATGTTTACGTACTGTCGTCAAATAAAATGCAATTGTACGAGATACTGTGAAATTAATGGTATCAAATGCGCCTTAATGTTCAGTTTGTCTCCGTGTATTTTGGCGTCGTGTGTTTATTTGACGAACAATTACACACATCGAATTTTTGACGACGCATTTCGAACCGCTGCGCAGCTAGACAATTATAAACAGAGAGAAATAAAGGAAAACTGATTTAATATTCCGTTTTTACTGACATAGGGCATTTTATTCTCCGACCGAAGATAAAAAAAGAAATTAAAGATCAAACTTTGCGTTGAGTGAGAGTAAAGTTACACGAATGACGAGGATCGAACTGTAGCGTAGACGTGACTGTGTTTACGTATTGTCGTAAAATAAAATGCTAACTTATTTTGTATTGTTTCGAACTATTTTTTGTATTTCTAATTTTTAGCGATTAATGGTCAAGTTAATCATCAAATAAATTAATTTTGTCAATATTACGAGATATTTCATTAAAAATTCTCACAATATTAAGAAAAATAAGAAAAATATTGCGAAACAATATTAAATAAGTTAGCGTTTTATTTTACGACAATACGTAAACACAGTCAGGTCTACGCCACAGTTCAATCTTCGTCAATCGTGTAATTTTACTCTCACTCCGTTGCGTTTTTGTTGATTGCGTAAAATAAAATCCATTAGATGATATGTATTATTGAACGAGCATAAACACGAATATAATCATAAAAATTAAATTAACAAATAATATTTTTAAAAAGTGCGCCACATTTTGCGGTGCTAATCGCATTTGGCGACGACTATAGCTTAATTAAAATTTAAAATGATTTTAATCAGGACATAAAAGAAAAAAATATGTGTGAAAGTGCGCTCTGAATTCATCAATTTAGTGCGATAAAGATTCAGAAATTACACTTTATCATTATCAAATTCTCGATTATCGAGTGATTCGCGTTAGCTCCAAACAAATTTGCCCTCGCTTATATTTATTTAATTACAACAGGTATTCGGGAAACGTGGAAGCAGAAGTACCGGTGGCTTACGTCTTCTCTCTCACAAGATTGAAATCAGATGTTGCTGTGATCCGAAAATGGTTGGCAGCGGCTCTCCAAGAGAGGAACCCATCACTGAGGGTTAGTAATTCTATTAATCTAACAAGTATTATTGAATGTCAGGTTCCATCGGTGCTTGTCGATATGGAACCAGCGTTTTCCGCATTTGAGGATGGGGATGGCTGCTTGCGTGGTGCGCGGTGTATATTTTCCCCCACCCACTTTTTGAAGGCAAACGAAATTTACATGCAAAAAACGTTGAAACTGAAGTTAGAAGAAGCGCGGAACATTAAGAAATATTTGATGACGAAGTTCTTCGACTACAATAGTGGCTTGGTGAATGTCAAATCTTCGATTAACTCAAGCGACATTGAAAATCTTAATCCACATATCGACGAAAAACTATCGAGAAATATCAAAGATTGGTAAGACATTTATTTAAACTCTAGAAAAAAAACCGTTTTTAGGCTAATACAGAAATTGGATATATTAAACAATAACCTTTCAGCAAGAGTCCGTATTATTTCAGGAATTGGCTTGAAGAAACCATCAATTACTATTGTTGAAAAAATCAATACACTGGTATAATAAATACACATATATTTTTAAAGAAATTTTTAAAGATAAAATCTGCATTGGATAATAAAATAGACACCCTTCACGACGTTGCTACTCAATTAGGGAAATTTGATAAAGGTTAGAATATGACAAGTAAAATATAGATTAACTGTGAATTTAGAAACTTGGTTGAAAGTATATTTAATGTATACCAATGGGAAAACAAACCCCGAGAAGTGCGAGGAGCAGAAATTGACAAATGATGGTCTACGAAAATTATATGATAATGTATTTTTCGAGAACGTAAAAACCCTTATACCTGATGAATTTACACGTGGTTAGTTTTGAATAAAAAATTGCACATTGAAACCGTTTACAGGAAAATCAAAAGTAGAGGTCAATCAACTTTACCAGAAGTTGCTCTCCTTACGAGTAAATCATAGTTCAAAGGATCACTTTGAAGTAAATGAAAGCTCGTACACTGTAAATGTTCGAGTCCAAAATACGACTCTACTATGCGATCTCTGTAAGAATGTCATATGTTGTTTACACAGGTTTATAAATTGGAGGATTTCATGGTTTTTAATTATATATTTTTTCAAGAATAGCTGTACTCTTAAATCATCCAGAAAAGTTGGTGTTGTTGAAAACAATACGGGAGAAAATGAGAAATGAGAAGAAAAGGTTATCATCGGAAGGTATCGATGGAAGTGAAGCAAAGAAATCGCGAGGGTTCCCTTTAAGCTAACTGCGCATTTATTTATTTTATTTATTACAGAATTGAAGAGCAGGAAATCGTGCATTCGGATAACGAAGATGAGAATTCTTTACAAAAAGGGCTTAAGGACAAGCGTACGGAGCCCATGGAAGATGAATCTGTCGATATATTGACCGAAAATCATGGGAAGACGGTAAACGACAAGCCCACGGAGCCCACGGAAGATGAATCTGTCGATATATTGACCGAAAATCATGGGAAGACGGTAAACGACAAGCCCACGGAGCCCGCGGAAGATGAATCTGTCGATATATTGACCGAAAATCATGGGAAGACGGTAAACGACAAGCCCACGGAGCCCATGGAAGATGATAGCGTAGAAATATCGCACGTAGATGTTACCGAGACGTTGAGCAACAATGGCAGTGAGCCCGTGGACGTTGAATCTCTCGATATAGTGAGCGAAGGTGATGCAAAGACTTTGAACGACAAGCCTACGGAGCCAATGGAAGACGAGGGAGTAGAAATATTGCACGAAGATGTTACGGGCGACGAAATTATAGAGATAAACGAAACGTCAGAGAAAGGTAACACACATTTTGTTGAAAATTACATTTCTAAATATAGCGGATTCACGCCAACTGGTACTGTTATAAAACGAGCTCAATAAACGTGCTCAAATCTAACTTTGCGGCAAGATATTGACATTTTTGGATAGTTTAAGATTAACTTGTCTAAATTGTTACGAATAGTTTTTTCCGGAAAGACCATAAAAACTTTTACACACCCTTAAAAATCGGAAAATGACAATGTAAATTTGGCGTGCTGTTTTCAGCTAGTAATACATCGAACAATGAAGAGCACCGAAATGGTACTAAATTTCAATCCGTTGCGTCAACTTCGAGACACGAAGATATTACCGAGACGTTACACGACAATCCTAGAGAGCCCTTGGACGTCGAATCGGTCGAGATATTGCACGAAAATGATACGGAGCCTTGCAATGACGAAATTATGGAGATACACGAAACAACAGTGAAAGGTAACAACAATTGTGGTGAACATTACGTTTCTAAGCTGATTTCAGCCAGTAATACATCGAAAAATGAAGAACACCTAAATGGTACTAAATTTCAATTTGTGGCGTCAACTTCGAACAACGATGCGCAATTGCTTCAACCTATTGCCGCTGAGGATATAGTTCAGACGCAGTTGACTAGAACGTTTGAGAAATCACCGAATGGCGAATATGTATTAAGTTTTAAAAGAGGTTTACATGTTAAGTGACAGGTCAATTATTAACATTTTCTAGAAATTAAACAACCGCTGGAGAGAGTTAATTGCGAATCTTGTGGTTTTCCAATATTATGTAATCTATCTGACACGATTGTTGAAAAGTTAATATTAGAAAGGCTAACAAATCCCGAAAGCAATGAAGAACAAAATAAAGAGCAACGGTAGATTATAATTATTTTATTATATAATTGATTTGTCATGATAATGTTTTAGATTTATGCACCCTGTCCCCGCATGTATTCAGCATCGACATCGAAACACACGGAAAAACTGGATATACCTAAGTGAAGAAGTCCTAAAAGCGACACAAATTGACACGGAAATTAACGATTTAATAAATTTAATGATGACATCGTAATAAATTTATAGTATAGACACTGATAGCATTTAATTGAAAGGCTCATAAAATGAGTAAGTGAGGCTGTATGTGGTCTCGTTTGGGCAAAGAAGGATTTATTTGATAAAATTATTATTTCGCTTTTTTTTAAATAGTTTGCTTATTTCTATTGAGAATCTGTAGATAATTGGAAAATGGGTTAAAAGAAAATTGTGGTCCCGTCTGGGCAAAGTGACAGATTCGTCGAATTAATTTTCCATTTGTTTATTATAAAATTAAATTTACACCTTCGCGATGACCTTAATTAATAATACTCAGAAATGATGTTCATTAATAGAATTATTATTGATCTCAATTTCAATATTGCAACTACCCGAGGATTGATTCCTCATTTTTTTTTAGAATTCTCCATGGCTCTGTTTTTCTTCAGAAATGTTTTCTTTGCCAATACTTCATGGGCCTTTCGCACGGCTGGCTGAAATGAAATTTGCAGTTTTTTATTTTCTTGACGAGAATTTTTCGAGAAAATGTATGTTTTTAAATATCTTTAAATTGGGATTTCTAATGATGTCTATATCATACCTAGGTCTTTAAAGAAGCTATCAATCTAGCCATTACATTTTTTCAAAGCGTCGGCAGCAAGTCGATGCTTAGAGCTCCAACTTCTCAAAGACTCATATGACGTGACTTCTGTTGGTTCCAATTGAGAGGTCTTAAAGTTCGCTCTTTCTCTCCTGTACAATTTTTGTTCCATGTTTTTTGTGCACTTTCAATTCCCGAGCATCTTTTATCATTTTTTTCTATAATAGCTACATTGGATGTTGATGCTATATAATCATTATCCGATTTCTGAAATGATAAATAATTAAAAAATAATTAAAACTAATTAAAACCTTCCGCGATACTTTTAAATTTTCTTTCAATTCAATAATAATAATCTCATTTAACCATTCGATCACTGTCGCCTATACGGCCAAGGCACAAAGAAGAAATGGAATACACGCGTAGTCGTGTATTAATTAAATAATGAGTGCCGTGACACCTTAATCGACGTGTCGTGACACTTAACCACTATTTAAGTGATCGGAAGTTCGAAGGCGACCTCCTTACAATCACGTTGTTTCCCAATCGAATTTCTTCCTTTTTTCTTCCATCATATATTCTGATCAGGAATTTCAAATATAATTTTTACAAGGGCCTCATCTTTCAAAAAAGTTATTCTTTCCTAGAAATTTAATTAGGATACAGATGAACAATATACAAACCAGTTGCACCTTCTCTTTTTCCTGATCAGAAATGCCTTCAGTTAACCATTCGATCACGTTGTTTCCCAATCCAACTTCTTCCTTTTTCTTTCTTCCATAATATCTTCTGATCGGGATTTTAAAATTTTAATTTTTTCAAGGGTCTTTTCTAGCTTCTGTTTCAAGGTTTCAATTTCTAGCCTCAAGTCAGCGATACAGGCGCGTTTATTCATTTGAGCCCTTTGTCCGCACTTTGAAAGAGCGTTAAACCTTCTTTTGACCATATTTTAAGATTTAACTGAAATTTTTAACATGGATTCAGTTAATGACTTAAAAATTAGTAATAATTACACTTCGAATACTAGCGATGGAGCTCGGACCACTTGGGGATGTCTCTCTCTCTTTCACACAATCCACCTGAAACATGCTCGTGCTTTTAAATATCTTCAAAATTCCACCGTTCATACCCTTTCAACAAATATAATGTAAACATCTTTAGAATCAGCATGAAATGGGTTTTCTAATGATGTATATTACATATCAAGTTGACATACAAATATTAGCAGTATTTCGCTAAAACATGTAATTTTTCGCGAATCGGTCTGAGCACCGTTTTAGCTCATTTTCGCTTCTACAAAATTCCAGCAATCTAAATAATATGTCATAAAGATTAACAACAATATTTACCAACCTTATATACAATTATGATGACCTGCGGTCAACTCACGGAAGTTTGTGACTGACATTTCCTGAAACAAACAATATTGATTATCCAGATTTTACAATTCCTCAAAATTCCACCGTTCACACCCTTCACACCAATTTGAGTCAGTACAAAAATGTTTGATAGGTCAGAGACAGAGGGGCGACGAACATTCTGCATTTTTATGAATATGTGTGTGTAGGGAGACGATAGGTGTACATTTACGCGACCTTTTTTTTATTTTCGATTAAATTTAAATATTTTATTTTAAGCATTTGTTTGCGTTTTTATTTGTTCTTTTTTGCTAATTTATTAAAAATAATAATAAATAATTTTGTGGAACTGTTCTATGTTTTGTTTTTCATTGTTTTAAACTGTTTATTTATGTCATCGTGATAAATTATATTGATCTAATTATTTCGATGCTGTTTGCGAAAAATTTTCTGTTTTTTGTTTAATTTACTTCATCACGATGAAACGAATCTAATGATACTTAAATTTCTAAAATTTGACTGCTAGTTATTGAGATACAGCCCGTTAAAGTTTCAAAGTGTCTAAATTAAACTGTGTTTATTTAATTTCTATGACCGTTTTTCGTAAAGTATTTTGTTTATATATAGTTTATAGACTCTTCTAAAGGCAATTGAAGTACAAATTCATTATGGATCAGCCAGGAACCTCAAAAACGTTAAGCTTGGTAAGTCGGATTTTTTTCCATCATTATAAAAATTTTGTTTTTCCGAAAAATATTCCGAAAAACATATAAAAAGATAGTAAATGAGCTACTCAATCAGATGGATATAAGAATTCCCGAATTCAACCGCACATTTTTGAAAAATTTCGCAAAATGTGAAACATACTACTAATTTTTTGATAATTTTCAGCAAGAACGTGCGTCTATTGCTCGAAAAATATTAGATGAGAAGCTGGATTGTCAGACAAGGAGCCCTACTTATAGTTTAAACAAGGAAGACCACGAATGAACAAAAAACATTTATATTTTTCTGGATTTTTCACTTTATTCGTATCAAAGGAGTTGTTACTTGGTTGGTATGTTTATTTCAATTAAAATATGATAATCTTATTTTGTAGATGATCTAGCTGATTTAGTTGAATCTCGATTTAAAGATATTACGTTTGTGAGCAAGCTACAACTCTCCAGGACACTGAAATTCGGTGGCACAGTTTGGAATTCGAACGAAGTCAACAATATTTAAAGAAGAGGCAGCGTCTGTGATTGTTTCTGTTCGAGGAGATAGTTTTCGTGGTTTATATTAATATTAAAATGTAATTATTTTTTATAATTGCTCAAGGATTCCGTAAATCTAACATAAGACTAAAAATTATTATGACCACTCACTATAATATCTTCGTTTCTAATATATTGAATTGTTTTCGTTGTTTTATTAAGTTTATTTAGAAGATGTTCTACTAAATATTATATTTATCCGTTGTTTATTATTTAATAATATCAATTATTTATTATTTATTACTTATTATAACTTATAATAAAATATTTTTTCAACTTCAATTTGAATTGCCTCCAATTGTGAAGAAAAAATAGCGTTAGTGACTCGCGGAGACACGAAAGAATGAGAGAAATTTTTATGTTGCTGCAGCTGCTATGGTTAACATAGCGATGCTGCCTCTTCCAATCTGACCTATCAAACATTTCAAATTGGTGTACCCTTTCAACAGATATGATATATATATATATATATATATTTAGAATCAACATGAAATGGGCTTTCTAATGATGTATATGACATATCAAGTTGACATACAAATATTAGCAGTATATTGCTAAAACTTGTAATTTTTTGGCGCCGTCAGCCCTGAGCACAGTTTTAGCTCATTTTAACTACGTCTGATAGGGGCTATTGCCAAACATTACATATAATTGTGTATTGGGTTTCAGAAAAATGATATCATATGCTACAAAACCTTTGGAAACTATTATTAATAACAACTAGGGAGTATCAAAAAAAAATAAAAATAAGGCACACTTGTTTTGCCCAAAGGCATGCAAGCTTAGGCGAACTGTTGTGTTTGTTGTTCCGCCTTCAAATTGGGTTTTTTCAAAATTTTGGAACACCGTTTTCCATAGTTCTGTCCAGGGTTGAACGGAATTACATTTTCCATTGTCCGTTATCCGTCGTTCTTCAGTTCCAAACTTGATTGCTTGATTGTCGGTCGTCATTACGAGTGAGTCGAGATGCGAGATCTCCAGAGTGTTCGGCTTCGTCTTTCAAGTGTTGACCAATGGTCAAACTACTGAGCAACTTCCTGGTAACTATCAAATCAAAGGAAATCAAGCCATCGAGCTTGGCGTGAAAGCAGATTATGTTGAGAGTCCTTTGAAAAGTTTTTTGAAGAGAATTTCCTGAGATGGGCACCAAGTTTCGAGCAAGGCCGGAACGATGTTATGATGTATTAGCTCTCTTTTTTCTGTTTGCTGGAATGGGAGAAAATAAAAGCTTGGATTTGTAGAATGCTAAATATGGAGTTCTTCGTAACAAGATCATCGTCTTTGTTGGGTTAATTTCTAGACCATTTTCTTCGAGTCGAATCCGACGCCGGCATTTTTCTTCAAAGGAACTTCCGATTAGCACCAGGTCTTCAGCGAATTCGAGTCGTTTCAAAAACTTTCCATCAACACTGAAATCTTCAGCTTCTCCCACACTCTCCTTGTCGGATTCATCGAGAATCATTTCGAGAGCAAATGCGAAACGCTTCACTCACCAATATCTTGAACGGAATATTGATTGTTGCATGGATTCTGATTTCTTAAAAAGCTGACGAGATGTCGATTAGAGCTAGTTCCAGAGGGAATTTTTTTTAATTCGTTACATTTTTCACGTGGAGCTTTCAGAACAGATTTACGCGAATTAAGGAAACAGTGAGCCAATTAATACACACAATATTGAATAAGAAAGTTAAGATTTAAGTAGTTCCACGATTTCCTTCTTGAAAAATAAACTTTTTACATTTATTAATTTCAGACAAATAATAGAGAATACATATTCAAAATGTAAATAATTCAGTAGGATAAACATCAATTAACCATAGAATAACGGATATATTCAATGCAACATACACATGATTCATAGAAAAAAAAAACAAGTTTAAGGTTACATACAAATAATAGTAAAACACTCCATAGATGAAATTCCGACATATTCCAATCACAAAAATACCTACGCCATTCTGCTATTAATAATTAAATATACAAGATGAATGCAATATACAAAAAAAACAATAAACAAAACAAAACAAAGAATCAAACATGAATATGAAGTGAGTAAAGAATCGTCGGAATGCGGACTTCTCTAAAGCTTAAATAACGAATAATTGTTTTCTCAAATCACCCAAATATATAATAAGAGGTTCGTTTAAATTACATTCAGATCTTACATTTCGAATCAAACGAGGTGAAATGAATCATTGAGGTAGATTGTTGCATAGTTGTCGAAACTTTGTGCATAGAGGTAGACAAATTTGCATAAAATTAAACGGTGAGGGTACAGTAAACAGGTAGATAATAACATTTTCAGATTATGTGGGTAATTATGGAGGTAATGTGGTGTCACTGCTAAAATCTTGCTATAAAAACAATTCAAAAAAAAAAAAACAAAGAAACAATCAAACAATATTAGTTTTCAACGGGCTCCATAGTCGACACTTCGCGGATAAGATGATAATCGTGAGCCATACATTGGTGACAATTGGATTTAAACGTTATGAGGGTGTACCCTCCCTGAATAATCAAATATAATGCATTTTAAACAGATAATTAGTATTTACGGCAAGAAGTTTTGGCAAAACGTTTAGAGAACCGTAGTCTAATGTCTTATGACACGACAGACATCTTAATTCGCAACATCTCCATGCTGCCACTGAAATTGAAATGTTTAATTTTAGAACTTTTTGTATGATAAGTAGTGTTCTTTGCAGTTTTAATGAGTTCTCCCATTATTAAAATGAGCCCCAATTTTATTTTTGGCAATAGAATAATCTTGCAACTGACAAGGTTTTCTGGGAAAATAAATTATTCCTGATTTTAAAAACATTCTTTCTGCTGAAATATTTCATTCATGCATGACAAATGAAATGACCATTTTGTTATATTCAAAAGAATTTTATTAATTTCGAGGCGCTATTGAAAAACTAATATTTCAGGTTAGTTTTACAGACTTTCCTTAAAATATCTCTGGAACATTAAATTTTTGCGAAAATTTGTCTTAAAGTGTCTCTTGTGAAGGTCTGTGTTTCAGAATTCATTTTGGGTGTTCATGAACATTTAATAAATGCATTTATCCACGTTACTAATTAAACTATTGAAAGAGGAAGCAATTAAATATCAAACTTTGCGTTTGTTTTTTGGGTTATTGCGTAAAATAAAATGCATAACAGTTCAAAATCTTGTCCTAATATCACGACCTATGACTTATTTTGAATATTAATTGTTCTCCTCTAATCATCAATCTAATTTACATATTTATGTGTGGTGTGATGGCCGAGTGGTAGTGATATGGCATCGGAATTGAATCTATGGAAGTTCAACCCTCGGCAGCGTTCAACAGTTTTTCGCATTTTTTATTTCTTTTTTCTAATTATTTTCCTGATTACAAATTTAATCAGACAAATCTGAAAATTTCAGCTTTTTTGTGTTTCAGCCAAAAATCATCTTGAATAGCTCATTTGAAAGATCTTTTCGTGCTGATTCGTCTCATATAGGTCTTATGGCACCAAATTGCTCCATTCAAAAAACGGTCGATTTTCAGCATGATGCTGAAATCGTACGAATCTGATAATTCAGGATCTGAATCCCCCGTGTTTGGTTACCCCATAAACCAAATTTCAGCTCTCAACTCTAAAATTCGTCGTTTCAGCCTCAACCCAAGTATAGCCGATACGGAATACGCCTGCGCATAAGCTTTAAATTAAGCTCTTAAAATCTATAACCACTACTTATGTTGTAGTGTTATCTTATTTGATAAATAAAGTCCTTTTTACCATTTTATCATATTCAATTTTAAAGTAATACAATTAATAATCCGCATATATGCACAAAGTACGCAGATAACAACTAATGCATTTTATTTTACGCAATAACCAAAAAACGCAAAGTTTGATTTCTAATTGCTTCCTTGTTCTCATCTAATCATCAATCTAATTTGCGTATTCAAATGTGGGTCTGTGGCCGCGTGGTAGTGATGTGGTTTCTGAATAGAATCTATGAAAGTTCTATGCTCATCAGTTGTTAAACCTTTTTTCAATTATTATCCTGAGCACGTATGCAAAAATGTATTTATCTGTTAAATAGTGATGGAAGATTATGGTTAAATTACTTTTACGAGAGAATTCAAATAAGTGTATGTAGGGAATAGCATTTTAATACAAAATGGATTGTAAAATAATTATAATCAACTGTAAAGGGAAACTAATCAATGATTTTCCATCATAGTTTAACGGATAAATACGTTATTGCGCCGTCATTTTTCATTTTCATTTGGCATGCGATTCTGGAAACCACAAAAAAGTTCAGGATATTTTTGTTGACTGAAAAATTAGATAAATTTAAATTTTCGTACATAATCCATTTAAAAAGCGCGATAAACTTACAAATATCGTAGTAATAGAGTGTTCCAAGCACAGTTGATTTGCCATTGAACCAATCATCTAAAAATTCACTATTTTCTTGTTTATAATAATAATGATTATTATTATTATCAAAATCTATATATGAAAGGTTTGATTTGATCATTTTTGAATTATTTTCCATGGTCTCATAGATAAAATGAAACAAATATTCAATTTACGTGAATAATTTCTCTGTTTTTCATTATATTTCTTCAAAATTTCTAGATCACGTCAGATTTATTACTTTTATTTTTTATAAAAATAAAATTGGAATTGTCATTTTTTCAGATTTGGATAATACTTTATTCATAATTGGAATTTTTGATGCAAATTCCACCGAAAAATAGTGTTATTCATATTTTTATAAGGAATATGGTTTAAAGTTATTAAATATTTTGAATTTTATTATTGTTTTATTGTCCTTTCCAGATATCGGTGACTAGTGGAAGAGGAAAAAATTAGAATAAAATGAGGTTCTCGTTTGGACGGCCTCATCAATGTGTTTTGTCTCAAAAAAAATCGATAACACACATTGAAGAGGATTAGACGAAAAAGTCGTTTGTGGCCGTCCATCTGGGAATATAATTTTTTCTTCTTTTTTTTGTTCTTCCATTAGGCACCGATTTCTGAAAAAGACAATAATAAAAAAACCGTATTTGGTGGCTTGTCATATTAACGAACGTCTTTCTAGTCACATTCTAACCAATCAAAAACCGTCGATTTCATAACCACGTCATCCCTATGTTACATTTTTATGATATTTAAGTAAGTGTTTTACTAATTTCCACCCGGAGCTTTTGAAGACTTTATATAGTTACGGAGTTGACGACACTTGATGAATAATAGATTTATTATACAGGTACAGGTAGCACTCCAACTTGTATGGTAATAAAATGAGCTCAGTAAGCATGATCAAATATAAATTTTTAAAAAGATATTAATCGTTTTAGATAGTTTAAGGCATTCTTTATTAAATTTTAGTAACAACTTTTTTGTTATAAAGACGTAAAAATTTCCACACATGTCTAAATATCGACGAAATCGTTGTTTCGATTTGGCGTGCAGGTAGTAAGGAATAGATCGGTATTGACTGGTTGGGCTACATATTTATAGTAAAATATCTGGGCCATACGTGACGTGGCATACGTAACTATTATTTAAAAGTTAAGAGGTCACTCGGTGGCCTATTAGTAAGCTTAAAGAAAAATTAATGATAAACCGGTAAATTTACAATTTTCGATTACGTTCTTGATCGACACAAAAATTATTCTTTCAAATTTGAACAACATACCTCGTCCACAAATTGTGCATTTCCAGTTTGCCCAAAGACATTTCACGCAAATTTGTTGAAGATAATATCGTTTACCATCGATTGAAATCTGAAGAAAAAATGAGTTTAAAATTTAATTGAACCTTTGTACAAGACACGTTCATACTTTAGAAAATCGGAATTTGACTACGTAATGTAAATAATATTATTCGCTATACAAATATAATTTATCGAATTAGAAAAATAATTCCTTTTATGATAATAAGTCCATAATATTGCCTATTTTGTTTATTAATAATAATACATAATATATTATGGATAATAGTTCTATTAGATTCATTTTTTAGAATAGTATTGTCGTGGTGTAGGTTGATGAAAAATTAGGAGTAAAGAAGCATACCGAAAGAAAAGATGGTCTCGCTTGGGCTGGTGTAGATTTAATTTGCAATTTGTTTATTATTTCGCATTTCTTTTTTCATCACACTTTTGTTTTATATTGTTTTCTCTTACTAAATTGGTTGTTACATCAACATAATAATTATTATTATAAAAATTTTAGGTATAATTTATTATATTTAGGATCGAAATAATAAACAAATTGCAAATTAAATCTACACCAGCCCAAGCGAGACCATCTTTTTTTCGGTATGCTCCTTTACCCCTAATTTTTCATTAACCTACACCACGACAATAATTATTTTATTTTATGATACTGTAGTTTATTAACTATTTTCTTTTAGCACGCTAATTGAATATATAAAAATAAGGGCTCAGAAAAGTTATTAAAACCAAAAATTTCGTAAAAATTTACAGCACCAGAGACTTTTAAGTAAATCCTCAAAAAGTAACGTGAAAATTAATTGTAATGATATTATGTTGTGATACTGTAGTGTATTAAGTATGAAATTAATTTATTGTCGTGGTGTAGGTTGATGAAAAATTAGGGGTAAAGGAGCATACCCCAAAAAAAGATGGTCTCGCTTGGGCTGCTGTAGATTTAATTTGCAATTTGTTTATTATTTCGCATTTTTTCATCACAAGTTTGTTTTCTCTTACTAAATTGGTTGTTAAATCAACATAATAATAATTATTATAAAAATTTTAGGTATAATTTATTATATTTAGGGTCGAAATAATAAACAATCTGCAAATTAAATCTACACCAGCCCAAGCGAGACCATCTTTTTTTTCGGTATGCTCCTTTACCCCTAATTTTTCATCAACCTACACCACGACAATATGTGAAACTTAAAAATTTTTTACATTCAATTTAAAACACTTTAAATCTTATCATCTCATATATAATAGCACTTGGGGATGAAAGAAATGAAAATGGAAAAAAGGGCGAAAAAAGGGAATAGCTATATTATATTGTCCTTTTCAGAGATCGATGCCTAATGGAAGAGCAAAAAATTAGGGGCGGAGAAAAGGTCTTGTTTAGACAGTCACACGGCCAGTAAGGCCATCGAATCTCTTCCTCTTTTGTTTCTCTTCAATATTTGTTATCTATTTTTTGTTTATTATTTGATGACAAGAAATGAAAAGTTTAATTTAAAAATGAAAATGGATGAAATAAAAATATTGATGAGAAACAAAAGAGGAAGAGATTCGATGGCCTCAGTGGCCGTGTGGCTGTCTAAACAAGACCTTTTCTCCACCCCTAGTTTTTTGCTCTTCCATTAGGCATCGATCTCTGAAATGAATAATTATGGTTATTAGGTAATTAGATAAAAATTAAAATTCGAATTCTCAAAGCATAGTATTTTAAAAATTTCGTAATAGAGGAAAGGGAACCAGGAGAATATGTTTACCTACAATTTTTCCTATACCCTATTATCCGAGTAAAAAATTATACAGTCGTCGCCAAATGCATTTGCGATTACCACCGCAAAATGTGGCGCACTTTTTAAATATTATTTTTATAAATTTAATTTTTAGGAAGCAATTAAAAATCAAACATTGCGTTTTTTGGTTATTGCGTAAAATAAAATGCGAAAGTTCAAAATCTTGTCCTAATATCACGACCAATGATTTAATTTGAATATTAATTGTTCTCATCTAATCATCCATCTAATTTACATATATCGTGGTGTTGGTTAATGAAAAATCAGGGGTAAAGGAACATTCCGAATAATAAAATGGTCTCGCTTGGACAGGTGTAGATTTAATTTGCAATTTGTTTATTATTTCGCTTTTTTTCATCCCAATTTTGTTTCATTTTGTTTTCTCTTACTAAATTGGTTGTTAAATCAACATAATAATTATTATAATAAAAATTTTTGTATAATTTATTATATTTAGGATCGAAATAATAAACAAATTGCAAATTAAATCTACACCTGTCCCAGTGAGACCATTTTATTATTCCGAATGCTCCTTTAACCCTGATTTTTCATTAACCTACACCAAGACAATATTTAAATGTGGTTTGATGGCCGAGTGGTAATAGTGTGGATTCTGAATTGAAGCCATGGAAGTTGTAACCTCGGCAGCGTTCACCTGTTCACATTTTGGATTTTGTTGTAATTATTTTCCTCATTAAAATTTAAGCTCTTAATAAAGTTATTTTTACCATTTTATCCTATTCAATTAAAAAGTAATACAATTAATAATCCGCATATATGCACAAAGTACGCAGATAACAACTAATGCATTTTATTTTACGCAATAACCAAAAAACGCAACTTCCAATTTTTATGATTATTTTCTTGTTTAAGCTCGTTCTATACAGTTTCTTGCTTCAATAATTATTATTTTAATAATATTGTTTAGATGTAGTTTCAATCGTGGAATAAATGTGGAAAATAATAATAATCATACAAATTATAGTCGTCGCCAAATTCGATTACCACCGCAAAATGTGGCGCACTTTTTAAATATTATTTTTTCATTTAATTTTTATGATTATTATTATTTTCCACATTTATTACACGATGCAAACAACATCTAAAACATATGCTTCAATGTATTTATGCAAAGGAAGTATAGAACGAGCATAAAGCAGAAAATAATTATAAAAATTAAATGAAAAAATAATATTTAAAAAAGTGCGCCACACTTTGCGGTGCTAATCGCACTTGGCATCGACTATAGTTTGTCATTACAGAAGCTGATGATGGTAATTTAAAAAGAATCAAACTAACACTCTTCCATAATTTATTTTGGCTTACACTTACCTCGGTTTTCGTGTCCGTTTGACATACTGGCGAAACGTAGAATGTCCCATCAATTAATGGATATTTATCATAAACCTGTTTACATAACATATTATAATATCTTTTTAACAGTTTTTCATAATACCTTCAGCTTATCATGACATAATATACATTCAACATGTCTTTGATTATGAGCTCCAAGTGTTTTAAGCAAGCATAGACGGACATCGTCCCCACCTTGTGGACAATCATCTTCCATCTAGCAAAACAACAGAAAATTACTGAAATGATACGAAACCAACCTTTATATGGATTCCATTGAATTTCGATTTGGGTATAACCGAGAGAAGGTTCTCATAATCTGTACGCTTATGAAAGACACTTCCATTGACTCGAACCGTCTCATCTTCGAAATAATATTGTCGATCCACATTGTTCCTCAGCAATTCGTTGTCGACACAGCAGCGAAGCTCAAATTGTGGTCCCATGTCCCTCTTTGGCCATCTTTTCTCAGTGCTGCGCACGGATCCAATCGTGTTCGAGCGTTTGCGGAACTCATCCGAGTCTGCAGTTAATGATAATCAATAAAATGATGAAATATCGAACTCTAACTGGAAGCGGCTGCAATCAACGCGGGACGTAGAAGCATTCTTACTACTTCTATTACTATTTAATTAATGTGAATATTCAACCAGTCTTCGCATGGAAAAAACAACAACAACAATAACAACCGAAATTGCAGAATTCAATGGAAAAGCTTGTTGTTGTTGATGTCCGCGTAGACTGCCGCCCCCCTCCGCGCCAGGCGCCGACATTTCCAACCGAACACCGCGTAAACAACAACAAAGTGTTCGTGGCGAATATATTTGTTTGTCAACATTTTTCCGCGAGTCGTTTTTTTTTCGTGCGCAATATTTTTGAGGGAGGCGAATCAATTTGTGATTAACTCCTTTCAATTGTTTATTCTTGACTCGCTCGCATTTTTTTGCTGATAAATATACACTAGCTGACAAAAGTTTTGTCACAAATGTTTTTTCGGGTTTAACTTTTTTGTGACTTGACCAAATTGGCTGATTTTTTGATATAACAGATTCATATGGTTGTAGATTATTTTACAAATTCCCGCTTGTGATAACGATGATCCGTTTTACAGTGACAAGCGTTTATCGTAAAACGCGTAGCTCAAAGATATTACGCACTTTACTTGCACTGCATTTTTTAATAATTTTTAAAGTTCAATTATATTTTTTTGATAATTTATTGAAAATAGCAGTAATTGGCAACATTTTAGAGATGACTCCATGTAAAGAAACTCCAATTGCCACCCGGCAAGCTGTTATCAATATGAGGGAAAACGGAATGCGTGGTACCGAAATTTCCATGGTAATTTAAACCAAATTTTGCTACTATAACATTTTAAACACTGATTCACATAAAATATCAAAAAATCAGCCAATTTGGTCAAGTCACAAAAAAGTTAAACCCGAAAAAACATTTGTGACAAAACTTTTGTCAGCTAGTGTATATAATATTACTTGATTGGGATGCATTTACCCTGGTGGACCAGTTGGAATTGAAAAAAAACAGAAAGCAGCCCCACGCCAGAGCTAGTAGGTTTTGGGATGATTTCTTTTGAAAAATTTCATTTCGCGCCTATCTTCTCAGTTTCTCATTTTTGACGTTGTCTCTAATAAGCGAGAGAGAGTTGTTTTCACTTGCACTCTCAAAATGTGGCGAGCCTGCAGACTCGTTGGCCATGAAGCCAACTAATCCGAGCTGTGGTGTGTGATAAAGGTGTTGGGGTTTGAGTTTGTGCTCTCGGGTGAGCCCTTCAACGTCTGACTGGTCAGCGTCAGGAAACACCCCACCTCCAGTTTACCCGCCTTCAGTTACGTGAGTTATAGGAGCTATCAGGTGGACTAGAGGAATGGTTCAACCCGACACAGCCTTTCCTTTCACGACCCATCAGGTCACGCAATTCCTCGTGATAGATGATCGCAACAGGATCGAAGTCGGTTAAAGCCCAAGAGCATTGTGAGATGATAGATGCTGAACGTGGCCCTCGGACCGCCGCAACGACGTCCCTAACGCTCCCTAGAAGATGGTAGTTTTGCCTCAAAAATAAAATGAGCATAGAAGTCCAAAGCTCTTTTTTTACATTTGCACGCCAACTGGAAATAACAATTTACGCGATTTTAAGCGTACCTAAAAATTTCCGTTCCTTTTCTAACAAAAAATGTTTCACTATAATTTTACTATGTTTATCTTAAACTAACTAAAAATATTAAAATCTAACCCCAAAGTTAGATATGAGCATGTTTACTGAGCTCATTATATTACCATACCAGTTGGCGGGAATTTGTAAAATAATCTACAACCATATGAATCTATCATATCAAAAAATCAGCCAATTTGGTCAAGTCACAAAAAAGTTAAACCCGAAAAAACATTTGTGACAAAACTTTTGTCAGCTAGTATATATGTCATCCGCAATAGAATGTTGGATGATGCTTACATCCGTTTTTTAATAGCACTCGCTATAATGTTAGGAAAAATTAGGAACATTAATAATAAAAAATTATAAAATCGAAGTGAAAAAATGAAAAATGGTGTCTAATTGCTTCCTTTTATTTCGAATTCTGGGTTTTTGATTTTGAAATCGTTAATTTTTAGATTCTTCGATTAAATTTCTCGTTTAAAACTCTGAAAATATAGTTTTTTAGAGTCTAAATTATTAATTTCTTGCATTCAATCCTCAATTATGTTTTTTGGAAATTTGCTATATCACCTATTGGAATAATATAGGATGTTATTAAATCTAGGAAAAACGGAAATTGCTCCCGTCGGAAAATAAAATCCATTTCCGCAAAAGAAATCACGGATTATTACACCATAGAATTTAAAATTTCGATTTTTTGCATTTTTATAGACTATTTCAAAATTTTTGACGGCTGCGTTGCGAACCGCTGCGCAGTAAAACCATTATAAATTGAGAGACACAAAGACAACTCTCTATTTTTATAATTTTCGCAACGCAGCCGTCAAAATCTTTGAAATAGTCTATATAAAAAAAAACTTAAAAAATCAAAGATCTCAAAAGAATCGAACCAACATAGATTTTTCGTGAATCAAATCATCTACCAGGTATACTACGCATCCCTTTTGTTTTAATTAATTAATCCGTTGAAGTTTGAGGAAGTATTTTAAATTCTATGGTGTAATAATCCGTGATTTCTTTTGCGGAAAGGATTTTATTTTCCGACGGGAGCAATTTCCGCTTTTCCTAGATTTAATAACATCCATAATATAAACTTCACTCATATCTTTTCAATTATTTAGGTATTTCTAAATCATAATTCGCCAAAGATTGTTTCTTTTAAGCTTTTATAGAACATTATTCTAATCTTTTTTTTTCAAATTTCAGACAACATGGATTACGAAATGTTTGGATAATCACAGATTAATCAATACTCCGCATATTAATATTAAATTAATTACGAAATGTATTCTTTAAAACGTACCGCATGATTTTTTGCGATCACGAAACTGATAAAACGAAGAATTCTGTTGCTGCGGTATTGCGGGATAATCCATCAACATATTTATCCTGAAAAATCAATGGTATGAGCTAAAAGCAAGTAGAAAATGAGCGATCGATAATAAGAATAGAAAAACAAGACTGAAAATTGGTCGATGGTGTGTTTTTCTGCGTGTTGTTGACGATGAAGCAAATAGAAAAACAACGCAAAAACAACTCAAAAATACCAATATATAAAAGGATGGATTTGAGAATGACTACGGTATTCGGCTGAAAATAACAACAAAAATAACATAAAGAGGCGGGGTGGAATCTAAAAGAGACGGAGAGCTATTGATTCGTCGGTACATTCGATTTGTTTACAGACCGCGTCCACGGGTTCTTCATTCGATTTATTGTGATAAAGTGCTATTTAATGACTACGAATAAAGGTCATTTTGTTTTAGAATGGTCGATGGTTGATAAATTCAAATTCTCATGCGAGAGCTCTCGCGCAGTTTTAAAACAAAATCTCTTTCACTTTGTTCTGCAAATAAAATTGTCTAGACGGGGTGCAATGTAAATAAACAACAATGTACCTAATCAATTTCATAACAGCTGTGACAGCAAAAGGAAACAAATGATAACAAAATAAGCAACCGGTTTATCGCTGTGTGCAATAATCGATGTGCAACTCGTATTTTAAGCTCTTTGTTTTGTTGGTGTCCAGCCCCACCCACTCGCATTTATTAATGACTTGATAGCCGCCATGCGAGACGGCAAGATTTGTCTGGCCCTGATATCCTATTGTGAACGAAAGTGAATATGGTATACTAAACTGGTTAGAATATAAACAATAACAACAACAACATTGACATGTAAAATAACCCATAAAGGAAGAATGGACATTCGCAAAAACTAAATTGTTGTTGCACGTTATAATCCGGTTTATATATAACAATTTGAACTTGTTTTTTACCAAGATTCAATTGAATACACTAATGAGAAAATAAAGTAAATTTTATAATTGGAAATAAAGATTTTCCGATTTGTAATTGTGCCTCAAATTTTTTGCGTCTGTTTTAACGAAAAATTGTATTACAACTGTTGTGACCGAAGGTACACGCCAAATGGAAATAGGGAATTGGCAAATTTTAAAGACATTCCATTAAAATTGTCACTATCGTGAAGCTTATGCAACTATATCCTCTCTCGAAGTATATCATTTGCCTATTGTTGAATTGTACTATATTGAATTGTATTTCCACAAATTATTGAATGTTATTATTAGTAATCGAATTTTATTATCGAATGTATCATTTAATCGAGTATTTCCTAACGTGACATGATTGTGCTCTATATAAGCATTGCATGAAAAATAAAGATCAGTCTGACAAATATTCTTAACTGCGAACGGTGACAAAAATTCGCAACCAGTTTTTACGTCAACATTACAAGTTTCCCGTAAACTATACCCAGGAATTTAGATTTTCACAATATATTAATTTTAAATAACTTTTCTGAGCTCCTGTTATGAATTTATTTGGCGTGGCGCACTCTTTACTAGTCACTGTTGAAACCGACCACAATAAAGAATAACTGACTAGGGAATGGTCTGCATAGTGTTCGGAGTTACAGGATGTGACATATATCATTAGAAAGAGAAAAAAATCTACTTTCTAAATATAAAAAGAGTTTCTGCAACGGCCACTGCTATCTCGAAAAAATTGCGTCTGAAAATTTACTACGAAAAGGGCACTCAAATCCCCGCGTCGCAGCCACGAGGAGGTCAGTTTCATATACGCAAAGTTGAGGGGAAGATTTCGATGGCAGCGTAGTGTAGGCGGTAAGAGGGATGGGCGAGGAGTCTCTGCATTTTGCGATGGACGGTGGCGTGACTGTGTTTTGCACGAAATTGTTATCAAACACGTGCAAAACTGCCGCCAGAACATTCAATTCAAACCGAAAAAGTAACCAAAGTTTCATCAAAATTACACGAAGCGTCCTCACTCCAAAAAACAACATCAAATTTTAACAAAGATTGATGACGTGTTTACGCTAAATAACAGGATGAGTCTGTCTTCATGCAAAAATCACCTCGCGTCCTAACAGGAGCACTCTTCGTGCAAAACACAGTCACGCCACCGTCAAGCGCAAAGTGCAGAGAGTGTAGGTACCATCAGCAGTCAACAGATCGTAACAACAATTTAACTAGGCTTATCTTAAACTATCTAAAACTATTAATATCTTTCCAAAAAGTTAGATTTTGTCACGTTTACTGAGATCATTACCAGTTCAGTTGGCGTGCTTGGGATACCGTAGAAGGTTGGTTCAGTCACAACCTGAAAAGGACGATGGCTTTCTTATATTACATCAAAGTTGGGTAATAAAGGTGATAAATTTCCCAGTGCGTTCAGATGCTCTTCGTTTAATTCTGCTGGTCGTACTCTTTGAGACGTGATTTTTGCCTCCTCGATAGTTCATTTCTGTTGTGGTGAGCACTTGATCACTATTACACTCTTCATCTTCAGAAGTGCCACAGATATTTTATTTCCCAAACGTGGGCATTTGTCATAATTATTTGGTATTTAAACCATTCCTATTTTTATTATAATTGTTCTAGTTCTTATTCTTCTCTTAATATTATTTTAATAGTATTCCCCTGTCCTATCCCCACACTTTAATAAATAATATATCTTATACTATTTAAGATTATTGTCGTGGTGTAGGTTAATGAAAAATTAGGGGTAAAGGAGCATACCGAAAAAAAGATGGTCTCGCTTGGGCTGGTGTAGATTTAATTTGCAATTTTTTTATTATTTTGATCCTAAATATAATAAATTATACAAAAAATTTTATAATAATGATTATTATGTTGATTTAACAACCAATTTAGTAAGAGAAAACAAAATGAAACAAAATTGTGATGAAAAAAGCGAAATAATAAACAAATTGCAAATTAAATCTACACCAGCCCAAGCGAGACCTTCTTTTTTTTCGGTATGCTCCTTTACTCCTAATTTTTCATCAACCTACACCACAACAATATAAAAATAAAAATAATAATAATAATCATCATAAAAATTAAATGAAAAAATATTTTTTTAAAAAGTGCGCCACATTTTGCGGTGTTCTCTGCACTTTGCGCTTGACGGTGGCGTGACTGTGTTTTGCACGAAAAGTGCTTCTGTAAGGACGCGAGGTGATTTTTGCATGAAAACAGACTCATCCTGTTATATAGCCTTACCACGTCATCAATCTTTGTTAAAATGTAATTTTTTTTTGTAATTTTGATGAAACTTTGGTTACTTTTTCGGTTTGAATTGAATGTTCTGGCGGCAGTTTTGCACGTGTTTTGATAACAATTTCATGCAAAACACAGTCACGCCACCGTCAAGCGCAAAGTGCAGAGTTAATCGCATTTGGCGACGACTATATAATAACAAAAAATATTAAAAGAAAAAATGATTGACTTGTCTGCATGCCAAATTGAAATATTTTTTTTTTGATTTTCCGATTTCTAAGATTTTAAGTGTGTTAACGTGTTTACGATCTTTTTTTGAAAACACTGTTCACTATAATTTAACTAACTAGGGTAACTAGTGTCTAATTTAACAAACTCATTTTTGAATCCAGAAGGTTTCGGGCTGAAACTTTGCATGGTGATAGCTGAGGAAATTTTATTAGTGCACAAGCTTGTCTTAAACTATCTAAAATTATTAAAATCTTGCCTCAAAGTTAGATTTGAGCGAATTAAACTATCTAAAATTAATAATATCTTGCCGCAAAGTTGGATTTGAGCACGTTTACTGATTGTGAGGTTATTTTAATAGCATACCAGTTGGCGTGCTTGGGATACCGTAAAAGTTCGCTTCAATCACAAGCTTTATCTCTTTCACTACCTTTTGGGACCGCTATTAAACCTACACAATTATTATATATATTGGGTTGAGGAATAAGTTTTATTATATATCAATTATTTATTCGTCGTTACTGTGTACGACTTCCTACAACCTCTCGATCCATTTGTCGATGCCGTTCCGCCAAAAATCACCCGGTCTGGTGTCGAAGAATTTGTTGAGCCAGTTTTTGAGGTCTCATTTGGTTTGACAGAGAGCAGAAAAGGTAAAAATATTTATTTTAACATAAAATCAAGAAATTGATAGAACCTTGCAGTTTTTTGTGAACCAACCCTTAATTATATTTTGTTTATTTTAACATAAAATTTAAAATATATTTATTTTATTATTAATTTCAGCGATCGATGCCTAATGGAAGAGCAAAAAATTATGAGCGGGGGAAAAGGTCTTGTTTAGACAGCCAAACGGCCATTAAGGCCATCGAATCTCTTCCTCTTTTGTTTGTCATCAATATTTTTATTTCATCCATTTACATTTTTAAATTAAACTTTTCATTTATTATCATCAAAAAATAGATAACAAAAATTGATGAGAAACAAAAGAGGAAGAGACGTGATGGCCTTAATGGCCGTGTGGATGCCTAAACAAGACCTTTTCTCCGCCCCTAATTTTTTGCTCTTCCATTAGGCATCGATCTCTGAAATGAATAATAAAATAAATATATTTTAAAATTTATTTTAAAATAAACAAAATATTTATTTTAACATAAAATCAAGAAATTGATAGAACCTTGCAGTTTTTTGTGAACCAACCCTTAATTTTTAACCTCAAAATTCGAACGAATAGCTAACGCTACTTCATAAGCATCAGAAATTATTTTTGCACTTGTTTTAAGTATTCTAGTCATTTTTCACCAAGGTAAATTGGAAATATTCACGTGAAGCGCTTAAATCTTCAAAAATCATCATTTTCATTTGGCCTGTGATCATAAATTCAGAACCAAATGTGTCGTTTTAATATTTCGCAATATCCATCCCTTATTGGCAATTAAAATCGATCGAATTGAGAACGGCAGGTTTTCAAAAAACAAAACACATTTAATAAACTTTTTGCAACTCTCCCACTGGTATCAACTTACCTCACTCGCTGCAAGATCATCATGTCTTATCACATAACAAGTGCTCTTTTATCGATATTTCATTCCCCATCTATCAATATCGACTGGCAGAGCACATGGAGTGCATCAAAAAACGCTAAACAAAATGCTTTGATCCAGTTCGTCGAGCTATGCGTATCTGGATCGCCTCGTTGATCTTTTACTCATTGGTATTCGCGTTTTGCGAGCTCCTACGCTTACTAGTGAACCGCGCGTTTAGTAATCCACAGCGACTCAGTGCTCAGCTCCTGCTAGAGGTAAGGCGTTGAGTTGACGACACTGATTCTGCTATTCTAGTTCATCGGCACACTGCAAATATGCGTTCCGATGTTCGATGTTGGCACGATTTTGGACAATTATGGTCTTTTCGGCGTGTTCATCGAAATCACTTTGATAGAGCTCGCAAATTGTTATTTTCAGCGAGACGCCATTGCTTCACCATGCCCGTTGGTAGGCGCTCCAGGTTATTAGGTGTTACAAGGAGTGATATTAAGGTGACTAATTGTTATCGTAAGGGGAAGGCGATTCGTCGAGCTGTTTACGTATTCATTAGTCAATTGTTAGCAGGTAAATTTCTTCGAATTTTAAGTTTGCTGCAGAATGAGAGAGTAGAGATGAACGAAAAAACTTTGTGTTGTGCTTTAGCCTATTATTAATATTAGCCAGGATACTTACTTACTTTGGAGTTCGAATCAACCGCCCAAGCGATTGCGAACTATCTTCCTCCATCTCGACCGATTCTCGCCAATGTAGACCACGTCGTTTTCTTCTGGAGCATTCCCAATCTTCTTCTTCCGGATGTGAATGTCCTTGATTCATGGTCCACAAATTCGGCAACCCGCTCTTTGGCCCGCTTGTCCCAACTGTCTTTGGGTCGGCCTATCGATCTCGGAGATCATTCCGTGACAGTCCTCGTCCATCGGCAGTCGAGCGACGTGACCGGGCCACTGTAATTTCCGGAAATCGACAATCGTGGCGAGTTGCATTCAGGGAACGTTGGAGTCGGCAGATCTGGTCGCGAGTCCATGTTTTTTTGAGCCATATAGCATGGTGGGCAGCACATTCTGAGAAATCAGCTCGCTGTCGAGCATCGGGAGCAGAGGTTTGCATTTTGAGAACGCTGACCAAGCAGAATTAATTGATCCTTCGCGTGAAGAATATGTAACTACTGAGAATGGAATGAAGATTTTTCTTGCTGCGGTGGAGCGTGATCATATTATTTGTTGTATTATTTTTATTTTGATTATCCAGTTCTAGTTTATCAAAATAAAAAATAATCTTCATATCAGCCCTACACAATGCCGGACTACCTCGGAGTCTCATCACAGCGATCAAATCGACCATTCACGGTGGAACCGCTAAAATCAATGTACATGGAGACACCATCGACATCCCGCTCAGGCGAGGAGTTCGCCAAGGTGACACGTCGTCGCCGACGCTTTTCTCATTTGCCCTTCAAGCCATTATCGACGAAGCTGATAGCCAACTGCCTGATGAAACTGGAATACCGGTTGATGGTAATTATTTAAGACGACTTGAATTTGCCGACGATGTTCTCATTATCGGCAGCTCATCCGATGAAATTGAAAACAGGCTCGACGCTATTAGGAAGACAAGCATTCGACACGGCTTAGAGATAAACACGAGCAAAACGGTTATTATGCGCAATAGCTATGTAGATAAAGGGGATATCTACTCTAACGGCACAAAGTGTCCCAACTCCCACGGAACCCGATATCTGGGAAGCTGGATAAGTACCGATGGCTCACTCGATGAAGAAATAACGAGACGCTGCAAAGCTGCATGGACGTCATTCTCCAAATGTAGACCACTTCTGGCTCATTTGGACAGAAGAAGAATCAAAGAACTCATCCAACAGAATGTCGTTCCGGCTCTCTTGTATGGGTGCGAAAGTTGGTCCATTTTGAAGAAGGACAGAGGTCGACTACAACGTTGTGCAGATTCGATTTGTTTCTATGCCGGGTGCGACGATTTTGACGTGGTTGTCATTGTGGATAAGAAGAAGATGAAATGGGGCCCTTTTTGGTATAGACAAGGGCAGAAAAGCAAAACAACATTTTTAATGCGTCAATCATCAGCTGATGCATGATGCATCATAACCCGCTGATAATTTCATCACACATTTCATATTTTACGTTTTTAGTTCACTTTAAGTGTGACAGTCAATTTACTAGGTGAGATGCTTAAGTTAACATGGATTTCAACTATTTGCAAACAATTTACCAACTCAAACAGTTGTATTAGGCAATTTTAATTTCTAATTTACTTTTTTATGTTTCCAGTAAACAATTTTAACAAACATAAAATTCAGCATATCTCTCCTACTTCGTAGCACGATGTTTCTGGCGCTTACGAATTCATCCAGTTCATGAAGAGATGCTCATGCAAGATACATGCAACTCAGATTTGGCGGTAAATTTTTCTTTTTACAAGCTATAGTTGGTTTTACTGCACGCCAAATGAAAATTGAAATATTCTCATTTTTAAACTGGCCTTATGAAATTTCACGTAAATATTCATTTATCAATCTTACGCGAATAGAGCACATTTGATCAAATAATGTATTTGAATGAATCGATCTTAAAATGGTCAAATTTTATTGGAATATGAATACACGCCAAATGGAAATAACAATTTTCTGTTTTTATGCCCTTCCTAATAAGTTTACGCGTACATTACAAAAACCGATTTTATGCCAGTTTCTCATATTTTTCTTAAATTATCGAGAAATATTAGTTTCTCCACAAAATTTTTAATTCCAGCACGCTTGTGGAGCTCGTTTTATAGGAATTCCAATTGGCGTGTGAATATAAACCACATTCTTTGAGCTTCCATCTTGATGATTGCAATTGGCGTGGAGATAGTACTTACTTTTAAGACTAAACGCTTATTATGATCTTTTTATGATTTATTTTTTTTAATGACGTGAATTGTGAATCTATCAATGGTATTAAATTATGAAACAACAGCTCAAAAACGTGGCCTTGTAAATTTTAGGCCATTAATTGGGGTCGAATTTAATATCTTTCTTAATGAATATTTTAATATCTTTCTTTTTCTTCTTGATTTCTTAATGATTTTCTTAACTTCTTGATTTCTTAAAATTTAGAAATATAGAGGATTGTAGCATTATTTTGTGAAATAATAACTATTATTACATCAAGAAAGCACATAAAATCACACAATAAAATCGAAAAATTAAGTGGCCTAAAATTTACAAGGCCACACTTTTCTCCTGATTTTGCCATTTGCTCATGAGCTTATGTGTTGTTTAACACCATTGATATTTTTTTCAATTAACCCGAGATTGTGAGATCAAAAAGTTAATTCTTATTAAAGGTGGCACTAACAACAGGATGTCTCGTCGAGGGAGCCGCAACGTTCATTGCAAAAGCTTTCGAGAAGTTCGCTGAAAACCACTACGACGGCGATGAGACGTCATTTACTCTTGCCAATTGTGCATTCAGTGGGCTATTGTGCGCACTCGGTAATAAACAGTCAAAATCGAGTTGGTTAATTAACAATTTAGGCATTAACTACACCGGAATGTACGCGAATCCGATCGTCGCCTGGGCTTGCACATTTAATTGCCTTGGTGCGTCCCACATCGGCCACCTTGTGGTTTACTGGCTGAGCCCAATCATCGCCTGGTACATTGGGGAGATGGTGTTTGGTGTTGATGAGGTTTTAATCGAAGATGAGCCGGAACAATGCGACGCCAAGAATAAAACCGAATAGGAACGTTTATTCAAATAAATAGGTATTTACAAACACGTTTAGATTTATTTAGATTGCCTTATATCGACTGTCCTCTGTTTCATCATCGCTTTTCTTTTGCGCTTTAGTTTCTCATTCATTTCTATTTCCATTTTCGTTAGGTCTTTTTCGAAATGAATATATCTCAACATTTCGATGTATATAGAATAAAGTTTATTAATTACCTAATATATCCTAATGAAATCAACATTTTCTTCGTGCTTAAATTCTTTTTAGATCCAATATACGTCGCTTTATTCATTTCAACACCACAACCGTATTCGCTAATTTCACCTTGAATTGATTCAATTTCTCATAATAAAGTCAATTTTCATTACCAACTATAAAGAATCCATTATTCAATTCAACCCATACACGGTTTCCTTTTATCCTCTTCATTAAAGTTTCGATCGGATTCATCTGTTTGTATAAACGGCCAATTTTAACTTATCCAATAATGGTAATATATGCTTTTATCGAAAGAAAACATGTACATTTCCATAAACGAGTGAAAAAACAATAATTTATTCCATTAGTATTATTATCACACATAAATAAACAACCAACACCAATAAACCAGCAATTTATTTTGAAATAACTTCGATTCGTTGTAAGTTTCTTTGTATTTTAAATAAGATTTGAAAGAAAGATTCTAGCAAAAATGCAATAAACATCGTCAATTCCATCTAGTAAAACTTAGCCTTCTCTTGTTTACTTCTAAAATAATTGAGTAAATTGTAGACATTATGAAGCGACATGGAATATACGTTTTAAACCTGGTTCTGACAGTATATATATATATATGTTGGATTTTCATTTATTAAAAATGGTCGGTACACTGCTTTGAAATACATTTTAAAGCCTTTTTTATTTAATTTTAAATTGTATTATCGTTTTCAACGATCGATGTCGAATGGAAGAGGATAAAAATAGAAAAATTGTAGTCTCGTTTGGACAGTTTCAAATTTTTCTTTAATTCTGATCTATTTATGTTATTTATATCATTTATGGCACACATTTTGTAATAAATCTTTCCTATAGGCTATTTCTAATTTTTTTGACGACGCATTGCGACAATTATAAAAAGAGAGTGTATTTTGTGTCTCTCTATTTATAATGATCGCAATGCGCCGTCAAAAATTTGAAACAGCCGATATTCAATCCGGCATCGATTTTTGAAAATGACAATAATTATCCTTCTTAAAAGCTAAAAAGATTTTACCATATTTTCCTACACTCCTTCCTACTGCTGGGAACACAAAATTACAAAAACAGAAATAAATCTGATTTGATACAGATTATATTAACTAATCAAACTATACTACTACAAGTCCTAGCAGTGAACTTTATAAAAGCGTTTTTTCCATTAATACCATCAAAATACTGTCAGTTTAAAGCGCATATCCCTCTATAACCTGCATCAAAATTGTTGCCGCGAACCACTACGCGGTTAGAAAATTATAACCAAAATTTAATAAAAATAAAATACTCTGTCGCAGTTCTCGGCTGTGACAACAATTCTGATACTGACTACACTTTGCAAAAAAATGCCAAAATAATTGTATAAAACTGACCTTATATAAACGATAGCCACTATTATAATAGATTGTATAACAATAATCGTCATGAATAATGTCGATGATACGCACGACACATTCGTCACTGATTGTGTTCCAGTTTGCCTTTGCGAATTCTCCCTAACGATCCTTACTTCGTTCAAAACGTTTTGCAATAGTGCATTATCTGCACCACCACCGCCACCACCAGAATTTGGCTGAAACAAAATATCTGTTCAAGAATAGAGCAGACAGAAAACACTACCTGGATCTTCTGTTCCATGTTATAAGTTCTCGTAAATATTTCATTCACATACTGTTTCATATCACGAACAGTCTGCGTTAAATCGCGCAACGATTGAATGACTTCGTTCTTTTCATGAGGTTGGAAGCTTCCTCCCACGGCCACTTGCCCACCGCCGGCCGCTGGCTGTGCCGGCGCTGACCCGCCTAGCTGAGCCGCTTGAATCTGTGACAATCTCTGCTCCATATTTTGCATAACTTGGTGAATCGCGTTTTGTGATTCATAAATAAGTCGGAGTTCACGAGCAGTCGCATCTTCGTAATACTTGCTAAATTATTCGTTAACTAACGTAATCGATTCTCAACCAACTTCGCTTCATATTCATCATCTTCCTTAACTTTATCGGGATGTTGCTCTTTGAATCTGAATACAATCGACCTTAACATTAAAGACCGCAAATATGATAAACTTTGCTCTTTCGGCTTCATATTCCTTCATTTGTCTCTCGAACTCCTCGTCGTATTTTTGCTTCTCTTGCTGAGGAATTTCGGTGGCAGCCGGAGCCGGTTTTTGTTGCTCCGCAAAGAGTGAGTATACAGAAAAGTCGAGTATATCATGGTCATCTAACAAATAATGGCACATTAATTAGAAATGTAATAAAGAATCATACCAGCAAGTCCACCAGTGGCCGCTGAAACTCCAAAGTAACCGTTCTTAGGCAAGAAAATGTTCTCCGCTCTACAAAATTTCAACAACTATACTGAATAATCGCAGATTTGGAAATACCTGAGACAGAGTTCGTATCTTGGTACGGCTTGCATTCCATCATCGATATGTACAGTGAGAACATTATTCAAATATTCAATACGAGCGCGCACTGGGAATGGTTTATTACGGAAATCTCGTTGACAGCCTTAACAGAAATTATAGGAAGCAATTACTAAGTATTCATACTTGATAGAATTTGCTGCGATCCATCGGTCTGGTGATCATACGTTCTGGTGCCATCATTTAACATGAGAGCAATTTGAGGATTATTTTTCGCGCCATCGTTGTCAAACGAATCGAAGAACAATCCCATGCCGTTCCAGTAATCATTAGCACCAAACACAGGTCCAATTGATCCCAAGTTCGTCGTGTACCAGATTCCAAGACCATCGGCTCCAATACGGTTTTGACCACCGATTTTCAAAGTAACATCAAGCTAATAAAAACAACTAACAAAATAAAAATGCTTATTTAATACCTGGAAGTTGTCACTCTCAGAGAATTGGCGTTTATTCCAGGCAATTCCTTTTCGACTTCTCATAGACGGAGCAAGACGGAGTTGCTCACCCGATGCAATCGCATCACCAGTCATCTTAAATATTCTATATTAAACAATAATTAACTGAAGCAATTCATACAATCCAGAATGGAATAGAACCATCTCGTTGCGCAAGATTCGGAGCGCGGAATGAATGCTTGTACTCGAACCTAAACATTAAATTTAAAAAAAAATTATATCAATAATTTACTAACTTCTTAAATATAGCACTATTGGCTTGAGCAAATGCCAAACTGATACATATACCAGTAAAAAGCACCGCAAGTCTCGTCCCAGATGCGAACATCTAAACATTACAATAATTTGTTTATAAATTTTGGAAAAATGCGGACAAACACGAAAACAAATCAAAACGTTTTATAACTTATAATAAAATTTAATACGCTCATAGTCTTATTTTAAAAATAATGGAAAACGGAATAAATAAAACAGTGGCCTCTGCAGAGGACAAAACCGTACACGTCAGTCGATGGTGCAGAAATTCGTCGAATGTAATGTTGACGAACATATACACATATTTGTTCCATTAAGTTCTTGTTTATTTTTAGGCCTAATTCGGTACAATTTTTAATCTATTAGATTTACAATGACAATGTCCTACGCCGTAAATTAAATAATTTTTTATGTAAATTCTTGTATTCTATTGATATCTTACACGGAAGAAGAAAATATTGTCTATGAAATTAATATTAAAATCTCATTGGGTGTTTCTTGGACGTGAAACGGTTACTTCAACGATTACAAACAATATCATATATACTTTTACGTTCTCATTGAGTTCCATTTTCAAAAATATTGTATAGTCGTCGCCAAATGCGATTACCACCGCAAAATGTGGCGCACTTTTCAAATATTATTTTTTCTTTAAATTTTTAAGATTATTTCCTTGTTTATGCTCGTTCTATACTGTTATAGCTTAAATAAAAAGAAGAATATGCACACTGGGTCACAGAGTTGTACACCAAAAATGAGACGACCAAGGCGCATATCATGAGACAAGACGCTAATGTGCGAATGCAGTTGTTTTTATTTATTTTTTTAAGTAGGATAACATGATTTTTATTTCATTTTAATGTTATAGGGGTAATATACAAAATGTATGAATTCTGTGTCTAAAAGTTTTTTGCGATCCGACAACTTTTTTTTCTTAATCTCATCTTTGGATGGATATAGGATATATTGGCTAATCTGCATGTTGTGTCATAATTTGCTCATATTAAAGAGCGTCCAATTTTGTACTAATTGTTAAAATTTTGTTGATTTTCACAGCATCTTGAATTATTTATCAATGTTTTTGTAGATCACACTTTATTGAGTTTTCATTACAAATTGCTTACTTTTAATTGAATATTTATTTAGATTGGAAGGGAAATTATGACAACGTCCTAGATAGTGGTTGATCACTGGAATAGTCGGAAATATAAACTTCTAGATAGTTAAGGAAGTGATGTAACGATCAGGAACAAAGGAAACAGTATGTGACTGTTAAGAATTAATATAGATTGATTAAATATTAATTTAGGTTGTAAGAGAAGATATGACAACGTCCTAGATAGTGGTTGATCACTGGAATTGAAGGAAATATAAACTTCTAGATAGTTAAGGAAGTGATGTAACGATCAGGAACAAAGGAACCAGTATGTGACTGTTAAGAATTAATATAGATTGATTAAATATTAATTTAGGTTGTAAGAGAAGATATGACAACGTCCTAGATAGTGGTTGATCACTGGAATTGAAGGAAATATAAACTTCTAGATAGTTAAGGAAGTGATGTAACGATCAGGAACAAAGGAACCAGTATGTGACTGTTAAGAATTAATATAGATTGATTAAATATTAATTTAGGTTGTAAGAGAAGATATGACAACGTCCTAGATAGTGGTTGATCACTGGAATTGAAGGAAATATAAACTTCTAGATAGTTAAGGAAGTGATGTAACGATCAGGAACAAAGGAACCAGTATGTGACTGTTAAGAATTAATATAGATTGATTAAATATTAATTTAGGTTGTAAGAGAAGATATGACAACGTCCTAGATAGTGGTTGATCACTGGAATTGAAGGAAATATAAACTTCTAGATAGTTAAGGAAGTGATGTAACGATCAGGAACAAAGGAACCAGTATGTGACTGTTAAGAATTAATATAGATTGATTAAATATTAATTTAGGTTGTAAGAGAAGATATGACAACGTCCTAGATAGTGGTTGATCACTGGAATTGAAGGAAATATAAACTTCTAGATAGTTAAGGAAGTGATGTAACGATCAGGAACAAAGGAACCAGTATGTGACTGTTAAGAATTAATATAGATTGATTAAATATTAATTTAGGTTGTAAGAGAAGATATGACAACGTCCTAGATAGTGGTTGATCACTGGAATTGAAGGAAATATAAACTTCTAGATAGTTAAGGAAGTGATGTAACGATCAGGAACAAAGGAACCAGTATGTGACTGTTAAGAATTAATATAGATTGATTAAATATTAATTTAGGTTGTAAGAGAAGATATGACAACGTCCTAGATAGTGGTTGATCACTGGAATTGAAGGAAATATAAACTTCTAGATAGTTAAGGAAGTGATGTAACGATCAGGAACAAAGGAACCAGTATGTGACTGTTAAGAATTAATATAGATTGATTAAATATTAATTTAGGTTGTAAGAGAAGATATGACAACGTTCTAGATAGTGGTTGATCACTGGAATTGAAGGAAATATAAACTTCTAGATAGTTAAGGAAGTGATGTAACGATCAGGAACAAAGGAAACAGTATGTGACTGTTAAGAATTAATATAGATTGATTAAATATTAATTTAGGTTGTAAGAGAAGATATGACAACGTCCTAGATAGTGGTTGATCACTGGAATTGAAGGAAATGTAAACCTTTTGTTAAAATATTTTTATTATTCTTTTTGTTAATAAATATTTTTTAAATGTTGAATTTGTTGAAATAATATAAGCATAACACATAAGCTTTGCATTCGAATTCTGGAAAAGATTAAATATTTAATGCAACTAGAGTATCCATAAATTTTAGGTCAATAAAAGCAAAATGGAATAATTGTATGAATCATACAAAGGAAGATTTGCGAATGTTTTTGAAGAGAAGGCTAGTAATCACCATTCGTTGGTGATGATGTTTTAATATATTCAGCGAAGTTGTTGGCCCAACGACACCTTACAAAAAAAAATTACGATGAGCCTTGGAAGATCCAATGATGAAAATGGTTCTACGATAATGACCACATAACACATGATCATGTTTATTTATGGGAATTGAAAAGAAACCACAGAGAAGCGTAAAAATATTTATTAACAAAATGAATAATACAAAAAAATTTAAAAAGCTTATATTCCCGACTATTCCGATGATTACCCACTAGCCGGGACGTTGCCACCTCTTCTCTTTTAATCTAAATTAATATTCAATCAATCCACATAATGTTTCCTTTATTCCTGATCGTTACATCACTTCCTTAACTATCTAGAAGTTTATATTTCCGACAATTCCAGTGATCAACCACTATCTAGGACGTTGTCATATCTTCTCTTACAACCTAAATTAATATTTAATCAATCTATATTAATTCTTAACAGTCACATACTGGTTCCTTTGTTCCTGATCGTTACATCACTTCCTTAACTATCTAGAAGTTTATATTTCCTTCAATTCCAGTGATCAACCACTATCTAGGACGTTGTCATATCTTCTCTTACAACCTAAATTAATATTTAATCAATCTATATTAATTCTTAACAGTCACATACTGTTTCCTTTGTTCCTGATCGTTACATCACTTCCTTAACTATCTAGAAGTTTATATTTCCGACTATTCCAGTGATCAACCACTATCTAGGACGTTGTCATATTTTCCCTTCCAATCTAAATTAATATTTAATTAAAAGTAAGCAATTTGTAATGAAAACTCAATAAAGTGTGATCTACAAAAACATTGATAAATAATTCAAGATGCTGTGAAAATCAACAAAATTTTAACAATTAGTACAAAATTGGACGCTCTTTAATATGAGCAAATTATGACACAACATGCAGATTAGCCAATATATCCTATATCCATCCAAAGATGAGATTAAGAAAAAAAAGTTGTCGGATCGCAAAAAAATTTTAGACACAGAATTCATACATTTTGTATATTACCCCTATAACATTAAAATGAAATAAAAATCATGTTATCCTACTTAAAAAAATAAATAAAAATTAACTAATTTAACGCCTTTCCGAGTGGTTCGTCAAATGTGCTCTAGTGACATGTGTGTTATTTGAAAAAAGTGTAACATGATTCTCTGTTGTTCTAACCCAGTGTGAATATGTTATAGATGTTGTTTAAATAGCGGAATAATTGTGGAAAATAATTATAATCATAAAAATTAAATGAAAAAATAATATTTAAAAAAGTGCGCCACATTTTGCGGTGGTAATCGAATTTGGCGACGACTATAATGATTTTCATTAAAATTTTCAAGGAAAATAATAGGGGAGAGGGGACCAACAAGCTACCTTACGATTTACCTTGTTAGACACATAATAAAATTAATACTTTATTAAAAAAATAAATATATACATATTATATAAAAATATAATATATCAATTTACACATAAATTTATGCATAAATAAACAAAAATAATCCTTAGTATTATTGACCACAATTAATTAAGCTCACTGAAATAATACAAAACGTTGGGAAGATTTGGTCCAATCATATTTATTAACCCTGTAACAATTATTAAATTATGAATTAATTCTGAAAAAAAATACTTTGAAATTTGCTTCTGAATTCCTCAGTTTCAACATAATCTGGATTTAAATGTCGATACATAATATATGGTACAATCTATAATCAATGTTGCATTGAATCAAATAATAATTTCAATAAATTGACTCTTTGATTCGCAAAAACAAGCCGATTTTCAATTGGAAGCGGCGCTGGCTTGACATCGATATCTCGTCGGAATATTGTATATCCATTTGGTTCCGTCGATTCATCCAGCATTTTCTTGCACTTGTCAAATTCTACCTTAAATAATTCAAATATTATGCGTGTAGGTAGTGTGTCACAAACCCATTCAAATGTTTTATCACATAATAAGTCGCTCGGGCGAAATTTTGCTTTGTACCTCATTTTCGGACACGAATGTATATAATATCCCATGTAATAATAACGAAACTCTGGATTAGTTTGTAATATTTTCCTAGTTAGTTCTATTTCCCTTTAAATAATTGTTATTTATCATTTGCACAATTTTTATGTTCTCGGAATTATAAATATAAGTCAATAGCATAATCATCCTATCGCTAGTGTCTCCAAATACGATTTAGTATCATTTTTAATATTTACTATAACTTATGTTGCAGGCCGTGATTCAGCTATGCAATTGTTCCAGAAATTAAATCTCGTCTATATCATAAAAATATTAACATCTTGCACATTTAATTCAAAATTGTGTTTCACGGATTCAACATTTTCCGAGAACACCAATCAATTGATTTAAACTAACTTTAATGCTGTAAATGTTCCTAGCGATAAAAATGAATAATCTGGATTATAATACATGTACTTTCCCGACAAGCATCTTGGCAAAATATCAATTACACTAACTGCGATTAATTCATCATCCAATAAGAACCAAATATGAAATGATCCCATTTCCATTCTAAAATATCCCACAAATATACAAAAAAATCATCATCGAACAAATCCGACCTTCCCGACTGATTCTTATCATTTTCCAGTGGCGAATCACACAAAAACCTCTTATATGAGGCAAACTTGTTTTCCTTGTCTCCGTGTACCTAAAATAAAAAGAAATCGTATGGCTCTGCTGCCGATAGTGATGGGCGGAATGAAAATAGAAAAATCGGTAATCGAAAGTAAAAATTACGAATCTTGAATTCTCAAGAATTTTCAGATTCTAAAAACGTTATGGTGTAGTTTCTCAAAAAATTTGATCAACAATTTACAATTTCAATATCCAAAACGGGGAGTTTCGCTATAAACATTCAAAATATTGAATCGTGAATTCCGCTCAACACTGCTCTCCTTCTTCTAACCGTTTGCTGATATTTCTTATACAATTGAAACGATTCTTCCATTCTTGATTTTCCTTCCTCGCTGTTCACCGAAACAACTTTTAGCTAAATAAATAATTATTCCACTAAAATATTGATTAACAGTTACAGTCAATTTGTGTTTCCAGTCTTGTTTTGCCTCATTTGTATAAGATTCTATAGTCCTTCTACGAGCTTCTTCCTTTTCCATTCTTTTCTTTTTAAATTCATCTATATCAATTCCACGTTTCTTACAATTCTCTTCAAATCTAGAAAACGCCAATTTAAAAAAGCCAATATAATTTGAAAACCTCCTTCGACGTATTTCCTTCTTTTTCTGCATCACTCGATCGGGATCCTTTTTTGAGGAACCCGTTTCTTCACTCTTCGCAACTTTTTCATTGATCGTTTGGACAACGTCATCATCTCCTACCGAATCTTTAACAGAGCTTCTTGGTTTCTTCCCCGTCGCCAGGTATTCATTCATCTGTCTGAGAACTCTCTTCTGACTTCTAGATAAATAAAACTTTGTCACATCCAACCTGTAGAATCGAAAATATGATATGAAATACAAAATTTCAAGCTTACCGAATTGTATATTGTGGGCAGCAAGTCTTCTCATTCTGGGGTTTGTACAAATATTTACCCGATCTGAAAAAATAGTTCATTTTAATCTTAGCTAACTAGTACTGTAAAACCTCCTCCATCCACGATCCAACAAATGTAAATAATCAGAATTTGATATAATCGCAGCCCAGACTCCTGCAAAAAGGCCAAAAGAAATGATAATCTCTAAGAGTCTGGGGGTTCAATTACTATAATTAACTTAATTCATAATTTTCATGGATGGAGGGGGTTTAAAATAAGAACGGACCCGCTCCAACCAACTTCTAAAAATCGCATAAAGTACTCAAAAGATAATTGATGCGCCCAAACGCCTATAAATATGTTTCTCCGCAAAATTGGTATAAACCAATTATCATCATACCAAACGAAATAGAATTTCCCTTATCTTCATCATCGTTATTCACTACTTCTCCACTATCTCCATCTGATACTTCTCCAGCTTAAATGTTCTAATTCGCAGAGCTTATATAATTCCACACAAACCTGTGTTGTACTTCGATTTGTCTTTATTATGGCAGTAACCGCAGGAGTTGGGTCCCGATTCTCCGCAATATTCCAGAATCGATTCCGGCCTCCTATTCATCTTTAAATAATTTTGTTAGATGTTCGTTTTAAAGATAGAAAATCAATATTCGCCATAAAAAACCATTAATTAAAAACAAACTCTAAATATTTAGCATGAATGTACATTATAATGCGAGTTTCAATTGCAAAGTGATTGGGGAAAAGAAAACTGTGAGGATGATGACTCACTTTACAAAATGAAACTGTTTAAAAAAGAAACTGAAAAGAAAATTGATTACAGGATAAACATACTCTAGAGATATTTCTTTCGACAGATAATCATAATAAACCTTTAAAAATCGTTAGCTAACCTCTGGACCTTTAAATATCTACGAAATTATAGCACGCCAAATGGAATGTTATTATTTTAATATTTTGACAGCGTATTATAATAATACACGTAAATATTCTGATGGAATTAATTTTTCGATATGAAATATATGTCAGTAACTATCTAGAACATTAAAAATATCATAGATTTAATTCATATTGGTTGCTTAAATGCATCTCGGTTGCTATAGTTTTCTGATTTTCCGAATTAATTTGACGTGCCTTCGCATCCAGAAATACGCCATATTCAGAATACATACTTAGCTCAAAAAATTAACCCAAAGGTATGTAAAAAGCTTCACTTTTCCATTTTCGAATCATCTCACGGGCAGCATTAATAAAGTATGAGCATGAGTAAACTTCTATAGAATTTTAAGATTAGTCTAATTTGTGATCACATAATTGTAGCTATCCACAATCTTTAACTTTTATTAACTCGCTTAAATATTAAAATATAAAACCATTCGAAAAACCCAAAATCGCGATGATAAATGTACGCCAACTGAACCAAAAAAAAAGTATTTGGGGAAAAGCTCTACAAAAGACAAAATAATTTGTTTTTCTAGAACACTAGGATACCGTAGTCTTGACAAATATTAATCTAATAACTCTATGAAATACAAAAGATACAAAAATAATTGAAGTATCACACACTTTGATGCATCTAGAAACAAACAACAATAATCTATATAACTTTATTAATGACATTCAACAATTAACATTTTAAAGTTCTACATAAATATTTCCTAACAATCAACTAAACATTTTCAGCGAATCTCTTCTTGGCAATTTCTTCCCTCTTGGCCAACTTGGCAGCCTTTTTCTCCTCTGCTTCCTTTTGTTGCAACATCACTTCAAACCTAGGATCTTTTGGATCCATCCAATAACCAAAGTATTCTTGAATCTCCCTATAAAATCATATTGATCTAATTTCATTTAAAACTTTTGTTAACCGGATCCTCCTTTCGAGTGCCAGTTCCTTTTCATCCTTTTCCTTTTCTTGTTTTATCAAACTAGCATTATACTTGGCGAGTGCATCGGGATACTTCTTCAGATTCTTTTCAAGCTCTGCCAACCTGGCCTCCCTCTTCGCATTGTTTTGTGATTTCAACTTGTTGTAATCATCCATTACAGATTTTAATTCCCTATACATTCCCATTGCTTTCTCTTCTTCAATCTCCTTCAATATTATTTTGAATAGTTTGAATAGATAAGCGAACCTCTTCGGTTGGATAGAGCTCTTCTACCGATACGCCGCTGGCAAGGCCATACTTTCCAAATCTTTCCCTTTTTGCATTCAACTCTCTTTCGTAATCAAACTCGATTGGAGGTATACCTCCCGACGCAATTATCCTATGACGCGGTCTTAAGCTATAATTTATTTATCACAATTTTGGAACCAATCACTACACATACTAACTAATATCCACTTTAGCATTGCTGGAACTTTCGTTTAACGATGAATTGCAACGAATAAAACAAGTTATTCTGGACCCAGCTCGCCGCAACATTTTGGAGCTTATAATATAATTTAATAAAAATAGAAAGAAATGAAGACTTGATAATGCGCTCCACTGATAAACATTTAAGCGAAGACAAACACTTTTCCCATTTATAAAGGAGAAAATACTCACATTCGAAATAATTTATACAAGTATTCTAGACATTTTCAATGATCATATATAAAAAAAAAATAAATTGACAAACATATTATGTTTAAACCATTGTGAGTTGTTAAACGTCAGTTATAGTAAAAAAAAAACACCAATATTTATTGTTGGCGTTCTAATTGTTCAGCCGGAGTATCATCATCACCTTCATTATAAATATTATCAGCCATTTGCCAAACCTTAATACAACAAATATCAAAGTTAATTTTAACAAGATTCACCTGTAAAATATTGTCTTCGGAAACACTGCAAACAACCCAAGGATCATTTGGATTCCACGAAAAGTCACTAATCTTTGCTGTATGACCGCCATGGATGAAGAGCAACTCGGGAGGTCCGTCTTCAGCATCTTCTGGGGTTTGTTCTTCACCAATTTTTGAGAGATCCCATACATGGAGCCGCCTACAACTTATTTTATAAGATCGAAATCATTACAATATTACCTATCAGTTCCGCTGCTCGCCAAAATAGTTTCATTATGCGGGGACCACTGAACTTGGAATATCTCATCTTTGTGTGACTCAAATGAATGTAACTTCAGACGAAGATTACGAAGATCCCACAGAGCAACAGTCTAAAATATCATTTTATGAATGTCTTTAATTCAATAAAGTAACCTTATCAGCACTTCCAGTTGCCAAAATGTATTCCGAATATGGATTGAATGCTAGGCAATTAACTTCTGCGCTATGAGCATTAATATCATGAGCAGGAGATGGCTGGCGAACATCCCATACTAATCTGTACAAAAATAATGTATCAATAAATTTGTAAGCCAACTTACAATTTGTGATCATCTCCAACTGAACCAAATACGGATTCATGGAGAACGTGCCATGCTACATCCTCTACGACAGAGCTATGACCTTTGAAAATTGATTTGGCGTCCAAATAGCCAGCAGTATTTTGATTCGCTTGAATGTCCCAATGGCATACCGTGCAATCATCCGACGCAGATAGAATGTATCCTTCCTTATTAGCGTTCCACGATAAACCATATCCTTCTTTGGTATGCCCTCGTAAACGAATTTGGGGTTTGCACTTGTTATCTTGAGGAATCGAAGGGTGCTTCGTATAATCAAAAATATACACTTCAGCACTAGGCGATTTTGTAGCAATGATAACTGGATTATTTGGCATATGTCTAGCACGATTAACTTCTCCGTCGTGATTTATTTTTATTTCTGGTTCTATTTTTCCGGTTACAGCGCCGAATCCACCAAACTCTCCCTTCTCTGTGTCATAACGAGATGCATCGAACTGAGCATCATCTGTGGGCATTGATAAGCGAGAAATTAAAAGATGGTTTTGCTCATCAGATGTGTGCGTTCCCAAAATAAGACGATGAATAGCGTTATCAGAGTTATCATTCTAAAAAACCGAAATAAATGCATTTTCCAATTTAAGTTTAAAACTTTTTGAACATCAGGAAGCCACTGCACGGTAAGAGATGGCCATTCTAAAGCATGGGTCATGACCATGTCATATAAAAAAGGCGTATTTTTTTTCCATATCTTGTATTCATCATTTATGATCCTATCCTCTGAAGATCCGTCATCCACAGCAGCCATTATTAATCCTGTAACATAAAAAAGTGACTACATTGAAAATAAGCTAATGCCAAAATTTGGACAAAACAATAATATTGTTCAATAAAAAAAATTCAAGAACGCTAGTTCGCGGGCAACGGGTCTCATAGCGAAAACACTCTACCAAACCCATAATCTACTGTATATACATTGAATAAAATTTCATTTGATTATCTTTATTAACTGTACTCTTTGGTTTCATATTGTTACCGAAAACAAACTTATAATCTGAAAATTTCAGATGCAAGAAGAATTATTAGATTTTCTGCGGAATCCCTTCTTACTGTTTTCTGTCACATTTCTACTCGCATTTTGCGTTGTAAGATTTAATGGATTTTAATAAACTTAAAGAGATTTGTAAATGTTTAGGTTGATGGATCTCAGCAATTAGGTGAAGTTGTTGAGTTAGAATTTCAAGCATACAGGCTTCGACAATATGAAGTAAATGGTAATTTTTACGGATCCAAAAATTTCAAAGTGTCATATGAAGCGGTCTCTCTCGATGCAAAGGCAATACGAAAGTAATGGTTTTAATTTGGTTAAAAATAATAATTTAATATCCAGATGTGTTGTAACAACTTGGAGAGAATTGCTCTCAGATGTTGAAGACGTTTGGAGTTTAGGCACTGGAGCAGTACTCATTTTTATTCCCGCAGACCTTGACGTTCTAAACGATGTAGATAGAAAAGTGATTTTTCATATTTTTTTTTTGAAATAATACAATTAAATATTTCCAGGATTTTATGGATTTTGAGAAAAAAATGCTTTCTGTTAGCAGTGAGTTGGCCATCTATGTTTCACCGCTAAACGAAAATGCTGAAACTGTTCTGAATGGTATTATATCGGTATTATTGGCCAAAAATTAATTTGATTATAGATGTAACTTCGAAAAGGCTTTCATCAACAACAGCTTTTCAAACACTGGTGAATTCGATATCCGGTAATACTATTCAGTTGACTTCCAAAGAAATCGAACAAGAACTACCGAAGAATTACAAGCCTCAGAATATTGTCGTATGTTGATTATTATGTTCTGCCCTTTTTTAATGATTTATAGGGACGTTTAACAAGCTCTGAACGTGGCGCTCCTACTATTGCATTTGTTGCTCATTATGATACATCATCTGTTGTTCCTGTATGCTTATCGATGTAATTTTAATATTTCATCAAAATTACAGGGCTTATCAGCTGGTTCGGATTCAAATGGAAGCGGAGTGGTTGCTTTACTTGAGCTTCTTGCAGTTTTAAGTAAATTTTATGATAAACCGTCCACTAGACCGCCTTACAATTTGGTTTATTAGTTTTAAAATTCATGAATTGAACTTTATTGTTTAAGTTATTTATTTGGACCGCTGCCGGAAAGATAAACTACCAAGGGGCTAGGCACTGGATTGATGAATATCAACGTGGAAATGAAGATGAGAAGATGGACTTAGCAATTTGCCTTGAATCGATAGGTCAAGTTACCGAAGGGCTACACATGCATGTTTCAAAAGTTCCAAAGGAAACTTCAGTTGCGGCCAATATCTTTAGAAGACTAAAGTTAGACCAAAGACAACAAACAGCTCAGATTTTATAAAATAATAATTTCAGAGAAATTGTTCCAAATAATAAAATGGAAATGGTTTCCAAGAAAATCAGTTTAACGTCAGGAAATTCTTGGGAGCATGAAAAGTTTGTGTTATAATGCCCGATTAATTGAAGTGTCGAATTAAGGTTCAATATCAAACGAATGCCAGCTGTTACTATTTCAACCTTACCTTCTCCTAACCATGTCTCAAGAAATAGCATTCTTGATAACGTTTCTTCTATTAATGAAGACGAATTGATTAGGAATATAAAATCAATCGCAGAAGCCGTCATTGGATACATTTTGAATTTACCGGAAAGCGGTCCTTCAACGGATTCCAGGGTCACATCAGAAAGTACTATGCTGTCTAAAGACGCAGTCGATAAACAAAGAGTTCACCATTTCATAAGGTAATTTATTTAGAGACGATTTAAAACACATAAATATTCATCAAACCTATGTTTGAATGAAATTAAAAATTATTTCAAATATCAAACCATTGGAAAATAATGCCAACGTACCTCTTTAGAGAAGAAATATTTTTGTTCTCGACTGTCAATAATTAGGAAATTTGAAAATTTTTTGTTTTCCATCTCTTAAATTTGTGATATATAATATGTTTAATTATGAAAATCTCTGCGATAGAATTGTCGACTTTCCTAATTATGGCAAGTCAATACCACAATGTTTCATTTTTCTGCTAGACACTGAATTTTTCAATAGAAAGAATTTCTACCGTCGGATTTTTCTGCTGGAATGCTCTCATAACTTCAAGTATAGGCTATTTAATTTTTTTTAAAATTATCATTTTTAAAAACTTACAAGTTAACCAGACTATTCGTTTTTAGAATATGGTTTAATTCTAGAAAAAAGAGATAAAATGACAATGTTAGGAACGATATTTTGCTTTAGGCAATTTGCTTCAAAGCCAAGACCGGTTTCGGACAAGTTGGCAACAGAAACAACTGTGGCTAACATCGCTGCCGCCGCATCAAGTTATGCTCCAATATCAACTACAGGAATTACCATCACCGATGCAAAGATATTTGGCGTTACTAAGAATATTATTGTAGCCGAACGTGTTAAGCCAGCAGTATTTGAACTTATCATAGCTTCTGGAGTATTTGGTTACTTTACAATCATTTATTACGTATGAAACTCCTTAATGAAATCATCACTAACTTTTAATTTCAGATAGCAATTAATGCTCAGTCAACAATTGAGAAGACGGTTGGATCTTTAAGGAAATTTATTTTTTAAAATTATAAAACTCGTGTTATTATTTTGCAAACACCGATCCACTATCTATCGTCATTCGTTGGGACAAAAATATGCATGCTAAGTAAAACTTGTTTCAATCATGTATTTAAAAAAAAATATCCATTTTCGCTTCGAATATGTTAAATTACTTCCAATTATGAATGACAATTGATTACAGGTTGGGTGCCTTTTCTATTGCCCGTAATTTGTTAATTTATTGTTAAATTAGGATAATATATTTTTAATAAATTATTTTTTGTGATTTAACAGTTTAAAACAAACAACTTTATATAACAACATCATAGCTTAAAGGGATGAAGATGAGGATCGGAGACTGGTAGCGATTCTGTCGAGATCCTTGCGTCCCTAAATCAACATAAATATTTAATTTTAAAATATTTTAAAATAAAAATTTACTTGTTTGGTCAGAACACGTCCCTTTCCATCTTCATTCTTCTCAACCCACTTGATCTTCTCCAATTGCTGGATAGCCTTTCTCAGGCAGTTTCCAGAGGCAGTTTGGAAGTGGTTCGGGCGAACACCGCGTCTCTTATTTCCACCATAGACCTTCTTGAAAGATCCAACTCCTAAAGAGCTACTTGGAAAATATATCTAAAAAAATACAAACCTGCGGAGCGGAAGTAAAGATGACGAGCCAAACTTGCAGCACGGGTATAGAACCAGTCTGGGTCAACTGGAGCAAGTTGCTTTTGGACTCCGAGCTTAACAAGGTCGCTCCATTCTGGAGCTTGAACCTTTCCGCTCTTCTTTAAAAAGTGAGCAATAGACTTAACAGCCTCGTGTTGGTCAACATCCTTAATGCTGGTCGCTCTGACCATTTTACCTTAAAATGAATATTTACAAATTACAACGTGATGTAAATGTATATTTTTACAAATAAAACCCAAATCGTTTCAGAAATATACTTTAAAACCCAATTATACTAAGAGAAACAACGAAAAAGACGAAAAAATCGCATAGGAAAAGAAAAATCAAAAAAATTTCCCCAGTAAATGAATACCGTAGTTTATAAAACATGCATACATTTTCACTGAGTAGCAACTCAGATAACGCGAACCGCGTTGCATAAAGATAGATTGGAGCAGAATTTTATATTAAAAAAATTCAAATTTTTAAATCTTAAAAAATATAAGAAATTGTTATAGAACCATTAAATCGGCAATAATATTAGAAACATGACGTCAGTTGAAGACTTAAGTGGTAGATTTTTATTTTAAACAATTTATATTTACTGATCATGATATGTTTAGCGAGCATGACGTCTGATTCCAATTCAAATTCAAATAAAGAAGAACAATGGTTTAATTTTTCGGAGTATTATTTTCTAAATGTAATTTTTAAGCTCTACTTCGTCAAGTTCTTTATTAAACAGAAAGGGGCTCTTTGGCAATTCGGCTGGAAAACTCACTGTAAGATTTTCTTGTAATTATTAAAATAAGAAAATTCAGAATTCTTTCAATAAGGACCAATCACCTGATAAAGATTCTGGATTACTTCCCAACAAACCTGATAATGATAAAAATGGTGATTTATCTACGTCAACAAGTGATCAGTTAGAAAAACGCAATATGTGTGATGAAACTAATAAAGTTAATAATTTGTACTGACCAATTGAAACGTTTCTGAATTTAAGGGTAATGAAGTAACACTTGAGAAAGAATCCGATGGGGAAACAAAAGTTGAAAATATCGTAGAATCAAAAGGAAATGTAATAGAATCGGAGGAATCAGAAATGAAAGATGTCACTGATGACACGGTTAAATTAGTCGAGAAGCTTGATAAGGAAGATGTTCAAGCTGCTTTAGAGGCAGCACAAGATGCTCCAGTAGATGATATTGATGTAAACAAATTGGAGGAAGATTTGAATAAATCGAATGGGGTTCTTGAAGAACCAGAAGAAACAAAGAACGAAGATGCTAATAATGTAACGCAGAATTCAATATTAATTTTCCTATCATTCTGAACATATTATAGGAAGCGGAACCATCGCCTATTAAGGAAGAGATGAAGAACGACGACGAAGAGCAAGTAATTTAATTTTAAAATTCTCAATATAATGTCTAATTAAGGAAGTTGAAGCTCAATCAGATGAACAAGTCGCAGATGAAGCAACCACCACCCCAAACAATAAAAAAAGTGCTTCGCCGAATAAAAATACATCAACGCCCTCAGTTATTCTTGTACTTTAAATAAATTCTATTTCGACTTTTCAGGTTGTAAGGAGAACTAGCTCTAGAAGACAATGCAAGCAGACTAATACAAACACATCTGAAAATTCGAAAACCAGTAAATCCGTGAGAAACAAAGAAAAAGAATCACCCATTGCGACACCTACTGGAAGAAGGTCTTTACGAGCAAGGAGGAGCATTCAAAACGAAGAAACTGAAGCTATTAAAACGTTAGTTTTAGAAAAAATTCACTTAATAGTTTTTTTAGTCCTACAAAAAGCACAAGAAAAAGAGGGAAAAAACAGTCTGAAAGTAAAGAGGAAACTAATGATGAGGCAGGTGAACCAATGGAAGTCGAAATGGAAGTGAAAAACATAAAATCTAGAAGTATGAATTTAAAGGAAGTGACTATATTCAAAATTTTTATAAATAGAATCGAACAGTGGCAAGAAGCAGGAAGAGGATTTTGATCCATATGACTTGAATACCGAAATAGAAAAACACCCTGAACCTCTTAAAAACATCCAAGTAATTAATTAAGTTTTTAAATAATTAATCAATGCATTAAGATGGAAGTTCAAAATTTTGGGGCAGTTAAATATGCTAAAATTGGATCTTCCTCAACTCCGCGATACCAATTTACAGAAAAAGCTGCTGAATCACGGATATCTAATTTATCAAGTAACAAAATTCATAATAAAAATATAAAATTATAATCCTTCCAGATTCAGCGCCTCAGAGAAGAGAACGAAAGTCACTAGCCGAAATGACCCCAGGAAAAGAAAAGGTTAATCATAAAACCACAACTGGTATTTTGACAAGCAGTTCAAAGCGCAAACGGCCTCAAATTAGCCCGGAAAATCAGAAGGATAAACGTACCGAAGAAAAGGAAGTTGAAGATTCAACACCCAAAAGAAAGAAGCCAAAGTTATATTTATCTTAATATCTCTCTAACGTTTTCTTTTTCTAGGGCTGAGACCCAAAATGTTTCATCATCGAAAAAGAAAAACGATATTGCTCTTCCACAATTATCTTCCGAAGAACAGTGGAAAGTTGACCACCCTGGTGATGATCATGAGCCTCATGCTCCGGGAGCTAGAGTATTTGCTATATTTGGAAAGGTTTACTATCCCGCTATTATAGGTTCCGAGTGAGTCATTATAGTTTTATCTCATTAGTTTAAATTTTAATTTATTTAGACGAGATGCCCTCGGAAGATATAAAGTTCAATTCACTGCCGATAAGATTGTTAAAGATGTCCCAGCCGCTGGGATAATTCCATTGAGAGCTGTCGTTTCGGGGAAACCAGTTAGCCGGCAGAAATGCGTTTATAATATTAATTTTAATATTTAGTGTTTTTATAATGACGATGTCGTGAATGTGATTGCCTGCCCAAATGCAGCGTCCGCAGAAGAGTGGAATAAAGGCATATTTAGCATTGATATTCTAGATGAAGATGGGGAATCCACCGGTGAAGCAAAAGAGTAATTATTTATATTTTTTATGAATTCCTTTAGCGCCGTAGACGAATAATTTCATTCCGGACTTGAGTTTAACCAATTTTTATTAACTTTGAATTCAGAACATATTTTAATTATGATCCTATCAAAAACATTGAATTTTTAGACTATATTGCGTATAGCCAAAAAGATATGCACCCCAATTGTTTTCGAAAAAAAACGTAATTTTTTTCTGTGTATAGATATGTCTATCGAATATTATTATTCTCCTTCGCTTTACTCAAAAAACGTAGACCCAGCTTAAAGTACCAAAGAACCTGGGCTTAAACTGAAACTCATTTTAAATTATTTAATGCAATATTTTTAAGGATATCCTGGAGTGACATTTCCCTTGATATGAATGATTGGAAAGAATATATTAATAGAAAGTCATTTGAAGCCTCATCAATTGCGTCAGGTGAATTTTTTTAATTTAAAGACAACTCGTTAAACATTATACTTTTCTCAAAAAAAAAAGGGAAAATCTAATATCATTTTGAGAAACCGTCATAATACTCTAGGGTATATCTATAAATTTTATGTACTTCAGAAAATATTACAACTCCTGCTCAAATGAGTCGAGCTCGAAAGTCTGCATATAATTCCAGCACCCCCAGTTCTAGTAGTCCATCAAATTCGAAACTAAAGGTTTAATATCGCAATATATTTTAAAATTTCATTTATTTTAGAGTAAAATACAAAAAAGTGCACTTGCTTCGTCGGAGACTAGTACGGTTTTGGAGATGAATGAAAAGGCCGTTGGAAAAAGTTTACTTTATTTATAAAAACTTGTGATAGTATTTTTTCTTAAGATATATTCAAGGGAATGATTTTTATGACAACATCAGCTAAGAGTACGACCGGCGGACGTCCTGTAGCTATAAAGAAGAAGCATTTGCAAGAATTTCTAGAAAACAATGGTGCTATAGTAACAGAAGATATGAATGTACTATTAAAATAAGATAATTTGGGGTGATTTATTTATATTATTTAGGAAATTGAGCACAATGATAGTGGACTTGACGCCTTTTTGATTTCCGATATGTACTATAGAACACATAAATATTTAAGTGCCTTGGCAAAGAATATTCGATGTGTTTCTAATGAATGGATACTTCAATGTAGCTTGAAGGGTGAGGTTATCGATCATACTCCATACCTTCTGCCTGCTGGAATATCTATCATTGATAACAAAATTTATCCATTGTAAGAATTAATTTATTTTTAAAATTATATTTTTATTACAGACCGAAAAATGCGGATAAATTATTGGAAGGTGAAAAATTCCTTGTTCATTCTATGAATGATGCTCGTTCACGAAACCAGGATGGAAGTGCATCTTCTTTTCTTGAAATTTGGAAGCCCATGGTTGAATCTCTTGGTGCTGAATCGTTAAATGTTGATGAAAACAATCTTGAAGGTAATTTGTTGTCATTTATTTGGATTTATAGTGATTTTAGGTGTTGAGTATGATTATCTATTGACCGACAGCACCGCTTTGGAGAATATTATAGAACATTCGAAGAATATCAATGCGAAAATAATTTCATCAGAATGGGTTATCCAGGTTTAAAATTTTTATTAGTCAGATCACTTTAATATTAACTTTCTAGTCTCTAATAATGGGCCGAAAACTGGATGTTAATGCTCATCAAAAGTTTCATCCAAGCTTTGGAAAAAATGAAGCGACAAATTAATTTATAACTTATTTATTGATGTCCCGTGTTTTTGTACATATTATCTCGGTTCCAGTTCATGAATATTAATTTTTCATTTGTGAAATGATCTCTTTATTGTTTGACTTTGGTATTTATTGTTTATTCACATGAAATGCGCATTTTGACATTCTCGATGGAATTGATAATTTGAAAAATTTAATATTGTGAATAATAAAATTTTCTTACAATTTTATCGTGTAGTTTACGAAATAAGTTTTTTAAGGATCATATGGTTAATAATTACAGGGAACAAGTTTTCTAAAGAGAATTTTCTAAATATATGCAAAGGGAACGTCGCGCTATAGAGAATTTGTATGTTTGTCACATTTTCAACGGCGCTTATTGTGTTCATTCATTTATGTCACGAGGGGTTAAAAAAACGTTCGCCAGAGAATTCTAGATTGTTCTTTTATGTGTGGATGTTTCTGGGCAACGTAAAACAGATTGGAACCCTTATAAAAATTTATTTATTTTATAAAATAATTCAACCTTTTGCTTTTTATGTACGAATATTGAGATTCTTTGAATAAGTTTGAAGGAATAAATAATATCATTCCGGTGCACAATTTTTCGTCTTAAAAATTCATATATAACTTTATCGCTTTCAATATTTTAACTAAAACCTATTTTAATTTTCGATCGAAGACTATCGAGTCGTCAATACTTCACATCACGTGGAAATTCATTTTCAGAAAAACACGTATCGTAAATTATTTAAAGGAAGCCTATTTTTTATTATTTTTTTTTTACAATAACTTAATGTTCACCAGAAATGGGCGGAATTGAACTTTTTTGATTTTCGGACTCCGGAATTCCGCCCATATCTGTTTTTAGAATTGATATGAAAAGTGAATTTTCGAACGTCGGAAAAAAATAATATATGAAATTTCGGAATCACATCATAGATTTGCGGAATCCGGAATTCCGCTAATTGCGACGCCAAATTAGAAAAGTCTTAAAGAAAAAACGATGACGAATTATAACTAAATAATCTTTCTCGTAAATCAATTTCACCGAGTTTTATTTGAATCTCTTATGAAAAAAAAAGAAATATTAACTGCATAAGGCAAAATTCGCATATTGAATGATGGTAAACTATATAGTCAAATATAGGAAAAGCTTGTCGTAAGCTTAGGCGTAAATTTTTACGAAGAGCAACGCGGGATTCATAATATATTATTTCACCATAGATAAGCCATTTAAAATCAAGTTATATGAGGAATAACGTACTCCCAAACTGAAAGGAGAAGACATGAAAAAGACATATATAAATTCAAATTTCTTCAACTCTTTCAATTACAATCCCCTAAGAAATCGAAACCAAAAGCTTCGAATTCGATCAATGTTTGGAGAAGCAAAAACACTATCTACAAGATCACTCCAAATTATTTGTTGGAAGAAGTTTTAATGTAAACTGACTGAAACACACATAATTTCTACGTGAAGAATATTTTTAGTGAATTCTGAATTTATTAAGTCAAACAAAACAACGGGACTTTATAGCAAGCGGTTTTACTGTAACCGTAACGTGAAATAGTTATGCATAACTATTTCAAGTTAAGGTTAAGGTCGTTTTCTTCTCAACTCCTCTTCCTATACTATAGTAGTAGCTACCTACTATACATTTGTGTGCGATTCGAAACTAAAATCGTGCTCCATTGATAACGATAAGGTCAATCCTTTGAATATTTATTTATTCGGATGCACTCAAACTAGTTAATAGCTTTATTGATACATTACTGACCTTAAGGATTCTAATAATTTGAGTTCTAAAATATTTCTGTATATTTTAATATCAACTTGCGCATACCTACCAATATTTTCTATTTGTAAAAATAATTATGATAAATACTAACATTAATTCAAAAAATAAAAGACCAAGATGTAGACTAAGGGGCAATAAAGGTAAGCAGTAATTAAATATTTAATTAACATATAACTACTTATTTTAAAGCATATGCTCATTCTTCCAAAAACAGTGAAAGGTGAAAATGAAAGAACATTTCAAGATGCAATATTCAATGATATTTTAGGAATAAATGTGAGGATGATGTGATTAAGCGTCTATTATACGAATCAGACTTTACGAGGATTAATGAAGAAGAAATAGTTGATTTTGATCATAAAACTGAAACGGTCTCCTTACCAAAAAATCTGAACGATTTGGAAGAGGCTGAAATTCAAATTAGAATTGGTTTTCTTATCGCTAGTTAATTAATGAATTTTCAAAATATTAGATGAGCAAAACAGGAGGGTAGCGCTAGCTTTAAGCGAATTGAAGGATGCTAAAGAACAATTGTCACTGTGGAATAGTAAACTCAAGGAATTAAATTTGAGAAAGGTTGTTACAGTTGATATCAGGTCTAAATCGAAAACCAAAAAAATTTTTCTTTATTTAAAAAAAATGATTATTTTTGTTTCTGGTCAGCGAGCGATTCGCATTTCTAATTTCTACATCACTTCATAAGTTGATCAATAAAACTTTTTCTTAAAATAACATATGATTACTCCCTATTTCCTTGCATGTTTTTCTCCTTATCAAACTATAATTGTTATCAGGCATCACTCGAACAAACAGCCATGGTGTCTCCAGATGTAACTATTTTGTGCGATAAACTCAATCCAGCTTCTCGACAAAATAAAACAAAGGTTCATTGATTGAAAGTAAACCCTATTATATATATTTATCTATTAAGGTTAATTTGGTTTCTAATTTTTGGGACTTAAAAGTAACTAAACAACACTATGTATATGAGTACTTTGTGGAAATATCAGGAATTTATGATAGCAATCAAATTGCACCTATTCCTATAACAAATAATGCAAGGTATATCGTTAATGATTAATCCAAAACAATTTGATTCATTTAAGAAACCAAATTCGTGCAAGCTTCTGTCAAGAACTTGTTAAAGCAGCAATTTCGAATGACTTTTTTCTTGATCACGACGTTGGAATTGTGTACGATTCAGCTAATAAATTATACGCGAGCGAACAACTTTTTCCGAATAATGAGGTTTGTTTATTGTTTTTATATTATTAATAAGACTAGAAATTAGCCTCAAAAGAGAAAAATCATCGTTTCTGGGAGGATTTTTCAAGAATTAACTTTGAAGTGTATTTATAAATTTCCGCTGGCACCATTGGTATATTAAATAATTAAGAATATATTCTTTAATGATGAATAGTTTTTAAGAGATTTATTCAATAATTATATTTTTCAAAAAAAAAATTGCTCCCCAAATTTTAATTTTTCTAGAGATGAATGAATGTAATATTGTCTTTTTCAGAGATCGGTGCCTAATGGAAGAGTAATAAAAGAAGAGAAAATGATGGGGCCACAAAAAACATTTTTCTCAATTCCTCTTAAATATGTGCTGACCATAATTTCGTAAAAAAGAATGGCCGTCTAAAAAGAGAGGCCGTCCAAACGAGAACCTCATTCCATCCAAATTTTTCCTCTTCCATTAGGCACCGATCTCTGAAAAGGACAATACATATTTATTATTTGAAGAATTTACTAGGGAGGTCATTTTTGGATCCAAAAGGTTTCGGGCTAAACTTTGCAGGGTGATAGCTGAGAAAATTTTATTAGTGCACACAAAAAATTGCCCTGCACTGGGGGTTTAAGTGGGTTAAAAAAAGGTTCAAAGTTACCAACCTCAAAATTCCTGTAGAAAACAGTAAAAAACCATCAAATTTTGCTGCCGACAATTTATTCGATTATAATGAAAGCATCGGCAAGCTGGTTAGTAAGAATTATGAATATAATTTATAGAATAATAAATTTAATCATTTAAACAAAAAGCTTGTTATATAGCTTAAAATTAAAAAGTGCAATTGACATAAAAAGAAAATTGTTAATAAAAAACTACAGTATCCGTCCAAAGGAGGAGAACATTTTGAAATTATCTTTTTTTTTTGCACGAGTTTACGGAAAATAATTTTGGCTCAACGGAAATTTGTGCAATTCTGTTCTGAAATTGGCTTATATCTATTTCTAATAAAATGATAGTTTTAAAAACCTTTAGAATATTAGTTGCGAAAATCCAATGGTCCCTTTATTTATATTAAAATCGGTAATATTCCCTTGATAGATAGTAGAAATAATTTGACTGTTTAGGAAATTAGAAATAATTTTCTATGTATGCTCACTGGAGAATAAACTAAACATATTTCAGCCAAAGTTACTGAAAGTGTACTGGGGACAATTAAGCGACGAAGCCATCAATTTATTTAATGATAAAGACATTGACTACTTTGAAATTAATTTGCAACCCTTAAATCCATTTGATATTTCCGTATATTTTTCAAATGGGAATGGCGAGGATTACGTGAAACCGGATGAGAACGTTCGGCAATTTATAGATCTGTTAACGACACAAGAAGCCTTATCATGCGGATTTATTGTATTAACCATGGTTGTTTAATTTTCTTGAACATGGTGATTGTAGGTATTTGGAAATGGTAAATTGTTCAACGTGGATAATAGCGTACAAAAAGTTGAAAGGGGATTTGAATGGACTATGGGGACTGATAAAGGGATAAAGTTTGTTGTAAAGATTCAATTTTAATATGATTTAAATAATTATAGAATCATCGGTACCGAGGAGAATCCAAAGCCATCATTGCTACTAGACAGTATACACCATTTAATGGTTTAGAAATTAATAATTCGAATTTACAGCAAAATTATCACCATTTTTTATTTCCACAACGGTTGACAAATTTCTTGTTGCTCATTTTGGAAGAGAACCATCTTTGATGTGGAACCGATTTAAAGGTGACAAGATTAAATATGATAATACTTACAAAAGAATTAATAATATTTTATGTGGTATGTAATGATGAGATAGATTCCTGAATGTGTTAATTTTACAGGATTGTACGTTACTGATATAACTAACAACATGCATTATTTGATAAGAAGTATTTCGACTAAATCCTGCTCAATGATGATACATCCAAGTTGGTGCGAAATTGGAGGGCTCTAATGTTTCGACATTTTGCAGAATCGCCGTATCAGAAATTGAACCTTAATAAATATTACCCAGCAGTGAAAGTGGCAAATATTGATAACAAAGTAGGACGGTTGAAAAGTTTGTATTTTTTGTTGTTTTTGCTTTTTCGCATTGAAAGCTTTGGAAATAATTCTCTAACAATTCTTTGTTTCCAAAGCCTTCAGTATATTGAGCAAATTCCGACAGAATCTAAACTTTTACTTTATTTAAATAAGTTTGATTTATATGTTTGACAATTACAGGATGAGAAGATTTATTTGCCAATGGAGAGTCTTTTAATCGACAAAGGCCAACGAGTTCCCCTTATAAAATATAACACAAAGGTTCGTTAAAATTGCAACAGGTATGAATAATGAATATCGCATTAAGATGAGGCCGATCAATTCAATTGCACGTGCTAAAGGCATTACTGATATGTTCGATAAATTAAATTTGGGAAGTAACTCTCATAACGATCTGCTTGAAAAGTAAATCAGCTTTCTTCTACTACTTACAAATAAAAATGTTTTTTTAAGGTTTGATGTAGTTATAGAAGAGAAGCCGAAGGAAATTAGTGCGTTTCGTGGAAATACGCCGAGAATAATTTTTGGTAAAACGGATAGCAATGTGGAAAAGCAATCGAAAACGTTTAATGTGAATGACCTAAAGCTGACTGAGCCAGCAAATGTCGAAACGATCGTTGTTGTGTGTAGTGACGTGAATTTGAGAAAGTTGACATTATGAATGTGACATTTTTACTATATTTGATATTAAGGCAAGTTGTATATGCTTTGTCGCAGAAATGCGAGAAGGTTGGAGTTAAAGTGGGACGATGGGAACTGGTTGATGAGCCGGATCTAAAAGATCATTCTGTATTTTTTAAGGTATAAGTTTATGAAAATGTTTCTCGATTAATGCGTGTACTTTTCAGTTTATGAAACAGATCTCGGAGGTTTTTAAAAATGCATTGGTTATTTTTGTTAATAATTCAAATCATGGTAAGGAGAATTGTTTTTGCATATGGATTCAGTAATAATTAAGATTATTTTGTTTTGTTTCAATTTAAATATTTCTCTGTAGCTATTTTAGTGAGTTGCTTGTAATTGATATTTTATATGGCAATATATTTTTGCTTAAACACCCAAACTTGTATGGTAAATAAGCTCAGTAAGCATGCTGAAATTTAACTTTTTAGAATGATATAAATATTTTTTAGATATAGTCGTCGCCAAATTCAATTACCACCTCAAAATGTGGCGAACTTTTTTAAATATTATTTTTTATTTAATTATTTTCCACAATTATTCCACTATTTAAACAACATCTATAACATATTCTTCTATTTATTTAAGCTATAACAGTATAGAACGAGCATAAACAAGAAAATAATCATAACAAATGAAAAAACAATGTTTCAAAAAGTGCACCACATTTTGCGGTGGTAATCGCATTTGGCGACGACTATAAATAAGAAAATAGTTCGAAAGAATATAAAATAAGTTAGCATTTTATTTTACGACAATACGTAAACACAGTCACGTCTTTGCTGCAGTTCGATCCTGGATTTTGTGTGAGTTTAATATCACTCCCCATTTTTTGAGACAACAAACATTGATGATATAGAAAAGAGTGGCCGAACCAAACGAGAACCTCATTTTATTCTAATTTTTTCCTCTTCCATTAGGTAACGATCTCTGAAAAGGACAATAAATGTCTGTAATTTGTTCATATTTTTTATAACGGGCATTAGATTTGAAATATATTTTAACGAGCTACATGGATTCATCGGTCTGAACTTTAGCGGTCATTCCTCCTACACATTTAGCTCAATTTGAGTCCAAGACAGAGATTGAACTATTTATTGAAACATAACAATTACTTTAATAGTGTTTCAGTCACTATTACTGAATTCATCTGGAGTTTTTTAAACAATTATAGTCTATATTTAGATTTACTGAAACTGGCTGAAAGAAGATATTGCATATTAACACTTCAAATAACACCAGCTGTAGCTAAGAGTTTAAGATATCAAAGAGATACATTAAATAATATAATACTAAAATTAAACTCAAAATTGGGTGGACTGAACTACAAAGTAGTGCCGGAAGGATCTATGTATGTTGTGTATCATAATGAATATTTTAATATTAAAACAATTACAGTAAGAATAGATGGATATCGAACAATGAGGTTCTCGTTATATCCTATGACGTTTGCCATCCGGAGACTGGTGGTGAACTCGATGCACCAAGTGTAATTGGAGTGAGTTTGTTACTAATCGAAAATCTATTCATTATTTCCTCATCAGATATCCTACAATGGAGGTAAGCATAACGAAATATTTGTTGGCGATTTCCATTATCAAGAAGCTCGTAAAGAAGAGGTTTTATAAATAATAAAAGATGATAAACAATTTTTCTAAAGATTAATGCGGACATTCTACGTGATCGCATGAAGTGGATGATTGGAAATTGCATCAAAAATCGCGGAGTATGGCCTCAGTCAATTATAATAATTCGTGACGGAGTTTCTGAGGGCCAATATGACATGGTAGTTGCATTGTTATCTTTAATAATATTTTTGAAATATTAAAACCAGGTTATCAATCGCGAGTTGAGAAGCATTCGAGACGGCTGCCAGGAGTTTTCAAAGACGCGCGGCAAGAACGACTGGAAGCCAAAGTTCTCACTGATTATCACGACGAAACGGAACTCGGCGAGGTTCTTCCAAAAGGGATCGTATCAAAATCCGCCGCCTGGAACCGTAATCGATGATAACGTCACTAGACCGAATTGTAATGAGATCTACATTGTGTCGTCTCATGCGAAAATCGGTACAGCCAAGGCCGTGTCTTATCAGCTATTGGTGGATGAGGTCAAGTTTCAAAATATGGATGAGCTCCAGAGTTTTATCATCGCGCTAACTTATCATCATCAAATCAACAATGCGCCGATATCTATTCCAGAGCCGGTTTATCAAGCTGATGAGTGGGCCAAACGCGGAAAGAATCTCTGGAAAGGATACACGTAAGTTAAATAAAAATTTTAACATTACATCGATATCGATTTCATTTATAACTGGCGCTGATTTAAAGTTTTTTGTCTTAGTTTTTATATATATATATTTGCACGCCAACAGAAATGTTAATAAAACGAGCACAAAAAACGTGCGGATATAAAAAATTTCGGAAGATATTAATATTTCTCGATAGTTTTAGAAAAGCTGACAAACTGGTGCAAACTATTTTTTTGTAAAGTAAACATTGTATGACGCGCACGCCAAATTGAAATAGTGATATTCCAATGTTTCAGAGTTTTTCAAAGTCTTTACGTCATTTCTAGAAAACACTGTTCTGGGCAATTTAGACAAGTTATTCTTAAACTTCCTAAAAAGAATCATATCTTTCTACAATGTTAATTTTTGGCAAGTTTTCTGAGCTCATTTTATAACCATACAATTTGGCGTGGACGCGTATAAAATAGTGTGTCTAATTAAAGCAATAGGAGGCACAATTAAAACTTATAGAAATAAAAACCAGTTGGTGTATTTTTCCTTATCTAGATAAATTAGGGTTTGAAATCAAAAACCTCTTATTCAAATTACATAGGCCCGTTTTCAATTAAACAATATTATATAAAATGTTATTATATAAGTTTCTTTTAGACAATATTTCAAAAAGGACAATGATTTGGAGTTATTAACCGAGAAGCTGTCGTATCGAAATTCACCACTGGACTGCATTCGCTTAAATGCATGAACAAAGACTTATTGTAAAAAAAAATATATATAATGTGATAATAATTGTATATTCAACTAAATAAAAAGTCAACAGATATTATTTCACTATAATTTCCAAGTCATTCACACCTCGGCCTTTTCACCAACGGCTCGTGATGGCGCTGATATTGAGTCCGCTGTACGAATCTGGAATTCCTCATTAAAACAGAGTATTCCTCTCCCTAAACTTACTCGCACAAATATTCTTTGGTTATTGGGTGTTGCATTGTTTCGAAAACGTTGCTAGCCGTGTGGAAAGCATTCGGCGCTGATTTATCAGTTCTCTCTCGCATGAATTTCCATCCGAGCATCTGAAAACGTGTAATTGACTACTTCAATGTACGATCAATAGAGTACCTTTCCTTTCGAATCAAGCTCCATTGTGCATTCAATTATTTTGCCGTCATATTTTTTGAGACTATTTGTCGCCTTCATCGCACCAAATTCGACGAGTCTATTCGAGCTAATTACGAGTAACTTGCCGATCCATTCGGGCAACATCCCTGGCTTACTAATTCTAATAACAAGAAATATCATTAGCATTTTTCATAACAAAATGCGCGGGATTAATAAACTTTGTAATCTGCAATCGAAAGTCGACCGAATTGTGCGACGGTGGTTTCCATTTAAGAACAGAATCACATCGTCCCGACGTATATGGCTGAAACAATTACATGACAATCTAAAATAGCGATAAAACTAAAACCTTATCAACTGGCTGAAATATTAAACCATCAATTTCATGCCGTAAATTCTTTGTGAATGATTCGTGAAACAGTTTCGGTACAGCAACCAGTTCCCAAAACTGTTTATGCCTTACTGACATTGGCTGCTTTGCTCTATTAATTAATCCTTTCTGAAGAATTATAACACACCTTATACGCATTCACCAAAAATAACACAAACCATTATTGCATCGGTCCTCGGTTTAATAATCTTATTTACAATACAATCCACTCGGACTTTAAAGTTCTGGCTCGCAATATTATCATTTTCGTAGCTTATGATATCGTATATTAACAATCTCTTATAGTCAACCATTTTACCATTTTCTTCCACCTGTAAATTAAGTATAGACACTATTTTCAAAATTAAAACAAAACCTTGTCAATGACCATTTCAGCATCAACCAATGTGTTTCGAATATGTTCACCTCGTCTGTTCACAAAATCCAGGTTTTTAATGTGGAACACTTCGTTATCACGATCAAATGCGTATACTTCATTTCGGTCGAAAATGAAGACCATATACCTATAATGAAAAATATTAAATGCAATAATCTCACATATGTCTCTATGGAACCGGGTATCCGAATATTTTCTTCATGTAAATTCACCCCCTACTAATCTAAATGATATTGTTGAATCTATTCCTGTCAAACTTATTTAATAATTGTCATATTATGTGTTATTACTTGTTGATATATTACTTATTGGTATTTGAGCGACCGACTTCTGGCGGAGTCATATGTTCATCTTATTTTATTCCCTATCTTACCATTTACAATTTATGTTGCTTAAATGTTATTTTTGTGAATAATAAATAAATAAATTAAATAACGTCAACGGTTAGTTGTTAACATGAGCATTAAGTTCCTATAAAACTTAGACAATTAACAAGTGACAAAATAATCAAAATAATCAAACACTAGTCACCTCTGACGATGGTCTAAGTTGGAAGCCAGAAATAATCAGAAAAGGCTCATGAGTTTCTGCTCATAAAAGTTTCTTCTGAATCTTGCCTCTTGCTTAAAATATTAATTCAGATTCAATCCTCTGTTATATTAGATCATTACAAAAAAGAACGAAAAATTATCAAAGCGAGTTTCGATTAATAAGCGCACAAAAGTTGCAGGGGAATTCTATAAAAGAGATACACAATCGATCTCGAGTAATTGATCAATAAATAAAATAAAAAGATCATTTTAAATCAACAATTTCAAAAAAATCAGCAAGGTAATTTAAAGGAACCATTATGTTAAAGATTGTGGATTATAATTATTTTCTTCCAGTGATATTCGCATTTCACTAAGTTTTCGGATAAATGAAAAATAAATAGATCATTAAACCCCTTATTTTATCCTTACACTAGGTTAAAAAAAAAAACAATAAAAAATAACCTCATTCCGTCCGCTTTCCACGAAACCATATACCGTTCCCTGGCGATTAACTCAAGATTTTGATGACTCAATGACACCGGTTGCAATCCAGGAAAATTGTCATTCTTGTGATTGCACAATTTCTTAATCTTTGCTCTTAACATTATCTTCTTTTCTTCGTCGTCACACAGAGTCACGCCATCAACGAGACCGTCCATAAACTGTTTTCCATTCGAATTGGGACCTTGTTTCGATGTTGAGGCATCGCTACCATTCATTCCATTTGTTGGACGACCGTTGGAATTCATGTCAGCTTCTCCCCACATCGGTCTCGGCGGAGCAACAATGCGATCATCGTCTTCTTCGGCATAACGATCAAATAGATCGTTTATATATTCTTGTTTGTAGATTCCACCATGTCGATTCGATGCAAATTCACTAATGGCTGCATCTATTGCCCAACCCTGTTTAAATTTTTAAAAATGTCTTAAAAATCGACTAATATAAATACCTCGACATTAAACAAATAAGCAGCTATTAAAAATCCCGTTCTATTAAAACCATGAGTACAATGCACACCAATCAGATCATTTGGATGATTGTCGCGAAAATCCCTGACGATATTTGTAAACCTTTCGGTGTCCTCTTCCGACGGCGATCCATCATGACCACTTAACATCAACTTCTTGTACACTGCGCCACATTCTTGAACTTCCTCGACAAAATAATATCGATCGGTATTGGTCAGATCGATCCATAAACCGAGTTTTCCGCCAAACCGTTCCACGTGTGTGAAAATGTCTTTTGGGTGGAATCTCAACTTTTTCTGGGGTATCTGATCATCGTATAAATGACAAAGAGGTGTCTTAAAAGGTATGAAAGTATTCATTATAGTCTGAAAATTTGTCAGTGAGTATTTCATTAAATTTAAATAACCTACTTCACCGATCTTTGGACAATAAAGCCATCTGTCTGGAACTCCTTGTCGCGCCTTGTCTGGTGTTGGCCCTTTTACCATTTTTGATATAATCTGAATTATGTATTTACGTTATTTCAGTCGGAATAATAATAAAAAATGTAAAAAAAAATAAGAGAAAAATATTCCTGGAAGAGCTTTCTTTTTTAATGGCTGAAGAAACACACGACCATTATAAGAAGTGCAGTCGTGCACTGTCGTCACGATGTCTGCGTCCAAGGCGTACAATGTTGGATATTTGATTACAGAATAATGTTTACAGAATAAATTTTAGGAGGGAGCCTAAATACACTTGATCATACCCAAATTACAGAGTACAGTTGCAATCTGCATCTTTCGAATATCCGCAAAGTGTATTTTCTGTGAATAATACCTAGATATTTAATCGTGGAAGAAGAAACACAGAATAAATTTCTCGGCCATTGATATTTTTGAATTTTCTATTTTTAAACGTAAAATTACTCTTTTTAAGATTTTATTCCTTTATTGCAACCGTAACAAAATGAACAGTGAGAAGCTGTTGCAAAGTAACGTAATTAGTGGGTCACGTTGTTCTTCAAAATAGCTTTCTCGTGTCATCTAACTTAAAATATTTTTTCCTTTTTTCTCAAATTCAGTTTTTCTGATTTTACGAAATTTATTCATGTGCTCCGAGTTATCTTATAGTAATAATTTTGGTCATTTATAGATATTTTAAGCTGAGAAACCATTTTTTCAAAATAACAATTAGATTATTAAATTATTAGATTAAAATAAATCTTTTTTTCGAAACAAAATTGACATGTTGGTAGGGTAATAGGGTAGACTTCTCGTGGACGAATTTCGCGACCCCCCAGAGCTTGACTTTGTCCGACCACCTTCCTTTGGGTCTCTCTCTTGCCCTTGAATAGCCTCGTGGATCCCATTCTTAAATAATTCTGCTCAACCTCGTGTCCGGCAGACTTGCGACATGTCCAGCCCAACTGAGCAGCTTCCTCCAAACTAGCAAATCAACCGAAATGGATCCTTCGACGTTGGCGTGAAAGCAGATGATGTCCAGAGTTCTTTGGAGTCGTTGGAGAGTTTCCTTAGAAGGGCACCAAGTTTCGCAACCGTAGAGCAAGGCCGGAACGATGTTCTGATGAACAAACTCTCTTTTCCCCTTTGCTGGAATGTGAGGAAATAGAGGCTTACATTTGTAGTAAGCCGCCCAAGCTGCATTGATTCTTCGGGAAACCTCCTCATTCAACGAACCTTCGATCGCCATGAAACTACCCAAGTATTTGGCACCAGTATTTTTTTTTCTTGTATTTTTCTTGCTTAGATTTTGAAAACTTCCCTGAGGAGGAAGCATTCAACATTTAAATGTTTATCTCGTCGATGAATAAGTAGGACTCATCCATCGCAGAATTTTGTCTTCATTATTATTGAGTAATAAAGACGAAATTTTATTATAAACTATAACAAGAAAAGAAATTGTGTTTTTAAGTTGTATCTTTTTTGGCTTCATTGACTTTAATAGATTTATCGGCTTTCTTAGTCGATTTTCCGATAACTTTATCATCACTTGCAGGATTTTCCTCCTTTTCACGCTCTTTTGCTTCCCGTTTTTCATTAAGTTCATCAGTTTTCTTCTGTTTCTGATCGTGCTTCCTTTCAAACTTTGAACCTTTGTCCGTTTTACCCAACTTGCTTTCAATGTCATCATCGTCACTTTTTATTCGTTCATCCTCATCCTTTTTAATCTTCTTTTCCCGCTCTTTTTTCTCTTCTAGCCGTTTCTTCCGTCTCTTTTCCTTCTCTGCTTTTGCCGCCAATGCCTAGATATCACGTAGAAGCTGAAGGTTTTAATCAAGTTACCAGCTTTTCAAGATCTTCATATTCTTCATCAGCGGCGTCCCAGATCTCTTTCCTTGATTCCAATTCTCTTCTCATATTTGCTAAAATCTTCTCCCATGATATGAGGCGTCGAAGGAGTTCAGGTAATGGTAGTTCTCGTTGATTATTGTGTTTTTCACTCTATTTTTGTAATAAGCTTTGTAATATATCGATGAATTGATACCATTAATGATGAATAATACTAAAATATACTCGCAATAAGATTTAGATTCAAAACCAGAAATAAATAGAAAGGAACAAATTCAGTTGTTGATAACGTAAAATGAGCGATAGTCTGGAGGTCACGGTTAGTGAGTTTGTTTTAATTTCTTCAGGTTTGAAATACCGCTAATTTACAGGATTTTTGTTTTCACGAGAATCGCCGGTTTCGACTCTACAATGGAGGCGAATTCCAATGCAGATCGAGGAAAAATAACATTGAATCGTCATCAAAATTGGGAATAACCATTGTTACTAAACCAAATAATGAGTTGCTGCTATTTCCAACAAAACAGATAACTGAAATGGAAATGACCAAAGAAAATATGAACGTAGAGGTGTCTGATTTAAACACAAAATTGATTAATTTACAAGACGTTGGGGTATTTTCAAATATTTCGTAATTATATCGTTGTTATGTGATTGTTTCAGAATATAAATGACATGGGAATCAATTCTTCTGGAGAGTTGCTTGCAATCCTTCACACCGCTGCATCAAATGTTTTTGTTAATATTTATGACATCAAAGTATTGTGCGAATCAACGAGCACAAGTTGCCAATCGATTTGCAAGACAAGGATTGGTACAGACCCGAATAATCAAGGAGTCGCTTTCGAGTGGAATCCAGCGATCCCAGACATGTTTGCAGCGAGTAGCAGCGATAATTCATTGATTGTTGCAAAAATAAATACCATGGTGAGTAAGTTGTGATTGGACTATGTTCTCACAAGCTAACTGATATCTTAAAAAACCGAGAGAGGATAAGATTGTATATTGAAATAGGGTTCATGCCAATGAAATCCCATTCGAATCACTATAATTTGCATTATAACATCCCAATACAAAAAATATTCATAGAGACAGTTTTAAGAGGTGTTTTCTTTCAAAAAACCCATATAATTTCGAAATTCAAGTTGACCAAATATTAAATCATTTGGTATTTTATAAATTAATAATAGATCTTCACTGGAATTTTACATGCTTTCCTTAACAGCTCCAGGTCTAAATATTTACGAAGTTATATCTATATCACTTTTTTGAATTTATTTGCCGTTATCTGAATAGAAAGTTGAAATAATTTGGTGGGAATTTCGAAACTATCATGTGGCCGATTGCAAGAAAGTATATCAGGGGAATCGTAATAGGGAAAGGTTTTATTAGGGTTCATTCTCTATTGAATTTATTTATCTTATATTTTATCGGGCAATAATTTCTTGCAATCGAGTTATGCTTTCCTCAATAGACATAACGGGAAATGCTTTCTCCCTCGTTCTTGGCTATGGTGTTCATTCGGATTGTTATGGCCTTTCGTGTTCATTTGGATTGTTATATTTTTATATTTTAGTGATTGATAGAATTCCGTATTCCCTCATTTTTTCATTTCGGATTTCGTTTTTGAGAATGTTCCATTTATTCTATCACGGGCTATTGGATCAACTTTGCTCCTTGCAAGTGTCTGCAATTAACTGTGACGATTTTCCATGTAACGCCACCGCCTATAATAAATACCTGCCTCATTTAACGTTTTAATTTAGAATTTACTCTTATAATTGGACGCTGTATAGGTTAGGTCACTTTCAATATTCCCAATTTACACCTAACTAACTTTTAAAATGCACATTTTGGAAGCCGTGATATTCATAAATTTTTATATTTCATGCACTTATCAATTAATGGGATAACAAACAAATAAGGATTATCTTATATTAACGCGAATTCTTTTGATATTGACCCGAAAAATTGTATTTTTAAACGATTAAGTTTTCTAAAAGCGTTTGTTTTAAGCAACCACAACGACAAAGCGTGATCGGAGCGAAAAAAATTGGAACCACAGTAACAGCGATAAGCTGGAGTCCGAAAGGCAAACAATTAACAGTGGGTGACTCAACTGGAAAATTGCTGCAACTGAAACCGGAACTCGATGTGGTGCGAAATATTGCAGCGCCGGAGGGCAAACCATTTACACATGTCACTGGACTTTGCTGGCTGGCAACAACCGAATGGATGGTCTCGTATGGAGTTGGGGATAACGGCGCCAAAATGGAAACGTTTATCTTGAAATGTAAAAAGGTATGTGTTGATTAAGTTTTTTTGTTGTAATTTTAGTTAATTGAATGTTGTTTTATTACATTTTTCGGATCTATATCTTGATTATACGATTCAACTCAATGGAATTCAATTATTAATACAAAATGATTCTTTATTGAATTTTATTCAAAGCTGCACGCCAATTTCAATTAATGATTTACTGAAGTTTACGCGCGTCTTACAATTTTTACGTGTATTGTACAAAACCTAATATACGCCTGTTGGTCTGAATATTCCTAAAGTATCCAAAATAGTTTGAAATCTTAACGAATTTTATATTTGATCAGGTTTTCTGAGCTCGTTTTATTAGCATTCAAGTTTGGTAAAAGCTGTTATTTTAAGTATTAGTAGTCTAGTAATCTACAAAATAGTTTTCTGTTTTAAACGCAACATGTTTTTGATATTCATAATATATATTTTGAAGTTTTTCTGTCTATCTTTCCTAGTTATAATTTTTACAAGAAATGAACTTGATAATAATTCAGGATAAACCGGCAGAGTGGATAAAATTGAATGAATTGTCATATGAAAGCGTTTCATCATCTCCAAGTGGATTCGTGATAACTGCTAATCAATTCCTTATTGATTGGAACTTGATAATCGCTGCAAATTCGAAAATTTCACAACTCGTACCAATAGGAAAATACAAAGATGATTGGCAGGTTTTTTTCATTTTAAAAACTTTCTATTTTCCTTTTAACTTTTTAGAGTTGGACTGTGGATGAAGGGAAAGAAGCGAATCTGCCGACAACTAAAGATGGCAACAACACGTATTGTACAGGAATAACTGTAGATTTGTCCTCAATGAAACAAGTCAAATTGACGTTTGATGGCAGTCAGATGTTTAAACCGTCGCCAGTACTGCTTTGCTTGAATAATGATGGCGTTTTGTCGACATTTCATGTGATCAATAAGAATTCAGCACATAAGGATGTTCAAGTGTAGGTCCTGCGGATTTTGTATTTGTTATTTTTCAGTATATTATAGAGCGTCGCAGAACATTGCGGTAAATGGAATGCAAAAATTAAAAAATGAAGCAAAACCTTTAAAGGAAGATGGAGCTAAACTGAACTTTCAAGTAGAGCAGGTGCGATCTTATCCTTGTTTTTTGGAAATTTAAAATTCCAGAAGGCTGCTGCCACAGATAAGGTGGAAAAACAAGAAGATTTGGAACTGAAGAAGGCGGAGCTGGAAAAATCACGAATGGAAAATCAGAAGAAGGAAGCTGAAGAAAAAGCGATATTGGAAAATCAGAAGAAAGCAGAAGAAGAAAAACAGATGTTGGAAAATAAAAAGAGAGAAGAAGAAAGGGTCTTGCTGGAGAAGAAAAAGAAATTGTTGGATGTTATAGAAAAGGTTTGCACTTGAAGAAGATATTTGATTGCTTAAACATTCGTTGGTGTTTAGGTGAAAGTTCTATCGAAAGAGTCATCGATAAATATTGAGAAGTTGGTGTTTGGATTGCAAACTGCGAAAGAAACGGTTGAAGATGGTTCAGCAGTTGTCAAGCAGTCTATTGATGACACGGAAGAGGTCATCAATGAATTGAAGAATTTGATATTTTCAATTAAAAATATTGGATACAAGACATTGGAGAATGCGAAAGGTTTTTGGTTGAGCGTGTACTATCATGAGAAACATTCGTGGATTTTTAGTTACTGCATTAAAAAATTATATTTTTGGTCCTGATGGTATTTGAAATGCCTTTTCCTCTTATTTGGCTGGATCAGCTATTATGCGGTTTATGTTTTTAAAAAAACCGAAGAAATTCGGAAAAATAGATTAAATTTGGCGCCCCTGGTGTTTCTTAATGATTTATTGAAATTGCACAAACGAACTCATAAAAAACAAAACAATTTCCAGGCATGGATTGTGTCATTAAGGATATGACAGAATTTATAAAAGACTTGAATGATCCGGAAGCAATTATTCAAACATTGTTGCACTCACAAGATTCGGAAAAAGTTATGCGATTCAGTGCTGTTGACAAAACTCTGGCAGAACTCAATGAGAAATATGTTGAGTGTACGGAAACGGTGAAGAAGATCGGAGAGAACCTAAAAGAGAAGCAAAAGTCATCAAAGACGGGTGTATTATCGCCGTTTCGTATGAATATGGCAACAAACAGTATGCGACTGGTAGCGAGTGCGGAAGAAAAAACGGCAATCAACGTGATGAGGAATATTACGAGGATTATAATGAGCACGAGGGATAAATTGCAAAAGAATGAGCTCGATTACGCGTTGTTGAAGAAGGTGCTTAAGGAGAATGGGGATGAGTTAGAGTTGCTTGTTGAAGAAGGGTGTTATTGAATTGGATTCAGGAAAAATACGAGTGTTGCTAATGAATCGATAAGGCCGGCGAATGCTCAGCATTACGAACAAACCGTAAGAAAATAATCATTGATGGAAGTTAATTTGGTTTAAGGTACCGGAAAAGGGAAACTCGAAAGCGTCCCAAGATGATATCGTTAAAGCAAGGAAACTGCTAATGGAAGGCCTTAAAACGAGGGTATTCTTATTAAATACGTATATAATATTATTGATGATTTCAGAAGAATATTAAGACGAGATCGGTGAAGATTGAAGCTTTCAAAACAACTGAAGCTGAACCGCGAAGAGTCGAAGGCAACGACGAGGAACTCGATACGTCGAATTTGTCTAGAGCGATTGAAAAGTTTTCGATGACGCCACGTCGCGTTGTGGGGGCATCGAGCATATTTAAAAATACTGGAAGTAATAATCGGAAAGATGCGACCACACAAGCGGATCAGCCAATTGAGAAGGTTATAGTTACTGTTGAAACTCCGGCGCCGGTCGTGAATGTGCAGCCAAAGATTGCTTCTCCGAAAGTGGATGAACCAAAGGTTGTGGACTCCAATAAGAGTATGTTTGGAACTGCGTCTAAGGTGGAACAACCAAAGTCTTTCTTTGGAGCTTCCTCTAAGGTGGAGCAGCCGAAAGCGGTAGAAGCGAAGAGTTCGATATTTGGATCCTCGGATAAAACTGGTCAGCAAGGGTCTGTAGAGTCCAACAAACCAATAATTGCTGCTGCGTCTACACCGCAACAACCAGCAAAGGCTGAAGAGACCAAGTCGATATTTGGTGCTCCGTCGAAGGAAAATAGCGTGAATGTTTCGCCGGTAGTGGTCAAAGAAGAGCCCAAGGAAAAAGAGCAAAATGAGAATTCAAATACCGTCGAGAAAACAGAAGCTAAGCCAGAAGTGGTGGAAAGCAAACAAGAGCAACCAGTTGTACAAAAGGAAGAAAAGAAAGAGGATCCGAAAGAGCAGAACATTGCAGCTTCTCCTACTTCATCCAACGTCGAGAAGGAAGTGGTTGCTGAGGCCAAGACAGAGAAGCCATCGATTGGATTTTGTAAGGAATTGGTTTTATTGTTTCTAATTTTATGGTTATTATTATTTGCAGCATTTAATAGTCCGTCACAGCCATCACAAACCCAAACAGCACAATCCTCATCGCTGTTCGGAACCAAGTCTCCAGCAAGCAGTTCGATATTCGGTGGAACCCAGACTGGTATTCTAGGTGTTGTGAATTTAAATATTTTTTACTTTTAGCGGATTCTGCGAAGAAGTCCGAGTCGCCAGCGGTGAGCTTCTCATTCAACAATCCATCCTCTGGTACTAGTGGATTCGGCTCGTTTGGTGGATCATCGGCGAAAACGAGTTTTGGAGCTGCCGCTGCGTCGTCTGCAGGAAGCACGGATATTGGAATGGAGGATGAATCAATGTCAGCATCCAATAATCAAGGAAGTGGTGGATTTGGATCATTTGGCGGTGGTGGTGGTGGATTCATGAGGTACTGATGTTGTAATTTTTATTGATTTAATGTTAATTCAGTGGATTGGGTAGTTCTTCGGCAAATAATAGCGGGAAGAGTGTGTTTGGATCAGCTGCGATGAATACGTCGGGATCATCGAACAGCTGGATTTTTAATGGATCATCCAATCAACAAAAGACAGAGGTTGTCCGTTGTTTCTTGAATATAAAAATTGAATTAATTTTAAGGCGAACAATTTTTCGTTCGCTGCTGCCGCTGCGCAAACAGCTCAGCAATCAACACCAGGGTTTGGCGCGAAACCCTCGTTTGGAGCCAAGCCTGCGTTTGGAAGCTCGGCTGCCAGTGGAGGAGCACTTAGTAAAAATTCGTCGATATTTGGATCCGCGTCTGGCGGGGGATTTGCCCAGTAAGTGAATTTTATATTCATATTGCTTCAAGACTAAAAATATAACATTCAATATACCTAATAAAATTTATGTTGTCGCAACTTTTTTTTACTCCTCTTCTTTCTTTTCTATCTGGAAAATAAATTAATTTTAGATTTTCAAATGCCGCTGGTGGTGGTGCTGGTGGATCTTCATTGTTCGGAGGAGGATCATCTGTTGGAACTAGCGGGACATCAAGCATATTTGGAGGCGGTTCGAAAACGCTCACAGCACCAAACAATTCGTCGATATTTGGCGGGTCCACATCGCAGAAGTCAAATTTCAGTACTTGGAGATGATGTATTTGTGAATAATTCTGTTTTTCCTTTGTTTTAGTTGTATCGTTTTGCTAGTATTCTAGTGGGATTATGAGCTATTGGCACATTTCGTTATTTTATTGTGATAACTTCTATCGATTACATTTTAATAGATAACTAACATTGAAAATTTATTCTACGAGGAATATTCAGTGCCGATAAACAAATGACCCTATTAGGAATTTTTTCCTTACACAATTTGTTGTTAAATATGAGAATTATAAAGTTGTTTCAATTTTATTGGTGTTGTTGCTACCAACGACAATGAAACGCACTCAATTGGAAGATTTTATTTCATACTAAGCCATGAGCACAACATATAAGGTTTTAATTTTTTAATTTTAAAACGTTGATATTATTTTAGGTGAATCTTGAAAATTATGAAAAGAGTGTTGAAAATCATGTAAAGAAAGTTGATCAACAATTGGACGAACAATTGTATGAACTGGTAAGGATGAAATCAAATAGATTACATGGGGAATTAATTACATTATACCCTGCCGGCTTCTCTTAAGAAAGTCGATTGCCTTTTGGAAATCATAAATGTCAAATTGTTGTTAACATAAATTTTTAAAACTATATTAGGGAACAAAGTTGGCCGAAAAGAAGAAGTTGAAAGAAGAACTCGAAAATAAGAACAAATTTACTCTTGAAAGCACAGAGAGGATGAAACTCGATTTAGATAGAATTTCCAAGGTATGATATAAAGGTGGGACATGAGTTGTTGTCGATTTTCTTACCTACTAAATTAACTGTCGAATCTATGATATTCTTTGAGGCCTCAAAATGAGGTTATGCTAGTATTATATTGTCGTGGTGTAGGTTGATGAAAAATTAGGGTTAAAGGAGCATTCCGAATAATATAATGGTCTCGCTTGGACAGGTGTAGATTTAATTTGCAATTTGTTTATTATTTCGATCCTAAATATAATAAATTATACCTAACATTTTTATTATAATAATTATTATGTTGATTTAACAACCAATTTAGTAAGAGAAAACAAAATTGTGATGAAAAAAAAGCGAAATAATAAACAAATTGCAAATTAAATCTACATCAGCCCAAGCGAGACCATCTTTTTTTTCGGTATGCTCCTTTACCCCTAATTTTTCATCAACCTACACCACGACAATATATTACATTTAACGGCGCATTATTAATAAGATTTTGCTGTCATTTAAGGTGACTTCAATAATGATAAAAGAAATATCATGACCATTTCCAGTATTTACAGAAATATTATTTTGGGGACTTTCTGCATTATAACCACAAAAATAGCTATTTGTTTATTTTTAAAGAAAAATCTCACAATCCAAATCTTGTCAAATAAATAGAAATTTACGAAATTCTTCAATGGGCTATGCCAAATAGATAGATATATTTCAAAACTCTCGAAGGTATATAATAGAGAAAGTTCTTAATTTGAAAATAATCTTCCTCTAGTTTACTTAATTACTTTGGATACTTCGACGTTCGTTCCTTCAACAGGAGCTGACGCGAACTATCTCTCACCATTTGAGTCGACAAGCCAGCGCCATTGTTGACCAGACTGTCTTCTTCCGGTTTCGAAGTTTCTTGATTCGAAGTCTACGAATTTCACCACAACCTCCTTGACTGCATTTCAAACTATTCTGAAACATCTAAATTTGTAGGGCGCTTTCGTTTCGTTTTGTATAAAACACATACTTTAAGAAAATTTTTACTTAAAATAACTTTAGAATTTTATAATATTGACAACAATTCAGGACCATATAATAAGCTTCATAAAAACGTTAAACTTTAGAAAATCGACGAATTGGCGAGAACGGATCAAAAATATTCTAAAGAAAAACAACAATATGAGAAAAAAGTGCGCAATATTAATGAAAAATTACCAGACGCTAGAAAAAATGGTTTGAGCATTATTATTATTATTAATATCTCGCTATAATCGATTTGCACAATTATAGTTGAAGAAATGGAGAAAACGTTAAATGAATTAAGACGCCAGGTAGCTGAAAAATATCGAGAGTTGGATAACTATAAAATCAACCGAACGGAAGAATCGATGAAACGAAGAATGGAAAAAACTAAAGAAAAGTTTGAAGAAGTGAAAAAGCTGAAAGATATTCAGGTAAAGCAACATTTTTTACGTAATAATTAAAATATCTAAAGGATAAAACAATATCTAGACTCCGGCTGGATATCAAGAAGGCCGAGGAGAGTTATGAGAAAATTGAAGAAGAGATCAAACTTGAACTCGAGTAAGTTTTATTTATGGATTGAATTATTCGAATTTAAGAAAACAACTACGTCATGAATCGAAGAGCGATGAGATTAAACGGAGAATTGAAATATATGAAGCGGAGAACCCTGGTATTGCCGACGAATATGAAAAGCTACTAGTAGACCTAAGCAAAGATGATATAAGGTTAAAATTGATACATAATATACCTAAATAATTTTTTAGTGGGCAGAGTGAAACAGAGAAAGAATTCGGAAAGTTACAAGTACTGATAAAAGATGAATCAGCTTATTTGGAAAAACTTCGAAGATTAAAAGACGATTTAGAACAATACTTAAATAATCCAAATGCTAAATATACAAAGGTTGAATTAAGTTAACGTTTATATAAAGGTTAGGTCGATATTTAGGAACTGGATAACACTATTAAAAATATCAAGGAAAATACGAATAAATTAGATATTGATACAAGTTACGAAACATTAGATCATAATAGTAAAAAAGTGATTTCACATATTTCTTCCCTTAAGAAGAACCGAATCAAATTAAAAAGAGAATATGAAGCCTTGGTAGCCACAGGCAATCGGCTGACTAAAGAAGTTAATTTAGACGTAACTTATAAGGGATAATAATGAGAATTGTAGAAAGAAACTCTTGAAAAGCAGTTAGAGGCAGAACAAATAAAAGCTAACAAAGCTGCATTTGAGCTGAGGAATGCTGAAAATATAAAACTGGCCGGGCTTAATGAAGGTAGCGATAAATTGCTCTTAATAAACTCAACCGAGAGTGCAAAAAGGTCAGGATATTATTTTTATCTTGCAGCGAATAAAAAATCAACGCCATCAGCTTTAGTTGATACAAAAGAAGAAATAGCAGAAAAGAAAAACTTGGAAAAATCTTCTCACCTTAAAGAAATAGTGGATAATTTAAAAGCAGATATTGTTACGAAGAAAGATGACCTGCAAAAGATAACGTTTAAACTAACTACCTTATAAGTATGATTATGATTTTTGTAGGAGAAAGATTGAACTACTAAATCGGAAAATAAGCACACATGGTTCTATAGATGTTGCAGAATTTCAGAATGAACTTCATTCAAAGCAGTTGTCAATAAAACGATTGAAACGGAAGTATCATGAGACTGTGCTGAAATTAAATGAACTGCAACGGGTATATTTTAAAATAAATGATGTAATTTATATTCCACGTATTTTCAGAAACTTCAAAATAGAGTATACCAAAGAGAAGCAGCTTTGACTAGAGCAAATAGTGTTGTTCCCTTGAAAACTAATATACGCGAAGACCGCTTAAGAGAAATTGACGAACTAAAGCTTGAAATCGATAATATACGTTCAAAAATTACACAATAATTATTACAACATTATTTTAATAAAACTTTGCTTTACTTTTAATAACTTATTGTAAAAAAAATAAAAATAAGAGCAAAAAATAATATTTTTCTCTGTGTCTCTTACTTAACACTGTGCCTTTTCTGCATGTTAAAGGCACACGACGACATCGCAAATGGTCTTAGCACGACAACATACAGTTATTGGTTAATACTCTTCTTTTATTTTATTTTCCCAAAATTTTCTCTATTTTAGCGTATTTTGCGTGTTTCAAGTTCTTTTTTTCTGCAATTTTTTGTATTATTTTTTAGAAGTATTTTGTTGGGTGGTAATATTTTAATTTCCGCATATTTGAAATATGTTAATTATTAGTTTCTCTGTATTACAAAATTTTAATTTTATGTTCATTCAGAACATGGTCTACAACCGTGTCGTTCAAATTGGGCGCGTCGTCTTCATCGCCAAGGGAAAAGACGAGGGCAAGCTTGCTACAATCGTCAATGTTGTCGATGGAAACAGAGTATGATTTCATTAAAATAAATTTTTATTATTGGAATATAAGTGTAGGTCCTTGTTGACGGACCAACCACCGGTGTTGCCCGATCAGTCAAGAACATGAAGGATATCCAACTCACCAAATTCGTTGTCAAGATCCGCGTCGGACAACGTACTAAGGGTGTTAAGGAAGCCTTTGAAGCAGCTAAGATCGGAGAGGAATTCGGAAAGACACAATGGGCCCAGAAGATTGCTCAAAAGAAATTGGTATTTTTAATCTTGTTTTATAATACTGATTTTTCGTTACAGAGAGGAAACCTCACCGATTTCGACAGATACAAGCTTATGAAGGCCAAGCAGATGAGAAACAGAATTGTCAGATGCGAACTCAAGAAATTGAAGGCTGCCCAAAAGTAAATTGTTATTTGTTCAAATAAAACGTTGTTTTAAATATTTATTAATGACACAAAAACAATAACAAAAAAGACCGTATAAGTTCTGGTATTTGGATTTATATTGGAAAATGATTTCTTCGAACAACATGTTGTTGTGTACAGTTCGTATCCATCGTTCACAAATTGACGATCAACGCACTAAAAGAATTAAGTCGAATTCATTTATAAATTCCATAAGTCACCGTATTTTCTTGTCCTAAACATTCGTGTTCAGTAAAAGCGCAACGTCCTTCTATCGAAGTTTCACCGGTGAATTCTCTATAAGTTACTATTTTTACGCACTGATTGACGGTTTTTCCACATTTTTGTTCCTTAATTTAAATATTGTTTTAATGTTGATTTTATTGACTCTGTATACCCTTGCGATGGATTCCGTTAACTCAAAACCATGGGGTACTCTATAATGTAAACAGTGTAACCTATCATGTTCCTTTATCACCAATGAAAAACTTGGCCAAGTAAGTTGTACGACAAGTAGTATTAATGTGAGTATCCAAGTTTTCATTGTTCCATGTAAATCCACCCTAAAAAATTAAATGAGCTGAAATATTAATGAAATGACTAACAAAAAACAAACATGTTGCTCAACAAACGAAACAATTAGCAAGGTAATGGAGTGCGAGGGACCACTTTATATTAAATGGATTGACTTCATACTTTGCCACAACTAAAGAACAAGGAGAAAATATAACAAAAAGAAACATTTCCAAGAAGAATTTTTCTTCAAGGATTAAATATTTTCGAAAAGTGTTCATGTATAATGTGTCCTAAAATTTAATCCTCGGAAAATCTGCTTTACAGTACACTTATGCAGCACAGCAAAAGGACCTCTTGCAATTTTGTTAACTTGCACCTTTAATCGTGATACGGTCAATACACGAACTCATCTATAAATAATTTATTACAAAATTCGAATTTGCTTATTTATAATAGTATCCTATATAAAAAAATATTCAAATAAACATATGAACAGTTTACAATTAACCCGAATGAACATCAACAACAATTATAATTGTACTAATTGAAGCAATGAAATTCTGAATTCCTGAATCATCAGACAGTTAGTTATAATGACATCCAAACGTTTATAAATTATAATAACAATAATATTATGAAAAAAAAAACAATTGAGATCATAATACAACGAAAAGGCACAATAGAACATAAATATACATACAACATAATTGCTATTAAATAAAGGTTTTTCCTTAAATATAACTATGACGGGACCCTTTTTGGTCTGCGAGGCAATGACTTATTAAATGTACCATCTGATGGATAAACAATAAATCCTTTACGATCTTTTAGGCTGAAAATAAATATATACTAATAATTATCAATTTAATAACTACCTCCTCCCTACGTAAGAATTCGGTGCTTTAATCCTACTCTCTATTTCTGTTTTGTTTGGAATAACTTTATTGACTATCTGTCTTGGTTGCTGCAGCTTTGACACCTTTGGCTCTTCATTTGAAGTTTTTCTTTTAATAGATGAACTCGAAGAACTCCTTAATATTGGTAATTGCGAAGGCTTTGTTGATTTCTCAAAATCTAAAAATATACGATAACAAGATTATTTCCTTCCCAACTCATATGTTATACTTTTAACGATATCTGCAACCTTTGATTCCTGATGGGCTCCATCTGCCAACTGGCTTATATTATTTGCATCTTCATCCTCTGAATCTTCTTTAGATTCTCTTCCACTATCAACTGATTTCGGCTCACTTCGGGGTGAGGATTTTTGAGAACTCATCTCATCTTCTTCTCTCATTTCCTAAGGAGTAACCTATTAATTATTTACAAGCATTGCATAACTACATCATCTTGTTCTTCTCCATCTTCCGGAATGGTCACAAGAACAGGTTGAAATCTTCTCTGCCTTATGCGTTCCTTAGTGCTATCTACCATTCGTCGAAGATCATATAAAAACTGCTCAGCCATTGGTGGCGGATTTTCCAGGTGATCACGATCAAAATATTCTGAATTGAATTGAATTGAATTATTATTCTTATCTACTTCAATACCTGAACTGAAATACAATTTCCTTCGAGTTGGTAACATTCCCATTGGAGATAGTGGGTCAGAACCAAATTCGATTTCTCTTAATGGCTCTTGTGGGTCATACTGTTGTAGATAATTTATAATTGTTATAATTATATCAAATTTACCTTATTTTGATGATGTCGAAATTGTTGAATGAATTGCATTTGAAAGTCACTAATCAATTTTCTGAAAATCCACCAAATCCCTCTTTCAGAAATTATTGATTAACCTTTTCTTTATCTTCCAGCAAATATTCCATATGACAAATGTTGAGATTAGAGTGATTGCAACAAACGAAACAAAAACAAGTAAAAGTATGGTTTCAATTCTCCATCCAGGTTCTTCGAAATCACTCGACGATCGATCAAAATGTTGTAATCTTCCTATTAAATAGTTAATTATCCGTGTATACTTCAGTTATTCATAATTATTATACATCCATACTCTTTTATCATCCATGTTGCAATACTTCGCGATAACAATATGCGATATGAATACAATTATCCGTTTTTATCAAATATTATTGCCGCAATTTGTCATTCTTTTAAGTATCATACTTTCATTTCACTTTTAATAGACGCAACTTTTGATAAATTGATTGACGACAACCCGCGCAAACGGATTATTATTATTAATATTATTGTTGTCGTTTGCAAATCATCACATTAATAAATCATGCTTACCCGAAATCCCGGAACTACGCAATGCCAAACAATATTGTTCCTCGACATTCGAATTCGTCTCGCATTTTAATTTTATTTGAATTATTGAACCGGCAAGAAATGAAGCATCAAACTCGGTTCCACGAAACTGAAAAACGTGTCTAATTGAAATGAAGAAGAAAACGGATTATTGAGCTCACATATAATATTGGCTTTTGGTTCATATAAGTCAGCTCAAATAGCCATGTTCGTCTTGGCAATATTTTCCATCTAAATTATTTTCGGTAAAAAGGATAACGAATTTAAAACAAACTTGTGGTGGATATTTTCGTATAAAACACGAATAATTGTACAGTTGACTTCGCCTTCCGTTGAAACAGCAATATCTCTTTCTGCAATCAATTATATTAATTTGTAAGGGAATATTATATAACTTCTAATATTTTTAATTGACGCGAACATTATCTTATTTTTCAGTTAAAATTAGTTTTATTCTTTCCTCTACGCTAATGGAAATTTATCATTTTTAATGTTGTTAATAACATTAAATTCTTTCTAACATAACTACAAGAGATTAAACATTTGAACCAAAAAACCCTGAATATATTTCTACAAGCTCAAATAATAAATATATTTCGTGATTTCAGTTTTTTAAAAAATATTGTTTCCAATAAAATAACATGGGCATCGCTTTCTGGACTGCGCGTGGTTGACCCATCTTCGTCGATTAATTCCTGTACCTAGTTTAGGTTTTCAACTCATTTCGAAAGATGAGCATAAAATATATTTGATTTTCCCTAAACTTATTTCCGGACATTCCCATTTAACTTATAAAAATGGAAGCTAAACTCAAGCTCAATATTCCCTAATTTTATATTCTGATGCAGAATCCATTTTTAAGTTTCTAAGTTGAGAAGAGCGCCAATACCGAAAAATAAAAATTAAGGAATTTCATACTTTGTTTTGCGATCTTCAAAGCCTGAAACTGCTGCTGATTTTTTTGATAAGGGTGGCTTATACAGAATCATCTTACAAGAGCTCTTCTTTTTTAATCAATATTTTTTTCAGAGATAGTGTATGTGCTAAAAAGCAACTAACCTTCAAATAATATTGGCGTGTCTGGCAATATTATGGTATGTGGCAATAAACGGACAGTTGGCGCTAAACGATCGTTTTGATAGTTTGATTCCCACAGAATCGGCTCATCACATTCACCTATTCAGAATATCGTTACAATAAAAAAACTTGAAAAACCCCAACCATTCAATTGGTCCACACATTCACCAATCGAAGATTGAAAGATGGGCCGAATATCTGGACAAATACATGCACATGATGACGAAGAAGCCTCTGACAATGAGTAATTACTCGCGCGGAACTGTCGAGCACACGGAATTGAGCAATTGGCCGGGTGCAAGATGTCAGGAGTTCCCGGTTTTCTCACTGAAAATCTCTAACATTTATTGTTCATTCCATTCAGGTGATTGTGTCTTAAATCAACAATGACCTTGGGGGTTTGATAGAATAACAATAAACACTGTTTTGTTTTGTTCTTTCAGACAGGTTTCTAATGGAATTCAAACGAGCAACAATACATTTCGCTATCTTACACCAACTGTTATAATAAGTACATTTAATATGAAGTTTTAATGATATCATTAAGATACCCTGCATGATTTATAATGAATCAAATAAATGACGTCAATCAGATAGAATTAAGGGTATTTTTTTGTAATTTTAAGATTTTAATGACGGATCAAATTGGGAAATGTTCAAAGATAACTTGACATTTATTAGTTGATTGCGCAAATGATTGCTATTTTGACATGATCGTGCGTTAGTAGCTTTAAATACTATTCACCCAGATAAATTCTGTTTAAAATTTTTATTTCTCTAAATTTAAATGACAGAACGAGCAGTGAAAAATTAAACCTTAATAATTAATTTTGATACGTGCTTGGTTGTCAAATTGACAAACTGCACCCCAACTTGTGTGGTAATAAAATGAGCTCAGTAAGCAGGCAAAAATACAACTTTTTAGAAAGATATTAATGTTTTTAGGTAGTTCAAGACATTATTAGTTAAATTGCAGCAAAAACTTTTTTGTATTAAAGACGTAAAAATTTCTACACACGTTTCAAAATCGCAAATTCGTGATTTCGACTTGGTGTGCAAACCGAATATGATTCAAGGTCGATTGATAAATATATAATCAATGAATTTAGAGATTTTGTGCAAACTTATAAACCTGATACTACCGTAGCAAATTTTCTAAAAGACGGCTAATTTAACGCAACCAACCCGGATGCTTTCATATTTATTGTAAAATTTGGTTTGAAACATTAATTGTTTATATATAGCTTTAAGAAATATATATGGAATAATAAAGAAACCATACTTGGAAATTGAGCATTCTTCATTACGAAATTTCGTGTTATGTGAAAATTTGACGACATTATAATTATGTCAATTAAAAATATTTACGACTAACTAAATACATTGAAACTAAAAATATTGTTACAGATTTTATAGTCATGAGCATTTTTTTTTCATAAGTCTATAATATTATTTCTAACTTAAATTACCTAAAAGCTTTTAGGTGGTTTCAGTATAAGTTAGTTCTGTGAAAATACGTTCAATATGATGATGTCGAACTATTGCGTATCAAAAATTAAAAGTGTTTTAGCCGCAAATTAATAAAAATTTCAGATATTTATAGAATTATTAATATAAAAATATTTCAAACAGTTTAAGAGAAAATTCACGAGATTGAACTGTATACAAAGAATCACATGTTTTAAATGAATGATTCTGAAAAATTATCGCGTGTACGCCAAAGGTATAAGAGCTCATTAAAGATAATTTTAGAGGAATTTAAAATTCATACATAATAAAAAGTCTTAAATATATACGTGGAAAGCAGAAAGACACAATTTTTTTCGTCTGAATGTAGGATTTTAAAAGGATCGAATAATGACAAGAAAATAATTTCAGAAATTACGAAAATTGAAATCAAAATGAGTTTATAAGAGTCTCTTACTTACCAATTGTGTGAATTAAATTATCGTCAATTGTTGGTTGGATTGTAGTAGTAGTTGTTGTTGTTGAAATGGAGCTAATGGCAGCAGCTAATACATTATTTGTAAACAATAATGGGAGGAGGAAAACACATATCATTATTTTATGTCATTTGTCATATAATATTAATACTAAAAAACAATTTGCAAAGATAATAGTTTGACGAAGTCAGCTTTCGTTCGGAAACCGTTCACTTGGCGCGCGAGAATAATGGAAACAGCGAGAGAATCGAATAAGATAGCAGGCAATTCGTTAAACTAGGTAGATTCAGTGAAAATTATTACTGTGCCGACGAAGGTCGGATGTTGGTTGGGCCGGTCAAACTGTCAGTGGTGAATTTGTGTGTATATGTGTTTGTGTGTGTGTAATGGTGGAAAACGAATTTCTTTTTATTCGTCTTCATCATCAATATCATAGCAGAAGGGGCGAAAGAACCGGCGGAGGTGGTGAAGTGAACCGAATCCGAACGAAATTGTTTTGTCGTCGCTGATGCCCGGGAATGATAAGGAGAGAATATATTGAGACGGGGTGTCATTTGTCAATTGTATTACAGACATGAAACTACGAGCGATGCCCGAAAATGGACATGAATTGACAACATATGTTTCTGCATTTTGTTTATTTAGTAGACGGTCAATTCAAACGATTTCAGGGGCAATGATTTTAGATGTTTTCCTACTGGCCATCGACTATACATTTGGCGAATCCAGTTGATAATGTTTGTGTAGAGTACAAATGTATCATGGTTTAATTGTGTTTTAAAACAGTAAAAGATACATTATTATTAAGGTGGCACTTAAAGTTCTATCAAGATACGAAATACGAAAAAAAAAACTAAATAATAAATAAAAATATGATTTGTTGGCTCAACTATTAAGCTTCGGTGCAAAAGAAAAGAAAAAATGTTTACTCTGAAACTCTTTCTCTCTCTAAAAAGCGCTTAATGTCCATAATAGTGCTGGAAGAAATTATATATTTTAATTTACATAGGAGTTGTGCCGAAGTTTTAATTATATCGGATGAAGCTGCTGATGACATTCTTCTTGTTAGAAAAGTAAAACATATGTATCACGAAGAATATTTGGCCTTCAGACTCTTGTCACAATTTTTGGCAGCTTGTGGATGAATTATATGTTGTCACATATTTCAATTCAACCCTTTGACGAGAGAAAACCTTTGATTTGTCGCAGGACCATCATGCAATCATAGAAAATCTGGAAGATACAAACGCTTAAATCTTGCTCCTGTCGTAATAATTGTTCATCGGGCTTCGCTCAATTTTCTAACAAAGACATAATGAAGCGGATAAAAATTAGGATATCATTATATCAATCTATATTAATAATATCAAGATATAAGAATATCAGAAGAACACCATTCCTTTAAAAAAATTATTCGAACTTTAAACTGATGCGTTCTTAGAAAAATTTAATGCAGTAACCTATTTACTGAAAAGACAATCTAGAATAGACTTAATGAACAAGAAAATTCTCATGAGCTCATGTTTAAATATTGTTAAGTTTATATATGGTTTTGGTGGGCTGACATATTGAAGATCGACGATAAAAGTGCTTTAACCTTGTCGTAAGATGTTAACAGTAAGCAGATAATCGCATATATAAGAATGTTACGGACAGGATAATAACTAATGGAACTAATATGTGATTAAAAAAAAACACCGTTCGACAATTGAAATAATAAAACGATCACCTTGTTTAATATATAAAATTTTAAATTTGTTAGGAATGTTAGGATAAGTATTACTTCAAGATTTTCACTCTTGATCAAGAGTGAAAATCTCTTCAAGGCAACACAGGAGATCGTTTCGTGCAATTGGAACGTCTTAAAGATTTTCGGCATTAATAAGACTACACATTCTAGAATGCATTCTTATATTTATCGCTGTGATATTGTAGCTATTATATTTGGGAAAACTTATTGATGGATTGGTCTCCACAGCTTCACGAATTGCTTCAGAATCCACTGTCGTAGGTCGGTCTGAATGTGTCTTGTCCTCGAGATCAGTGTCGCCGTCGCTAAATCTTTTGAACCAATTTCGCGCAGTACGATCCGAGACCATATTGTCGTCTTCAACTTCGAATATCTTTTTAGCTTCTCCAGCTGCGTTGAAGCTTTGTTTCCAGTAATGGCGTAAAATAACACGAATTTCAGATTTTTCCATGTTTCTTCTACAAGTTAAAAATTTTTAAATAAAAGACGAATTAAAAACTTTAGTATATATTATGATAGAGCTGTTCCAGGCAACCTTCTTCTCCAGGATTCCGATACGTCTTCTTGAGTTTCTGGTGGTGGACTTCTCGTGCACATAATTTGAGACCCAGAGTTTAATTGAGTCTTGCCATCTTGCTTTCGGTCTTCCTTTTTGTCGTGTCCAGCCTCGAGGAACCCATTCCGTCAATCGTTTCGTCCACCGGTCACTTGGCAATCGAGCACAGTGGCCAGCCCACTTCAGTATCCTTCGTGTTATTTGAAAATGGACGTCTATTCGATCGCTACCTGCGTGGTGACAGATTGTGTTCATCCTCTGCAGTCGGCTAGAATTTTCTGTCGTCATCGTCCATGTTTCCGCACCGTACAGTAGAGCCGGGAGCACGTTCTGGAAGAGGAGGTCCTTTGTTTTCTCTTTGTCAAGGTGGGCGAGAAGTGGTTTGATTTTGGTGTAAGCACTCCACGCTGCCTTGATTCGTCTTGAGGTTTCCTCGCTCAAACAGCCGTCGGATCTAATGTAGCTGCCCAAATATTTGACTCCTTCCTTTGAACTTGCGCCAATCAACACCAAATCGTCTGCGAATTCCAATCGTGTGAGCTGCTTTCCATCGATCAGTATCCCTAAATCCCCGGGCTGTTCATGTAGTATTTCATCAACTTTATCCAAAATGTACTGCAGTCCGAACGCGAATAAGGTTGGCGAGGCAGTATCGCCTTGACGAACTCCTCGGTTAAGCGGCACATTGATCTCTTCTCCATGAATAGAGAACGTTGCGGAACAACCTTTAATCGCTTGATCTATCTTCTGCCTCAATGCAGTTGGGACTAGAGCGGCTTCCAATGCAAGCTGTATAGTCTTATGATGCATTTTGTCGAACGCGTTGGAAAAGTCTATGAACGCTAGCACCAGCGGGATTTGGTATTCGTTTGTTTTTTCGATAAGCTGCCTCACCGAGTGGATATTATCGACACATGATCGACCAGCTCGGAATCCGTGCTGAGTATCTTCAATGTATGACTCCACATATGGCTTTAACCTTGTTGTCAGAAGCCTCGTGTAGAGTTTTGAAACCGTCGATAGCATTGAAATTGGTCGATAGTCCTTTATTTTCTCGGCATCTCTTTTTTTAGGTAGAAGGGAAACTTTTGCAATTTTCCACTCCGATGGGATCCGATCCAGGCCGTTAAAGATTCCTGTGAGACACGGACTAATAAAATCTTGCCCATACTTGAGGAGTTCAGGAGTAATTCCATCGATTCCTGGCGCTGCATCTTTTCTCATTTTCCGTATTCCATGATCAATTTCGCTTTCGAGAAATTCTGGGAAGACAATCTCCGTTTCAGGAAAAACTGCTGCGTCGTTGTCGATGCCAGCGAATAGAGTTTCGAAGTGCGTCTTCACTAAGGAAACAATTTCCATTGAATTGTATGTTACTTCCCCGTTGTCGGATTTCAACTTGAGCAACGGTGTTTCAAGTGGAGCTAGTTTTCGAAGTTTCTTCGTGCGAAAGATATATAGGAAATCGGAAAAAAATTTTGGTTCACCCTAATAAATTAGAAGATATCTTTCACGTAGCTTTAAAAGATTTACTCCAAACTATCCGTGAACATTAATATTGGCTTAAATATTGGCTTCTATTTTAATAATCAGAGTTTGGCGTGCTTATAGGACCCTATCCACTAATATATGGTAGATAAATTGCAAATTACGTAATGCATAAGGTATGCAAAATATGTTACGGACTTAGCATTTATTGATTTTCTAATGATCATTATGGATGGGACGCTCATTTAACTAGTTGATGTGCCGTTGAAACCATCATTATCATTTTTTCTTCGTTAATATTTTACGAACAATTAGTAAATCTAGATTTCTTTTGAAATATAATCACATTCCACTAAAATTTAAAAATTCTTTTAGCAATTTTGGAATTTTATTTATGCAACCCACATCATAGACCCCACTGTTATTTTTATGAATTAGAAACTCATTTTAGACTTGGTTATTCAAATTAATCGCGAATATTATCTAAATGGAAATCAAAATATTTTTGGCCCAAATGTTTCAAATTTTAAAATATTTCATTATAGAATAATTAATATAAATGTCACGCTTAAATTTCATAAAGGATGACGTATTTTTTCCTCTTATTTAATAAGAAATTATATGCGACGTTAAGGAACCACTTAATTTCTCATGGATCAGACTATAAGTAGGAAATAATTCAGGTTATTTTCACTTTATCCATAAACAGTTTAAATTATTTTTGCAAGTAACGTTTACGTTCCTGCGTAAAGTGTGTATTGTAATAATGTTATTTCATTGAATCTAATGTTTTAGATTATATAAAAACAATGTTTTCCAATTTGTGCTTGGGAAGCTCCCACACTAACACTAGTGCGCACTAGTGCACTAATATAACATGTATGTGCAAATGCGCGTCAGATGTTGATACCACTAGCAGCGCGCGCGTGTTGAAGAAAATTCAAATTTTTTCGATTCAATCAAAACATGTTAATAATTTAGCTATTTCGTTGTATCATCCTGATCTTATTATAATAAGGAGTATTGTATCTTGCGTGACCTATTTAATATTTTTAAAGATATTAATGACGCGTAAATTTGTAATTTTTCTGTAAATAATGATTCTTAAAATAGTTTAGCAATTCCCGCTAATATCTTAAGCGAATATTGATTCTAAAAATCTGTCATACAGTTAATCTAATAAAACTGAATTACCAACGAGAGATATTGCATGTTTTAAAGCACGTTACGTCTAAGCGTGATTCGATTCTTCTGAATCGTACTAGTTTTAATATATAGTCGTCGCCAAATGCGATTACCGCCGCAAAGTGTGGCGCACTTTTTAAATATTATTTTTTCATTTAATTTTCATGATTATTTTCTTGTTTAGGCTCGTTCTATACTGTTTTTGCTTAAATAAATTGAAGAATATGTTTTAGATGTTGTTTCAATCGTGGCATAAATGTGGAAAATAATAATAATCATAAAAATTAAATGAAAAAATAATATTTCAAAAAGTGCGCCACATTTTGCGGCGGTAATCGCATTTGGCGACGACTATAAATTAATTTGTTTTGGCTATGAAAGCTGAAAGCTGGCTATGAAAAAATTTTGTTTCCAGTACTTTTTTTTCGATAAAATCTTAGATATTTATTCGTTATTTTCCATATTTTTTATAAGGGAATATCTATTTTTAAAATTTTGTTGTTTCAGCGACAATGCCGCCGCGAAAGGTAAAGAAAACTAATCGGGAAGCCATTCTAAATGAAATTGAACCCCTTAATAAGGTTTGAATAGATGGTATTTACTTAAATTAATATTAAAATATAGATTTTTCAACTTGGTGCCTTGGATTCTATGTATGCATTTTCACAGATATTAAAAGAAAGTGAAGACAAAATGAAGTCGATAATTAAAACCGATCTTTATTCGAAATCAATTGCCGAGATTGTAGATGTTTTTGGAACAAAGCCAGAAAAGGTTGCAACGCCGTCAAATAGCTGTGAAACAGTATCGGTTAGTTGAAAATTCGTAACTATAAGCATATAAGCAAATTGTAGCCTAAAGACGAATTAATGTTGACCCCAACGAATAAGAAGGATATATTGGATGACAGTCCATTAACCCGAACAATCAAGAAGCTGAATGAATTATCCGTGTCGAAAAGTCAAAAGAAGCCTACTGCTTTGAGAATGGTACCGTCTAGTACTGTAGGGACACCTCGTCGGTTGAACGTGTTCGAAACGAAGGAACCGCCAGCGGAAATTCGAAACAAGAAACGAGAAGATGCTGCAAATGGTATTGCCGACAAACTGAAGCATGCAGCAGAATTGAGACAGTTATATAACGAGTCGAAGAAAGAGAAAATCCGGCAAGCACGCGAAGAAAGAGAACGAGCGGTAAGATTGGTTAATAACTTTGTAAATCCACTGAGGTTATATTGACATTTTTGTATTCTATTCAGGTTCACGCCAACTGGTATTGTAATAAAATGAGCTTAGTAAACGTGCTCAAATCGAACTTTTTGGAAAGTTATTAATATTTTTAGATATAGTCGTCGCCAAATGCGATTACCACCGCAAAATGTGGCGCACTTTTTTAAATTTAATTTATATGATTATATTCTTGTTTATGCTCGTTCTATACTGTTATAGCTTAAATACACTGAAGAATATGTTATAGATGTTGTTTAAATAGTGGAATAATTGTGGAAAATAATAATAAAAATTAAATAAAAAATAATATAGTCGTCGCCAAATGCGATTACCGCCGCAAAGTGTGGCGCACTTTTTTAAATATTATTTTTTAATTTAATTTTTATGATTATAATTATTTTCCACAATTATTCCACTATTTAAACAACATCTATAACATATTCTTCTATTTATTTAAGCAAAAACAGTATAGAACGAGCCTAAACAAGAAAATAATCATGAAAATTTTATGAAAAAATAATATTTAAAAAGTGCGCCACACTTTGCGGTGGTAATCGAATTTGGCGACGACTATAGTTTAAGGGAAACCGGCTTAAATTGCCGTAATCAATTTTTTATTGAAAAGACGCAGCAATTTTCATAAACGTTTTAAAATAGGAAAATCGTAGTTCCCAGTTGGCGTGCAGCACGCGTGCAGGTTATTCAAGGAAATGCGATCATGAGCTGGATGACTAATCTGGTTATATTAAAATGAAACAAAATGTTTTGTTATAATTTTAACTTATCCTTATAAATACAGAAAGTTGGTCATGTTTTTACCATTCTATTATATATAGTCGTCGCCAAATGCGATTACCACCGCAAAATGTGGCGCACTTTTTAAATATTATTTTTCCATTTAATTTTTATGATTATTATTATTTTCCACGTTTATTCCAGGATTGAAACACATCTAAAACATATTCTTCAATTTATTTAAGCAAAAACAGTATAGAACAAGCATGTATTATTCATTTCAGAGATCGATGCCTAATGGAAGAGCAAAAATTAGGGGCGGAGAAAAGGTCTTGTTTAGACGGCCACTAAGGCCATCACGTCTCTTCCTCTTTTTTCCATTAGGCATCGATCTCTGAAAAGGACAATACAAGAAAATAATCATAAAAATTAGATGAAAAAATAATATTTAAAAAAGTGCGCCACATTTTGCGGTGGTAATCGCATTTGGCGACGACTATATATAGACTATTTCAAAGTTTTTGACGGCTGCGTTGCGAACCGCTGCGCGTTGCGAAAATTATAAAAATAGAGAGTTGTATTTGTGTCTCTCAATTTATAATGGTTTTACTGCGCAGCGGTTCGCAACGCAGCCGTAAAAAATTTTGAAATAGTCTATATTAAATCATACATCAAAAATTCGCTGTTTTTTACTCTATATGATGGTAAAAAGAAAATTTTAAAACAGTATAAGGTAATTTTTAATTAATCGCAGAAAATTTAAGAGAATTTAACGATTTTTTGACTAAAAAAACAATAATTCCTTCATTTATTGAATCTAACCCATTTCAACTAATTCGGTTTGGAGTGTTTGAGGATGCTTACTGAGCTCATTCTATTATCATACAAGTTGGGGTGAATTGGTAATGCAATAATGAGAAATATAATAATTAGATCACAAGAAGCCACCCGAAATTGAATGATTACGTTGGGTGCTCAGAAAATATGCTCATATTGCAAATTTAGACAAGAAACGCATATTTTTGATAGTTTTAAGTATCAACTAATATGAAAATAAAACGTGTAAATTTGTGAGACAAGTTTAAATATTGAAAATATTCATTTCCAGTTGAAGTGCAAGAAAACGGTACACGCCAACTCTAACACTAATAAAACGAGCTCACAAAACGTGCTCAAATCTAATATTTTGTGAAGATTTTAATATTTTTAGAGAGTTTAAGGAAAAGGAGATAATGTGAAGCACACGCCAAATGAATTAGCAAAAACAGGACCTCAGAAGAGTAACTTAAATCTAAAACTTCGGAAAAATTAAAAGTTCCATAAATAATGTAACGAAAGCTTTGAAAATTGACGTAAAAATTAGTTTTTAATTGCCAGGTAAAATTTAAAAAATGCTGTTAAATATTGCAAAATGTTAAAAAAATATTATATGGATTAATGAAAGGCTAGATTAAAAAATAAATATTCTTCTACTTCCTAAAAGGGGTATTTGCGTTAAATGGAAATCATTTTTCAACCGGACGGCGGGAAATGGAATTCCGGGAAACCCTGATATATATATATATATACCAAATGAAAATTGACGATTTTGCAAAATTGAAGCCCAATTTATTAATTTCTAAGTGTATATTGAAAACCACTTTACGTCATTATTGTATGCTTCTCTTAAAGTATCTTTCACGCTTTAAACTTTTACAATATGTTAGATTAAAGTAAATTTTCTGAGCTCCAGTTTTTACGAATTTATTTGGCGTGTATATATATATATATACTTTTAAAATTTATCTAATCTACCATTTACGAATTCAATTTAAATGGTTCATAAATTATTTAATAGTATTTTGATACCAAAAATGTTGAACAATAAAATTTGATATAGTTATTATTCATTTCAGAGATCGATGCCTAATGGAAGAATAATAAAAGAAGAGAAAATGATGGGGCCATAAAAAACATTTTTCTCAATTCCTCTTAAATATGTATTGCCCATAATTTCGTAAAAAAGAATGGCCGTCTAAAAAGAGAGCTCATCCAAACGAGATCATCAGTCCATTCTAATATTTTTCCTCTTCCATTAGGCATCGATCTCTGAAAAGGACAATAAAAGAAAAAACATAATATTTTAATTTTCAGGTTCGAGAGAAAAGAGAGCAGAAGGAAAGGGAGGAACGAGAAAAACGTGAATTGCAGCGGCAACGTGAAAAGAAACTTGAAGAACTGAACAGGCCGGTCGTGAAGTCGCGTTTCAATTCACCATCACGTCACGTTTTGCCAAAAGTTGATTCTCATCATGCAACGCCTGGTCGGCCACCTGCAAAGTTGGCTAAAAGGTTATTCAATGGTAGTGTGCAGAATTCGCCGAACAAGACAAAAGCATCGGTTTGAATTATAAATTGTTACGTTTTAAGTGAGTTTGTTACAGACGCCGCGAATAAGAAAGAAATCGTCGAAAGCTTTAAAGAAAAGCGCACAATTGGAAGACACAAATACCTTGATGAAGCAACAAGAAGAATATTTGCTGGGAATGACGGAACAGAATGATGCGATTGAGGATGAAATAGAAATTGACAATGCCATGATCGTGGAAGATGGTGATGTTGCTGATGTCGAGGAGTCTTTCGAGATGGATGAAGCGGGAGAAAGGGAACGACTAAGATTGGAAGAAGAAGAAGAAGAAGAAGAACGTAGGAAACAAGAGGAGCAACGCCGGAAAGAAGAGGAACGAAGGGTTGAGGAAGAAAGGAAGCTGGAAGAAGAACGACGATGGCATGAAGAGCAATTGGAGCTGCAGAGGATGAGGGAACGCGAGATGGAAGAGGTGCGATTAGCAGCCGCCAAGGAGGAAATGCTATTGCGCGAGAAGCTAAATGAACAGCGGGATGTTACCTCACCTCCAGAATCGACTTCCAAGTCCAATCAAGATTATGGGTTAGACCTGAGCAGTGGCGATGAAACCGACAACGAAGATGCTCCGCGTAATGAGATTCCAGAATGGGCTGATTGGGCGCAAATACGGAGGGATTGCAGGAAGAACGCTCAAAATAAGCCGTTTGAGGTGGAAAAGTTCTTTGGTGAAATCCCAGAGGTTAGTTTTTAGTTCGATGTTAAATCGTTTAAGTAATGGAGTTTAGATGAATACACAGTTGATGTTCGGTAACAATGTCAAAGTTCGAAAAAGGGGATCATCAGCAGTTTGGAAGACACCTCCAGTAAGGAGAAACTAATTAAATAATATAATAACTGTGAAATGATTGTGTATTATTATATTTTTTGTAAATAAAGTTTTATTTTGTTCACGTTGATGCCCATTTCGACATTGTTTGGTTTATTGTTTTCCAACAAATGTATTTTTATCTTATAACCGTTTCTTTTTATTTATATATTTTTTAAATGATTGTAGGATGACACGTGTTAACACTGCCGATGAATTTGAAAAAGTGTTTAAAGACATTGCGGTTCCATGCGTAAAGGATTATTCACAATTATTAAATCCATTAGTTCAGCCTGATGGCGACTATTTCAGTCAGATGAATGGTTAGTTTCTTATTAAGATGAAGTGATGGATGTCGAGTTTTGATGTTTCAGCTGTTCTCAACTCTGATGGATCGATTAAAATGCAGCTAGCATCGAATCCTACGAACGCTGCCCCGCCATTAGCCGAGGTATTTGCGATTAAAATATTTTAAATTTCAGAGTTTGGTGCCTAATGGAAGAACAAACAAAGAAGAAAAATGATAGTCTCGGATGGACGGCCCCACGGCCACAAACGACTTTTTCATTTATTCCTCTTCAATGTGGATGCCCATTTTTTTGAGACAACACACATTGATGTGGCCGTCCAAACGAGAACCTTAGTCCATCCTAATTTTTCCTCTTCCATTAGGCACCGATCTCTGAAAAGGACAATACATATCAAATAATATTACTGACAGGTAGAAAACATAATTAGCGAATCGGAGAATAATGCTGACAATAAAATTGCGGAGAGCGGACAGCCTGAGAGGAGAGTTCCACTGAAAGTTGTTCCCGATCAACAGAACGCGGAATGCGCAATGATTGGTAGTTTCTATTGAAATTCTTTATAAGTTTATTTTTAAAAAAGTGTTATTGTAGAAGATCTTTCGAAACTGTCAATGTTTGCCCCTAAAAAGCCTGAGGAACGGCTGTCACAGAGACGAAGGTCGGAGCAGAAGAAGAAGGAAGAAGAAGAGAACAAGAGAAGATCCGCTGTGAACGCTCTGTCCGCGACAAAGAGCTCAATAAATCGTTCTCAGGTTTGTTACGCAAAAGGATTGCGTTGATTATGGTTTTGTTTAGAGTCGTGAGAGATCTGTGGGCCCAATGAGCTCTAAAGGCTCATCAAGACAGAGCTCACTAACTAGAGCGAGAACGCCAACGAGTCGGCCAACGGCGCCGGTTGGGGTTGTGACCAGGAGCATGTCAAAGAAGATGGAAACGCCAATTGATCGAAAAGCACCGGCAGCTCGTAGAAGCGTGATGGTTTTGCAATTTCAAAAGTCGTTTCATTTTGAGTTTTAATTATAGACTGGAGTGGCTTCTAAAACACTAACGGCATCAACTAATGTGAAACCTATTTCTGAGAAAACACCGGTCTCCGAATCCACTATTAACAGTAACGACAGGTCAAGAGATCGGACGAAACGATTGAACACAACTGCCGGAACGGGCTCGGTTATAAATCGAAGGAGTATGATGACGAAACCGGCACCAGCGACTACACTTAAAGAAAACGTAAGGAGAAGTGCATCTTATGATCGCAAATCTACGATCGCGTCGAAGACAACTCCTAGAGCTGGAACAGGTTTATTGTGCATTGTATTTTATTTGTAAATGAAGCATTTTAAAGGATCTCGACCGATTGCAGTAGCAAATCGTTCTTCGATGCTAAGGATGAATGCGCTAAATGCGAAAGAGAACAATGCTCCGAATAAAGGACCAATGCGCATTCAACCATTTAGTGCGAATAGAAGAAGTGCTGCCGTAAATAGAGAGTCGCGATCAACTGTACGCGATGTGACTCCTGTTAGATCTAGACCATCTACGGATCTCCAAAATAAACAGGTCTTATCTTAAAATTCTAACATTTTCTGATTTTTGATTTTGAAGTCGTCTGCCAATAATGAAAAAAGTGATGTTTTTTCACGACTGGCAATGCCCAAGAAAGCAACACCGGTGAGAGTATCTTCGGTGAATGCAGGAACGCCAAATGCGTCGACCAGTGGAAAGGCGCAGAAAAGTAGCATCCGATCGGTACCATCGTACATTCGCAGTTATAACAATAAATCGGGGTAAGAAGCGAATTCGAATGTTTTATAGGATTTGGAAAAGTTAGGCATATGCAGAAAAATTTTTGTCCGAAATAAGGAAGACATTTTAGGATAACGCAAAATCGTGTTTTTTTAAATTTGTTGATTATTAATTATAGAGTGAAATTAAAATTTTGGTGTAAAACATGTCAGGCCGTGAAAGTGCGGTCGGTGTACAATGCATCCAACATTATTGCGTACCGATTTTCATAATTTATAGTGTATTTCAAAATAGTTGACGACGCAATCACGCTGCAAATACGGCATACTAATTCAAATTCATTTTCAAATCGATTATTTTATTAATTTTTGTGAAATTTTTTAGTTGTTATTGCTTATATTTCACGTTTATTAATTAAAAATTGTTAAAATAATCGATTTGAAAATGAATTTTAATTAGTATGCCGCATTTGCAGCGTGATTGCGTCGTCAACTATTTTGAAATGGACTATAAATTATAATATTGTCCTTTTCAGAGATCTGTGCCTAATGGAAGAGGAAAAAAATAAGGATGGAATGAGGTTCTCGTTGGGACGGTCATCTTCTCATCTCTCCTCAATGTGTGTTGTCTAAAAAAAAATGGGCAGCGCGTATTGAAGAGGAATAGACGAAAAAGTCGTTTGTGGCCGAAGGACCGTCCATCCTAAACTATCATTTTTTCTTCTTTTTGTTCTTCCATTAGGTACCGATCTCTGAATATGACAATATGTGATTACATGATAACTAGAGGAATAATCGCCATTAGGTAGTAGTGCACCGAAGAGCACACGAAAATAAAAGTTCGATTTGTACATTATATTTATAATAACCGCTTACACTCCGGTCAAAAATCCACGAAAAACGCTATCTCTCTTCATTTTATGTATCGTTGTCTGCGCGTTAAATTATTTTAAATTATATTTGTTGAAATAAATGATCGTCTATTGTAGAAGAGGAATATAGAAAAACGCAACACATCACAAAAGGCAACGCGCAGAGAAAAATACAAACACTGAGGGTGGAATTTCGTTTTGACCGAAGTGCGCTTAAATATTGGAAACAGCTCATTTCCATTTGGCGTGTTTCTCATGTTTATAAATAATAAAAAATATCAAGAAATTATTGGCGAGCATTGACGAGCCGTCGCATATTTCATCAGATATTGATCAGATATTGCTAAAACAATTAAAGTTAACTTTTTCTGAAATTAATTAAGAGAATTTTATTAAGAAACGAAAATAAAAAATATATTCCATCCGCGATAGTATGTTGGATGGTGCGCTTGTACATCGGCCGCACTTTCACGGTCTGCGAATTTTAATATGACTCTTAATTATATAGAATAGAAATTTTAATATTTAGAATTTGTTAGTGTTGTTTATAAATTGCGTCAAATTAGAAACTAAAAACTAATGAAGAGATTTTTTTGTGTTCGTGAGCTATTTCTTTTCCTATTCAATAGTGGAATGCTATAAATCTGGTATTTGAAGGTTACCGACGTCTGGCGGTTCTCATGGAATACGAGCTCCTTCGAAGACACGAGCCGAGAAAACGGACGATAATAATTAATTGTTTTATGAAAACAATTATTTATTATTAATTTGTGCAATGTGTTAAATAGTTTTATTTTATAAATAATGTATCGTTGTATCATGATTAATCAATTAACAATCGCAGTATGCGGACTTGTCAAATATTTGTTTTTCCTATTCCAACCATGTTTTATTTTTAAATTGTAGATGTAGGTAGTATTTTGTGTACATATTGGAATGTAAAATAGCACAATATTTACTTGATTAATTTTATCAGTATAAATTGATGGAGCCGGTTGTGGAGGAATATTTTCTTGTTGAATTTCAATAAAGTTAGTTTAAAATTATATTTTTGATATTGAATAGTTCCTGTTTTTTTTTCTAATCGAAAATTGTGATTGGGCTTATAAATAGAAAATGCGGAGCAATTTGAAAAAAGTGCTTTTCGTTTTGTGTGCTTTATATAAATATTTTTGATTGAATAATCGGCAGACAGGTGTCAGCTCATTCTAGTTTCGATCATACGACTCGAATGTTGTGAATGATATTGTGTTTTGCGTTGTTTTTAGAATGGCTAAAAATATCGGAATTGGATTATCTGTGAATGATTTTCCTCTTGAGTGGTTTGTTTATTTGTTAACAAGTTGTTGGTTTGGACTCGTAAGAGCATCCTTATTTTGGATTTTCCTGAATCATTTTGGTTGCCAATAGTGATGTATTGATAGCGATGGCATCTATAAATAAACAAATAAGATGATCCGATATCATATAATCTGCTATGAATCACTTTATTTGAACAAGAATTCTAGTTTTGTTTTAGTTATGTCTATTTGTATTAGTGATAATTGGTTCACGTGATGGCAATTTTGAAGAAAGAAAGAACAAATAAACTAATTAATTTGAATTACAAGACCACATTAGGTATTTTGGTTTGATGATTGAATGACAATAACAATTTAGGAATTAATGGAATGATGGAAATATTTGCCGGAAAAAGTGAAAGTCGTTTGAATGTAGATGACGTTTTCTGTGCATGATGCACTTTTTAAGCCATTTTAATAGTAATAATATTGCTCTTTTTCCTTTCTTTTTGTTTTCATTTTCATTTGCGATATTGAAGCTTTTTCGTTGTTTGTTTGTGCATTTTATTTAAAATGATTATTTCCGCGTTTATTTAAATAATTGTTTTGACTAATTGACTTTTTTATGATTAACAAGTGCACGTAACTTGCGTTTGTTAAGTCAAGTTTCTATTAATTTCCGCGTGGATTGAAACGAACAAACGAAGAACGTTTAATTGCATTTAAAGAATCTATTAACTTTCCACCTCGTCAATTTTCGAATATTTCCAATGTATTATTGTCATTTTCTGAAAAGGACGGTGCATTTCTTGTATTACCTCAAACTCAAACTTGGGTTATTAAACCATTTATTAAAATAAGTAGAAAATGGGAAACAGAATTAGAAATAAATGAAATATGACATACCAACAATCCAATCCATACCTTAAATACCAAATTATAAGGACATTACATCATCCATTTAAAGGTTGTTCCATGACATTAAAAATATTACACAGACATTCCTACCATTACAGACCAATAAGTAATTGCTCATATTTGAAGTATTTTCCCAATTACATGTGCTCTTCTGCACACCTTAACATAAATATCACAAAGTACGTGCTTCAGCACATTTTCAGAGATCGGTGCTCAATGGAAGAGAAATAAAAGAAGAGAAAATGATGGGCGGCCACATGGGCACAAGAAACTTTTCCGTCAATTCCCCTTTAATGTGTGCTGCCCATAATTTCGTAAAAAAGAGTGGCCGTCGAAACGAGAACCTCATTCCATCCTAATTTTTCCTCTTCCATTAGGCACCGATCTCTGAAAAGGACAATAACAAATTATTGTACATTTCAGGTTCCTAATGGAATCATTCGCCTATTCTTCAGTTGTAACTAATTGAATGTGCAAAAAAGTAGAAAATTACAAAAGCGGAGTTCACGGAGATCCATATTCCATCTTCCGCCTTTCGTTTGAAAAATAGATTTCCGTGCAAGCTTACGCATGCAGAGAATTTCTATAATAATGAATTATTGCGTCACGGCTCGCGTTCGCATAAATTTGACAAGGACTTTGCTCAGTAAACGAGCTCATTTCTAATATTTTGTGAAGTTTTTAATATTTTTAGATAATTTTAGACAATCCTTGTTAAATTGTAATGAAACATATTTCCTTAAAAAGACAAAAAAACGTTTTAAGACACGCTTAAAAATTGGAAAATCGTTTTTTCCAGTTGGTGTGTTTTTGAAACATTCGGCACTTATTTGATAATTAGAAAACTGGTTTTTGTTTCGAATTAAAATTTATGTTTATTTTTTGTAGACTTGAATGATGTGTCGAATATAATAATAATTAATCAAATAAATGAAAATTTCATTATTATGACATACCAAATTTAAGTTTTTTTTTACCATTGTGGCGTTAGTCCCTAAATTGAAGGCCACGCGTTTATTTACAGAAATTTCTAATATATTATTGATAACTAAATATTGACGAGAATTTTGGTGTTAATTCATGAGCGAATAAAATAAATAAGGCAAGACAAAACACGTGAACACGCAGTAATTTCGAAACACAACCGCGGACTAAAATTTACAAGGCCACGACGAAATGTAGAATAATGATCGGCAATTTATAGTAATTTATGGTAAAATATTCCCTAGGGTTAATAGAGATTGCACATCACCTTCATCCGTGCCATATCGACATTCGGTACGTTTTGTGTGCGGTACACGGTCGCTCAACCTTCTTTTATTGTTTTTCAATGTGTGTGTTGTCTCAAAAAAATGGATAATACAAATTGAAGAGGAATAGACGAAAAAGTCGTTTGTGGCCGCACTCCACTGCCACGATCAATGCGTATCTTGCAAAAAAGTGTGTACAAATTGCCAAACCACGCCCTTCACCTTTTATTTAAATTCTTTGTTTTTTTTAAGGATTTTAAAATCGTTTTTTAACCTTAAAACACATTAATAAATCATTAATCAATAATTCTAAACGATTCTAAAACAAATTAAATCAAATTCGAAGAAGTTATGATTCTAAAAATATAAAGAAAAGTGAAGGGCGTGGTCTTGCAAGTTGTCCACACTTTTTGTGCAACATACGCATTGTTCGTGGCAGTGAAGTGTGGCCGTGTAACCGGATTTTTTTCTTATTTTTTTGCTGAACTATCTCCCTCCATCTCGACCGACTCTCGCCGTTTTCTTCTGGAACATTCCCAATCTTCTACTTCCGGATGTGCATGACCTTGATTCATGGTTCACAAATTCGGCTACCCGCTCATTTCTCTCAGAATGTGATGGCTCAGTAAAAATAAAATATTAGCAACAAGAAGTGTGAAATAAAATATATTGCTTATGTTGTTTATTGGATTCAACAAAATCATTTGATTTAAAATTAGATTTTACTTATTATCACCTTTCTTGCATTTTGCTTATTCATCACTCCAAATGAAAATGACGATTTTGCAATATTTAAATGTATTTTATTAATGAAGAAGAAAAGAAGACAAGACGACCTGCAGAATGAGACGAAGAGCCTCTTAAGGCATTGGGAAATGTTCGAAAGAAACGCCACGGTCAACAAGAAGCTCTATGTTGCCCAGCTAAATGAGGCTATTCGACTGAAAAGACCCGATCGACAAGGCCAAGTCATCTTGCTCCACCGCAACGCCAGGTTGTACAAGTCGTCAAAACCGCCCTCCAGGAGCTCGAATGGGAGGTTATTCAGCATCCACCGTACTCTCCGGACCATGTGCCATCTTTTCCGCTGTCTGTCAAACCAAATGAGACCTCAAAAACAGGCTCAACAACTTCTTCGACCCCAGACCGGCGGAACGACAAATTGATCCAGAGTTGGGAGGAAGTCTTAAACAGTAACCGCGAATAAATAATTGTTTAATTGATTATTATAATTATTGTTTTTTTGTTCAAATAAATCTTTCTGAAAAAAGTCTACCACGCCAACTGACAAAGTTTAATCCATCACTTATTTTAGACCACCCAGATTAATTATAGCGTCGACATTCCGTAGATTTGAATAGTTTATAATGTGCATGAAAGCTTGACTACAAAGAAAACTGCTATTTTCACGTGGAGTACTGTAATTTGATCTAAAATTTTCAATAAAACGAGAATTTCAGTTGGCGTTGTCTACTAACTTATTTCTCAACACAATATAAACTTTATATATTTTTACATACAGTACACACCCGGACAATAACATTGAAATAGAGGAAACACATTTTTGTTGGCTATTTGCCAAAAAGGGGGGGACGAGAAAAATGTTGATCACTAAAAGTTCGTCTTTTATTTTTAGCTATTTTTTGAAGCTTTAGTATTCGGATTCTAAATAAGGCAAGTTAATTATTTGTATATAAAACAACTGGGAAAATTATCTGAATGTATTAAAGTAATTTTAAAACAAATAATAATCATTTTTAATTTTTTTTTTGCTATATATAAGTTTTAAACTGTTATAATAAATTTGTGTTGGAAAATTGAAAAGTAAAATATCATCGGCTGATTCAGATGAAATGCATCTTAAAATTACATGTCAGTAAATTAATTATTTATATTGAATTTAATGAAACTATAGCGAATAATTTTTTGTCACCAATACGTTCAGATAATTATCCTAATTATTCTAACAAAAATTAAACTTTATTAAACTTGTATACATCAATAAATCAAAATATTTTACAAAATAAAAAAATATGACAACAATTGTGCCCGCATTGAAAAAAAAGCGTCAATACTTATGCTGTTGGCGCCGGGTTCGAAGCGGTCCCGTTTTCGGTCCGGGTGTGTACAGTACGTATTTCAGCACGAGTATTATGGATATTTGACAAATATTGTCCTTTTCGAGGAAAAAATTAGGATTGAATGAGGTTCTCGTTTGGACGGCGATTCTTTTTTACGAAATTATGGGCAGCACACATTTAAGAGGAACTGACGAAAAAGTTGTTTGTCGCCATGTGGCCGCCCATCCTTTCTCTTCTTTTTTTCCTCTTCCATTAGGCACCGATCTCTGAAAAGGACAATAATAAATGAATATTGATTGAAAAATTGTAGAATTCAATTCGACTGGATAATTGCATCAACGAGTTAATTTGAAAACGAGTTGGAACTAGTCATTTTAAGATTATTTTAATTATAGATTATTTGAAACGAAAGCGACGCTCGTTAAAAATAATAGGAAAGTGTGTTTCATTTTTTTTCGGCTCATTGAAATGTCGATTAGTCATCCACCGCGCCCTTTCGTTGCTGTTTTTTTTCCAGAACCAAAAAAAGACAAAATAGTCGCATTCCAGAACCGGTTCGTGTTTCTAGAATGGCTGTATTTAAGTAATATTGTGTTTGGGTTAACTCTTCACACGAGGACTTTCAACTCCTTCGATTACACAAAAATATCTTGTTCGTCTTCGTCGAGTTGAGTTGAGTTGATTTCATTTTTTTTTGATTTCTAATTTATTGTAACAATCTGTTTATCAATAAGCTGGCTGGCTGGCTGGCAGTCACTCTTCTCATTGAAATTTCACTTGCCATTTTTTATGTGAGGAGTGTATTTTACCTAAAAAATGTTTTTCATTTGATCGCCCACTCGTTTGCCGAATATTGATGATGGTGTCTGCTCGATTTAGAGGATTATTGTCATTTTTATTATGCAAATGTTGTGTATAAGTTTGTCTAGAAGAGATTAGTTTGGGCTGATGCGTCACGTGACGACTCGCAACATTGGTTTTGTTTATTTGATAATAAATAGTTGGTTAGCCGACCTTGATTAGCGCGGTTAATTTATTTTTGCGGTTTTTCAAGGTCCACGCTGCGTTGTTGTTTTCCTTTTTTATATTCTTATCTTTATTTTTATTTTCTTTAATTTGTATTCTTCTAGTGATGGAATTAGAAAGTTAATTTGTTGGTATTTCATTTCATTTTGATGTTTTGTAGTCGTCAGATATTTTTTTTTTGATTTTTTGTTAATTGCTTAATGAGAGAAATTGTCTTAATCAAATATTTAGATTTTTCTAATTTAATATTTTCAGACAGTTGTAGATGAATTTAAAAATATTTGTAATTCGGGTTTATTGTTCTTTGATAGCCCGGAGAATACCTACCCTAGGCAAACCAGGGGGACGTTTTTACGTTTTCACTAGAAAGCCAAGCGAAATGCACAAAAACAACTTCGATGTGCCGGTCGTTTTCGGGCTGACAGTCGACTGGTTTTCTTATTTCTGAGGTTGTTTTCGTTGCAATTTTATAACATTTAAAGCACGCCAATGCGAAATAGCGATTTTGCGATTTTTAAACACTTGTGCCATATTGAATGGTTAAGTTGGAGGCTCAGAAAAGATGCTCATGTTGAACATTTTGGTAAGGTGCGCATGTTTTTAGATAGTTTAAGACGGGCTAGTAACAATGAGGTGTAAAGTTATTCGAAAATAATACGTGTAAATTAGTAATACACGTTTAAATATTATCAAGTTGTGAGAAATTGATAATTCTAATTTTAATTTCATAAAAAATAAAAATAACCAATACGACGTGAACTATAAATTTTGACGAAATATAATAAAAAATAATGAAATAAAGAGGAATTAGTAACATAAATTGGAAATTTGCTTCACGTTCTCATTGAGACCATTTGAAATTAATTCAAAAATATTGAAAATGAATTATCAATTTCTTACACTTTTACAATATTGAAAAATAGTCATTTCGATTTGACGTGCGTGTGGAAATTTTTTGCGCCTTATGATTACAAAATAGTTTTTACTGATATTTAACTAGGCTTGTCTTAAACTATCTAAAATATTAATATCTTTCTAAAAAGTTATATTTGAGCATGCTTACTGAGCTCATTCTTTTACCATAAAAGTTGAGGTGTTTAAAGTTATACAATAGAATTGCTGTCGATTGCCTGTAAATTCATTTTATTAGGGTGAACCAAATTTTTTTTTCCGATTTTTTATTAAAAATTTAAACATAATTTTACAAAACATGAAAAACAATTAGGTTTCAAAGCAAAGACCATTTGACTCTATGGCTTGAACCCATCTATCGGAAAGTTGTCCACTCCTTGTTCTTAGAGGCGAAAAACTCGCGGCACTCGTTTTCGACATCGGCCAGGTCATTGAAGCTACGCCCACGAAGAAAGTGTGCCATGGATCGGAAAAGGTGATAATCATATGGCGCAAGGTCCGCACTATAAGCTGGATGTGGAAGAAATTCCATGGCGTCGAGATTTTTGATATTTTCCTTCGTTTGTTTGTACGGTTTTGCATTGTTGAAGGAGTATACGCTTCCGATTGATTAATGCTGGATATTTATCGCCAAGTGCCGCATACATTTGATCAAGTTGGGCGCAATAGGGGACCATTTGGAACTAGCTCGAAGTAAATTACGCCTTCGAAATTCCACAAACACACACCGAAGTGCCTTCTTTGAGAAACGATCACATTTTGCTAGCGGTTCCGCCGTTTGACCGCGTTCCAACCATTGATTTTGTCTCTCCAGATTACTGAAGTAGACCCACAAGTTACAATTCTACGAATAAAACAGTAATCTTGTGGATTTTCGAGCAGTTTTCGGCAAGTCTCGACACGTTTTTGAGCTTGAATTTCAGTCAATGCATGAGGTACTTCTCGGCAGCGTTTATTGACTTTCCCAAGGGCTTGAAGATGTCGTACAACTGGAATATCGAGCTCGGCCGACAATCTGCGAGTACTTATTGATGGATTGGTCTCCACAGCTTCACGGATTGCTTCAGAATCCACTGTCGTAGGTCGGCCTGAATGTGTCTTCTCCTCGGGATAAGTGTCGCCGTCGTTAAATCTTCGCGCAGTACGATCCGAGACCATATTGTCGTCTTCAACTTGGCATATCTTTTTTGCTGCTGCAGTTGCGTTGAAGACTTGTTTCCAGGAATGGCGTAAAAGAACGCGAATTTCGGATTTTCCATGTTTCTTCTACAAATTCAAAAAATATTTTAATATATATTAGGATAGAGCTGTTCAAGAGTTTTAAAAGTATATATATATATATATATATATATAAATAACACATGTATATACAAATCTTTATTTGGTAAAAAATACAATTAGCCAAAAGATATAGGAAATCTAAAACAATTATGGTTCACTCTAATTATTAGGGCCCTAATAATCTTAAATAGTTTAATAAAATCCTACTTGAATTGTTATGAAAATGTTTTTTTAAGTTGTAGAAATTTTCAGGCACGCTCAAAAATTGGAAAATCGTTATTTCCATTTGGCGTGCAGGTGAACTAAAATGTTCGAAAAAAAATGAAGTGCCCTTGCCCAACTCAAAGCATACCAGAAGCTATGGTGTAAGTTAATGACATATACGCACGCCAACTGATATATGATATACACTAAAAAATATACCTGGAAACTTATTCGATGCATTAGAAAATGAGTAAATTGAAAATCATTTTCATTTGGCGTGCATTCGGAGTTAACCATGAAGCGCAATGAAATTTAGGAATGCGGGCGGCGCGACTTTCCTGTCTCCACATTCATTAAGTGTTCACTATTATTAAAACAGTTAACAAAAAAAGTAGAGACGGAAAAGAATAAAAAAATAATTATGCATGAAAACGCGCTCCGAATTCATCGTATAAGAGAATCTTCGTTTTTGCGCTTAAATTTGAAATAGGAGAACACCAAATGAAAATAATTATTTTGGAAATTGTAAGCGCATGTTTTTTAAATTAAAATCCACGTGTAATGTAAAATATAGTTTTTTAATGGAAAATGTACAGGATCCTCTTAAAATAGTTCCTGGATGGTTGATTTCCACGATATTTTAAGTTTAGCTGACTTTTCTGAGCTTCTGTGTTTTCTGAGCTTCGTGTAGAAGAATATTTTAATAATTTCATTGAAAGTGCTTGGAAACTGAACCTAAAACCCCATGGCCATAATATATATACACTAGCTGATAAAAGTTTTGTCACAAATGTTTTTTCGGGTTTAACTTTTTTGTGACTTGAGCAAATTGGCTTTTTTGATATGATAGATTCATATGGTTGTAGATTATTTTACAAATTCCCGCTTGTGATTACGATGATCCGTTTTACAATGACAAGCGTTTATCGTAAAACGCGTAGCTCAAAGATATTACGAACTTTTCTTGCACTGCATTTTTTAATAATTTTTAAAGTTCAATTATATTTTTTTCATAATTTATTGAAAATAGCAGTAATTGGCAACATTTTAGAGATGACTCCACGTAAAGAAACTCCAATTGCCACCCGGCAAGCTGTTATCAATATGAGGGAAAACGGAATGCGTGGTACCGAAATTGCCATGGTAATTTAAACCAAATTTTGCTACTATAACATTTTAAACACTGATTCACATAAAATATCAAAAAATCAGCCAATTTGGTCAAGTCACAAAAAAGTTAAACCCGAATAAACATTTGTGACAAAACTTTTGTCAGGTAGTGTATATAGTCGTCGCCAAATGCTGTTAGCACCGCAAAATTTTTAAATTTAATTTTTATGATTATTTTCTTGTTTTTGCTTAAATAAATTGAAGAATATGTTTTAGATGTTGTTTCAATCGTGGAATAAACGTGGAAAATAATAGTAAGAATAAAAATTAAATTAAAAATCATATTTAAAAAAGTGCGCCACATTTTGCGGTGGTAATCGCATTTGGAGACGACTCTATGAATATTTTGTGATCGCAACAAACTTAATCGTCAACAATAATATTGTTCGGCAATCGCATTACACCAAAAGTGTAACGAAAAGACTGAAAATTAAATCAAATACTAATAATAATAATAGTTGTTAGAGTAATTCGTAAGAGAATAACAACAAGTTGTGTGAATACAAAAAATGAACAATAATACTTATTCAACCATATGTTGTTCATTATTAATTATTAAGAGGGACCAATTGTGAAGAACACATTTTGCAAAGGAAAAAAAGAAGAAGAAGCGATTTTCTATTATTTATTAGTCGGTTTGTCTAAAATAAATTAATTTTTATAGCTCGCATAATAACAACGCTTAGATCTTTCTTGTTTATTTATTTATTCATTATTATTTATAGTTTTTATTAATAATGTAAGGCTCATCATCATCATCATCGTCATCAATAACAAAATAATAATGAAGGAGACTGATTCGCGTCGCGCACGGCAAATTATATTCAAGTGTATGAATCAATGAGCAAAAGTGAGCCGTCGCCAGCACACTTTTCCTCTGCTTTTTCTCTGCTTATTCGTTTTGCCTATTTTAGTAGTTTTTTTTTATTGGTCGGAAGTGTTGGAATGAATGCGCGATTTACATTAGTGATGGCGGTGAATCTTCTTCATTTGCTGTTTATATAAGTTTTGCTTTTTGTTTGTTGTTGGCAAGATGATATGCTCGCTTATTTTTAATGGAATAGTGTAATAACAAGAGCAAATGACAACTTTTACCTTCAGAGTATGTATTTCTGCAAGATTGCTGCCTTGGATTGTCAATTTCTATTGTTTTCGTTCTTATTTTTATTTTTACGTCTTTTTTATTATCCTCTGGGAGGATTTTGTGAGAAAAAATCTTGAAATTGTATACGCCATTGTATTTCATTGTTATTTTTGCATAAAAGTTGAAATTCCCAATTTTGAGGTAATCAAGTGCAATCACCCACAAAGAGCACGCCAACTTGAACGCCAATAAAACGAGCTCAGAAAACATGCTCAAGTCTATTATTTTGAGAAGATTTTCATGTTTTTATAGAGTTTAAGAAAAATATGACAAACTGGAGTAGACAATATTTGTGTAAAGAACACGCCTAAACATAGGAAAATCATTATTGGCGTGAATGAGTATTAGAAGCTTACACGTATTACACTAAATTACAATTGTCGAAAATATTTGATTTAAGTCTATATTTTAGATATTGTTTTACGAATTCATTTGGAGTGATACTGAAATTTTGAAATTAAAAATGTGAAACTTGCAAAGTAGCATTTATTAGACTATTGTTGTAGTGTAGTTTTCTGATCAAAAACATTTGTTTATCCTAGGGACACAACTCATCTTCGAGACAACGCTAGTAATGAGAATCAGAGAAGCAGAACAGCGAGAACACGAGAAGCGCGAAATGTTCTCTATTAAATGATATATTTTAATGAACTCGATCCAAAATTCTAAAACGCAGGGCTCATTAAATATTTTAGATCTTAATTGAGAAATATTTATGGATGATTTATATATTTTCTAACATTTAATGTGGGCAATTCCTTTAAAATTATCCACAAAAGCTCATGCTGTACTTAAAAGTTAACGCCGAAACTAGGCATTTTTGAGCTGGAGCTATCAGCAAGATCGGCGGTACCCAGGAATCTATAGCCGAGAAGTAAAAATTACCATGCGGACTTGATATTAGGAGCTTTGATTGAATAATAGCGGACCTTTGGTGCAAAGAATAACGAATTCTGTTTTCGTTACTGAGCTGGAGCTATCAGCAAGATCTGCGGTACCAAGGAGTACATAGCCGAGAATTTAAAATTAAAGTGAGGGCATGAAATTAGGAACCTGGATTGACTAATAGCTGACTTGTGGTGCAAAGAATAACGAATTCTGATGTCATTTCTGAACTGGCGCTATCACCAAGATCGGCGGTACCCAGAAGTATATAGCCGAGAACTTAAAATGAAATATATGACCTTGATATTAGGAGCCTTATGTGACTAATAGATGAATTTTGGTGCAAAGAATAACGAATTCTGTTATTGTTCCTATGCTGGCGCTATCGGCAAGATCGGCGGTATCCAGCAGTATATAACCGAGAACTTAAAATGTAATATATGACCTTGATATTAGGAGCCTTATTTGACTAATAGCTGACCTGTGGTGCGAAGAATAACGAATTCTGATGTCATTTCTGAACTGGCGCTATCAGCAAGATTGGCGGTACCCAGAAGTATATAGCCGAGAACTAAAAATTAAAGTGCGGGCATGAAATTAGGAGCCTGACCTTTGGTGCAAGGAATAACGAATTCTGTAATCGTTCATGTATCGTTCCCGAGCTGGCGCTATCATCAAGATCGGCGGTACCACGAAGTATATAGCCGTGAACTAAAAATTAAAGTGCGGGCATGAAATTAGGAGCCTTGATTGACTAATAACTGACTTTTGACGCAGTGCAAATATAATTCTGATATCGCTTGCAAATATATTTTAACGTTGAAGCACGTCAAATGAAATTGACAATTTTACAATATTTAAACGCATTTTATTAATTTCCACGTGTAAACTAAAAGCTAATTTTATCGTCTATCTTACAGGCTTCCATTTAAAAGACTCTGGTGTTTAAAAGTTTGCAAAATATTTGATTTTCTGAGGTTTTGTTTTTGAGAATTCATTTGAGGTGTTGAAGTGTATATTTGGTGTCAACACATGATTTGTCTTGAACTGTCTTAAACCAAAAAATTTTAAAAACTTCACTAGGATTCCATATTGAGCAGCTTTAACAGATCCTCTCTTTTAGCAGATATTGTGACGTAAGCAAGAAATAATGTAGAAACATAATTAAGGATTGTAAAAATGTCATTCCAATTGACATGCTCCAGTTAGGCGCTATAACACTTGTCTTTTCTAATCAATTGTCAGCAAGCTAGCATCTAACTGACACTCATGAGTGCATAATGGGTGCAAGCGATCGCCTCGGGCGCACTTTAAACTCGCTACGCGAAACCCGTCAAGCTCCCGATTGCGACAAACTGGCTGCCAACAGGCGGAGCGACCATCAACTGGAGTGCAAAGGTTTTTAGACACAAAAAAAAAACACGCATTCGCCCCTCCAATTGTTTGTCGTCGCTAACGAGTGTATTACCTAGCCATCTTGTTCCATCAGGTATGAATGGGATGATTCAGGGTGAGAGCGGCTGAACAAGCAAACAAACAAACAAAAGTTTGGCGCGAGTCAATCTCTAATTCTGCCATAACATATTGTTAGCGAACATTTCATTTCAGACATTGTCTTGTTGTTCGTTGTTTTATTCACGTGATTTTTGATTGATTCGCATTTCATTTCTATCGATTATTGTTGTAGGCGTTCCGCCATTTTATATTACAACTGATTGTGCTCATAATTTGTGTCGATTCTTGCAGCACGAAATGTCTCGCATCGGTGTACTCGGGCAAATGTCTGAAATCAATGATCATCTGTTCCTGTCGGGTGCGAGTGTGCTGAAGCCGGAGAAGATCAAGCAGAAGCGCATCAATATGATCGTTAATGCGACGACCGAGGAGCCATCAACCTATATGCAAGGTATTTCTATCTTTTTGTCCGGGGGGGGGGGTGTCAATTTTATACAGAGCAGAAAATTGCAGCAAGTTATCCCCGCGATTATTCATTATATTAATTTCATAATTTATTTGTGGTTAATTAAAGCCCATATAACCCGGATAAACAACATTAGTGGTTTATAGAAATCAAAGAGTGGTATTAAATCCCGGGTGTGCACCAGAGCTGCGCGGAATTCCGTATTCCGTCCATTTTTCCATTCCAAATTCCGGTTTCCGAATTTTCAAATGTGATTCCGGATTGCAGAATTTCAATTTTAATTCCGAATTTCGAAATTCAAAAACTACCATTCCGACCATCTCTGGTTCGCACTGTATTTGTGCGTCGCGTGTTGGGATGACGAACAATTACATAATTAATCCAAAATTAGGATAATTGGACGATTATGAGCAAAAACCTACATACTCGTGATTCAGTTAGTTATATAAGCATATAAATAACAACGGGAATCATTAAATATTTGAAAAAGACGACCAAATTATTCTGAATTTTGTCGTGGTCTTATACATTTTAGTCTAAGTTTTCGTTTCGAATTCACTGCGTGATCTTTTTTTCTTGATTTAGTGATATTGACTCGCTCATGATATATTATTGTCCTTTACAGAGATCGATTCCTAATGGAAGAGCAATAAAAGAAGAGAAAATGACGGAGCCACAACACGGCCACAAACAACATTTTTCTCAATTCCTCTTAAATATGTGCTGCCCATAGTTTCATAAAAAGAATGGCCGTCCAAACGAGAACCATTTAGAATCATTCCATCCTAATTTTTTTCCTCTTCTATTAGGCAGCGATCTCCGAAAAAGGTAATAATTAATCCAACATTAGGATAATTGGATGATTAGAAACAGAAACTTACATACTTTTGATTCAGCTAGTTATATAAGCATATAAATGACATTGATTGTGCCGGAATCATTAAAAATATTGAGTGTCAGTAAATAACAATTAATGCGCTGAGTCGAACTGTGGCGGTGTTTACGTACTGTCGTAAAATAAAATCGTCGCTTGTTTAAAATGTTCGCTTGTTTATATTAATAATAAACAAGCGAACATTTTATTTTCCGACAGTACATAAACACCGCCACTGTTCGACTCAGCGCATTAGTTGTTATTTACTGACACTCAAAAATATTTGACTGATTTAAGAAGACCAAATTATTCTGAATTTTGTCGTGGCCTTGTAAATTTTTGACCACGTTTTGGTTTCGAATTTACTGCGTAATCATGTTTTTTTCATGATTTAGTGATATTGATTCGCTCATGATATATTAAAAAAAAGTAAATAAATGTATAACCTTAAATTTATGGAAAAAATAACTTTAATTTAACGTGTTTAAGACATAATCCTTAATATTACAATGACGTCATTTCAAAACGTATTCAAATGAAAGCTCCAATAAGTTTAAAAATCAGATATTCTGGAAGCAATTAAAACTCGAGCTTTGGTTATTGCGTAAAATATAATCCATTAGTTGTTATCTGCGTACTTTGTGCATATATGCGGATTATTAATTGTATTACTTTTAAATTGAATATGATTAAATCATACTTGGGAAATTTAGGGCCTGCCCGGGCCAGAGATTTTTAATTTTTTCCCTCAACGTCTCGGACCGGAAAAGTTGGCAACATCATATATTCAAACGAAACATAATTTTAAAAATATTTATTGTCGTGGTGTAGGTTAATGAAAAAGCATGTTTAAAGGAGCATTCGGAATAATAAAATGGTCTCGCTTGGGGTCATGTCGATTTAATTTCCAATTTGCTTATTATTTCGCTTTTCTTTTTTATATTATTATAATAATTATGTTAATGTAACAACCAATTTATTAGAATAAAACAATATAAAACAAAAAATATCATGAAAAAAAGAAAAGCGAAATAATAAAAACATTGGAAATTAAATCGACCCAAGCGAGACCATTTTATTATTCGGAATGCCCCTTTAAACCTACTTTTTCAATAAACCACACCACGACAATATTGTAGCATAAAATATCAGGAAATAAATCCAGAAATTGAAAGAAAAAACTATATGTTCCATATTTTCATAACTTAATAGAGTTCTTTTACCCAACATATAGGACATTTTCGAGAACGTGGTTTCGAAAACGCTCTCGGAAAGAATGTACGAAAAATTTTTTGAGCAATTGATATTGGTGAGTATATTCGTAAAAAAGGAAGAACAAAACATACACAAGATATTTTAAGAAACATATCAATAATTAAAAAATAATGAAAAAAACTAAAATTTTGTTTTATTTTAGGACCGGCCCCGGGTTGGCCCATTTTAACCCGGACTGGTCTTTCCCAAGTAAGGATTAAATGGTTAATTCAGATAACTCTACAACATAAGAAATGGTTATAGATTTTAATAGCTTAATTTAAGGCTAAAAATTAAGAATATGATCTATTTCCTATCCATAGGAAGAGATGTAAAAAGGTTGTTCTGTATTTTATTTTCTTTGACGGGTTTAAACTGTCCTCCTGTATTTCAGAAGCTTTTCAAGACCAACCCTCATATTTTATTACCCCATAAACCAAATTTCAGCTCTCAACTCTAAAATTCGTCGTTTCAGCCTCAACCCAAGTATAGCGCAGGCGGAATACGCCTGCGCATAATCAACCGCGCTTAACTCAGAATATTTTCGAGAGTTTTAGAACTGAGAGCTTATTCATTACTCCAAAGTCGTTGCAATTTAAAAATTACACAGATAAGATGATCTTATGGATTATTCTAAACTTTGAATGGCGAACTGCAAAATCACGCGACCTTAGATTCTAGTGAGCACTGTGGTTTTGTTTTTACATGGCTCGAAGAATTTCTCCCAACTCGTGTCCAATTCAAGTTTCAGGCGTCGACACAATGAAAGTGCGTGTCGAGGATCATCCATACGCCCGTCTGCACGAGCATTTCGACACTGTTGCTGACAAAATCAAATCAGTAAAGGTGAGCAGACAACACCCAATGGCCTAACAAATAACACAAATTCTGCAGGAGCGTGGCGGTCGCACGCTCGTCCACTGTATGGCCGGCGTGTCGCGATCAGCGTCGCTTGTGATGATTTATCTCGTCAAGTACGAGCGCATGACTCTCCGACAAGCGTATCACTACGTGAAGGCGGCGCGACCGGTGATCCGTCCCAATATCGGCTTCTGGCGTCAGATGGTCGACTACGAGAAGAGGCTTCGTGGAGCCGCGTCGGTGAAAATGGTGCAGACGCCCGAGTGCGATCTGCCAATCCCCGACGTGTACGCCGAAGACTTGCGCCGATTGCAGCAGCAGAGAGAGATGCGTCAAAGATCGACGGTTCCGTCGTTGAGCCTCGGAAAACATCGCGCATACTCGGCCAGGTATCAGCCAGTCGCATGATTATAATCGCGCATATTTATTTTCAGCACCTATCGTCCATCGACATCATCGAGCGTGCCCATCGGTTCTTCGTCAACTCTCCGAAGGTCATACAGTCCGGCGAGCACTGCACTGCCCCCGTCCGCGGCCGCCTACAGCTTCTTCTTTTCGCCGGCGCCAACTAGGAAGCCAAGGCAAAGCTTGTTTTCCATGTACTCCACCTCCTCCTCATCGACACCACGTCAGGCCTTTTTCTCGGCATTCTAGTCGGTCATCCACAATATTGTTGTTATTTGTTTGTTTGTTCATTCATTACATAACTGTGTAAATATGCGAAACCATTCTAATAATAACACAACCCTTTTCCCCTCCTAACAACAATCACGCTGAAATTTGAATGCAGAAATTAATTGATTTCGAGCATTATTTCAGCTACAACTAATAATAACACTAATAATAATAATAGTAAAAAACTAGCAAGCCTCCACCATGCCACCAAAAATCTTCAAATAAGTCTAATTCTTGTCAACTTGTATTATCTGTCTTTATATGCATCTCTTTTTCATACATTTCTAACACCTACGGGTGAAGTATATATAAAAAAGTATTTAATAAACTTTTAATAATTGATACATTAGTGCATATTTGTATTGGTAATTAATCGCGAATGTCAGCTGTTCTGCGCACGGCATTGAGGTGTTATTCGACCGGCTGATGGGAAAATACTTCCAATAAATACCTTAAAACTCGTTTTCTCTATTATTTGTTTTGCGTACGAACCTGATTATTCTGATAAATTTCATAACTTGTGATCATGAGCGGGCATCCATCTAACTCAACCTAAAATTAAATATTAATTCTCGAGATTTTTTGAAAAGATATATCTAAACGTTGCACGTTTCTCTTCCGCGTCTTGATAAGAAGCACATTGTATACAAAGCCATGTCAAATTCCGGAGAGGTGCCTATAAGAAGTGAGCCTGATGATTTAAGCTCATTTTTCCAAGTGAATTTGAGCGCAGCCATGACATTCTGAAATATATATTTTAATTTAGTAGAAACAATGCCAACTGAGACAGGTTTTTTTAAATTTCGCGCGTACATTTCTCAAAGATGTTAAACGGAGTCGGAAGAAAAATAGGTCGCTATGGATAGAGTATAACATAGTAATCTATCTATTCTTTATAAAAAATTAATAATCCCAAGAAAAGGTTGTTCACATTTGCAATAAATGAAATGGATGACGGTGTGGGCACCTATGGGCACAATTCTGAATAACGCCGCTTTTGATTTCAGATTGTGTTTTTGACAATTCCATCGCCGGTTTTCGGATAATAAAATTGTAAATTTTTCAAACGGTCAATCAGAAACAACGTGAAAATTTGTTAAGGATCCTAGATTAAATGTTTTTAAACGTTATTCCGGAAAAAATTATTCCGTCTATCAAAAAAAATATTTTAGTAGACGCCAATCGAGATAGAAAACAAATTTTGAGATGCGTTTTTCTTGTTTTCATATTCGAATATTATCATTACCCATCTCATATTTTATGCCGAATCGGCGTGAGCACGCCAACATAACTCCGAATAATATTAGAAAAACATTAAAATTCGCTACTAGTTTAAAATTTCGCGAATACAAGCACACGCCAACTGGTATGGTAATATAATTAGCTCAGTAAACCTGCTCAAATCTAACTTTAAAAAAAATTTTATTAATATTTTTAGATATAGTCGTCGCCAAATGCGATTACCACCGCAAAATGTGGCGCACTTTTTTTTAAATATTATTTCTTCATTTAATTTTTATGGTTATTATTATTTTCCACGTTTATTCCACGATTGAAACGACATCTAAAACATATTCTTCAATTTATTTAAGCAAAAACAGTATATAACGAGCATAAACAAGAAAATAATCATGAAAATTAAATGAAAAAATAATATAGACTATTTCAAATTTTTTGACGACTGCATTGCGAACCGATGCGCAGTAAAACCATTATAAATTGAGAGATACAAAGACAACTCTCTATTTTTTTAATTGTCGCAACGCGCAGCGGTTCGCAACGCAGCCGTCAAAAACTTTGAAATAGTCTATATTTTAAAAAGTGCGCCACATTTTGCGGTGGTATTCGCATTTGGCGACGACTATAGTTTAAAATAATCTTAATCACATTGCCCGGAACATTGTTTTATTGAAAAAATGTTGAAATTTTCAGACACTCTTGAAAATCGGAAAATCGCAAGCTAAAAATTACGTAAAAACTAGGTGACAATTTTAAAGTGGAAATTGATAATACCTGTTGCAAAACGCATTATCAATTACGTATATCGTATCAAAAACGTATAAACGCGCTTTGGAATAATTTAAAATCTTAGAAAGATACATAGGCACACCAAATCATTCCGAATTTTGTCATGGACCACATTTCTTTTCGAATTTACGACGTATTCACGTGTTTTTCATGATTTACGTAGATAATTGGTTTTATAAAATAACCCTCTGACATTACATAACAACCAATAATACATTAAAAAAGAGCTGTAAATAAATATGAACGCGTGCCGTTAAATTTATAAACTAACACCGCCACGACGGTAAAAACAACTTTAACTTGGTGTGCATAGGATATTTAATGGCGAAAGTCAAGAATGAAACAAACTTGTAAAAAAGAATGTTAATCCATTCAAATCAATAAAAAAATATCACAGATTATATAAATAGCCCTCGCCTCTTTGATATATAATCTTTAAATTCACATATATGAAACAATTTGAAGATATATTCATAGATAGCATTAGCTCGTTATAATATACGACAATAATATTTGTCTCAAAGTATAATCCGTGATATTTGGAAAAATTGTATTCTTCGCTAATCCGCAATTTCCTAAAAAAAGACAACTCACAAATCGTTTAATCACAAATCCCTTATAATCGAATTCATTGGTGATATTTCTCTCAAGCATATAGAAACGAATCCAATTATGCAATCCCGATATTTCGCCATTCTTAACTTCGCCAATAAAAACGTGCTCAAATCCAGATGTATCCGGACGACCACGTGCTCGCGAATAATGCGAGAACCACAATTGCCCGATCCAGTACCGGAAAACTGACGGATTTGTTCCGATTGGATGACCTTTAATTCATTATCCTATTATTGATTGAATGTTGTTTTATCACCTTTTCTCTTGAAGAATGCGTAGAGCTCTTTCATTGGTCTCGTTTCTAGTACAGCGGTCAGAAATCGACCAACTTCTGCCTTTTCCTCTTGGACACTTACGCGAGGCTCATCAATACCCGCTTCCCGATGAAAGTTATCCATTAATGCGATAAAGTATTCATAGGTTGGTTTTCGAAATAACGAAGTGTCCACATTTGTGAATAATCTATAATCAAGCTTTAATATGTTTTTCATATCAAATGTTTACTTTTTCGGCGCTGCGTCTTTATTGTCTCTTAATGATGTATGCATTTGGTAGTTTAATTGAATTTGGTTTTTGCGTGCTCGATTATCATCAACCTGACGCAATCTTTTTGACATTTCCAGAAGCTCATTTTCAGATACAATGAAATCTTAATTTATTTAGTACATTTGTCAATTGTCCGACGATTATAATGGACAAAGGTAATCTATCATGATAGCTATCACATTTGACATCAATTCATTTTTCTATTATTCTATAGTATCATTTAAAAAGCTCATATTGTTTGCGGGTTATTTTTTTTAAATAATTGAAACTATACATCTTTCGCTGAAACGTTCCAAAATGTTTAAATTGGGAATGTCCTTGTAGAGCAATTTAAGCGACTCGGTGTCTATTTAAAAAACACACTCATACAAAATGTAAATTCACAAATTTTGTCAATATTTAAACGTGTCTTACTAATTTACACGTTATATTTTTATGTAACTTTATACGTCATTTCTATTAGATCCTCTTCAATTATTTAAAAATATGTGGTTCTTAACAAAATTTGCAAAATGAGCTTAATTGGTGCATTTTGGTGTGAATCACATTAATGCAAAATCAATCGTCATCATTAATAATTCATTGGATGTATTTTAAGGTATACGTGTTTCTATGAGTTTTAGTTAACAATTTTCGTTTTATTATTATCATCCTTTTGCAATAAGACGTTGTTAATAATAAAGGTTTTATATAATTAAACAACGTTGAAAGAAGACTAATTGTGGATTAAGGTGGATTGCTATCATAATAGACTATAAATTACGGCTAAAAATTAAAAAAAAAAAACGAATAATTCAGAATTTGCGCTCCGATGCAATTTATTTTCTTAAAGTACAGTATCATTCAAAGGCTCGCAGAAATTAAGGAATTTGATAATATATTTTATTGATTTGATAAATAAATTAATCGAATGATTATAATACAATTTAAAATTTTACAAGTAGAATATTGTTAGAAAAATATGAACTTACTCGGTATTTTTTGAGAAAACGCTTGGTGACGATATATTGATAAATTACATATCAAAAATATAAATATAATATGATGATTCGTCATATCACTGAAAGAAAGAATTAATATTTCGCTTTTCGTCGTATGTACAGATTTTGGAGAAATGTATTATGATAATACGAACAGTAATAATATTGAATGATAACATTAACTATATCTTTCGGAAGAAAAAAGAGAAATAAGCGATGCTCGGCACTGGAATTCGAGAAAATCAATGTCAACAATTGAGTGACAATGGTTGATGAAAATGTTTGTGTAATGTTTTGGAAAAATATGTGATGGTTTTAGAATGATCGGACGAATTGAAATTTATATTGATGAATATTCGTGATTCTGGTTTTTTTTTTGAAAACTTTTGTATTATTTTCTAGCATTTTTAACCATATATTTCTACTTATTGTTAAAAAGATAATTTTCACATCAAAGCTTTTAAATATTTCAATAAAATATTTTTGAATTGAATGGATACGATAGTCAACGTTTGATTTATTCATAGTTCACGAATCCATGACGAGCAAATGCACACTGTTTATTTTGAATTTTCTAATTTTTTGAATTTTCTTTATTTTTTAAATTTGATTATAACTATTCCTCGATTATAAAACAATGATAAAAACCGTTTTATATTAAACAGATTGCATGGTATGGTTATTTAAAAATAAATCGAACTCTTAGTAGAGTAGGCGGAAAGAGATACATATTTTCAAGAGGTTTTCCCTGTTATTGAAGTGGCGCCGGAGATTTTTCAACCATTCCCTTATCTCTTACCATTTTCTAATTGCAAGATAGAGAGCATATTTAGCTAATAAAAATAATTTTCGGGTTTTTATGACTAATCGCGTGTTATTTTCCATGACTATATGTTTATAATAGTGTTTGAATGTAATAATTATTTATTTAGAAATTTTATTCAATTTAGCCACTTTTGAACATCAGACAAGGAATAAAACGCATTCGTAGTATTAGCCCCCGAGGCGATGCAAAAGCTTAAGACGAAGAAGAAGCGAAGAGCTGATAGAGAGACAAGACAAGCCGAATATCTCACCTCATATCCATATTGTTTTGTCTTCCTTCCTTTCTTCCTTTTTGATGGAATCGCTGTGCTGGAAATCGGGATGCATAAGCGTTGTTTATGTGTCTTGCTCCATTTATTGAAGCGACTCCTGCTCCTTCTGCTGACCCTCGCCACCATCTCACCTCAAAGATTTGTTATTTTATATTTTCTTTCTATTTCTACTCTTGGAATATGAAATAGTTAATTAAATGATCTAATGTGTATGTTTTTTTCCTAATTTAAAATAATTATTGCCGTTTTTTCATCATGAATATAGCAAAAACAATTGAATTACTTTTTTTGTTTATTTATTTTTATTATTCCTCGTAGGAATAGTAATATATTTCACTGCAATGACTAATTTCTGCATTGTTCCTCTAATTCCATTACAGATATTTTTTCAAATAAAAAAAACTGAAATTGATGCTGAAATCGATTGATTTCTTGCTCATTGATGTAAAACTGTGTCAATTGTTATCGATAAAACATTGTTTTATTGATAACTTGCTATAATATGCTTTATTAATATAATTATTAGATATTTTGTTTTTCTTAAATCAATCTGAAGTATGCTGAGGAGATTAGCATATGCTCATTATATTTTCTTTCATCGAATTGATATGTATTAATGATGAAAGAGAAGCCATTCGTCCTTATTTGTTTATGATATGAGTTTGAGCAGGAAACGAGTTGATTTGCCTAATTGCTGCAGGCGAAAATGTGCAAATCGTGCCTGTAGGCTCTCTAATCACCTCAGTAGGCGGTGAGAACTCAGATACTTGACTTGGAGCTAGATTGCCCCCAACCTCAGGTCATATCAATTGTGTCATTCTTATCTTTCTCATCCCCTTATTATTATTGTTTCTTTTTTGAATATTCAGCATTACCTTATGTTTTTTGCTTCTTTTTAAGAAATAGAGAGGAAGAGATAACTGTCATCGAATTGTATAGGGAAAATATGTTTTGTGATGTGTGTTTGTGTGTATCTGCGTGTCGCGTTCTCTGGCGCCGGCTGGAGTGTTCGTTCGATAGAAAATTAAGTGAATCAAGAGGTTGAAAAGATGGAGAATAAAGCGAATAGTTGATGATTTTTGTGTCTGTTCCAACGGCATTTTTCGCCTTTTTTTTGGTATGTGCATGTTCCGGTGTTTTACCAATTCTCATCATCATCATTATAATCATCGTCGTCTAAATTACGTTGGTGTACATTACAGATTTACGATAATTGGTAGGATTTGGTCGCGGAACGTGCTCTGAGCGGAAAGGAATAGAATAATGGTAATGGAAGTGGATGAGCCTGTACCTGCGACCACTTCTCAGCACGCCTCTGAATGTGACATGGACACTTCTGAAGGCCCAGTAGAAAGAGATGAAAATATAGGTACGGCGATATTAATTTTTACAACAATATAATGATTTTTCTAAGACGCAAATTCACCGATCCAATGGAACTTTAGTCAGGTTAAAGGAAATATAGACGTCGAAGGTGTCCATACAGAAGGTATTAAACCAATTTTAAATAATTGAAATATATTTTTATGTTTAAGCGGATATAATATCTTGCGTTGAATTTTCACATGATGGCGAATATTTGGCGACTGGTGATAAAGGTGGAAGAGTTGTCATATTTCAGAGAGATCAAAGTGTATGTTAAAAATGATGAATTAGTTGTTCCATTGGTAAGATATTTAGGGAAAATATGTGAAAGGTGTTCGATCACGGGATTATAATGTATACTCAACGTTTCAATCACACGAACCGGAATTTGATTATTTAAAGTCTTTGGAAATTGATGAAAAGATTAACCAGATTCGTTGGTTGAAAAAGAAGAATGCAGCAAATTTTATTTTATCTACAAATGGTTCGTTTTTTATGTTGTGGTTATTTTTTCTTTATGCTCTTCTCGAGTTCGACAATGGTGTTAATTATTGTCATTGATATTTAGCAATAGGATGTTCCATGATCGCTCGAGTAATAATTTATTTATTATTTAAATACAGCGACTGGGTTATTCTTGGAACAAACTATGCTTAGGAATTATATAATGGTTTTTATAATTAGGTATTTAATGTTTTTTACAGACAAAACGATAAAGTTATGGAAAATCAGCGAAAGGGAGAGAAAGATTGCAGACGACGCGTGGAATTTGCCAAGAAATAACAGGATAAAGTAAGTTATAGTTTCATCCTTTAGCTTATAAAGTACTATATTCTTTTGTTTATCAAGCATATTCTAGCCGAAATTATTGAGTATCCCATGTGTAACTTATTTTTTAGATTCATGATTAGGTATTCTTTGACTTAAAAAGAGAATTTAGCTGACCAAATTCGTAATTCTCTATTTTATTTGTAATTTAAAGTTAACATTTTATTACTATTTGAGAATTCCATAATACCCATTTTCTCTATATCCGCTAATTTTATAGAAGCCACGGGTTTTAATGTACAGGGGATATTTTTGATCATTATTGTTTTTAAAGAATGACTATTTGCAGCACTTCGTCATTTCGCGGAAAACTACAGATCCCATCGATTGTGCCAATGGAATTAATCGTGGAAGCGAGTCCCAGGAGGGTTTACGGGAATGCGCACACGTATCATGTGAATAGTATATCAGTCAACTCGGATATGGAGACCTTCCTATCGGCCGATGATTTACGGATCAATTTGTGGAATTTGGAGATTACGAATGAGTCATTTAGTGGGTTATTTTTATTAAATTGGTTGTATATTTACTTTTGTCTAGATATTGTTGATATAAAACCACCAAATATGGAGGAATTGACGGAAGTTATCACAGCGGCTGAATTCCACCCTACTCAGTGCAACTGGTTTGTGTATTCATCATCAAAAGGATCTATTCGATTATGTGACATGAGAGACAGAGCATTATGCGATTCTTATTCAAAGAGTATGATATATATATATATATATATATATATATATATAGAGAGAGAGATTGAGTTAATGGTTGTTTTTTAGTATTTGAGGAACCAGAAGATCCCCAATCAAGATCGTTTTTCTCTGAAATTATAGCATCTGTTAGTGATGTCAAATTTTCGCACAATGGTCGCTACTTGTTAACAAGGGATTATTTAACAGTCAAGGTTTGATCTTCAACACTATTTGATATGCAAATTCAACTTTTGTATTTTTATAGGTTTGGGATTTGAACATGGAATCGAGGCCAATTGAGACGTACCCAGTGAATGATTATTTGAGGACAAAGCTGTGCGCCCTTTATGAAAATGATTCGATATTTGACAAGTTTGAGTGTGGATGGAGTGGAGATGACAAGCACATTCTCACTGGATCTTATCATAACTTGTTCCGAACGTATGCCAGGGGAAATACGTCGCCAGCGCCAACTTGGGAAGCTCGACCGCAGGAGTGTCACAGTCGTGTAAAGTCAAGGGCGATAGTAGCACCTAGAGCAGCGCGGAGACGGAATAATACACATAATGATTCAGTAAGTTGGAAGTGTTTATTTAATTGATAGTTTGACTATTTTCAGTCGGATGAAGAATTACCATCAGATCAAATTCAATTTGATAGGAAAATCTTGCATACTGCATGGCATCCAAAGGATAATATTATTGCACTTGCCGCCACTAATAATCTTTATATATTCTCGGATGTTTAAAGATAATGAGCGAGAGAGCAAGAGAGAGTGAGAATGGGAGAGGAACTGAACCGGTGCGTGTTACTGTTATGCTAATCTGAAACAAATCTTATATATATATATATATCTTATTTCAACAAAATACTGACAAAATATTCATGTTTATTAATTCTTTGTCTACTACTTAGGTTTTCTTTTATGAATATCAGAGTGTAATTTTCATATTTGACCCGTTGTTTCTTTCAAAATATATCTTGAACGTTGTTTTGTTTTGTTTTGCTTTCTTTCCATTACGTTTAGTATACAACTATTATCATCAGCATTAATCTTATCATAATTGTTTTGGTGTTTTGTTGTGTTTGTATTTTAATATTTTTGTTTGAAAATATATCTCTACACTCATTCCCAGTCCCAGTGGTTCAAGAAATGCGCGCACTTCCAATGATATTCGTTTTAGTGTCCGGTTGAAGAGCAGATCATGTTTTCATCATCTTTATCATTCATATCATGATTAATCGATAATTACGTGGAAATCTTGTATTCTTGTTTTGTTAAACATTCGTTTCGTTTTTTAGTTGTCCGTCCGCTTTTCGTCGTATTGGGACCGGAAAGCTATTCGCAAATGTAATTGATTTATTATTATTATTATTCTGGGTATTTATTATTTTTTTATTATTTATTTTTAATATCCAATTGAATATTTTAAATTTAAAAATTTAAATTGGTATTTTGTTTTTTTTGTCTGGAATTCAGAAATGAGTAAGGCCGATTTTCGGTTTGTTCTCCTGATTATTTTCTTTTTAAAAATATTTTTAATTGGAAAAGCGTAGCAGGGTATTATCGATTTGCAATTTCTGTGTGTAATTTAAATTGTTTTTTGTTAGTATATATTGTTTTCCTGGAATATTCGTATAACAATGAACTGAAATGTTATTATTTTTAATATATGCTCTTACAATTTTTTAAAACTGTAAATGTTAGGTTGTGTCGAAACAATAAATTCTTTTAATTTGTTGTATTGTTGGAATATGGTAATTATTAAAAATAGCAATAAGAAATGAAAGGTTTTGTTAAGGGCTCATTCGAATCCTCGGAGAAAAACAGGTAATTGGGCAACTGGAGATTAGAGTTCGTTTCACATTTGTCTCCTGAAGATTCTATTTACGACACTATTACGCTCTGTCGATTCAAATCTGTTGACCTCGACAGACTGACGTGAAATTATTGATGATAAAAAACAGAAGTCTGCTGCGGAGAGTTGGGGGCTAATTGAAGCGCGCTCCATTTCTGCCTTCGACCATGGAAGTGTTGTACGAACTCGTGGAACCCGAATCCGCTTATAAAATGCTTCAATTATGGCTGTCGTCGAATGATGTCATGTGGTTATTAGATAATCTTGGCAGATTTGTCTTCAACTATCGTAAAATATGATGTTATCGACAACATTTTTAGATTTGAGCACATATTGTTCAACTCTTTGTAAGCATTTTATTTGGAATGCTGGTGCATTCGACTACCACGATATTGAAACGTTAGGTGATAAATAAAATATTGAAAATAAAAATAATAAATTAAAAGGCAGTATTTGCAAAAGACTTCGCACCAATTTCGCGAAACACAACTTTCAATTTATTATGATTTTTTTCACAATCTTTTGTTTATTAGTTATTAGTTAACATAAACAACTTTTCTGCTCTACTTAGAATACTTAATCATTGTGGATAAGAAGAAGATAGCCATATCGCACGGATGCCACCACAAAGATTGTGTAAAATCATTACAGAATGGGACCCTCGATGTGGCGTTAAAAGCAAAGGAAGGCCGAAGGAGCGTTGGGCAGACTCGATTCGCAAATGGGTATCCGACTATGTTCACGAAACCAGTCGAATCAATGGAAGAAGAAGAAGAATAGGAATCCTTGAGAAGAAAGTGGCTTGGTCGACAATGGCGAGACAGAGCCGCGACGTCTGGAGAGAGATGGTCCGCAACCTTCACGGTTGATACGGGCTAATCAAGTAATCAAGTAATCAAGTAAAATGTGTACGTTTAAAAATCACAATAATATAAACAAAACTATGATATTTTTCTGATTACCATACAACCTTTAAACTAATGTTTCAGTTAACTAATAATTAATAAATAAAGCATTTTGAAAAAATAATAATAAATTGAAAGTTGTGTTTCTCGCAATCGGTGCGAAGTCTTTTGCAATGCGGCACGATTTCGTGACAGTGGAATGCTGGTGTTTTCTATTCGCAATCATCCCGGTTTGTATTCGTTGACTATTGTTATCAAATAAACTGTTCTAATACACCACTATTATAGGGGTACGTAATGGAATTTTGTCGAACCGCGAAATTCAAATTTTTCGTTGTAGCGCACATGCACTCTACTGCCACGAAACCGTGCCGCATTGCAAACGCAATATTTACAAGTCACTTATATTAACGATGAAGACTCTTCTCGTCCATTAATTGAGATACTAAGAATTTATATTCATCAGTATTTATTCAGAATGAAACGTTAACTGATAAATAAAATATTGAAAAAAAAATAAATTAAAAGGCAGCGTTTGAAATTGGGGCGAAGACTTTTGCAATGCGGCGCGGTTTCTTGGCAGTTGGGTGCGTGGCCATATTCAATTGAGCGAATTGAAACCTCTTCTGTTTGGTGTTGGTCTGTAAGCATCGGTGCAGGCCTAATTTTCGAATGTTTCAACGTAGCCGTGATTCGTAGGACTCGTCATGTCGTCGGATTGCACCTCAATAGTCGTTCATTATGAATTTGACGTCGGTCTGGTGTTTGACGTTGATCATAGTGACTCGGACTGGTTGATGCAGTTCGGAGAGCGGTTGAATTGCCGCGCGATGCCCCTATTCGAGGGACCAGCTTGTTTGAGGTCCCTTGTTCCACTTTTGACAAATGTGCTCCTCGCGGCATGGTTTCAGCAGCTTATTTCCATAAATCAGCAGATGAATTGATGTAGATATAGTCACCATCACATACACTGATATCCAAAAGTTTGCGACACCCCCACTAACCAGCTGTTTCGAATATTACTGCAGGACTACAGCTGAAATGAGTGGTACCAGTGGATTCCCCGTCATGAAAAAACTATTTCCATAAAATTTCATTAAAATCGGCCGCTACGCTACAGTACATTTTCAACAAATAGTGGTGGTCACAGTGATGAGACATCCTTCTATTTCTGATCATTAAATCTTCAATTGGCGCGTAAAATGGAAGTTTTTGTCTTGAACATGATATGGACAGCCGATGTCTTCTTTCTCTCCAGGAATGTGCACAAATTGAAGCCATACGCCGACTCGGATTATCCATCTGCGCATCTGAACCGATCACGTTGCGTTGTGAGTTATTATCTGAAGGACCCTTTTGGCTACGGAAAGACACCAATTCCGGGACGTCCAAGGATTCTATCGACAAGAGATGATTGAATAGTTGCGCCGAAAGCTTCAAATTCGATGAAGTCGGCTAGGCAAATTGGCCGTGAAGCTGGAGTTTCGACCATGAGACAAACAATTTATCGATTTCTGCGTCGGAGCAGATTTATTGTTCGTCAAAAACCAAAAAATGCTCTCTGTCCGACCCCTGCTCACAAATTGAGACGTGTTGACTGCTCGCCGAAACATGCTCACAGATTGGAAAATAGTGACTCCATTTACGGATTTAATTGTCAATTCAAACATGTTCAGATAATCTTTTCAGATGAAGAGAAGTTCGGACCGGAAGGCTGGAATTCTTATTGGCGTGATTTGAGGAAGGATCCATTGACATATTCCAAGAGAAACTGTGGAGGTGGAACGTGCATGGTTTGGGGAGCCTTCTCGTCAACTGTAACTCTTGATTTGGAATTCATTTCGCCTCGAATGACACCTGTGGACTATCAAGATGTCCTGGAGAAACGCTTAGTTCCATTTCTGACATCCAGTCAAGCTATTGCCTGGACATTTCAACAAGACAATTCATGCTAGTGCTTCAACGACGACGTGGTTGAGGTCAAAGAATATCACTGTTATCGACTGGCCAGCGTGTTCTCCCGATCTCAATCCAATTGAGAATCTCCTGTCCGTCCTTTCTAGAAGAATTTACCATCAAGACGTCAAAAATGGCTACATGAATGGACTGCGGCCAAACCAGAAAAATTCTATTATTTTGCCCAAACTCTGCGAGGGAAAATGTTGTTATTAATGACGGAAATTATTTTGAATTAAAGTTTTGTTTAAGTTTGTCCAATTTTTTATAGATTATTATGCGTAAGAAAAAACGCGGAAATTAATTTCTAGATCTAATAGTTTAGAAGGATACTTACTTAGGATACTTAGGAGTCTGTTGTCATTCTCCTATAGAGAAGCGAAACAGCTCTCTCCAATCATCGCGGCTGTGCCTCGCAATAGTGGGCCAGGCAACCTTCTTCTCCAGGATTCCGATTCGCCTTCTTGAGTTTCTGGAGGTGGACTTCTCGTACACATAATTTGAGATTTAGAGTTTAATTGGGTCTTGCCATCTTGCTTTCGGTCTTCCTTTTTGTCGTGTCCAACCTCGAGGAACCCATTCCGTCAATCGTTTCGTCCACCGATCACTTGGCAATCGAGCACAATGGCCAGCCCACTTCAGTATCCTTCGTGTTATTTGACAATGGACGTCTATTCGAGCGCTACCTGCGTGGTGACAAATTGCGTTCATACACCTCTGCAGTCGGCTAGAATTTTCTGTCGTCAACGTCCATGTTTCCGCGCCGGGAGCAAATTCTGGAAGAGGAGGTCCTTTGTTTTCCCTTTGTCAAGGTGGGCGAGAAGTGGTTTGATCTTGGAGTAAGCACTTCACGCAGCCTTGATTCGTCTCGAAGTTGCCTCGCTCAAACAGCCATCGGATGGAATGTTTTGCATGGAAAGTTTGCGTGAAAAGTATACTTATCGCAGATGCGATCACTATTTGGTTTATCATAAGAGCATATGTCCTAGAATACGATTGTGAAAATTTGAATATAAACCATTAAGCGGATTGGTCCAATTAATTTATCGTATTGTTTTAAACTATCATATGTTTTGATATTTAAAACCCTTTTCATTGTTAATCTTAACAATAGGCGGACCATTTAATGTTTAGTATAAAAGCAATTGTAACACTATAGTTTCCTTCAGTTTAACTCATTGTTTTATTTTTATATATTTTTATTATTTTATATTTTATAACGGTACATTTTACGACTACTCTCCTTATGTTAGAGCGACCCGAAGAGTGTACGTTAGGAGATAAAACGCATGTAAACTACTTGGAATCAGCAAGAGGGCTTGCTATGACTGGTTCGACAGCACTCAATCTATTAATAATATTTATTAGTAAAATATATTAGAATACATAATATAGAATACACGAGAATAGATGAACTAGGGGAATAGGAATTGCTCACATCTTGATTCAGCTCGGCGACCACCGAGGGTAGCCACCGGCCCGTAACCCTGCTGAGTAGACGACTGACTAAAGCATCAAGGGAAGGAGGCGGGACCACAAGAGGTCCTGTTCCATAATGTATGCTCGCGTGTCTCCGGTCGGTGTCTTCTTTGCGCATGTCGTATCCATGGTTGTAACAATAATAAAGTTTAATTACCCAAGCACGTCAACTGAAACGCCAACCATTCGATTTTTGAAACTTTGAGATCAAACTACAGTATTCTGCATGAATATACCAAATTTTCTCTGTTATCAAGCTTAAATGTATATCACAAACTATTCAAAAGCAAAAATGTTGACGGTATACTTAATCTGGGTGGTCTAAAACGAGTCCCGGTTTAAACTTCTTCAATTGGCGTGCCCAAGTTTGAGGTGTCAACTTGGGTACATTGACCTGCGGGGCCACACCATCTCCACATCTACACCAATCACTGAAATTGGTGCGACATCAAGGACCGAAGCATCAACACTGCCGTCGACGCGAATCGGATGTTCGACGGACAAAACGACAAGCTAGGAGGACGACAAGAAAAGGAATTGTCAGGTCGGTTTGGAGTTTTAATACCAGCGTGGCAAAAGCGATATTTGTGAAATAGCAAGGATACAAATACACTCAAAAGTCAATAAATTACCCAAAAATTACCCAAGGTGGCAACTTTGGTCCTGCAACGAAACGGTAATTTGACGAAAACAAGACAACTCCAATACAAAGTTACCGTTGTTACAGTAGGAGAAAATTCTTTTAGGAATGCCATCAATCAGGCTTACCTAATAGTTGAGGAAGCAATATCAAATGACGATATAGCTAGCCTAAGAAAGGAACTGAAACTTATCAAGAAGAAACATGATAACCTGAAATCAATCCTCGAGAAACTGGTGGATGAACGAGCATGAACATTGTCAGAGAATGTCAGAAGAAAGAAATGACAAGAAAACAATTTATGCTAAAATCATTAGCTCGACCGAACTTCTACAGGAACCTCAAGAAATTATTGACTGCACGCCGAAGGGAGAAGGCCTTCGCGTAGACTGAAAGGGATGTGCGATGGGGCGCGCTTTAAACGAATAATTTCATTTATTTTCAAATTTTAAGTTTTAGCTTAAAATTTCTATATTATCCGTATATTTGTATTTCGTTTTCAATACAGTCATGACCGTATTGAAAATATTACGTGAAAGCTTATAATACACATTTTAAAATGAGAAAATGCTCATGGTGTGCTATATGACTTGATTAGATTAGTAATAAACTAATTTTATGATCATCATATAAGATTAAACAGGTTTTACTGACCTACTATTTGGCTGGATAGCTGGATTATTAAATTTCTAACTTTTAAGGTATAAGAACGTTTATTATTTCTTCTGACTCTTCCGTGCTTCTTATAAATCGTTGATAATTTAAAGATTTCACATCACAACTGCTATTTAATTTTCTTTACATTTATTAAAGAATCATTCTAGCTTTTCTGAAATTCCTCCAAACACTAAAACAAATGAAATGTCATTGTTACAGATAATAATTTGTTTTAATCAAATACCGGGAGCGGAAATTAGAAATAAATGTACATGAGAATAAAAACGAATAGAATGAGCGCAACCAGTGCGAGCAACTCGTTCGAATGCTTCCGATAAGTTTGCCGTATTGCCACTTGTGTGTCGTATGAAATGCGGTTCACTGCAAATCCATTCAAACTCATTATTGCAAAATCTCTTACAGTATCTTCTCGTCTTGTGCAATCGGTTACCACTGGCCTCTTCGCGCCACTCATTCGCGACGCCTCTTGTGATCGTCGTGGACCATAGTGCATTCGACGGCTGCTGATTCTCCACAACCCCATCGATCATCTGTCATTTAAAGTCTGCGCTTTTCTAGATTTTCAGACAAACTAACCCGCCTGCCATCTTTGTTGTAAGTGACCTTTGGCTTCTGCTTCTTCTAAAATGATCAATATTTTACTGCGAAGAATCGAAAGAAGGGAAACCTTGTCGAACACGCTGGCAACGCCTTCCTCCTTCTTCTCATCGGCAAACTCATCAAGCGACGTCGGCTCAATCGGCGAATTGAATATGTTAATCATGAATATATTGAAAATAACAAATTGATTGAACTAGAAATTTGTGTCAGAAGGGGCGCGGAATCGATTTTGCGCAATTGATTGATGAATATCGAAAAATCGAATGATAATGATGATAAATGGCGAGAATGTTGTGATTGATTGTGAAAAATGATTTGATTAATAACCACAATAGGTAGATGTTGTTATTTAATCAATGGTTTCTGTCGTTATTGTGAACATGATCCAACTTGTTGTTGTTGTTGTTGTTGTTTTTGATAATTATAGCCCAATTAGCCAATTAATTTAATTTAAATTGAGGGAATAGTTTATATGTCTGATTTATTTCATTACAGCAAATGCTAACATAAAAATACTTTTTTCTTTTAAAGACGCACAATGTTATGCTAACTTGTTCTCCTTAAGCTATTGGGAATAAGTTCATAGAGTTTTTTTTTACAAAGATTTATATGAACAAAAAACAAGAGTTATAATAATCAATTAATCAATTATGTATTCGCCGTTACTCTTTACGACTTCCTCCCACCTCTCGATCAATTTGTTGATGCCGTTCCGCCGGTCTGAGGTTGAAGAAGTTGTTGAGCCAGTTTTTGAGGTCTCATTTGGTTTGACAGAGAGCGCAAAAGGTAGCGAATGGTAGGAAAGTACGATTGATAATGAAGAAACTCTTGAAGGACGATTTTGACGACTTGTGCAACCTGTCGTGGAGCAACTTGGCCTATTTGATCTGATCATTTCAGTCGAATAGGACTCATTTACGCGGTACAGCTGGCCAACATAGAGCTCCTTGTTGACCGTGTCGTTTCTTTCGAGAATTTCCCATGCCATCCCAGTTCCACCAGATTATGGTCTTTTTTGGGTGAAGATCTTGCTTGACTCTCGGCTTTCGCTTATCTCCTGGAACCACCCACTCTTTTCTTTGCTTCAGAATGACGTACAGGCACCATTCTTCATCTCCCGCGACGATTCGGTACAAAAATCGCTGTTTATGACCGCGTTTTGCTCGATGGATGTTTGCACCAACTGGTATGTTAATATAATGAGCTCAGTAAAATGCTCAAATTTAACTTTTTGAAAAGATTTTAACATTTTTAGAGAGTATAAGACAACTCTAGTGAAATTGTCATAACAAACGTTTCGTTAAAAGACGTAACAATTTTGAGACACGCTTAAAAATCAGAAAATCAATGTTTCCAGTTGGTGTGCTCTGCGATTTGAAGGCGATTTTCTTTGTTTTTGTTCGTTGAGCTCACGAGGCATCCAGGTCCCGAGTGAAGATGATTAAGGATTATCTTTTAATGACAGTTCATTTTTTCGGACAATTCGCGACTTGTTTGGCGACCATCAATAGTGCCTTCAGATGCTCTTCGATGCTCTTCTACCTTCCATAATGCCTTCAGACGCTCTTGGAATCAATAGTGCCTTCAGATGCTCTTCGTCTAATTCTGCAGGTGGTCCACTTCGAGGCGTGTCTTCAAGATTAAAGTCGCCATTTTTAAACTTTGGGAACCATTTTTGTCGCCTAACAAGACACCTTCTCCATACATACTGCATAGTTCCCGAGCGGCTTCAGCTGCTTTCTGCTTTCGATGAAAAGCGAAGAAGATCAGATGTCGAATTCTGATTTTTGCCTCCTGGAGGGTTTATTTCTAAGCCCAGAAAAATGATGAAAATTCAAAATTTCAAAAACACAGTTTTGTGAAGCAAAAAAAGGGATATCAGATAAATATATACACGTTTGCCAAACAACAAGAAAATTGCTCTGAAACAGAAGATCATATAAAAACTCTACGAATTCATTCCTCAGTCAATAGTTGAGCATAGACGACTAGGCCATTAATTATTAAAAAAAAAATTATTTTTTACTTATTTCTCCTGCACTCTACTGCGCATCTTGCAGATAAAGCGTGAACAAATTGCAAAAACCACGCCTTTCACTTTTTATTTATAGTCGTCGCCAAATGCGATTACCGCCGCAAGGTGTGGCGCACTTTTTCTAAATATTATTTTTTCATTTAATTTTCATGATTATTTTCTTGTTTAGGCTCGTTCTATACTGTTTCTGCTTAAATAAATTGAAGAATATGCTTTATCTGTTGTTTCAATCGTGGAATAAATGTGGAAAATAATAATCCTAAAAATTAAATGAAAAAATAATATTTAAAAAAGTGCGCCACACGACTATAAATTATTTTTATTTTTTAAGTCTAACTTCGATTTTGACAAATCGTGTTCATTTCGTTTTAAGGGTCAAATAAAAAAAAACACTCAAGTGCACACTGAATAAAAGTTTTTTTTAGCGTCGTGGTGTTAGTCTTTAAATTTAAGACCACGAGATTATTTACAGCACTGTCTAATATATTAGAAAGTGAATACAATTGAATAAAAACAATATTTTATAATAAACTTACCTTTAAGTCGTTTTATAGAATATAAAAAATTTATGAAAAATGGCCGAGGACTAGGATTCACACCATGGCCGGACTTTTCTTTCCAAGGGGGGAATGGTGTGCTAATATAATTTTGTTAGTTAAATAGTAGCGAAAATTAACGATTTTATTAAATCAAAAGACAAAACGTGAACACGCAGTATGTACAAAATGCGGAAAAGTGTGGTGTGCAAAGTAGTATGATTAAAAAAGCATTTTAGTAAACGCTCTCAAAGCTAACTTTCTCAAAAGAATTTAGTGTTTTTAGATAGTTTAAGACAAGCCTAAATAAATTGCAGTGAAAAATGATTTGTTGGAAAGACGCACAAATTTTCAGACACGCTTAAAATCGATAAATCGCCAAAGTACATAACAGCTGGACAAATTTCTTTATACTTTAAATTAAATTAAAAAATCGAAATTAAGATATGTTATTATTAACTGAATCCCTCTTGCTGGCAAATCCGATACGACGACATTCCAGTCTTGACCTTCTTCAGAATCGAGTATGCATGACGATCCACTTCGATGTGACATTCTTCGTCGGTAAATCCATTCAGGTTGGCATCGCATTGCCTTTAATTTCATTATTTTGTTGTTGTTCTTAAAAACGCTAAATGTATGGAACTCAATGAATGCACCAATTTTTAAAATTAAGGCTGGGAAGTTTCAAATTTGATCTATTTTATTACAAAAATCCGCATAAATTTAATTTAATTTTATCTACAGTCGTTGCCAAAAAGAATTAGGTGCCTGCGCCATAAGCTGGCGAAAAAAATAGGGAGAGACTGGGAGTGACTCGATTGCGTGTATTGGTGGTTAGTAATCGAGACTACCGATCGAAATGGCATCCTCACTTTTTGTGTGGGAAGGGTTAGTGATTGACACACCGTGTTAAGGGAATCCTGGTTAAATTGCCGTAATCAATTTTTTATTGAAAAACTATTGGATTTTAAAATTTTATAAAGACTAAGCGTTCTGTGTTCTTGGTATTGTCCATATATTGGGCGTATATTCTCAATATTACATCGGATCCTCACACCAACTACTACTCTTCGGGTCGCCAAGAACAAGGGGAATAGGTGGCGCATAACGTGTAATAGTAAAAATACGGCACCCCAAATAGAAATATTGGTTTTCTTATTTTTACGGTTGAACTCCACTGCGCATTTCATCTGAATCAGCATTAAATTCTCTATAAGATGATATTTTACTTTTCGCTGTCATTTCCAACACAAATTTGTGTATAACAGTTTAAAACTTCAACACTCCACTGCCACGAAACCGCGCCGCATTGCAAAAGACTTCGCACAAATTGCAAACACAACATTTTAATTTATTATTTTTATTTTCAATATTTGCAATATTTACAAGTCACTTATATTAACGACGAAGACTTCTGGTCCATTAATTGAGGTACTAACAGAATTTATTTTCATTAATTCATCAGTGGCCGTATGCAAGAACGTATTTATCCGTTAAAGGATGATTGAAAATCATTGTTAAATACGTGTTGAAGTACATGTAAATAAGTGTATGCAAGAAATAATATTTAAGTTGCAAAATTGATTGAAAAATATATTTAATTTACTAGAAAAGATAATTTATCAATAATTTTCCATCACCGTTTAAAAGATAAATACGTTCTTGCTTACGGACTCAGGATTTATGCAGAATGAAACGTTAACTGATAAATAAAATATTGAAAATAAAAATAATAAATTAAAGGGTTGAGTTTGCAATTGGTGCGGAGTCTTTTGCAATGCGGCGCGGTTTTTTGCCAGTTTAGTGCGGTTGTTTTACATCTTTCACGTATACCTTTCAAATATATGGTCTACACCAGTTTTGCAGCTTTTCCTTAAACTGTTTTAAAATTATAGATTCTGTGTAACCAGAGATAGGCGGAATGGAAGTTTTTGAATTTCAGAATCCGGAATTCCGTACATGTATGGTTATAAAATGCGCTCAGTAAACGTGCTCAAATTTAACTTTGAAATAAGATATTAAGGCCAAAGACAAAGTACGGAAACGTTGGTACGGAAACGAATGTTTTGATGCCGTCAGCGTTGCGTTCGCGTTGCGGTCGTCAAATGCCGGGTACACGAAAGCGAGAGAGTGGACGCGAATAGTGAATCATTTGAATATTAGGCGATTATTGTTGGAAACTATTTATATTGAGATAATTATAAATACAATACAAATAAATATGATAATAATATAATAGTATTTGGATGGAAGTTCATTTTCAGATGAAAGGCTTAGGCTTAGGTACCTAAGCCTTATTTGCTGTGGTAGCTGTTTTTTCAGCTTTATACTACAATATCCTTGTTATTTAATTATTCTAAAAAATATTTCAACCCCTCCCTGCATATCATTCGAAACAGTCTAAGATAACCTCATCCCCATCTCCATAAAATATCGGAATATTTCAAAATAACCCTTCTAAAAATACGGCCTAGCTTTTTGTCCTTCCTTTAGTGTATGTAGAGACACAGACAGCTAATCAAGGTGTACCCGGCATTTGACGACCGCAACGCGAACGCAACGCGAACGCAACGCTGACGGCATCAAAACATTCGTTTCCGTACCAACGTTTCCGTACTTTGTGTTTGGCCGATATTAATGATTTTAGGTAGTTTAACAATAACTTATTTAAATTGTGGAGAACACTTTTTTCTAGAAAATCTGTGAAAGTTCAAACACGCTGTAAAATAATTGGCACTCGGGGTCAGAACAATAGAAAAATGATGTACACGTTTTGAAATGAGAGGGAGGAGTCGGGGACGAGATGTAATGTTCGGCCACAATTAATTATTCTCTTCTATTTTGCTATTTAATACTTATGGCACTTAAAACAAGGTTTGTGGTAATTTATATTACTTTATATATAGTTTAAAAAATGCAGCAATTAATGCTGATACTTTTTATAGCTATTTCCCGTCTTAATTGCAAAAAAAATTTTAGGTCCAAATGGGAAAATCGCTTATAAAAATTGATGGAATCGAGCATTTTGTTTGGTTCCACAATATGTTGTAGCCCATAAAATTCTGCATCTATTGATGTAGGCCTCATGTGGCTAAGAAATATTACAAGGTCCAAAAAAAATTAAGTTTTATCGCATGTGTCCATAGAGCACAATTATTTTTAATCGAAAAAACGTATTAATTGGTAAGTAATGGTTTCCAGGTATTGTTTAAATTATTATATTGTCGATTATCTATAATATATTTCATTTTAGGCTCTCTGGACAACATAGTAGTTGGGTTACACTATGCCTGATCAAGTTTTATGTTTTGCACAACTTCGTGCATAATCGAGTCCAGAAACCAAACCAATTTAGCATGAAATTCATAAAATTACTCATAAAGTGCTTCCTTGAAATCCTCCAATGAAACATTATCAAAATCGTTGCGGAAATCAAAACGAACGTTATTGATAATAACCTAAAAACAAGCGCTTATTTCTAATCTTCCTGCAAGTTCTACACACCAACTGAACGAGCTTATCTATCAAGATTAATTCCTCAGCTCTTCCTTAAATGCACATAACAGACAGTTGGCGTGCAGCCGCATTCAATTATCGATTACCTCGCACATGTGACAATTGGGACCGGAGAAGCGATTAATCCCGTCCGTCGTCGGAGAAGGCGCGACGACAGCGGATTGTGTGGTAGACAATAGAACGAATAGCAACGCGATCATAAATGAGCGGGGCGATGCACAAGCGTGTGTGCACGTTCATAATTGATAGGCGTGATAAGACCACCGGAATGGTAGTCATAAGTTGAGCAAATTCTTGATTTTATGATTACTGATAATTGAGCATTCACATATGATAGATACTGCGTTGGTTTGCTTGTTTTTCCCATTTTTTTCTGATGTGTGGGTTTGTTGTTTAGTTGTTGTCTAATAATGGTTGGAGGCTTTTTCTGTGTAGATGAAATCAAATGGTACAAACTTGTTGTTTATTATTGAAGTGTATTTTTCAATGAAATTTAAAATGACGTTAAGGTTAAGAAAATCAAACTTTTCGTTTTTTTTTTTTTTAGTTATTGTGTAAAATAAAATGTCTAACAGTTCAATATCTTGTCGTAATATCACAAAAATGTGATTATTAGCTGGTTGAGACCATTAGTATTATTTGAATATTAAAATGTCGGTTTTTAGGTTAGTGGTAGTGATGTGATGTCTCAATCCTCTCTGATTTCATCTGTGAGGACGATGTGCGATTGCTGGAATGTCCTGGCGCACGTGTTTTCATAACAAATTCGTGCAAAACAGTCGTGTTTTCGTCACAGCCTTCGAAGCGAAAATCCATCGGACAGCGTCCTAATATTTCTCTGGAGTTTTGCTCTCAGCTTCTGGATTATATCCCCTTGGTTTAATATTGGTTTATATTGAATACGTTACACGATAACAACATTGAAATAGAGGAAACAAATTTAGTGTTGGCTATTTGCCAAAGGAGGGGGGGGGGGGGTGGGAGGAAAATGTTGACCACTAAAAGCTCGTCTTTTATTTAGAGCTTTTTTTGAAGCTTTATTATTATGATTCTAATTAAGAAAAGTTAATTATTTGCATCTGAAACAGCTGACAAAAATTATATGACTGCAGTCATGACTGTATTAAAATAATTTTAAAACAAATAACAATCATTTTTAATGTTTTTTTTGCTCTACCGAAGCACTTCACGGCCAAAAAACCGTGCCGTATTGCAAAAGACTTCGCACCAATTGTAAACTCAACCTTTTAATTTATTATTTTTATATTCAATATTATATTTATCAGTTAACGTTTCATTCTGCATAAATCCTGATGAATTAATTAAAAGAAATTCTTAGTACCTCAATTAATGGACCAGAAGTCTTCGTCGTTAATATAAGTGACTTGTAAATATTGAAAATATTGAAAATAAAAATAATAAATTAAAATGTTGTGTTTGCAATTTGTGCGAAGTCTTTTGCAATGCGGCGCGGTTTCGTGGCAGTGGAGTGTTGAAGTTTTAAACTGTTATAAAAAATTTTTGTTGGAAATGACAGTGAAAAGTAAAATATCGTCTTATAGAGAATTTTATGCTGATTCAGACGAAATGCATTTTCAAATAAACATGATAGTAAATTAATTATTTATAATCAAGTTAATGAAAAAGCAAAACATAAAACTATAGAGAATCATTATTTTTTGTCATCAATACGTTCAGATAATTATTCTAACAAAAATTAACACTTAATTAAACTTGTATACACCAAGAAATCAAGATATTTTATTGTCCTTTTCAGAGATCGATGCCTAATGGAAGAGCACAACATTAGGGGCGGAGAAAAGGTCTTGTTCAGACAGCCACACGGCCCTTAAGGCCATCGAATCTCTTCCTCTTTTGTTTTTCATCAATTTTTGTTATCTATTTGTTGTTTATTATTTGATGAACAGAAATGAAATGTTTAATTTGTATTCCACAATCAAATCAGAAGAGCTCATTGAAATTTATAATTTATAATATAATGAAAATTTATTAAAAAAAAATAGCCGCTTAAATACAGTATCGAAAAAAGGAACATCATATCCTTTTTCGAATGTATAAAATGTCGATTATCTGGTAAATTATCATTATAATCTTGAAAAGTAAAAAAGCGGCCCAGAGATATTCGACTAGTAATAGAAATAGAAACATATCACCCCCAAGAAGAATCGAACCCTCGCCCTGCTGTTCCGTGTCCCGTCGTTTTGCCACTGCGCTGTTGCCCCGATGCTTCAGTGGTTTTTAAATCATTATTTATGAAAACGCACAATTTAAAATAAAATTCATTAGCTTTATTCCATTATTGTGGGTAAACGGGATATTTCTGAATTTCAAACCGATTTTTCACCTACTTAAACCGTTTTGTAGGTCCTAATTTTTTGACAGTATACTAATCAAGCCATAAGGAATCTATCTGCAAAGTTTTATCAAAATCTGAGATGGAGACCTAAAACACTTCCCTTGTGAGAATGGATGAAATAAAAATATTGATGACAAACAAAAGAGGAAGAGACGTGATGGCCTTAGTGGTCGTGTGGCTGTCTAAACAAGACCTTTTCTCCGCCCCTAACATTTTCCTCTTCCATTAGGCATCGACCTCTGAAATGAATAATACAAAATAAAAAAGGTGACAACAATTGCGCCTGGATTGAAAAAAAAGCGTCAGTACTTATGCTGTTTGCGCCAGTATTGGAACCTGTCCCGTTTTCGGTCCGGGAGATTCGAATCTGTGAAAGTTCAGTTCGTCTTGAGTTCGTCAAATGTTCCAATTTGTATTTTATTATTTTTCTGATTAAAAATTTTAGCTTTAAATAAGATGCTAAAATCTATAACAATTTATTATGTTGAAGAGTTGTCTTCATAGATAGTCTTCGCCAAATGCGATTGCCACCGCAAAATGTGGCGCAGTTTCTTAAATATAGCCTATTTCAAAATAGTTGACGACGCAATCACGCTGCAAATGCGGAATTCTAATTCAAATTCATTTTCAAAACGATTATTTTATTTTATTTCTGTGGCATTTTTAGTTTTTATTGCTTATATGGAATAAAATAATCGTTTTGAAAAGGAATTTGAATTAGTATGCCGCATTTGCAGCGTGATTTGGTCTTCAACTATTTTGAAATAGGCTATATAAAAGTAATTTCAAAAATTAATTATGGATTGTACTCAATTGGAAAGTTCTATCTTCGGTCTCCTTGGAACCATTTCCTTCTGAATTGCTTGGCAACATTATCTGGGCTGTCTCTGTATTTTTCTCCTTCTCCTTCTCCTTCTCCTTCTCCTTCTCCTTCTCCTTCTCCTTCTCCTTCTCCTTCTCCTTCTCCTTCTCCTTCTCCTTCTCCTTCTTCAGGTCGCTGTCGCTTCCTCCTTTGTAACGGATATTTAATCGTTTATTCAGTAAGTACAATAAAGTATTATCGTCGGCCTCTTCTGGCTCGACTGCTCTGTTGTACGGAGACTGTCTGTCCTTGGTCGTGCGGAGTGGGTTGCGCGGATTGTGGGACTGCGGTTGTACGGCAGGCAGGACTCGGCGTGAGCGGGTGAACGTGGTCGAGCTGGATGAGCTTGTTGACCCCAACGGAAGTCAATGGATGACTGACTTCACTTCCTTGTGCAATGAATGCTGAAGTGATCGGAAGTTTAAATAGCGAGGACGTGTTACGACACGTCGATTAATGTATCAACACACGACGGCGCGTGTATTCCATTTCTTCTTACTACCTTGGCCATTCCAAGGGCACGCCAACTGGTATGATAATAAAATGAGCACAGTAAACGTGCTCAAATTTAACATTTTGACAAGATATTAATATTTTTAGATGGTTTAAGACAAGCCTAGTTAAACTTCAATTAAATTAATTTTTGTTGAAAAGACGAAAAAGATTTCAGACGTGTTTAAAATCGAAAAATCCTTGTTTCCAGTTGGCGTGCAAGGAATGGGCCAAGTTTTCTATTATTTTCTTTATAATTAAATTTTCTGCATTATTTCAAGATCGCTGGCATAGAAAACATTTCACATACCTTTCCTTTTAGAGTATTTTAACAACAAAATTAAAAAAATTTTAATAGACGAATAGTTGCTGGCCGAACTTTTGCGCGTCCTTACACATTGCTTTTCACTATTGCCGTGGTTTTGGAAGCATGCCGAATAATAAAATCGTCTCGCTTGAAGTCAAAGAGACAAGGATTCGATTTAATTTCAATTAATTTATTATTTTTCTAACAAACATTAATAAAAACGAGAACTCAACCAATTCAACTATTTATGATCAATTTTCGACTTCAAATAAACTAAATCTCGCTTAGAAATTACATCGTACAAATGAATCGGCGAATTGTCATCATGATTATCGTGTCGGTTCACGTGGTACCAGTTGTCGATGGCTGCTTGTCGATAGCACAACGGTAGAGAATCAAAAAGAGCATCGATGTCGGATTGATCCGTGTGCAATGGTGTCAGTTGGCAAAGGAACTTGCTCGTTTCCATAAACTTCCAGCTGGAATTGCCGATCTGTAAATAAATAAGAAGAATCAATCGAATGAAAATATGTTCGTATGGGTTTCCAAAGAACACTTCAAGTTTTGAACGATTAAATGCATAGAATGCCCACTAATGAAGTTGGGGGCTAATATTGCAAATTTCAGTAAGAAGTGCGTATTCTGAAATAGTTGAAGACAGCTATAAAAATTAGTGCAAGCCAGAGAGAAATAATGATTTTCTCAATTTTATACACGCAATACAGTTTTCACGTGTACATTACAGACAGTTTTTTCTTAAACATTTGGAAAATATTAAAATCATCCCAAAATTTTGGATTTTAACACGTTTTCTGAGCCCGTTTTATTAGCATTCCAGTTGAAGTGATAGTGACGTGTCAATTTTATGTAATTTATACGTGAATGTTAGTAAGATACCAGCGATAAGAGGGACTCGAGTATTTTCCTAAAAAAAAAAACGATTCCAGTCCCGAGTCCGGGATTCCAAGCACGCCAAATTGAAATGACGATTTTCTATTTTTTACGCTTTTCTTACAACTTACACGTGTACTTTACGCAAATATTTTTCAACGCCAGTTTGTCAGCATTTTCTTGAAGTATCAAAAAATATTAAAATCTCCCCAAAACATTACATTTCAGCATGTTTTCTAAGCTCGTTTTATTAGCGTTCAAGTTGGAGTGTTCCAAGTATTGATGGGAGAGACCCAATTTTTTGAAATTCCGGGTGGTGGAGGGTGGGACATTGAAAAATTGAAAATTTCAAAACCCCGGACTCGGGACCGGAACCCTTTTTTATAGGAAAATACCCGTTAAGACGCGTTTAAACATGGAAACATGTTCTTTTGCGTTTGGCGTGCATAAATGCTAGCCTAGAATATGCACATGCCAGAGGCCGATTGCAAGGACCATGGAGAAAGCATTCCCCATTAAATAATCTATTTGGGAAAAACATAACTCGATTGCAAGAACACGCCAAATGAAATAGTAAAAACAAGAGCTGAATAAAGCTTCTTAAATTCAAATTATCGGTATGTTTTAGTGTATTGACATAGTTTAAGACAAAAACGCAAAAATCTCGTGAAAAATTGGATGAAATTTATACGTGGAATTTCTAAATACACGTTTAAAAAATGCAAAATCATCATTTTCATTTGGCGTGCAAGAATATTGCTTCCCGATAAAATATAAGGTTTTAATAGGGAACCTTTTCCCCATGAAAATTCCCCGATAAAGTTTCTTGCAATCGGCCTCAGAGTCTGGTCGGATTATTTTCGAATTCTTTACCTTGGACTTTTAAAAACCGCGGTTCCTTTCACCTCTGGCTCTGGATGTGGATCAGAGATGGGCGTTAATGGCACTTTTTGAATTTCGGAATGAAAATTGGAATTTAAGAATCCGAAATTTCGAACGTATCCGGTGTTAACCTTTGTTACGTATCGCGTGACATCACCACTTTGTTATCACAACCCAGATCTTTACGTGTGTTTAATATTTATATATATTGAAACCCAGATGACGTGTCATTAGATTATAAATAGCCCGTTCAATTGTAAAGTTATATTATTATTCGAGTCGACAATAAATCGTTCAAACACAACAACCTTTTTATGAAAAGTGAATTTTCGAAATTCGAAATTAAAATATAAAATTTAGGAATCCGGAACTCGCAATGGAAAAATGACCAGAATCTAGAATTACGCCCATCTCTGGTGTTGATTATAAAATCAGCGTCCATTTTACTTCTTTTCTAATATTTGCTAGTTGAGGATTTACTTAATCGAAATATGGAATTTTCTATAATTATATAAGAATTTGTTTGAAAACATAAATTTCGTAACTCTCTGCTTCTCTGTTTCTCATTATTGACGTTGTCTCTAATGTCTTCTGTCTCACTTTGTGGTGAATATGCATTTTGTTCAAGCACGCCAACTGGTATGGTAATAAATCTAGGAAATGCGGAAATTGCTCCCGTCGGAAAATAAAATGCATATCTGCAAAAAACACGGATTATTACACCATCTCATTTTAAATTTCGATTTTTTTTCATTTTTATAAAAAACTAAAAAAAAAAATCAAAGATCTCAATAGAATCGAACCAACATATATTTTTCGTGAATCAAATCCTCTACCAGGTATGCTACGCATCCTCTTTTGTTTTGATTAATTAATCCGTTGAAGTTTGAGGAAGTATTTTAAATTCTATGGTGTAATAATCCGTGATTTCTTTTGCGGAAAGGATTTTATTTTCCGACGGGAGCAATTTCCGCTTTTCCTAGATTTAATAACATCCCGCCAACTGGTATGGTAATAAAATGAGCTCAGTCAACGGGTTCAAATCGAACTTTGCAGTAAGATATTAATATTTTTAGATAGTTTAAGACAAGCCTAGTTAATTTGTCATAAACAATGTTTTATTAAAAATAAGTTACAATTTTGCAGGCACACTTAAAAATGGTCCAGTTGGCGTGCCCGCTCCTATTCAATCATCCAAAACAAGAATATCTCTACAAGATCTTGATATCTTACATTGATCGGCTCCTTTAGCTGCAAATTATCACTAAGTGATTGATCGGTGCCACTGAGAATGTCAACGAATCCCTGAAATTATTCCAAAATTAATGAGTATCACTTACGATTCAAGACAAAATACCTCATAAATAGTGTTGAATGGAGCCACGATGACATTGGAGCAATCTTGAATTATCGGCCGCGACTTTGATAGTAAAAACACTTTGATATTTGAGCAACCGATGAGGATTAGTGTGCGACACGAGACTTGGATCGAGATGTTGTGTGAGTCGCGCAGTGTCGCGACATTGCTGACGGCGGCGAGCAGAATCGAATGACAGTGATTGATACTATCGAGCATTGCTGATTCGCATCTACAACAAAGCTCTCTTTTAAGAATTTGAAATATAATCACCTTAGAGGAGCGAATAGAAACGAGGCTTTGCTGGTGTCACGACAAACCCGAAGATGCGCGCCGTTGAATTCGAAGCGGCGCAGGAGTTCCAGCCGGCTCAGGTAATTGATCTGCACGATGCGTCGTCGATTCACAGCGAGGGTTGTTGTCTTGTACGATAAACGCTTTTGATAACGATTGATCGGATGCTGATCCAATTGGAACGGATCATTGATTAGAAGATGGTCGCGGATGCAAGCGAGAGCGTCCTCAATCCCCTTCGCAGCTGTTTGCTCGTGCAGGAATTTGAATATAATATTGGAAGCGTTCTGAATGTGACCGCCGTTGGATTGCTGCGCGCTTGTCGTATACTTATTCTTCTTTTTCTTCTTGATGATGCCTTCAAATAGAACATCGAGGCATTTGAACGTCTATAATTGGTTTTGTTTTTGCAAATTGGGTAGGGAAACAGATTACATTTAAATCAATCTTGTCTGATGGATCGACACGCTTGTGAAGGGTTTGGCTGAGTTTGAAGAGGATCTGGTATACTCGTCCTGAAATTTTAGGGAATTTTGTGCTGGCTTATTTAATTGAGTAACGTGAACTATATTTTAGTTGGATGAAACGTATAAATGGCTAATTATTTCATTCTATTGTCCTTTTCAGAGATCGATGCCTAATGGAAGAGCAAAAAATTAGGGGCGGAGAAAAGGTCTTGTTTAGACAGCCACACGGCCATTAAGGCCATCGAATCTCTTCCTCTTTTGTTTCTCATCAATGTTTGTTATCTATTTTTTGATGGCAAGAAATGAAAAGTTTAATTTAAAAATGAAAATGGATGAAATAAAAATATTGATGACAAACAAAAGAGGAAGAGACGTGATGGCCTTCGTGGCCGTGTGGCTGTCTAAACAAGACCTTTTCTCCGCCCCTAATTTTTTGCTCTTCCATTAGGCATCGATCTCTGAAATGAATAATATATTCATTTGTTTATTCTATTTTTATTGATTTTATATTGTTTATTATTTTACTTTAATAGACGGTTTAATTCCACCAAGTTTGAGGTACGACCAAGAGGCACCGCTCATTTCAAATTGATTGGAAAATGAAATTCTTGAAATCACTCTTATTAAGCACTTATTTAAAATAATTAATTAATAAAAGATTAAATAATATTAAATTGAAAGCGCAATTGGTGCGCCGAATTTTGCAATTTCGCGGCAGTGAAGCCTGCAAAATTTATATTTTAATTCCGAATTTCGAAAATTCGATTTTCATACAAACGTTACAACTTCAAAATTCCGGATTCCGTAATTTAAAAAAGCCATTCCGCCTGTCGACGGTGCGACGCCGGTCTTTGGCTCGTGCCGACACGAGAAATACACTAGCTGACAAAAGTTTTGTCACAAATGTTTTTTCGGGTTTAACTTTTTTGTGACTTGACCAAATTGGCTGATTTTTTGATATTTTATGTGAATCAGTGTTTAAAATGTTATAGTAGCAAAATTTGGTTTAAATTACCATGGCAATTTCGGTACCACGCATTCGGTTTTCCCTCATATTGATAACAGCTTGCCGGGTGGCAATTGGAGTTTCTTTACGTGGAGTCATCTCTAAAATGTTGCCAATTACTGCTATTTTCAATAAATTATGAAAAAAATATAATTGAACTTTAAAAATTATTAAAAAATGCAGCGCAAGAAAAGTGCGTAATATCTTTGAGCTACGCGTTTTACGATAAACGCTTGTCACTGTAAAACGGATCATCGTAATCACAAGCGGAAATTTGTAAAATAATCTACCACCATATGAATCTATCATATCAAAAAATCAGCCAATTTGGTCAAGTCACAAAAAAGTTAAACCCGAAAAAACATTTGTGACAAAACTTTTGTCAGCTAGTGTATGTCTGAGGCTTAAATAATAACAACAAGACTGTTTTGGCACAGGACTGACGACCTTGGCATATAGAAGCTCTACAGCAAAGAGCTATTTTGGGAGAAAATACAGAACCACCTGATGATCAGTTGTTCCGAGAAGGTCATAGATGGCACTATATAAACTGTGTGTTTGTTATTGTTAATGGTTTAGTCATTCCTATATTCTGCTACTAATGGTAATATTATTATGAATAAACTATTACTTATATTCCGATCTTCTACAAATCGACACCGCCCATCTCTACAGTGGAGTGTTAGTGAACAATATTTAAATAAAAAACAAAAACTCACCGATATTCGCCTTAATCTCATGTAGAATCGCATCTGACCTTGTCAACTGCCTTAAATAAATATTCAAATAAAGCTATAATTAAGAAAGAGAGCGACTAACTCGTGATAATTTGATTGGAATGCAGCAAATAACGTGGAGAGGATGATAGATTGTCGCAAATTGTTGGCATCCTTAAATTGCATGAATAAGAGAATGGTTGGGGATTTATTTACGTGGCGAGCCCAGACTAGTCCAATCACCTCTGATGATGACCGACTATCTGAGTTACGAGAACATGATTAGGAAAGGGAATTGAGTTTGTGCTCACAAAAGAGCTGCTTACTCTCTGCTGACAGGTCAGCCCCCGGGCGCAGGCACTGTTACTACGATTATCCCCCTTTGGTTCCTTGAACGGTGGGAACCTGAACTAGGGGTGTAGGATAGCGGTAACGCCCAAAGGCCGCCATAATGGCCGCATATTGCAAAAGACCGCGCACAGATTTGAAGAAATATATAACCCTTATTCTTTATTCAGCATTATGAACCCTTTTTGAACCTTACTATTAGGGTGAACCAAAATTTTTTCCGATTTCCTATATCTTTTTGTCGAATTGTTTTTTTTTACCAAATAAAGATTTTAATATACATGTTTTATATGTATTTTTAAAGCTCTTGAACAGCTCTATCATAATATATATTAAAATTTTTATTTAAAACAAATAAAACACAATTGATCAATAATTCTACACGGTTCTAAACAACAAAGTAAATCTATTTCGATGAAGATACGCTTTAATTTAAAAAAAAGTTTAAATAAAAAGTGAAGGACGTGTTTTTCTTTCAATCGGTGCGCGGTCTTTTGCAATATGCGGCATACATCGTGACAATGCACGTGTAATTGAAAAACTAATTCAATTTTACAGGCCTGCCTTCAACAATTTTTGGCGCTTTAAAATTTTACAAAAATATTAGATCTGAGGGGCTTTTCTGAGATTATTTTTTTGCCGAATTCATTTGGTGTTCATTTTGGTTTAAAAATACAGAACGCCAAATTCACTTGAACATTTTGTCAATTCAACGTCAACGTTCAATGTCAACGACATTTTGAACATTTTTGTTAAAACGCATGGATTAATTGGGGGACTCAGAGAAAAGGCTCATTTTGCAAAGTTCGGCAAGAAGCGCATGTTTTTAGATAGTTTAAGACGGGCTCGTAACAATGCAAAACACAATATTGTTCTTAAAACACTACGTTATATTTGGAAATCGTTGTTAACTTGTTAACTCATTATAGGGATTGATATTATTATTACAAGTAAAATCTAATAAAAAATAAATAAATTGTGCGGCATTTTGCAATTCACACAGATCATTTGGCGTGCGATATGCAAAATAAGTATATTTTCTGATCCCTCAACTTAGTTATTTCTTTTAGCGTGATACAGTGAGCCAATAGAAGGGACAGAGATCACGCTCAAACTGAAATTTGCGGTTGTTCATAGTTTTAGATCATAGTGGGTATCAAATTCTCTTCTCTACTAACAATAATACTGAATAGCCGAATTTTAACGAAATTTGAGCTCATCTAAACAATCAGCAAAGAAAATACATTTTGCGAGTTTTGGTACATCGCATCAACAAGTTTCTCATTGACTCCATACTTGCCACAAATTCCAGAATAATCGTTTTTGCTGTAAACACACTTATCATCAACAAAACACAACTGACGAATAACTTGATGAGATTATCGCCGGCGAGCACATCGTCGCAGATGTCATAGAACGCGCTGGACTTGTGACACTGCAACGGAAGATAATAATCGAGCGGAAGTTGGGAACGCGTCCAAATGTAGTATTGATAGGCGATCATCTGTGTGGAAGCGAGCGCGTTTCGAATGCAACTCTATTCGTTGTCATGGCGATGGTTGGAGAAGGGAATGTTCGTGGCTGCTATTTTCCAGACGAATGGAATGTTTTGTTTAATCGCTGAATAATGGATGAGCAATTAGAATGATTGGTTTTGGTTTGTGTTTTGGGTTATTTGTAAAACTTGAATATAGTCGATGGTAGGACTGAAATAGCACAATTAATAATAAAAATGCTTTAAAAGATAATTCGAGCAAATCTGACAACATTTCAAAGCCATCAAAGGTTCATCGACCGAATGGATTCACACCAACTGGTAAAATAATAAAACAAGCTCAGAAAATGTGCACAAAATTAATATTTCGTGAAGATTTTAGTATTTTTAGACAGTTTAACAAAAATCTGACAAATTGACGTAATCAATATTTACGTGAAAGTTGTAAGATCAGAATAAATATAAGAAAATTATGATTATTTGCATTTGGCGTGCTATTTAGAAGCTGATGAGTTACGTCATTCGGTATTTTTTATGTGCAGTACACACCCGGACAATAACATTGAAATAGAGGAAACACATTTTTGTTGGCTATTTGCCAAAGGAGGGGGGAAGAGAAAAATGTTAGGCACTAAAAGTTCGTCTTTTATTTTTAGCTATTTTTCGAAGCGTTAGTATTCGGATTCTAAATAAGGTAAGTTAATTATTTGTATATAAAACAACTGGGAAAAATTATCTGAATATATTAAAATAATTTTAAAACAAATAATAATCATTTTTAATGTTTTTTGCTACGTTGAAATTTTTAGTTAAATATGAATATAAAAAATTATTGTGCTCGGTTATTTTTTGAAAAAGCATTTCATCTGATTCAACATTAAATTCTCTATAAGATGATATTTTGCTTGTCGCTGTAATTCAGCTTTCAAATTTTGTATTCACTAAAAACCATGTATTTGTATTAACAGAACAATTTTTGCTTTAAATTTAATATTACAAATAATTTTACAAGTATTTTATTTTAAGATGCATTTAATCTGAATCATCATTAAATTCTCTATAATATGATATTTTAGTTGTAGCTTAAGTTACAATAAAAGTGTTTTATTCACTGAAAACAATGTATTTTTTCTTTATCGCAGAGCAATTTTTCATGTTTAGATGGACAACCAACCGTCGTGCAGTAGCGATTCAACAAAGGAAAAGGTATATATATAATTTGTTGATTCAAAAGTATTATAATATTTTTCTTAGAAACCATTATGGAAGTTAGGGCTAGAAGAGAGGAAGAGGAAGAGTTTTACATCCAAATCATGTATAAAAACAGTTATAAAAAATTTCAAAGCTGAATTACAGCGAAAAGTGAAACATCATCTTATAGAGAATTTTATGCTGATTCAGATGAAATGCTTCTTAAAAAAAATGAACAATACAATTTTTTTAAATAATAAAATTAATGACAGAGCAAAAAATAAAACAATAGAGCATCATTATTTTTTGTCACCAATACGTTCAGATAATTATTCTAATTATTCTAATACAAATAAAAACTTTATTAAGTATGTATTCACCGTGAAATCAGTATATTTTACAAAATAAAAAAATATGACAACAATTGTGCCCGCACTGAAAAAAAAGCGTCAATACTTATGCTGTTGACGCCGGTTTCGAAGCGGTGCCGTTTTTCGTCCGGGTGTGTGCAGTACACTAATTAGTTGAATACAAGAATGTTCAGAGCAATAATGTTTGAGACCAATTGAGATTGAGACCCATCAGTATGTAAAGTTCTGTTAAAACCTGCAGCATATGAAATCGTAACAACAAGACCTCAGAAACGTTATTTAAATCCAAAATTTATCCACTATCAAAAGCGTCTACAAAGGCAGAAACGGCTAATCATTGGTTAATTTGAATTAATTTCAATATTATGTATATATAATATTATGTATATATCAATAAACTTATTAATGTTAAAACAAACCTCTGCTCCAGTGTTTCCGTGACTTAATAGAAGATTTATTTACACTACGTGTGCTAGACACGAATATAAGGTACAATTGACCCATCAATTGAAACAAAAAACGACAAAATAAAATAAGTAAATGAGGTTCCGGTTCCGGGCTCCCGTCCGTCCGGAATTGCAAAAAACGGGGTCCCTCTCATTGTTAAGTAACAAGAGGATAAATAACTATTGGATTGAGTAATAAGTTCCTGCAGTTTTTATATTTAGTCTAGAACTTAATTTCCGCGTTTTTTTGTTGTTGATATTTTGTCAAAATAAATAAAATTATTTTTATATAACGAATTTTATGTTATAATGTTCTCTGTATTATCAGCTTTCTACTTATATATAACTTTCTTCACGTACTTTATAAAAAATCATTATTTTGGGTTCAGAGAATGTCCACCTTTGTGCCAGGAAGACGTCTTTTGCGGGAAGCTCTTCTTTTCCTTTTCCAACTCAAGAAGAAAGCAACTGACGCGCACCAAATGCTTGCCCAAGCTTACGGCAATGCTGCACCATCCATAAGAACCTGCCAAGAACGGTTTCAGCGTTTCAAGTCGGGAGATTTTGACGTCAACGACAAAGACCGGTCAGGACAGCCAAAAACATTTGAAGACGAAGAACTTCAGGCTTTGTTGGATGAAGATTCGGCTAAAACACAGAAGAAACTCGCGACATCTCTCGGCGACACGCAAAAAGCAATTTCTTTACACCGCATCATAATTGGCGATGAAAAGTGGGTGTACTACGACAATCCGAAGCGAAGAAAATCGTGGTTAGTCCTGGTGAACCGACAACTTCGACCGTAAAACCTAACGTCCACGGGAAGAAGGGCTAACTGGTGGGATCAACAAGGAATTCTGTACTCTGAGCTGCTCCAACCTGGCGAAACAATCACTGCGAATCGCTATCAACATCTAGTGCAGTTGCGGCATGAAATCCCAGAATGGGAGGGTCGACACGAAAAGGTCATATTGCTTGGCCGCATGTTGCTCAAGCGGTGAAGGATACGCTGAAAGAGTTGAAATGGGAAGTCTTACCGCACCCGCCGTACTCTCCGGACATTGCCCCGTCGGATTATCATCTTTTCCGTTCAATGGCTCAGCGCTTTAGAGATCTTCCAGACGTCAAAAAATGGGTAGATGAATGGACTGCGGCGAAACCAGAAAAAAACTATTATTTTGGCCTAACTCTGGGAGGGGAAATGTTGTTATTAATGACGGAAATTATTTTGAATAAAAGTTTTGTTTAAGTTTGTCCAATTTTTTATAGTTTAATATGCGTAAAACACGGGGAAATTTTATTTCTAGATCTAATATTTAATCGACAGCTCTTACAAAGGAAGTGTTTTAGGTCGGGCTCTCAGATGTTGATAAAACTTTGCAGATAGATCCCTTATGATCAAAATAGTATACTGACAAAATATTAGGACCCACAAAACGGTTTAAGTAGGTAAAAAATGGGTTTGAAATCCAAAAAATCGCGATAATTCTATAAATAATGATTTTATTGACTTCCGAAACAGTGGGACAACAGCGCAGTGGTAGAACGATGGGATCGGAACAAGATGGTGTTTTGTCAGTGTTGTATTGGTGCTTGGTGCGGACGACGGTTGCTAGTTAAACAGTTTATTCACGTAATAGGAAACAGATCGATATTGACTGGTTGGCCACATATTTATAGTAATTATCATGGTCACGCGTGACGTCTATATACAATATCAGGGACACGCGTGGTGTTATATTATTTGTTGCATTAAGAATTATGCTACAACACCTCCCCTTGTTATAAGGAAGGACTAACGGACAACAATAACAAATACAATAATTAATTATAAACATATCGGCGTCTTCTGGGATCCACTTGTAGATGAGTGACTGGCTTCGGAATGCGGCTCGATCTTCTCAGCTGGCGGCGTTCACTGCTTGGCATTGTTGACGATGACGGCGGCAGTGTTGTTGTCCTTGTGCTCGGCAGTTCAAAAAGGTCCCATAGAATTCTACTAGAATGGTTCGGCTCATCTTCTTGTCGATGTCTCAGTTGGTTGGCGTGGCGTGTCCAAAATTTCCCATTCGTAGTCTTCACTCTAAATAAGACGTTTCCCTTTCTTGCGACAATGTATCCAGGTATCCATTGGGGATGCTAATCCATTGGGATTTTCCCGCGTGAGTTCGAATCTCATCCTGATCGCCAGTTGTTGTATTGGTGCTTGGTGCGGACGACGGTTGCTAGTTAAACAGTTTATTCACGTAATAGGAAACAGATCGATATTGACTGGTTGGCCACATATTTATAGTAATTATCTTGGTCACGCGTGACGTCTATATACAATATCAGGGACACGCGTGGTGTTATATTATTTGTTGCATTAAGAACTATGGGACACGGAACAAGATGGTGTTTTGTCAGTATATTATTTGGATCATAAGGAATCTACCTGCAAAGTTTTATCAACATCTGAGAGCCCGACAAGGGAAGTGTTTGTTAGATAATTTTAAATGTTAATTAAAACTTTCAGATCAATTTCAATTTTAACGAAAACAACCTAACTGGCAAACCGAAGAGTTGTTTTGTGAAAAACACTCGACTTCGGCTTCAATTCATGTCAGTTTGTAGTGCAACCGGAGAAATGTCGGTTGTAGTGTCGTCCCCGGCACCCCAGGACAAACTTGCTTACTTTGGATACTTTGGAGTCCGAATCATTCTCGCAATGAGAAGCGGACTAACTCTCTCCAATTTGAGCGGCTGCGCCGTGCCACTGTCGACCATGCAGCTCTCGTCTCCAGGATTCCTATCCGTCTTCTAGTGGATCTTGTCGTGGACCGTTCGTGGGTGAAGTTTGAGATCCAGAGTTTGACGGCATCAGACCAGCGTGCTTTAGGTCGTCCTTTTGGTCTAGTTGATCCTCTGGGGTCCCATTCTGTTACGCGTTTGCACCAACGGTCCACCGGCATTCTGGAAATATGACCTGCCCATTGTAAGAATTGTAAGAGACCGCGGACAATCCTCTCAATGTTGATGGTCTCACAGTTGGCATAGAAGCAAATGGTGTCGATTGCTCTTTGCAGACGTGTGATGTGCTCAGAAAGGAGTGGCCATGGAGCCATATAGAAGGGCAGGAATAACATTTTTTTAACGAAAACAACCTAACTGGCAAACCGAAGAGTTGTTTTGTGAAAAACACTCGACTTCGGCTTCAATTCAGTTTGTAGTGCAACCGGAGAAATATCGGTTGCAGGGTCGTCCCCGGCACCCCAGGACAAAGCGTGTCCAAAAACCATTTGAAGAAGAAGTCAAGAAGGATATTACAAAGACACAGTTTATAATATCAAGACACCCTTTTTTACCAAAACGCAAACCTTCTTGGCTCCATCTTAAATTTATGTTTTTCAAATTTGGAAATAATTTTCTATTGTTTTGTCCTGGAGTGCCCCGGAATATTTATTTGTCTTGACTTTTTTCTTTTTTCAGCGTCGTAAATTTTTTTTGCAAAAATTTCATGCAACATACTTTTTAGAAATTTTTCACGTAAATATTTTAGTATGCAATTAACGTGAAGATAACAGACTCGTTTAAAACTAAAGCACTTGGGGACAAGTGAGGCGGATCAGAATGCAACGTTCAACAGCAATAACGCGCACACATTTCGCGCATTATAAATTACCACAAACCTTATTTTAAGTGCCATAAGTATTAAATAGCAAAATAGAAGAGAATAATTAATTGTGGCCGAACATTAAATCTCGTCCCCGACTCCTCCCTCTCATTTCAAAACGTGTACATCATTTTTCTATTGTTCTGACCCCGAGTGCTAAAGCGATTAATGAAACACGTCGTAATTGTTGGGACATTACAGAGGAAAACTTTTCATGGTCACTGCCTAAAGGATTATGTGCATTTGCATGCAATACCAACTTTATCGATGCTTGTTGTTTAGACTCGCTTGTTTTGATATGAACAAGAGTTCTTCGCATTGATAACAATTTCGAACTGATAAAGACTCGTCGATTGAATCCACTCATAATCATCGATTGTTCCGTGATGATTCGGCTAGCTCTCTTCCTCTTATTAACACTATGCACCACATTAACGGTATTTTTTCTCTCTTAAACTCCATCTAAGAAATATATTGGATTCAGTTAGGAACAAAGTGCGAGGATCCGACAAAGTGCTCAGAAACGGAGACGTGCTGCCAAATTGGGGTAGGTTGCGGGCACAAAACACGCCAAAAACCAAGCCTTCTAGGAACATTCGTATGGTTGCTGCCCGGTGCCGAATGCGGTTTGCTGCGCTGATCAGATGCACTGCTGCCCGCATGGCATGCAATGCGACACCACTTCGGATCGCTGTCTTCCCAATTACGTAAGCATTGCAAATGAAAAGGCAATAAATATACTCTTGCAGAAGGACTTTTTCAGTCATCGCAAGACTCGCCTCAACGATAAGCATCATAGAAACGAGTTCAATGAGGTGATTTGTCCGGATAAGGCGAGCAAGTGTCCCGACGACTCGACGTGCTGCCTCCTCGAGCAGGGCTCATATGGATGTTGTCCAGCGCCGAAAGCCGTGTGCTGTCCAGATTTGCTGCACTGCTGTCCGCACGGATTCACGTGTCACGGACAGTTTTGCAAGAAGGACTCTCTATTTGTGCCGAGGTTGAGGAAGTTCCCAGCGACTCCGATTCGCCACAAACCCGCGATTTCGTTCATGGTGGGTTTTTGGTTTTTAAGTTTGTATACTACGAAATTATAAGAAATTCAATTAGTTCATTTTTAAGGATCATTTTTAAATGGTCTCAAAGGAATGAAATTAAAATTAGCATGCACGTCAAGTGGAAATGAGCGTTTTTCTCATATTTAGATGAATATTATAAGCTTTCCCGTATTAACTTCAGATTACTTTTCATGTAAATTTGTCGCGCACATTCTAAACTATACATAATACTGCTTCTCTGAACGTAAAACTACGTCTGAGTATGTTTTCTGAGCTTTCAGTTCAAACGTTCAATTTGGCGTGCGCATGTATTAGAGTGAACCAAAACTTTTTCCGAAAAAATTTTAACATGATTTTACAACAAAAATAATTAGTTTTCAAAGTAAAGATCATTTGAATCTATGGCTTGAACTAATCTATCGGAAAGTTGTTCGATCCCGCTGCGGTAGCACTCCTTGTTCTTAGAGACGAAAAACTCGCGGCACCCGTTTTCGACATCGGCCAGGTCATTGAAGCCACGACCACGAAGAAAGTGTGTCATGGATCGGAAAAGGTGATTATCAGATGGCACAAGCTGGATGTGGAAGAAGTTCCATGGCGTCGATATTTTTTATCTTTTCCTTCGTTTTTCTGGCGGTGTGCGGTTTTGCATTGTCTTATTGAAGGAGTATTCGCTTCCGATTGATCAATGCCGCATACATTCGATCAAGCTGGACGCAATAGAGGTCTGCGTCGATGGTCCGACCATTTGGAACTAGCTCGAAGTAAATTACGCCATCGAAATTCCACGAAACACACCGAAGTGCCTTCTTTGAGAAACGATCACATTTCCGCCGGGTTCCAACCTTGATTTTGTCTCTCCAGATTACTGAAGTAGACCCACAAGTTACAATTCTACGAATAAAACGGCAATCTTGTGGATTTTCGAGCAGTTTTCGGCAAGTCTCGACACGTTTTTGAGCTTGAATTTCAGTCAATGCATGAGCTACTTCTCGGCAGCATCTATTAACTTTCCCAAGGGCGTGAAGATGTCGTACAACTGGCATATCGAGCTCGGCGGACAATCTGCGAGTACTTATTGATGGATTGGTCTCCACAGCTTCACGTATTGCTTCAAAATCCACTGTCGTAGGTCGGCCTGAATGTGTCTTGTCCTCGAGATCAGTGTCGTCGTTAAATCTGTACGATCCGAGACCATATTGTCGCCTTCAACTTGGCATATCTTTTTGCTGCTGCAGCTGCGTTAATACTTTATTCATTAATCATATATAATACAAAAAAAACAGGAGAACAAATAATTAAGATGAACAACTGATCCCGAAAGATATCCAAGTTCAAATCAATAAATTATTAAATGCATACATATGCAGATTAGTACAGTTACAACTTCGGAATATCATCAATAATACTTACAATTTTATGGATTGGGCCATTTACGTTCAGAAAATAGATTGAGAGACGATTCCATAGAGGCAAGTTATTGTCGTGGTGTAGGTTATTGAAAGTCGATTTAAAGGAGCATTCCGAATAATAAAAAGGTCTCGCTTGGTGTCATGCCGATTTAATTTCCAATTTTTTTATTATTTCGCTTTTCTTTTTTTCATTTTCATAATTTTTGTTTTATCTTAATAAATTGTTTGTATACTATAATTATATTAAAAAAAGAAAAGAGAAATAATAAACAAATTTGAAATTAAATCGACATGACCTCAAGCGAGACCTTTTTATTATTATTCACAATGCTCCTTTAAACATGCTTTTTCAATAACCTACACCACGACACTAGCTATAAAGAAGTTAATGCAAAATTTATAAGCATTGAAGCCTTGTTTCCAGTAATGACGTAAAAGAACACGAATTTCAGATGTGTTTCTTCTACAAGTTAGAAAAGATTTTAATATATATTATGATAGAGCTGTTCAAGAGCTTTAAAAAAAAATATATATATATATATATAACACATGTATATGAAAATCTTTATTTGGTAAAAAAAACAATTAGACAAAAGATATAGGAAAAAAAGAAAAAAATTTGGTTCACCCTAATAAAACATGTCAGACCGTGGAAATGCGGTCGGTGTACAAACGCGTCATCCAACACACTATTGCGGATTTTTATATCCTTTCTTAATAAAAATTCGCTTAATTAATTTCGGAAAAAGTTTAACAGAATTTGAATTGTTTTAGAAGCCGCATTGGATGCCTTACATCTTAATTAAGTAATTAATAAAATTCAAGATTGAGGAGGAATTTTAAATAATCTGTTGTAATAATCCATGTTGTTTGTTACGAAATTGAAGACAGTGGATGAATAATATGTTTATTGTAACAACAGGCACAAGTAGTAAGGAATAGATTCCATGTTGACTTGTTGGGCTACGCGACTATAAAAGTTAAGAGGTCACTCGTGGAAAGTTTACCTATTACGTGGCATTAACAATTTTGGCACAGCGTTGTTTTTCGGCCATTTTATCTTCCAACGGGAGCCAGTTTTGATTTTTCTTATATTAAACATCAATAACACGCCAAATGAAAATTAACATTTTTCCGTATTTTAATGAATCTTGCTAATTTCTACGTGTAAACGGTCTTTTGCAATTCGCGGCGTTCTTCCTGACAGTGGAGTATATATATATATATATCCGCGTTTTATTTATTAATTTACATATAGAATAATTTAAGAAAAATAATGACACAAGAACAATATACTAAAACCGCACGCAAAATAAGATTCAAAAATAAGATTCACCAGCTCTCTTGCCGAATAAGACTATTTGAGCAGCTTTTTTGAGAACCATTATTAAACGATTTTTAGATCCATCTTTTAAACGAGTTATGAATTAATATCAAAGACCAATGTCCCGCTAAAGAAGCGGTTATCTATTAGTTCACATGAAAATGAACATTTATCTCTCTTCTAATGATTCTTGCTGATTTATACGTGTAATCAGGCTTTCAATTGTCATGTCAGTTGGACCAACTAACTATTCACAGATTTCAAAAAAAAAATTGTCAAAATATTAAACGTAAGCATATATTCTGCGGCTCGTTGTTAAAGTATTCCATTTGGCGTGTCATAGATTATCTTATTTATTTTATTTCCAGGACGAGAACGAAATAATCGATAAGGAATTCACGCCAATAGCATGCGGAGAAGACACAACGTGCCCCGCAGGATCAACGTGTTGCCGTAACAAAGATGAGTTTGGCCTGATTCGATACATGTGCTGTCCGTTGACAAATGTAAGAAATCTTTTAAACTCATCTAATCTAATAAAATCAGTGAATGCTGAAAGAGGGGCCTAACAAAGTTTTTAAGGCGTTAAAAGGATTTTTAAAGTGAATTTTTTCGCAATTTCTTCATGGCAGTGGGGATTATAGTCTTTTTATTCTTAATTTGTTTAAAGCTACTTTATTTTACACTATCAAGTTTGCACTTGCCGATAAGGGTTACTGGTTTTTTTGGTTCTTACGTTGCTCCAAACTATCATTTAACCCTCATTGATTCTTTAAAGTGTCTCTAATTATCTTCTTGATGATTTTATTACCAGAAAATTATACAAAATTCCCTACAGCACACCAAATTATTGTTAATTTTGTCGTAGCTCTTGTTAATTTTAGTCCACGTTTTTGTTTCAATTTTACAGCGTGAATATGGATTGCTTCTTGACTGAATTATATCCGCTCACTAATGAACGACAAAATGCTCGCCAATATCAAAAATTCATTAGAACTAGCTGTAAATAAACGCGTGGTCTTAATCGGTAAAAAAAACAACTTTAAATTTGTGCGCATATCAGACATTAGAAAGAGCTTTAAATAAATGTGTGGCCTAGAAATGAGTGACTAACACACACGCAACGTGAAAAACTTTAATTTGGTGTGCTACAGTTATTATAACAACTCTTATGATTAAATGATATTTTTTAGGGAGTTTGCTGTCGCAACACTTGCTGCCCATCCGGCTACCACTGCGTGAAGAATGGCAAATGCGAAAAAGCTGCTCATGGATTATAATCAGCTTGACATTTTTATTTCCGATATTACAACTATGCTCAGCAATAAATGAGAGATGAACAGTTGTGATTGATTTGCAATAAAAACGAGAAAGAAAAGAAAAAACAAAAAAGATGCACATATTTTGTACTTTTCCTATAATTATTTTAATTATTACATTCTACTTTAAATTTAATTATATAAGCATGTGGATTTGATTTGGAAATGATTTTTGTTTTGTTCTTTTTGTTAGCTTTGTATTGCCCTCTTCAGAGATTGGTGCCTAATGGAAGAGGAAAAAAATTATAATGAAATTATAGGCTCTTTTAGACGGCCACTCTTTTGTCTCTCATCAATTTACAATAGCTGACAAAAGTTTTGTCACAAATGTTTTTTCGGGTTTTAACTTTTTTGTGACTTGACCAAATTGGCTGATTTTTTGATATTTTATGTGAACCAGTGTTTAAAATGTTATAGTAGCAATATTTGGTTTAAATTACCATGGCAATTTCGGTGCGTAATATCTTTGAGCTACGCGTTTTAGGATAAACGCTTGTCACTGTAAAACGGATCATCGTAATCACAAGCGGGAATTTGTAAAATAATCTACAACCATATGAATCTGTCATATCAAAAAATCAGCCAATTTGGTCAAGTCACAAAAAAGTTAAACCCGAAAAAACATTTGTGACAAAACTTTTGTCAGCTAGTGTACGTCCTGGATTCTCAAAGCCACCCGAAAAAGTAGGTCTTCAGAAGTTTAACGAGATCTTGCGAATTTCTGCGTGTTCTGTGATCTATTTTACTTTTGTCGAGTGATGAACAGCAAGAGTGAATAAACATTTTATTTCAAAAGTAATTAAATTCACTGAACCTCGCTGTTGCTTCTCGATTGGGTGGCTGGTGATAATGAATGTGACCAAATCCGCTTCTTTTATGCAATCGGCGGTGGGCGTGGCTTGATGTTGTCGGTTCATCATTGTCATTGAATCTTCTAGAATTCCATATAGAATTCTGGAAGTAGACAAGTAGAGATCAACATAGTTGCATGGTGGTTTCCTTGGTCGCACGAAGCGACAACTTATTTTAAGTCAAAAAATCCATAAAACAAAAAAATCTGTACATTATTAGTGAGCTACTGTGTGACCACCATATTCATAAACATGGTGGTCTGCGATCATGAAAACCAACAACGGCGGATTAGCCTAATTTGAGGTACACGGAGAGTTTATCGATTTCCCACTAGAACGAGGTGTCGGACAAGATGACTCAGACACACGCATTGTTTTTCATAGTGTCATGCATGAGAGCTCTGGAATGCTTCGACGAGGAAAAAGTCGAAAGTCGTTTGCATCTAATAATGGAAGGAAACAGCTCTCATTCGAAAATCTCGACAGAACCGTAGACGACAAAATAAAACGAAGGATCAGAACTGCTATAAAAAATACCAATTTATTCTACCGACGCTTGACAAAAAAATTTTTTGCAAGATACGCAGTGTTCGTGTGGCAGTGGAGTGCATATATATATATATATATAATGGACGGACAGAAAACATGTAATTAGTGAAAACTTTAATTGCAACCAAAAAAATACGAAAAACGATATTGTCTCCCGTCTTCTGCTGCAGCTAGGTTTCTAATGACGTCGGTTAACGGGTCGTTACTGTTTGCCTGTGACGTGGATTCTCGCTGAGAGGCCGATTCAAAGGGGTCAGCGGATCAAAGGGTGGGTCGTAGAAGGAGAAGGAGAAGGGGAAGGAGAAGGAGAAGGGGAAGGAGAAGGAGAAGGAGAAGGAGAAGGAGAAGGAGAAGGAGAAGGAGAAGGAGAAGGAGAAGGAGAAGGAGAAGGAGAAGGAGAAGGAGAAGGAGAAGGAGAAGGAGAAGGAGAAGGAGAAGGAGAAGGAGAAGGAGAAGGAGAAGGAGAAGGAGAAGGAGAAGGGGAAGGAGAAGGAGAAGGGGAAGGAGAAGGAGAAGGAGAAGGAGAAGGAGAAGGAGAAGGAGAAGGAGAAGGAGAAGGAGAAGGAGAAGGAGAAGGAGAAGGAGAAGGAGAAGGAGAAGGAGAAGGAGAAGGAGAAGGAGAAGGAGAAGGAGAAGGAGAAGGAGAAGGAGAAGGAGAAGGAGAAGGAGAAGGAGAAGGAGAAGGAGAAGGAGAAGGAGAAGGAGAAGGAGAAGGAGAAGGAGAAGGAGAAGGAGAAGGAGAAGGAGAAGGAGAAGGAGAAGGAGAAGGAGAAGGAGAAGGAGAAGGAGAAGGAGAAGGAGAAGGAGAAGGAGAAGGAGAAGGAGAAGGAGAAGGAGAAGGAGAAGGAGAAGGAGAAGGAGAAGGAGAAGGAGAAGGAGAAGGAGAAGGAGAAGGAGAAGGAGAAGGAGAAGGAGAAGGAGAAGGAGAAGGAGAAGGAGAAGGAGAAGGAGAAGGAGAAGGAGAAGGAGAAGGAGAAGGAGAAGGAGAAGGAGAAGGAGAAGGAGAAGGAGAAGGAGAAGGAGAAGGGGAAGGAGAAGGAGAAGGGGAAGGAGAAGGAGAAGGAGAAGGAGAAGGAGAAGGAGAAGGAGAAGGAGAAGGAGAAGGAGAAGGAGAAGGAGAAGGAGAAGGAGAAGGAGAAGGAGAAGGAGAAGGAGAAGGAGAAGGAGAAGGAGAAGGAGAAGGAGAAGGAGAAGGAGAAGGAGAAGGAGAAGGAGAAGGAGAAGGAGAAGGAGAAGGAGAAGGAGAAGGAGAAGGAGAAGGAGAAGGAGAAGGAGAAGGAGAAGGAGAAGGAGAAGGAGAAGGAGAAGGAGAAGGAGAAGGAGAAGGAGAAGGAGAAGGAGAAGGAGAAGGAGAAGGGGAAGGAGAAGGAGAAGGGGAAGGAGAAGGAGAAGGAGAAGGAGAAGGAGAAGGAGAAGGAGAAGGAGAAGGAGAAGGAGAAGGAGAAGGAGAAGGAGAAGGAGAAGGAGAAGGAGAAGGAGAAGGAGAAGGAGAAGGAGAAGGAGAAGGGGAAGGAGAAGGAGAAGGGGAAGGAGAAGGAGAAGGAGAAGGAGAAGGAGAAGGAGAAGGAGAAGGAGAAGGAGAAGGAGAAGGAGAAGGAGAAGGAGAAGGAGAAGGAGAAGGAGAAGGAGAAGGAGAAGGAGAAGGAGAAGGGGAAGGAGAAGGAGAAGGGGAAGGAGAAGGAGAAGGAGAAGGGGAAGGAGAAGGAGAAGGGGAAGGAGAAGGAGAAGGAGAAGGAGAAGGAGAAGGAGAAGGAGAAGGAGAAGGAGAAGGAGAAGGAGAAGGAGAAGGAGAAGGAGAAGGAGAAGGAGAAGGAGAAGGAGAAGGAGAAGGGGAAGGAGAAGGAGAAGGGGAAGGAGAAGGAGAAGGAGAAGGAGAAGGAGAAGGAGAAGGAGAAGGAGAAGGAGAAGGAGAAGGAGAAGGAGAAGGAGAAGGAGAAGGAGAAGGAGAAGGAGAAGGAGAAGGAGAAGGAGAAGGAGAAGGAGAAGGAGAAGGAGAAGGAGAAGGGGAAGGAGAAGGAGAAGGGGAAGGAGAAGGAGAAGGAGAAGGAGAAGGAGAAGGAGAAGGAGAAGGAGAAGGAGAAGGAGAAGGAGAAGGAGAAGGAGAAGGAGAAGGAGAAGGAGAAGGAGAAGGAGAAGGAGAAGGAGAAGGAGAAGGAGAAGGAGAAGGAGAAGGAGAAGGAGAAGGAGAAGGAGAAGGAGAAGGAGAAGGAGAAGGAGAAGGAGAAGGAGAAGGAGAAGGAGAAGGAGAAGGAGAAGGAGAAGGAGAAGGAGAAGGAGAAGGAGAAGGAGAAGGAGAAGGAGAAGGAGAAGGAGAAGGAGGAGTTCGAGGAATAAGGAGAAGAAGTTCGAGGAATAAGGAGAAGAAGTTCGAGGAATAAGGAGAAGAAGTTCGAGGAATAAGGAGAAGAAGTTCGAGGAATAAGGAGAAGAAGAAGAATGTGAATGCCCCAGAGGAAAACGAAATTGTTCGAGATGGCAGATGGATTCTCTAACGAGCTACATGGCCGCATCCTCTGAAAATCAAATCAGATGTCATGCCTCGCTAGCCGAACATTGAGCAAAATACAGAGACAGCCCAGATAATTCTGCCAAGCAATTCAGAAAGAAATGGTTTCAAGGAGACCGAAGATAGAACTTGCCAATTGAGTACAATCCATAAGTAATTCTTGATATTACTTTTATACCTTTTCTCAAGGGGGCGTGGCTTGATACCAGTGTCTCAGCCACTACAATTCAACCTTTCATCTAACTTAAATAAGTTAGGCTCATTCTATACTATTTTATACAAACTAGACGGTCTTTATCAACAATAGTCGTGACTCATTTGGAGAACACAACGAAAAAAAGAGTCTAAATATTCTCCGCATTCTTATCAAAGTCGACACGAATGGTAAGAGTTCGGATGATTGTTCGGAGACAGACGCACTCCACGGCCATGAAATACGCGCAAAACATGCCTTTTCAATTTTGAAAAAGCTATAAGGGATTTCAGTTATTTTGAAGGGGATGTGTAGGTTTAAAATAGTTAACAGAGTATAAACAAAACTATTTTATTTTTCTGATAATCAATCATTAAAGATTAAAAATAATAAAACGATAGGGCATGTTTCGCGCAATTTGTGCACGGCCGTATGCATTTTGCGCGAACTAGGTGGCAGTGGAGTGCTGACGTGCTTATAATATGGTTGTAAAATTTATATCCCGAGCACGCCAAAAGAAAATCGTGGAAACTGGACCTTAAAAGAGTCACTTAAATCCAAATATTTTAAATGGGGCGTGTAAGATTTTTTTAGTTTGCATGGCGATTTTGCGATTTTCAAACGTGTATAGAATTTTCTACGTCTTTATAACAAAAAAGCTTTTACTACCACACACCATCTTGAAGGCTAACCAAAGGAGCTCAGGTAACGTGCTCAAAACTAATATTTTGTAAAGATTTTCATATTTTTAGAGAGTTCAAGAAAAAACTGACAACATGGGGTAGACAACAATTATGTAAAATATACGTGAGAGTTATAATACAAACGTAAAAATAAGAATATCCTAGTTTCAATTTGGCGTGCTACAATTTAATTAAGCTTGTCTTAAACTGTCTAAACATGATAATATCTTTCTAAAAAGTTATATTTGAACATGATTACTGAACTCATCCAATTACCATACAGGCTGGGGTGCATAAGCGAAATGCATTTAAACATTGCAAAATATTTTATTTCCATTTGGCGTTCCCGCCCGAGCCAATCGATGAACCCAACAAAACATTAACGAGTAAGCTTATTCATCATCTACCACCGTTTCGGTATTATTATTATTATTACTATTATTATTACATTCAAACATAATAGTGGCATAAATTCACTGGGCTGGGATTAGCCGCGCCTCGTCATAATTGTTATTTATATACATGGTCGAACTCATTTCGAGTCGCATCTCACTCTCTTTGCCACTTGTTTCAACCATCCCTTCTGTATTTTATTATCGTCCCTCTTTTATGTGTGTGTGTTTCTCTCTATTACCACAACCACCACTAGCGCGCGAATAAAATACACGTCAATTACTGGTCCGAATTCGTGTCGCATTCCGGTCCGTACGCTCCCTTGTTGACGATTGCCTTAAGAATAAACAAATATTTCGGTGTGTTCTCTTGTTTTTTTTTTGTTTTGTGGTGTATTTTTTTGCTGGTAGGTTTTGTAAGATGAAATTTTGTAGAATGAGCAGAAGCTGAAATGTCGTTCAACTTCAAGACGGTTGATGTTCAGTTCTGGAAGGGCAACAACTCACAACAGCAGCAGGTAAGATGTTCTGCTTATCATTGAAAATAATATTACTGAAATTTACAATAGCTGACAAAAGTTTTGTCACAAATGTTTTTTCGGGTTTAACTTTTTTGTGACTTGACCAAATTGGCTGATTTTTTGATATTTTATGTGAATCAGTGTTTAAAATGTTATAGTAGCAAAATTTGGTTTAAATTACCATGTCAATTTCGGTACCACGCATTCCGTTTTCCCTCATATTGATAACAGCTTGCCGGGTGGCAATTGGAGTTTCTTTACGTGGAGTCATCTCTAAAATGTTGCCAATTACTGCTATTTTCAATAAATTATGAAACAAATATAATTGAACTTTAAAAATTATTAAAAAATGCAGTGCAAGAAAAGTGCGTAATATCTTTGAGCTACGCGTTTTACGATAAACGCTTGTCACTGTAAAACGGATCATCGTAATCACAAGCGGGGATTTGTAAAATAATCTACAACCGTATGAATCTATCATATCAAAAAATCAGCCAATTTGGTCAAGTCACAAAAAAGTTAAACCCGAAAAAACATTTGTGACAAAACTTTTGTCAGCTAGTGTAACTCAAATTTTGTAAAGACTATAATGTTTCCGCGATACTTTAATTAAAACCTATAGAGTTGATGTAATCAGTGGGTAGTGTATTTACACGTTTAAATATTGGAAAAGATACCATTTTAATTTGACTGTTCGTCATCAGTTTCCAAACAAGAGAGAGAGAGAGAGACCTCACGTCAACGTCAAATTTATTAGAAAAATTCTAGAAAGAACTTTTCGCTGGTTAATATTGCGGGTCCTTATTTACAATTATATTAAATTATACAATATAAGCATATTAAAATTGTAAATACACTTCTGCACGCTAAATAAAAACTACATTTTTATGCATAATTTTTAATTTCCACGTAAGAATAACAAATAAGTTTTAACGGAAGTTTAATAAGCTTGTCTTAAATCATATAAAAACCTTTAAATTGAACTAGAAAATAATTTTCTTAGAAATCCTCAAATGAGCGTCTAATAGTGCAGTAATGTTCTATTTTTAAAACTGCTAGATCCATATTAAAGTAACCCACGTGCACTCCACTGACAAGAACAAGTCTCAGATTTTGATGAAACTTCGTGTTTTAGAAAATTTTCTAGTTCAATTTTAAGGTATTGAGATATTTTAAGACAAGCTTATTAAGCTTGCGTTAAAACTTATTTGTTATTCTTACGTGGAAATTAAAAATTATGTATAAAAAGTGTAGTTTTCATTTAACGTGCAGACGTGTACCAGTGATGGGAGGGACCCCGGTTTTTGATATTCCGGGCGGGCGGGACCTTATACAAATTGAAAATTTCAAAACCCGGTACCGAGACTTCTCTTTTTCCCTACATTGTATATTTTAAAAGATGCACACCAACTTATAAAATGAGCTCAATAAGCATGCAGGCGATTTCCGCCTATGCTATACTTGGGTTGAGGCTGATAATCCAATAAGATTAAATATTGTGTTAATAAACCGTTTTTCTTACCGGAAAACTATATTTGTGAACTATTTCTGAGCTCACCATTTAAACGTTCCACTTACACGCCAATTGAAGAATTTTAACTCAGAGCTCAGGATATACACTAGCTGACAAAAGTTTTGTCACAAATGTTTTTTCGGGTTTAACTTTTTTGTGACTTGACCAAATTGGCTGATTTTTTTATATTTTATGTGAATCAGTGTTTAAAATGTTATAGTAGCAAATATTATTTTAAATTACCATGGCAATTTCGGTACCACGCATTCCGTTTTCCCTCATATTGATAACAGCTTGCCAGGTGGCAATTGGAGTTTCTTTACGTGGAGTCATCTCTAAAATGTTGCCAATTACTGCTATTTTCAATAAATTATGAAAGAAATATAATTGAACTTTAAAAATTATTAAAAAATGCAGTGCAAGAAAAGTGCGTAATATCTTTGAGCTACGCGTTTTACGATAAACGCGTGTCACTGTAAAACGGATCATCGTAATCACAAGCGGGAATTTGTAAAATAATCTACAACCATATGAATCTATCATATCAAAAAATCAGCCAATTTGGTCAAGTCACAAAAAAGTTAAACCCGAAAAAACATTTGTGACAAAACTTTTGTCAGCTAGTGTATTTTAAAATATATTTTTGCGCTAAGGGAAGCGGTATTCCATACATTTTAGAATGTGCCTGACAAATTCACGTAAAAATGTTCTGAATTTAACACGAGTAAGGTTATACTCCTTGAAATATTAGAAAATTTTCATTGCCACGCAAAAATCTGTGCGGCAATGCAAATGCACGCCGAGGGCAGCCAATAGAAAAATCGTCTTCACATTGAAAGAATGATCAACGAATTTGACCACGCGTTCAACAAATTTATTCTTTTTTGTTCTTTTTTGTAAAACAGTATTTTGGCTATAATAGGAGAACGAGTGACTTTTATGAAACGTAAGATATATCATTCTGTTGCTCGTAAAATTCTGAATTTTTTTAAATGCAACATGACGTGGTTACGGTAATTAACGTGTATTTTACAGTCGATTGAAATTTTAAAATTTAAAAAATCATAACTTTGCTTAAACGACGAATCTAATTTAGAGACAAGTATATTATTGCTCATCGTTTTGTCCTCTATCAATAAAGTCTTAATCTCAAAAATTTAAAATAGAGTTTTCGAGATATTCGATCTTAAAGTTTAGCTCTTTACAATACATTAATCTGATAAAAATGAGTAATTTTGTGAGTTTTCATGATCTCTAGCATGAAGATTGGATAAAAGAAGCAAACAAAAATCCATATTATCGAAGTTTTTTCAAAAATCGGATTATCCAGCCGTAATTTCCTTAAAATCAGTTTTCAAAAAGAACTCAGAATCTTCCTCGTTTTCTGAGCCCTGAAATAACAGAAATACGGAAATCGTTTGAAAAATGATAAATAAGCTTGAAATAATTATAAAAAAACTAAAAAGATATTATTTTTGGTAAAATTGTGCACAAAATTGGCGCTGCTCTGTAACCGTGGAGCACCTTATTTGATAATTTTGTAGAATGGGTCTGATTTGAGATGTTACGAAGCCTGATGTCAAGAGCATATTTTGCACAACAATTTAACACTAAAAGTTAGCAAATTATGTTTGAATGGTGCTTATAGAAACATTTTTAAGTAAAAATCATATATGGCTCATTTAAGTGGCCATTTTTTTGAATTTCATGTTTCTTTACTGACTATAGTCTTTACAAACATTTATTCTATGAGATAAACTTAATAAAGTTAAAAGGTTTTACGTTTTAAGTACTTTAAGGCCATTATAAGGTGCAAAATTTTAGAATCAAATAATTTGAAAACGCTCATTTAAATTTTTGAGATTAAGACTTTATTGATAGAGACCACAACGGCGAACAATAATATACTTGTCTCTAAATTAGATTCGTCGTTTAAGCAAAGTTATGATTTTTTAAAGTTTGAACATTCAATTAACTATAAAATACACGTAAATTACCGTAACCACGTCATGTTTCATTTCAAAAAATTCAGAATTTTACGAGCAACAGAATGATATATCTTACGTTTCATAAAAATCACTAGTTCTCCTATTATAGCCAAAATACTGTTTTACAAAAAAGAATAAATTTGTTGAACGCGTCATCAAATTAGTTGATCATTTTTTCTATGTGAAGGCTGTTTGCCGTTGGCGTGCAAATGCTGCATGGTCGCCAAAATGTTTTTTTACAAATAACACAATAAACAACGTTTTTCAGTGCTTAAAGGAAAAAAATGATAAAATTTCTTTATTATATAATGAATTCCCGTAGCGATAATGTATATGAAAACAATAATCGATATTTAAAATGAAAATAATATAGTCATCGCCAAATGGGATTACCACCGCAAAATGTGGCGCACTTTTTCTAAATATTATTTTTTCATTGAATGTTTATGATTATTTTCTTTTATATGCTCATTTTATACTGTTTTTGCTTAAATAAATTTACGAATATATTTTAGATGTTGTTTCAATCGTGGAATAAATGCGGAAAATAATAATACTCATAAAAATTAAATGAAAAAATAATATTTAAAAAAGTGCGCCACATTTTGCGGTGGTAATCGCATTTGGCGACGACTATACCTTTATTTTGATAATCAAAAAAACAAGCACTCCAAATGGTATAGTAACAGAATGAGCTCAGAAAGCATGCTCAAATTTAACTTTTAAGAAAGATATTTCTATTTTTCGATAGTTTAAGACATGCTTAATTATATTGTAGTAAAAACTTTTTGGTTATAAATACGTAAAAATTTCCACACGCACTCCACTGCCACGATCAATGCGTATCTTGCAAAAAAGTGTGGACAAATTGACAAACCACGCTCTTCACCTTTTATTTAAATTCTTTGTTTTTTTTTAGGATTTTAAAATCGTTTTTTAACCTTAAAACAAGTTAATAAATCATTAGTCAATAACTCTAAACGATCATAAAACATATTAAATCAAATTCGAAGAAGTTATGTGTTGTATTGGTGCTTGGTGCGGACGACGGTTGCTAGTTAAACAGTTTATTCACGGAATAGGAAAACAGATTGATATTGACTGGTTGGCCTCATATTTATAGTAATTCTCTTGGTCACGCGTGACTTCTATTTACAATATCAGGGACACGCGTGGCGTTCTATTATTTGTTGCATTAAGAATTATGCTACAACACCTCCCCTTGTTATAAGGAAGGACTAACGGACAACAATAACAAGTACAATAATTAATTATATACATATCGACGTCTTCTGGGATCCACTTGTAGATTGGTGACTGGCTTCGATGATAGGTCTGCTCCGTCCTTGTCGATGATGTCTGCGTAACGGCTAATCCAGACTTCGGCTGTGCATCCATCCTCCGGATTGTAGATGAACGGTGGTACGCGAGTAGAAATAGATTCGATTATCTTGGCGTTTGGATAATCGGGCGTACCTGATATAGCCTCTTTTTGCGATGAGGCTAGTTTCATCATCATCTGCATCATTTCCTTTATCATCTTCCTGTTCTCCTCGGCTTGTGCTTCGATAATTTTCTTGACTGTTACTTCCATAGTGAGTTCGTTGTCTGATCGCCAGTTGTTGTAATTGTTATTGTTGTGGACGACGGTTGCTAGTTAAACAGTTTTTTCACGGAATAGGAAAACAGATTGATATTGACTGGTTGGCCTCATATTTATAGTAATTCTCTTGGTCACTCGTGACTTCTATTTACAATATCAGGGACACGCGTGGCGTTCTATTATTTGTTGCATTAAGAATTATGCTACAACATTATGATTCTAAAAATATAAAGAATTTAAATAAAAAGCGAAGAGTGTGGTTTTGCAATTTGTCCACACTTTTTTGCAATATACGCATTGTTCGTGGCAGTGAAGTGAACACGCGTTTAAAAATTACAAATTCGCTATTTCGATTTGGCGTGAAAAGCAATATAAAAAATTCAATATATCTTTTGAAATATTGCACAGATCTTTTCCATTTTTATACCAATCGATGAATTCATTGTCATTTCGTTGCAGAGGTTTTGAGATTTCAAATCCATGTTTAAGTGACTTAAAATGTTTAAGGCAAGCTGAAATTGTTTGTGCATACAATTTTGATCCAAAAAGATTATTTTTGCGAAAAATATGAGATGTTCACCTTTTATACTTCGCTTGTCGGAATTTTATTTTTACAATTAATTGTCGTCGGCATTTCTTTCTTGCCAAATGTGCAAGAAATATCAATTTAGTGGAAATTTTAGAAGAACTGATGTCTCCAGAATATTTGTAACCTTGGCTTTTTTCCTAATTTTGTACCATTTCGTGCACAAAATATAAATATAATATAAATAACTAAAAATCCTTGAAGGCATCTGGTAGTCGGACGATCACAACAATCGATAACCGACTGGATGAGGGATCAGCGAACGGAAGATATTCAGTTTCACAGGCGGCCGGCGACGAATACGTGAATGGCAGCGAGCAACATGTGCAGAGAAGGTTCTACACCATCATAACTGACCCGTTGGTTTTGTTTTTCTTTTCATTTGTAAACAACAACAACAACAATAATAATAAATAACACTTGGCTCGCTGACTGGCGGGCATATTGAAATCCGATCAGATGCGTTTATCGATTGAGCGCAGACTAACCAAGCTAAGAAATTAATTAATAAAAAAAGAAGATCGGTTTTTTGTAACTTTTCCTTGTCTGCCTTGCCACTTGAGTGTTGTACAAACAATCATCGTTGCTCATTCGTATCTGCAGGTATAAAATAATCACCGACACTGCCAATTTTATATAAAATGCCGCTGTAATGGGAGCCAAGTGTATCAAATGTTGTTGTTGTTTGGAAGATTATTCAAAAGTGAAGAAGAGGTTGCGCGTCGGTTGGTTGTCGTCTCAACAATCGAATTGATTTTCAGGCTGCAGCGCCTTCAAGAAGACGATGACTATTACATGAAGAGGACGGCGCTGAACGCCACTGTCACGACGAGGTCCGAGGGCGAGGCGAGCACCGTCGTCAACTCGCCCAAGACAACAACGTTTGCCGCGTCGGCCGCAGCTGCAACGATACGCGCGACGCGGCCCAGCGTTAGGAAGCACACGATTCGCGCCGTCGACAGCGTGCCGGTGGTGAGGGTCGATGAGGCCAGCTCGGCTCATCAAATGTGAGTCCTTTATGGATCTTTTGAACATAGAGACATCGGTATTAATGAGAAGCATAAAAGCAGAGGGGCACTACTATAATTCACTTTTACACGCTAAATGAAAATTAGGTTCTGACAGCGTATTCAATTAATTCTGAATGAAGTATACACTAGCTGACAAAAGTTTTGTCACAAATGTTTTTTCGGGTTTAACTTTTTTGTGACTTGACCAAATTGGCTGAATTTTTGATATTTTATGTGAATCAGTGTTTAAAATGTTATAGTAGCAAAATTTGGTTTAAATTACCATGGCAATTTCGGTACCACGCATTCCGTTTTCCCTCATATTGATAACAGCTTGCCGGGTGGCAATTGGAGTTTCTTTACGTGGAGTCATCTCTAAAATGTTGCCAATTACTGCTATTTTCAATAAATTACAAAAAAATATAATTGAACTTTAAAAATTATTAAAAAATGCAGTGCAAGAAAAGTGCGTAATATCTTTGAGCTACGCGTTTTACGATAAACGCTTGTCACTGTAAAACGGATCATCGTAATCACAAGCGGGAATTTGTAAAATAATCTACAATCATATGAATCTATCATATCAAAAAATCAGCCAATTTGGTCAAGTCGCAAAAAAGTTAAACCGGAAAAATTCATTTGTGACAAAACTTTTGTCAGCTAGTGTATATCAGAAACCATCTAGACCATCAATAATATCGCTGCTTTAATTAATATGGGCGGTTTAAATGCATCCACATGAAAATATATGATTTTTCCAAATTTAAACCCGTTTTATTAGTTTCCACGTGTAATTTTAAAACTTACAAGGGAAGTGTTTTTGGCCGTGCTCTCAGATTTTGATAAAACTTTGCAGATAGATCCCTTATGATCCAAATAGTATACTGACAAAATATTAGGACCCACAAAACGGTTTAAGAAATGGGTTGGGTTTGAAATCCAAAAAAATGGGGTTGAAATCCAAAAAATCGCGATCATTCTATAAATAATGATTTTATTGACTTCCGAAGCAGTGGGGAATGATGGGACACGTAACAAGATGGTGTTTTGTCAGTATTTGAGAAATTAGAAGTTCTGATTCCATAAAATCAGCAGGGTGACAATTCAGCGGATTGACAACCCTTTCCGATACGATGTTCAAGCTTACATAGTTGTAGTAATGAGCTGAAAACGCTGATAAAGCACCCTCAGCTGCGGTCTCAATTTCCTGATTTATTTACTGATATTTTATGCTAAAATAAATATTTATAAAAATTATATTTCTTTTGAATAAATTATGTTGCCAAATTTTCCGGGCCGAGACGTTGAGGGAAAAAATCTCTGGCCAATCGAAAAAAAAATCGAAAATCTCTGGCCCCGGCCTGGCCCGGCCCTAAATTTCCCAAGTATGCATAATTAGAGTTTTTGTTCAAATAAATCTTTGGGAAAAAACCCTACGAACTTATTCCTCAACCCAATATATTTGAGAGTTAAAAAACTAGTTTAAACGATTAATATTCCATAGTACCCCCAATAATTAAGTGAGACCAGCCTTTAACTATTGTGAATCATATCATATATCATATTTAAACTCATCTTTTAAGTGATTTCAAAATCATTTTCTCGTTGCTGTCTTCAAATCTTTCAAAATCTTAAATAATAGAGTCTAGAGACTTTCTGAGCTCTCAATTTTACAGTAATTAGCTCTGCCATGTTTACAATTCCAATTAATTTTAAACAAAATCCTTACAGATGTGGATCAATCGGCTCACGAGTGAAAGACGTGTTCGGCAAAAGCATAATGAAGGACGAGCGAGGAAAAGCGGCTCGCTTGGCGGACGACAGTAGAGTCGTTTATGAGTATAGGTTGGTATTGGCATCAAAATAGCGACAAACAGTGGTTGTAGAATTGGCAGCGATGAGCGTCGCATCGATTACCGCTTCGACTCGTCCACCACAATCTTCGACTACGACGAGGTGATACGAAGACGAGAGCATTTGGAGCAATGGACGACGCGCACCAAGTCGCCGTATGCGAACGCAAGCAGAATTGTCGCCGACGTCGATGATTGTCAGTTTTAAGGCTTTTACTTTTTGGAGAGAGGGGGAGAAGGAGAGTAGTGGCTAGATTATCAGGAATAGAAGATTTAAAGTTACAAAATGCCTTATTCAATTGTTATAAGTAACACCTTTTGAGCAGCAAATCAAGAGCAATCGAATGTGTACTCACACAAGTACGTGTTGTTCATTTAACAAATTGTCAAATGTTTTATCAAACAAACCGACGTACTCCTTGGCTAGCAAATCTCCCATTATCATCCAACTTTAATAGGCGTTATTTATTTTTTTTGTGGAAAACGTACCAACCAACAAAAAACAACACGAGCCTAGTTTATTAATCTCTTTGATAAATATTCAACTCTAACGATTGTTTCATTTCCTTATTCAGCGTCATCATCATTGTCAGTAAAATTGATAAAATAAGGTGTGTCGATAAAAAAGAGAATTCGTATTATTCGATGATCCAGAATTTGTTTTATTGTCTATTGGAGCATTGCAACATTTATTTTTTGAATAGCAAACATTTGACTCATTTTTTGTGTGTGTATATGCGTGGACAACAACGTTTATGGAAATTGTTTAGTTGGAATCGATAAAAAATTTGAATATGATAAGGAGAAGAATTCGACACACCGCTTTTTTTGTATATTTCCTTTCATATAAAATGGTTTTGTTTGTTGCGAGCTTTCGTTTCTATGAGGTATTGTTCTATTACTCTTGAAAGGATTGTTGATTGTTGTTTCAGAACTTTGTAAATTTTTATATTTTGTTTACTCTGAAATGAAAAGGTTTTTTTTATAAAATATTTTCAAAAATATGGATTATCGCATATTAAAACGTCTGCAAATAGCTGGAATATTAATATAATGAGCGTAGAAAACCTGCAGAGATTTAAAATTTTTGGGAAGATATTGCTATTTTTCGAGAGTTTAAGAAGAAGCTGACAAATTGACGTTAACTGTATCACACCAATTTGTATGGAAATTGTTATGTATTAATAATATTTTATTAATAATAACAATTGAATAAATTACAATAGCACTACAACCCGAAAGGGGTGATGGCCTAGAATTTTCATTTTCAACAGAGAGGAGTGTCAGTAAATAACAACTAATGCGCTGAGTCGAACTGTGGCGGTGTTTACGTACTATCGTAAAATAAAATGTTCGCTTGTTTAAAATGTTCGCTTGTTTATATTAATAATAAACAAGCGAACATTTTATTTTACGACAGTACATAAACACCGCCACTGTTCGACTCAGCGCATTAGTTGTTATTTACTGACACTCAACAGAGAGCATTAAACATGTGTTTTATAATTTTATTTTTTTATAGAAAAAGAAATAATGAATAGGTGTATCATCACCGTTAATATCAACAAAAGTTCATAAAAATATTTATTGTTCATATTTCAAAAATAACGTTAATAAAATAAAACTACATAATTTTAATGTAACCAAATTACAAAAATTATTAATTAAAAACACACATTTAAATTATTTATTAAATTATAACCTGAGTTAAATATGAAAATAAAAACCCATAAAACCATAAAGAAATTTATTTAATTGTAATAACCATCCTCTTCTACGTCGTCCTTTATAAACATCCATTCCACGCAATCATTCCGGTCTACCATAACGTAGTTTTCATTATTTTTCGCTTCCGAGTTACCGCAGATTCTCATAATGGCGAAAACTCTATACTAAACCTAAAAGTAGCCATATCGAAATTTAATAAGTTATAATTACCAGTTCGCCCTTCAAGGGCCTTCTGCAGACGTTCCTTCTTCCTCGTATAATTGAGAGCCTCTTCATTCCATGATTTTTCTCGAATCCCAACTGCTTATTCAATTTTCGAAGACTTTCACCTTACCTTCGCAATTTGTTGGATGTATCAACCAAATTCTTATCCACTTTTTCGAGTTTGTTGCAAATATCCTTCAAACTTTCCAAAGTTCGGGCACATTCTTCATTAACTCCGTAATTTTTTGGATGTTATTAAATCTAGGAAAATCGGAAATTGCTCCCGTCGGAAAATAAAATCCATTTCCGCAAAAGAAATCACGGATTATTACACCATAGACATTAAAATACTTCTTCAAACTTCAACGGATTAATTAATTAAGACAAAAGAGGATGCGTAGCATACCTGGTAGAGGATTTGATTCACGAAAAATCTATGTTGGTTCGATTCCTTTGAGATCTTTGATTTTTTAGTCTTTTTTATAAAAATGAAAAAATCGAAATTTAAAATGAGATGGTGTAATAATCCGTGATTTTTGCAGAAATGCATTTTATTTTCCGACGGGAGCAATTTCCGTTTTTCCTAGATTTAATAACATCCAATTTTTTTAAACGATTACAATAGAATATGTGGGGGAGATTGCGGCAACGGGGCTAGGTGATGAGGTAAAAACGAGAACAACAATTAGAATAACACAACGGGCTGTCTGACAATTCAAACGGCGCGCGCTAAGTTAGATGTGCAGCAGAATTGGCGGCAGTTTAAAATGACCACGTGCAATGCCATCCTGGTCGAGCCGCTATTAAACACCAACAACAGTAATAAAATGAGCTCAGTAAGTAGGCTCAAATATAACTTTTTAGAAAGATATTAACATTTTTAGATAGTTGAAGATATTCTTAATAAAATGAAAATAAAAACGTTTTCCTTATAAAGACGTAAACATTTTTACACACGTTTAAAAAACACAAATCGTATTTTTTCGATTTGGCGTGCTGTGTTTTTGTAAAATACACATACACTCGAATGCCGCGAAACCGCGCCGCATTGCAAAAGACTTCGCACCAATTGCACGATCACATAAATTTTTCTGTTAAATATTTAATTTATAAATTGTTTTTTAACCGAATCGTTAGTTTAATTGTTAAATGTTGTTTCTAAAGTTATAGCAGATATAATAATTTTGTTTATACACTACATTTTCTTAAACGAACATTTAAAAAATCCGTAAATTTAAAGATATTGGTGCGGCGCAGTTTCGTGGCATTGGAGTGCACATATACATTGTATGACGCGAGTAAATATCAGAAAATCGTTATTTCAATTTGGCGTGCAAAGAGTTATCTTTAGCTAAAATCACGCCTTTGTGGCCGTGTGGCTCTTCAAACGAGTACCCCATTTTTTTCTAATTTTGTTTCCTCTTCCACTAGGCACCGATTTCTAAAAAGTACAATAAATGAGTATTACCCGTTTACACTAGATATTTCCGAATATTTATCCAAGTTATCTTGACAAGCATATTTTAAAATATATCGGAAACTTCTTCTCTTATTAACAAGCGTATTTAAATCAAACTATTTGAGCACATTCTCTAATCACCCTCTTTAAAATTTACATTTGGTGTGAGAATTCCATTATAAAAATAGGCCCTCATAAAGCAGCTGCAGTTTCTACTTGTTAGGAAACATTTAAAAAATTAAAAATAATGAACACACTAAATTATTGTGAATTGTGTCGTGGTCGTGGCCTTGTAAATTTTAGTCCGCGGTTTTGTTTGAAATTTACTGCGTGCTAACGTGTTATTTATTTCTTTAAAGATGTTGATCTGTTCATTAATTAGCGTCAGAAGGCTCGTCACTATTTAACTATTATTCATTTCAGCGATCGATGCCCAATGGAAGAGCAAAAAATTAGGAGCGAAGGAAAGGTCTTGTTTAGGCAGCCACACGGCCACTAAGGCCATCGAATCTCTTCCTCTTTTGTTTCTCATAAATTTCTGTTATCTATTTTTTGTTTATCATTTGATTAAAAGAAATGAAAAGTTTAATTTAAAAATGCAAATGGATGAAATAAAAATATTGATGAGAAACAAAAGAGGAAGAGATTCGATGGCCTTAGTGGCCGTGTGGCTGTCTAAACAAGACCTTTTCTCCGCCCCTAATTTTTTGCTCTTCCATTAGGTATTGATCTCTGAAATGAATAATAAACAAAAATACATTAGAAAGGGCTTTAAATAAACGTGTAACCTTAAAAGAACAACTTTAGTTTGGTGTTTGAGCAACATTTTATAATACACTTCCCTTAAAGTCGTTTTATAGAATATTAAAATATATAATAAATAATTAAAATGGCCGAGGACTAGGATTCATACCCCCGTCGGGTTTTTCTTTTGGATGGTGGTATGGTGGAGTGCTAATAAACTTATGTTAGACGAATGACGAGGATCGAACTGTGTTTACGTATTGTCGTAAAATAAAATGTTAAGTTATTTCTAATTTGTAGAGATTAATTGTCCAGTTGATCATCAAACAAAATAATTTTATCAATATTAAGAGATATTTCATTTAAAAAACTTTGAAAATATTAAAAACAATAATAAATAAGTGTTGGTATGGTTTTTGATACCACAGATGTACCTTCCCGAGCGATAGAAATGTTTTTTCTATTCTAACACAGTAAATTAAACACGATTTCACTCAATAATTCTAAACGATTCTAAACAAAATAAACTCAAATTCTAAGAAGTTATTCTTTAAAGATATTAAGAATTTAAATAAAAAAGTGAAGGGCGTGGTTTTGGCAATTTGTCCACGCTTTATTGCAAGATGCGCAGTAGTCGTGGGAATGAGACGACGAGAAACACGAAATTCGACATTTTAAACGAATTATCAGAAGGCTAGGAGTTATTTTAGCTAATATTTTAATTTTAAACAAATAGAATGAATTGTCTGCTTTCTATTAATGCAGTATTAAATGATTTTAAGTCTATGAAAATTCTGAAACAACAATTAGTATTTCTTTTCAGTGGATATTGTATTCTTAGCAATATTATTTGTTTAAATCTTCTTCAACATATCAATTCCCACTGCATTATCATTCTACTTCCTCCCCTTGTGTCTCTTTTCTATTTTCAGTTCTTCGTATTCATGATTCTTCTTTGAAATTATTTTTTCATTATTTTCCACTTGTCCTTCTCGCTTTCTCTCTCTCTCTGTTTCTTAATAATTATAACTTTATTTATTTTTTCTTTTCCTAGTTGTTCCTATTTAACCATCTACCCTTATATTTTTCATATCTTCGATCTTTCATTTCAATCTTTCTTTTTTTTCATTTTCTTTTCCTCATATTAATAACATCTAAACTTCCCTTTCTTCTTCTTTCTCCCCTTTGTCCTCATCTTCTTCTTCTTCTTCTTATTCTTCTGCTTCTTTCTTTGTTCTCTTTTTCCTCTGTTTCCTCTTCTTCTTCTCCTTATTTCTCTTCTTTCTCTTCTTCTTATTTCTCTCTTCCTCTACTCCATTTTGTTCCTCTTCTTCTGTTCCTTTCTTTCTTCCCTCTTCTTCCTCTTCTTCCTCTTCTTCCTCTTCTTCCTCTTCTTTCTCTTCTTTGTCTTATTATTTCTCTTCTTTCTTCTCTCTTTTCCTCTTTTTCCTCTTCTATTTCTTCTTCCTCTTCTTCTCCTTCTTCTCCTTATTTCTCTTCTTTCTCTTCTTCTTATTTCTCTCTTCCTCTACTCCATTTTGTTCCTCTTCTTCTGTTCCTTTCTTTCTTCCCTCTTCTTCCTCTTCTTCCTCTTCTTCCTCTTCTTCCTCTTCTTTCTCTTCTTTGTCTTATTATTTCTCTTCTTTCTTCTCTCTTTTCCTCTTTTTCCTCTTCTATTTCTTCTTCCTCTTCTTCTCCTTCTTCTCCTTATTTCTCTTATTTCTCTTCTTCCTCTTCCTCTTCTTCTGCTCCTTTCTTTCTTTCCTCTTTTTCCTCTTCTTTCTCTTCTTCTTCTTCTTCTTATTCTCCTTGTTTCTCTTCGTTCCCCTCTTTCTCTTCTTTCTCTTCTTTCTCTTCTTTCTCTTCTTTCTCTTCTTTCTCTTCTTTCTCTTCTTTCTCTTCTTTCTCTTCTTTCTCTTCTTTCTCTTCTTTCTCTTCTTTCTCTTCTTTCTCTTCTTTCTCTTCTTTCTCTTCTTTCTCTTCTTTCTCTTCTTTCTCTTCTTTCTCTTCTTTCTCTTCTTTCTCTTCTTTCTCTTCTTTCTCTTCTTTCTCTTCTTTCTCTTCTTTCTCTTCTTCCTCTTCTTTCTCTTCTTCCTCTTCTTTCTCTTCTTCCTCTTTTTTCTCTTCTTCCTCTTCTTTCTCTTCTTCCTCTTCTTTCTCTTCTTCCTCTTCTTTCTCTTCTTCCTCTTCTCTTTCTCTTCTTCCTCTTCTCTTTCTCTTCTTCCTCTTCTCTTTCTCTTCTTCCTCTTCTTTCTCTTCTTCCTCTTCTTTCTCTTCTTCCTCTTCTTTCTCTTCTTCCTCTTCTTTCTCTTCTTCCTCTTCTTTCTCTTCTTCCTCTTCTTTCTCTTCTTCCTCTTCTTTCTCTTCTTCCTCTTCTTTCTCTTCTTCCTCTTCTTTCTCTTCTTCCTCTTCTCTTTCTCCTTTCTCTATATACACCATCCCTTTTCTTATTAATCCATCTGCTTCCTATCGCTAACATAATTCAGCCATCATTCGAGATGAGCCAAAACGAACTACGCCGCGCATCGGATGCAAGCTCGAACGAATCACGACCGAACGACTTAAGGTAAACCGCATGATTTCCGCACTGCCAATTCTCTTCATAAAACATTGATCGTTTAATTTGTTGCTGATTCCCATTTGCCATTCTTTTTTTTTGCCAGCCACCCCATGAATATAATTGTAGTCGACTTCAATCGTTCCGCTCATCGAGATCGCGTTATAAATACGTGACGAGGAAGCTGAACGATCGCATCCGGACGACCGTGCACGTTGAGCACACGCTCATTGTACAGGTTGATTTTGGAGCACCCGCGATAATGGCACTTAACAAATGCACGTTTTAGCAGAAGCAGAACGAGCCGATGGAATATCAGCGCATATCACCGCACAGTCAACGCCGACTCACCATCTCGCCGACCGTTTCCTCGCCGTACTTATCGCCTCAGCAACGATTATCGCAATACTCGCTGCAGAGCATTGTTGGTAAGACAAATCATCGATCAACACTTCTTCTGCTTACTAGTCCTACTCTTCTGTCAAGCGCAGAGTTGCGATTTGTCTTTAATCCATTGTGTCAATATGACCGATGGCTGACGTGTAATTTTTGGGAGCTATGTGCACAGTCATTTGGAATATTTGCCATCCATTCCACCTGACATTGCAAATTCGCTCATCATTTAATATTCTGTAATTATACTGTGTGGAGTAGTTTATGTTCGGTTTTTATCAAACCGACACCCATGCGTGACTATAAAATGGCGATTAATCTGTTTATGACCCCCGACCGTTTGAGGTGCGGCTCTCTCCTATATTAGGTTTCATTTATTCCAAACGAATGTTTATTTGTATGGTTTTTGAATATAGGAGCAATGAATATTGATAGGCAGCGTTTTTATGACAATTCATTTTTTGTTTTCCTCTGAATCCTTTATTTTATTATTCTCGTTGTTTAGTTTTTTATTGATTACGTGTACAAGAAGATCTTGTCGCAACAATTAAAGATAGCCAACAAAATAATTTATAAGAATCTATTTTAGTGTCTGACAGATCTTTGTGTGGTAAAAATTTTAACGTAATTTTTCCCACTTAAGTTACCTATTGTCTTTTTCAGAGATCGGTGCCTAATGGAAGAACAATTAAAGAAGAGAAAACCACACGGCCATAAACAACATTTTTCTCAATTCCTCTTAAATATGTGTTGCGCATAATTTCGTAAAAAAGAATGGCCGTCCAAACGAGAACCTCATTCCATCCTAATTTTTTTCCTCTTCCATTAGGCACCGATCTCTGACAAGGACAATAAGATAATATCGAATTTGACGTGTTAAATCTTGATAATTAAACGCCAAAACTAAATTTTTCCGATTTTTAGGAATGATTTTTAAATTTCCACGTAGAAATAACAAATAATTTTATATGCAAGTTTAATAAACTTGCCCCGCAATATCTAAAAACCTTAAAATCGAGCTAGAATATCCACAAACGAGCTTGCATTTCTAAGCTTTCAGTTGTCGTGTTATCCTATTCGGTTCATTGTGTCTATTGATAGGCTTACAATATCTTTAATTCACTGCTCTGAAAATTCCACGCGGAAATTTGCAAAACGTGACTAAAATTTTTTTACAATTTTTAACATTTTTGCCATATTTTTAAAATTAATTTTAGGTTAATCAAGGTATTTTAGGTTTAATCTAACTTAATATGTCTATACTTTCTTAAAATATCAATATTGATTATTATTTAAGCTTCATTTTGATGATTTCATTTGCGATATTGTCGTGTTTTTGTGCAAATGTGTGAATTTTTATTGAGATACTGTTGTTTACACATGTGTGTCATAAGAGTACGATGGTTACGTCCAGTTTTTAATTATCATCTTTTTTAACAATTTCTCAATTTTTATTTTTATTTTTAAAGTTTTCTTTAAATTAATTAATTTTGTAAATTATACCAGTTCAGTTAAAAATTAGTTTAAGTTTAAAGTATTAACATTATTAAAGAGATTTCTCTAGTGACACATAACTGTCAATTATTACATTGAATAATAATTTATGCGACTTCACATTACAATTGTCAATATGTAATATTTCAATGAGACTTATGTTATAAGATTTTACGTCATTCTTGTGATATATCTCATCTATAAATCTGATTTAATTCAATAACTTTGGATCAGTTTTCCCACAAATTTGTCATCTGCAGCTTTTTATTAAGTTGCTTTAGAAAAATTGAAACTATACTTTCTCGTATCTCATTTAACTTGTAACAATGATAATTCAACCACTAGTGTCCTATTGTTGTTATACTTATTTATTGTTCTTTTCAGAGATCGGCGCCTAATGGAAAAGGAAAAAATTAGAGTAAAATGAGGTTCTCGTTTGGTTCTGTGTGTCGTCTCAAAAAATGGATGACACCCATTGAAGAGGAATAGGTGGAAAAGTCCTTTGTGGTCGTGTGACCGTCCAAACGAGACTATCATTTTTCTTATTTTTTGCTATTCCATTAGGCACCGATCTCTGAAAAGGACAGTATATAATTTAATGTATATTAGAACGAATTTGGACGTAAGGTTTTAGGCAAATTGCACGTTAAAATACGTAAATGTTTATTGTCGTTCAAAAAAGCTTTAGGGTATTTATCAGTACCTGATTAAAACAATACTAAAAACTGAAAGTAAGTGATAGATAGTGAAATTACCAAAAAAGTATAAAATACGTAAAATTATTTGAATCAATTCTTATGGGGAAGATATTATAATTCTATCTCTGATTGAAATAGTTATAATAGCAGTATCTTATTCCGATAAACTCCGGATAATCTGACAATTTTTGTTAGTCCGGCTTATTTGAGATTTATATTTTAGGATAGTAAAATTAATGAATTATTAAATGTGGATGAAATTCTCTGTTAATTTAAATAGAATAAAGTTAACTTTTGTGTGTTGTTTAGATGAAATCTTATACGGTTTCATGAAAAGTTGTTGAAAATCCGGTGTTTAAGACAAATATAAATATTGAGAAATTGTATTTCCCCTTCGTATTACATAATTTAAAAATCGGGACTTCGTAAAATTATGTTTAATATTTAATACATTATTTATAGCTCGCCACGATTTAATATATTACCGAAAACAAACTAATTTTAATTGAAAATAGGAATATCTTCAAAATTTAAAGCATCTCGCAATAAGCTATAGTTTTTCAAGATTAACTTTTATGAATAATATTCTTCTCGAAAATTAAATTTGAGCAATTTGAATGAGTTTCTGGTTTTATAATTGTAATTACTGCGCTGAAAATAAATTTATTAAATTCCATAATAATTATATAATCTCATTAAATTTGTCAAACCTTGATTTGCCCATAGAATTTAATTTTTTTCTAGTAGGCTTTAAATATACATAATTTACTATTCTGAAAAATTCCCTCAGAAATTAATTAAGCGATAATACATTTCATAAATCGACATTTACGGGTGATAAAATTCTCCGATAATTGATCAGAACTTTCTGACGGAGAATTTTGATGATTTCAAACAAAATCCTGTGAACTGTATCGAGATATGAACCTTCTTGAAGGAGTTGTTTTGCGATGGAAGTTGACATATTATAGTAAATCTGATCAAGACCTTCATTATAATCGTAATATCGTTTACTATATCTGCTCACTCCTACTTCAATAGACAAGAAAATATTAATTTAGTCGTACGGTGTGTTTGATTTTTAAATCTTTATACATACGCATTAATCTCTTAATATAATTTTCACGCCAAAAAAATTATCTCGTGAAAATGTTGATTTGTGAAAATATTTCAAGGTTTTTTTTCAAATTTATGTTACTAGTTTTACTTCTTTATTTAAAAAATAATATCTTTTATCTTATTATGTGTTTCTAATAGGTGTAAGAAACTGGTGATAATATTGAGTTCGGAATGACTTAAGAGGTCTTTGTCATTCACGTAATAATCGTTCGTTTTTTTTGTTGCAACTTCGATTGTTCCGATAAGTTAAATTATGCAAAATATGCATGTTTTTTTATTAAGCCTATAAGTTAGAAAAATTGTGCAATTTTTGCAACCGTTATACAATCTAATTTTTCGGAATTTACGAGATTTAACCTATCGTTAACATCCGTAGATATACATAATTCACTTAATTATTTTTTGTCTCCTACGTCATATTTTCCATAGATTTTCTATTTTTATTTTCTATTGTTTAAAATATCTATATTACTTAAGCACGCCAACTGGTATGGTAATAAAATTGGCTCAGTAAACCAGTTAAAATTTACCTTTTGGGAATATATTCATTTTTTAGATAGTTTAAGGAGAGCCTAGTTAAATTTTATTAAACAATGTTTTATTGAAAATACGTTAAAAAATCGTTATTTCCCATTGGCGTGCTTAAGTAATTAATAATTCGGTGTTGTACATAAGATAAATGTCGGAAATTGTAAAAATTATTTGTCATAGCAGTTCCGTTTTTCATTTTTTTAGCATATAAAGTATACAATAGTACACAGTCTTCTTGTTCTCTTATGCTACAGATGTGCCCATTATAACTTTGAATATTTTGTGTTCATCACTGATCGGCAAGAAATAGAAAGGATATTATATTAAGGGATAAAATAAAATCAATTAATTTTGATTGGATTCATTGTCACTCAGTTTTATTAATTAAATTGGAATGTGCCTGGATTGATATATTTGTCAACCAGGTAAGAAAAATTAAAACAATTAATTATTTTATTCGCCCTCTTAACACATTTTTATGGAAAATATTAAACTCTTTGTGAGTTTGAAAAATGATTCATAACAATATTACGAAATGATCTAAATTGAAGCAACAACAGAAATGTTATAGAGATTAAAATGGGGGAAGTTTTGCTAGAACACCATGAATAAATTATTATTATTATAATGTTAAGTATTAAAAAATAGAATAGAATTTTTGATATTGAAAGTACACCTCTATCAATTAGTTGTGGTCAGCTGCGTATTCTTTTGAAGACAGCTCATAACTGCTCCATATGAACTGGTCGTATCACATAGCTTGTCTGGCTCTTTACCCTCTCCAATATTGTTGAATGAACAACATGAATGCTGCTATCCGAATGTCCATCAGCGACACAGGCCGTGTCAATTTTTGTTTTTTTATATGTCGTGTTTAATTTCACCGTGGACTGTGTCAACCATGGTCATTTGGTGGAGCGCGCAAGTGCGCAAACTGACTGTTGTGTTCGTTTTTCCATAAGCGCCCACCTCCTCAGTCTCTATTATACCACTTGGTGATTCATCCACCAGCAGCAGCAAAAGTATTGAACATTCTCATTTATTTATTTATTTAACTATCCATTTAATTTCATGTGATATAATATTCGTTCAAATAGTGATTTGTTTTAGGAAAGGATTTGTTGAGATAATTTTGAGCGTCCGTTGTAGTTGTAGTGTTATTGTTTTGTGCATGAAGAGTTGAAAGGAAATGGTCGAGAGGAATCGAAGTTATCAAGGGATGGCGGCACAGACGTCGTCAAATGAGATAGATACGGCGGACGCTTTTGAAAAAGAAGTGCTAGACCATTATGAGATCAATCGAGAAAAGCATAATGGTAAGGGATTTTGATAAGGGGATATGTTTGTTTTTTTCGTTTACTTTGTTTGTTTTAATACCAGATGTTTGTGTGTTTTGGAATGAAATCAATAAACGGAAGAAGGGTAAGGAAAGATGAGAAGTGGAAGGTGTTGATTCGATTAGTAATTATCGTCACCTTGTTCGAACCCACAAATTGTATTAATTTGCACTCGAATTCAAGCTGATTTGTTTGTATTGGAATTTTGACCTTGTAATCTTAAACGAATGTCCCCGAAATGAATCCGATGTGACAGTTTCGAGACCTCTCTTAATTATAATAAATAGTCTGTCGTGAATATTTAATTACATATTATAGTTATCAATGGGGGGGGGGGAGGTGGTACTTGGTCGGATTAGCGTTTAATCGTGCTCTAAAAGGGTGTGTAGAAGTAAAGTGGACAGTGCGATATTTGCCTGCTGATTATTGTTATTTCAAGAATGGAAGAAAAGTGGGGGGTTTGCTAATGGAGTTTTTGTGAAGAAGGAGTTGTTTGAAAAACGAATGACAATGAGAGCAATTATGAAATGGAGAATAAAGTGTTGAATGATTTTAATTCATTTTATTTGCAGATGAAAGAGATAATATACAGAAGAAGACATTTACGAAATGGGTTAATAAGCATTTGTCAAAGGTTTGTTTTGTGGTTTTATTTATAGCTGAAAGTCGCAAAATATTTTCTAGAAACTTTAAATAGGAACTTTATTTTTAATAATATAGTTAAAACAAAGAAAGTAACCCGAGAGAACAATTTAACTCATTTTAGAATTGATCATAATGCTCGAAAATTATAAAAAACATTTAAAAGTCTCGCTAAATTAGATGGTAAATATCGTAGAATAACGGTTTGCGTCATTATCCCGATTAGAAAAGTAATGTTTTTATTAGAGATAAATGGATTTATCGGAAAGGAAAATAGCAGTGATGGGAGGGACCCCGTTAAAAATTGAAAATTTCAAAACCTGGGGCCCGGGACCGGGATCCTTTTTTTTTAGAAAAATACCCGGGTCGGGGTGAGTCCCTCCCATCACTGATATATACCAGTGATGGAAAGATTTCCGTCGATTTTTTCGATTGCAGATTCCGTTTTTTAATAAATTGTATTTCGAATTTTGCATTTGGAGTCCGAATTACCGGGCTTATGAAATCGTCTATTTAAAAAGTTTTCCTTATTTCTCTAGAAAATAGTTTATTATTTTCAGAAGAATTTGAAGATTAATTATGGATTCCAGATTTGCACTTTAAAAAGGGTTAAATTGATCAAGAATTTTACCAATTATAAAATTCTGGATTTTGAATACCATTTCTAATATTTTCCTATATATTTACTACAAATTTTATGTAGCTAATCGTTAAATATAACGGAGTACTAATGGCTTCAGGGGAGTTTGAAGCATTTGTAATTTTTTCCTGTTTCCTTCCGATTCACATGTATTTTCTAGACGAGATAAAATTTTATATTTTTCGCAATTATACATTTATGTGATGTATACGAAATTATAAAAAAACAGAATATAAAATTAAATTTAAAAGAAAACCGGAATCGATTGTAGGAATGGTGAATCTACCATCCGTCATGCATTTTGAGACGTTATTTTTAAATTTTAAGCGAAAAATATCGCAAAGTTTGATTGGTTGACAAATGGAAAGATTTATAATTTGCAAAACCCAGATTAAATTTTCTTTTTTTCGGAATCAGGAATTCAGATGTGTTAGCCAGACCAGAATCACTGAATGAATGCTTAGCCAATTAAACAGAAGACTGAGTAACAACCAAAAGCTTCCCGTTTTACTTTTAATTACGATCCTTACATTTTAAATCAAATAAAACGATGAAAAATGTGCTAAATGTGCTACACATAATTTATTAAACTAGGAAGCCAGTGTACCTCTTCGATAATTAAGTCGACTTTTACGTTTTGTTCCTTATGCTCACAAGAAATTTCCCATCTTGAATCTAAAATTTCTGATTTCGTTTGTTATTATTGATGCAGAATTTCTTATTTAAAATTAAAAATAACGAGTGAATGTGTATTTCAAATTACAGTTTCCATAGTTGCACATTAGGAAATGGATTTTCAGTTCAAGGATCCTAATTACGATTTTAAAATTTTAAAAATTGATTTATTTATATAACTTCGTTTCATATTTTTTATAACCGGAATACAAATCTGAATTAAGTACGTAAATATTAACAATTGGGAGATTATTGCTCTTTTACATCCCACAATAAATTATTTGTTCATTGCTTGTTAAACTAATTGTTTAAAAACCAATAATTGCCGTAAGTTTTGGAGTTTTTATGAAATAATGGTTTGTTTGCTCCAAAATGTAACTTTTTGTCATTGCAGAAGACACATATTTAATTTTAATCTGTTATGCAAACATTTCATTTAAAAAATGATTTGCGACTTTCAGTTGAGGAAATAAACGATTAGTCTTAATATGACAATTTTCAGACAAATCTGAAGGTGGATGATTTGTTCATCGACCTGCGAGATGGGTATGCCTTGATTGCATTGCTTGAAGCACTGACAGGCGAACGAATTGTGAGTTTGATGTTTGGAATTATATTGGAACAACACATATTTACTTTGGGATGAATTTATGAATGAGAAAGTTATGTCAAATGGGTTAATTGGAGTTGTTTTTTTTTCCTTAGAACGCATTACCGGTTTTATATTCTTGAAATTGTCACCTTCCATGTTTTTCTTGCCGTATTGTTTTTTTTACATTGAAAAGCAAAGGCTAGAGAAAATTGAAATTATTATTCAATAGCTTTCTTTTTTATTTATTGTCTGTTGGCTTTGGTATGAAAGCTTATGGGAGAAGTTAAAATTTCGAAAAAATGTTTTGTGCTATACTGCGATTTCAAAATTATTGCGTAGGTTCCTTGGTTTAGATGGTTACTTACTTGATTTGATTACTTGATTAGCCCGTATCAACCGCTAAGGTTGCGGACCATCTCTCTCCAGACGTCGCGGCTCTGTCTCGCCATTGTCGACCAAGCCACTTTCTTGTCAAGGATTTCAATTCTTCGGAGTCCAAATCCTGCTCGAATTTAAAATTTTTAATAACTTTGTTATACCGGGAGGTTTTATTTTAAAAAAAGTGCTGAAAGTTTAATGTTTTCCTATTTCATTCAAGAAAAAAATTTAAAGAGTTTTTTAAAATTGAAGTTTTAATATTATTGTTAGATTGTATTAAACATTTTGCACGCCAAAATTTAAATTCTAGGTTTGAGCTCGTTACCTTCATATCTACCTCAATCCTTTTTTTATTAAATTTGATTTTTAAGGGTTTTCCGTTCTTAAAATTTTAAAATAGTTATAATTTAAAATCATATAGAGAACTTATTCGAATAACTCAATGTTTTCAAAATATATTTTCTTCTTAAGTAGGTTTATAAATTCTAAGATCGTATTGTTAGCTACTCATAGTATCTATTACAACACAATTTATTTTGAAAAAAATGTTGTAAAATTTTTCTACAGTTTCTTATCAGCTGGTTTAATAGTGTTTTTCATTATTGTTGCAAAGAATAATAATTCAGATGCCGAGAAAACTGGCATTGATATTAAATTGAGAGCTTTGTTGATTATATTAGAAGTATTTTGATTTGTAATCTTTTAAAATTAAATAAGTTAGATAATCGAAGGAATTTAAAATTAATTATATCCTGTATTAAAATTGTTGCTGTCTCATCCTGCACGGCGAGACAACTATAAACATGATTTTCTTAGTGTCGCTGTATTTATTATGGTCTTTCTGGGCAGCGGCTCGCGATTGCCGCAGAAACTATTTCGACGCAAAATATACCAACATTTTGGTCAAAACCCCATTTTAGGATTCGTGGTGTTCATTATAAGAGTTTATTAAATATAATATATTTGGTTAAATTTTATTTCAGCTTTTTACATTGTGAAAATATTTTTATATGAATGCTGAAATTTATAATTAATGTATATATTATTTATTCATTTTTATGAACTCTATTTAAAATCGGCGATTGAGGAGCAAAAATACTGAGAAAATTCATGAAAATATTTCGGAGTACCCTGCAGCGTGGTCACTAAGTAAGATTTAAATTTTTGTTCGAGTTCATCCAGCTCTACTTGGTTTATAATTTTGAAATTAGGTAAAATTTGTATATATATATATATAGGTCATTGATCATAATAATAACAATTAAAACGGTTGGGAAACCTATTAATTGAAAAAGTGTGAATTGGAAGAAACGACAAATTTAATTTTTGTTGTTTATTCTAATCGTTTAAATGAAAACATATCATTGACGGAATTGGTAAATTATCAGGGAACTGTTAATTTCTTATCAGTTTGTAATAGGATTAACTTGAACAATTAATAACGATTGTTAAATAACAAATTTGCTCAAATATGTAGGGAACTTATTTTCTGGGAAAAGGGTGAAATTTGTGGCGATTGTTGAGTGATAATAATTTTGGGAAATCATGAAGTAATGTAAGATATGTGTTGTTTTGGTATAATAAATTTGAAAAGAATTAGAGGAAATTGAAATGATGGTTTAATTTTCAGAAAAAAGAAAATGGGTATACGAGATTTCATAGGATACAAAATGTAGAATATTGCTTGGACTTTTTAAGAAAGAAAAATGTAAGTTTGTTATGTTTTATGATTATTATTATTGGGAGGGAAATTCCGTTCAGAACACAGTTAGCAAAACATCAGGCTTTTGAATTGAAACGGATTTAGTATTTAATGGATCGTGAATAATTATGGCAAACAATTATAGCTGTAACTGAATAATCGTATTCAAATGTACGTATCAGTTTTCAGAAAAAAAGTGATTTCGTTTTGTTTGATGATTTAAAGTTTATAATCATTTTTAATTAATTATGTCATTACATCAATAACAATATATAAGAATTGATTTTGTTTATCATTGAAAAGAAAGGTGTGGAGATGTGGAAATGATTATATGGAAGAATATATGATGGCATTGGGGAAATGTCACATTTCGGTTTGGTGGCAGAATGTGTTTGTGTGTTACAGTAAAAAGAAGCAATGTGGAAATTGCGAGGCGATTTGGGTTGGCAGTGGTCCATTTTGGTGCAGATGGTTATCAGAGTGAACAGATTATATTTACGACGGAACCTTGTTGAGAGGATTTATCGTTGATGATAATTGAGTTGTATTGTTTTGGGTGTGTCCCTGGCGTGAACTGTCAAAAAATGTTGCCGTTGTTTACAAGACATGCAACTGAATTAGAGTAAATAATTATTTTTGGATTTAATTGTTGTAAACAAAACTGGTTGTCGATAATTGAAAGTACAGAGGATTTAGCTAGACCCCCCGAGAGTTTTTGGATGATAGTAATGCTTAGACCCTCGTATTGAATTTTATCGACAGTCGGGAATGTATCGATTCGTTTGGTATGGTATGAATATATAATGCTGTTTTTAATGTCATGTTTGTGTTCCTTCTTTAGGGCATTTATTGCAATAAATTGTTGAAGGGGAAAGGAGGCATCAAATGAAGGAAAGGTCGTTTGCTGAGAAAATCTGAGTGGAATTAATTTGAGGATAAATGACTCATTTAACTGTTTATGTTCATCAGAAAACAATTTTGATAAATAATTACTACAAGTCATAAATATGATTACAATCGTTACAGAAATAGATAATGGAAAACTTGGTTGAATTTACAACAACAAATTGGTCACATAAAATTGTAGAATTAAAGGAATTAAAATTAAAGAATCTGTTAAAAACAAGCAAAAATTAGATGGTTCGGGTAAAATTAAATTGTTTAAAATAATTTTTGGAATAATTGTCTCTGCGGTTGGAGGTAAAAAATGATACCAATGGACTGAAGATGAAGCCCTTATTCTACAAAGTATTTAACCCAGATGATGATTAAAATGGAAGATATTTTAGATAGTTTTAAAAGTATTAATTTATACGATTTAATCAAATTTGTAGTTAATCTTTATTAAAATGTATAATATGGTTATTCGATTTTATCTGGGGTATAAGTTTCAAATGTTATTATGGTACTGAAACTAATATTTACAAAATTATTTTATCCTAAATTTATTTCCTCTCAAATTCTGAACGGGATTAACTTTAAATATTTCACATTTCAGAAACCGGTGTCTAATGGAAGAGCAAAAAATAAGAAAAATTACAGTCTCGGATGGACGGCCACAAACGACTGTAACGTCTATTCCTCATCAATGTGGGCTGCCCATTTGTTTGAGACAACACACATTGATGAGAGTCAAGAGAGTGGCCGTCCAAACGAGAACCTCATTTCATTCTATTTTTTTCTTCCATTAGTCACCGATCCTTGAAAAGGACGATATATATAATTTTATTTTCAGATAAAATTGGTTAATATACGGTCAGAGGATATAGTTGAAGGCAACGGCAAACTGACGCTTGGACTGATTTGGACGATCATTCTCAACTTCCAGGTTTCGGTGATCCGCCAACGCTTGCTGCTCGAGTCGCAACATGAGCGAATCGGCAGCGGAACCACGCATTCCGCGGCACAGGTGCGAATTAACATGTTGCATTTGCTAATAACAATTTTAATTGACTTTGTGCTGATTAGACCCTTTTTTGCCATGTTGCACTTGATAACGGAAAAGGAGGAAAAGTTTGATTCTCGGGTGTGGATGAAATTGTTGTTGATCATCACAAGAAATTATTTTTTGGGTGTGGCTGTCAACTAATTAGACAACCAACCACCAAAAATGACGACGGAAATTGAAGGCAGAAAAAATTGATAATCAATATTTGGTGCCCCACCCTTGTTGATGTTGAAAAATGATGAGGCAAAGAAATGTGAATAATGGTATAAGCAATGAAATGGAATCGGTGCATGAGACGCTTTATTTGAATGAATAGCGAAACTATCGATGAATGAATGCACATTGATTGCAATTGATTGGATTTTACCGCAATTTATTTCGAACGTGTTGTGCATTCTCATTGAACTATTCGAAGATGGAATGTGGAGGCGTTGGGCACAGGTTGAGCGACAAAACGCCAACCCCACCTACTACAAGAACAACAACAACAACAATAATAACAATAATGAGAAGGAGAAGAACAACAACCTGCAGTGGCAATGGGAGGCCGCCGCCACGCCCAAACTCGCGCATTCAACCGATTCGTCGACTTCCCACGCGTGCGATTTTAGTGATTCGTACGTTTGGCATGCGACAGCGTGTCTAGCAGCAACATCACTAGTATTATTTGGCATTGCGACAAGTTTAACCATGTTCAAAGTGGTGCGATCATATTCGAAGAAGGCTGAAAGGAAGCAGGAGAGCTCGAAAGCGGCATCAGCGGCAGCTGCAGGTGGATACGACGAGTATCGGAATGGCGGATCCACGACAAGTGTCTATGGGAATGGCGGGCAGTTGATGAGCGCAGAAAATAAGCATTTATCAAATGCGTACGGAGCATCAGCGGCTTCAGGAGGGTTCTCGGAAAGCTCGTCGTATGAGACGAGGGAACACTTTGAACGAAAAGTGCAAAGAGTCAAGAAGACGAGAGGCGAACGGGAGCGTTCAAGATCAATGCGCAGAGACGAGGTTGTGTATTATTAGAGTCATTGCTCAAACTCATTTTTTGAAAAAGTTGACAGCCTCACCCAAATTTATATGAGTGTGCTTATGTGTGTGTGTCTAAAGAATTGGGCACGATTTGTTTGCTTAAATGATTTGTTGCAGGTATCTGAAGCACTGCATGGAAGTGATGCGACATCGGCGCGCGACGCATTACTTCAATGGGCCAGAAAGGTGAGATTGTAGTTGTATTGTGATTAGTAATGGTGTATGTGGATAGGTAACCTCGGGATATCCGCGAGTCAACGTGAACAACTTCTCGAGCTCATGGCGGGATGGACTCGCATTCAATGCGATTCTGCACAGATATCGTCCAAATATTATTGATTGGAATAAGGTTTGATTGGTTTATTAGTGGCTGATGGCGGTGACCTTGCTAGAAGAGGGGGGAGGTGAAGGAGAAGAACTAGATGCGTGATTGATGATAAAATTGGTTGTTTTTGGTTTGGTGATAAACAATGCCACAATCATTAGATATCGTTTGTAATAATTATGAAAACTGTTTGAATTGACGAAATTTTTGTTGGCGGTGACGCCCTGTGACTGACTGAAAAGGAGTGAAATATAGTAATTGAAAAAAAACTGGAACCTTAAATGGGGGATTGCAGATCAGCAGCGACTCGGTGTCGAATCGAGAAAGATTGGACAACGCGTTCGCCGCCGCCGAGAAGGAGTTTGGAGTATCGAGACTGCTCGATGCGGAGGACGTGGATACAAACAATCCGGACGAGAAGTCGATTATTACCTATGTTTCCTCGCTCTACAATGCTTTGCCGCATTTGCCGGAAGTTAATCGGGTGCGTTGTGAGGTTCTTGTGATGCTTTGTCCATTGTTTCTTGTTTTTATGTGGGAGGGGTGACAATTTGTTGTTTTTTTCTTAAATGTTGGTCGGTTGTTGTTGCTGTTGTTATTGTCCGTGTTGAGTGTAAATTTCAGTTGCAACAAGTGCAGACAGAATACATCGAAGAAGCTCACGAATGGCGCGAATGGGTGGAGAGATCGATTCGATTGGTTGATGACCGCGTACTGAATAATATTGCACATGAACTGCACGAGCTCGAGAGATTCCGCGTGGACGACATGCCACCGAAGGAAGAGCAATTGAGACAGTTGAGACGTGTATACGAGCATTTGGTCTCAATGCTAAGCTCAACCGACTTTTTTGCGATTCCTGAAAAGTATTCGTCGTCGGAGTTGACGAGACTCTGGAGTGAGCTGGTGGCCGCGGTCGAAAGGCGGTTCGACGTGCTCGAGCACCATCGTGTTATTGAGGTATTGGGAAAGGGGTTTTGCATGAATTCTATTTGGTTTTTATATGTTTTACTAACAAATTGAATGGGGATTTTCTTTGAAGATGGGAAAAATGATTTCTCTTATAGGGAAATATGAACGACTTGATAAGTCGACTCGAAAGAGGCATTGGAATCACGAATGAAAAGCTTGATTTGATTCTCAAGAGAATTGAGGACGTTGAAGCACGTGTAGATACGTCGCCGCCGGCGGCGGTAGAAAGAACAGTAACGGAGATTGTGGATGATTTGAATCTTCTCGAAAACCCCATCGCTGGGTTCTTCGATGACGTTGAAGAACTCAAGAATAACAATCATCCCGAAGCCAACGATTTTTATCGTCGAGTCTATGGCCTGCACCAAAGACGCACGGCATATTTGGATAGACTCACGAACCAGATATTGGTGCGACTGGGCGTTCGAACCGAATCGCTACAGAAAGAGAATCAGGCACGTTTGGACGGCATCAGACAGGCGTCGTTCAGCCGTGTCGAGGAGTGCATCGAGTGGGTTCGGGTACGAATGGTGAGTACAAAATTATGTGAAAGTATTTGGAGAAAACATGTTAATTTTTAGGAAAAACTCACGGCGATGGAGTTTTTGGAAGACTTGGAGACGCTCGAACAGATGTTTGAACAGCACAAACTTGATAATCGCGATATTCAAGATTTCCGGCAAAATGTTGACGAATGCATCGCGAGACAGGCGGAGGTTTCTGCTGAAGACACGTATGAATACTGCGAATTACTTCGTGTACTCGAGTCCGAATACCAGCAATTGAGAGATTTGTCGGCTGGCAGAATGCTGGACTTGGTTGGTTCTGCCTCGAAGGAAGAATATTGATATTTGTTTTTAGGACTCATTGATTGCTTTTGTGAGAGCCGCACAGCTTGAACTCATCTGGGTAAGCGAGCGCGAAGAGATCGAAGTGACGCGCAATTGGTCCGACATCAACCAGCTTGATTTGCCAATGCTCACCAACTACTATAAACAACTGTTGCACGAGATGGAACTTCGCGAAAAGCAATACAATGATGTTCACAACCAAGGAGCAGCACTGCTGAATCAGGGACATCCCGCGATTCACGTAATTGAGACCTATTTGAGAACAATGCAAAATCAATGGGATTGGCTCTTAGCTTTATCGAAATGCCTTGAAGAACATTTGCGCGACGCGCTCAATCTCAAATCGTTCATGGAAGAAGCGGCAGATGCCGAAGCATGGATCCAAGAACAAAGCATTCGTCTGGAGAATAGTTATAACTCAACCGACGTCTCGCTTACTGACGGCGAGAAGTTCTTGCGTGAACTTGACGAAATGAAAGAGATTTTGAACAAGTATCACGGAGTTCTCATGGCATTGACAGAACGATGCGCAACCATTTCGCCATTGTGGCAAAGAGGAGAACGTATTCCGCACCCGATGAACGTGACAGCTTTGTGCGATTACAACGATAAAAATATTACGATTCGCGCTGGTGACGATGTTGTTTTATTGGATAACTCTGACCTGATCAAGTGGACGGTCCGAGACTTGTCGGGAGTTGAGGGACAGGTGCCGTCAGTGGTGTTCCGAATCCCGCCTCCAGACGCCAAGCTCACAGCTTTCTTGAATCGATTGCTGCAGCAGTTTGAGAAGCTTATGAAACTGTGGGAGAAAAAGCACCGAACAGTGCGCATTAATATGGTTCTCAATACGATGCGAACAATTCAAGATTGGGATCTAGACACCTTCAATTCATTAGATCCGGAAAATCGTGACAGAGTAATGAAGGCTCTGAATGATGACGTTAACAAACTTCTCAGCGAGCTTGATCCAAATGACCCACTCGCATTGCGATTACGCGAAGAGCTGAGAAAGACAAATGAACACTTTTGGAATTTGCTCAACGCTAGCCAAAAACCGCCAGAGCCTGATTGGGCCAGTCAATACGATCAAAAGATGGGAGAACTTTTGCGAAAACTCGAAGAAGCTTGGAGAATGCTCAATGACAACGTTGGAAAACCAGTGTCGCGCAGCGCAGAGGACCTTGAACGTGTTATTCACGAGCACAAGAGATTTGAAGACGCTCTTCAAGGATTGGACGGAGATGTGGCGAACGTGAAGGAGCTGTTCAGGCAGCTGCCGAATCCAACACCAACACAGAGAGCCAATAATGATCGTCTGTCTTCACTTTGGGACGATCTTTGGGACTTGTCGCGTATGTACGTCGAGCGAATCAAGGCGAGCTTTGCATGGAGGCTTATATTTTTTAATTGGTTACTTGTTTTAGGTTCTTGAGTCGGTCTTGAATGGCATGGTCGAAGTCGCCGATATCGTGAAGCAGCACGAGATAACGTTGAATTCATTCGACGATCTGCCGGCTGCGCTCGACAAGTTGCGGGGACACCACTCGCAACTGTTGGAGATCAACATGGTGTTAAAGGTATACATTGAATGTGAGCAGTTTTATAAATGAACTTTATGGTTTTGTAGCAACAACAAACTGTCATCGATCAGTTGAACAAGAATGTGGCGTTGCTCAGACAGCATGTTGCAAGAACTCGTGTTAATGAGGGACAGTAAGTGCTAATAGTCCTAATGTGTTGTATATTGCCAATTTACAGCCATCCAGACGTTGATGCAATCGAAGACGAGGTGCAAAAATTGAACGTTCGGTGGGAGAATGTAAACTCGCAAGTGGCGGATCGCCTCGTCGCCGCCGAGCGTGCTCTTCAAGTGCAAATGGTCTACCGCTCCGAATATGAGACAGAAATGGCGTGGCTGGACACGGTTGAGGAGACAATTAATAGCCTTCGCAATCCGGAAGATTTACGACCAGAACAGTACCAACAACAGTTGGATATGTTGGTGGCCGAATACTCTCATCTCCAAGAGCACACACAAGCCATTGAGAATGTGAACAAAGAAGGCGGAAAGTTTATCAGAGATGCGAAGAACTACGACGCTAAGATGGGACAATACTCGGACGCGATTGTCGGAATCCACGGGCCGGATGTACGCTCGCAATTCCGTCGCACCAAACCACAACCGAAGAATGGCGCTCAAATTGTGACGGAAGAATTGGAACTCTTGAATCGTCGTTTCGCACAGCTCAGCTCGTTGATATTGGAGCGGCGCAATACCATGCAAGTGCTCATTCAGAACTGGAAGCGTCAAAAGCAGGTATGTTTGAAGTGGGTAGTGGCGATGGGCTTGTGGGGGGACTAGTCGAGGAAGCAGATTCACATTGAATACTCACGCTAATGATTGCGAGCATTTAAGTACCCGGATTTTGTTCACCGTTCAGTTTTACAATGGAAAACCTTGTTTTATATTTTATGTTTTATTAATCGAACATGGCTTTTTCGCCGCTTAATCGCGTCCTGCACATTAAATAAACAAACACAATATTAATAAAATGTATTAATAATCATAATCATAATAATAATTATATTAATGTATAAAATGCTTTTTAAACTTCACCACAACAAAACAATCACTGGATTATCCTGATAATAAACGTTTCAATGTAATTAATTGTTAATCATTTTAATATCATTTCCAACCGGTTTTTTAAAACAGCAATTTTTCAGGATTATATGTATGTTTGTATGTATGTAATGTTGCTTGCTTTTTTTGGTTTGCAGGTTTTTTATAATTACATATGCTATATGTGTTCTTCTATTTAATGGACTGTTGTTGTATTAACAAATGAAAACACACACACACGTACACCACTTGCTGCTTTTTTGATTAATAATGTCACTTTCAGCTTATTTTCTGTTTAATTTGTGTTTGGTTTAATTTGGCTTTTGTTGATTTTAGTTTTGTGTGTCGCTTCTTTTTTTTAATCTAATGAATGGAATTGAACGGAGAATGGTTTGAATGGGATATGGTTGAATTGGCAGCGTGTGGTATATCTGTGTGAATATGTGGAATGAGGAGAGTGTTGGCTTTTCATCATTAACGTGTGTGAACGGCATATAACCCGTTTTCTTTCTTTGATTGATTCTGTTACTTGCACAGGAGGAAGAAGATCGACGACGAGCCGAGGAGGAGGAGAAGCGGCGTGCATTCGAAGCCGCCCGCTTGAAAGCTCTCGAAGATGCTGATCGCTTGCGGCGCGAAAGAGAAGCGGCGGAAGCCGCACGGCGAGCCGCTGAAGACGCGGAACGGGCCAGGCGGCTAGCCGAAGAAGCAGAGCGCGCGAGAAAAGCGGCCGAAGACGCTGAAAGGCGTCGCCGCGAAGAAGAGGAGCGTAGACGGCGCGAGCAGGAAGAAAGAGATCGCGAACGCGATCGCCTAAGGCGTGAAGAAGAAGAGCGCCGGCGCCGTGAAGAAGAGGAGCGCCGGCGCCGTGAAGAAGAGGAGCGTAGACGGCGTGAGCAGGAAGAAAGAGATCGCGAACGCGATCGCTTAAGACGGGAAGAAGAAGAGCGCCGTCGTCGTGAAGAAGAAGAACGGCGCCGTCGCGAGGAAGAAGAACGAAGACGACGCGAACAGGAAAAGCCAAAGGTAGGTGATTGATTGCTTTTTGGTTTTTACCACTGATCCTGATTTGCTGCACATTATTTGAAGTGGCTTTTAACACTGGGTTTAATCGGATTTGGGGGAATAGACGATGAAAATTTTAAATTTTAATAACAATTGTTTTTTCAGAAGCCTGAAATCAACCTCGACATCAAGAAGCCGTTTGAGTTCCGCGAAATTGTTGATACCGGTCATGGCGAAGAATGGGAACAAGTTGATCCGATTGGAGACAAGGCGAAGATTAGCGAAGTCGAAGATGAGATGCAGACGTTTGCTGAGGAAACGATTGTAAATACTCAGTTTTATGAAATGGAAGGAACCCTTCACAAGCAGACGGGAGAGATTGTGACATTTGTTGAAGCAATCAGACAAGGATTGCTCGATTTGCACTCAGGAGGAGGGCAATTCTTCGATTTGTTGAACGGATCGAAAATCTCGCTGGAAAAGGCTGCCGAACTCGGCTACATTGATGGAGGCTTCCAAGAAGTTCTCAACACAAAATGGGGAATCAATCATCCGGAGACGGGAGAATCGATATCCCTTTTGGAAGCCATTCAGATTGGACTCTACGACCCGGAGATTCGTCAGATTCGCGATATCAATACCAGAGAAATTTTGTCAATGATGGACTGCACAATGAAGAGGATCTTCAATTTCGACACCATGCACAAGCTGATCAAGATGGGAATATTAAAGTTGCCGCCGATGAGTTTGCCACAGGCCATTGAGCAGGGCGTGCTCAATCCAGAGACTGGCTATTTCACTGGAAAATACACCAAAGAGACGATGCCGATCAAGGATGCCATCTATCACGGTTATGTGCAGATTGTGACTGCGCAGACGGCACCGCAAATTGCAATCACTTTGAGTGACGCTATTGAGAATAGATTCATCAATGCCAACAATGGAGAATTCAATGACCGCAACACGAATGATCAATTCACCCTGAGAGATGCAGTGTCGAAGAAGAACAACCTGCTGAATATGAACATTCCCGAGGTTGTGAACACAGCCGAGGCGAAGAGATTGACTCTTGGTGAGGCACTTGTGCGAAACGCTATTAGCGCCAGAAATGGTAACTTTACCGACTTGCAATCGAGACGCAGCTATTCCTTGAAAGAAGCTCATGGTGATGAGCTCATCAGCAAGCCAATGACACTCCACGAAGCATCGGCTCGCGATCTCATCGATTCGAAGGGATTCTTCGTCGATCGCGGAACGAAGCAGAGACATTCGCTGCTTGAAGCTATCGCCGTTGGATTGTTGGATGCCGAAGTGCGACACATTGTTGATCCGGACGAGAAGGACGTGATTTCTATCGCAGAGGCTTTGGAGCGCGGAGTACTCGGAGCCAATGGACGAGTAATACTCGAGAAGCAGCAGAAAGATTACACTGTGCCCGAAGCGGTTGGTGAAGGATTGTTGACGAAGAGAGTCCGTCACTCGATATTCGACGTGAAGGGAATCAGAAACACTCAAACCGACCAGATGCTGAGCTTCAACGAAGCAGTCGAAGCCGGTGTGATCAATGCGTCAGCGGAAAGAGTCATTGATTTGGCTACTCAACAAGGTTATCTGATCAGCGACGACAAAGCCAAGGAGCTAATCGACGAGACACTGCACGAGTTGCTCGTTAAGCCAGTGGGGATCAAGAATGATAGAGGAGAATTCGAGTGGAACTTGGTGAAGGCAGTCGCCAATGGAGTTGTGGATCACTCGAAGGGTGTTTTCTTCAATAAAAATACCAAACAAGAACTTTCGACTCGCGACGCGTATGAATTTGGATTGATTAATCTTCGTGGTGCGATTCAAGTTTGTGCTTTGCTCGATGTACCGCCGTCATTGATGACACCATCAAAGAAGGTGGCAAAGAAGAAGCGCATCAGTCGTCCAGGAGCACAGCCACTCGAGTTGGCATCTGACCAAGTGAAGGTGACGATAGCTGAAGCCATGAAGCAAGGATTGATTGACTCGCGGACCCAGCGGTTCAGACAAGGCGACATTGATATGTCTCTTGATGATGCGCTCAGCCAAGGACTCATTGACCCGTCGAGTGAATGGATTGTACCAGCGAGAAATAAGGGAGCTGGTCCAACGATTGAAGAGAAGACAACGGAGACGGTGACGGAGACCGGACAACAATTGGCACCAAAATACTACCCGGACAAGAATATTGAAGAATCGGTGACGACGGTGAAGAGAGTAAGAACCACCGAGACGACAGCTCTAGGAGGACCCGGCGGTGTGTCGGTGTACCGCTCAATTACTGGAGGAAAGGGCGCAATCGAGGTTCCTGCTACGGGATATCACATTTATGAAGCAGAACGAAAGGGATTGATCGACTTGACTAATGGACAAATCACCGCTCCTAATGTTGATAGGTCGGTCACGTTTGCTGAAGGAATTGAGCTTGGAATTATTGATGCATCGACGATATTTGTAAGAGACACTAATGGAAGACAAGTTGGTGTCAAGGAAGCATTGGAGAAGAATATAATGGAGAAGGATGGACGTGTGAATGGAAGATCGATTGAGAAGGCCATTGAGGAAAAACTGATCGTGATCGAAGCCGAACCGTTGGTTCCTTCCAACAATCAGTCGAAGAATATTATTCAAATACCTTCTGGCAATGGACCGATTATCAGTTTCCGACCAGTTGGAGAACCGGTGATCGACGAGGCTGTGCAGTCTTGGGAGTTTGACTCCAACCAGGGTGCACTTGTTGACCATCATTCGGGAGAGACCATGTCATTGGAGAAGGCATTGAAGACTGGAAAGTTAGCACCAATTGACATTTCAGTTCGCGATGCTCTCACTGGAAGAGAAATGACTTTCGAAGAAGCCGAAAAGTGGGGAGTGATCGACACGAAGGGAGGCTATTACCTCGATAAGTCGCAGAACAAGAGAATGTCATTCACGGAAGCCGCCCAGCAACACTATATGTACCCGACTGGCGGAGTACCTGACAACGCCGCCGATGCCGTACACACGACGGTGAAGGTGCAGACGAGAACGCAAGTCGCCAAGAAGGAGGCTTTGTCGAGCGGAGTGCCACTCAGTGAGAACACATTGGGCAAGGCTCTGGCTCTTGGATGGTATGATTCGTCGTCGGGAACGTTCACCAACCCGGACACGCAGAAGAAGATGACGCTGAAAGAGTCTATTATCAAGGGCATGTTCAATCCATATGACACAAGTGTTATTGATAAGAGAAGTGGAAAGGAATTGTCATTGCTCGAAGCCATTCAAGAAGGAATTGTTGATGACACTGCTGGAACTGTGAAGAACACGCAAACCGGAGAGACGATGAACATCTCGGAGGCAGTCAGCGCTGGAATTGTCAAGGGCAAGAACTTTGGAGATTCGTTGGATTCGAGCTTGTTCTCAGGCCGTTTGGATATGGGAACTGGAAAGTACACTCAACCATCAGGTGGACAATTGCCGTTGCACGAAGCTCTCAACAAGAATTTGGTGGATCAGTCGTCAGTGGTTGTGAGAGATCCATCGACTGGCAACGAGTACTCGTATCGTGAAGCGGTTACGAGACGAATTGTTGACCCCGACAGAGGCCTCATCCATAATAGTGAGACAAAGGAGGCGACCAGCTTCCCACAAGCACTCACTACTGGATTGTTGGCATCCTCGAGTTCGAACCAAAAGCCGACGAACCAGCATCATCAACAGAAACTCGTCGAGCAGCGTCTTCAGTTGACACCGTTTGCGCCAAGTCAAGTAGCAACGACAAATGGTGGCGGGAGACACGAGTTCGTGGATCTTGGTGGCGGAAAGCAAGTTAAGGTGAAAGTTGTGAAGGGCGAAGGCGGCGTTGAGAAAGGAGAATACGTTGATCCTTCGACAGGAATGAAGTTTACAATACAAATGCAAGGAGATCCGTTTGTGACGGAAACGAAGACCAGTGTCAAGTCGACTTCACAAGTTCAATCGGTCGAGTTGGAGCCGCACGCCGAGTTTGTTGGAATTGACCGCATTCGCGACAAGAGAAACAACCGTATAATGTCGTTGGAGGATGCGAAGCGTATGGGATTGGCCAAGGTCGACAAGAAAGGCAAGCAGATGACGAAGAGCTACCAAGTGTTCCGGTCGAATATTCAAAACGCGGTGAACAGAGGAGTAAAAGACGCTCAAGACGATAAGATTAGTTTGGAAGATGCAATCCGCGCCGGAATTGTCGATATTAGGAATCTGACGTACCGTCATCCCAAGACTGGAGAGTCAATTGCATTGACTCAGGCCGCTAACATGGGACTCATCGATGTGACGCTGTCGGAGATTCTTCCAAAGGGAATCACACACCCTGGAACGAATGAGAATATAAGCATCCACCGAGCAATTGATTTGGGAATTGTTGATCCTAGAAGTGGAGAGGTTAAGGATCCAAGAACACGTGAAAAACTCACCTGGCTCGATGTGCTGAAGACTGTTTATCAAGCGATCTCAACAGATGGTGTGTTTGATCCAACCAAAGGGCACCATGTTCCAGTTACGTCGGCTTTGAACGATGGATTGATCAATTCAACAAGCGGAAACTATCATAACCCGATCACCGGAGAAAGTGTTCCATTGAATGATGCTGTGGAAAGAGGATTGATGGATCGTGGAACATATGAAACGATTACGAAGCCTTTTGTTACGGATTACCGCACGAATCGAAAATTGAACCTGGTCGAAGCCGTTAAGGAGAGATTAGTTGATCCAAAGAATAGAACGATTCAACTTTCGCGCCAAAGCATTGTTCCGATTTCGAAGGCCATTCAAGATGGACGAATTCCGTTTGAGATTGGAGAGAAGCTGAGAAGAGTTGACAAGCTCACTTTCGCCGAGGCTCTTGGAAAGGGTCTGATTGATAGCAAATCCAACACGTTCACCGATGCTGATACAGGAAGACAGATGACTATTGCGCAAGCGATTGAAGCTGGATTCATCGACACCGGAAGTGTGGAAGGAATCGAAGGCAGTGATGAGAAGAACCTTTACAACGTGCTCAACTCGTCCGAGTTTGACGAGAACTCTGGACGCATACGTGACAAACAAACTGGACTCTACTTGACGTTCTCCGATGCTGTCAATCGAGGCGTCATCGATGGCGACTCGCTCATTCATTTGCAAGATGGAGGAGAGATTGTAACCCTTAAGGATGCTTTGAACAAGAAGAAAATCGACACTGATGGAAAGTTCATCGAAGGAAGCTCGAGGATCAACTTGAGTGATGCTATCAAGTCTGGAAGAATCACTGTGATTTCGTCGCCATCGGAGGCTGTACAAGCGGTGACGGAAGGAGTTAAGAGACGTGATGCTGAGGGATATAAGTTCAAGATCACCGAGTACGAGGATGCACAAGAGAAGCAGCGTCAGAGTGTTCCAAAATGGCGAGAGCAGACGACGACAGTTACTCGACTTACGCCACAGGTGCAAGAGCCGGGATTGTCAGTTAGAATGAGGCAATCCGTGACGTCGATTGGAGATCGAGCAAGAAGTTTTATCGACGATCCATCAACGCTGGCCGATCTTCAACAAGACTTTTTGAGTAATCTAGAAGCAGATAAGTTTGACACGGAGCAGCAGATCATCCAGAATCCGCAGACAGGAAGACGAGTATCAGTGCGCGAAGCAACGGAAACGGGATTGCTCGACGTGCTGACAGGAGAGATTGTTCATCCGGAGACCGGACGACGATTGTCGATTCCGCGAGCGGTGCACATGAAGTTGGTCGGAGGAGATGCCGCGAAACGACTCATGGAAGGATTGAACATGCCGATTGAGGAAGTGCACAATGTTTCACAGACGATAACCACCTCTTCTCATCGTTCACCATCGCCGTCCACATTTGCGTCAGCCAGCAGTCCGCAGCAATCATCTGTGACCAGAGAATTCACCAAGACCATCAACTGGCACGGACAGCCATCGGAGTTGAGAAAATCGAAGACCGACCCGCTGGCTCAGTACACGCACATCACGTCCAGTGAATCAACATCAGATGCGCCGTCATGGGCCAGGCAACAGTAGACATCATTTCCCAATTCGTGAATATTGTGTATCTTTGAGAAATTCCAAGTGCCAAGATTGTTTTTATTAAATTGTTGTTCCTCATTATTTTAATTTTTGTAAAACAAAACTCGCCGAAAAGAGAATTAGTGCCATAAGCGAATGAATCCACAGCGCGCCAAATTAGAACATCATTGATTTGTTCGTCTAATGTGCTCGACCCTCTCTTTTTCGCGATGTTTGTTGTAACTGTCACTTAACCGTCATTCATTTTATCACTTAAAGTGCCTTTAATCAAATTGTCAACCCATTTTATCCAGCTCAATAATACAAGTATAGCAGAATATTTGACCAAAATTGATGATTGTTTTTCACTTTTTCTTGTGCTGATGACCATATCCGAGTGCCCTCATGTTATATATATATATATATCACTGCCAATATCATTCCCCGACATCCAAGAACCCGATCCCAGAGACCAATCATAATTATCATTCACTTAATTGCCAATGTATCAAATGTTTTTATTATTCTGTGCATAATTCATTCTACAATGATGTTTTTCATGATAGATTCGATTATATATATATTGTTTAAAATGTGTATTAATGTAATAATAAATAAATTTAAAATTTTCGTCCTGTTTGAACAGGAAAATTGTCTATTGTACAAGCATGTAATTGGTGGTGTTCTTGTGGTTGTTCTGTCTCTCGTCTCGTTCGGTCTTATAAAAAAAACGGTTGGAAAATGAATATGAAATGGTTTATCATGGATTGAGGAGAGTTGAAAATCAGGAATAATGTTGTCCAATTTAATTGTTTATAAAATTAAAAAAAAAAATATATATATATAATAAATATCATGGTTTTGAGTAAAATTATGGAAAAGAATAAAACAGTATTTTGTTATATGGACTATAATTTTAATGCGCAAGAATTGCGTCTTCTGTAGAATCTCTTCAGGCTTACCATACGCAGGCCAACTAATTACGATTTTCGGATTTTTAAGCGTCTCTGAAAATTGTTACATCTTTTCGATAAAACATTGTTCACGACAATTTAACTATGATTTTCTTAAACTGTCTAAAAGTATTAATATCTTTCCAGAAAGTTAGATTTGAGCACGTTTACTTGGGCTAACAATTAATCCATTTCCATTTCCCACTGGTAATTTTCAAAAACGGAATTGGAAAATCACGTTTTGTTAATTTCGACCGAAAAAACTGAGCTATATTGTCTATCAGATAGTCCCGAAAATCAAAAAAATATCGCCCGTATTATTAATTTTGGTGGTATAAATTTATTCACTGTTCGAACTGCTACAGTTGACGTTCAAGTCTTTGGAATTTCAGCTCCCCTTTGCCTGGAATATAATTTTTGTGTTTTACTCAATTAAGAGGTTATTAAACATTTTACAATTGAAAAGATGATATTTCTGTCTGATTTCATCGCTGTGCAATTTAATAGTTAGTTTGAAAGATTAAATATCGCGCCCCTCCTGTTCATCATTTTCGTCGTTGTCTCCAAGATCCAAGAAGTATCCATTTGAAACGCAATTTTAGTTTCAAAAATTCACAAATATTTTTCCCGAAAAATCACCACCGATAAAAAAAAATTTCCATTTCGAATGGCTTTTGAAATAATTTAAATTTCTACCAATATGACAGAATATTTAACTTTAGTATAGTCTTAGGTGTACTGTAATTACCGTATTGTAAAATTTATTTTATTAATGACAATCTGCTTGTACGCGGCGATATAAAAAGTTTTTACTCCAATCTGTTCAGCCTATACGAAGACAAACATGTTACCGTAAAAGTATTTATGTGAATGTACTTTCCCGAAATATATATCAATATAATCCCGAGTTATTCTATTATTCTACAGTCTAAAAAAATCTAAAATGGTTCCAGGAAAATGCGACTCGAATTGTATCCTACAGAGAAACTGAAATTAGTGACATGCTCAGCGATTTGTCAAATTATCGAAAAGAAATATTCACAAGTCATCTTGTTATTGATCCAAATCCGCAATCAATTCAGAATGCGTCCAAGAATGTTGAGGTTTGGTGCATCGATAAATTTGAAAGCTGGTTGGTCGCTTATTTTAGAAAATGAAAGATTCGCTAAACTCGTGGCGAGATCGCGTCAAAGAGCGAATCGACGCCATTGACGAGCTGTGCACGAACGAGGCGGATTCTCTGACGCCGGAACAGTTTGCGACATTGCGCGAGAAGAGGAAACAGCTTGGAGATGAGTATGAGACGGTGTTGAGAACTGTTGAGGCTGTTCATGCGAGGTATGTTATTGTTGTTTTTGTTTTTGTTTTGTTTTTTATGGGTTAATGCGCAAACAATGACCCTCTATTGTTTCATTCCAATTGATCATTGTTATCAATAATCGATTGGTGCTCTTAATCGAATCGATACAATTTCTGTTGAATATTAATTTAATTCCCTCTCCTCCTACTGTTTTATTTATTATTGTTTGATGACAGATTATATCTTGTTTTCTCGTTGTTTCACTCTGCGCAGGAATGTTGTGTCACCATGGTTACTATTATATTGTTTTTATATATTGTTCCTGGATTTTATTTATTCGGATCATGTTGCAGGTTGAACATCCTTGCATCGCTTTTGATCGAATTCTCCTCATTGACTTCATCGATGCAATCATGGATGACTGATAGAACCCGACTGGCTTCTGACATTCGCCACAAGTCAGCTGACCCGAACAAGATTGATATGGTTTGTAAATTATTTGACTAAAGACGGCTGTTTTTGATAGGCTCGAATGGAGGCCAGAACCCTGCTGGATGAGGTGGAACACGAGGAACTGAGATTGCGCGACATTGGCAACTCAGTGAACAAGATTGAACGGGAAATCGAGCAGATGAGACGTGAAATGAGGTCAGATGAGGAAATGCCGACGGGAATTGCAATCGACGAGGTCCGCGGGACGAAGCAAAGGGTTGAAGATGATTATCTGACGTTGGTGCAGCAGTGCAAAGATCTGCTCGAGTTTCAGTCTAAGGTTTACCAGATTAATGATGAGCATGCAGAAAAAGCGAGGTTTGTTAATGGATTAGTGTGGCTAAGATAATGGAAATTTCTAGAAACGCCGATGAATGGCTCATAATGCTGCAGCGGGATGTTGATGAAATAGAACGATCTAACATTGACGACGAGGAGAAACTCGCCCGTATTGAGGAATTGAATCGAATGGCGGCTGGTGGATCGTCGCAGCTCGAAGAGGCTGAGATGGCCTCACAGAGATTGCTATCGGCCTTGGAAGGAACGGAAGCAGAAGAGGATGTGAAGCGACGGCATGAGGAAAGTCATAATCGAAGACGCGATAAACATCAAAAGGTGTTGGATCGATTGCGAACGGGAATGAGCGAAGCAGCGAAACGGAAGGCGTTGGCTGATGGTGCTAGGCAGGCGGCCGTGGACATGATCGAATGGAGTCGCGAAGCTGTCAGGAAGACGAGCACGCCATTAGAGTTAAAGAGGATGGACGATAAGGCGCTCAATGATGAGAATCGCGAGGCGATGGCGCTGATGGGAGAGCTTGAATCGAAAATGGCAGTTGTTAAGGACTTGGAGAGGAAGGCGTTTGAAAGTGGAAATGATGATCTCAGGAATTTGGTGGAGGAATGCGGCGAGAACTTAAAGAAGAGCGCGCAAATGCTACGTGATGGATGCCGCGATAGGACTGACGAATTGGAGAAGAGAGCTGAACGAGACAGGAAGATGAAGCAAGGATTGGAGCAGCTATTGAGAGATGGTGATTCGATTGTCGGTGCTATTCAAACGATTGGAAGAGATGATGGTGGAATGGATTCCCCGAGCGATGTGAAGAAGATTGCTGCGAAGCTGAATGAGGCGAAGGGATTGGTTAAGATGGTGGAGGATCGTAGAAAAGAATATGAGAAGGAATGCGACGACTTTGACGCAAATGAAATGTGTCGTAAGGAGATTGAAGCGCAATTAAGGAAGATTGAAGATGAATGGAAGAGGATGTCGGATCGATTGGATGAAAAGGAGCGGCGTATTGATTCCAGTGCTCAGGAGATGGGGAAATTTGATGATGCACATAGGTCCTTGTTAAATTGGCTCGAGGAGACAGAAGAAATGGTGGAAAATCAGAGACCGCCATCTGCAGATCCTAAGGTGGCTAAAGCGCAACTGCACGCTTATGATGTGCTCATGAAGCACGTGGAAGACAAACAGTCTAGTGTTGACGCATTTGCTGCGATGGTTGATAAGATTGTACAAGAAGGTGGCGGTAGTGATGATTTGATGAATAAGAAAGACGCGATTCGAAAGAGATATGAAGACCTACTGAATGGAGCTCACGAAAGACAGCAAAGGTTGTTAGATGCCGTTGATTTGGCTGAACGCCTCAAAGAAGTTGCGATTCCGCTAGAGCAATGGCTCAACGACGCGGAGAAGAGGTTGCAAGGAATGTCAAAAGTGCCAATCACGGTTGAAAAGGCAAAACAGATGATTGAGAAGCACGGGCAATTACAAGATGAGCTGGATTCAAAGGTGGACGATATTAGAGCGGTTCTTGAGGTTGGTTTTAAGTTGTGCGCTTTTTGATTGGACATTTAAGATTGCTCCATTGTTAAAATCGATCGTCGCAAATGAGGATGGAATGGAAGTGGATGCAGTCTGCAATAAGATTGAAGCGCGCTGTCATGGAATTGACAGTGGACTCAACACCATGAAGCCATTACTGGATGATTTTGTTCAACAGATTGAAGATTTCACACTGGTTTGTTTGATTTTCAACCAGCTTTTTATCATTATATTAATATTTCAGGACGCCGAAGATATGCAAAAATGGATAGAAGAAACAAAAAATAACCTTCTCGAGTTCGAAGAACTTCCAATTGCACCTGATGACCTCATCGAACAGTCGAACCTGCTTGCCGATATTGCAGCGTCGATTGCCGAAAAAGATGAAGCGATGACGAGCATTCTTGAAGTCGGAAGGCAGCTGGCCGTACAGGGAGATCCAGAAGAAGCTCTTCGGGTGCAACAACAAATTGAGGATCTCAAGTTCTGCTATTCAGATTTAATGAAATCCGCTGATGACAAGATTGCACTACTTGGAAAGGCGATATCGTTATCTGAACGGTTCCATGAGGTATTCGACGGAATAATGGAATGGCTCGATACCGTGGAGAGTGATTTGCAAATTATCGACGAGGAAGAGCCGGAAACGCAGGCAGAATTCATATTCACACTCGAAGAAGATATTGCAAAGTGGCGGCCCGAAGTTGAAGATCTTACTGTAGTATCCAAGCAACTACAAGAACTCTGCTCTCCGGAAAAGGCAGAAGAATTGCATCAGAATACTATGGAAATGAACAAGATTGTGAATGGCGTTGCCGAACAGGTAGCGCGACGTGCTGAGCGAATCGATATTCGCGAGAAACAGTCGAGAGCAGTGCTAAATGATTTGTGCTATCTTGTTGAATGGTTCGCCGATGCTAACGAGCGAATGATGCGAGCCGGACCACCTTCTGTTGATCCTGAATACTTGAAGACGCAGTTGAAGCATCAACGATTAATGAACGAGGATGTTGACGGCAACAAAGCGCAGTTAAGGAATGCGGTGGCGGAAGCGAAGAAGGTGGCAAGACAATTGGGCGTGGAAGAAGCGAATGAGGAACTGGTAGAAAAATGTGAGCAAGGCAAGCAACTTATGGATGATGTTAGTGCAATGTGCGCTGAAAGAACGGAACTTTTGGAGAGGGCACTCGTGCTCGCTGAGCAGTTGGCCACACAGTTTAACGATCTGAACGATTGGCTAGATAACATGAACGGCGAGATTCAAGCGGCAGCGCCGGTGACTACGGCTACTCCGGCGAACGAGTTGAGAGCTCTATCGGATCATAATAATGAACTGGTGCACGTTGTGAACGTCTATATGCCAATTTTAGCCAGATTCCGCGGAGACGTCGAAAGCCTGCAGAAAATATGCGGAGAGCATGAAGCACAGCTTCTCGGAGAGATTGCGGATGAAGTGATTAGCGGCTACGACGATGTGAGGGACGCGGTGCGCTCTCGAGGTCAAGCCATTGATAAGACGATGAATGCGACGATTGGATTCGGCGAGAGAATTGAGACACTCATGTCGAGTTTGAATGGAGCAGCACAAAGGCTTGATGGTAACAAAGGAATATCAGCAGACCCGAGTGTCTTGGAGGGATGCATTGCCGAAAACGCGACGATTCTTGAGAGTCTTCGAGACAAGCAGAACGCATATGATGCGTTGAAGGTGTCGGCGAATGAACTGATTGACAATTCTTCTCCGGATGATGCCGCTGTTGGTGACGTGGAAAACAAGTTGAACGTGCTCGCGTTGATGTGGAAGGAAATCGAGGAGGCTGCAATCCAACGGGGAGATGAGCTGGGAGCTGTACTGGAGAAGGCCCGATTCTTCTGGAACGAAATTGACTCGTGCCAGAAGATTGTCGATGAGTTAAGCTCGAGACTCGATATGGTAGAGCCGGCGATCGGTCAACCTCAACAGTTGACAGCTCAACAGGAGACATTAAATGGTGTTGGTGCCGATTTAGAGAAAACTAGACCACGCATCGAAGCACTTTCTGTAGCTGGGCACGAGCTCGCCAACTTTGTTGACTCGAATGACGAGAAAGGAGTGATTGAGACACAAGTGGCCAACGTTAATGATGGGTTCGCGACGATCACAGGACTTTTTGCCGACAAGAAAAGAGATCTTGTGGCAGCGATGGAGGACGCGATGGCATTCCACACGGATATTGCATCGATCGTCGAATGGCTGGACACAGCCGACGCAAGGGTCGCTTCAATGGTTCCTGTCGAATCAGCGACGAAAATTGCTCAGATCAATGGACTCTTGGACGAATTACGCGAGTTCAAGTCGGAAGTGGATGAAAGGGGCGTTGAGAAGGAGCGAGTTCTCGCAGTCGCGCACCAATTGGCAGCCGATGCTCCCCCACACTTGGCTCATGCCGTCAAACAGCCGATCGCCGAGCTCAATGGTCGATGGACGAAACTGAATGCAACGTTGGCCGAGCGGGAGCACAAGGTTAGATATAGTGAGAAAGTATTTATATTTTTGTTATAATTGCAGCTGGAGAGCTCACTTCTCCAAATGGGAAAGCTATCAGAAGCTATCGAGCAGATCAATACGTGGTTGGATAAGACACAGTCGACGCTTGATGAGATCCCACCGAATGTGAACAGCTTGAAGAACATTGAGCTGGCAAAATGCCGGCTGGTTGTTATCGGTAATGATGTTCAAGCTCATGAGCACAGGTAGCATTGGCATATTTTGATATAATTGATTGATAATGGGTTTTCAGCATATCAACGGTTAATGAAACTGCGAATCGTTATGGTACGGATGCTGAGACAATGAAAAAATTGGAAGATATGAATCGAAAGTGGGAAAGCGTTCAGAAGACGCTTTCTTCGCTAAAATCAATTATCGATGATGCCAAACAAGAGGCTGATAATGTAGGGCGTCACGTGGATAAATGGCAAACATGGCTTGATGAAGTGGAAGAACAGTTGATGAACGCGAAGCCAACTGGAGGACTTCCAGATACAGCGGAGCAACAGCTCAATGAATTTAGAGTCCTCAAGGCGGATATTGAACAGAATTCGATCCCAGTTAATGCCCATTTGGATGAGGTTCAGCAGATGATCGCGAGCAAGGACACGAATGGCGACGAGTGGCTGGCGAAAGCACATTCCGGAATGAAGGCGAAATGGTCGAAGATTGGCGAACTATATGTGGATCGTGAGAAGAAGTTCCAATTGGCCTATGAGCATGCGGTTGCCTTAGAAAATGATTTGAATGATATGGAACAATGGGTGATAGGTGGGTTTTTATATAAAAATGATTATTTAATGTGAATTGAATCGAGTTTAGAAGGTGAGAGACGAATTGCAAATCTGTCACCGATCAGTCGACTGCCGGAAATGGTTGGAAAGCAGCTCAGAGAAGAAGAGAATTGGATGGAAGAAGTGGTTCGAAGAAAGACGGAAATGACGCAACATCAGACGGCTGGTATACGAGTGCAGTATTACTGTAGCAAGAAAGATTCGATACCAATCAAGAACCGCATAGTTTCGCTGAAGCTGAGATGTGAGAAGATTTATGGACGAAGCGCGGAACGCATAAAACAATTGAATGCCATCAAGGATGACGTTGGGGCGTGGCAAGATGGTGTTCATGAGATTGATGCCTTCGTGGATGATATAATGGGTAGAGTCTGTGGTGAAGGTGAACCGACAAACAGTCTCGATAAGTTGCGTGAACGGCTCGAAGTTGTGCAAGAAGCGGCGACTGATGTAGGAGTCAAGCAGATGTTGTTTGATTTGACAAGACGCAGAGGAAGCGCAATTGCTGAGCAATCGCCGAGATCTGAATATAAAACAATAATGGGAGTGAATGATAAGATGGCAAAACGGTGGAATGAAATGATGAAACGGGTGAGAGATCGGCAACGCGAGTGTGAACAGGCGGTTCTCGAAGGAGGAGCATTCGAGGAGGCGATGAATGAGCTCGAGTCGTGGATTGATGGCGAATTGGAGAGACGCGCTGATGAAGATACCGTAAACGTGTTTGGAGATGTGGATACGGTTGGAGCGTTGATTGCAGAGGAGAACCGGCGAGCGGCCGAAAAGAAGACAAAGGAGAACAGCGTAAAAACGGTTTTGAAAAAGGCCGACTCGTTGCTCGCTTCTGGAGCCAATGAAAGTGACTCGATCAAAGATGCGAGGGATCGGCTTGTCGACAAGTGGGGAAAGATCGAAGAATTGTCAAAAAGAAGAAGCGATAGCATCAAGGAGGCCGAGGAGGCAGCCAAAGTGTTCGACGCGAAAACGCACGCTCTGTTGGACTGGCTTGCGGCCGAAGAGCACAAGATGAGTGAGCCAGTGACGAGCGTTAAGAAAGCGTTAGCAAACGTAGAAGAAGTGAAGAAGGATATGGAAGATGCAAAGGAGAAATATGATGAATGCTTCGACATGGTTTGTGTGTGGTTGCAAATTGGTATGAATATTTTTTTAGGGTGCTGGAATTTTGGAGAAATGTCAGCCTGGTGCCGAACCAACACTGCGCAACTGGTTGCGTGTTGTTGAAACGAGATGGAAAGAAGTTGGCGGAAAGGTGGAAGAACGCGAGTTTACACTGCTCGAAGAAGAACAAAAAGAGAAAGAGAGGGATGATCTTGTGGCGGCGTTGGCTGCCTTTACGGCCGAAAAGCGAGTTGAGCTGAATCGTATGATGGATCGTCCGCTTGCAACCGAACTTGACGCGATGAGCGTTCAGCTGAAGGAGATGTCGGACCTCGATTTTGAACTACGTGAAAAACAGCCAGAGATTGACGCTGTGTGCAAAGCAGCAAGCGGAAAGAAGGCTCCACGACACGCTGCGTCGGAAATGCTTTCGACAGAGTGGAAAAAGATTTGGTTGGACGCGATGGGATTGCAATCGGCACTTGATGCGCAAAAGGACATGCTGGAAGAGATGAAGAGACTGGAAACGTGGAAATGGGAAGATTGGAAAGAACGATACGTCGAATGGAACGATCATGCAAAGGTTCTTGATAAGAGTGTTGAATATATAATCGAAGTAGTTTTTCAGGGACGGGTGTCAGATCTTTTCAGGCGAATTGATAAACAACATACTGGAAACGTTCCAAGGCAGGTGTTCATCGATGGAATAATTGGTTCAAGTATGTTTGTTTCATTATTTGTATTTGGGTAGTCATTGGATAAAAGTGATGGGTGTCCATTGGATATATCTTCTATTTGAGCCCATTTGTTGTAGATTATGTACCAAACTCGACTGTCACGTACTCAAGTAAGTGCTCAAAAACCTGTTTCTGTTTTGTTATGTGTTATTGGTTTTTTATTTCTAATTTTATCTGCTATCTACCTTTAGTTTCCGGAATGTGTCATTAATGGTGATAGGGCTATGTTCTCCTTAACCCATTTTGTCAATAAAAAGATAATTGTATGTTTTCAGAGTTCCCGACAAGCCGTCTTGAGATGGAAAAAGTCGCAGATGTTTTCGACAAGGGTGATGGAATGATAAATTCTAAGGAGTTTATAAATGCTCTTCGGTTTGACTCGGCACACGTAATATTTACAGCAGATTTTCGTGTGTTAATTATATTAATTTGTAGAGGAATGCTAAACCCATGACCGACACTGAGAAGATTACTGTGGAAATTGAACGCCAGAAAAAGACTTGCAGTTGCTGTCAGCCGTATCAGATCGAGAAAGTGTCTGAGAATCATTACCGGGTGAGTTTACGATATTATGATAGTGGTGAATGTTGTGTTTAGTTTGGCGACACCCACATCAAGAGGATGGTGCGAATCTTACGCTCGACAGTTATGGTTCGAGTTGGAGGTGGCTGGGAGTCACTCGATGAGTTTCTGCATAAGCATGATCCTTGTCGCGCCAAAGGTCGTCTTAATATTAACATGTTCCCGGAAGCTAAACCGACGCATGCACTTGATTCGATGAGAGCGTTTACTAAAAACAGACATGCTCGCGTGCCACAGGAAGAACCCACGATGGGAACACAGGGCCCGATAATGAAGATTCGAGAGAAGACGGAGAGAAGCGTACCAATGTTTGGAGGACCTGGTGGAACTGCTGGATACACACCTACACGAATTCCGAGAGCGCCATCGGATTTAAGTGTTGGTTAGTTTTTGTTCTGCGCGTGCCTGGTCTGAAATGGATTTTGCAGGAAGTTTGAGTAGAACACAGTCGAGGTCGAATTCGAAATCATCACTGTTTGATGGAGCACCAACGAGACCAGATTCAAGAGCGTCTTCTGAGGCGGGAACGAGCTCGAGGATACCATCGATTCGAGGCAAGAAGGGTGTCCGATACGACGGGGCAAAGATGTAGGAAACGAGAGCGGGCACATAGATTTTAACTTGTTTTTTTTAACTGTTTGTTAATAATATTTGTCTTGTTAACGGAATAGTTTTCACTTGTAAATAATTTTATTAATTTATTTATTAATGAATCT